>OX402045.1:22485344-23919320 GCA_947859365.1 Archips crataeganus | reverse complement strand
GAGACATACCAGCAATACTTTTTACACATGAAGGAGATAGCTATACTCGGATCTATAGAAGATGAAGCATTGATGGAATATGTTATAGACGGCATACGTGACACAGAATCTAATAAATCGATTCTATATGGAGCAAACAATATGAAGGAGTTCAGGAAAAAGTTAGAATTATACAGTGAAATAAGAAAGAAGATTGATGCAAAGATACACAATTCTAACTCAAAGCCTTCCCTATCACCCAGTACTTCCAAAGAATATCATCCGAAGCCGAAGATACGTTGCTATAACTGCGGTAGTACTGATCACTTATCTAAAGATTGCACAAAAGGTGTAAAATGTTTTAAATGTAACGATTTTGGACATAAGTCGACTGAATGCCGGAACAAAGAGATACATCAGCTGACGATACAAGAAAAGGACAAAGACCGTTGCGTTACACCATATAAAGATGTGCACATTAACAACACCTCAATAAAAGCCTTAATTGACACACGGAGCGATGTAAATCTTGTCAAGGAATCGTATGTTGATAAAATCAATTGCAAGAGTTACAACCACGACTCGGTGCTGTGCCTAAAGGGCATCGCTGACCATGAAATACACACTAAAGGATCATTCATGGCTAATATCCGGATTGACGACTGTTACTTCAACACAACGATCCATGTGGTGGAAGACGATTCGATACCGGTTAATGTCATACTCGGAAACCCAATTTTAAACGATGTTGAAGTTAATTTCTCACCGGAAGGTATTTTGGCCAGACGTGTAGTAATGCATTTAACGACATTAGAAGATTTTAAAGAAAATTCAATGGATGTTGCACAGAAAGGATGCAAAGATGAAATTAAGACGGTGATTCAAGACAAAAATTCTGCAGATCCTGAAAAAGAATCCAATGTTGAGCTGAAGATTATCCTTGATGACGTAACTCAAATTCTCCAAAATCCAAGATGTATTTCGCCATTGGAGTTTGATAAACACAAATTTCAGGGAAGTACACAAATATCAGAATGGCTTAAAGCTGATATAACCGCACCAAGTAAATCAGACTCTGCAAGTCCAGTTGTTCAGGCAAAGAAGAAAAACGGCCCTTATCAGATGCGTATTGATTATAGCGACCTAACAAACGAATAAAAAAGAAAGACTCACCTTCAAAAGTTGCTCGCTGGGCATTGTTGCTCGAAGAATATGACTATACCATTGAGCACCGAACTGCAACAAGGATGAAACACTCCGACGCTCTAAGAAGATATCCTATAAAAAATGTTTATGTACATACCGATATAGCATCACAAATAAGAAAAGCCGAAGATGAAGACCTGAAACTAAAACTGATAAAGAAATTATTAGACACTGAACCTTATGAAGACCATGTTATTGAAAATGGAATTTTGTGTAAAGTGAAGGATAGAAATAAAGTAGTTGTGGTATCGAAGAAAATGCAAACTGAAATTATACGAAAGAACCAGAAGATAGAAGAACTTATACTAAGAGAATATTATATCGACCACATGAAAGAGAAAATTAAAGCGGTGATAGATAATTGCGTAGAATGTATTTTGACGTCGCATAAGAGAAGAAAGAAAAAAGGTTACTTACCAAGTACGTATCACGTCATAAACCAACGAAGCTCTGCCGATCAGATGAAACCCTGGCTTATCGCTGAAGATTCCGCACATTCATCCGAGACTGATGAATGAACAGGATGGCCGTGTGGGAATATTAGGTTAGCTTGAATGATTTGCCTGGCAATACTGCTTGCTTTAATTTAAAAAAATATGTATAATGTCAGTCGTTGAAAGTCAGTAAAAGCTCTGTACGTGTTCTGATTTGCATCCTAAATTTAATACAGTTTTAAAGGAATAACTTGTTTGTTTTTCGACTGCCATCCCCACATATATGTAATATTAAATTGACCCGTGATTGACCACTATTTTAACATCAGACTAATTTTACTTTTGCAATTCTATATACGCTACATAATATTACTTAGTTAAAGCAATATTGATGGTTTTGGTGTATCTGCATCGAATACTGCTATCAACATACTCGTATGTACTGATCCCATGTGTGCCCTGTATTCTACTCTAAAATTTCCTCGCTTGCGTCAGCAGTGAACGTACTAGGTAAACAAAAGCATGTAAGGGATTAAGCGTCATAGGTAGTAAGTGATTAATGGCGGCAACCACAGACAGCCGGCCGCCGCCCACCGTTTCAATCGGAACGAATTGCCTGCGCTCGATCGCTTCCGATTCCGAACCACTCTAACATCGATCCAACACTCTAGCTCACTTCTCTAAGGCAATCACTTGATGGCACGCTTTATTTTTCACCATGAACCAAAACATAACACACTCGGATAAAAATGACAGGTCGGGTAAAAGATAAGGTGTTTTTTTTAACATTTTACCGTAGTTGTATTGTTTAGTTGTACCTACCCTACCTGTAACTACGTGGGAAATTAAACAGCAATAAGCAAGCGGCAGAACGATTCTAAATTTACTAAAGATCATTGCGACAGAATATATTGTATGTGAAATTGCAGTGTCTCTGTATCAGTGCACGTACGTGCATATAGGAATGACCAGTAAATCAGCACAGCAGTGGATGGCGGTGGGTGGACGCCCGCCAAATCGCTAACAATAAGAACATGCAAGTACGATGGCAATAAAAACTAAAGCACTGTGGAATTCACAAGCAGTCTTGATACTGTGTTGTGTCGGTCGGTACCTTGTTATTTATACGTGTGTGTACGTACTACAGTAAGTATATAATGACATGAAACTCACAACTCTTTGTGGTTTTAGTGAGCGCTAAAAATACATTTAATACTGTATGTTTACTTAAACATGTATGTGCCTACGTAAATTAACGAAACCATGCGGCGTTGACTGTGATGTGTTTTTGAATGAAGTGTTACTTATACCTGAATTGCCAACTTCAATTAAAGAAGAGTTTTTTGTATTTAGCGTCGAACTAACGATAAGTAACCAATATTATACCTTATACGAAAACACAACCAAACTAAAATAAACCAATCGTTGTTTTTAATAACAACAAGTTTATTTATTCTCACTATCTACATCACAGTGAGTTCGTTAAGGACATCATCTCTATTACACGATCAATAAGTGAAAGTTATACGACTGACGTCCATGTTGCCGCAAATCTTTTTATAATACCCGCTCTCACACGAGCGCTGACTGCTCAGGCATAACTTTGTAGATGTATTTTCCGTACTTATATATGATATTTCTAATGCATAGTAAAATAAAATATGATTACCTATTTCAAAGCAAAAATACTTTCTTTCCGCACTCAAACGCTCGGGCATCCGGCGACAAGTCATATTTTATTTTTTAAATTAACCAATTTAATTGACGTTCGTCGCACATAACTGAAAATGTATTACATTTCACGACTCAGTAAGTCTAGCCGTAGTTTTCTTTGATCTTCGATTACTTTGATTGATAATTTTTATCATAACAAGACAGTACCTATCTAGTAATAGTTGGTAAAGAACCTCTCGACATCTTATTCGTTACATACTTTGCTACTTTACTTTGATTACTCTAATTACCTATAGTTGGAATCACAAGTAACTACTCTACAAGTAACCTTAATTCAACTTACTTCTTTTTTTAATCAACTTAATAAGAACTTGCAGTCAGTGAACGTTCAACATCAGACGCATTTTGAAATAACTCTCGTAAACACCATTGGAACTAGGGACACCTTATTGTTACAATGCACCGCAGATAACGTGAAACTTCGTACTCTGTCTGCTTAGTTATGTATATTGTATGGGGAACAATATAAACTTGGCAATGGCGGTGCAGAGTTAGAAGCCTAGAAGCTGTGAGGTCAACTTCAATAATGATTTGCTCTGAATTTATACATATAAAATCCTTTGTCCTGACTGACTGACAGATCAACGCATAGCCTAAACTGCTGATCGTAGAGACCTGAAACTTGAAGGGTGTGTTCTTTGTATGACGTAGGCATCCAATAAGAAAGGATTTTTCGTATTTCTACTCCTAAGGGGGTAAAAAAGGGGGGCAAAGTTTGTATGGGACAACGTGATTCCTTGGTCCAATCTACTTCAAATTTTGCATAAACATTCTATAACAGACTTGATGGAAGACGTGTTTCGTATTTTATTGAAATTCATCCCCTGACGGGGTTAAAAAGGAGTAGAAAGTTATTTTGGGGGTGATTTGCTTCGAAGTTGATATCAATACTCCTTAGTGCTTTTGATTTAATAGTACATTACTGCAGCGGCCGCGAAATAGGGGATTGCCGGCCGAGTAGTTATAGATGGCCGAGTGTTAACGAGGCCATCTAGAGATACGAGGCCGGCAATCCCTGTTCGTGGACAAGGCTTGTATAGAGTTTTTCTCAAACATGCATCATCATCATCACCACCATCATCACCGCCATCATCATCACCATCACCATCACCATCACCATCACCAACAACATCATCAACATCCATCAACATCCATCAACATCCATCAACATCCGTCAACATCCATGAACAAGAACATCCATCAACATCCATCCATCCATCCATCCATCAACATCCATCAACAACCATCAACATCCATCAACATCCATCAACATCCAACAACATCCATCAACATCCATCAACATACATCAACATCCATCAACCAACATCCATCAACAACCATCAACCAACATCCATCAACATCCATCAACATCCACTAACCAACATCCATCAACCAACATCCATCAACATCCATCTACCAACATCCATCAACATCCATCAACATCCATCAACCAACATCCATCAACATCCATCAACCAACATCCATCAACATCCATCAACATCCATCAACATCCATCAACATCCATCAACATCCATCAACATCCATCCATCCATCCATCCATCAACATCCATCCGTCCATCCATCCATCCACGTCGACCACGTCGACCTATTAAACGTCATTGTGCTGTGTCACATAAAACAATAGACGATCACTTTGCTGGCCTTGGCCAGCAATGTTGTATGAAATTCCATTATTGACCTCTCGTCTAGCCGCACCTGCAACGTGACAGTTCGTGGCCTATTTTAATACTAGGGCTACACACATCGCGATAGAATTATCGCGCTAAAACGTCGTCTTCGGCCTACGGCGAATGTGCATGGCTACACTGCTATAGAGAGCAATGCCGCAGAGTTTAGTTTAGTTTAGCAGCCTTTGATGTGCGCAAATTTACCGACAGCGGGGCGAAGCGTCTGCGGCTTCGGGCGAAGTGCCGAAGTATTCGCGAATATTCGGCTACATACATCGCGATAGTGCGAATATTCGCGTTATCGCGATGTGTGTAGCCGTAGCATAAGGAACATAACGTCAATATTTCATAGCATGTTTGAGAAAATTACTTTTTATTTTGACACAATGTAAACAAAACGAAACTTCAAATTTTGCAAACCATTTGTCTACGTTTGTCAACCACTTCCTGATCTGATCTCTGATAATAACTAATTGTATCTCCATAATAATAATAATAATTATATTCTATCTCTATATTTATATTATTTCTGAGTGTTCGTAGAGTATTTTTACTGCGAGCTACCTTGTACGTGCATAGGCTTGGTGGGTGTCTGCCTGCACAACGACCTGCCAGACTGAGAAGAATCTTCAGGATGTCTAAACCCCGCGTAAAAACTGACTTTGCTAAGAGATTCTCGGCATTTCTCTTTCCGCATGTATATAACAAAATGGCAAAGAATTCTGACTTATGGCACTGTAATTTTGTTGAGGCAAAAAGGCGTATCAGTGCCTTGCTTTTGTCATGGAGTTATGATGAGTCAGAGGACATTTTGAGGTGTTGAGTTGTTCAGCGGTGGATTTTTCTGACCCCAGGAGTTTGAGGTTACCTCTCTTCCTTGCACGCTGTACGTGCTCTCATACACATCCGTACCCATCCACACTCACCCCCCCCCCTCACACACACACACACACACACACACACACATTATCCCTCACTTACACTCACCTTTTTCCATTTGCTAATTTTGGTGTAGTGTAATTTTAAAATTAAGCATGTCACATATATTAATTTTAGTTATGCTATAAAATAAATAAAAATGTATGATCCAGGATACCTACCAAATACAAAATTAAGTGTCGCTCATTCTTGTAATTTCTGTTGCGTTTGGATCTCCACGATACAGGCTGTGCCTAGTGTGGGGATCACTGTTTCTCATGTATCATTTAATTTAAATTTTATGGTCAATAAATACATTTTTTTTATATGTATTTCACCAAGCTTTTGCTTTTACAAGCGCAGCGTGTGACGTCCACCAACGAGATGGACGGACGTTTTTGGTGAAGGCCGCAGGTTCAGGGTGGATGCAAGTCGCTTCCAACCGTAATGATTGGGCGTCAATGAGGGAGGCCTATGTCCAGCAGTGGACGTCCTACGGCTGAAATGATGATGATGGTGATGAAGCTTTTATGTGAGTTCAACCTTTTTCGAATAAAATCGAATTGAGTATTCAAACATCATTGTTGAACTTGCATAAAAGCTTGGTGCAATGCAAATACATAATATAAAATTCTTTGTCCTGAAGTCCTAAATGACTGACTGGCGGATTAACGCACAGCCTAAACCGCTGTATGTAGAGACCAGTAACTTGTGGGATGTGTTCTTTGTATGACGTAGGCATCCGATAAGAAAGAATTTTACAGAATTCCCACGGGATAAGGAATATACGAGATGTATATACATATTTCATCAATCAAGAGTGGCCCTGTCCCCATAACGAAGATTACTAAACTGTTCAAATTGGGCATGCAAGTAGACTATTAGAATAGGTATAAAGCTAATTTCAATAATTTTGAAAATTCCCACGGGATAAGGATAAATCAGGATTCATATACTCAAATCAACTGGATCCTATCTCCGTAATTAAAATTATTAAACTTTTCAAATTCAGTATAAACGTAAATGGCCATACATAACAGCAAAAAAACTTATTGCAGGATTTTTGGAAATTCCTGTGGGATAGATAATCTCTGAAACTTCGGAGCCGATTAAAAAAAAATCTTTTACCAGTAGAAAGTTACACTATTCTTTATTGACATAGGCTACTTTTTTCCGGCAAAATGTAAAATTCCCAAGGGATAGAAAAAAAATGTCTTTTACTAATAGAAAAGATACACTGTGCTTGATTAACATAGGATGCTATTTTCCGGATAAATGCAAAATTCCCGCGGTATAGAAAATAGTAAATTTAACTTCGGGGCTAAGTTTAAAAAAAATGACCAATAGAAAGCTACACAATCCTTTATTGGTATAGGCTAGGCTACCTACTATTTATTCGGTAAAATGCAAAATTCCCGTGTGATAGAAAGAAGTGAAAATTTCTTTCACCAATAGGAAGCTACACCAACCATTATTTATATAGACTACTTTTCTCCGTGAAAAAGCAAAATTCCCACGGGAAAAAATAAGTGAATTCAACTACGGGGCTGATTTTAAAACTTCTTTTACCGGTAGAAAGCTACACCTTTAAGGACATAGGCTACTTTTTCTCGGGGAAAATGCAAAACAAGCGAAAATTTGCATAGAATAAGGACAAATTTGTTGAAATTCCGACGGGATAGAGAATAAACGGGATTTATAATATTCACTAACTGATACTGATGATGATGAAATGATGAAATGATAATAATGATGGATGTTGCCGTTGCCGGATTTTTGTTTTATACAATGAAAGAGATGAAGAAGCTTTACCACAAATTGGAATTCTACGCGGACAAAGTCGCGGGCAAAAGCTAGTCTATGTACAAAATTCTACTACCGACTCAGTCAGTCCTACTACTCGGTCTTCTTGCGTTTTTACCAATAGATTCTATTTTTTATATAAAATTCAACTGATCACAATTTAAAAACCATATCAAAACGATTTCTGGTTCCAAATTAAGTACTTACCTCATGTAATGGCAATGTGACAAACTTCATTAAGTACAATAATCGCTACCGAACTTTGAAACACAGCAACAGCATTTACTTTCATACTGTCATCGTTGAGTTCTGTATTGGCTGTAAACATTGGCTATAAACTTCATCATTATTTCAACTAAGAGAGCCAGTAAATACTTAATACCAAGGATGATATAGACTGGATTGGCAGTCGCCATAGTACGGCTCGGCCGCGGTTTTTGTAGTTCGATTATTAAATCTAGATGGCGCTGAAATATAGCCAGAGGCTTTGAAGGCAAAACAATAAGACTACAGATATTTCATATCACTGCAAATGTATAATTAAATTATGCAACATTTTTGAAAAATAATACATTTGTAGTAATATGAAACATCTGTAGTCTTATTGTTTTGCTTTCAAAGCCTCTGGCTATATTTCAGCGCCATCTAGATTTAATAATCGAACTACAAAAACCGCGGCCGATCCGTACAATGGCGACTGCCAATCCAGTCTATATCATCCTTGATAATACTTAATGAATTTCTTAGCAGCGTACAAGTTAATCTAAAATAATTTATACGTCTAATTGCAATAATCGTAATTTACTTCACTCCTGTCACTTATTATCATATTAGCCGTAAATAATAATTTCAACTTAAGAATAGGTATTAATAAGTATTAAAAGTAACTTAACATTAACTACAAAATTAACGTTTAATTTTTAGTGTTACGGAAACAAACCATATCCAAGACTATAATCAAGATATCTTACAGCATTAACATTTAAAAACCAAATAAATTGGTAATGAAATACCATTGTTAAAAGCTATAAATAGAAATTTAAAATATAAGTCACACGCAGCACTGCATGTAATGGTATAATAGGTATTACAGCGGATAATTGAGTTATACAGCATTGGGGAGAATCTAATCTGATAAAGGGAGGAGACGACACCGCGCCGGGAGCCTCGCCTCCCGGCAACTTATATTTCATCACTCCCCGCCGTCTTCGAGGACACAAAACAGTAACAAAAATAAACCATAGGTATCCATCGGTGCCATTTAATGTTCGCCGTTCCAAATAACTGTCGGACTGCTTTAGGTGGTGGCTGCTATTCTAGTCATGGACGTTTTGTTTAGGATGGAATTTGTGCAAGTACTTACCTGCGTGCTCCTAGTTGTCTTATTGATTTAAGCACGTATTTTTTGTCTTTATAGAATGTAATGCTCGCGATATTTGGAAGAACGTTTCAAATACAAACATTTAGACGCTTACTATATTAAAGAACGCACTGCGCAGTCATAAAAATGTCGAATAAGGGCATTTGATGAGGATGACCGTCGGAGAAAGCCGCTAAAGACAGTGGACAGCAGCAGTAGTGCGACAGAATCTGCGTTAGCATGGATTACCTATCGTCTATCACCGACTACCTACCGACCCAGGTCACGTATAATAATGGCCCCATTTAATATTCCATTAAGAATGTTTATAAAGTACTTTTAGGGTTCCGCACCTCGAAAGGAAAAAGCGGAACCCTTATAGGAACACTTTGTTGTCCGTCCGTCCGTCCGTCCGTCCGTCCGTTCAGACCCTTTTTCTCAGGAACACGTGGAGTTATCAAGCTGAAGTTTATATCAAATACTCAGGTCTACTGTCCCTTGGAGCTGTGAAAAAATCAAACTTCTAATTCTAAGCCAACGCAATCAAAAGATGCAACCATTTATGCCGCATATTTTCGACACTCGCAAGGGAATCAAAACCTACAGGGTACTTACCGTGGACTCAGAATCTTAAAAATTTGGTACGAAGCAAACAGATAAAGGAAAAATTGCGAAAAGCATAATTTTATTGTGTGTCTGTCTATCTATATAAGTAACCAGTCTACAATGATCCCACACTGCGCACATTTTGCTTAGGAGCAGGGGTCTGCTAAGACTGGATGTTAATAGATACATATAAATTTGTAAGGAACCCTCGGTGCGCGAGTCCAACTTGCACTTGGCCGGTTTTTTTATTTAAAACTTGGTGTATTTACTTAAAAATCTATTCGTTATTAATGCACGTATCACTATCACGAATTTGTGTGTAGAGATTGTTTAACTAGGTAAATTATTTTAAACAGATAAGTTGGATGAAAATAAGAAGTAAGTAAATATATAAGAACTCAATATTTTTTTCATACAAACACGACACGGGAAACAGATGTTACGATTGTAATAAAACAGACGCTGAAGTAATCAATCCCTCGAACAAAAACTTTTTCAATTACAATCGCACTCCACGTGGCCGCACAAAAAGCTCGTTCATACCACGAACGCGTTTTTGTAGTTACCAACTCCGGTCACTCTATGATTAATATTACGAAGTCTTTATATTAAAGATTCGACAGATTATATTCACAAAACTAACTAAATACATGCTCGTTCTTATATTCCATAGGTAACTAACTTGAGTACTTACAAGTCTTAAACACGTGAATGCGTGAAGTGGAAAGTCCCGCTTAAAACAGATAGGTACATTAATGAATAGGTAGGTATCGCGGTGGGCGTTCTCCATGGTCTAGTCTTTAGTGCTATAAATAACATTCATTAGCACATATTATATTATTTTTTTATTTAAGTTATAAAATGCCTTTCAAAGAAGTGCTGGTCGTTTAGGTTATGCCGTTCCAGCCTGACTTTACAATGTTGCCAATTGATAGTGGTGCTTTAATCTGGCTGCAGCTGGACCAACTTGACTGTTGGCGGTGGCGGGCAGGCGAGGCCTGTGGCCTGTTGCCGCCACTGCGCTAGACTCTAAACACGATATATCTACACTGCCAATTTAAACTCGGATCTCAAACACTCAACTTTGAGATATCTAGGTAGATAGTTTAAACTACTCCTTAAGTAAAGCCAATGTTTTTGTTTAACAAAGTTCTTCAAATCTTCGTGTTTTCGATGTAATTTTTTCTAAGCGGAATGTACACATAGGTATAGGCTGTTGGACTTGGACGAAGTCGACGTTCACGTTTACATTTCCGTAGATATAATCACGCATGATTAAAATTGGTCACAAAATAAGTAATACATATTTTCCATGTGATCGCATCATAACGAAGTTAGGTGCTGAACGGGTGGTGATCGCAATCATTGAATGGCCCATTCTGTGAGAGACTGCCGTTTGATGTTAAATTGAGCATCGCAGGTCACTGTATGCCAAGCAGCGCATTGCCAACGGCCACAGAGCCGCGGGGCGGGGAGGCGGGTCGGCCAGTGCCGACAACATGCTTTCGCAGAGACAAGGTCGATTCTCAAGCTCACCGAGTTCGTTGTAAGTTTGCTTAGAGTTTATACAAGCTGGAAATCAATATATTAAAAATTTCAAACACAAAAAATCATACCGATTTCTCGGTCACATTGTGTTTACGTCATAATAGTAAATTTGATGTGATGTGTTTAAGCAACATGATACAGGATAGTACCAGGGGGGTTTCACTCAGCAATTTAGGTATGTTCGGCCGGTGCGCCTCCCGGGCAGGCGTATGGTAGGTTGTCGCTCGGCCTTCAATTCGCACGACAGCCGCGTCGCACGTAGGTAATTAAGCATCTTTTTTTTCTGTGATTTTTGCAACAAAATTTTAACCTAAATATCGGCGAGTGGGAACCCTGTGCTCTTCGTTTCGGATCAGCTGTTGTGCCCAACAGGATATGAACGCTGGTATCACACGATAAGTTTCAATTTATACACCTCTAAAGTTGACTTTTGTTCGAGACTGATCCTTCTGTACGTTAGTAATACTAGTTATTATTTGATAGTACTAGGTATATCTTGAAAATTCAATTTATTCAAATCCTAACAATGCCTGTGGGTAATTGATATTTTGCTACAGTAACGCGGTCTTTTTAAGTTAAGTTAGTTTAATGCGTTTTTTACAAATACTTTAATTAATTTTTAGATTACGGAATGTAAATCCGTGATTACCTTAAATGGGTTCTCGATATTTCAATGCAACCTTAAATTAATTAAAAAGATATGCTGATATTTTCTAGTCAGTAACCTCACCTCACCAAGTCAGTAAATTACCTTAATAATATAGATTTTTTGTAGGTATAAATTGTCATGAAAAGTGTTAATAGAGTTATTATTATTAGCGCCATGCAGCAAACTATACGGCTAGTGGTTAGGTGGTTATCAATAAGGCGCGCTTGATAAGTTGGCCGAGATAGTGATATCTAAATGATACAATGTAACGATTACACATCTCAAAACACAGCATGGAATGATTTGATTTAGTTGTACGGCGGCGATCATTAATCACCCTAGGTCTAACCTAACGAACGCTCTATATTTCTCTCTACATAGTAAGTATATAAAACAAAGTTGATTTCCGGTGTCCCTCAGTATCTAATCTACGCTTAGATTTTTTAAATTATACAACGGATTTTAATACGGTCTTCACAATTAGTTGGATATTTTATATTGTTTTACGGAAGGTGTATATCTGGGGAAAGAGAGGTGAAAAATGTGAAATACCGTTGATTATTTTGTTTCAAAGTTGCACCTTTGAGAAGCAAGGGCGGCTAGCTAGTAGGGGTGTCTAAATATCCTAAGTGCCTAATTACGGGGATTGGCCGTTATGCATAAAACAGACGGGAACTAGTTTACCTTACCTTTAGCTTGTATTTATACTATACTTTTTCTACAATTCCTTGAGGACGCAGGCCACTTCTATAAGTGCAGCAAACGCCAAGTTACGAAGGTATTACTTGCACTAATGTGAAAAATTTTCACATTTTTACAAACGCATAATAGCCTAGGATCCGCTTATACATCGACCTACACCGAGCTGGTTAATGGATGAAAAGTTTTTTACATTAAATAAAATAAAAAATAAAATAAATAAATATTAGGGGACAATCTTACACAAATCGACCTAGTCCCAAACTAAGCAAAGCCACGACGATAAACATACTTATATGTATAGATAAATAAATACTTAAATACATAGAAAACGTCCATAACTCAGGAACAAATAATCGTGCTCATCACACAAATAAATGCCCTTACCGGAATTTGAACCCAGGACCTCTTGCTTCGTAGGCAGGGTCACTACCAACTAGGCTAAAGCGGTCGTTAAATTAAATATGTTAACAAATATGTTGCAAGTGTGTTGACTAAAAAATTTCAGTCCAGTATAATTTATTTTTTTACAGTTCAACGTTTCGGTTAATAGATAAATGCAATCCCTACCAATGAAAAGTATGAAGCCTGTAGAATATGCAAACGTTAGGGTGATTGACTGCTTTTTTCCGGTCATAACTTTTGACCGGAACGGAACGGAACTTTTGAACTTTAACAGGTAAACACAGGTAAATCGATATATGCTCTGGTCTGGTTAGTCAACCTAACGTTTGCATATTCTATAGGCTTTATACTTTTGATTGGTACGTCATTTGTGTATTAACCGAAACGTTAAAAGGTTTTAAAAAAAATAAAAAATAAAATTAATCATATTATGGACTGAATTTTTTTATTCAACCCACTTGCAATATTATTTGTTAACATATTTAATTTAATATAAAATACGTTTCATCCATTAACCAGATCGGTGTAGGTCGTTGTATAAGCGGATCCTAGGCTATAACACAACGAAAAATTTTGCAAAACATACCGTGTGTCATGCAAGACCAGAGTGGTCATGTAGGTACTAGGGGTAAGCGTGCGTTGCCAGCTCTCGTCGTAACGATCGTGATCTGATCACTCTTGTGAGCACATTTTAAAAGAATAGTTGTAACTTATAAACAAACTAAATTTATCTAATACTAAGGTCTTAATATACATATATCTAATACCTTTAAACGAGCAATTCTTGTATATACATATATACTTATATAGGACTAGTTGATTGAACGGCCCATGTAAAATCAACGTTTGTACTATCTACTAGGAACACGACGCCGTCACTGATTCGTTGTCGGTTAATATAATCGGTTCTATGGACTACAGAGTTCATTATTGAATACTTAATAGTTGAAGACATGAGTGGATGAAGGGGGTATGTCACAAAAACATTATTTCGAGTAAATCGCAGTTAAAGGTTTTTACGTTGTAATTTTGTTTTTAAATTGAATAGGGTATTGTTACATTTATAAAAATCAACCAAATAGCCTGATCTATTGTATTTTTAAAAAAAGATTTTAAAAAACATTTTTTTATATCAAAAAAGTACATAACCCGTTCTTTCTCCTTTAAGCTGTTCTGCAAAGAAAAGAAGTTAAGTAAATGAAAGTGTTTATTGTAACAAAATTTATTGATTTAGTAGAATTTCTTCGTAAAAATACCTACCTGCATTCAGAGTTTATAAATTTCAGCTGGTCCCTAATGTTTTCTTTGTTTTTGGGATATCGGATATGTCAGAATAAGAGAAAATAAAAGTTTGTCTCATAATATGGATGAAGGAGCTAAGTGCGTACATGACACTTTCTTCTGTTACATTAACTCGCAAACTGGTAACTACTTCTAGAGCCATGTGCCCTTAGCACCTTCATTCACGAAGAACGTAACTTATTCTTGTCCATAGGTCCTTCATACACTGGGTTTAAAGCTGTTAAGTTTAAAACATGAGAACTGATAGCTTTCGGTGTTGCATTATGACTTAGAACGTTCAATTATGGCATAAAACCGAAAATGAAAAAAATGCGACATACCCCCTTCATCCACTCACGTCTTCAGTTGTACTATAGACAACTGCAACCACAGACTAGTGCGTCGTAAAAATCGACGTGCCTTTAAGTTTGAACATCTACGTAACGCAAACTGATGTGGTCATCAACCTAGTCGACATATTCAACTAGTCCATGGACTAGTGACTAGTATTGTTCGATGAACGTAAATAAACGATCTAGTCGTGGACTATCCATTTCTATGCTAGACACACGATCGAAAAGATCCCATACTCGAACTTGCTCTTCTAACTTGTATTAATATATTATGGTTCTTTGTTAGACTTTTTCCGTAAAAGTCGCTGCCTGGTCGTTGTAGCTCCTGCCCTGAGTACCTACACATGTACGCGCTCACATTAGCTGAAAGTGATTAATTGCACACTGAATGAATTGTTGTTTGTCCATTGCGGGAACAAAGAGGGATTATAATCACGCAATCACTAACCCTTTTTTGTGATTAAAAAGTCGGCCAAGTGTGAGTGAGTAGACTAAACAAGAAGGGATCTATACGACCATACGATTGCCAATGTACAATCTAATATAAAAAAATCTCGTGTCACGGTGTTTGTTACCCAACTCCTCCGAAACGGCTCAACCGATTCTTATGAAACTTTTTTATCTGTATTCGGTAGGTCTGAGAATAGGTCGTAGGCTATTTTTTATACCCCCATTATCCTTCGCGGACGGAGTCGCGGGCAACAGCTAGTATAATATAACATATTAAGTAACTAGATGTTACCCAGGACTCCGTCTGCGAAGAATTGTTTATCACTATCCCGCGGTCCCTATGCAATTTTCCGGGATAGGATACTATATGTGTACTATGTTAATCCATTTACCCGTGAAATAGTAACAAACATCCACACGTTCATCCGTCCATCCATACAAACTTTCATGTGTACCTATATTAGTGGGAAAAGCAAGTAAAAGATAAGTTTTTATTTCATAGTATTTTTTGTATATAACAAAGTTACCTTAAGTTAGGGTTGCCATAAGTGTGGGGACTCAAACCGGGACATTTAAAGAAAAACTAGTAAAGGTAAAAAAAAAACTTTTATTACAGCAATAGGTAACTTTAAAGGTTTAGTCCTTGCCTAAACACAAAACAACTTTTAACACAGGCATTCAATGCCAGCGAGTTTTTTACTTTTTTTTTAGGGTTTTTCTGTTTGTTAGCGCTTTTCGCTATATTGGTGAAAATGCACATTATCGGCTACGAGTAGCATGCGCTGCCGCTAGGTATATTACTGTTTACCAAGTCCAGCCCTCTATTAAATAACTATGATTTTTAAACCGGGACAATTTGCTTATCGGCCGGGACGCCGGGACACCATGCTTCAAACCGGGACATGTCCCGGCGTACCGGGACGTATGGCAACCCTACCTTAAGTATTTCTTGCTAAATAATTCTGTGTTAACGGGAATAGCCTACTTATTTATAGGTTTTTATACTCACGGTAACGCGGTTTTTTAATGAAAATACAAGTTGAAATGGTTTTATTTATCTTACGATCATGTGAACAGAGAAATTTCATTTATTTCGTACTAGCTGTTGTCCGCGACTCCGTCTGTAAAGAATTCGTCTGTGTATCATTTTATTAGTAAGGATTAATGAGACAGTGATTAATTTGGGAATCGAATACTTGTCAATTCATATGCACTTTGATGTAAGTAGTACGTATATGGAACGTATAAGGAAAATAAAAACCGGCCAAGAGCGTGTCGGACACGCCCAAGGTAGGGTTCCGTAGCCATTACGAAAAAATCAAGTAATATTTTTCTAAGGATTTCGTATGTGTACGGAATCATCCAAGTTTAGGTATGTTTTATACCTTAGGCTACTATTTACTCTTAAACTACAAATAATTTCCAAGCAATCTTAGCCGCTATAATTTTCCTAGTAAATTTGATATATTTACTACCATTCTGATTTTTTCCAAATTTTTCCGCCCAACAGTTTAGATTTTCCCCGCAACTCAAACTATCTCCATACCCATATTTCATTTCAATCGGTTTAGCGGTATTGATTCCCCTCACAAACTTACACCTCCTTACACCGCCTAAAGGATGATTTTCGGGATTAAATCTATCCTATGTTCCCCAGACTCTATACTAACTATCAACTAAACTAACTATCTCTGTACCGAATTTCGTCTAAATCCGTTGAGCGGTGTAAGTGTGTAGAGGTAACCTACAGACAGATACACTTTCGCATTTAAGTATAGACTCCAAGAGACGTATTTGATTTCAATTTAATACCTTTTTGTTGTTCATACATAACGCGGGCTGCGTTCAATTTGACCTGACCGCGACCGCAGAACGCATCCAGTGTGACAAATCCTTAAAAGGGACATCGTGGTCGGCCCACCAGCAGTAGGTATTGTTCATGCAGAGCAAAAAGTGATATACTAAACACGTACTAAACGAATCGAGTCCACCATGGCAACAAAAAACAGCGATGTTTTGTGCCACAACTTGACCACGATAATTTAAAGTTGCCCTAAACACGGACAAGGCAAGGAAGGAGTAGCCCTGTCGGCCAGATCTTTTATGCGAAATAAGTTTTACTCGTATTTGCGCACAATAATAACTTCAGTGATCCTATTATTTTCTGCATATCATTAATAGCCTAGTATTTAAATAGCCCTAATAACGGATAAGGAAAATCACTTAATTAAAAAAGCTCTCTACATGGTGTCTATCTATGTGAATATAAATTAGAATGCGGAGTGCGCCAGGGAGGACTTACTTCTCCGGACTTTTTCAATCTCTACATCAATGACTTAATTGATAGTGAGGGTGAGGAGCATTGGGGTTGGTTGTCACGTGGGTGTCTGCGTTAACAGCCTTAGCAGCGCTGATGATATGGTCCTGCTCAGTTCCTCCATCAAAGACCTAAGAAAGATAATCTCAGTCTGTGAGGAATTTGTTAATTTACATAAACTGCTGTATAATATAGCGAAAATTGAACTGCTGGTGTTTTGGGCGGGAAAGGGTCCGGAGACGCTGCCTGAGGTTAAATTGAACGGCTTGCCTATTCATGTTGTGCGGCAGTTTAGATACCTAGGTCACGTACAAACTGCTTGAGAGATGACAGGGTTATGGAACGGGAGACCCCTTAGAAGGGCTCTTGCAATTCGGGGCAATATGTCAGCGCGTAAGTTTAAGTTTGCCACAGACGGACAAAACTGATGTTGTTCAACGCCTTTTCTCTCTCGTTTTACACCTGCCAACTATGGGTAAGGCGCTGCAGGTGCTACAGCACCATCAAGGTGCAGTATAAAATGATATATTTTGTGCCGCGAAGCTGCCGCGGTTTTGCGGTGCCTCTACCATGTTTGCAGGTGAGGCAGGAGTCCCAGATTTCTTCGCGGTAATTGCCTCGTTTTTGGGAGAGACTGAGCTATTCGCGGAACAGGATTTTGGAGGCCGTGTCTTGAGACTTCAGATGTCCTATCTATGAGTATTGACTGTCTGCGCATCAAAATAGGAATATGAAATGAGCATGATTGTTATTTTTCTTCACTTTTGACGCGACTTAACTGTACACTGTTGCATGCTCACTTTGTTGTGATGGTTTTTGTACTATTTTTTACACTTTTTTTATGTATGTTCAATGCTACTTGACTATGTAGTATTGTATTGTACTAGATGTACTTTTTAAGATTATTATTACTATAGATCATACGGTTTATGTAGTGCTAAAATAGGTTCGGTTTATAGTATTTTATGCAACTGTTGTATAAGTGAGGTCTTAAAAGGCGAGTGACGTGAGTTACGATACGAGCGAATGCGAGTATCGCAATGGAAGACGGCACGAGCCGTTAAGACCAAATTATACACCGTTGCATACAATATTTTTCCTACGACTCGACTCTACTGTACTGTACTGTACCCTACTGTAGGGTACAGTCGGGTACAGTAGGGTAAAATGGGATACAGTCGGGAACAGTAGGGTAAAATAGGGTACAGTAGGGTACAGTCGGGTACAGTCGGGTACAGTAGGGTAAAATGGGGTACAGTCGGGTACAGTAGGGTACAGTCGGGTGAAATAGGTTACAGTAGGGTACTGTACCCGACTGTACCCGACTGTACACTATTTTACCCTACTGTACCCTATTTTACCCTACTGTACCCGACTGTACCCAACTATACCCTATTTTACCCTGTTGTACCCGACTGTACCCTACTGTACCCGACTGTGCCTTATTTTACCCTACTGTACCCGACTGTGCCCGACTGTACCCAACTGTATTCTACTGTACCCTATTTTACCCTACTGTACCCGACTGTACCCTATTTTACCGTACTGTACCCGACTGTACCCTACTGTACCCTATTTTACCCTACTGTACCCGACTGTACCCGATGTACCCGACTGTACCCTACTGTACCCTATTTTACCCTACTGTACCTGACTGTACCCTATTTTACCCTACTGTACCCGACTGTACCCAACTCTACCATATTTTACCCTACTGTACCCGACTGTACCCTACTGTACCCGACTGTACCCTACTGTACCCTATTTTACCCTACTGAACCCGACTGTACCCGACTGTACCCTACTGTACCCGACTGTGCCCTATTTTACCCTACTGTACCCGACTGTACCCGACTGTACCCTACTGTACCCTATTTTACCCTACTGTACCCGACTGTGCCCTATTTTACCCTACTGTACCCGACTGTACCCGACTGTACCCTACTGTACCCTAGTTTACCCTACTGTACCCGACTGTACTCTACTGTACCCTATTTTACCCTACTGTACCCGACTGTACCCGAATGTACCCTATTTTACCCTACTGTACCCGACTGTACTCTACTGTACCCTATTTTACCCTACTGTACCCGACTGTACTCTACTGTACCCTATTTTACCCTACTGTACCCGACTGTACCCTACTGTACCCTATTTTACCCTACTGTACCCGACTGTACCCTACTGCACCCTATTTTGCCCTACTGTACCCGACTGTACCCTATTTTACCCTACTGTACCCAACTGTACCCTATTCTACCCTACTGTACCTGACTGTACCCTTTTTTACCCTACTGTACCCAACTGTACCCTATTTTACCCTACTGTACCCGACTGTACCCTATTTTACCCTACTGTACCCGACTGTACCCGACTGTACCCTACTGTACCCTATTTTACCCTATTGTACCCGACTGTACCCGACTGTACCCTACTCTACTCAACTCAGCAGGTCTAAACTGGGCTTTAGTGTTGAGTGTACCCTACATTTAATATTATGTGGCAGCTAGGTGTATCGTAATAACGACATTACGACACAAGTGCTGTTATGGCGAATAGATTAAGTATAGACTTTCTGAAGTCATATTATCTATGTTCTTATATATTTGTTCGCGACCATGTAAAAACCAGATAAAAGTACAGGAGTAGGAAAAAGAACTTTACTATCTAAAGAAATTACAGATAATTCAATTTCTACAGCTAAAAGTACAATTGTTAGGTTTCACAGTAGTCGATGGGTAGATATAAATAATTAACTGACGAAGGTTTTCCTACCCTGAATGTACAGGTCTTATACGCATAATATATTTGTTTCATTACTTTTGTTTCCTTATAATAAATGTAGTTCTTTGAGGGTGTTAAAAAATCATAGTGAAATAGAGTTTTTAGAATCTTAAACTGTGTAATTTGAAGAATTTTAAGATTGGATGGTGCAGCATTATCCCAAACTTCCACTAGGTACTACTCTACATGTGGTTTGACTAAATAATTATAGATAGTGATGCAAATTATTATGTTTTTAGGGAGACAGTCTACTATTCTATATATTGCACCCGCCAAAGAAGATGATTTCAATTTGTTTAGTGGTAGGGTATGACTGACTGTATCAAACACCTTCTTGAGGTCTTTATGAACTCGCCTAGTGCTATATTTTTGGACTCAATACTGTTTTTGATTTCGGTTACAAGATCAATTGCAGCTGATGAGATGATGTGTTACTTTTTGGACGGAAATTATATTTTCTTTTAAATAGAAAAAAATATTGAGTCCAAAGTTTTATTTGAGCATAATAATAACTTCAGTGATCCTATTATTTTCCGCGCGTCAGCGTTTCCTTGGGCTGTCCGGTCAGAAAGTGAAACACATCGAAACATTCCTAGCCGCAACAGCCGAGTTAAATATAGTTAGGAAGTTATCATCAGCAGTGTTCGAGCTGAATTTCAAAACTATTCAGTTTATTTATGGCTTCATTCTCAGAATGTGTTATATTTATTTTGTTACCTATTTCTCTATTTAATAAAGCCAGGTTTTGAAAGTAGGAGTAAAACCATTCGAGTGGCTATAGACTGCGGGGCTACCGAAGTAGGTTGTTATGTATGATGGAGATGGATCATTCAAGCACTGTAATATATATATGTGAAGATAATAATAATCTCACAATGAATTAAGTGCAGGCACGCTTCCATTTAGAAGAGCGAAGATGTGCATGTCCAACAATCACATTATAAGAATAGCGGGGCGACATAATGTGGATCTTAACTTTCAACATTACATTAATTAGTTGATTCACTGCGGTCTGCCTTAATGAAAGCGCACCTTAATGTAGTTAACCGCTCGCTCGGTTAATGTAAGAGACAGTACCTACTTATTTGTGATAGCGTCTACCAGTGAACCAATTTTAAAGAAGTAGAGCGGAAGCTGTGGAAGGCTAAAAAGAAATACTTTCAACAGGTTTTGATTTTTCCACAAACTTAAGCGATTAAATAATTTATTGAATCAGGCGTTACTTTGCGGAGGTCCATATTAATGAACTGAAACAATTACTTTTCTCACCCGCGACCTTAAAAGGTTAAGATGTTAAGGTCTCGGGTGAGCAAAGTAATTGATTCAGTTCATTAAGCGATTAAAGCAAAATTACTTCACCCACTTACCTAAAAAAATCAAATCAAAGCTTAGGGCGTAGCAAAGACTGAACTATATTCAGCAACAGATAAGATAATGTATATCTACAGCTGAGCTGATCGTTGTGTCCAAACAGATGTCGCAGGTGTAAACTAAGCAATGGTTTAATCTTTCACCTCTCAAATCAATATCTGACCCATAATTGGACCAACATGGATATTATGTATTAAATTTCAATCCCATAGATATAGTATATACTATATAAGATATAGTATAACTCTAAAGTAACTACTACTGATACTATTAGATTAGATTAGCCCTGAAGTCAATGAGACGAAACCAAAAAAACTACAGCTGCTGGTAGTGTCACAGACAGAATCTTTATTCCTTTCATTTACAAGATTATCTCAGTTTACAAGTGTTATTGTCGCTACGTCCTTACAAGCCCATACTAAACCATACAATGTAAGAAAAATGGTATCGTCGCTCTACCTATGTCGCCCTAACATACTCGTAGGTATAATATCGCTATCTCTTGCAAGATCGCTCAACTATATATCCAACTAGCTGTTGCCCGCGACTCCAGCTGCGAAAAATTCCTTTATCTCTATCTCGCGAGAACTATGCAATTTTCTAGGATAAAACCTATCCTATGTTTTTTGCAAGGTTTTAAACTATCTCCGTACCAAATTTCATATAAATCGATTCAGCGGTTTCAGCGGAAAGAGGTAACAGACAGAGTGTCTTTCGCATTTATAATATTAAGTACGGATACGGATGGTATGGATAGTCAAAAAACTAAAAAATCACACCGATGTTAACAACATTCGGTCTAATTAGAAATTATAATAAAATCTAGACTAGTTTTCTTAATCACAAGAACCTCTCTTCGTCTATAAAATATTTGGCCCAATGATCTAATTAACCAGCGTACAACTGGCCCAAATTAAGTTTATCTGTTAGGCAGAGTCCTGTAGTGAGTGTAGTGTCAAAAATTGTAACGGAGATGATGTCTGTCATGGCCCAAATGATTGTTCCATTCTTTAAAATTACAACGCGACATGAAAACTATATTAGGTACGTAAAGTACACCTGGCTATAATATAAGTTAGTGTTTTCGTTTGGATACATACCTAATGATAATGCATACCTGCGTAAGTTTATCACAATTACACTAATCCCATTATCACAGCAAAACCGTATTAAGTAACGTCTGCCTGTCCGCTTATCAATCTGTTAGTCAATCTCAACTCCGCTAAAGTTCCACACTAGTTCAATTAAATTATTTACAGTGGTTTTCAAATACACCACACACTCGTACAAGTACTTAACTAAAAATTTTAGAAGGACACGCTTACATTTTTTACTTGCACTTCAAGCATCCCCCTCGAAACGTCAGAAAGTAAGAAAACTCGAACCTGGATACCAACATAGGAAAAGCTTGTTAGTTTTACATGAAATGCTGCTAATTAAGCAATGCAAAGAATTCGCTAGACAGTGCAGAAAAGGCTATCTTATCTTTCACCTAAAATATAAAGCGTGTAAAAACCGCGAGTCTCGAAAGTGACTCCGTTTAAGACCTAACCTAAGGTCACCCTGTATCGATCCACAGCACGCCGCGGCGGCTGGAGAGTGGAGACCGCACCACGGCACCCCTCTCGCTTCCTCTCCGTCTCCGAGTCCGCAGTACAACACCACATATTATTGCACGCACCTATGTACCTTCCTACCAACATTCACAACAATTTATCAAATTCAATAGGTAAACTGTCAATACAATACGCACTTAGATCCAAATCTGCACAGAATTTTGAATGACTTAATAATCATAACGCTTCCATTCATCCGCAGGACGTTCCGTGGTGTGTAGTATATAGATACAGACGGCACATTTATATCTAGATAGATTCTGAAAGGGGCTGGTCGCGGGTCGATCGAACCTGCGGCAGCTTCAATGCGGCAAACTTAATCGTCTTGTGGGGATTTGCTGGGAGTGCGAGCGGACCTTCGCGGGACGACCGGCGATTAGGGCCCGGTGACCCAGTGCCCCGGCGCTGCAGCGGGCACGACGCGCGCGCCGCACGCGCCCGCAAGAGTGGGGCGTGCGTGCGAGCGCGTGATGCGCGCCCATACCACGCGCTCCACTATACTATATCCGTCATACACTCGCGCTCGAGGGTCGAAACTATCAAATTTACTCACCGTTTCCGTTTATGAGGGGGTAGTCGTCGTCGTGTCGGCCGATGTAAGTCTTCAGCGGAGTGTCCGTGAGGGAGGGCGACGACCTGTCCCTGTCGCTCATAATAGTCACTTAAACACCGACTCGATACTCGATACAACAACACTGGACGGGGAGACGCGCCGGTCCCGCGCTCGCACTCTCGACCACGACCGACCTCCGGCCCGCGGCTCGCGCGGCGAATAAATAAACTCGCGCCCGAATGCACGGCTCTTGGCGAGCCCGCTACCGGCGCCGCTGTCGTCGCGACGCGCAATCAATCCCTTGCCAGCGCCCTCTTTTTGCTGCATTACTGTTACGTTCATATTTCGCTAGATGGCGCTTAAATTTATACCAATCGCTACATTTCAGGAAAAGTCGAAAAAAATTAAAATTATGAATGAAGAAGAGTTTCAAGCGACCTACTTATCTGTAGAATATTATAAAATGGGACTATGATCAGTTATTACCAGTATAATTATACTTAGAACATCCGACATGTAGTACCTACTTACCTAGTTGTCTATGAATGTTCATACTGTACATGTTCTTTGTATAGAGCTGACTCTACATCTGCATGAAATAAAGATCAACATCAGTATTGTACATTCGAGTTCAAAAGTTAGCTGAAACCGTTAGTATTTTGTCGCAATAAACAGTGTGACGGTTTCTACTGTTTTTTAAATATTGAGAGTTACATTATGTAGCACTAAAGCGTTAAGCTACTTTTGAGGTTGACTGTAGTTTAGGTATAGCATTAACATATTTTTAAAGCACCTCAAAAGGAAAATATCGAACTCTACAGAAACACTTCGTTGTCCGTCTGTGTGTCTCTTTTGTCTGTCAAGTTTTGACATTAGCAAGTAAATCGAAAGCCACATGCATCTCATTGATCATTGAAGAAATTTGGCAAGAGCAAGTAGGTATCACATTTATCTCATCTATCATTCAATTACAAAGTTTAAGTCATTCAGTTCAATTCGTCTTTTCGTTAGAGCAATATTTAGTGCTTATATAATCTAGTTTTTAAACTTGTGTATCATAATGTTACTGTACTTATGTTTTGTTGGGTACGGAATCCTCGATACGTAAATCCTTCTCGCCCTTGCTCGGTTTTCATGGTCGATCTTACTTGTTATCACAATTAAAAATGCCTGCTCCGGTTCTAAAATAGAACGGCCACACATCTTCCAGCGAATGTCGTTAAATGCAACTAAGGGAACTGATACGAGAGTGGGCAGCACCACTCTCTATTACCATTTATTTTACTAAGTCCGGACTCCAGCACCGCTGTGTGGAAGGCAATGGGAACCATCAGACTAATTTTCCCAAGAAAGTCAGTCATGAAGATTCAGAATTATATACCAATCCTCGACCGATAACCACGTCTACTCTGCCAAGACTGTAGCGACTTAGTAAACAGGAACGCCTGCAAAGCGACAAAGTACAAGAATGTATAGTTAGTTAGGTACATTTATTGTAGGCTCTACCTGCAGAACACTACAAACTGAAAAACAAAACAGCGCCACAGTTTGTTATATTTACTATAAATATACGAGGGGCGTTCAACATAAAGTGAGAATGAGATGCAAAATCTTTTAATATTACGAAATTAAATACTGGCCGGTAAAGCTCATCTATCTAGCTGATTGCTATGAAAAAAAAAACTAACTGTCTTTTGTTTAAAAAAATATACGGTAATTTCTTTGCAATGCTATTGAGCACGTTAGCGAAAATGGAGAAAATTGAACTGCGCGCCGTTATCAAATACTACTATTTGAAAATTTTTTCTACGGACCAAGTCAATTTGGATTTGCGGGACACTTTAGGGTCTAATGCTCCTCCGTATTCGACAGTCGCACGTTGGTGCGCCGAATTTAGACGTGGAAGAACATCGACAATGGACGACCCCCGCTCCGGACGCCCTACTACAGCAGTAACTGAAGAAATTGTGAAAAAAGTCGAAAACTCAGTTTTGGCGGATCGTCGTGTCACGGTTCGTTTTATTGCTGAAAATGTAAAGATTTCAACGGGGAGCGTGCATAATATTTTACATGAACGCTTGGGTATGAAAAAGGTATCTGCGCGTTGGGTACCAAGAATGCTTACTGACACGCAAAAACAAACTAGACTAGAGATTTGTCAAGAAGCTTTGAACCTGATGCAGCAAGACCGGGAACTTTTTTTGGCGCGATTTATAACAATGGACGAAACATGGCTCCATCATTACGACCCAGAAACGAAACTGCAGTCTATGACATGGAAAAGGCCATCATCTCCAACTCCGAAGAAATTCAAGGTGAGCCCATCTGCCGGTAAGGTCATGGGCTCTGTTTTTTGGGATGGTAAAGGGGTATTAATGATTGAGTATCTCAAGCATGGAGCCACTATTACGGGCACATTATACGCCAAACAAATAGCAACATTGCGCAATGAGATCCGCGAAAAACGGCGAGGTAAACTCTCGAAAGTTGTGCTTTTCCACCAGGACAATGCCCCGGCACACAAGTCCGCCGTTGCAATGGCTGCAATTCGTGATGCTGGGTTCGATATCCTTAAGCATCCTCCGTATTCACCAGATCTCGCTCCCAGTGATTTCTACCTATTTCCGAGATTGAAACAATACCTGAGAGGCCAGAAATTTGAAGACGACGACGCGGTAGTCGCTGCAGTACAAGATTTTTTAAGTACTCAAGATGAGACCTTTTTTAAAAATGGAATTTTAAGTTTAGAAAAAAGATATACTAAGTGTATTATGCTAAAAGGTGACTATGTCGAAAAATAAAATGACATTTAGTAAAAGTTGTTTATAACATACTCATTCTCACTTTTTATTGAACGCCCCTAGTATTTTATTACAAATGGAAAATCGTTCACTTGAAATGACCATTTTGAACTTTGAACAACACTACTTAATACCGTTTAAAATGAATTTTGGAAAAATGTAATTGTGCTGAAAAATAATTATAACCAAATTTTTTTTGTCATAATATGAATTAGGTAAGCCTAAATTAATCAATCATTAATTTAATTGGTCATTATTTCTTTGGGCCTATATATAAATTTTCACAATATACCATGGGAAATGATTCCATTTTCAACATTATTATGGATGGACAGGTTTGCTTATTGATGTAATAAACGTCCCTGTGCTCGACACTGACCCAATACATGGCACCTTTAATCTTATGTCATAGTAAGACAGGTGACAGATGGGTGTCATCTACTGGGCGTTGAGGTGTCGAGCAGTGATACGTTTACCTAATATAAAATTGTAATTTTTATGATTATGATTTCGAGTGGACAATTATCCATTTGTACTTAAGGACAGTAAATCGTTTATTCCCGTGAACAAATTGTTTGTAACATAATATAAAACATTAAAATAAGCTATGAATTTATAATTCCTTCGCATGTTGTCCTAACTATCGGTCACAGAATCAATGTTTCATTAACAAATGGAACTTTGCACCTGTCATTCTTTCTGAAATAGTATACTGCTTTAAGCTTTCGTGATTTCCACTCATAATAAAATTATTATACCAAACGGGACTTATTAGCTTATCACGCAAACAATATTACTTCGACGTTTCGGCCACATTGCAGCAGCCGTAGTCACGAGTTGAACGTCGAGGTTTATTTGCGTGATAAGTCCTATTTAGTATAATACCAATGTAAGTAATCCGAAAAAACATTTTCCTATCATGATATCAACATAGTTTTACTACTGATTCTTCTACACTTCAAGATCTAAATACTTGGAGTTTATGTGCTCAATGCGCGGTTTGTCAGGTATACAAAATCAATTTATCTCAAAGGTAAAATAACAAATCAAGAGAGTTAAAACGACAACTACAGCTGATCAGCATAAGCCGACATAATTCTGAAAACTAAAATTTGCATCTCGCTGGGACCGCTCTTTGTCTTGCGTCTTGGGCTGGCTAAGAGCTCGGATAATAACTTCTATATTTAGAGCGACTAGCATGTGCATTCGAGGCACCCGACATAAATGGAAGCCAGCAGCGAAGCTGTTTGGCTTTGATGATGGTGCTGCCCTACCACACTCCGACTGACAGACTGACTTGACATTTTTTTTTCATAGTTTACTAATTTATTAGTTTCCATTTTTATCTGTTATTACTTCCTAATGTATATTTCTAATTTATATAGAATATGTGTAAATAAACTAAAATAAATCTTCTATCTTATTTGAGACACAGGATCCTCCTAGTTCAGGCATGTGTCATTCTTCACTTTTAATTTCTTTTGTTTTATATCGTAAAAATCTATTTTGAATAAAGATTTATTATGATTTATTACTATTAATTATTTTATTTATGGCATAAAATTAAGAGCGTCTCTTTATATCTTTGTAAATGGTGTATTAAAGCTAAAATATAAACATACATAGTGGCCTGAAGCCGGAACGTGTTGTTAGTGAGTAGGAACTGGTTCCACTGCGTCTCGAGACGCTGGTCGACGGTGCCAGGGGGCAGCGAAGGCGACGCGTGCGCGGAAGCGGGGGCGGGCGCGGGCGCGGGCGCGAGCGCGTGCGCGGCTGCCGGGGCCGGCGCGCGTCGTGCCAGCAGCGCCTGGAGGCCCCGCTCCGCTGCGCTCGGGCTCGCCGCTGAGCTCGACTCCACACCTACGCACACCATCACTGTCAACGCAAGCCTAAGGTAGGTACATAGCGAAATACAAAAATGGATCTCCACTATAGGCATAGCTAGAAAATTCTTGTATTGCTCGCTTGAGTCTCACTAATATAATATTATACAAAAAGTTGAAAGTTTATATATGGATGGATGGATGTGTGGATGTTTGCTACTCTTTCGCGCCAAAAGGTATGACTGAATTCTGATGAAATTTGGAATACAGATAGTTTATAACCTGATTATTAATATACAGGGTTATTTTTAATTCACTGACATCCTCTTAACCCTGAATTCCTATCACTCAAACAAATGTTTTTTGTTTTACGACTTTTTAAAATGAAGCACTTTTTTCCCATACAAATACACAGAGTATCGTAAAAATAAGAGGTAATCTCAAATTTTTAAAACGCTATTACACCAAAAATATTAAGTTGTGACAAAAGCCGTAAAACAAAAAACATTTGTTTAAGTGGTAGGAGTTTAGGGTTAAAAGGATGCTAGTGAATTACAAATAACCCTGTATAGGATACTTTTTATGAGTATTCTGAAAAATTGCTTAGTTCCAGCGGAATAGCGATAAGTGAATTCTTCGCAGACGCGACGGAGTCGTCAGCAACAGTTAGTTTTTATTTAACAATATTAGTAAATCTGAAACTGACAGTTAGAGTATGTTCCAAGCCTGAACGAATGAGCTATTTGTTTATTTGTTAGAAAAGATAAACTCCACTTACTTAATTATTTTTTTAAGCTCATTATCCTTTGTCATACATAATGTAACATAAGTCACAACAGAGTTGTACCCCACCCTGAAAGCCAGATTTTCCACGGAACGTCGCTTTTTATTGTAAGTAAACCCATCTTTTTCGTAATGTACCTACAGACAGTTTTTTTCCTCAAGTAATCCAACGAATCCGCACGGAAGAGATCGCTTTTATCTAGCCAATAAGACCTCATATTTTTTGTTAACACATTTAGTATAGTCGGGGTAAGAAAATGTTCGTCACTTTTCGACCTGAACTAGTTGACATAGAGTCAAAAAGTGACGAACCATTTCTTACCCCGACTATACTATTGACACAACGTCTGTGATTAAAAAATCCTTACTCCTGCGCCAGTGACACGCATGCGTGTCAACAGAATTCGTGTTCCTATGCCAGTGACACTCATTCGTAACTGCTTGCTTAGGATCATTTCGGCCAGCACAGTGTAAGAAGAAGTGTGTATTTGCAAAACGGTACCGGAGCCAAATGTATTAATTTGCTATAGTGATAATATCACTACATATTATGTGGTGTTCAATAAAGATCTGTTGTATTGTAATATGATCAGGTAGTTTAGTATTTTATTAGTACAGATAGATGCACAGAAGGTATGTTAGCTTATAAGTGGAAGCATAAGTTTTAGACACACGGAATCCCTATTAATTCATTTCCTGCTCTATACGAACACATTCGAATGTCCAGAACAAAACGCCAAGCCAAAGGACTTGAAATATGGATTGCACATTTGAAATACTCATTTACCCCTCGATCCTTTTAAACATCACAAAATTCTATTAATGGCAGCAAAGATTTGAATCTAGTGCGTAAGAAACTATGCGCTACTCAAAGAATAAACACTTCCAATCCAATTAAATCGTAACGTTTTATTGAATCAATTTGAACAGACCGTGAATAAAGCATCTTAACATTTTTCCAGTAATTTAAACTTCATAATAAAATAAAAATTTCAACCATAGAGTTGAGAAAATCAATAGAACGGGGTTGTCGAATTTGGACGTGTAGCGCGTAAAGACGCTGCCAGCAGCGGAAGTGGCGACGGGGGTGTCCAACTGCGAGACGTCCACATACTCGCAGATGACGTCGTCCCAGTTGTCGGTGAGATCCCGTACGCTCTTAGCGTTTGCGATCAGCTTTCGTTTCATTAAACGCTTCACTTTCGCCAGCATCGCAGGGCTGTCTTCGTCGTATGTATTTGCTCGCATCCAAGGGTCTTCCATTTTCGGTGGCTCTACCATAACAACAGTATGCATCCTGTCTGTTACCTGAAGCAAAACCGGTGGCTTCGTCCGCGACTCTTCCCTGAAACTTTCTTTCTTTTGTGATTTTTTGAGAATTGACAGTCGTGATTTTTCGGCTAAAGACATTTCTGAAGGAACGTTTGCAGCGGCTATGGGTGGGGCGACTGGTGGTGGACTAACAGTGGTAGACTGTGTTGTAGTAACTATTGGGAGGGTCTCTGTGGCGGTAGTAGTAATACGAGTACTGGTCGTAGTTATATCTTCAAAGAAGGTCGTAGTAGTCTCTGGCTGGAGGTTTTTGCGACGGTAAAAGATCTTCCGTGGCTGCCATGATGTACTATAGATTTCCGTCGTGGTCGGCTCCATCACCCTCGCTGAGCACACAACAAGCCGACAGTTAGGTCATTCCGTTTTCCAAATTAGTATCGGTACGTCGTAATTATTTTTGTAGGTACATACACTATTTTAAGCAGACACTTTTGCAATTTTCTATTACACGGCTAGCACAAGTTGGCAGAAAACACTTTTATGCTCTATCCTTTCCTTTCTAAATGACAAATTAGATATGACTTACATCAAGCGACAAGCGAGAAAAAGGTTGCGTGCTAGCCGTCCCGTTTTAGGTATAAACGAAGAAATCAAATATGTACTAGGCATAATGACGTAACGTAATTTATGAAGGCTTAAGATAGTAAATCACATTTTACTTCGAACGGTAGGTAGGTACACTTACCCAGAAAGATTCCATTATTTTAAGAAGCCTTAAGTATCTTAAAAAGTGCAATTCCCTTTATCGCATTTTCCAAAAAGCACATTCCCTCAAATTGCTAAACAGTACATTCACCATTTGAAGTGTTATTTATATCCGTATTTACTTCAAAATTTTAAATTGAATTTATATGATATGTTTTGGTAAGAGTAGTTACATTTTGGTAAAATGTACGTTTATGAAAAGTGCACACATTGGAAAAGGAATTGGGGAATTGTTCTGGGCAAGTGTACATTTTGGGAGTTTATGCTATGAAAAAAAGAGTACCTTTTGATAGGTCACATTTCAAGAAAATGTGTTTTACCATCCTAAGCCCAATATAAAACAACAAATACTTAATATACTATACTGAGAGGACATTTGCTTACCTTTCGTACGGCGTAGCAAAGGAGGTAATTTATTTTTAATGTTCTGAACCCTTTGCATGTCGTAGTAGTCTGCGTATTCGCTGTAGGCGTTGACGTTGGGCGGCAGCGGCGCCTTGGGCGGCGGCAGCACGTCGCGCGGCGCGTCTTCGTCGTCATCGGCGCGCGCGCGCGGCCGCGGCTTGGCGCGCACGCCCAGCCCAGGCGACAGCGGCACCCAAGCCCGCTCCTCCACATCAGGGTATACCGACTCTTTCCCACTGAGAGTCTTTTGAATATCTCTTACGTCGCTCAGAATACTTTCTTCATCTTCGGTACCTGCGCCAGCCTTCATTCTAGTGTCAATAATTGGCCGATCACGCGGTTTTCGTCGAGATTTCTTTCTTATTTCTCTGCGAACAAATTTACTCTTTTCATGCTCAATGCTTTTATTATCTTCTTGGAAGTCTTCCGGATGCGCTTCGCTATCTTCATTGTCAAAATCCAACTTTTGGTTTTCTTCGTCTATGCTGTGGTCAGTATTTAACCTTCTATTTGGAAAATCATCGGCTATTACTTTGCTTTTACTTCGATACCGCTCTCTATTTTTATTTCGATACTTGGTTTTAAATTTTGGGGCCACTTCATCTAATTTGTACTTATTCACTGCCACTTGATCGCCGTCGTTAACGGATTTCTGCTTTCTTATTTTTTTAGGAGGCTTATTCCACGCGTCCTCTTCCTCGACATCATTTGTCATTGTTTTTTCTATTTTATCTGTAATGAAACAAATATGATTTTAAAGGGCTATCTGTCTGACATTATCGTCGCTGATTATATTCGAGATATACTTAGTTATAAGTTTAGTACCACTAGGTTCTTCATATTTGTAATCTAAAGATGCCGGAGCGTCAGGCGAGTGGTCGCGGTAGTCGTCGGACGCCGCGGCGGGGGCGTCGTAGTCGCCGTACTGCGGCATCTTGACGGCGGCGTAGTCGCCGTAGCGCGCGGCTGCCGCTGCCGCGACCGCGCACGCGCACGCCAGCGCCAGCAGCAGCTCGCGCGCCATCTGCCCTGTGCCCTCACTCCACCGCCGCTAATACTTTCAGTTCCCGTCCTCGTTTTGTTCCTGTAATGTTTCAAACTCAATTTGCGACATTATTCTGCACCTGATACTACGAATTTGACACTCAAGTGACGTTTTCGCAGATGAAAAATTTCATAATTTTTCTTACCGGCCATTATTATATCCATTCCATTAGGCCATCGCAAGCACGCGATATAATATTTTTTTATTTATGTTTTTTTGTCACATCATTGCCGCTACAATTAGAATAAATTAATATTTAATAATATCGATTCTTATGGGTTTGATTAATATATCGTACCTACATTTTGACGCTCGTATTCTTCTTCTTCTTCTTCCTTAATGGCGGCCAATAGGCTTGTGCCAATGTCAGTTAATTGCTCTCTTTGGGAGCGACGTTGTACGGTGATTGTAGTTTTTGCAACTTGATAGTAAAATTCCAGGAACCACGTGAGACAACTTGCGCATTAAAAAATGTCAGACACGAGAGCAATATAGAATTATGTGATCACTGTAACAGTTAAGGTTAATCGCTTCATAAAACACTATCAAAATTATACTACAACTAGCCAAAGAAACAGAAATACCAAAATTAGATACTGTCTACATCCGCCATGTTCGAATGCCACAAATCGAATCCGACGCTCGTATTTCTTTGAGCGCTCATCGCGTGACTTTTCTAAACTTGTAAAAATGAGACGTGTATTGAGGCACTGTAGGAAAACTTTATTTGAAGTAGGTAGATTAGATAGTCAAGACGTCAAGGTTTTAATCGAAAATGGTTAAGAGTTAAGACAGGCTGTTTGAAAGTTTTCAAAAATGTGACTTTGACATGAATTTCAACAAAATGTCATTTCTCAAATTATAGTACAGTTTATAACAAAATCAAAAAAAATAGTTAATTATGCTACGCCATCCTTTCGCTCTTTTTTTGTAATAATAATAAAAATGAAATATTCGTTATGAGTGGGAAAAATGAAAAAAATGACCCGGACAAGAAAGGAGAGTCGGGCTGTAATTGCTTCTCTAAGTCGCGTTCTAAGACTTGCCCTCCTGTGCTCAACATAACGCATCCATTGGTAAGTGTTTTCTTCTGCCGGTCCCTTTTGCCTTCGATACTAAATAGAACTAGTACTTGCTTAAATGTTAATAAAACTGTCACTTATGTTTACTTAATTGGCTTTCAGCGTTATTACGAGTTTACTCAGGATGAAATAAAGGCCCTAGAAGAATGCGACAAGGAGAGTTTTTACCATCGCTGCCTGCCCTTTAGCACACTTTTTGCTAGTGTCACGTATGCAGCTATTAGATGGGGTAAGACATAATTTTATTTTTAAGTAGGTATGTTTGTAGGTCTACTCTATTGAGCAAAGTAAGTGCTTACCCATCTTTGCTTGTATGATCTTTTTATTGTCATTTTGCTTTTAAGAAACAGCGATCTGATTATCTTATATAAATACATGGACCTACATACATATGTATTTATTTTACGTAAAACTTGATTCTTTACAATGACAATTGTTTAGGTAATCTGAGTTGGTAGGGACGCCACGAAAACTTTCATCGAAGTAAGAACGCACGGGTAATTAGATGAGATTTAGTGACGTTCCTTCCAATTCTGTCTTACTTCTATGAATGTTTTGTTATTTTAGGCTTCCTGAAGAGAAATCCACATTTCGGCCCGTACCCTAAACTATTGCTGGCTGTTTTACTTGGGCATTTCTACGGACGGTACCATTTCATCCCGGATTGCGACCGAAAACTTCGTAAACTACCAGCAAACAGTCACCTAGGGAACGTCATGCGTAAATATCAGTGTGAGAAAAACTCCCCCGATCCTATGAAGAGACGCTGACATTTTGATTTATTTTTTGTTATTTTCTTTCATAAGTATTTGTCGTTTAAAAATAGTGTTGATTCTGTTACCCAAATTAACGCAAATTTATTAACACTTACCAAACGAGATATTTTCACGACTAATCAGCCAGATTGTAGCGATTTTTTTATTAAGTACACAGCTTTTAACAAGAATTTGTTTTTATTTTTTAACCGACTTCAAAAAAAGGAGGAGGTTCTCAATTCGGTTGTATGTTCTTTTTTTTTTTTTAACGTGTGTTACCTCAGAACTCCGTCATTTATGAACCGATTTGGAAAATTCTTTCGTTGTTTGAAAGCATATGCTTCAAGGTTGGTCCCGTTGTTACCGGAATCCAGTTCTGATGATGGGATCCATGAGGAATTGAAGGAACTCTTCAAAAGTTCAAGGGAAATGTAAAGCGATTTTAGTATTTTCAGTGACAAATCGAGCATTTGCATTCATAAAGTGTCATTTGGTTAACTAGATCTGATGAAGAAGACCGCAGATGGCCAACGGAACTCCTCAACGGGTCAAATCTTGCAAGTTGAATTTGACTCACTTCCCGGTTTCTGATTGATTTCATATTTTACATGCATGTGTAAATCAGGTGACAATGCAATATTATTGTGACATGGAGCTAATCTGATGATGGAGTTGGAAGGTGGCCATAGAAACTCTGTAATAAAACAACACAACCCCGTCGAGTTTGGGTTCATTTGAAACGTCTTGACGAGCACTTTGATCCCAGATGGTAACCAGGGTCTGATGATGGAGCTGGAAGGTGGCCAAAGTTACTCCATAAAGTAACGGCACTTACCCCATCGAGTACGGACTCATTTGACTCGTCTCAACGAGTACTTTGGTCCTAGATGGTAACCAGGGTCTGACAATGAAGTTGGATGGTGACCATAAGAACTCCGTAGTAAAACGACATAACCCCATCAAGTTTGGTCTCGTTTGATTCGTCTTGATAAGTACTTTGGTAACGAGAGGCAAAAAGTACAGTCAGTAAAGAGTGCCAGTCCAGGCCATTAGCAACAACTAAAAAGAAAAAAATAAAAATTTTTAAATAAAAAATAAAACCGCCTTCAAACAACACCCAAAAAAAACTTGGAAATAAAAAAAATTTAAATAAAAAATAAAACCTCCTTCAAAAAACCCCCAAAAAAACATAAAATAATAATTGATTGAACCGACCACAATAAGCATGAAAATATCTTTCTACTAATCTGTTTGAAGTTGGTGCCTCAGCACGAGCCAGCAGGAGTGGACCTAGTAATCTAACTTACCTACATACCTATTATAGGGCTTCTACACTCCTGCTGGCTCGTGCTGAGGCACCAACTTCAAACAGATTAGTAGAAAGATATTTTCATGCTTATTGTGGTCGGTTCAATCAATTATTATTTTATGTTTTTTTGGGGGTTTTTTGAAGGAGGTTTTATTTTTTATTTAAATTTTTTATTGAACTAAAAGGCTAATGGTACTTCTTCTTTCATTAGTGAAAGAGGACCCTATACTGATAGATTTCTTTAGGTGACAGCGCCAGCGGTAGATATCTACTGGCCGAAGTCACGAAAACGGTTTTATTATAAATTGTCGGAACTGAAAACGTCCATAGCAAGACAGGAGAAAAAGTGGCATCTCTTCTAGAAGGAAATACACACGATAACATTTTTAAATTTTGTTTCTGTGGTAACCTACGCTAACTTTCATTTTCGATAAAATAACCTAAAACATAGGTTTACAATTTTGCTGTGGGATCTTACAAATATACCAAAACTGCAAAAGAAAGTCGAAAGCGGGTATGTTTTTAATACTATAATATAAATTAAGTAAATAAATAATTAATAATGTACCTACGTAAGTAATAAAATAATACTTCAAAAGACACTTTAGTTAAATTTTAATAATTGTGATCACTGGGATATCCCAGTGATCACAATTATTAAAATTTAAGCATATGCTCCGCGGAGTATATGCTTCGCGTGCTAATTTCTCGAATTTTATTTTTAATGACCGTTTCCATTTAATGCTGAATGGCTTTAAGTACTGTCAAGGCTATGAAAGAAAGGAGGAAAGAAAGAAAAAACAAATTAAACAATTAAATCCTACTTATCACACTAATATTATAAAGGCGAAAGTTTGTGAGTGTTACTTCTTCACGCTAAAACGGTTTGACGGATCGTGATAAAATTTGGCACACATATAGTTTATAACCTGGATTAACATATAGAATACTTTTAGTCCCGGAAAACTGCATAGTTCCCGCGGGATAGCGATAAACGATTTCTTTGCAGACGGAGTCGCGGGTAGCAGCAAGTTAAACATAAAATATAGTACCTAGTATGAACATGAATAACAAAATAATAAGTACAGATTAAGTATTTCTGTCTCTGTCAGTAAAATGTGTTCTTATTCAGGAAGATTTTGCTATTTTATCTTTAGATTTTAGTTTCCAATTTGTGGCTGGGGTTTACCAAACGTTAAGGCCTTTCTTAGATCGTTGAAATGGAAAATCTTTTTATTTTACATTTCCACGCAAAATACGCCGTAACAGAACGTTTGTACAATTTCAACATTTTTAAAAAGAATTTACATGGAATCAATAGTTTTTGACCAGTAGCAAATCATTAATTGATTAGGTAGTTAAGTTTTCGAAAATTATGGCTATTTCTATTAGGTTACAATTTAGCCAGTATCTGGTGTATTTAACGTTATTCGGTAAATAAATCAGGAAGACGATATACTTACCTATATCTATCTATCTATCTAATACCTTTAAACGAGCAATTATTGTATATATATATATATATATTTATATACAAGAATATATATATATACAGTGTCCACAAATTATTTTCCACATAAATCCAAATAATAAAAAAGCCTCAAGCAGAGGGTCGTGGGTTCAAATCCCGGCTCGCACCTCTGAGTTTTTCGGAATTTATATGTGAAATTACAATTGAAATTTAGGGTAAGCGTACCAGTGAATGAAAAAACGAACATTTTTGAAACAGTAAGAATTTGGTACGTTTCTATCACGCCTTGTATTTTTTTTTCGACTAGCACCTTTACTTGTTAGGTTCTGGTAAATTTGCTATGACCCCTAAGCAACAGTTTTGAAATGGCGACGATGTAAAGTGGACGTACGGATGTTGTACATTTTTTCTATGGAGCAGTATAAAGGAAGAAGGAAAGCTACATACATACTTCTGATGTGTTACTGCATTTGTCCCCGCCATCTATCATTCATTGGGTATTTTTTTTAAGCTTTAAAAACCTGTTAGTGCTATTCATATATAGTTTAATGTAATTTATTTATAAACAATACCTTTTAATCCAGTTTTTTTTACTGGAACCCAAAATCGCCTAAATCCAGTGAATGAACGGGGGTGTTCATTCACTGGGAGTGCAGGATTTTCTATTTGTGCAATATCTTTTCTTCTAGTAGTCATATTAAGATTTCGTTTTCAGTGACATTGATCCAAATATATTATCTAACCGAAAGGCTAGTATTGGAATAGTGATATATCTTCAAATTGTGCAGTAATAATCTAAATCTCATCAATTGGCCTTATTAAAACTAACAAAAAGAGGAAAAAAATACACAACCAAGACTTGGATGTATGGCTTTAAACCATTGCCTTTTCCCTAGTGGACAGAATTTAAAAAAAAAACAATCATATTACTACTGTCAAAGTCAATTATGTGTCAGAATTGAAAGCTGACTTCAGCGCGGTTACAAAAATATTTTTTTATTTGTGTAAGTTTGGTTAATATGGTAACGTTGTAATGCGATGAACGAACAAAACATATTTGGATACCAGCAAGAAGCTCCCGGCCAGCCGGTGCTGCCGGGTGGCCCGGCGCAGCCTGCACCGGGAGCACCGTTTCAGGTAAGGCTACCTATGTTATTGGTTTCATAACGAGCTGATAAAAATATTTTTTACCATACGAATAAATATAATATGTTCATATTTTTAAACAAATAAACTACAATTTTAGGGTCCTTACAAGTTCTCCCCTGATGAAGTCCGAGTTATGGCACAGTGTAATCGCGAGAGCTTCTACCAACGTTCTCTGCCATTGAGCACTACTTTTGGCGTGGGAACTTACATGGCACTCCAGAAAGGTGTGTATTTAAAATTGGGAAAGATGTTATAATTGTTTGCAATTCCATTGTACTGTTTATGATTTGATGATAATAAAATTGTGCACATAGCGTTTTATTAGTAGTCAATTAATGTTCAGTAGGGATGATGAAACCATAAAACAATAATTTCAAGATGCGACTAGTAAAAAAAAATAACTCCAGTTCATAAAAAATATGGTCAGTTGATTGGTGGTGTCATGATCATGATTGTACACAAGTCATTTTCATTTTTGTTCTACATTTATAAGGGATTTAATCAAAACAAAACTTAATTGATTCCTTTGTGTAACAAAAGTTACTCACATAGTTTGTATGACTAACTTTTGTTACACAAACAACGCAAACATGATTTTGTTTTCATTGAGCCTTTAATGTGTGTACATTGTACATTTTCCCGAATAAAAAGTAGCCTTTGTGAATCGGGGATAGTCATATCACTAATGTGTAAGAATTTTTAAAATCAGCCGCGAAATTAAATTAATTTATTTCTATCCCATGGGAATTATGCATTTTCCCAGATAAAAAGTAGCCTATATCAATCAAGGATAGTGTAGCTTTCTAATTCTGAAAGAATTTTTAAAATCGGCTCAATAGTTTCAGAGATTCAGCTACAAATAAACAAAGAAAAAACAAAACAAATAAAGAAAGAACAAAGAAAGTTTAGATATTTCCCTATCCCGTGGGAATTTCTAAAAATCCTTCCTTAGTGCACCTCTACAATACTCAAGGAACATGTGTGCCAAATTTCAAGTCTCTAGCCCCAGTAGTTTAGGCTGTGCATTGTCTGTCAGTCAGTCAGCCACTCACGGTACTGTTTTATAGGTATAGATTGAGATTACAATTTTATTACATATCTAAACATTGCAAACACTGGCTTATTTGTTATTTTGTTAAATTGTTAATAGGTTAATAGGGAGTTAAAATTAGTCTATTTAGTTACATACTTTTTCAAGCCTTTACTATAAAAAAAGGAACAAACTGGACAATTCTTCACTTGTTGCTTCACTTGTTGTTAAACATTGTTAAACTTGTCCGATTTGTTACGTTTTCTTTATTGTAAAGGCTTGAAAAGTGCGTAATGAAACGGACTAATTTTAACTCCCTATTAACAATTTCTTAATTGGTTACAAGGAAAAATAGAAATGCCCTATTTTACTAAACAGATTCAGGGATTTGACCGAATGACTGGTTTTTTCTGGGCAAATGTTAAAATGAGAGTCCCATTTTAAAATGGGACTACATCCTTAACATCCTGCATGATTTGTTCAAATCCCTGTTTTGGCCATTTCTCTGTGATATATATACATACATTCTATAGATTTTGAATATAAGCATGTGCCTTGGAATAAGAGCAATATAATCCAACATAGACATCTACTGATCTGATCGCTAAGATATTGCTATGCTATGTATATTGTATTCTTATGCTACAATATTATCTATCTATGCAGGTACTTGTATTGTTTTTATAATTTGTTGCTTTAGCAAATTTCTGCTATAAGCACTTGTTGAGCCCAGTCTAAGCAGGGTATGATATAAATTGTGTATTTATTGCTTGGTGAATTTATGGGAATTAGAAATCTTAGTATATACTCAACCTTGTACTTACCCCCAATACACAACTAGAACATAGATTGCTGGATTTGACTTGGGTTAGGCTCTGAAGCATTTCAATTATCATATCCTGTGTGTTACGAAGATCTAAGGATAATATCCATGAACTAAAACCAATTGCAATTCTTTCCTGAAGTTTACTTAAAACACTTGGAATAATTAATCCAGGTGAATCAACTAAACTAATAGTAAATTTTATTCACTCTGTGCACCTAATGAGTGTATCAAGTTTACTAAAAGTTGATTTGGTGCACCCATGGGCGGGCATGGGTGTATCAAGTTAACTTTTAGCACCTTTTAGTAAACTTGATACACTCACTAGGTATATTGAGTATAAAATAAAAAATGTATGACATTTTCGGGATATTTTTCTCTCCCACGGGGATGGAAAGAGCTTGTGATGCTGAGTAGGAATAACATACAATTGGTGGGAATATAATAATATAAATAAAGACAACTTAAGTTTTTTTTTTGTCTTTTATAATTTGTTTCTGTAAAGATGTATATTTTGTGTAATAAATGCCTCTTTAAAAATACTAAATAAAAGTGACTTTTTTTGACAAATTTTCATCCACTGATAAAAAAGTGAATATAGTAAATTAAAGTTTATTTAAAAGTTTATTTAATGCACCCGGGTGAAGAAGGTATATAAAGTTTTATAAAAATAGTTTTAATGCACCCAGGTGCTTAAAGTTTACTAAAAGTGTACTTAATGCACCTCGGTGCACATTTATTTTTTTCAGTAAACTTAATGTACCACCTATTCGGGTGCACAAAGCTAACTTAAAATATCTATGAAAATCCTAATTTTGTCTATTAAGTGTACTTACTGTTTACTTCATTCACCTATTTAGGTGAATTAATCCAAGTGCTTTAAGTAAACTACAGTTGTCCACACACCACGCCACATATGGGAGGTGCTGGTCAATGGGCTTTAGTTGAGCGCCCTGTATTCTTGTTTAAAAACTTTTGTGTTACAGGATATTTCAAACCAAATCCCCGTTTTGGTGCAGTGCCTAAAATGTCACTGGCAGTGTTGGTGGGCTATTTCCTCGGCAAGCTTTCATACCAGCAGGCATGTGCTGAGAAACTAATGGCTCTGCCAGGAAGCTACATAGGTCAACTCCTACGTGAGAGAAGGGATGGACGTGCAGGGTAATTATCTAAATTCACAATAATTTAATTTAGATACTTACTGGCTTCTACAAGGTGTTTTAAAAAATAATTCCAAAATATTTGTAAAGCAGCTGCTGGGGTTAGTTTGACTGAACATGTTTTTCAAGATTTTTTAATTGTGGTTGACAAAATAATTCCCTGCTTCCCTACATTGATTGATGTTCGAAATGTACAGATTTAAAGTTGTGACTAAACCTATATGAATTAAACTCAGTCAAACAGACGCCGTGGCTGTAAATATTCCAGATTAAAAAAAAAGTGTAAAAAGACAATAATTAATATTTTCAGAACCACCATGACAAAACAGTCTCCCACAATGTTTGGGGCAGGCCCAAATGACATTTACTCTGATGCAGGCCCTGGCAGCTCACTGGACCTTGATACCGATCGCCCAGTGTTTACCGAGGATACTTATCGTCCTGATAATGAAGGTCCAAGTTGTCAAATGCTTTTTTTACCCACTTATTAATTTAGATGTTGCACCTTTAGAATGAGACTGACACAAAAATTATTCTCATTTCAAAATTAAAGCTGTTTTTCTTTTTATACAAAGTTTATTTTTGAAATAAGAATAATTTGTATTGTGCCAGTCTCGTTCTGAAGGTGCGATGTATAAGCGAACCTCATTTAACTGAACTACGTACAATAAGCAATAAGTTTTAAGATCAGCTTTTATCCATGCACAGTTCATTTTTAACTCCTTAAGTATGTGAAAAAATTTAATTGAAGTTTCAATAGAAAAGTTCAGGGATACAAAACCTTAACATGAGTAAAGACCCACAGAGACATTTCAGTGAAGTCACTAAAGATGAAAGTGCAAGTCATTCTGGCACATTCATTCTTTTTGCATTTATAAACTGTGACGGCACTTGCAATGATTTTCCTACAAGTTTCTTAGAGGTATAGTTTCAGACTTGCCCATACTGACCGATCTAAATGTGCCACTCTGTTTATTAGTTAGGGTGCCTTTCCACCAGAAATGTGCTATGCTACGTTGCTATGGATGCGTTTGATATCCACCAATCATATTAATTGGTTCACAAAGCAAAGCACTGGTGGAAACGGGTTCATCTTAACTAAGTTTTTATATGGAAAGATGCGTGCTCTGGATCTTTCTCGAGCAGCTACAAAACTTCGTAACGTAGCTTTCACATCCTCTCAGGATACTAGCAAAGTGTGTAGTTCCGTTCACAAAGAATGTATGAAACAACAATTATCATAGTGACACGTTACTGTCACGCAAATCTGACTTTTTCTGAAGTGTCCGAATGGGCCTTAATGCAAGAATGAGTTTTTACAAACATCTTCTAATTCCAATAAAATGGTCTTCTATTACAGATAAAATACGTAATGAGATACTATCGTTTTAGGTGCTGGCGCTCCTGCGGATCCAGAGCGCAAGGGGCCATCCCTTTCGTACGAAGACCTCCGACGTAAAAACCGTGGCGACTATTCCGAAGTCAGGCAGGACCCATACAGGTACTATTCAATTACTATTCAATGCAGAGTAGACTCAAATTTGATTCAGCCCAGGGCCCCATGCAGAGACAATATAAAAAAATCGAAGCAGTAAGGCCTATTTACATGGTACGAGTTTCTCGCCTCGACCATACGATTATCGTAGCTCGAGAAAAAATATAGTATCATGTAAACTACACGTACGATATCGCACGAGAAGGGGCGATAATCGCCTCGGCTTTAATGATTGAATGTCTCCGTGTAAACAAAATTTGTATACGAGAATCGTATTTCGAGTTCATGTGCTTTACAGTCGCCGTCATGTCATGAGTGTCGTATAAAAAAAAACAAGCTCAATACTAAGTGCAAGGCTACTTTTTCTCCCGAAAAATGCAATAATCCCGCGGGATAGAAATAAGTGAACTCAATTTCGGGCCTAATTTTAAAAATTATTTCACCAATAGAAAGCTACACTATCCGTGATTGACATAGGCAGTTTTTTCCCTGGTAAAAATTCAAAATTCCCGCGGGATAGAATTAAGTGAACCCAATGGGTGTTGGTGATGGTGATGATGGTGGTGATGATGATGATGATGATGATGATGATGGTGGTGGTGGTGGTGGTGGTGGTGGTGGTGGTGATGGTGATGATGACGACGACGACGACGACGACGACGATGATGATGCTGATGATGATGGTGATGGTAGGTGATGGTGATGATGACGACGACGACGATGACGGTGACGATGACGATTATGATGATGATGACGATGATGATGATCAGATGACGATGATGATGATTAGATGATGATGATGATGATGATGATGATCAGATGATGATGATGATGATAATGATGATGATGATCAGATGATGATGATGATGATGATGATGATGATGATCAGATAATGATGATGATGATGGTGATTATGATGATCAGATGATGATCAGATGATGATGATGATGATGATGATGATGGTGGTGGTGATGATGGTGATGATGATGATGATGCATGTTTGAGAAAAGCTCTATACAAGCCTCGGCCACGAACAGGGATTGCCGGCCTCGTATCTCTAGATGGCCTCGTTAACACTCGGCCTTCTATAACAATCCCTGTTTCGCGGCCGCTGCAGTAATGTACTATTTGAAATCAGCTCTGATGTTGAATTCATTTATTTCTATCCCACGGGAATTTAGCATTTTTCCGGATAAATAGTAGCTTATCAATCAGGGATAATGTAGTTTCCTATTGGTGATTTTTTTTTAAACCGGCTCAGTAGTTTCAAATATTACCCCTACAAACAAGGGGCCAACCATAAAATACGTCACACCAATTTCGATCAATTTGGACCCTTGTCACACTTATTACTATGAAAAGCGCCATTATTTTGTTCTAGTGTCACAGATCGCTTGACCCCCCACCCCCTAAATGTGTGACGTAATTATGGATGGCCCCCAAAGAAAAAAAGATTAGACATTTTCCTAGCCCTTGGGAATTTCAAAAAATCCTATTTCAAAAATCCTATTTTCAAAAAATGCATTTCTATGATGCTTTAACTACATGCCAAATTTCAAGTCTCTAGCACTCAACTAACCACGTAAATTATCTGGTAAAACTCGTATTGAAAATCGGTTCGAACCGATTCGTGCGATAAACGCATGTTCGTGAAAAAATGTCATACGAGAACGAGTTTAGACAAGTCGAGAAATCATAAGCAAAAATCTCCCTAAAATGCAGGTCCTCGTGTAAACTACATCGCCTGGCGATAATCTCCTTTCGAGTATCGAATGGCATAATCGTAGGCGAGTTTTTATTTCTCGCATTAGTGTAAACATTTTCATACGATAATCGCTTGGCGATTATCGCATACAAGAATGTCATACGATTTTTCGCCCCAAAACGTGCGAGAAACTCGTACCATGTAAATAGGCCTGTATTTAGCTTTTCGGCAGAAACAATAATAAATTTGAAATTTGTCCGATGTAGCTCGTATGTCCTAGTTTTTTTTTTATATGAAAGGGTTAAAACGAGCATGCGGGACACCTGATGAAAAGCAATCACCGCAACCCATGGACACCCGCAACACCAAGGGTGTCACAGGTGCGTTGCCGGCCCTTTGAAAGATAGATAGGCTCGTTTTTTAAAGATATCCAAGTTGTATCGCTCCGGGAATGCTGTCCTAGGATGCTGATTCCATAACTTCGTCATGCGTGGGAATAAGTTCCGCTTATAGCGGACTGTGCTAGGCTGCCAACCATCAAGATCAAGAAGTATGGTAATGAAACTTGGCTGCCGGGAACAACCCAATCAATTAATTGGAGCACTCCCCATGATATATGCGGTACAATACACGTAGGAATGCTACATCCCTCCGCATAGCCAGTGGACAAGTCTGTCAGGGAGTGTCCGGTCATTGACAAATCGAGTGGCTCTACGTTGGATGCGGTCAAATGGAAGAAACTGATACTGGTGAGCTCCAGCTTAGAGACGGGAACAATACTCCATAAGCGACCTTACCTGTGCCTAAAAAAGCTGTAAGCGACGGGCTGGCGTGAAGTACTGTGCCGCTCTATTGAGAACTGTCTTTTTTAGGGTTCCGTACCCAAAGGGTAAAAACGGGACCCTATTAACGAGACTTAGCTGTCCGTCCGTCTGTCACTCTCAAGAACCGTGATAGCTAGACAGTTGAAATGTTCACAGATGATGTATTTCGGTTGCCGCTATAACAAAAAAATACTAAAAAACAGAAGAATTTTTTTTTTGCCGTTTTTATAGATAATGGTACGGAACCCTTCGTGCGCGAGTCCGACTCGCACTTGGCCGGTTTTCTTGTTTTCAATCATAGTGGGTATGGTAAAGGATTGAATTATAATGTCGTGCGCCCGTTCCCGTTTCAGAATGGATCCCAGCGCGCTGCCGCCGATCGGGCGCGCGCGCCCCGCCCCCCCCGCCCCGGCGCCACCCGCCAACACCAACAAATACGGCGACATCATGGATTAGCAATGAATGACTTGATAGCATGGAAGCAACATTATACTATAAAGGTTTAGGTACTCCAAATGTAAACAAACTCCATATTATGCGACTAAACTAAAAAGTACGTCGAAAATGGGACGCGTGAAACTCAATTACAAATATTGTATTTGGCTGGTTAACCCGACGCCATAACTTTTGGTCGTATTGGCAGTTAATGTTTGTTTACAGTTAGTAAAATACCTAAACCCTTATAGTATAGCTATAAAACTTAATAATAAGAGAAAGGCATTTAAAGCACATGCTTTATTGGTTGTGCTGTTATAGTCAATAACTTTTATTACAGACCAATCGAGACTTTTGTATAGTTTTTGGCTTGTAAACAAATATTTTTCTGTTATTATTTCTGTATAAATGTAGTTTTCAAACATAGCTTTAGATTTGAAAGAAAAATATTTACTACCCCTACGCAAGTCGAGTCATGTAGTCGCCGAAATCAATCATGTAATGAGCTGATATTAAATCGAGTAGCAATAAAGTAGATAAGAATTGCAATATGGACTTTATTATACTTAAGGGCCACTTGCACGGTCCAGACAAGGGGATAACTGCTAACCCAGGGTTAAATAACTAATTTGTCTTGCACTGCGAAGAGTTACGACTCTGGGTTAAAAAATATATTTCAACGCTGAGTTGATAAACTCGGAGTTATTTTACTATCTTAAAATTTCTGTGCAAGTGGCCTTTGATAAAATTTAATTTGACTCTAACCCAAAAATACACAAATCTAACAAATTCGCGCTGCATTCGTAACTTTTAAATGTAGAAAAATATAAACATCAATAGGAAAACACTTTAATAATAAAATATATCTCAATTAAGTAAAACTGAAACAATAGTAAATTTATATTATAACTTAACTAACCGACAAATCTCATAAATGACATGGCATCCCCATTGTTTTTAACTAAGTAGGCTCCACCAAACCTGACAGCAATGAAACGCCAAGTCACTAATTCAGACATGTCGGGATGCTTTCTGCATTAATCTCTTTAACACATCAAATACAAATGCCACCACGCCTTGTTTGTAGAAAGAGTGTAAATAAATGGCTTTCACATGACTTGCATTGGCAATTGTATCCGTCATCTGCGAACATAAAAGATTAACGCTTTATCACTAGCTAATAACCAAAATTCACCTACACGAGAAGGTCGTCTATACGTCTATTCATAATTTTTATGAGCAGCATCTTATTTTAAGTATGTATAAGTACCACAAAAGTTAGGTACTTTTTTTGCAAACCACGAATATTATATTATGTCGTGAAATTATGGTAATCGTTAGTGTATTGATGACACCTGGTTTTACGAGTGCGTATAGGTAACGCCACCAGAGTTGAGGTCACGCACACAACAACATGTCATGTAATGATAGCGGGATTTTGACATTTATTCGTACCAACAGCAAGTTCAACAGACTCAACAGTGAATTACAAGATTGACTAAAAAATTATTTAAGCTATTTCGTTAAGAATTATTTAATTTAGGAAAATACATCTAAGTAAGTAGTTCAAACATAACATAAAATAAAATATTTTGATCCATTTTATTTAAATCAGATAAGCAAATTTTTCGCTGTTTATCAATAGGTACCAATTTTTTTGTTGCGAATATTTCTTATCAGTTTCAAATTGTTTTATATAATTGAAATAAAATAGGCTATATGAAAAAATAAACATTATAATATTTATTTATTTATTATTGCGTAGCTATTTCATCATAAGATCATTATAACTCACATTTTCATTCACTGACTCGTTTCATTCATTCACTACTTTTTTTGTAATCAGTACCTTATGTAGCTGTGTGTGTAATCATTCGCCTCGACTCTCGTGGCGCTACCTATACGTATCGTTCTATGATCTTAAAGTATCCCAAAGACGACCCCTCGCGAATGGCATGAATCGTGGAAGAAATTGATTCCAAAATTATGGCTCCTTATAAATAGACTAGACACAATTTGGGTAAACATTTATAAAATGGCGAACGGCGTCAAAAATAAATTCATATCTTACAACAAAGTAAACTTAAAAATAAAATAAACTTAAAAACATTTAAAAAAAGAGATATTCCTTGCTACGAGGGGCGTTCAATATAAAGTGAGAATGAGATGCAAACTCTTTTAATATTACGAAATTAAATACTGGCCGGTAAAGCTAATCTATCTAGCTGATTGCTATGAAAAAAAAAACTAACTGTCTTTTGTTTAAAAAAAATATACGGTAATTTCTTTGCAATGCTATTGAGTACGTTAGCGAAAATGGAGAAAATTGAACTGCGCGCCGTTATCAAATACTTGTATTTGAAAAATTTTTCTACGGACTAAGTCAATTTGGATTTGCGGGACACTTTAGGGTCTAATGCTCCTCCGTATTCGACAGTCGCACGTTGGTGCGCAGAATTTAGACGTGGAAGAACATCGACAATGGACGACCCCCGCTCCGGACGCCCTACTACAGCAGTAACTGAAGAAATTGTGAAAAAAGTCGAAAACTCAGTTTTGGCGGATCGTCGTGTCACAGTTCGTTTTATTGCTGAAAATGTAAAGATTTCAACGGGGAGCGTGCATAATATTTTACATGAACGCTTGGGTATGAAAAAGGTATCTGCGCGTTGGGTACCAAGAATGTTTACTGACACGCAAAAACAAACTAGACTAGAGATTTGTCAAGAAGCTTTGAACCTGATGCAGCAAGACCGGGAACTTTTTTTGGCGCGATTTATAACAATGGACGAAACATGGCTCCATCATTACGACCCTGAAACGAAACTGCAGTCTATGACATGGAAAAGGCCATCATTTCCAACTCCGAAGAAATTCAAGGTGAGCCCATCTGCCGGTAAGGTCATAGGCTCTGTTTTTTGGGATGGTAAAGGGGTATTAATGATTGAGTATCTCGAGCATGGAGCCACTATTACGGGCACTTTATACGCCAAACAAATAGCAACATTGCGCAATGAGATCCGCGAAAAACGGCGAGGTAAACTCTCGAAAGTTGTGCTGTACCACCAGGACAATGCCCCGGCACACAAGTCCGCCGTTGCAATGGCTGCAATTCGTGATGCTGGGTTCGATATCCTTAAGCATCCTCCGTATTCACCAGATCTCGCTCCCAGTGATTTCTACCTATTTCCGAGATTGAAACAATACCTGAGAGGCCAGAAATTTGAAGACGTCTACGCGGTAGTCGCTGCAGTACAAGATTTTTTAAGTACTCAAGATGAGACCTTTTTTAAAAATAGAATTTTAAGTTTAGAAAAAAGATATACTAAGTGTATTATGCTAAAAGGTGACTATGTCGAAAAATAAAATGACATTTAGTAAAAGTTGATTATAACATACTCATTCTCACTTTTTATTGAACGCCCCTAGTACTTAATAGTAGTGGTTATCTATGATACCAAAAACTGATTTAATTCACAACAAATTTGACATGGTCTTTGCGAATTACCACGTTTAATTGGCGCTTCGTGGCACTATCGTGCAGTCGAAGACACAACCAACTGACTAGTAGAAGACAGTGGAGAAGATTCCGTAAGATTTTGGTAAGTTTTTTTTTGGATCTCACTCATATTTGTAACTGAAAATAGTATGTACCTATTGTATCGGATTGTAGAGAAATGTTGCTGCTTTTATCAATTGTTGATTTTTTAGTGCTCCGTCCCTCGAAAGGAAAAAGCGGAACCCTTATAGGATCACTTTGTTGTCCGTCCGTCTGTCAAAACCCTTTTCTCAGGAACGCGTCAGGTATCAAGCTGAAATTTATATCAAATACTCAGGTCTGCTGTCCCTTGGGAGCTGTGAAAAAAATCAAACTTCTAAGCCAACGCAATCAAAAGATACAGCCATTTAAGCCGCAAATTTTCGACACTCGCAAGGGAATCAAAACCTTCAGGGTACTTCCCGTGAACTCAGAATCTTGAAATTTGGTACGAAGCAAGGTCTTATAGCACAGATAAAGGAAAAATTGCGAAAAGCATAATTTTTTTGTCTGTCTGTCTATATCAGTATCCAATCTACAATGATCCCACACTGCACAGGAGGAGGGGTCTGCTAAGACTGGATGTTCATAGATACATATAAATTTGTACGGAACCCTCGGTGCGCAAGTCCGACTCGCACTTGGCCATGAGAAAAAATCAGCGGGGGCGAAGCCGCGAGCACCTGCTAGTTTAAATATATAATAAGTGTGCTAAATAAAGGCCCCACCAGGATAAGCTAAGCCAAGTGATTCTGCCCCCCTCGAGTTTGGGCTTCTAATTATTATAAATGGTGCTCTACGTTAGTAATTAAAATTAATACTCGTATGCTAACTGTCAGCCCTCTAAACTTACATACATAAAATCACGCCTGTATTACCAAAGGTCACACAAAAAGTTACATTTACGTTTCAAGGCCACTTTTAGCAATTTACCAGTCTGTGCTCCGCTTCTAATAGGGAACGTGCAGAAACTATAGGAGGCAGCACTAATGCGACTAAAGAGACTATGCGGACAGTAAAATAAACTTATCAGGGTAAAACAGTCAAATTGATGGCACCAGTTGGCAGCCCCGTATAGTATAGACGGTGTGCACGTTCCCTATAGTCAGTTGAATGTGTCCTCGTATGCACCTACACTCATTAGTCTCATTACTAATTAACACTCGCTTATGACTAATTACAATTGCTCCCATCAATTTGCTTTGCAACACAGGTTAAAATCGCTGTCAATTGAAATTGCGAACAATGTAAATAAACCATTTAACGAAATATCCATATTCTAGCACTTGTTTATTGTTTTAGTGGTTTAGGATAGTGTTGTGGCAAGTATTGATATAACACACGGATTTAGCAGTATTTGATGAGGGAAAATGGAAATTAAAGACATTTTAAATACAAGGTTTGTTTACATTGTTTGCAATTTCAATTGACTGACAGTTTATTATATTCTTTAAATTACCTAGCAATATAGAACACAAATTATTTTTACTATGGACCTACAGTCAAGGTCCAATAATAAATATTATGTTTGTTATGAACGTAATTTTTATAAAGTAGATCTAATACGACATACTGGAACTTACTTTTACGAATTGAAATCTTTGTTATCTAGCCAGATTATTCAAACACATTATATAGTGAGCACGAATTATACTTCGTTTTTTTTTAGCATTAGAAACAAGGTAAGCGATTTTGATGTGTCTTTTTATTGAAAAACACTTGAAAAATAAGTGATAGCTAAATATGTAACATTTTGAAATAAAATAAAATATGGCCATTTACACTCTTTTGGTTTCATAAGTCATAGTTACTATTTTTTTAAAAGCGTTTTTCAATGAAAACAACGAAAAAGCACCTAGAATTTCCTTTTTTTACAAACTTTTATTTTACTTGTAATGTTGATGATATGCAAGTTGTCTTCAAATATTGGAAGTCAAATTTTGCCCACTTGTTATCAAACTGACTTGAAATTTGGTACGGAAAATGTAGATAGACAATGGAAGTACAGGCAACAAAAAGTACAGTCAGCAAAAAGCTTGTATTCAAAATATTTTTTACTAAAAACTTATTTTAAATTGCGTCCAGTTTCAGCTGCATCGATCAGTCTTGTAAAGGATATATTTAAGGGGAGCCAGTTGGGAATCCACCTATGTTTCATTGGCAATAGGTAAATTGGTAAATATAATACCTACAACGATTTTTAAAATAGTACCTATTGAGCAGCAGTTTCGTTATCAAAATTTGCTAACATGATTTATGCCAATATTGGATAAGTTTCGAATGAGGCCTGATATTCCTAATCCAAAACAAATATTTTATTTAATATAAATTCAAGGACGCAAGCTTACTTTTAATTGCATCATTGAAAGTTACGAGTATACATAGGTATTTATTAAAGATTAAACCCTGCAATCCGGGAATTCTATGTTTCATTCAACCATCTTTCGGAATGATGAATTGAAATTGTACTATTGTAAATTCTTCGCATTTTTATGTGTCTCGTTTTTGAATGTACCTGTGATGTTCTTGTACAGCCGTTGAAAATTTATTGTACACAAGTTAGTACTTTGGTGTTTTCCTGTTTCACAACTCTCTGTTAAGTACATGTTATTTTATATCAGCTCTTGGCCAATTCCGTCTGCGAAGAATTCGTTTATCACTATTCTGCGGGAGCTATGCAAATTTATGGGATAAAAAGTATCCTGTCTATTAATCCAGGTTAAAAATTATCTGTATGCCAAATTTCATCAGTATCTGTCAAACCGTTTTACCGTGAAAGAGTAACCATACAAACTTTCGCATTTATAATATTAATAGGATGACAGACATGTGTGTTGCCGTCTCTGCGATGTTTCATCATAATCACCATCATCATCATCATCATTTCAGCCGAACGACGTCCACTGCTGAGCATAGACCACAAGGTTCGCCAAAATAATGTTCAATCGAACAAATTAATTAATTAATATTTGTCATATAAGATAAAGCTAGTGCCATTCACGAAAACGCGTGAATTTGTTAAATTAGACATTAATGACATTAATAATGACAGTAAGAGCCACGGCACGCGTCACCATGAATGAACTTATGCCATAGCCATAAATTAGTTATGGCCGTTCCAGCTAAATTAAAAATAACCAACAAAGGGCCACATGCGATGGCTATAACAATTTTTAACAAGATTCCTAAGTGTATATCGCAGGAAGAAAGCTATATAACTTTTGTAAATAAATTTAAAACCTATCTCTTAGACAAATCCCCATATTCTGTACAGGAGTTCATGGAATAGTGAATTCTTTGGGATTCACATTTATCGAATGACATATAACAATTTAATACTTAAATATAGATGTTTAAATAACAATCATTATCATCATCATCCCAGCCTATATACGTCCCACTGCCTGCAGTGGCCCTGGCACAGGCCTCCTCTCAGAATGAGACAAAATAACAATAACAATAGAAACAATAGATACTTAAAAATATATGAATGTTGCTATGCCCTAGTAGGGTCCATGTTTGTACTGGCTAGAATTAAGAATATCTTGTAAATACCATGGTTGCAATGAACAAATGAGTATGAATGACTCGATCTGTACCTAACAGGAACTTACCAGAGAGTGGTGAAATAAAGGTTTAACCTTTCGTGTGTCTAAGCACGGTCCCCTATCTTTGCATGAGTAGTTTTCAAAAAATTTGCACTCAATTAACACAAAACTTAATTGATTCCTTTGTGTTACGAAAGTTACCCATATAGTTTGTATGACTAACTTTCGTTACACAAAGGAAGCGATCGTGATTTTGTTTTCATTAAGCCCTTAACCAGCATGTACAATTTGTTTGAAAACGACCCGCTTATGCTCTGATCAGTGCCAGAATCACAAGACAAACAGATAAATGGCGACATTTTGCGACAGACGACGGGACAAGTGTGCGACTCCGTCCGACATACGAAGGGTTAAAGTAATGAAAGCGGCGATAGCGACAGCACATCAGTAAGCTCTGTATGTCCTCTGCAAGTAGGGAGCGCAGATCATGGCAGCGGCCAGGGTAGCCCAGGAATGTTGATGGGCCCGCCGAGGCCGACGTCGGCTTCGAGGAGGCTCATGATGACGGCCATGGCGGCCTCGCTGTTGCCGTCGAGGCCCATCGCGGGCAGCGGCGGCGAGCCCGGCGGCGGCGACTCGCCCGCCAGCGGCTCCAGCCCGCCCGCGGGGCTCGCGTGGCCCTCTGTGCCCAGCGTCAAGTTTTCGCGCACTGCGCCGAACCCCAGGTCCGCCCCCAGGATGTTGTCCATCAGAGACCCCTGCACACATTACCAAAAATCACTGCTAACAATAAGTCATGATGCGCTACAATATCAAAACGAAATTTGCACGTGTATTAATTAAAGAAATCATTCATTTCACGTAGGCAACAGTAATAACGGAATCGTGTTCGATTGTATTTAAGAATTTTTCTTCTAATCGTGATATCAGACGGTTCACTTGAATAAATATTCACTCGAATTAATGTTTCACGTGGCTTAGCTGGAATAACGTGCTCGTAGAAATGAACATTCATCCGTATTTTCTTTCAATATGGCGTCAAATGAAGTCGTGCGTCTTGGAATAAGTAAATGCCCAAACCCGAGTGAACGTTCTGTGTTCAGGCTGATCATTTTTCGTTCATTCGGAGTGGAATGAATGATGCTGAATGAATATATCCAACAACGTTGTATTGGTTCATTAACGAATTTACACTTTGCGTTCAGACGTGTCACTTTGAGTAAGAGATGCAAAATGAAACATGAAAATGAAAGAAAATGTCCCGTCTGATATCACCTTAATACTCATAGATTTTATTTAATCGTAGAATACACACAAAATACAATAAAATAAAAATATAAAGTCAATCAAATAAACCGCCCCGGATCGCACCAGGCGCAAAGGTGCCCAACACACTAGCCGCATTGCCCCGCTGAACCGCGATGGACAACCTTTGCACCAGAAACGACCCAGAGCGATGGTCAAGACCTCTCCCAAAAAGACGGCGCCCCACTTCTTTAAAAAAAGCATTGCCTCATAACCCCAACAACCAGATGTTTCCACCGCAAGAGGCACAAACAAATAATTAGCGAGTGCTGAGTACCTCTCGCGCTTTTTAAGGGCTGCCACTTCAGCAGCCGCTCCACCCAACCTCGAATTGCGACCAAGGTGCGAAGAGGCAAAACCCTAATTATACTTCGTTTTCTCTAGCAATAGAAAGAAGGTAACAATCTTGACATGTATTTTTAATGACAAACGCTTTTCAAAAAATATTAACTGATACTTGTGAAAGTATAGGTAGGGTGAACGTACCAATGCTCGACACCTCAACGCCCAGTAGATGACATCCATCTGTCACCTCTCTTACTATGACTTAAGATTGAAGGTGCCATGTATTGGGTCAGTATCGAGCACAGGGACGTTTACCTTATAACAATATAAATGACGACCGGATAGCCTAGTTGTTAGAGAACTCGACTACGAAGCTTGAGGTCCTGGGTTGTATTCCCGGTCGGGGCAGATATTTGTGTGAAAAATACGAATGTTTGTGCTCGAGTCTTGGGTGTTTAATATTTATTAAGTATGTATCTATCTATCTATATAAGTATGTTTATCCGTTGCCTAGTACCCATAGTACAAGCATTGCTTAGTTTGGGACTAAGTCAATAATTGGTGTGAATTGTCTCGTGATATTTATTAATAATAAATAATTATATCAAATTTTTACCTACTTGATACTCGCTGTTACTAATTTTGTAAAAGTATTCTTCAATAAGAAAACTATACCGGATTTACGCGTGTCAGTCTTTAAAGAGTGAATACTAGTCGTACAAACCGTTTGTCCAAAAACAGCTTCCTGCAACAAGTCGACGGGCAGGTCCGGCGAGAAGTCCGGCGAGGAGCGGCGCAGCGCCTCGTCGGCGATGGCGCTGCCGATGTTGTGCGACTCCACCTGCGAGTCGATCAGCCGCTGCATCTCCACGTCTGGCTCTGAAACTCCACTCTCAAGGTCACGTGCCGAAGCCTCCACCGCCGCCGATTCTACGCAATACAAGCAGATAAACGCAATTCGGTTTTCTTAAACTTAAAACTTAGCTTAGCACACTTTGCCGGAATTGCGCGACTAAATTTTGGCGTGGTTACGCCTGCAGTACTGTTTCAATTACTAATACACTAACACATTTGCGGAAATTACTTCACTTTTTGAATAATTTTAAATAAAATTAATCATCATCATCATCATCATATATTTATATTATGAGGTAAGCTCTTGTCGGTGGAGTAATTTCCAGCTTATTCTACATTCCGCTCTTTCCTTCACTTCTTTATATAATGAAACATTTATTTTTTCTTTTATTTACTCCATCTATTATAGACTTAATGTAATTTTTATAAAATCAAAATAACAACGGGATTCGAGAGTACCGTTAGCACAACAGTACTTATAAATGATTAAATATAATCATAAGTCTCTTTGATATCTTCATAAGTGCAGAGACTTATTGATAATACAATTAATAGATTTACAGAGTATCGTTTGCATATTTGGACTCTATTCTCGGTAAATGTTGTCATTTGTTTTATATAAAATATTAATATCATATCTGACAAATCTGTCACTAATTCACATCATTTTCGCGTTATCAAATTTCCGTAGCTGTTAAAAAATACGTATGTATAAAATATGAATCGTGGTAAAGTATTAAACGGTCGGTGCCGAGAAATTATCTGCAATGTACTAACATATTTCAATAAAGAAAAAGATAACGAAGGTTCTTCTGAAAACTTAGATGCCTTTTTTAAGCAATTATTTACAACATTTGTATTTTATTTACGTAATATAATTTGATATGTTTTCCTTGCTTTAGAACTTCATCATCATCATTAATTAAAGAGCTTAGCTCTTGTCGGTGGAGTAATCGCCACTCTTTTCGGTTCTTTGCAAGAACTTCATTGTACTAAAATAACAATTTCATTTGTCTGCACACTCTACCACTGGCAATGTCGTATCATGCATTAGTTCAAAAATTACATAATGAGCTTTATCCCTTTCTAAACGCGTTTTGATAATGACTGGTTTTTGTACAAATTTGTGATTATACTAAGTAATAGATAGAAGTACCAACTAGTCAGTTATATTTTAAGCAATATTTAAAGTAAAACAGTTATTTCGGTTACTGTGGTTAGCAATTCGATAACTCTTATGGTGTCCGTCCATCTAGCTAGAGCCTCTGCACCGCCTCGCATTGGAATACAGAACTGAAACGCAGACTTTAATCGTAAAATAAAATAGATTATAATAAGTAGCTACTATACGTACAAGTTAAATTTAATAGAAAACATTGAACGACGCTGACCTGCAAAACTTTGATAAGACTTAGGTAGAAAATAAAGTTTGCGGCGGAGTTTTATATCACAACCTCGAAACGTATAAATGATATAGCCGGGTCTCTATGGTTTCACATAATTTAACAAGTCATAATTTATCATTCTTCATAATCAACGTTACTCATAAAGTGATTTATTTCTGAAACTGATTTTTTTTTTCGGAATTGTTATAAAACAAACCTAACCTAACCCACTGCATTCTATAAGACGGCATTTTAAAAAGTACTGTTTCAGAAATAAATCACTTTATGACTAACGTTGATTATAAAGAATTATACATTATGACTTATTAAATTACGAGCAACCAAGGTGCGCCGTTATAGCCAGTTCTACGTCCGTAAGAATTTCAAAAGATCCTTTCTCAGTGCACCTTGAAGGTACTAAAGCTGTATGGCAGACGGCAAATTACAAGTCTCTAGTTCAAGTAGATTAGGCCATCCGTATTCTGTCAGTCACGGTTCTGTTCTACCTATAGGCGAACGATTCTGTAAACAACAAACGTCAAACAATTTTGCGAATACATGCCTCTACAAGGTGTGGAAAATTTCCTACAGTTAGTAAACTCTTACGAGTGAAATCTTTGCATATCAGACAGCCAGGCTGCGGCTCAAAGGTTGAGCAACCAATTGATGATTAACAACTGTCCTGACAGTTTCACAACTGTCCTCGACCATTGCGCGGATAGCGGTAATCCTCAATTTACGTCCCTATGGCATGCACAACATATTGGCTGAGAGCTTGATATCATAATTATGCTTGACTGGGCTGCCTTATCGGCGCTAGGCCTAACACGAGCCTTAAGTTAGTACCTCGACTAAAGAAATAAAAGACAAAGCCTAAGAGCGTCTAGGAAGGCCAGAAAGTGGACTTACTGTGTTTAAAGGTCTCGTAGGCTTCGCTCTTGTCGTCGGGGCCCAGCGAGTCGTCAGAGTCACTCAGGATCGTGTTGTTGGCGACCAGGCACTCCACATCCTTCGTCCAAGGGTTCCTGTTCGAACAATCACAATATTAATATACAGTTGAAGGCGTGATATCTATACAGCCATCACGTCAAATATATCAAAACATCAACCTTATGGTAAATGGAATAGTTGTAAGCGAAAGTCCTGACGTAGAGCAACTCAAGGGGCATCCGAATCATCCCCATGTATGTTCCGCGATTTTTCGTAGTTGATAAATGTAGATAACTCTTAAGTTGATCCTGGATACGAAATGATAAAAATGTTTGATTGACAGGCGCGTCAGTTTACTAGCTGATCCCCGCGACTCCGTCTGCAAAGAATTCATTTATAGCTATCCCGCGGGAGCTATGCAATTTTCCAGGATAAAAAGTATCCTTTATATTAATCCAGGTCTGTGTGCCAAATTTCGCTCGTTCCCTAAATATCAGAATTGCAAATTACTAGATTGCCGACTTACCCTATTTCTAAAATACCAAATACCCAGAATACCAGACTTTCCTGTCTTCGTGTTTTTCTCTATATCGGATTGCCAAAAAAGTCGGCAATCTAGTATTTTGCAATTCTGATATTTAGGGAACGAGCGCCAAATTTCATCAGGATCCAAAGTGTAACTAATATCCTCGCATCTATCCATATATCCATTCATACAAACTTTCTCATTTATAACATTAGTAGGATAGGACGTGAAAGTTTGTATGGATGGATTGTAGATGTTTGTTACTCTTCCACGGTAAAATGGTATGACAGATTGTAATGAAATTTGGCACACTGGATTAACATATAGAATACTTTTTATCACGGAAAATTCCAACGTTCCCGAGGGATAGGGACAAACGAATTCTTCGAAGGAGCCGCGGGCAACAGCTAGTTTATAGTATTAGTAGAATAGGATAAATGTCACGAAGAACTCCCTCGAATCGCTCAGTAAAGACAGGAAAGGTTTGAAGGGTTACTTACTTGAAGGGTTTGAAGTGTGTCTGTAGCCGGGCCCGTGAGCCGTCTTTGCGGCGAAAGGCGTAAGGCGGCGTGTGCAAAGCGTGGCGTTCGAGTAAGGCCGCTTTGTGTGTGCGCGCCACCGCGCCCAGCTCCGACGCGCCCACGTACTCGTACAGGCTCGTGCCCAGCAGCTCTTGCGGGAGGAAACCTAGCGCTAGCGTCACCCTGTAACACACACACACACACACCCTGTATACGCTATCAGAACCCATATTGTTACAATCAGCAGCTGAAGTGGATGAACAACGGTCACACATCGGAATTTAGGGGGCAAAATTTATTGACAGGTAGGGAGTTCCTTTATCGATAAATCTAACTATCGACGCTTTTCCCATTTACTAGCAACCGCCCCCAGTATTAATGAATGAATGAATCCCTACCTATCTACACCGTTAAATTTTAGTGGTTGTTTTCCCGAAACGAGGTGATTTAGTATCGATTGTACAATCGATTTATAATTACTATTTTGACTAGAGTCAAAAATCCAATTGTGAAAAACGAAAGTCGTAAATGACCGCAAACCAATAGTAACGCTTCGTTGGTACAAGTAGCGTACGATCGTACGATAGGTTAGGTACCAACGAAGCGTTACTATTGGTTTGCGGTCATTTTCGACTTTCGTTTTTCACAATTGGATTTTTGACTCTAGTCAAAATAGTAATTATAAATCGATTGTACAATCGAAACTAAATCACCTCGTTTCGGGAAAACAACGACTAAAATTTCACGGTGTATAGATGGGGACCACTGGAACCACTGATTTTATTTTAAAAATTGGTAATTTACGGTGCTTAAATAAATCCAATTTTGATTACGAAGTCAAAACCTGCATTATTCCAAAATTTCAGTATATTTTGCTGAAAACCATTTTTTCATACATTTTATGCGGGGTTTTTTGAAAATGAGCAAAGTGGGTGAACGTTAAATCGATCGCAGCGCGTGATGTGGCAGAAATGTGAACTAACTCGCGTATCATGTGTCAAATTGCTATATTTTCATAGAATCTCCATCCATACTAACACTATTAAGTATTTTTTTAAGTAAAAACGTTAAAATTCGCGATATGAGTCACAGTACATGTTGTGTTGTAAAGTGTAGAAACAATGGGATGAACAGTTCGTGCAAGATTTATTCGTTTCCATCCAATATCAAAATGGAAAATGGAGCAAAGACGTAAATGGATAGCTGTTGTGAAGAGAAAAAAGTAAGCGACTTAACCTTGTATGATATTACTGGACATATTTCATTTTTACTCTACTTTGTGCAAGAATTACAACCCTTTTTTATTTGTTTTAGTGCTGATGGGTCCAATACTAAATTTTTCCTTTTTTGCACAGTTTGAGGTTGGAAATTTATTTCACGTTTTATCGGTTTAAATCCCGTACGTATTACAACATTTATTCTTCCGTTTAAGTACGAAAAACCCTTATTATGATAATATGTACAAACTTTTTAGATATTTTCATTTGATTTCGCTGAAAAACAATCCGAAAACCGTTAGGTACTGATAAGTTTCTTTTATTGTCCCTTCTGTCGCATTAGTGCTGCCACCTATAGTTTCTGCACGTTCCCTATAGTTTGACAGATCTCAACGCCACAATAATTGGGAATGTCTAAAAAATACCAACTGTTTTTTTTGTACCTACAGAAAAGTAAATTATAAGAAACTAATTTCAATATTTTTTCAATTGGTTCACTACTTTTTCAATATTAATTATTGAAATTATTTTGCTTGATGACGTCAGATTATAATTGAGGGATACCACACGGCTAAATTGTCAGTGCGTACGATAAGGCAACCCCTTTAATTATTTTTTGCTTAGTGGTATTAACTCAGTAGTGTCACTTTATTGGTGCTGTCCGAGTGCTAGATGTCAGACAGCGGGTCCAAATCAAAGACCGTAGTTTAATCCACGCGTAAATTGAGTAGAATTCTAAATAATGCTATGCCACACCGATTAAAGTACAATTTGGACCATCCACGTATTTTACTTCAATGTCAAATAAAGATCATTGCTTATTTGTTATGTAATAAATTCATTACATTATATTAAAATTAAATAACTACAGAAAACGAGTTAAGAAGCATTTATCTCAAAATGGTTTTCGATTTACTATACATTGCAAAAAAATAGACATCCCCAATTGTGACCGCTAGGGGCGCTGTCATCGCGCACATAGCGAATAGGTGCGGCAATACCTCTGGTCGACGAACACGTATTTCCCGTCGGGCGCGTGGCGCGACACGAACTGCAGGCGGCGCGTGCGCGGTGGCGGCGGGCCGGCGGGCGGCGCGGGCGCCAGGTCGGGCAGCGCGCGCCCCAGCGCCACGAGGCACGACAGGCTGCCCTCGCCCTCCTCGCCGCCCTCGCCCAGCTCGCCCGCCTCCGCGGACGCCCACAGCTTCAGGTAACCTTCACAGTTGATGTTTATTTTGTTAAATAACGGTCGTTCTACTGAACTAATAAATAAACAGAACAGTAAATATACTGTCTGTCTGATAGACTAGACTAGACGCAACAGACGTTCTCCTGCCAGTTTCTTAGAACACAATCGTAGTGCAAATCCGGTTCCCATTGTGAATCTAAGCTACCCAGGGGCCCACTCACTTTATGCTCATTGATTAGACAGGATAGCACAAACAAACAGCACCGCATTCCTCTTGGCAATGGTCTTACCAAAAGCGCTAGTAGAATAAAAATAACTTTAATTCAATATTAGATGAAAAAAACCCCGCCTGTATAGTTCCCGTTCCCATGGGAATTCCGGAAAAATATATATCCTATGTCAATCGCGGAACTGAGACAAATCTAATGACACCTCACACTTCAAAATCCATTGAGCCGTTTAGGCTGCAGAGCGTGCCAAAGAATGATACATAAATACATACGCTCGAAAAACATAACCCTCCTTCGACTGTCGGGTGAAAAGGTTGTTCCTAAATGTATTCTTTGATTTCAGACGTGATTTACCAGTGCACTGGACGACGCAATACTTCTTGCCGTTGTTTTTCTTCCGCATCTTGCTGGGGTCTTCCTGCTTGACGGACCCGTTCGTGTGGTCGGCGTTGCGACTCTTAATGCGGCAGAAGAAGGAGCGCCGCGCGCCCGGGCACAGGCGCGACACTCCCGCCACCACATCCGCTTTCACAGGCAGCATCGCTGCACACAGAATTACTAATAGTACCGTAAAGAATAGCAACTAACTGCTTATTAAGGCCTGTTTACACTTTGTTAAGTGGCAAGTGCAGTTGTAAATTGATTAGTATAAACAACGTGTAAACGTTCACGCTGTTAAGTGGCAAGTGCGAGTGCGAAGTAAAGTGAATAGATGCTCGGTCTATTTTAGCCTGTTAAGTTGTTGCCCCCGCATACCCGCGTACTCCCCGCACTCGCAGTCTTGTTCTAACTAAACACTGTGTAAACAGTATCTGCTTGTTAAGTGCATAGTATGGACTGAGTCCAACAGTAGTCAATAAGACATTTAATTTATCTTCAGTCATTCGCATTGCATTGCGAAATTCGGTAGAATCCTCATTAATTAGTTCCTGTAAAAGTTTATCACTTAGCTCCATACTGAATTCTTCTGCTGATCCATTTTCTTTGCCATAACCCTTTAGGTTCCTCGATTTCAACTAACCCCTCATTCTCGATTTCTGAAGCAATAACCGCGACTATACTTTTTCAAAATTTTCATAATTCGAATCGTTGTTCAACCTCCTTTTTGTTCGACACTTTGCACCTGCACAAACCACAACAAAGCAATGTGTAAACGATTTCTTAACACTTACATACCATCGTAAAAACAACTACTTCACAAAGTGTAAACTATAATAGCCTTTAATTATTCAATATAGCGTTTAGCCTATAACAAGCACTTATGAATATCGACGAATCTACCATCGGTTCGGAAAAACACTGTTGTTCTCAACAAGGCATATATTTTTTAAATAGATATGCAATGGTATTAAATTACATCCTATCTAATAGTATTTTATACAACTAAATTTTTAACACAGTAGATACGCTATTTGAGACTAGGGATCGCCAATGCGGATCTGAATTATTTTCAAACATAGCTGTCCGTGATATAATCATTAATTTCCTGTTACAAGTAAAATCATACGAGTAGTAAATAGTAAGTAATACACTGTGTGTGGGCCATGAATAAATCCATCACATCATAACCAGTTCGGTACTACCGCAATCTATAGCTACTCGGATGATTATAATTATACTCGAATTGTAAAAACCCGTGATTACCAGCATTGTTTCTGCCGCCCCGAGTACAACAAGAGAGCTAGAAGGCTTGCGCAAGTTGCTGGCAGACATCATTAGGTAATAGCGCATATTTAGTTAAGAATTGTCCATAAAAGACACACATTAACGTTCATACAATACAAGTTATCGCAATCTGAGAAAACTTTATTTACTTTACCTTACATTTGTACAGAGGAAATATATGGACGATTTTTCGCTATCTCACCTACCTATCAAATAAATGGTCAAGTGATGAAAAACTGATGGCATATCTGATACCTATCTTTATCGAGCAACGTCCAAGCTAGTGATTGAAGGATAATTAATGCTTACTCTTAGCGTCGATGAGTCGCTCACGGGGACTGAGGTCAGATGAAGAGAGTTGTTCCTTCACTTTAGCTACATCTTTCGGGTGCAGGATGTCAAACAAACTCTGGCCAAGTAATTCCGTCTGAAAAATAAAACAGACCATAGTAAAAAAAGAGAAGTAATAAAACTGACTTGATCATACTGAAGCATCCGCTTGACAGAGGCGGAGACGTAGAGCAGCCGGCCGCGGTTGCAGCACACGACCAGCAGGAAGCAGTTGAGCAGGTAGACTAGTCGTCAATATAGCAACAAACTGACTTGATCATACTGAAGCATCCGCTTGACAGAGGCGGAGACGTAGAGCAGCCGTCCGCGGTCGCAGCACACGACCAGCAGGAAGCAGTTGAGCAGGTAGACTAGTCATCAATATAGCAACAAACTGACTTGATCATACTGAAGCATCCGCTTGACAGAGGCGGAGACGTAGAGCAGCCGGCCGCGGTCGCAGCCCACGACGAGAAGGAAGCAGTTGCGCGCAGCCATGAGCACCAGTGCGTTGAGCTCGGGCTCCGAGAGGAAGGCGGGCCGCGGCACCGCCGCCAGCGGCCCGGCTGACAGCGCGCCGCGCACCGACCGCAGGTGTTGCACGGCCATGCGGAGTACCTGACAGACCAACTAACGTTACTCAATAGTTAAAACGATATCAGTCAGATACTTTCTTGGTCACATGCGGTTTAGGTCAGATTCACTAATCGTCATTTGTTATATTAGTACTGAGGAGCGGAGCGAGGGGTAATGGGGAGAGGAGTTCCGCACTGTATTGTTCCATACCTACGTGGAGTTAGGCCGTTCGCATCTGGAGCTACTCAAAGAGACTTAGTTACGAACTTAAATTACTAACGAGTTGTTTAAGCGTCACCGCCCATACATTCGCATTGAAGTTCGCACACGACGCGACTAGTTACTGATGTCAGTTACTAGTTCTCTTGAGTAGCTCCATGTGCGAACGGCCTTAACCTACTCTCGTTTCTCCACCGCGCTTCCCCGCTCCGCTTCCCAGTTTTGTATGAATTTTTAAACTACTTTTGCAACTCGCTGGTCAATGAAGAAGAGCGGTGATTTTATGCCATTCTATTGGTGGATTTCTATGTCGCTCACCGCTCCGCTGCCTCGCTCCGCTCTAGTGGACAGGCAGCCTTAACCGGATTCGCTAAATCTCAGATGATTTATTTACCAAACGCGTTTTCCGTTCGAAAAGTAAGCTACAAGTAAATTTATTTAGAAGCAACAAAACGAATAAAGGATTTGACGAGAAAGAAATCTATCAATAAACGTGTCTTGCAGAGAACGCATCTGGTAAACACCACTCAACAACTACACTCAATCTTAAGGTGGTAAAGGAGTTTCTTAGTCAACCATACAGACTTTAGGTATTCCAGTAGGTAACCAAACCTAACCGTGAGTTTGTCAAGCTTGCGCGCCATGGCTCCGCACATCGGGATGATAGTGCTGAGTTCCGTGATGTACTTGTTCATCTTGTCCCGCCGCCGCTTCTCAATCTCAGAGTGGTTCTGTCTGTGACACAAATAATACTGAATAACATTCTCCTCCGACTTCACGGCTTCAAAACATCCCTATTACTATACTGTTTTAAACTTTCCTAATTTTCATTCATTACTATTACACTAAACGGGACTTATAACCCAAACAATATTTACCTCGACGTTTCAGCCACATTTCAGTCCCCCCTCCCCCCCCCCCCCATAAAACCCAATAACCCTATTATACCCTAGTTAGTCCTACCTTACCTACTTTACAAAGTACAAATCTATTGTAAGAATACCGGCTAATTGTCCACATATTTAGTAGGTACATTTAGCACTTATCAGTAAAACACACAACAGAACACATCACAAAACAGGGAATTCTCGGCTCAGGCTGAAATTTTTGGTCTAAAAGTACGAGGACAGGTATTTTTTTTAAATCATTAATGCTCTATCAGTCTATAACTTTTTCAGAACATTAATTTCATTAATTTGCTATTATTTTTATTCAGATGTACCAGTTTTCTACCAGAATTTGGATACTATAGGAATATTTATATCGTAGTTAATGGATTTATTATACCGAAAGGGAATGAAAATATTTACATTATTAAGAGACACTCACTTCTTATCGGGTGCAGCACGACCAGATTTGGAATCGTCGGCACCGTCGTCCTCGTAAGGGCTGCTTGCTCCGCTACAATATAATAATAGTAAACGATTTAGCGGTGTACATGCGGAGAGGTTGCAGACTTGGACTGAAGGACTTTATCCAGCCAAACAAATATCTCCCAAAATTTAGCATATTATCTCTAAATGTAGGCGCGGCTGAAAGGTTCTTCTGAACGAACGCCTGGCGAGCCCGCAGACAAACTCACAGCACGCTCTACACACCGTCCGACCGGCCGTTTTTGGCCTTCAATCCAAGCCTCTCCGACTCGCGTCTCGCCGTGTGTTGTCCCTCCCCGCATTGAAAAATATCAATTTCCACAGACTTAAGTTTTATTTTAATTTTTTATTTTGGAGATTATGGCTTGGTTGCATTTTATTTTAATTAGTAATCTGTATTGTGTAGTGTTGGTGACTGCGACACACGACCGCGAACAGGGCCCAATTGGGGATGTCTATTTTTTTGCAATGTATAGTAAATCGAAAACCATTTCGAGATAAATGTTTTTTAACTCGTTTTCTGTAGTTATTTAATGTAATGAATTTATTACATAACAAATAAGCAATGACCTTCATTTGACTGGTGTAAATTGCGTGACCGGTCCAAGTCGTACTTTATTCTGTGTGGCTAGAATTCTTCACAAATTTACGCGTGGATTATAACTACGGAGTTTGATTTGGACACACTGCCTGACATCTAGCACTTTGACAGCGCCAGTAAAGTGACACTAGTTACAGTGTACCACCACGCAAAAAATAATTAAAGGGGTTGCCTTATCGTACGCATTTAGATAGATTTAGAAATTTGGCAGTGTGGAAGCCCTCAATTACAATCTGACGTCTTCAGCCAAAATAGTTTCAATAATTAATTTTGAAAAAAGTAGTGAACTAGGTGACAAAATATTGAAATTAATTTCTTATAATTGATTTTTCTATACAAAAAAAAAATATAAAAACCACTGGTAATTTTTTTAGACATTCCCATTTGTGTAAAAAAGTACAACTAATATTACAAACGGAACTCTCGCTTTAGTTATATTAACTAGAAAGGGAGTTCCGCTTGCAATATAATTTGTACTTTGTTATGCAATTGGGCCCAGGTCGCGCGACCCACTGATTTTTATGAATTAATAAATAATTAAGCGACCGCATCACGCGACTAAGTTCATATATTTACTAAGCAGTCGGTCGCACGACCCGGTCGCGCTCTGCAAAATCGGTATAAAACCTACCTTTAGTGTCCGACCGAAACCGAAACTTCCTTACAAGGTTCATTTTTTGAGGGAAAAATAAAGAAAATATTATTATAATCAGTCAGTATTTATTTTTAGGGTTCCACACCTAGAAAGGAAAAAGCGGAACCCTTATAGGATCACTTTGTTGTCCGTCCGTCCGTCCGTCCGTCTGTCAAGACCCTTTTTCTCAGGAACGCGTGGAGGTATCAACTATCAAGCTGAAATTTATATCAAATACTCAAGTCTACTGTCCCTTGGAGCTGTGAAAAAATCAAACTTCTAAGCCAATGCAATCAAAAGATACAGCCTTTTTTGCCGCAAATTTTCGACACTCGCGAAGAAAGTTCAGATACACAGGTAAAGGAAAAATTGCGAAAAGCATAATTTTTTTGTTTGTCTGCATCTATCAGTAACCAATCTACCATTGTATCCCACACTGTGCACATTTTGCTTAGGAGCAGGGGTCTGCTAAGACTGGATGTTCATAGATACATATAAATTTGTACGGAACACTCGGTGCGCGAGTCCAACTCGCACTTTGCCGGTTTTTTATCTCTAAATCACAAAGCTATGCAGTCTTCAATATTTTCACTTCTTGATAATCAACATAACAACCCTGAATCCATAAAAAAAATAAAAAATCAAAAAAACCCGCCTGCAGAAATACTGAAAAGGTAGAAACAAGATAAAATGTTCAATAACAATAAAACGAATTTAAAACATGTCGATGGCAGTCCTTCAAAATTTAATGCAACGATAAAATGCAGTCGGAGGCATACATGAAGTGACATTAAATCCCATGCAGCCACTGACTCCCATGCCCCCGACTGCAATTTATCGTTGCATTAAATTTTGAAAGACTGCCATCGACGTGTTTTAAATTCGTTTTATTGTTATTGAACATTTTATCTTGTTTCTACCTTTTCAGTATTTCTGCAGGCGGGTTTTTTGATTTTTTAATTTATTATTTTATTTACACCGCAGGCGGGTTTTTAGTTTTTTTATTTTTTTTTTATTTCTTGCTTTTTAGTGTAACCTCCTGAGACCCAGATAAATTATTGAGTATTTGAATTAGGAATCCTATGCTATTTAGTTAAAGTTCAAAACCAATTTTGAAATATGTAGGTACTTAATTTTCCACATGGGTTTCATAGAGAAAATTATTGCTCAAAGATATCTTAGTAAGTAGGTAGGTAGGTACGTCGTCGTTTTAATGCATTGATTGCCAATTTACTATTCCAAATTAAATTTAAACACATAACTTGTATATATTTTCATAATCTCTTTTAAAATCCCTTTATTTTGATACCCTACTCGATAGGTTTGAATAAAAAAAATTTTTTGAAGACTCACATTTTCGCGCCTATAATCTGCCATTTTGATTTTTCAAGAATTTCATGTATCCAGTGTTACTCGCGTTATCAAGACGAATCCAATGACGTATCATTTATCAAAATCGGTTCAACCGTTGTGTAGTTACGAGAGGACATAGGAATGGACATACATACATACATACATACATACATACATACCTACATACATACATACGGGTCAAACACATAACCCTTCCTTCTTCGCAGTCGGGTAATTATTACCACTGATGCACTATAGTAAGTACCAAGTGCTTAACTAATGTTTCTTTAGGTTATAGCATTAGGGAGAGAGTTAATTAACCAATAAACAATATATCGTTAAACTTGATTCTACTATATCTATGTATTCGTTTGTTTTTGATGCTTACACTAGCTACTTTGATGTTCTATCACGTGATAAAATTTACCTAATTCAAAATAAATCACATGAGAACTCACAACAAACAAAATGAACTGCAAACACAAGCCAGTCACGGCATGATTAGGCACGTGGATGCGGCAAAATGTCTTTGACGCTTGGAATTCAACGCCCCGAACATGACCGATCGCAGCGTGAAAACTCCCGAATTCAGTTTCGGTTTCAGTCGTAGTTTCGGAAGGTTTGCCGCTGAAACCGAAACTAAACCGAAATCCGCTTTTTTGCCGAAACTCGACCGAAACCGAACTTTCGGTCGGACACTACCAAGGGAGCTAAAAAGATAACATCGAATGGTGCTTTTATACCTAGCATTCAATCTTGTTTATGTTTTATCGCATTCGAAGTTGAACCAATTGTCCTAGTCCCAAACTAAGAAAAGCACTATGTACTATGGGTACTAGACAACGGATAAACATACTTATATAGATAAATACATACTTAATTAAATACACATTAAACATCCAAGACTCGACCACAAATATTCGTATTTTTCACACAAATATCTGCCCCCACCGGGAATCGAACCCGGGACCTCAAACTTCGTAGTCAGGTTCTTTAACAATTATCCTATCCGGTCGTCAAAAATAATTATATAGTTTTCACCTCAAGATTAAAAGCCATGCATAAACAACCTCGGACTTATTAGGGCTCTCTTTAGTCCCATGGCCTGGTTAAAAAATACTTATAATATCTAGACACGCGGCAGCAAGTTTAAACAATATTTTTTCAAATTAAACTTGAATTTAATGTCGTGGTATTACATATCTATACAGCCATCGGATCATATACATTTCAACACCAACCTTATGATACTGCGTACTGCATAGAGGTCGTTATGTATATAGATATTTTTATACTTGACTGTACTTGCCTATAATTTTTGAGTAAAATTACAAGTTTCATTTATTGCTTAAGTTTTGATCAATCTCAATGAAATGACTATCAAACTTGTTAAGTTTCACATCTATTACAGTAAATGCTCTTGGGGACTAAACTTTAATTAACCAATCACCAAACATCAGAGTGAATTACCTAATTCGCAATCACAAATGTACATACTCCTGAAACTTACATGACAATGTATTAACTTTAATACCTACTACGAGGTTATTTAATAAAAAATAGTACTTAATTTCCAAATAAACTGTTCCGTTTGCATTCCCATAACTTTTTCCACAATATAGTAAAGGAAAATATTTATACAAATCCGAACACGGTTGACAATGTCAACGAGTTTATTACAAGTTTATTTATTTAACAAATACCATATTGTAAGTAGCTGTTGCCCGCGACTCCGTCTGCGAAGAAAAATAGCCTACGACCGACCTTTCTCAGACCTACCAAATATAGACAAAAAAAACCGGTTAAGTGCGAGTCGGACTCGCGCGTTGAGGGTTCCATACAAATTTATATGTATCTATGAACATCCAGTCTTACCAGACCCCTGCTCCTAAGCAAAATTTGTGCAGTGTGGGATAATTGTAGATTGGTTATTGATACGTATATAGTGTATACAGACAGACAAAAAAATTTATGCTTTTCGCAGTAAGACCTTGCTTCGTACCAAATTTCAAGATTCTGAGTTCACGGGAAGTACCCTGTAGGTTTTGATTCCCTTGCGAGTGTCGGAAAATTTGCGGCATAAATGGCTGTATCTTTTGATTGCGTTGGCTTAGAAGTTTGATTTTTTCACAGCTCCAAGGGACAGTAGATCTGAGTATTTGATGTAAATTTCAGCTTGATACTTCCACGCGTTCCTGAGAAAAAGGGTGTTGACAGACGGACAGACAACTAAGTGATCCTATAAGGGTTCCGCTTTTTCCTTTCGAAGTGCGAATACCTAAAAAAAAAACAAATCAAAAAAATCGGTCAAGTCGTTTCGGGGGAGTTCGATAACAAACACCGTGACACAAGATTTTTATTTCAATACTAATTATTATAAAGCTGACGAGTTTGTTTGTTTGGTTGAACGCGCTAATCTCACATAGGTACTACAGGTTCGAACTAAAAAAAAAAAATTTGTGTTGAACAGTTCATTTATCGAGGATTTATTTATATCCTTATATAACATCACGCTACGGCCAATAGGAGCGGAGTTACAATGATTAACGCAGACGCAGACGCGGGCACCAGGTAGTATTAGATATCAGTACCTGGGCGACCGAGCTCCGCTCGGGCCGAATGAAACTCGGTACCAAGCGATTTCCCAGAGATAAGACCAAGCTAGATCAATTTTTCATTACCAAATTTCATCAAAATCGTTGGAGCAGTTTCCGAGATCCTGATTGTATATATACATATACAAGAATTGCTCGTTTAAAGGTATTAGATTAGATAGACAGATAGATAGATTAGATTTACGTGTAAGTACCGATCTTAAGTTTCTACCTGCTGCAGTAGAAATGTTTTAGACACCCATTTAGGTAAGTAACATCGTTTGAGTTACGACAAAATGCAGAGACTACAGTCTGTTCTGTTGTAATTGGATTTTTTTTCGATACAAGCGTGGTCGGTTGCGAGTGTTGCGACAGCGAGTCACGCGTAAGGTAGCGCAGGTGGAGGTGGAGGAGCGGGTCACACCCGCAATCACGAGCTCCGAAGGGGTTGGACGACAAAGATGTCGCCGGGCAACGGACTCTTTGTCACTGGTCGCAGCCGCGCTCGCTCACCCGGCTTTAATTAAATTTATTGTAGTAACTTATTTTCCTGGACCGGTCTCGAGTTTTCCAGTCTCGCTTGAAATACCTTTTATGGTTTCACGGCGAGTGATGAAATCTGCAGTTTTTATACTTTGACGTCGTACTGTACTAGCCATTACTTTGGTGTACGAGATATTAATTTCTGACTTTTTAGTTACGTAGATCAATTTTGTAGGTAAAGGTAATATATTGTCAAATTTACAGAAATATATTTTAAAATAAAAAAAAGCTTAAATTAACTTAATCTAAACCTAATAGTATTTTATGCAATGGTTGTATAAGTGAGGTCTTAAAAGGCGAGTGGCGTGAGTTGCGATATGAACGAAGTGAATATCGAAATGAAAGACCGCACGAGCCGCTTTTAGACCAAATTATAAGTACAGATACACCGTTGCATAATAGTTATTTATGATACAAGTGCCGAAAGTAGGCTATTCCCAACGAATGGCGGAGATCTAAACACACGAGCGAAGCGAGCGAGTTTGGTTTAGCCGACATGAGTTGGGAATTTCCTACTTTCGACACGTATATCATACAACATTTTACAATGCATTAAGCGAGGGAAAAAAATGGGGCTAAGAGCGCGCGCAGACAGAGAGCAGTCTGGAGTTCCGAGTTCCGCGTTCAGAGTTCTGTGTCAACCGCTCGAGAGTTCCAGTCACCTGCTGTGTGCGTTATCGTAAGAGACTCAGTACATTCGAAAGAACGCAGAACTCTGAACTCGGAACTCCAGACCGCTCTCTGTCTGCGCGCGCTCATAATTATTTTCGGAAAAAGATGTTGCGTTCTTATTTACCTTTCATTGAGGGAAAGTCTCGTAGATGTTTACATATTTCAGCATCGGTTTAGTCAGCAGGAGGCTGTCACATTTAATTTTGTGCTTGGTATAGGACGTCAGGCGGCGTTAAGTCCTATGTAAATTCATCACTTGAACTCTCCATTTTAATTTACAAAACATAAATTAATTCTCCGGACTGAATTCATGAACATTACTGTGGCGGGATTTCGTGACAGGCGCGAACGGGTAACCATGATTAGTTCGTGTTACGCCATGCGCGCGCACTGAAAGCTCATTAGTTGACAGGCGCGAACGGGTAATCATGATTGGTTCGTGTTACGCCATGCGCGCGCACTGAAAGCTCATTGGTTGACAGGCGCGAACGGCTTAAGGCTCATACCAAAGTCTCGTACGCATTGATCACAGAGATCATATACACAGACGATCTGTGCTTTGTAGCAGAATCCCCAGAAGACCTGCAACAGCTGATGTCCATCTTTCACCTAGCTTGCTGTAAATTCGGCCTGAAAGTTAGTGTCAAGAAGACCGAAGTGATGTCTTTAGATACACGTGGTCACGAGACACTGATCATAAAGCTGGGTGAGGATGTGTTGAAGCAGGTAGATAAGTTCCGCTATCTGAGGAGCACTATTACATTTAAGTGTGACCTTGATGCTGAGATCAACACCCACATCGGTGCCGCAGCAGCGGCATTTGGAAAGCTGTGTTCCAAGGTCTTCTGCTCACATGACCTAAAGCTGACCACCAAAATTTCCATCTACATGGCTACTGTGCTGCCAAATATCTTGTATTCTTCCGAGACGTGGTGTGTATATCGGCGTCACATACGCATTTTGGATCGGTTCCACCTTAAGTGCCTCCGAACCATCTTGAAAATCAGATGGTCCGACCGAGTGCGTAATACCGAAGTTTTGTGACGAGCCAATGTTGGTGGCATTGAAGCCTATTTAATGCGTCGTCAACTTCGGTGGTGCGGTCACGTATCTCGTATGGCGGAGGAAAGAGTGGCTAAGCGCATCTTCTATTCAGAACTGGAGGAGGGTAAGCGAAAACACGGCGGACAGCTCCTTCGGTTCAAAGATGTGCAGATGCGACATATGAAAAGGTGTCACATCGAGCCATCGCGATGGGAAGATTTGGCAGCACAGCGGCTTGAATGGCGCAGGACAGTGCAGAGGCAAGTTCGCGAGTTTGAGGAGCAGCGTAAAGCCGACCTCGATGCTAAGCGCGACGAGCGTAAGTCTCGGCCACCTGCTGCCATTCATTATAATTACGTGGACGGTGTGCTTACGTGCCGGCAGTGCGGACGTACGTTCACAGCTAAGATAGGCTATCTAAGTCATCTTAGAGCGCATGAGTGCCAAATAAATAGCTAGGAGTCGAAGTGGTCGCCATGGCCGAAATCGGTCGGATCATCATCATGATTGGTTCGTGTTACGCCATGCGCGCGCACTCAAAGCTCATTGGTTGAATTTCGATTGCGCGCGCATGATGTCGTTCGGTCCGAAATGGACTCAAGGAATCATTTTAGTACTAAATTTTTAATGTCAAAACTTTTGACGAAATTAAATTTTGTGTGTTTTATATTAAAACAATCTGTTTTATTATTTTATCAGTAAATATTCATTTGGTTGCATCAAACATTTTCTTATTTGTGCAAAGCTGAATTATGAAGACACAACTCTCTAGTCTTATTTTTTAAACACTAGTTTGGACACAACTTTTTGAGAATTGGCAATTTAAAAAGTTACTTTTCCGCACGCGTGTGAAAAGTAAAATCCATACAATTTTTTTTCACACTTGCGATAGTGTGCTGGGATGACTAACTTTCTATAGATATGTTGACTCGCGTCAAGAGGCACTTTCCGAGCATATGCATTGTAAAACATTTTTCTTTCTTCTATTAACTATGGCAAAAGCAAATGAGCCAGTGAAAAATATGAACATGGCGGTAAAAAAAAATCTCGGAAAGTTACCGCATGTAGTGCAGTTGCTTTTTTTTTTTTAGGTTGAGTTTACACCTGCTAGAAAAATCGCGCAAGTGTAGTGCAACTTGCACGGTTTTCCTTGCAGGTCTAAACTGGACTTTAGTGTTGAGTGTAACCTACATTTAAAAATCTGTGGATGCTAGGCGTATCGTTAGAACAACATTACGACACAAGTGCTGTTATTGGGGAATAGAGTATAGACTTTTCTGAAGTCATATTATCTATGTTCTTATTTAACTGTTCGTGTCCGACCATGTAAGAAACAGATAAATGTACAGAAGTAAAAAAAAAACCTATATTTACAAATATCTCCCAGATCGCTGCTAATGGGCAGGGTGCCCATAATGCTGGCTACGTTTCCTCGTAGTATGGCAATACGTTAACCGAGGAAAGAGCCAACCCTATAGTAGGGGAGCCCAAGAGGGGATTTGGGGAGTCACTCGATCGCGGCAGATTAATATATGGCACGTCAGATTTTAATAATTTTTAAAGGTATGATAATCTGCCGCTTTGCATAGTGGGGGTGGCCAGCCCCGGATCTAAGAGGGGGCAAACCGGGGCACTTGAACGTGAAGTGCTCATATTCGCTGGAGGGGTATAAGGTAGGTATATATTAATCTGACGCGTTCGAGTGACTCCCCAAATCCCCTCATGGGCTCCCCTATAATGGGATTGGACAAGTTTACTTTTTATTAAAAAAATAAAAGTTTTTGAGCTTCGCATCCCCACGGACGGCCCCAGTCTCAACAGCAAAAGCAGCAAATTTGTAGCCGTCTGCCAAATTTGAGAATTTGCGGCGTTGTCAAATACATATTTCAAAATACTTACAAAGAGATCTTGCGTTTTCGTAAGATCGGCGGTGACGACAAAGTATTAGCGGCGTAAGAGCCGTCGCAGGCTGACATGTCGAATCCGTCAGAGTTACTGCAATGTAACACCACAATATTAAAAGGCTTGCATACTTTATATTTTTTACTATATAATTTACACTTTATGTATGTGCATACGTCTTAAAATGGAAAAACAAGAAAAAAAAACAAATAAATAACAAAAAATGTTCATATCCATCCATGCACAGTTTTGACAAAGTATAAAAAAATCAGGAACGGAAATAATTTCAATGAAAATCTTCAACTAAAGGAAGCATTTCAGGTGCCGTAGACTTTTGATGTATTTGAAGAGAGACTTGCCTATACATACATAACGTGGTCACTTATAGAGACGGGTGTTTATCACGCGCAAAATATGCTCCAAATTAAGCCCCGTTACAGTATCTATATCTATAAAACAGTACCGTGACTTACTGACTGACTGACAGACAACGCACAGCCTAAACTCCTGGGGCTAGAGACTTGAAATTTGGCACACATGTACCTTGAGTATTGTAAAGGTGCACTAAAGAAGGATTTTTATAAATTCCCACGGGATAGGGAAATATCCAAACTTTCTTTGTTTATTTGCTTGTAGCGGAATCTCTGAAGCTATTGAGCCGATTTTAAAAATTCTTTCAGAATTACAAAGCTACACTGTCCTTGATTGACATAGGTTACTTTTTATCCGGGAAAATACAAAATTCCCACGGGATAGAAATAAATAAATTAAATTTCTGGGCTGATTTTAAATTTTTTTACATATTATGTGATATGACTATCCCCGATTGACAAAGGCTACTTTTTATTCGGGAAAATGCAAATTTCCCACGGGATAGAAAAATTTGAAATCAACTTTGGGGCTAATTTTAAAAATTCTTTCACCAATAGCTACATTATCCTTTATTGACACAGGGTACTTTTTTCCAATTTTAAAAATTCTTTCATATGATATGATATGACTATCCCCGATTGACATAGGCTACATTTTCTTCGGGAAAATACAAAATTCCCACGGGATAGAAAAATTTTACAATGCAATACAATACAATACAAATATTCTTTATTGATCACCAAAAAAAAAATACAGAAAAAAATATTCATAACAATAAAAAGAAAAACAGGCAGACAATAGGCGGTCTTATCGCTCAAAAGCGATCTCTTCCAGACAACCAATACTGGATACATGTACAAATATGAACAGTTTTATGTAGGTATTTTAATTCAACTTTGGGGCTGATTTTAAAAAGTATTTCACCAATCAATGGTAAGCTACAGTATCCCTGTTTCACATAGGCTACTTTTTCTTCGGGAAAATGTAAAATTCCCACGGGTTAGAAATAAGTGAATTCAGCTTCGGCACTGATTTTAAAAATTATTACTATTATCTAATATCACCAATTTTCAAATTAACTAATATCACCAATTTTCAAATTACCCTGGTCTTTTAATACCTAAATATCAAAATAGTCTCGTCATTACCGAAACGCCTGAATATTGAAATGTACAGTTCGTTCAAATACCGAATGAAAGATATGACAAACTATGTGAATAACTTAAACCCAAAACATCCTAATGGCAAAATGTCTCAGTATGCTTAATTTTTTTACACTTTCCTGATGATGTTTGTCTGAAATTTGCCTCAGTTTATTATAATAATTAGTTATGTACTTGAATTTCAAGTACTTAGCCAACACTAAAGAAAATAAAAAGCAATCATACCTACATGATGATTATCTTTGACTTGAAAAATTTAGGTATTTTGCTACTTCGTTATTTCGAGCATAATGTTATTTTGAGATGAAGGTAATTATTATGAAGTTTAGGCATTTTCATACTAAGGTATTTTAAAATTCAGGTGTTTTGAAACGAAATGAAGAGGCATTCTAGGTTTTAGGCATTATGACACTAAGTCGTTTTAGCATTTAGGTGTAATGCTAAATGGGTATAACGAAACCAAGGTACCTATAATGAAACCTGCTCAAAAGTATAATTAATGCACAGAACTAATAGTAAGCGGAACTGAAATGTCACACGAGTTTAAAGCGCGGGGTGTCTTTATTATATCTGAAAAGCCATTTGATTTTTTTCCGAGCTCAGGAAGCGCCACTAGAATTATTGCTCAAATAACTTTAATTTCAATACTAGATGAAAAAAAAACCGCTTGTATAATTCTCGTTCCCATGGGAATTTCCGGAAAATATATACCCTATGTGACTCTCGAAACTGAGACTTATCTAATGACACCTCACACTTCAAAATCCATTGAGCCATTCAGGCTGCAGGGCGTGCCGAAGAATGATACATACATAAATACATACGCTCGAAAAACATTTAACCCTTCTTCGGCAGTCGGGTGAAATTACGTTTTCGTATGTCCGGCTGTGTTTCTCTTCAACTCGCATTCTCAGCCGATTCACAAGTAATTTTGTGATTAGGTTCAATAATTATTATGAAATTAGGTACTTCTCCACTCAGTTTATACAAACTTATGGGGGTTGAAAAGGTAAAAATATTATATTTCAGCCATTTCGAAAAACTCGCGAGGACTACAGCTTATAGGGCCACTAGTTGATTAAATTCTATAAACAGACAAAAAATGTGTGCGCATTGATATGAATATACCTAGACACTTTTCTGGTACGAACGACATGTGGGTTAGTGTTTGATATAATAATAACATCGACAATCCTGTTATCGATAGGTGCCACTTCAACGTCATAGAGGAATACATAATAATTATGTAGTAGCTATTTGGAAATTTTCACAATGTCCTACAACTCATCGGTGCAATAAGAAGGTGGCAAAATAGTAACACGCGTTTCATTTAATTCCTCTAATTAATACCAACGATATGTAAATAAATATTATTAAACTGCAGATTTTTGTAAGTAGGTATGTATTTGCTTTGCTTAATGTGCAAAGCAATAAGAATTCTCAGTGATTTGTGTATTTTTTTTCTACTTCAATAAATAAGGACAATGAAAAGTTTTGCTTACCTACTTAATTAACGTTGGTATTAATTAGAGGAATGAAATGAAAAGCGTGTCACTATTTTGCCACCATCGATGAGCCTTAGTACACTGTAAAAATTTCCGAATAGTTGCTACATACTATGTGTTCCTCTATGACGTTGAAGTGGTACTTGTCGATAACAGGATTCTCGATGGTATTATTATGTCAAACACTAACTACATGTCGTTCGTGCCAGAAATATATCTAGGTCTAGAAAGCAGGAGAAGTAAAAATACAAAACGATGGCATTTATATTCCTCTTAAATATTTATATCTTGTTAGGTAGCCATTCGTTCTATGAATGAAGGCGAGCACTTACAAAAGTTTATCCTTTCTCTTCTGGGATTCAGCCAGCCGCTGCTGCGGGGAGTGCGGCTGGAGCGGCGCCTGCCCCGGCACGAGCGCGCCGGCGGCGTCGGCCGGGCCGCCGCCCGCGCTTGCCGTCAGCTCATACGACGGTGCCACGCTCGCATTCGGCGTACTGCAATCATTACAAAATATTATTAGCTGTTTGGATGATATTTGGTATGCAGATAGCTAGATGTCAGGACAAAAAGTACCCCGTAGTAAAAAAAACCCGATTTTCCCACGCGATCAGGCAGGATTTACACGACTAAGGCCGGCTTGCGCGGACCTGGGTTAGCTACTTAACTCTGAGTTAACTGCTAACCCTGGGTTAACATGTGTCAAAAAGTATGGAAATGTCATTCTTAACCCAGGGTTACCGATTTAATTTTTTTACCCTGAACTGTGCAAGTGGCCCTTAATTCTCATGATCTTAACCACCCAGCCTAGAGACACTTGTTCTTAATGCAACGTAAATGAAAATCAATAATTTACGGGATATCCGATAAAAAAAAGGATTTTTTAATCTACATACCAGCTGATGCCTCCGACTCCGTTCGCGAAGAATAGGAATATAAAAAATAGCCTACGACCTATTCTCAGACCTACCGAATACACAGAAAAAAGTTTCATAAAAATCGGTCAAGCCGTTTCGGAGGAGTTCGACAGCAAACACCGTGGCACGAGATACTTATATATTAGAAGAAGATGTATGAGATTGAAAACGAGCATGCTGGTCACAGACTGGCTGACCTTTACCATCAAACACACACACAAAACCCCATGGAATGCGAGTGGTACCTATCCAAAAATACGCGTTAAAATTCACCAAAGCAGAGTAGGTATTAAAGAAACCCTCAGAAAATCAGCTTATTTTCGACATCTTCAAAACGTACCTATACATATTTACCCATGAGTATAGTCGACCAAAACTTACTTGGTAAACTAGTTGGTTACCATTTTTTATGACATTAACTTGCAAGTGAAAATAGTCGTTAAGCTAGGTAACTCATTTTGAACCATATAAGGTGGTAAAGGAATTCTTGGTCACAAGACCTAAAGCGTTTGCTGAAACGCCAATACGCTGTTAAGAAATTTGAAAATAAGCTGATCTTCTGAAGGCTTTTGAATATTCTGGTTTGGCGTAAGTATTTTGTATATCTTGGAAGTAGGCGTACAGAACATGATGCATTTCCAAAATCAATCAGTTATATTTACATGCCTTCAACTTGATTTGCCTCAGTAATAAATATTTGACATCGCATTACGCCTGTACTTAGTTCAAGTACAGGGTTGCGATTATTACGCAACCGCCCGTCCTACAGACCGTGCGGTGGACGCAAATATGTCACGCGCGGCTTGTTCTTAATAGCATATTGTATTAGTAGTACCTAGTGTCCGACCGAAACATGTTTTTTTTGCCGAAACCGAAACCGAAACTTTTATAAAAACGTGATCAAAACGTTGAATAAAATGTCAGTGAATCGTTCTTTACAGATATACCTATGAATAATGAAACAGGGTTTTACGTTTCACTTTTATCGAATTGAAATTTTAACATTATCATAGTAACACTGGGCCTAAATTAAACTACCTACCCCAAAAAAGTGAAAATGCAACATTAACTGTAATAACGGCGGAGTCAGGCGAGCGACGCTATACCTATTGCCAGCTGTGCTGAGCGCACCCGACGTTAGCCAAATGCCACCCGAAAGTACGATGTAAGTTTCGGCGCGGCTGAAACGTTCGGCTGTTTATTGCCCGTAACCGAACCTTTCACCGAAACATGGTTTTTAGGCCGAAACTGGCCGAAACCAAAACTTCGGTCGGGCACTAATTAGTAGCATAATACCCAGACGACCGTTCTTTGCTTGGGTCTTTCTGGGTACGTAATGCAACTATTCGCCAAAAGATGGCGCCACCAAACAGAATATTATAAATTATAGTTTAAATTAATTATCCCGACATATTGCTTTCTAGAACCATCACTTAGATTTACTTTGAAATACAGTATTTTGTGAGTTATCTTATTATATATTACTAGCTGTTGCCCGCGTTTCCGTCTGCGAAGAATAGGGGAAGGTATAAAAAATAGCCTGCGACCTATTCTCAGACCTACCGAATATAAGAGAAAAAAGTTTCATTAAAATCGGTCAAGCGGTTTCGGAGGAGTTTTTATACACCGTGAAATTTTAGTGGTTGTTTTCCCGAAACGAGGTGATTTAGTTTCGATTGTACAATCGATTTATAATTACTATTTTGACTAGAGTCAAAAATCCAATTGTGAAAAACGAATGTCGAAAATGACCGCAAACCAATAGTAACGCTTCGTTGGTACAAGTAGCGTACGATCGTACGATAGGTTAGGTACCAACGAAGCGTTACTATTGGTTTGCGGTCATTTTCGGCTTTCGTTTTTCACAATTGGATTTTTCACTCTAGTCAAAATAGTAATTATAAATCGATTGTACAATCGATACTAAATCACCTCGTTTCGGGAAAACAACCACTAAAATTTCACGGTGTATATTAGATTATTATTAGAACCGCCAGGTGGACAAATCAGCCATAGCCAATCATTTGTCAGAATCTGGACCAAACCATTGGATAGAGCTTCACAATCCCAAAATCCTCTCCACTTAACGTCACTACTACCGTAAACTGTAACAGTTTTTTACGCCGTGTCCTTATTTTTTTAGACCATCTGTGGCAGTGAAATAACTACCTTGATAAATCGCCTAACTTTTTACGTCATTTGCCCAATCGAGCATGGATATTTGCGTTTTTATAACCATTTTAAATCTATCAAAGTAGCCCCAAAATTTCCTAAAGTAACCCCACTCCACCCCAGTTTACCAGTACTCCAGAATGGTGCGTGAAGCGGCTGAAATAAGGAAATACTATAAGAATTCCCGAATCCGATGTCAGGCAAACGTGGGCGTCGAGATGTATCTTCGGATAAATCGCGGGATATTGTGTGTTGTGTGTCAAAAGTGACTGTGTACAAGAAAATCAAGCCTGGATAGTTCGAAAAAATTTTTTAAAATTGGTTAAATTGTTTATTAAAAGAAAACCTTGTTAACATTCAATGATTATCCTGCGAACCCTCACTAGGCTATGTCTGTCACGCGGTGGCCTCATTCAGTTTTACAAAAAATTGACAATAGGTAAAATTACAATATATATTGTATACAATATACATTACGAGTATTAGCCGGTTACATAAAGCCACAGTTAATGTTATTAAACCCGCGCGGCTAAACGAATAATAATATGATACCCTACACTTCAGTCGACACGTGATCACGTAATTTTAGCAATAAATTCGTGATTTAGTCCCGCAAGATATAGGTAACGCCATCAGAGTTGAGGTCACGCACACAACAACACGTCATGTAATGACAGCGGGATTTTGACATTTATTCGTACCGATAGCAAATAGCAAGTTCAACAGACTCAACATAGAATTACAAGATTGACTAAAAATTTCTTCAACCTATTTCTTTAATAATAATAATATAGGAAAATACATCTAGTTCAAACAAAACAGAAAATAAAATATTTTGATCTATTTTATATATGCTTATCTGATTGATAAGCATATTTTTCGCTATTTATTAAATACCGATTTTTTTCTTACGAATATTTCTTATTAGTTTCAAATTGTTTTATTTCAAAAATAGGTTAAGTAAGTATATGAAAAAAGAAAAATTATAATATGCATTATTATGCATAGTATTGCGTAAGTATATCATCATAAGATCATACATATAACTCACATTTTCATTCACTCAGTCATTTCAATCATTCACTATCTTGTTTGCAATCAGTACTTTTTATGTAGCTGTGTGTGTAATCAATCATTCGCCTCAACTCTCGTGGCGTTACCTATATTAGTTATGACATACCTACATTATAAGTACATATACAGGTAGAAACATACAATAATTGTTCGTCTAATAAATTGTATAGGATTAATCCACACATTGAAATGCTTGATGAAATTACTAATCATGAGATTTGAGTTGAAAAGAAAGCATACGACTCAAAGCTGAATAATACTACAAATAAACCTGTTTTTTTTTTCTTACCTGTGTTAAGCCGTTTTGCGTGAACTTTAACATGATTCACTATTAATATTGGCACCTGAGCACATTTACACTAGGAGCCACGGCCGTCATCAAGGCCCATGAAATAGGAATTTACATAAAAACAGCGTGACAGGATTGAACCCTGCAACGTCTGTATCGGATATTTGCGCTCGCGCTTAACCATATCATGCGCATGCGGAAACAGTGCGACCTTGCACCTACTCCCCTCCCCCAGCCCGTCCCGCTGACACGTCATCCCCCCCTGCTCTCCTTCTTCCGAACATATCATTGCAACTGCATCAAGTGTAAATGATAAACATGCTAATATACCTATTCCAGCAGCGAATGAAACATGTCTCTACATACATAGTTACTACATCTTAACATTGTTCATCGCTTCATTAGCTACCTACTTATGTACATATATAACATAACATTACATAAGCGCGTCAGCATTTTATCGTTTAATTAAAACAGTTATAGCGTAGAAATGAAAATATAGTCAATCATGATGATTGCAAATTGTAAGGTACCGTGCCTACGGGATTGCATTTATCAATCGCAAGTGTTCAGATATTTTAGAACACAGTATAAGTATTGTTTTTGATGGCGTCTGAATAATGGACCAAGTAAATGCTTTACCATTTTTATGGCAGTTCCTACATCAGAAAAAACAGCAAGGCTGATTATCACACTGAGCTATCAGTGAAAATAGCCTTTAAATATTACCTGACATTGAACTTTAGGGTGGTAAAGGCATTACTTGGGCGACCATACCTGCTGTAGGAATGTCTATTAGGTACTTCAGTTGCAATTACCAAAATATAATGTTTCAAATAAATTGAGATAGTTACCTATATAACCGACTTCAAAAAAAGGAAGAGGTTATAAGTTCGACTGTATGTATCTTTTTTTACTTTTTTTTTATGTATGGTAATTTCTTTTAATATTCTTCTGTTGGAAGCCCATATGGTTATAAACTCATTATTTTGAAATATTTTCCATGAACTAATGTATAACGGCATCAGTAATATTATGTCGAAATCGTACTTGAAATTACGGATGACGATATACATACTAACATAATATAATACTATTAGTAAACTAAAATAAGAGTATTCATTGCCATATAAACTGTAGATAAACACAAAAGAAGTCATTTATACACTTTAAAGAAGGGTTTAAGAAACATGGTGGAGTTACGCTATAATTGAGTTCTTAGAACTTATGATTGCACCTTATCTATGACGATTATATCCTTGATACTAGATCCGTATACTATAATAATGAAGCAATAAATTTATGTTTAGAGACTAGCTTTTGCCCGCGACTTCGTCCGCGTAGAAGTAAAAAATGATTCTAATAGGATTTTTAATTGTTTTTTTTTTCGTTATTAATTTTGTTATCCATCGCGTTTTGTTATTATTCGTTTTGTTTTGTTGTCCATCGCGGTTCAACGTGGCAATGCAGCTAGTGAATTGGGCGCCTTTGTGTGACTGACAGCATTTAATGAATTGTATTTTATCTTACTAACGCGAAAGTTTGTAAGTATGGATGGATGTTTGTTACTCTTTCACGCTAAAACGATTTGACGGATTCTGATGAAATTTGGCACACAGATAGTTTATAGTCTGGATTAACATATAGAATACTTTTTATCCTGGAAAATTGCATACCTAGTTCCCGCGGGATAGCGATAAACGAACTCTTCGCAGACGGAGTCGCGGGCAGCAGCTAGTATTGTGATAATTTAAAAATAAATATACTTTGATTATTATGTTCAAATGTATGAATACTTATAAAATATATTAATTTTTACTATAGTGTAGGGATTTAAAGGTTAAATAAACATGAAAATGAAATGAAATTTTATTATATTTTATGAACACGAAGCTCGGCCTTTGATCTGGTGAAAGAAAGGTACACGGGGGTATAATCTTTTTCAAACGAAATTTTATTGAAATACTACACCTACCGCAGTATTTCTTTGTAAACAATATTTTTTGTTTTTCCTTCGGGTGCTAGAATCACCAGGCTACTCTGTGCGCTTACTCTGGAGCATGCTACATACAACTGGCCGTGGGAGAAGCAGCTTTCCCTCAAGTCCACTCCCGCTACCTTAAGAGTTTGACCTTGAGCTTTGTTTATGGTCATTGCGAAGCAGACTTTGATGGGAAACTGCACTCTCTTGAATTCGAAGGGGTAATTTGATGGTGTTAGGGGAATCCTTGGAATAAATACAGACTCTCCTCGAGAACAACCGGCCAGTATAATTGCCTCGATTACATTACGATGCAATGTTTTCACTTGCAATCTGGTGCCATTGCATAATTTTGGTGGATTTATATTGCGCAGCAACATAATTGGCGCGCCAACTCTCAATTTTAATATGTGAGTCGGGAGACCGGGAGGCTTCAATGTGTTCAGGAACTCGACCGGATAATGAATGGCATCATCGTTGTTTATCACTGAATCGATGGATTTATATTGATATTCGACCCCTTCGAATGATCTCAAAAGTATTTCATTTATGATTGAGGCTTGTTCGTTTTTTGATGCTAGGATGGCACGCTCGCATAACCATTCTGCAGGTTTATCGTGAATATTATTAATGTTTGGGTAAATTTTAGCTATAAGCTCTTCTACAGTGGAAACAATTGTACATAACTCTGCAGGGAGAATTATATTATTATTCAGTTCCGGGAAATCACCATTTCCTATTTTAAGCAACAGGTCTGAGAACTGTCCGGCAGTAACATCTCGCCTCAGATGGACTCTCATATTTAAGGTTAGGGTCAGTTTTGTCACTGAAGGCCACAAATGAGACCGCTTCAAGCACGCTTTAACTTCGTCCGCTCGCGTTCCTCTGGGAACTACTGGTAAAGTCTGACGGAAATCGCCTGCTAACAATACAGTAACCCCTCCCATTTGACAATTATTATTTCTAATATCTTTTAAAGATTTATTTAGGGCTTCAAAACCCCCTTTATGAGCCATAGTACTCTCATCCCAAACAATTAATTTCGTTTTGCGGAGTACTTCTGCCATATTACTTTGTTTGGGTATATTGCAAAGTGGAGTTTCGGTTTGTATCAAATCGAGAGGAAGTTTAAACGCCGAGTGTGCAGTTTTACCTCCTTCCAGCAACGTGGCAGCAATTCCGGACGATGCGACCGCTAAGGCAATATCACGATTGCTTCTCACTTTGGCCAACAGTAAATTTAATAGAAAAGTCTTGCCTGTTCCACCAGGAGCATCCAAAAAAAAGATATCACCTACACCTGCGCCGATACTGGAAAGTATTTTATAGTATATATGTCTTTGTTCATTGGTTAAAGAGCCTTCACTACTTGACACCACTTCTGCTAAGTAATTGACATCGTAACTCGTTTCCTTGAGGTAGTCCCGGTTATTGTGTAAGCCTTCAGAATTTTGAGGCTGAGGCAACCCGTACTGCTGGAGGCTTTGTCCTCCTAATGCCAATACAGCTTCTCCTATTGTGACCAGGCATTTATTGTAGATTTCATCAGCTAAATGTTCATCTATAATGCCAGAAAGCCTTTCCACTTGTCGTTTGTAGTCTTCTGATAGGTTATTCCTGTATTTTACCCAAAGACTTAGTGCGTCTGTAATCTGACAGAATGCCAGCATTATAGAAAAAAGTTCACGTATTTTAAAGGGTGACTCGCATAAGGCTGCTTCCTCTAAGGCAGAATCCCAATGTTTGTCATCCTCTAGCAAGCCAAGTTTCATGCAAGTTAATTGAAAAGTTGGTTGGAGGACACCGTTGATAGTCTTCAAGTCATCGAAGGATGATGGACCCCTAACCTCGTGCAGAAGTAATCGAAGATGGTAACACTTGGTGTTATTTGGGTGAACCGTGTACACTCTACCTAGGGCGTGGTCTTTCATTATTCCTGGCCAGCCATCTACGGGTTTTCCTCTTTTCCTTCTCACAAATTTATTTTTTTGCCACACAAAATATGAAGGTACTTCCGCATATAGAAGGGTTTTAGCAAAATCATCTGTTTGACATAAATCAAAAAATGCTAACAGTGTCGTTTTTGGTGGGCTATTAACTTTTTGGGCGAGGTTATCGGAATTAAAATAGATTCGTTGGCCATTTTCAAGGTGTACAGCTAAATGTATGACTGCGGGAAATCTTTCATGTATGGAAAACCCTAAAATCCTCCAAACTGCCTCCGAACTACTCAAATAACGCCCACTCTCATATAATTTAACTTCGTCCTTTTTGTTTTCTAGCACGAAAGCCGCCTGATCACTGCCTTTATTAATGTATTTACAAATGTACTTTATCGATTTAACAGAATTGCAAAATTCTACATTAATATGTGCCTTAAATGTTCGTGACAGAACCTTATTATAGGGGACCACCCACCTGTTGTCTATTTCAATGTCTTTTAATTTAAGCGTGAAGCCACCGTCGGTTGGAGACCGTCTTCTGTACTGTGGATAACCATCGTCACCTGTCTGTGTATCTCTTAAAAATTGTCGGGGATATTTTTTGCTACATTTATTATCTTTCATGCAGGGAGAATTATTATTAAGGTTCCCACACGGACCGTGTATCATATTGTTTTTAATTATGTCGTATAAAATAGGATCTTCATTTGGATTTGGTATCTCAGCACATATAAGTTTATCCACCATGTCCGGCGAAATGCGGTTAACCATCCACAACAATATGTGTATGTGAGGCAGACCTCGTTTCTGCCATTCGGTAGAGAACATGAAACAACGTACCTCTCCAAATATTTTTCCTTTAGTTAGAAGTGCCATTATTTTTTTAACTTTGAGGTGAAAAACCCTGGCTATTATGTCGTGTCTATCATAACATTTTTGCCCAGGTAAAAGCATCTCCGTGATTTCATCCCATCGAGGATTGCAAGTAAATGTTATAAAGAAATCGGGACGACCGTAGTGACGCACATACGTCATGGCGTCTTGTGTCCGCGCATGCATATAGCGTGGCCCCCCAGTAAAAGAAGAAGGCAGCACCACCTTTTGACCCAGCTGATCAGCATCAACGTCCTGTCTCCCTATTGCATCTTGCAAGTGTATATAACTGTCCGCTCTAAGCTGCGCCTGATTGTTCCTAATATAACTCAACCTTTCCGTCTCGATTTTTGAAAACATGTCGACTAAAAACTGGCTAAACAGCGAACGGAAATATAGCAGATGATTATCTTCTCCTTTCCTAATCATTATACGGTAAGAATAAAAACTTGCAGCTGATACCATTTTTTTAAGCGGTTGTTTGGTCTTAGGATCGCACTGGGGTATAGAAATGGAGTATCCATCCTCGCCGTAGCAAAACAAAAGTGGGTACTGTAATGCATCGTATGAGCGATGGATTTCACTTATACGATGCAATGTGTTATCATGGCTCTCAATTACAATATCTCGCTTAGAAAATTCCTGTCCAACAATAACTACAGCAACTTCATTTGACGTAGGTTGATTATACCGTCCACTGTGGCCATTAGTAGGCTTTCTTTCAGCATTTATAACAACTTTAAATGTATTTGGCGTAGCAGATACTTTGTCAAGGGCTAGTTTTAACTCTCTTACGTATACATTATGAGTATGTAGCATTTCTTGTAATTGCCTTACCAAGCAAGGTTTTACGTAAAGAAAATTATTGCATCTCAATTGAACTTCTCTATCGTCCTCACCAACAAAATATATCTGTAAGAACTGTGGTTCATTCTGGGGTGGCGGAAGCAAACTTCCAATCAAATGATACAGGTGGCCCTGCACTTTGAATGTAGGCATAAAACTATCCTGTATTATCTTTTTACTTCCAAATGAGGTCATTTGAAAACAACTATTATAATGCCTTATGCCAGCCACGAAGTGATCATGCTGAGGGTGGAAATTTTTTATCAAACAGTAAAGAAGATCTGGAAGCTTTTGCAAAGGTTCGAGCTGGACCTTTCCGGAATCGCAGCACATACCCACAGGTTCATCTTTGTACTTGAGAGTTTTACACCACTTGCATTCGATGTTCATCGGTCCCAAAACAACAGTATTATCACTATCGTACGGTATGTTACTATCATAACTCAGTCCAGAAAAGGCTTTAGAATTCCAAGGTCGTAAACGTCTTTCAACTCGCTGTCCTTCTTGATTTCGTTCATATCGTAACTGTTTTACTCTGTGAACTTCGGGGTGTTTTTTCTGATAATTAGCTGCATGTTTACGATGATTAGAAGGTTCGTTTTGATTATATTTTTTTCTTGCATCTTTAAGTTGCAATTTTCTGACCACATTGGTAAACCTAGCCCTGCGTTTCTTCGCCTTATTTTCTTGCGACTTATTTGTCAAACTAATTTCATTTTGGACTGACTCTTGGAAAGTGAATATTGGAGATTCTATGCAATTATTCATGGACAAAGAAGAAATTAAGTCTGACTCACATTCAGATCCAATAATTGTGTAAGTTGGCGAATGAAAGTCTTGCACAGCATTACAAATTGGTGAAGGTTGAGTAAACGTCGGAGATACAACTTTTTCAATGCGTCGTTTTTTCGCCTTATTTTCTTGCGACTTATTTGTCAAACTAATTTCATTTTGGACTGACTCTTGGAAAGTGAATGTTGGAGATTCTATGCAATTATTCTTGGACAAAGAAGAAAATAAGTCTGACTCACATTCAGATCCAATAATTGTGTAAGTTGGCGAATGAAAGTCTTGCACAGCATTACAAATTGGTGAAGGTTGAGTAAACGTCGGAGATACAACTTTTTCAATGCGTCGTTTTTTCGCTATTGGACGCTCATCAGTGTTATTATCACTATTGGCATCAGCGTAGGCATCAAAGTGACCATTAGAAAGATCTTGGGAAAAACGTAACCTTTTGATAGGTTGGTCTTCTGTACCAAATTTGGCATATAGGTTGCCATTTCGATACACTTCAAATACAAATGGGTATATTTGACCGGCTGCAACTAACTCGCAGAAACTGCCATATGTAGAGTGTTGTAACATATCTAATGTATACTCTTCTTTTGTCCCATGATTGTTGCCATGACGGTCATGAGACATAACAGCAAATTCATCCCAATTATTCGTCACATGTCGCACAATTTCTTGACGAATATCCATTGAGCGTTCTTGTGTGCCGTACAACAAATATGAAAACGTGCGGAAAAGGCATGCGCCATCCCCCACTATTGGTACAACAATAAGGTTTATTAATTTCCCATTGATGTTAACCACCTCAGCTCCCATTTTTAAAAATAGACACACAGATGAAATGAAATTAATTACACTTAAAATATTGTAATGAAATAGTGACAACGAACTTCCAAACAAATTATACAGCAATCGCAAATATTCGCTAAGTAAGGTATAAGATAAGTTTTTCATTCAAATATCCAAGAACAAATAAAATTGAAATTTCGAATTCTAAACCGATTTAAATATTGTTTTTTTTTCGTATGTTTTATAAAGCTGCGTTTTCACTGAGGGCTGATTTTTCAATAAACGCATAAATGTCATCAACTGGTTAAATTATAGAATAAGTTGACTAAATAAGTTGACTGACAGCACTGCGTCAGTTGCACACTGTATGCATGACGCTACAATTTAGCCGCTTTACACGTTATCCATCAGATAATATTTATTCAATGATTGAAAAATCAGCCCTAAGTGTTCTGAACAGTTCTGAGCGAGCGAACGTGTTTATTCAGTGATAATCGGCTGTACGCTTAGTATAAGTTTTACTTCACCAAAATACTTCTCGATCGCGTTTACGTAAAAAATTCAATTCTATGAAAACATGGACGCGCGGCCGCGGAGGCGCTGTCCATGTTTCCCTAGTAATTGACTTTTTTACGTAAACGCGATCGAGAAGTATTTTGGTGAAGTAAAACTTATACTAAGCGTACTGGACGCGGCTCGCTCACTCATTCATCCAGTGAAAACGACGTCTGTGGCGAGCGAGCGGTTGCTCAGTATGCTTAGTATAAGTTTTCCTTCACTTCAATACTTCTCGATCGCGTTAACGTAAAAATTTCAATTCTATGGAAACATGGAAGTGCGCGCGCGGAGACGCTGTCCATCTTTCCCTAGTAATTGAATTTTTTACGTAAACGCGATCGAGAAGTATTTTGGTGAAGTAAAAACTTATACTAAGCATACTGTGCATTCGCTCGACATTATACGTGTTCGGTGGGTCTCCGATCTTTGTTTACGATTTTGTTATAAACAACTGTTCTCTTTCCTCATTGAATGAAAACGGACATTTTCTATTTTGAGCGAACATCGGCAAAACCGCAATCATATTTGCTCTAAACAAATGTTTGTTTAGAACACTAAGTGAAAACGCGGCTTAACCAAGATGTCTAGTCCTTACCATTTCAAATTTCGAACTCTACGTTCCTATGAAGCCGTGTCTTCGGATCGAGTATTCACCTTACCATTTCAAATTTCGAACTCTACGTTCCTATGAAGCCGTGTCTTCGGATCGAGTATTCAAACATGTGTCAAAATAAAATGTAATTTAAATCAAAAGCACTAAGGAGTATTGATATCAACTTCGAAGCAAATCACCCCCAAAATAACTTTCTACTACTTTTTGACCCCGTCAAGGGATGAATTTCAATAAAATACGAAACACGTCTTCCATCAATTCTGTTAAAGAATGTTTATGCAAAATTTGAAGTGGATTGGACCAAGGAATCACGATGTCTCATACAAACTTTGCCCCCCTTTTTTACCCCCTTAGAAGTAGAACTACGGAAAATCCTTTCTTAGCGGATGCCTACGTCATACAAAGAACACACCCTCCAAGTTTCAGGTCTCTACGATCAGCGGTTTAGGCTGTGCGTTGATCCGTCAGTCAGGACAAAGGATTTTATATGTATAGATGTTACTCGGTCGACCAGATACTAAAGTCAAACCAGAAATGATACACCTACTACATTAATTATTTTGATTTTAAATGTATTTATTTATTTTAGCTTGATAACAGAAAAAGTTCTCTGAATCTACTTGTATCTCATTTAAGAACCCCTCCCCTGTTCGTTAGTATTTTAATATAAGAAGAAGTGCCTATATATTGATAACAAAGCACGGTTCTTTTATAGGTATTTCCATGCGTCAACTTCCATAATCACTATTGAATCATCGTTTTATGGATTGTGTAACACTGCTAGGTAACCGATAATAGATGGAATATGTTACCTCCCTTTAACAGTATAATACCTAACTGCAAGTTAATAAACATTATAATAAGTTACTAATGCATTCAGAGACATTAGGGGCTGTTCACCACCTTACTGTCAAACTGCTGATTACGTATCCAATGAATGAACTGAGTACTGGTTAAAACTGTCGGTTAGTTTTTTTAACCACTTCGGTCACCTATTCGTCTATTTCCAGAGGGTAGGGACAGATTGTATAAACTAAGTACCACTTAACTAATCGTCAGTTTAAAGTCGGAATGGCAACGTCGCATTTCACAACCACGAGTTAAAAATTCGCACAGTTTCGTTTAAAGCTCGCTAATTATTAAAGCGGAAGAAATCTTGAACTATGATATTTTTAAATACATAAAAAATGTTTTTCATAAACAAATGTGTAACATTATAATTGATCCAAAAACGGCATTTATTTATGATACTTTGTAAACAATAAAATAACGAAAAATAAAATACGTAAAACAAAATCAACGAAACCATTTGTCAGTATGCTTAGTATAAGTTTTATTTCACCAAAATACTTCTCGATCGCGTTTACGTAAAAATTTCAATTCTATGGAAACATGGACGCGCGCGCTGTTGTTTTTCCATTTGGTAACAAAATATGGAAGTGGTTTGACGATTTGACCTATGGCCTCTCAAGCAGAGGGTCGTGAGCTCAAATCCTGGCTCGTACCTCTGAGTTTTCTGGAAATTATATGCGAAATAACATTTGTAATTTGAAGGAAAACATCGTGAGGAAACCTGCATACACCTGCGAAGAAATTCAATGGTGTATGTGAAGTTCCCAATCCTCACTGGGCCCGCGTGGGGACTACGGCCCAAGGCCTCTCATTCTGAGAGTTGGCCTGTGCCCAGCAGTGGGACGTATGTAGGCTGGGATGAACATGGAACATACAATTAGTCATGAGAGAAGCACGAAAAATTCAATTTTTAAATTTTTCATCCCCGAAAACCCCCACATACCAAATTTCATCGAAATCGTTGGAGCCGTTTCTGAGATTCTGATTATATATATATATATATATATATATATATATATATTATATATTATGTATATATATATATATAATCAGAATCTCAGAAACGGCTCCAACGATTTCGATGAAATTTCTATACATATATATATGAAATTGCTATATATGTATATATATAGCAATTCTTGTATATATAATAAATAAGAATTGCTCGCGGTTAAAGGTATTAGATTATTATAATGTAATAAGATATTTCTTTACGAATAACTAATATAAATAGGTTCGTACATAACGTACGTTGATAGAGAAACGTCGATCGGTTTGTTGCAGCAGGTAATTAATTACCTTTGGGCCAGCCGTCACGGAGCGAGCAGTGCGCACCCGTATCAGTGTGGAAATGGCATTTTCCTTACCTATTGAAATAATTAATATTTTTGGTCGCGGGTGAGCAAAGTAATTGTTTCAGTTCATTATTTACTTGAAGTTATTTTTAAGCTCCCCATCAATTTATGAGTATGTTGAGTGTTGAGTGTAAGAGGAATAGTAGGTAGAGGGTGTTAATTAAAAAAAAATACAATTATACTTTAATGCACATAATTACAGGATACAAAACATATTAAGTACTATAAATTAAATATTCTTTTCACACCACCTGCTCGACAATGCCTTATTATATATCATGCAAACCTTTCTCAAAGTAAATCATTATAGCCCTTGGCTTTCGCCGGGCAGTACTGTTGTACTGAATTTCATTATAACCCTGACTGACCCTGAATTTCATTATGACCCTTTAGACGACCAGATCGCCTAGTGGTTAGAGAATCTGACTACGAAGCTTGAGGTCCCGGGTTCGATTCCCGTGTCGGGGCAGATATTTGTATAAAAAATACGAATGTTTGTTCTCGGGTCTTGGGTGTTTAATATGTATATAAGTATGTATCTATCTATATAAGTATTTTTATCCGTTGCCTAGTACCCATAACACAAGCTTTACTTAGCTTACTTTGGGACTAGGTCAATTGGTGTGAATTGTCCCGTGATATTTATGATATTTATTTATTTAGCAGGCAGTAATGTGATTCTCACTTTTCATAGTTCTTATTGTTCGTTTCATGGTCGTTATTGATTGGATTGGATTGGATCGATGGATCGATGGATGGATGGATGGATCGATGGATGGATCGATGGATGGATGGATGGATGGATGGATCGATGGATGGATGGATGGATGGATGGATGGATGGATGGATCGATGGATCGATGGATCGATGGATGGATAGATCGATGGATTGACGGATCGACGGACGGACGGATGGACGGATGGACGGATGGACGGATGGACGGATGGACGGATGGACGGATGGACGGATGGACGGATGGATGGATGGATGGATGGATGGATGGATGGATGGATGGATGGATGGATGGATGGATGGATGGATGGATGGATGGATGGATGGATGGATGGATGGATGGATGGATGGATGGATGGATGGATGGATGGATGTAAGTAAGTACATAAGTATTGAAATTACAAAGGTGAGTAAGAGATCTCTTCCATCCAGCCCTACTTATATCCTGATTGGGTGCAAATATTGCCTCGGCTACTACAACTTTAATCACTATGCTTTAGTCACTGAAATCTGACGTTAACATCTCTGTCTGTGTTGAACATGATGGTGTAGCATCAGATTCCGGTAACTGTTCTAAATCTAAATTGCTAACGTCTGTTTCATTTAGAGAATTGTAGTAAGTATAATATAATTTTTTTTTTCGAGATTATCAATTGTTAGTCTGTTTTTTTTTGTCATTTAGGATCCACTTATAGTTAGAAAAAGATCTCTCTACATCTGCTATGGAGATCTGACAACGTTGTGCGTGAGCCGTCCATTTCTATTGACAGCGCTAATGACAATACGACAAAATTAAAAACAAGAGATAGCCTACAATACTTACCGACAGCTGACAACCACCCAAATTAGACAAGTTATGTAACACGACCGTTTGTTGTAGGAGGCAGTGAAGTCACATAGATAATTTGAATCCTAAACTTTCAACTTAGTCGTTTAATACGATACTGTCAGTCTGACTCAGTTGAGCGCGGGAGTTCGTTGGTGATGCTGTTGTACGTTAATAATTATTAAGAGATTTAATGATTTTTCTTTGTAATTTTTATTTATTATTCGTTTGAGATAAATGTTTTGAAAATTGCAGAAAAATTAAGAGGAAGTTAAATTTTTTTTTGGTACAAAAGTTAAAATAAGCAAATATACGAGGGGCGTTCAATATAAAGTGAGAATGAGATGCAAACTCTTTCAATATTAGGAAATTAAATACTCGCCGGTAAAGCTAATCTATCTAGCTGATTGCTATGAAAAAAAAAGTAACTGTCTTTTGTTTAAAAAAAAATACGGTAATTTCTTTGCAATGCTATTGAGTACGTTAGCGAAAATGGAGAAAATTTAACTGCGCGCCGTTATCAAATACTTGTGTTTGAAAAATTTTTCTACGGACCAAGTCAATTTAGATTTGCGGGACACTTTAGGGCAGGGTTTTTCAACCGGTGTGCCGCGGCACACCAGTGTGCCGCGTACATTTTCAAGTGTGCCGCGATGCTTAATTGCAGTCCAACCTAAAGGGTATCAATACAACCCCTACGTCCGTTACATATAAATCAAAGCCTCTAATATACCGAATTCTTTACTGGTGTGCCGTGAAAGTTTACTCAAACTAAAAGTGTGCCGTTGACAACAAAAGGTTGAAAAACCCTGCTTCAGGGTCTAATGCTCCTCCGTATTCGACAGTCGCACGTTGGTGCGCCGAATTTAGACATGGAAGAACATCGACCATGGACGACCCCCGCTCCGGACGCCCTACTACTGCAATAACTGAAGAAATTGTGAAAAAAGTTGAAAACTCAGTTTTGGCGGATCGTCGTGTCACGGTTCGTTTTATTGCTGAAAATGTAAAGATTTCAACGGGGAGCGTGCCTAATATTTTACATGAACGCTTGGGTATGAAAAAAGTATCTGCGCGTTGGGTACCAAGAATGCTTACTGACACGCAAAAACAAACTAGAGTCGAGATTTGTCAAGAAGCTTTGGACCTGATACAGCAAGACCGGGAACTTTTTTTGGCGCTACTTATAACAATGGACGAAACATGGCTCCATCATTACGACCCTGAAACGAAACTGCAGTCTATGACATGGAAAAAACCATCATCTCCAACTCCGAAGAAATTCAAGGTGGGCCCATCTGCCGGTAAGGTCATGGGCTCTGTTTTTTGGGATGGTAAAGGGGTATTAATGATTGAGTATCTCAAACATGGAGCCACTATTACGGGCACTTTATACGCCAAACAAATAGCAACATTGCGCAATGAGATCAGCGAAAAACGGCGAGGTAAACTCTCGAAAGTTGTGCTGTTCCACCTGGATAATGCCCCGGCATACAAGTCCATCGTTGCAATGGCTGCAATTCGTGATGCTGGGTTCAATATCCTTAAGCAACCTCTGTATTCACCAGATCTCGCTCCCAGTGATTTCTACCTATTTCCGAGATTGAAACAATACAAGATTTTTTAAGTACTCAAGATGAGACCTTTTTTAAAAATGAAATTTTAAGTTTAGAAAAAAGATATAATAAGTGTATTATGCTGAAAGTTGGCTATGTCGAAAAATAAAATTACATTTAGTAAAAGTTGTTTATAACATACTCATTCTCACTTTTTATTGAACGCCCCTAGTACCTACACCCAGCCTACACCCGATTTGATTCTATAATAAAAACACTAAATATGTTGATTCCGAAATCCTGGAATTTTTTCGACATAAAAGTGCATTCTATATTAGCCAACACCTTAAAATAAGTAAATATCCACACCCGATTTGATTCTATCGTAAAAAAAAAATTGTCAATTCCGAAATCCCGGGATTTTTTCGATTCAAAAGTGCATTCCATAATAGCCAACACCTCAACTTTAGGTAAATATGCACCCGATTATCCGATCACTGACCATAAGGTTGATGTTTACATATTCTGACGCGATGACTGTATACATATTTATGCTTTTGACTATACAAAGAGGGCCAAACGTTACATATACATGTAATGTAGAAAAGGGAAAAGCACGCAACAAATGCTGTGTGCAGGTACATAAGTTTTGAACGTAACACAAATTACGTGTTTCCTGCTCAGAAGATGCTGTATAATAAGATGGATTAACTCGTTTGTTAAAATTCGTCTTAATTAAATATTGATAAGGATAACTTTCTAACAAAAAAAAAATAACAAACTGAAAGTATAGCTACCCTACATTTGACACTTGACAGGTTTTATCGCTGTAATTAACATTTAGTCTACGAATAGGAATATTATTCGTAGCATTTAGTGGATAATTTCAAATAATAATATCAACAGAGGGATAATAATGATTATTTAATACTTCGATATTTAATATCAAAAACAGAAACGGGTTTCTCAAACATACTTCATTCAAAAAGACCACCACCTTCCCGCCGGCACAGCTCTGCGCGACGTCTTGGAATCTTAGATTGTCTGTGAGTTTTCCAAAAGCACTTTTACAGCATCAAACGCCTGTATAATTTTTTGCCGAAGTTCTGTGACTGTATGGACTCACGTTTGTAGACTCGCCTTTTAATTTCACTCCATTAAAAAAGTAGCATGCCTGCGATCCTTGTGCATGTCCTGGAATGAACAATTGTCCATAATCCCTCAAGTTTTGGACAGTTTGGTTTATTATTATTTATTACTAGCTGTTGCCCGCGACTCCGTCTGCGAAGAATAGGAGTATAAAAAATAGCCTACGACTCAGACCTCCCGAATACAGAGAAAAAAGTTTCATAAAAATCGGCCAAGCCGTTTCGGAGGAGTTCGGTAACAAACACCGTGACACGAGATTTTTATATATTAGATTAAACGACGAGACGAGATTGGAGAGTCCGGATACTTTTCATGAAACAATGTTTGTGTCCGCACCGTACCTACTACGTGATGTGTGATAAAAAATAACCAATAGTTAAATGCTAAACGTGCGTATAACGATAAGCAGACGGCATTACCTCCTTGGGAGGACCTCGAAGTCATGGTCGCTGAACTGTATGACGTGTCTGTAATGGTGGGTCTTAAAATGAATATGGCAAAAACAAAGATTATGTGCAAGAACACCGATGCCACCCACATTGCAGTTCATGGACAGGTACTGGAGAGGGTAGAGGAGTATGTCTATCTCGGTCAAACCATGAGCCTAGAAAAGAGCGGACAAGAACTGGAAATTCAACGCCGAATTCGCTTAGGCTGGGCGGCATTCGGTAAATTGTCCGACGTGCTCAGAGGGGACATACCTCTTAATCTCAAGCGCAGATGCTTCGAACAGTGTATACTCCCGGTGCTGACATATGGAGCCGAAACTTGGACGCTCACGCAGAAGGTCATACACAAGCTGCAAGTCACGCAAAGGGCGATGGAGCGGGCGATGTTGGGCATATCTCTCCGAGACAGAGTCCGAAATACGGAGATCCGGAGACGAACAAGGGTCACCGATATAACCAAGGTAATCACCCAAAGAAAGTGGAAGTGGGCTGGACACATATGCCGCAGGAGTGATGGAAGATGGGGGAAGGCTGTGATGGAGTGGAGACCCAGAACCGGGCGGAGAAACGTTGGCAGACAGGAGATGAGGTGGACTGACGACCTGGTCAAAGTGGCGGGAAGGTGCTGGATGAGAAGAGCACTGGACAGAGATGAGTGGCGAGCAATGCAGGATGCCTACACTCAGCATTGGGTGGCTATGGGCTGAAGAAGAAGAGAAGAAGAGAGAAGAAGACGGCATTTTTCAGTTAAATTTGAATAAACCGGGAGATATTTGTTATGACATCTCACGTCACGAATTAGCAGTATTGTTTTATTCTTATGTCAAAGTGTTTGTCCAAGCACCAAAGAGGCGAGTGCCCATTATGAAACAAATTTAAACTTTTTGATCTATCATTGAAAGGATAGGGTAACCACACATGCCAATAAAAAATGGGATAACTAAAACTGTTAATAAAGTTTTAATTAATTACTTTGGTAACACGAGACTTATCAGAGCCTTTTAGTCTTCGAGTGATGTATCGTAAACATTGACTTTGTATCACGTTCAAAATACTACGACATATTCTCAGACCTACCAATAATAGACAAAATATTTGATAAAAATCAGTCAAGCCGTTTCGGAGGAGTTCGATAACAAACACCGTGACACAAGATTTTTATAAATATATATCAGAAGAAAGATTATAAAATATAATAAAACCGGCTAAGAGCGTGTCGGACGCGCCCAGGATAGGGTTCCGCAGCCGTTACGAAAAACGTGTACTATTCGTATTAAACAGGTGATATTTTTTAGGATTTTCATTTTGTACGGAATTTCCGACGTGTGGCTGCTATTACTCTTAAAACTACTAATAACTCTCAAGCACAGCAAGCAAAGCAGCTGTTATAGTTTTCTTTTTTAATTTGAAATATTTCCTCCCATCCAGATTATTTTTTAAATTTTCATTCCATCAGCTTTTAGAGGGGTGAGAAACTCGATTTTAACAAAAAACCAGCCAAGTGCGAGTCCGAATCGCACACCGAGGGTTCCGTACAAATTTATATGTATCTATGAACATCCAGTCTTAGCAGACCCCTGCTCCTAAGCAAAATGTGCGCAGTGTGGGATCATTGTAGATTGGTTACTGATATAGACAGACAGACAAAAAAAGTAATTAAAAAAACTAAAAACCCGCCTGCGGTGAAAATAAAATAATAAATTAAAAAATCAAAAAAAACCCGCCTGCAGAAATACTGAAAAGGTGGAAACAAGATAAAATGTTCAATAACAATAAAAAGCTAACTGAACTCGACGAAAGAAATCGAAAAAAAAAACTAAACATTGAAACGAATTTAAAACACGTCGATGACAATCTGTTAAAATTAAACGCAATGATAAAATGCAGTTGGAGGCATGCATGAAGTGACATTAAATCCCATGTAGCCACTGACTCCCATGCCTACGACTGCATTTTATCGTTGCATTAAATTTTGAAAGACTGCCATCGACGTGTTTTAAATTCATTTTAATGTTTAGTTTTTTTTTTTATTTATTTCGTTGAGTTCAGTTAGCATTTTATTGTTATTGAACATTTTATCTTGTTTGCACCTTTTCAGTATTTCTGCAGGCGAGTTTTTTTTATTTTTTTATTTATTAATTTATTTTCACCGCAGGCGGGTTTTTGTTTTTTTAATTACTTTTTTATTTCTTGCTTTTTAGTGTAACCTCCTGAGACCCAGATAAATTATTGAGTATTTGAATTAGGAATCCGATGCTATTTAGTTAAAGTTCAAAACCAATTTTGAAATATGTAGGTACTTAATTTTCCACATGGGTTTCATAGAGAAAATTATTGCTGAAAGATATCTGAGTAAGTAGGAGTACGTCGTCGTTTTAATGCATTATTTGCCAATTTACTATTCCAAATTAAATTTAAACACATGACTTGTATATATTTTTATAATCTCTTTTAAAATCCCTTTATTTTGATACCCTACTCGATAGGTTTGAATAAAAAATTTTTTTGAAAACTCACAATTGGCGCCAAAAATCCGCCATTTTGATTTTTCATGAATTTCATGTATTCAGTGTTACTCGCGTTATCAAGACGAATCCAATGACGTATCATTTATCAAAATCGGTTCAGCCGTTGTGTAGTTACGAGAGGACATAGGAATGGACATACATACATACATACATACATCCATACATACATACATACATACATCCATACATACATACATACATACGGGTCAAACACATAAGCCTTCCTTCTTCGCAGTCGGGTACAACAGTTATGCTTTTCGCAATTTTTCCTTTATCTGTGCTATAAGACCTTGCTTAGTACCAAATTTCAAGATTCTGAGTTCACGGGAAGTACCCTGTAGGTTTTGATTCCCTTGCGTGTGTCGAAAATTTGCGGCATAAATAGATTGTTTAGGTACTGATATAGACAGACAGACAAAAATAATTATGCTTTTCGCAATTTTTCCTTTATCTGTGCTATAAGACCTTGCTTCGTACCAAATTTCAAGATTCTGAGTTCACCGGAAAGTACCCTGTAGGTTTTGATTCCCTTGCGAGTTTCGAAAATTTGCTGCATAAACGGCTGTATCTTTTGATTGCGTTGGCTTAGAAGTTTGATTTTTTCACAGCTCCAAGGGACAGTAGACTTGAGTATTTGATATAAATTTCAGCTTGATACCTCCACGCGTTCCTGAGAAAAAGAGTATTGACAGACGGACAACAAAGTGATCCTATAACCACTCACTTGACAGAAACGACGGCATAATGTAATGTTATTTACAAAAATCGATAACTTAGCTTCTACTTAATTAATAACAAAGATTTTTTCAGTCTTGCAAAGATAAAGAAACGAAGTATTTTATAATGAGATTACAATTAATGAGTATATGGCAAGAATAATTTTTAAAAATTTTCAAAGTTCACATATTTAAATAATTGCTGAGTTTTAACAGAAAACTATTTTTAATTAAAAATTTAAAGCGATAACGTGTATTTTTTTCTTACTCAATTTAAAGCAGACTAAACAAGCTTTTATATGATACCAAACAACTTGTTAGCTTCTCTATAAAAACTAAGAGTAAAAATCATTCAAGGGTTCCGTTTTTTCCTTTTGAGGTACGGAACCCTAAAAATCACTTAGGTTGAATATTTCGCAAACGTTTCACTATTTCGAAAAATCGTCTTCACAACCCTATAATGATTTTAAAAGATCTATCCAACGACACCACCACTACTAAGGTTAGATGAGAAAAAAAATCACCCCCACTTTACGACTATGGGAGGTAGAGTGAAGGAAACTGAATCACGTACCAGAGGGTAAACCTTTTTCAACCGACGAAAACAAAAGGAGGAGGTTCTCAATTCGACGTGTATATATATATATTTTTTTTATGTATGATCACGCATAACTTTTTACAGAGTAGTCCGATTTTGATGATTCTTTTTTTATTGGATAGCATATACTCCGAGGGTGGTCCCATTTAAATTTGGAAACAATATTCCTACTCTAAGGGTAGAAAAACAGGGGATGATTGATTGTTCAGTTACTGATTGTACTATATGACCACGCGTAACTTATTACAGAGTAGTCGGATTTTGATGATTCTTTTTTTATTGGAAAGCGTATACCCCAAGGGTGGTCCCATTTAAATTTGGAAATAATATTCCTACCCAAAGGGTAGGAAAACAGGGGATGATTGACTAACTTTTTACAGAGTAGTCTGATTTTCATAATTCTTTTTTATTGGATAGATAGGGTATACCTTGAAGTTGGTATTATAAATTTGGAAAAAAAATTACCCCAAGGATGGAAAAAAGTATAAAATAAAAACTTTTTAACAAAAAATTAAACCGCCGAAAAAACTGAAAAGCAAAAAATAACACCTTTTTTGTTTGACCTTAATCTAGGTACCAGTTTGAAGTCGGTGCCTCAGCACGAGCCAGGAGGAGTGATAGAAGCCAATCAGGTAGACGATTATAGGTCCACTCCTCCTGGCTAAGTACTGAGGCACCGACTTCAAACTGGTACCTAGATTAAGGTCAAACAAAAAAGGTGTTATTTTTTGCTTTTCAGTTTTTTCGGCGGTTTAATTTTTTGTTAAAAAGTTTTCATTGCAAATGTCATGTTGACATTCCATAGGCACATCTGCCAAAGAAATTATCGTGGAATTGGTTGTGAAAAGGTTCCACTCTGGTACGGTCAAGTGCAAAAATAAGTGTCGGTTTAATCCTCCCATCGTTATAGGATTAAATAGTGTTAAGTTTATTTTAAGTGTTTATTTTAGATCCAAAAATGTTTTACAACTTGTCTTTTATTCAAAATCTACTCAAAAACATTTGTGTGTAGGTATTTTGCATTTGATTATTTATGTTAGCATTTTAAGTCCTATTATACCTGAACACCGCATCACCATCAAACAGAGACGATTGAGGTGGCTGGGGCATGTGCATCGCATGAGCGGCACTCGTTTGCCCAGGCAAGTTTTGTTGAGCGAAGTGGTTTGCGAAGCGTTAGGTAGGACGTCCCAGTCTCCGCTTCAGGGATTGCGCAAAGCGCGACATGATCGCCTTCAACATCGATCACGGCGTGTGGGAGGATCTTGCTTCCGACCGCAATGAGTGGAGAAAGACTCTCGCGGAGGGTTGTAACCCACAACAGCGCCTGGTTTCAGAGTCTAGCACGTCTAGATGGCACGGCTACGATGCAGCTTCTGCTTTGTAGCCGGGCCCTCAGTTCGTGTGCCAAAAATGCGGGCGAACGAGCAGCTCTCGGATCGGACTTTACAGTCACGAACGGCGTTGCCTCTCTCAAATAGACGCTGCTTAAATCATCAGTCAAGATGTAAGAGGCCTTGTGTGTGTGTATACCTGAAACACAGGATTTTATTTTATCCTAGTTCAGGCTGTGTATTATTTTCATTTTTACTGTGTTTGTTTATCCTTTTAGTTATTTTTGTCAAATACGATGTAAAAGTTAATAAAGATTATTATTATTATTATTATTTATTATATACCTATACCTTAATTCGACGATATAAGAGCTATGGGACATATTTATGAGCAAGTTGTGTGCACCCATATTTTTATTTTTACACTTGAATACGTTATTACGTTAACTTGAATGCACCCTAAAAAAATTTTTTTTTTCATTTTATTATATCATTTGGTGGGGGTAATTGCTAAATATACGCAAACAAAATTACAGCTTTCTACCACTAATAGTCTCTGGACTAAGCCGCGGACGGACGGACGGACGGACAGACACACAGACATGGCGAAACTATAAGGGTTCAATTTTTGCCATTTTGGCTCCGAACCCTAAAAATTACAAATTGGAAACTCGGGGTTCATTAGAGCTTGCGAACCGCTGAAAGTTCGTTACTAACTTAGGGTAAATACTATTATACGACCAGACGACCAGACGACAGATGGCCTAGTGGTTAGAAACCCTGACTATGAAAGCTTGAGGTCCCGGGTTCGATTCCCGTGTCGGGGCAGATATTTGTATGAAAAATACGAATGTTTGTTCTCGGGTCTTGGGTGTTTAATATGTATTTAAGTATGTATCTATCTATATAAGTATGTTTATCCGTTGCCTGGTACCCATAACACAAGCTTGCCTAGCTTACTTTGGGACTAGGTCAATAGGCTACTTTCCTAACTAGTCAGTCTTTTAGATTATCAAAAAATATTGGACACGTATTTTTTATTTTGTCAATTAAACAAAAAATTACGAAGATATGGCGCGTTGAAGTTTCGCGTGACGTCACTTGTTCCTACACTTTGTATGAGCGTTTTAGGAACAAGTGACGTCACGCCTCGTCACGCGGAACTTCAACGCGCCATATCTTCGTCATTTTTTGTTTAATTGTCAAAAGAAAAATTACGTGTCTAATATTTTTTGATAATGTAAAATACGGACTAATAAGAATTATTATTTTTTTACCTAGGAAACATCCCTATTGGTGTGAATTGTCCCGTGATATTTTTTTTATTTTTTATTTATAGGTATGATAAAGCTGTACCGGGTCAAAAGTCCTGTATCTACATAATAAGATAAAAAGGAAATATTTTGGAACCCTAAGAGTTAATAAAATAACAAATTTCATTAGTTTTTGGATTTGGATTTTCAAAATTATATTATACCTACCTCTTATCTTTGTACTGTGAGTGATTGTAGAGTCACTTTTTCAGCTCATGAACCGTGATATTTACAAACCTATTTGAAAATTTTCTATCAAAACTCGACTATATAATAGGAAGGTACATAAGATATGTGTGTTTATTTTAAGTTTTATCTCTCATAATAATTTTTGGTAGATAAGATAAATACGTCCCCGAGAAGCTTCTCTTTCCAAAGGTTAGCACCCAAGTTAAACCTAACAAATATAACACATTGAAATAAAGAATGCATGTCCAGCTAGTCTATTACTAGTATTGAAGTTATTTGTCGTAAAAAAATTGGTTGACTGGGCGGTGTTAGACTAGCCGCGGGGAGTGACGTGCAGTAGGCGTGGATATCAAGACCACGCCCACTCCGCTTTCTACTTACGTCTCAGAAAAATTTCACTACACAAAGAAATCCAGCAGGGTGATCTACACGTGAACGGAGCCAATAAAGCTAACCGATACCCTAAAAATTAAATATACCCACTAACCCAGTTACAAAATTGAAGGCATTTTTACTTTAAATGAACGTTGGCTAACTCTCGTATTACTTGTTGAGATTTATTTGTTTACCCTTGTTGATGAAAAGTGAGTAAAATATAGAATAAGAATTTTGTAATAACTTTGTACTTATCTATGTAAAGATTAAAAGAAGTCAGGTAAGTATTAAAGATATTCCACCTATAAGTATATAAACAAGCATTTTGCTCGCAATTAAAAAGAATACGTTGTTTTTGTGTCTGCCAGAACAGAAACAGAAAATTAAGTTTTATTTCTGTAATTTACAAGTCTCTAAGTATTTATAGGCGCATAGTATGGTAAGGGTAATGAATGGTTTTGTCTATTTATCTCACCATAACATAACCGTATGCGGCTATGATTTACGAGGTTTTTAATATTTTTTTAAATGTTTTAAACGTTTGCGATTAATTAATATCGACCGGAACTTATTACTCGTAGCCCATTTCATTGTAATGTGATAATTGGTGATTGTATGTGATGTGAGGTGCGGAATTTGTTAAAATTAGTCAGATTATTTTTTCGCATCTGGTAATCTTTTAGGCTAACAAGTAATGAGAACTGAATCAATAATCAATATCAGCATGGCTATTTAGACGACTATAGCAAGAATTTCCTAACCGTAAGGCTTCTCAAGTACAACGTGCCACTGGCAAATCAATATCCGCCTCTAGTTTGCTTCTTCTACTAATACAATAACACTAATTAATACCAATTTTCGGTCCTCAAGTTAATTGTGTAACTTCAAAGTTTGGATTGGAAAGAAACCTTATGCGTAGCGTCTAGTCGAGCGCAATGTTATTAGCTCAGATCATACAAACAATTGTTTGTATGATCTGAGGTTATTAGGTGTTTGGTGAAACAAAAATGAACGGGCATTTTTGTGTGGTTTTTATTTAATCTTGATTTATTTATTTATTTAAGGAGAACCAACAGCTTCTAATAACATAATTTACTTTTACCTGTACTTTTTTAAGCCAAATTTTGATAGTGAGAAAATATTTTTTTTAAATATAATATTTAAAAATAAGTAAGTATACGGTCGGCCTCAGAAGTCGCTGCACACTTTATCACTTTCACTAACGTGACATATTTCAAACTATATAACTGGTTATTATGACAATGTTTGGGTGTTCAAATCGCTTGCGTCCGTAGGTTTACCCTCGAGACCCTACACGTCACCCCTGGGCCTGGGTGGTGCTAAACGAGCGATACAACTCCGGTTGTAGGCTTCGGCCAGGGCTGGTCACCACCCTATAGGTTGCGCCAGGCCGCCAAGTGACTCTCGTCGTGTTCCGGCCTGTTGCCTATAGAAGCCATTCTGGAGGAAGGGTCTGTGCAGTTGTGCAGCGCGCGCGTACCGGTTACAGTGCCCCGTATTTGTATTACGGTTTGCACTGCTTGGGGGCGCGCGCAACACCGCGCTCAACTGCTGCTTTCTTTCTGCTATTCCCCTAAATTCAAGTCTAGGGTGAATGAGCGTTTGCTAGGCAGGCGTGCTCCATCGTAGGCCTCATCTAACATCTTCTCTTTCCATCAGGCGTAATCGTGGGCAAACGCAAGCCTATATTAAAATACCTATCCAATGATACCCCACACTATAAGGTTAGAAGAGAGAAACAATCACTTCCACTTTACGTCTACGGGAAGTACAAGTAGGTATCATAAAAAAAAATATATTTATCAACAATATGACAGCCTTCAATTACTAATACCTAATCTCTAAGCAAAGCCGCAGACGGACGGACGGACAGAGAGACAGACGGACGGACGGACATACGGACGGACAGACGGAGAGGCAGACATGGCTAAAATATAAGGGTTCCGTTTTGCCATTTTGGCTCCGGTACTCTAAAAAGATGTAAGTCTAAAGCGATAACTTTCTCCTACCCTAATCTCATTTGAATTTCAACATAGTATTTTTACATGACTCATTTTTAGGGTTCCGTACCCAAAGGGTAACACAGAGACTCCGCTGTCTGTCTGCCCGTCTGTCACAGGGCTCTATCTCTGGAACCGTAATAGCTAATAATACTTGAAATTTTCACCGATTATGTGTTTCTATGACCGTGTAACAAAAAATACTTAAAATAAAATAAAGTTAAAAATTAAAGGGGGTTTTTTTTACTGAACAGTTTTCAAAATTTTGTACGGAGGTACGGAACCCTTCATGTACGAATCCTACTCGCACTTATTTATATTCATAAATCTTATCTTCCGAAAATTGTCCTCTTATTTTCCACTTTAAACATGAATGATTCCTATAATAACATATGTGTTGCCATAGAAATACAATATGGTTAGTACATAGTGCAATAAGGGCCAAAGAAGGGGTTTACTAACGAGAGTATATTGTAATCCCCTTACTGCCCGTGATACACACAATGATTTTCATCACAGCGAGGAAAAATATGCAAAAAATAAAATTATTACACACACAACACTTCAATTTAAATAATGGTTACCCGCCAATACAGATTGTCGCTACTTTTCGAGTCGTCTACCATACATAATGCTAAGAAATTAATTTAATTTAGAATTGGAAAGGTCATACGGCCAGATTCTACCAACATGTTAATAAAATACTTCACAAAGTTATTACAAAACAATTTGATATAAATTTAAAATAAGACAATAACAAGGTTTCATGAAGCGTAGATAAATTTGTGTTGTAAAATTGGGTTAAGCTAAGTTTTAAAGATATAAATAAAACGTTGCCTGACTTGAAACCTCCTTAGTCTGAAATGACGTAGTACCTACTATAACATGTTTGCAAATTTTAAAACTAAAGTTATAACGCCCTGGGGAAGAAAACTATTCGTAAATCCATAACTCCCGTTAGTACAATTGAGGCCTTCCCTTAGTATACAGGCATGGAATAACACCATTGACGAGCAAGTGTGATAAAAAAAACAAGGTAGGTATTTACTAACTGTACTTGAATTGTCATTCTATCTACCTATCTGTACCGTAAAAACTTACAACTTTGCCTTTTCATTATAGCTTTGCCCACCGCGTCACATTTCAGTAAAAGCGAAATATACCAAAAATAGTTACAAATACACTTTCATTCTAATCTGTGGCTTATAGCTAAACATATTGCAGGCAACACTGGCCTATCGGTTGACGCGTATCTATCTTCTGTCACGCGTGAGCTGGCTTGGAGTGCGGACGTGTTTTTTGGCGGGCCAATTAGTACGAAAAAACTTCGAGTGTATTTTAAGCCAGGAAAGTCCCACAAGTATTTAATTTTAACTGTAACTAATATTCAGTTTAAAAACGATGTAGACAAAATCTCAACACCTTATCTCTATTAATTTTGTAATTATGGTAGTGATGTCATGAACGTTTTTCGTATTACTTTTTTTCAACTTTGCCCAGCAAAATTTTACCCTTAGGGTTGTCACTAGTATGTTATATAAAATCATCATCATCATCATCCCAGCCTATATACGTCCCACTGCAGGACACAGGCCTCCTCTCAGAATGAGAAGGGTTGGGCCGTGGTTCCCACGCGGGCCCAGTGCGAATTGGGAACTTCACACACACTATTGGATTTCACCGCAGGTTATATAAAATAAAATCTGTTTATTTCAGACAGATGAATGTGGTCCATAAAGTTTAGATTATTGTTTAATTTTACACTATTGAATCTTAATCTTAAAACATCTAGTATTATCTATTATTATTAAAATATGAATATCATACTGCACCTAATTTAGTCGTAGTCGGGTAAAGGCAATAAGTAAAAATTGACAACCCTAGCATATCCAGGATTTTGTATGAAGGATGTCAATTTTTTTTTTACGACTTTGCCCACACGAGTTTGGAGGTTAAATATATCACTTAAAGGACTTATAATACGACACAACGTTGCTATGCCTATTCTAGATTATTAGACTTTAAGAATCATGACCATAAAATTGATAATCCCGAAGTTATGAAAGTGTAAACAAATGTGAGCAATCTCGAAATTTTTTGAATATTTTGGCCCGCCTGTTTGAGGCCCGTTTTCTATGGTACGGAAACTCATTTTAAATGTAGTGTTCTCATCTACACAAAGAAAAGTATGTCAATATGTGAGTGCCACAGATAAAGTTGCACAATACCGACCAATTGACTCTAAAAAAAGCAAAAGATCGCAAAAAGCGGGCAAAGTTGTACGTTTTTACGGTAACAAATATCAAATAATTCCGATCACTGGAAGTGGGTAAAAATAAAAATCGACTTGCAAGATTTGAAGACAACTTACCTACAATTATGAACATTGCAAGTTTGTAAAAAGCTTGTAAAAAGGTTGCCAATTGATAACAATCTAGTTTATAGGTCAAGACGATGCACATTAGTTTAAACCTGTAGGGAGAGTCAATTGAGTGAAATAATATACATTTAGGGCTGAGACATAAGACTGGTCGCAAACAATTTGACACAAAAACATGTGGTAATTAAGAACTTTTTATGAAATTTCGTCCCTTAAAAAACCTAAGTAATTAAATTTTTCAATAAAGTAATATGATTATAACTTTGAAATATGGTTCTCTAACCTTATAACATTTTAGGGAATAGTATTTGAAAACACTTCCAATCGTAAATCTAGTTTCTAAAATAAAGATGTAGTACGTGTACAATCGACGCAGTAGATAAATACTTATTTATAAGAGCTTTACCATTTCTAACGACAGTCTAAATCAGAATGAAAAGAGACAGACCGGTTGCCACGTGGACGTTGTAAATAATAGATTTTATTTTATTAAGCCGTATAGGTACAACTGAACTTGAACTGTAGGGATGTAAAGGTATTTCTTTTTCTAGTCTGCAGTGCCCCAGATTTACATAAATGGCAAGTTATAAGAATTTATATTGAAATCATCAATCGTCGTTACAGTAATGTAAATAATTTTTACCTATTAACATTCTTTAAATTTCAATACAATAAATTTTCGCAGCTGGACTCGGAGTCATGTTATGAATCTAGCCACGAGTCTAATTTGGAAACTAATAGTCACAGTGAAAGACTCCAGTTTTTTCGAAGACTCTAGCTAATAGAGAAAACTCGAGTCGCTAGACTCACGCTCCATAGTATACTCACGCTCGACACGGCTCGGATCTTGGAGTCTTCGAGTTAACAGAGTCCTCTATTAAGTGAGTCGAGTCTACAAAATTAGGACTCCAGAACTTGAGTCTTTTAAAACACCAGCTATCGCTCAGACAGATGAAACAACGGAACCCTAAACATTTGAAAACATCGTGCCATCGTCATGCCAATTAAAAATAATTATGATTTTATAAGGATCGCAACTTGTTTTTTTTTAAATCTTGCTTTTTAAAAGTTATTTAATCCTAACTTGGCTAACTCTTGTGAACTGAATGGAACTAAGATAGGAAAGTATTTAATTGGATTATTGATTTTCTTAAGGGCCTCAAGTCAACCTCACCTGCCCGCGGTGCACCCTGCCGAACAACTAAGGAGGCTCTGACGACCCACCAACCCGCACTGGACCAGCGTGGTGGGTTTAAGGTCCAACCCCCCTCATGGTATGAGCAACTCCCCGTCTAGGCCCCGAGTGCCCGGCGGCTCCGGGATCTTCGACGACGGCGGTAGTCGGAAAAATCCTGAAGCCAGGGGTGCGAAGAATCCCCGGGCGAAAACGTTACCCTCCCGCCAAACGACCAGAGCAAATGTTACAATGGATTTCGACACGCTTAATGTGCTGACCTACAATGTCCGCACTTTGATGAAAGATGAGCGCCTAGTCGAATTGCAAAATGCACTCAAAGAAATCAAGTGGGATATTGTAGGTCTTTCGGAGGTGAGAAGGATTGGCGAGGAAACAACAGAAAACGAAAATGGTATATTCTACCACTACGGAACCGCAAATGGTCTTTATGGGGTGGGTTTTCTAGTGGCGAAAAGGTGGAAGAACAATATCTTAGAATTCATTGGACACTCTGACAGAATAGCCGTCCTGAAGTTTAAAATCACGGGCAAACTTACACTGACTTTAGTTCAAACGTATGCACCTACATCCGCACACTCTGACGATGACGTAGAAGACTATTATGATCTTTTAAACAAGGCTTGCGAAGAACACCGAGGTACCTGGAATATGGTCCTCGGGGATTTCAACGCCAAGGTCAGTGTGAGGCAAGAACTGGACAACGATGAGGTTATCGGGCCATATGGGTTGGGCAACCGAAATACACGTGGTTCTCGTTTGATCCAATTCGCCTTCGGACAAAACCTCAAGATCTGCAATAGCTTCTTCCCTAAGAAAAAACAGAGACGTTGGACTTGGGTTTCTCCAGCAGGAAATTCTAAAAACGAAATAGACTTCATCCTGTCATCTGACCGGCATATTGTCAAGGATGTTAGTATTATTAATACAATAAAATTTAGTTCCGACCACAGACCACTTCGCGCCAAAATATCTTTTGATCTAAAAATACACCGCCAATCCCTGTTTAGTAATAAAATAAAAGTCATAGATAAAAATACACTACTCAACAATACAGACCAATTTAATTTAGAACTGAGCAACTTTTTCGAAAATTTAACATTCGATGCAAATGATGTAGAACAACAATATTTCAATATAGTTAAAGGAATCCAACAAGCAAGCAATAAAATTAAAGTAAAAAAGAAAAGCCTTACAAAACTGTCCGACAAAACCCGTGGTCTATTGGAAAACTCTACAAATGGGAACATCAGAATTCAATAATTTTGACAGATATGTTAAACGCAATATCAGGAAAGACATACGTGCATTGAACTCTGAATTGATAAAGTCGGCCCTTCTGAACAATTGCTCCCTCAGAGTAGCTAAGCAGGGCATAACACGATCGAAATCCTGGATCACGGGGCTGCGAGATGAAAATGGTACCCTCCATAGAAATAGGCAAAAAATTCAAACTATTTGTACCCAATTTTATAAGAAATTATACTCCAACACGGCTCAAGCCAACAATAATGTAGAATACTTCTGTCCTGACACCATTGCCCCTATAACGGACATGGAAGTCTCGTACGCCCTCAAGAGTATGAATTATGGAAGAAGTCCAGGATTCGATGGTGTCACAACAGAAGCGTTAAAACTTGGCAGTCCAACTCTCCTCCCACATTTGACAAAGCTCTTTAACATCATGTTACGTACAGGTACACTACCACCCAGTTTTTGTCATTCCAATATTATCCTGTTATTCAAAAAAGGTGACAAGAGCGATATCGGCAACTATCGTCCTATAAGCCTAGTGTCCCATGTTTATAAGATATTCATAAAAGTAGTAGAACGCCGTATTTCAGTACAGCTTGACCAACATCAGCCAGTGGAACAGGCAGGGTTCAGGCCTGGCTTCTCTGCCACTGACCACCTCTATACTGTAAACCAAATTATCGAGAAATCCAATGAGTATAATAAAACCCTTTACTTAGCGTTTGTGGATTATTCCAAAACGTTTGACAGCGTCCATCACTCCGCAATAGTTACAGCCCTCCATAGTCAGAACATAGAACCTACCTACATACGCTTAATACAAACCATTTATAACAGCAGCACTGCAGACATTAAATTACAGTCTTCTGGTCAATCGTTTCGGATTGAGCGAGGCGTCAAACAGGGTGACCCACTATCTCCCAAATTATTCACAAGTGTCTTGGAGGAGATCTTTAAAAGCTTGGCGGTCTCATGGGAGTCCAAAGGTATCGTCGTCGGAGAGAGGAGGTTAACTAACCTTCGCTTTGCCGACGACATTGTCCTGTTTTCTTCGTCACATCAAGAGCTCGAAACGATGCTACAAGAACTTTGCACGGCGAGCCTTCAGGTTGGATTAATGATGAACATGTCAAAGACCCAAATTATGACAAACAGCACGAAACATAGGATCGTAACAGATGGGCAAATAATACACTATGTCGACGAGTATATCTACTTGGGCCAAGTAGTCTCTTTCAAGTACAGGCAGGACAAGGAAATTGAAAGGCGCCTTGAGAATGCTTGGAAGAGCTACTGGTCCATGAAGGAGCACATGAAGGGCAGTCTTCCAACGACACTGAAGCGCAAACTCGTCGACACGTGTATCTTGCCCGTCCTGACCTATGGTGCACAAACATGGTCTTTGACTGAGAATCAGAAATCCAGACTGAAGGTTTGCCAACGAGCTATGGAGCACAGCATGTTGGGTGTGAAGAGAATCGATCGTATTCGGAACACCACTCTGCGCTCCAGAACTCGAATAGCCGACGTGGGAAAAAAGACCGCCAAGCTCAAATGGGATTGGGCCGGGCATGTGTGCCGGATGCATCCTCAAAGGTGGGCGCACTCAGCCACGTGGTGGGTGCCGCATGACGGTTACCGGCGCGAAGGCAGACCTAGGCGCAGATGGCGAGACGACCTGGACGCAGAGTTCAACGATTGGCCAGATTTCGCTCAGGACAGGGAGCTGTGGAGGACCAGAGGGGAGGCCTTTGCCCAGCAGTGGGACACAATTATAGGCTAGTAAAAAAAAAAAAAATGATTTTCATTAATTAACAGTAATTCGATGTATGAATAAAGAACTTTGCACTTGCTCCAGGCTCCTCTCCCATTTCTTTTTTTTGTCTCTGTACCGGTGTCTGTCTGTCTGTAACCAAATGTTGCAAGTCGAATTTTACCCACTTCTATTCGATCGACTTAAAATTATGTACCTATACATGTCACTCATGTAGAACGATACTGACACAATTGGAATTATATGTAGTCATTTCAATATAAAGTTTATGTAAATATAAAAACAGGTTTAGTTTTGAAATGACAATAATTGTAATTGTGTCAGTGTCGTTCTACATGATCGATGTGTAGTTTGAATGACAATGTAGTACAGTCAACAAAAAGTACAAACTTATTTTAAAAATTAAATTTTTACAACAGCTTATTTCTGTTGCTTCATTCTGAAACGTAATTCATCAAGTTCTTTTGAAGCGGTAAATCTGAATGAAGGCGTAAACTTTTCACTTAGGTATTATTCAGAATGCAAAAAAACTAACGCCTCTTAATAGTAAGGCGTAATGATGTGACGACCCCATCTCGAGTGGCGAGTTGTTGATGCGTAGCTACGCCACGAACCTGAGACCTACACCTGAGAGACCTGAGAGAGGTACACAAACACACATGCGCTTATACACACACACTCACACAGTCACCGCCTATCAAATTCAATTTATTAGATTATATTGTAATGGTAGGTGTCTGTTATCTCTCACTCCACAGCCCATCCACAACATCACAACCCATTCCATTCCATGTCTCTTCCTACTTTGCAATAGTTTCGCACCTGTGGAGGACTATCCGCTAGCACATCCTCATCATCATCATCATCATCATCTCATGGTGTATTAGGGGATAGACCTCCATCCATCCAGCGCCCATCTCATTTATATTATATGGTACGTTGGGTTCGGCCCCATGAATGCCTTTCAAATGAACGGGTCCCCATGGGCCCTTGATCGGAAATCCGTACCAACTACCAACATACCTAATAATAATAATAATACTTTTCGCAAACATGCAATGAAGATATTGATGTTATGTTCCTTATAAATTGGCTGCGAAGTAGGTATCTAGATGAGAGGTCGTTAATGAACCGTGATAGCAAAACAGTTGAAATTTTCACAGATGATGTATTTCGGTTGCCGCTATAACAACAAATACTAAAAAACTGAATAAAACAAATATTTAATGGGGCTCCCATACAACAAACGTGATTTTTTGCTCGTTTTTGCTCGATATTGATAACGGAAACAGGTAGACGCTTGAAATATTCAGTGTTCAGGTTATATATTCACTTTAAAAATAAATAAATAAATTTTAATAAAACAAATATTTAAGGGGGGCTCCCATACAACAGACATGGTTTTTTTGCCGTTCTTATAGATAATGTTACGGAACCCTGCGTGCGCGAGTCCGATTCGCACTTGGCAGATTTTTTAATTTATCCAGCATAAATGTGCGACACAGCATCATGGCGTTCAGCCATGAAAAAAAACTATCAGCAATATTTGCTTTTGGTTCATTATGACATTGTTCATGGTTCATTAAAAAATAAATACCTATAATCTCTATAATGTCTGTTTTCTATTCAATCCGAGTTGAAAATAGAACGAAAGAAATAGTAACACATGCAATGCAGTAGACATAAGCCTTTCTCTTTTTAACCGACTTCAAAAAAAAGAGGAGGTTATCAATTCGTCTGTATGTTTTTTTTTTGTATGTTTGTTACGCGATTACTCTCTCAATTGTGAACCGATTTTCAAAATTTTTTTTTGTTTGAAACAGTCTACTCCTGAGGTGGTCCCATTGGCACCAAGTCAAGATCTGATCATGGGATCCTAGAGAAATCGAGGGCAACCTTCAAATTTTACAGGCAAACCTATAGTGATTTTAGCATTTTTAGTATCAAGTGAAGTATTTGCATTCAGAAAGTATCACTTGGTAAACTGGACCTGATGAAGAAGACCGTAGATGGCCAACGGAACTCCTCAACGGGTTAAATCTTGCAAGTTCAATTTTACCCACTTCCCGGTTTCCAATTGAGCTGAAATTTTGCAGACATGTGTGAATTGGATGACAATGCAATATTATTATGACATGGAGCTGATCTGATGATGGAGCTGAAAGATAGCCATAGAAACTCTGTAATAAAACGATACGACCGCATTGAGTTTGAGCTCATTTGATTTGTCTTGACGAGTACTTTGATCCTAGATGGTAACTAGGGTCTGAAGATGGAGTTGGAAGGTGACCATAAGAACTCCGTAATAAAACGACATAACCCCATCGAGTTTGGGCTCGTTTGATTCGTCTTGACGAGTACTTTGGTAACCAGGATCAAAAAGTACAGTCAGCAAAGAGTGCCTGTTTTATCGCATAATATTGATTGTTCTAAAATTTTCTGGGTAAGAATGTTTGCCATACTGTTGAAAGTCCTAAAGCATATTTGTTCGTCCTTATATTGATAACAAGAACATCGAATTACCTACAACGTTTTATTACTAATATTAATTGGCCAAAGCAGTCCTAAGAATTGTGTAAGTTATTCACCTAAACTATAGTAAGTAGGTATGGCACCTATATGTACAAAGAAAAGGGGCCAATTAAAAATACCTACAAACCACCTCTCGCTTAACCTTGTTAGGTTCTTTAGATATCTTGCGTCCCGTAGAGTGGGAATGGAAGTCTAGTCAGCGGAGGGGGGCTCGGGGGGCGATGCCGCCGCTTTAAAAAAATAATTTCAAACCATCTCCCGTTTAACCTGGTTAGGTTCGTTAATGACCTTGCGCTCCTCAAAGTGATATTAATGGGGGGGACTCGGGGGGCGAAGCCCCTCGCAATAAAAAAATACTTTCAAACCATCCCCCGTTTAACCTGTTTAGGTTCGTTAGTTACCTTTCGCTCCTCAAAGTGATATTAAAGGGGGGGGGGGCTCGGGGGGCGAAGCACCCCGCAATAAAAAAAATACTTTCAAACCATCCCCCCGTTTAACCTGTTTAGGTTCGTTAGTTACCTTGCGCTCCTCAAAGTGATATTAGGGAGGAGGGGCTTGGGGGGCAGAGCCTCCCGAAATAAAAAACCTGTCTAACCGCCTCCCGTTTTACCTAACCAGATTCGTTAGCTATCTTGCGTCCCTCAGAGTGGAAATTGAAGCCTTGGTATTGGAAGGGGGGCTCGGGGGGCGGAGCCCCCCGTAATAATAAACACCTTCAAACCACCCTCTGTTTAAAACCAAACCTGTTTTAAACCCTGTTAGGGGCGGAGCTGGTTAGCTTCATTAGTTATCTTACGTCCCTCAGAGTGGAAATAGAAGACCCGCTCTCGGAGGGGGGCTCGGGGGGCGGAGCCCCCCCGCAATAAAAATACTCTTAAACCACCTCCCGTTTAACCTGGTTAGATTCGTCAGTTATCTTGCGTCCCTCAGAGTGGAAATAGAAGCATCGCTACCGGAAAGGGGACTCGTTGGGCGGAGCCCCCGCAATAAAAAATACTTTCAAACCATCCCCCGTTTAACCTGGCTAGGTTCGTTAGTTACTTTGCACTTGGGAGGGGGGGGGGCTCGGGGGGCGGAGCCCCCCGCAACAAAAAGAAACTGTCAAACCGCGTCCCGTTTAACCTAACCAGATTCGTTAGTTATCTTGCGTCCCTCAGAGTGGAAAAAGAAGCCTTGGCACTGGAAGGGGGGCTCGAGGGGCGGAGCCCCCCGTAATAAAAAACACCTTCAAACCACCCCTTGTTTAACCTAGTTAGGTTTGATAGTTATCTTACGTCCCTCAGAGTGGAAATAGAAGCCCCGATGATGGAGGGGGGCTCGGGGGCGGAGGCCCCCGCAATAAAAATACTCTTAAACCACCTCCCGTTTAACCTGGTTTGATTCGTCAGTTATCTTGCGTCCCTCAAGAGTGGAAATAGAAACCTCGGTACCGGGAGAGGGGCTTGGGGGGCGGAGCTCCCGTAGTAAAAAAACCTTCAAATCACTTCCCGTTTAACCTGGTTAGGTTAGTTAGCTGTCTTGCGTCCCTCAGGGTGAAAATAAAAGCCCCGCTGTTGGAGGGGAGGGGGGTTCGGGGGGCAGAACCCCCGCAATAAAAAAATCTGTTAGGGCGTTTGTGCACTACAATGAATTTTACTGTCCGGCAGTCCGAGTTTTTACCGGTCCGATATGGCAGGCCATTAAATGTATAGGGCGCTTGTTGTGCACTACAATGAATTTTACTGCCCGGCAGTCCTATACATTTAAGGCATGAAAAAAACGGACCATGAAAACTCAGACTTCCGGACAGTAAAATTCATTGTAGTGCACAAACGCCCTTAAACCATCTACCGTTTCACTTGGTTAAATTCGTCAGTTTATCTTGCGTCCCTCAGAGTAGTAATAGAAGCCATGCTACTGGAACGGGGGGCTCGGGGGGCAGAGCTTCCCGCATTAAAAAAATACCTTCAAACCACCCCCGCTTACCCTGGTTAAGTTTGTTAGTTACCTTGCGATCCTCAGAGCGTAAACAGAAGCGGGGCTTCGTTTACTGGCTACGCTTACGCATCTTTTTATACCAATACAACTAAAAAGCCAAAAATAAAAATTTTTAAATAAAAAATAGAACCGCCTTCAAAAACACCCAAAAAAATATTAATTAAAAATTTAACCGACTATAATGAGCATTATAATATCTTTCTACTAATCTGTTTGAAGTCGGGCCTCAGCTCGAGCCAGCAGGAGTGGACCTAGTAATTAAATTAATAAATAAATATCCCGGGACAATTCACACCAATCGACCTAGTCTCAAAGTAAGCAAAGCTTGTGTTATGGGTACTAGGCAACGGATAAACATACTTATATAGATAGATACATACATACTTAAATACATATTAAACACTGAAGACCCGAGATCAAACATTCGTGTTTTTCATACAAATATCTGCCCCGACGCGGGAACCGAACCTGGGACCTCAAACTTTATAGTAGTAATTTAACTTACCTACCTATTATCCCAATTATACCTACTATCTGTTGGGCTTCTACCACTCCTGCTAGCTCGTGCTGAGGCCCGACTTCAAACAGATTAGTAGAAAGATATTATAATGCTCATTATAGTCGGTTAAATTTTTAATTAATATTTTTTTGGGTGTTTTTGAAGGCGGTTCTATTTTTTATTTAAATTTATTTCATTGTATGTTTCAGAAAAGATGTTGCCAGCCTCCTAAGATAACTTATCCCTCAGAACTATTCTCATATCTATACGTGTTCAGCCGCCGGCAACCCCTTTCTTTCCGGCCTCTGTAATGTATTTTATTTCAGACTAGCTTTTGCCCACGACTTCGTACGCGAAGACAATGACTAGTTGTTTGGATGAAATTTGGCACACAGATAGCCTAGTTGTTAGAGAACCTGACTACGAAGCTTGAGGTCCCGGGTTCGATTCCCGGTCGGGGCAGACATTTGTGAGAATAATACGAATGTTTGTTCTCGAGTCTTTGGGTGTTTAATATGTATTTAAGTATGTATCTATCTATATAAGTACCTATGTTTATCCGTTGTCTAGTACCCATAGTACAAGCTTTGCTTAGTTTGGGACTAGGTCAATTGGTGTGAATTGTCCCGTGATATTTATTTATTTATCTTATCATTTAGATAGTTTATTACATGGATTAATACATAGGATAATGCCAGGAAAATGCAAAGTTGCCGCGGAATAGGAACAACTGAATTCTATAGCCACCAAGCCGTGGTGGCCTAGTGGTTTGACCTATGGTCCCTTAAGCAAAGGGTCGTGGGTTTGATTGAGCCCGGGTTTGCACCTCTGAGTTTTTCCGAATTTAAATTGGGAAAATGCAAAGTAAAGTTCCCGCGGGATAGAAATAACTGTTTGGACCTATTTTGAAAATCAGAGACAGTGTAGCTTTTTATTAGTGAAATAATTTTAAAAATTAGCCCCCAAGTTCAGTTCTTTTATTTATATCCCGTGAGAATTTTGAATTTTCCCGGAGAAAAACTAGTCTATGTCAATCAGGGATAATGTAGCTTTCTATTGGTAAAATATTTTTTTAATCAGCCCCAAAGTTGAATTTAATTATTTCGATCCCGCGGGAATTTTGCATTTACTCGAAAAAGAGTAGTCTATACCTATCAGGAATAGTGCAGCTTTCTATTTTTGAAAGTATATTTTAAATCAGCCCCGAAGTTGAATTCAGTTTTGTCTATCCCGTGGGAATTTTGCATTTCCCCGAAGAAAAAGTAGTCCACGTCAATCTGATATAGTCATATCATATCATATGAAAGAATTTTTAATATTAGCCCCGAAGTTGAATTCAGTTTTGTCTATCCCGAGGGAATTTTCATGTCAATCGGGTATTGTCATATCACATAAAATCAGCCCCGAAATTGAATTAATTTATTTCTATCTCGTGGAAATTTTGCATTTACCCAGATAAAAAGTAACCTATGTCAATTAAGGATAGTGTAGCTTTCTAATGGTGAAATATTTTTTTAAATCGGCTTAAAAGTTTTAGAGATTCCGCTACAAACAAAGAAAGTTTAGATACTTCTAACACTTCTATCACGTGGGAATTTCGAAAAATCCTTCTTTAGTGCACCTCTACAATACTCAAGGTATAGTCGACCAAGTAAGTGCTTTACCATTTTTTGTGACAGTTCCTACATCAGAATAAAAACAATAAGGCTGATTGTCACATTGACTTGTAAGTGAAAATAACCTTTGATGTCTTAAGTCATACAACTGACATTGAACTTTAGGGTGGTAAAGGAGTTTCTTGGTCGACTATACATGTATGCCTTTCAATTTTCTAGCACCAGTAGTTTCGGCTGTGCGTTGTCTGTCAGTCAATCAGTCAGTCAGTCAGTCAGTCAGTCAGTCAGTCAGTCAGTCTCGGTACTGTTTTATAGTATAGAAGAAAGAAAGAAAGAAAGACAACACAATAAATTGTTCCAATGTTGGTCCACAATTTGTCATCATATTGTTAATGATACAATTTTCGTAAGTATCCACTAGTATAGAAAGTAGGTATTTTTTAGCAGTTAATGAGGTCAATATACGTTACGTGCAAAAAAAATACGACGTGTTAAGTATTGATGACACGGCAGAGGGTTCATTTGTTATCTATACTAATCTATGCTAATATTATAAAGAGGAAAGATTTGATTGTTTGTTTGTTTGTTTGTTTGTTTGCATTGAATAGGCTCCGAAACTACTGGACCGATTTCAACAATTCTTTTGCCGTTAGAGAGCTACATTATCACTAAGTGACGTAGGCTACTTTTTACCGCGCGAAAATACCTTTTCCTACGGAAAAATTAATTAATCGCGGGCGAAGCTGCGGACGGAAGGCAAGTATAAAATATACATGTTACATTCAATTAAATTATTTTAATAATTTAAGTAGTACGTAATTTCACTCATTCATTGGAATCAAGAAATAATGTTATGACCGTTGAAATAGTGCGCCAGCTTTATTATAGTTATATAGGACAAACGGCAATGCCTATAAATAATAAAATAAATAAATATCACGGGACAAATTCACACCAATCGACCTATCCCAAAGCAAGCAAAGCTTGTGTCATAGGTGTACTGGGCAACGGATAAACATACTTATACAGATATATACATACTTAATAGTAGATAACAAGGGAGGAAAATAACCAATATTACATTAGGTGACTTGGCACCCGAGCGCAGCGAGGGTGCCAATATTCCGAGGGTGATATTGGTTTTTTTCCCGAGTTAAACACTCTGCTTTTTATTTCAACTACAAGGAAAGTAAGAAAATATAAGTATAAAAAAATAAAAATGTCTAAACTGGTCAATATGATCATTATAAAATATTTCAATGGAGTTTATTGTTAAGGAATAATTAATTTAACAAAATTTAGAATGTTCAATATAATAATCAATGAAAAAAGGTAGATAAAGTAGCTATTTTAGTAAAATTATTTATAAAATATGTAAGTAACCAAGGAGTTAAGCTGTATAGAGAGAGGCTGTGTGGACAATAACATTGTCGTTTACCGTGTTTTTTTCTTAACATTTTCTAACTTTCTGGTTTAAGTCACTAGTCTTAAGAAATTAATAATTTAATTTTAATAATATTTCACTGATATTATAAAAATTTTAATATGACTAATTAAGAAAAAAAAACTCAATACCTACTTAAATATTCCATGTATATTGTATATGCCGTAATGCTTGGCTGAATGCGTATGTGTTCCATTGACAGCCAATGCCTTTATTTTTTTTAATTAATTTCTACCCTTGGGAAGAAAGTAATAGCTCCCGTATGCCAGATATGATTTGCCTTACTTTCCGATTATGAGAGACGTAAATATATGTATATTAAACACCCAAGACTCCAGAACAAACATTCGTATTTTTCATAGGTACATATAATTGCCCCGATGCAGGAATCGAACCCGGGATCTCAAGCTTCGTAGTCAGGTTCGCTAACCACTAGGCCATTGGTATGTCAACTAACCCTTCGTGAAAATTATTACAATATGTTAAGTACACGACTAATCACTTTAGTGTGTAGCCGACGGTGGATAATAAGTATTAAGCCACTTTTAAAAGTTTTGTGGTGAGAAAAACTTACTAAAAGTACGGATACGAAGCTGGAGCAATTCTACCAAAGGACCAGTTGGATATCCGTGGATATCCTGCCGTCGGCACGGGATAACTCATGGCGCGGCAGTTTCTCGCACGTGTAACCGTAAAAGTTTCTTGTATCACTTGCACTTTCATGCATCGTAGTCAGTTATCACACAGCGTCAAAATCATGCGCTTGCTAAATAGATACAAAAAACACGACCACTCGATAGAAGTCCCGCGTGGGGAATGAAAAAGTTCCTACTGTAACACCCGTAGATGCGCACAACGCGCAGGGTTGAAGTTTGTACGTCATATTACGTTACGAGTACTTTCTTGTACTTCGTGGCGTATTAACTTGGCTCAATACGCCACTAAGTAATTTAAAGGTGTTTTGTTCAAAGTCCAGTTTTGTTCAAACGAGAAAAATGTACGTTGAATGTGTGAATGTCAGCTTAAAAAGTTGTACGTGGCGATACCGAATTTATACACCGTGAAATTTTAGTGGTTGGTTTCCCGAAACGAGGTGATTTAGTTTCGATTGTACAATCGATTTATAATTACTATTTTGACTAGAGTCAAAAATCAAATTGTGTTGGATTTTTGACTCTAGTCAAAATAGTAATTATAAATCGATTGTACAATCGATACTAAATCACCTCGTTTCGGGAAAACAACCACTAAAATTTCACGGTGTATATTAGATTATTGAAAACAGCAAAGTAGGTACAGTTTCAGGTAGCTGACGTACAGTCAACCAATTTGATTCCCACGCCATTATAGAACCATGTCATACTGAATCAACTTTTTTTTTTCTTGGCTTTCACCCTTGCTACTTTAGTGTTCAGTACGCTTAGTATAAGTTTTCCTTCACTTCAATACTTCCTCGATCGCGTTTTCGTAAAAATTTCAATTCTATGGAAACATGGAAGCGCGTGCGCGGAGACGCTGTCCATGTTTCCCTAGTAATTGATTTTTTTACGTAAACGCGATCGAGAAGTATTTTGGTGACGTAAAACTTATACTAAGCATACAGAACACTAAGTGAAAACGCGGCTTAACGCATCTGACGATTGCCTTCGCAATCACTATTTCTTTCCGTCAAACGGTATAAAATGATGACAGAAAGAGATGGTTAAAGCGAAGTCAAGCGACAGAAGCGTTAGACAATACGCAGGCAGAACTGTTCAGAACGCTAAGTGAAAACGCGGCTTTAAAGCTTTATATTTTTCAGCTGCGGTCTCTACCCCTAAAGCCAGTCATTTGGCATACATGTACCTTGAGTATTGTAGAGGTGCACTAGGGAAGAATTTTTCAAAATTCCCATGGGATAGGGAAATATCTAAACTTTCTTTGTTTCTTTGTTTGTAGCGGAATCTCTGAAACTATTGAGCCAATTTTTTTTTATATCTTTCACCATTTGAAAACTACACTATCCTTGATTGATATAGGTTACTTTTTATCAGGGAAAAATGCAAAATTCCCACGGGATAGAAATAAATCAATTCAATTTCAGGGCTGATTTAAATGAAATCTTACATATTATGTGATATGACTATCTCCGATTGACATGGGCTACTTATTCTCAGGAAAAATATAAAATTGCCACGGGATAGAAAAAACTGAATTCAACTTTGGGGCTGATTTTAAAATTCTTTCACCTAAAGAAAGCTACACTATTCCTGATTGGTAAATAGACTACTCTTCTTCGGGAAAATGCAAAATTCCCGCGGGATAGAAACAAGTCAATTCAACTACCCAGGGTACAAAATTACTATGGAGATAGAACGTTAAAGAAACGAGTTCCGTATTTACTCAATAGTTTACCCGAGGACATAAGACGTGAGCCTTCTCTTGCTAAATTTAAGAGTTTATTAAAAAAACACTTGTTAAATACGTTGTAAACATTTACGTAATTTAATTATATTATAAGTATAATCTAATTTAATAATTTATAAGCTATGTTTATATAAAGCGAGCTACCTGCAGTCAAACTGTGTAAGCAGTTTTGCGGGGCATGGTTTAAATGAAAGTGTAACTTTTTATGAATAAATATATTTCATACATACATACATACATAACTGCGGAGCTGATTTAAAAAATTCTTTCAAATCACCAATAGTAAGCTACAGTATCCCTGATTGACATAGGGTACTTAATTCTGGGAAAATTCAAAATTCCCGCGGGAAAGAAATAAGTATAATTAGTTTAAAAAATCTTTTATATGATATGATATGACTATCCCCGATTGAAATAGGCTACTTTTTCTTCGGGAAAATGCAAAATTCTCACGGCATAGAAAAAACTGAATTCAACTTTAGGACTGATTTTGGTAATTCTTTCACCAATAGAAAGCTACACTATTCCTAATTGGTAGACTACTCTACTTCGTTAAAATGCAAAAATCCCGCGGGATCAGAAGTAAGTCAGTCCGAATTCGGGGCTGATTTATTAAAATTCTTTCACTAGTAGTAAGCTGCAGTATCCCTGATTGACACAAGCTACTTTTCTACGGGAAAATGCAAAATTCCTGCGGTATCGAAATAATTAAGTTCAACTATGGGGCTGATTAAAAATATTTTTTACCAATTGAAAGCTAAATTATCCCTGATTGATATAGCCTACTTTTTCTCCGGGAAAATGCAAAATTCCCACGGGATAGAAATAAATGAATTGAACGTGGGGGCTGTATTTTAAAATTATTTCACGAATAAAAAGCTGCACTGTCTCTGATTTTCAAAATATGTCAAAACAGTTATTTCTATCCCGCAGGAACTTTACTTTGCACTCTCCCGGGATAAAATAAGCTTGTTTCAATCAGGCACAGGCCTCCTCCTAGAGCGCGAGAACTTGGGCCGTAGTTCCCACGCGGCCCCAGTGCGATTTGGGAACTTCATATCATACACACCATTGGATTTCTTCTCAGGTGTGTGCAGCTTTTCTCGCGATTTGAAAATCCTTCCTTTGATTGATTTCCTTCACTGTAAAGCTCATGGTAAACATCAAACGTAATTTAGCACATGAATTCGGAAAACTCACGAGGTGCATCCCGGGTTCAAACCCACGACCTTCTGCTTAAGAGACCATAGGTCAAACCACTAGGCCACCGCGGCTTAGCGGCTATAGAATTCACTTATTGATATTCCGCGGGAACTTTGCATTTACCTGGCATTATCCTATTTGTTTAATTTGTTAACAAGTGCCAAATTTAATCCAAACAACTAACGTTCTTGCGTACTAAGTCGCAGGCAAAAGCTAGTATAATTATACATACTTAATCGGTGAACATTTCAAGTGTCTTGTTAAAGCCATTATAAAATTCGAGTTAAAAACGCAGAATAAACACGTTTTTTTTATGGGGGCTTCCATAATTACGTAAGGCATCAGGAGGAGAGGGAGGTCAAGCCAAAATCTCACCAAATCTCACTTGGGGGCCGGGGGTTTCAGCAAATATCTCGTAATTTTATCTGGAAATTGTTATTATTTTATTACTGTGATTTTAGATTACACTCTGAATAATCTCAAATACTCTTCAAATACTAGATAAAAGTAATAAAACAAATTGTTCTTTTGAATAAATCAACACATTTATACTCAATTTTTTTTTTTAAATCTCACGTGAGATTAGGGGGAGGGGTCCAGGGGAATCTCACGATATCTCACCAGGGGGTAGGGGGGTAAAAATCCTCAAAAACGTCTCACGTAATTAATGGACGCCCCCGTATGACGAACGACCCCCTTTAATTTTTAACTTTATTTAATTTTTAGTATTTGCTGTTATAGCGCCAATATAGAATAACACTATCTGTGAAAATTTCAACTGTCTAGCTATCACGGTTCATGAGATACAGCCTGGTGACAGACAGACACAGACAGACGGACAGTGGAATCTTATTAATAGGGTCCCGTTTTTACCCTTTGGGTACGGAACCCTAAAAAACAGATTAAACAACTATGCATATTATGTACTGTAAAACCTACATCTCTACTCTATGAAAAATGAGATTTTGATTTAAAAAAAATAGTTTTTTTTTCTGACTGAACTTGCAGTATCGTCCAAACTGCATATCCGTACCAAGTTTCAAGATGATGATACCATTAACCGCTTAAGTCTTATTCCGCCCTACAACAGACGACTCTGGCCGGACCACCAAATTTTCACTACCAGAATATTGTATTGTCACCAAACTTATTTAAGTATGTCAAATTTCAACTCAATCGGAAAATTGCCAGAAAATAGTTTGCATATTTCTAAATCACAACTTGCATACAAACAAACATACGAACATTGCAACTTAAATAAAAGCTTGTGAAAACCAAAATAATACAAACGCTTAGAAAAATACAGATGAGTTGACAATTACTACTCACTGGGGTAGTTCATTTTCGATGTTAGGAGTGGAATGGTGTAGATAAAAGTCTTCTAGTCTTATGAAGTCGTGCGACATGCCACGAAGGGCCGTCGCGGCACACGACCGCCTGAGTGCAGCTATTCCGCCTAACTAAATGATAATCGGCAACGGCGAACTAGCATAGCGTGAAACCATACAGCTACTGTCGTGTCGTGTAGTAGGTTACCCTGACGACTCTACCCCTATATAACTAGGGGTCAAATGACTATTTCTCGTGTATAAATAGTAATATAATACATAAGCAAGTAAAGTAGATAATTCCGTATGTCATTTGTGAACTGAGTGCCTTTTAAGCAATAAGACCGCCTTTTTTGTATATTCCGCTTTTTTGGGTTTCGTAGCCAAAATGGCAAAAACGGAAACCCTTATAGTTTCGCCTGTCTGACCGTTTGTCTGTCCTTACGTCCGTCCGCGGCTTAGCTTAGAGACTATTAGTGCTGGGAAGCTGTTATTTTGCATGGATAAACATATATGTGGCAATTACCCCGACAAAAAAATAAAATGAAATGTAGAAAAAATTTTTTTGGGTTACTCTTACCTCCCATAGACGTAAAGTGGGGGTTATTTTTTTTCCTCTTCCAATCTTATAGCGTGGGGTATGCCATCTCTTGTCCTGGTGAGCGGTTAGTTCCGAAGGAGTGTTGAAATCTCTCGATAGAAGGTGTAACATAGATGCGCGCTTATCACTGCATAAGGTGATGATTTAACAGACTGAAATGTACGATGTATGGGAAAGATTCGTGTCTAATCTCTAGACCAGTGGTGGTGTAGGGGTATGGCACACGGTATGGAATGCTGAGGACCTGGGTTCAGTTCCCAGCATTGGTTTTTTTTCTGGGGTTTTTTCTGTGCATCTATATTTCAGTTTGTATTTAGTATGGAATACAATAAAAAAAGTCCGGAGTTCCAACAAAACAACTGATACCGGTCATTTGAGTTGGTTGTAGGTATACGAATAGTGCCAACTTATTACCATGGCCGTTTAAACTTTTTTAAAAGTTTGAGACTCGACAATAATGGTACCTATTTGTATGCGACATTGTCGAGCCTGCAATGTGTTTAACTTTTTAATTTTTTACTGACCATAAACTTATGCACTTATTGTCTGTCCCCCCCCCCCTCATCTAAAAGCTAAACTAGTAAAAAAAATCCTCAATGGGAGCAAGCATATCAAATAAACAAGAAAAACTATTACGACTAAAGTTTACTTGGCAATTTTTAGTAGTTGAAGAGTCAATGGCAGTCTAACTTATACTCGTAAAATATACCTACTTGGAAAATTTCATACAAACACAAAATCCCTAAAAAATATTACTTCAATGTATTACTGTACGCTGCTGTTGTTTAGCACGCTGAAGTGGCAATGGGCAGGCCATATTTATAACCCGAAGAACCGATAACCGTTGGGGTACCTAGACGAGTTCTTGAGTGGAGACCACGAATCGGCAAACGTAGCGTGGGACGTCCTCAGACTCGGTGGAGCGATGATCTTCGCAAGGCGGCTGGCAAGAGCTGGATGAGAGTGGCTGAGGATCGTGCTCAGTGGCGTGCCATGGGAGAGGCCTATGTCCAGCAGTGGACGAACATAGGCTGATGATGATGATGATGATGATGATTACTTGTTTAATACGGATAACAATTAATAGATAGTGTAATAAAAAAAAATACGCAAGGATTTTTTCGTAACATCCGCGGAACCCTGTCCTGGGCGTGTCCGGCACGCTCTTGGTCGGTTTTTCATAAGCTTAAGTACCTACTTGACCAATTAGTGATATTCATTAAAGTGTATTTGTGGGGTATTGTCTTAGATTATTTATGCACTAGATAGAGCTTTGGTGGCATGGAAACGTCCCGTAAAAATATAAGCCAATTGGCTTATATGTCATTTGCGTCATTTGCAAGGGTTGCCAATAGTAATATGCTAAAATCCCCAAACGCATTGTCGAAATTCCCCTAGTTTAGAGCTGTTGCGAATAATGAATTGTAGGAAATTAATCAAGACTAGCAGAAATTTGATGTCAAATGTCGCGTATTTGTGTTCATACTTAAAATCCCCTCATTTTCCCGGAATTGAAGCTCTCCCCACACATTCCCCAATCAGCTTCACTTTCCCCACATTTTGGGGAATGTGAAATTAACTGGTATCATTAAGCACGCACACAGTGACAACCGGAATGACGTAACGCGATCGTAATATGAAGCTGTCAAATGGATTTGTGGACGTTTTGTATCGCAATGTTTGCTACTGACGCTCCATCTAGTGCATAAATAATCTAAGGGTATTGTATTGTTGCGTCGTCTACCTACGTCTGTGAACCTATTCGCCACAAATCATTGAACCGGCTTTAACTCTCTACAAGGAGGTAGTTTTCTCTTTAAGGCCGGCTTGCGCAGACCTGGGTTAGCTACTTAACTCCGAGTTAACTGATAACCCAGGGTTAACAAGTGTCAAAATGTATGGAACTGTCATTCTTAACCCGGGGTTACCGTTTTAATTTATAACCCTGAACTGTGCATTTGGCCCTAAATGGGGGTGCGTGGTTAAATATTCAAATTAAGATAATATAAACGGATATGATATGATTTTTACCTATTGGTTTCAAATATATATGTGGTCTGAATAATTTTACCTTGATATTTTATTTAGCAGGTCAAGAAAGGATAAAATTACATGCGGGACTATTTTAAAATTTAAATCCATCGACGGCCTTCTGGACACTTTCAAATTAGATTTGATTTGAACTAGCGTTGCCAACAATAGATTGAACTATCGATAGTATTGGCAATACTATCGTGACCTCGAAAAATAGACACAATATAAATCAGACCAATACTATTGATAGACATCAATACTATCGATACTATCGATTGGTACTATTGATCTTTTATTATCAATACTATCGATAGTATTGTACTACCTATCGATACTTTTGATAATTCGATAGTATCTAATCTAAAACCTTTAAACGAGCACTTCTTGTAATATATATACATATATATAATCAAAATCTCAGAAACGGCTCCAACGATTTCGATGAAATTTGGTATGTGGGGTTTTTCGGGGATGAAAAATTGATCTAGCTTGAAACCGAGTTTCGCCCAGGTACTTGTTAATTATAAATGGTTAACGTAGTCGATCCTTGCTATTAAATAGCTATTCAAAGGCAATGCAATACTATGTAGGTATATTTAAAATGTTATTTAACAAAAAGGAAATCTATTTCCACCACAGCAAGGATCAACCACGTTAACCATAATGCAAAGGTTACTAACGCATTTTGACAAACTATCGATAGTGCAATATTATCGATAGCATTGATAATAAAAGATCAATAGCATCGGTGGTATCGATACTATTGATAAACAATATTATCGACAGTGTCGATAGTATTGATAGTATTGATAAACTGAAACAATTACTTTGCTCACCCGCGACCGCGCTTTGGTCGCGGGTGAGCAAAGTAATTGTTTCAGTTCATTAATATGGACCTCCGCAGAGTAACGACTGATTTAATAAATTAGATAGTATTGATGTCTATCAATAGCATTCGTTTGAAATTACTATCGATACTATCGATATTATCGATATTATCGATAGTCAAACTATCGATAGTTATGCAACGCTAATATGAACTAAAAATATTCGTGTGCCACTTATGATTGATGAATTCAGGCGATACTTTGAGAAGGTCCAAAATTATTAATGAACCTTTTTTACCTTGCTACTCCGCAAGAGTATTGTCTTTGAAGTAATAGAGCTCAAATGCACGATGTAACAAAGCCGTAAGGTAAAAAATAATCATTTTTTTGCAAACAAACAACATCGCAGATCAGTTATTTTGTTTGACATTAACTCACTGCATTCGACTTTTCTGATTTTGTCAATTTTGAAACTTTTTAGAATTTTATACAATATTGGCATTTTTGAAGATTTATAATGTCTCAAAAATAGATTAGTCTAAAATTAACATTAGCTCCAAACTGTTCTTAAAACTACCATACGTTTTAACTCCGAACTGTTCAACTACCATTGTGTCACTCGGCTTCGCTGCACGAAATTACGCTGCACAAAGGGCACCCTGACACCTAGGCCGTAAGAGATAGAGAGGTCTGGTTTCTTTAAAAATGTAGCCCAACTAAATACCCCGAGGGCTTTTTTTCATTTTTTCGATATCGCTTTTCGTTTCCGAAATAAAGACGATTTAGTGAGAAAACACCCCGAAAAAATGCGACATTTTTCGACATTTCTGCAGTTTTCAAAAAAATGTTTTGACTTTTTTCATTTTTTTTTTCATAAACTTGTAGCTCTCCTCGAGAGGCATCTTTTGAGACTTCAATCATTCACGTAGCCCTAAAACTCACGACACAAGGGCGATGTCGCACTCTGAGCGAATTTGGGGGCTATACAGAAGCGATCGATAAAACATTTTCAATGTTAAAATACAGTTGCAGGCTCATTCCGTAAAGACTATAGTTTTCCTTTTCTGTTACAAATCACGTTCGTTGATGAATCTAAAAAAAGAGAAAATCAATCGGATAAAATTACATGGAATGCAATTTATATGGCGATCCGCAGCTAACAATGCATCGGCGCTGCGTCAGAGTGCCCATGAACCTGTCCTTCACAATCCGACACCCACAATAACAAATCATAATTGCAATTTTATCATACAATACTGCTTGCTATGTATTGTTAAAAATAGCCCTTGAAGTAAACGCTCTTTGTATGTATAAGATGCAGTAATGCAGTCGCGTGATAGCAATCTGCGTTGGTAGCCGTCTTGCACGTGCCAGCTGCGGCAGTTGGTAAATATAACGTAATATTATGCAACGGAAATACAACCGTCCATGCGCGACTCTTCTATACATACACATGAGTGTGTTTTTTGCTGTAAAACGCTCTAAAACTCAAAACTTATTAAATTCAACTTTAATATACCTACCTACCTACCCACAGTATATATGTTCAAAACGTACTCATTTAAATTCATATATCAAAAATTGAAAACAAGTTGAAACATCGGCATCAACGTCTTTGAAATGAAACCAACAAACAAATAAAATTGAGGTAGCTAAGTAAGTCTCTACTGTAAGGTTTTTTTAGGTATTTTACAAATTAAATATGTATTTTGAATAGGTACTTGATTTCATAACGTTTCTTGTTTTTTGCGGCAGCAGTTCAAATGTATCTCAAATGGGATGGGCATGTACAGTCGAACCAGCTGAATCCTAACCCACTGATGAACCTTTTCACAGAAAATGTCAGTGACTTACTGTGAAAACGTTCTACAATAAGTCAGAAATCAAATGGTTCGACTGTACATCATGGAATTAGTGTAGTGACCCCGTAGATTAGGCATCTAAATCGCCTTAGAAAAGGTTTATAGTTGCTAATCTGTTTTTTTTTAAAGAGCTAGAGCAGGCGTCGCCAAATGGCGGACCGCGGTCCGCATCCGGACCGCCGACCCATTCAGTGCGGGCCGCGAGAACACAGCAACTTGCACTACAGAGTACGTAATTTAATAAAAATGTATGTCAATTCGAAAACGGCCGGGCGATGTAACGAGCGAGAAAGACTTCAAACTTAAATACTTACTTCAAACTTCAGACAGATAGTCCGCAACAAAAAAATATATTTTTCTCAATTATATGTAAATAAATACCTACCTATTGTTATTTCCGTAATTACATTTGTTTAATAAATATTTTTTTCTATAAAATGTTGTGCGGACCGCGATGGTCATTTTATTTCTTAAAACGAACCCCGAGCGAAACTACAGTGTTCGAAATAATGAAAATCAGGAGCATAACATTGATACAATCTATATAAAACTAGCTGTTGCCCGCGACTCCGTCCGCGAAGAATGGGGGGGGGGGGGATAAAAAATAGCCTACGACCTATTCTCAGACCTACCGAGTGTAGAGAAAAAAGTTTCATAAAAATCGGCCAAGCCGTTTCGGAGGAGTTCGGTAACAAACACCGTGACACGAGATTTTTATGTATTAGAAGATACTAGGGGCGTTCAATAAAAAGTGACAATGAGTATGTTATAAACAACTTTTACTAAATGTCATTTTATTTTTCGACATAGTCACCTTTTAGCATAATACACTTAGTATATCTTTTTTCTAAACTTAAAATTCCATTTTTAAAAAAGGTCTTTTCTTGACTACTTAAAAAATCTTGTACTGCAGCGACTACCGCGTCGTCGTCTTCAAATTTCTGGCCTCTCAGGTATTGTTTCAATCTCGGAAATAGGTAGAAATCACTGGGAGCGAGATCTGGTGAATACGGAGGATGCTTAAGGATATCGAACCCAGCATCACGAATTGCAGCCATTGCAACGGCGGACTTGTGTGCCGGGGCATTGTCCTGGTGGAACAGCACAACTTTCGAGAGTTTACCTCGCCGTTTTTCGCGGATCTCATTGCGCAATGTTGCTATTTGTTTGGCGTATAAAGTGCCCGTAATAGTGGCTCCATGCTCGAGATACTCAATCATTAATACCCCTTTACCATCCCAAAAAACAGAGCCCATGACCTTACCGGCAGATGGGCTGACCTTGAATTTCTTCGGAGTTGGAGATGATGGCCTTTTCCATGTCATAGACTGCAGTTTCGTTTCAGGGTCGTAATGATGGAGCCATGTTTCGTCCATTGTTATAAATCGCGCCAAAAAAAGTTCCCGGTCTTGCTGCATCAGGTTCAAAGCTTCTTGACAAATCTCTAGTCTAGTTTGGTTTTGCGTGTCAGTAAGCATTCTTGGTACCCAACACGCAGATACCTTTTTCATACCCAAGCGTTAATGTAAAATATTATGCACGCTCCCCGTTGAAATCTTTACATTTTCAGCAATAAAACGAACTGTGACACGACGATCCGCCAAAACTGAGTTTTCGACTTTTTTCACAATTTCTTCAGTTACTGCTGTAGTAGGGCGTCCGGAGCGGGGGTCATCCATTGTCGATGTTCTTCCACGTCTAAATTCGGCGCACCAACGTGCGACTGTCGAATACGGAGGAGCATTAGACCCTAAAGTGTCCCGCAAATCCAAATTGACTTGGTCCGTAGAAAAATTTTTCAAATACAAGTATTTAATAACGGCGCGCAGTTCAATTTTCTCCATTTTCGCTAACGTACTCAATAGCATTGCAAAGAAATTACCGTATATTTTTTTAAACAAAAGACAGTTAGTTTTTTTTTCATAGCAATCAGCTAGATAGATTAGCTTTACCGGCCAGTATTTAATTTCGTAATATTAAAAGAGTTTGCATCTCATTCTCACTTTATATTGAACGCCCCTCGTATACAAAAAAAAAAACAATATTTCCATTCCACGTGATTTCGACGTCATCGGACCTTTTCAACGGGGAATATATAGTTTCAAAATTTCCTGCTTTGTTTTTCTGCGGGCTTTGGGATTTGTGATTGCCAGACACGCGACACGCTAGCCACCTGTGGAGTGACCGAACGGCAATCAACTGCGAGATACGACACCGACATTCGACACTAGCCGGCTCTTTATTCTCCGGAATGGAAAAATAATAGAAAAGGAAAAAATAAATACAAGTAGAGTAATAGCAAGCTGTAAAAAAGTCGACTACAATAAATCAATATTAATCGATTCGTTAGGATCCTGTAGGTGATCATTTTTAAGCAAAAATAGTTTTAATTTAAAATTTCCTCCGGGTCCCAAGATACAGGCACAGCCTAGTTTGGGATCCACAGTATAATGAATGATTGTAATCTCCTGGTGCTATAATAAACTTTATCATTATCATTATCATTATCATTATCATTTCAGAAAATACACTGGACTCAGGCCCTCTTTCACTTATCACGCCATATTTTCAACATATTAGATTCCTAAAAATACCAGATATGCCAATAAATAACTCAAAAGTGAGGCAGAAAGTCTTACATAAGATAAATACATTATAACGACCATCATCTTGATCTAATCGAAGTAAGTAAGTAGTTATTGGAATTATCGTAATACAAACTCAGAAACCGCAATATTTGGAAATCCCTCACACGACTTCCGTGAAGACTAGCCTATTCCAACAAGTCTGAACTAACGAAGCGGTTGCGAATTTAATAAATATATTATGTTGTGTGCGTCATTAACTACCTATACCTATCTAATTAAAATAGATTATTCGACCGCCTGATATTTACTAAAAGTAAAATATAAAAGTAGAACACGTCAATAAGTTACCTTTAATGTAAAACAAAAAACACTATTCACTGCATTCCCTTTTAGCCAGTACTCGTAGGTAGACAACACTCAAAATACACTTGGTACCTACACGTTGGGTCTGCCACTGACAGTCGTATTCAGCCATGCCCGCTCTCCAACGCACACTAAGTAGTTAAATTGTGTCGAACCTACACAATATTGTTATCTATCATGCCTTTATACATTTATTTGTCTGTTTGCTACTGAAAATTAACGTCGTGAATTAAATGGAGCACGTATATTGGGGTTAAGAGACTCTGGGCAAAGCCGTCAGATTGTATTATGTCTTATGTCTAAGGAAAAGCATCGTGTACAGGGTTTCCCTATAACTACAAGAGGCAGAGAACCTCAATAAGCATTAAACTGACTCAGAATTTTACGATAAACACTGTTTTTAGGGTTCCGTAGTCAACTAGGAACCCTTATAGTTTCGCCATGTCTGTCCGTCTGTCTGTCTGTCCGTCCGCGGCTAAGCTCAGAGACTGTTAGTACTAGAAAGCTGTAATTTGGCATGAATATATATATCAGTCACACCGACAAAGTGATTAAATAAAAAAAACTAAAAAAAATTTTTTTTGGGTACCTCCCATAGACGTAAAGTGGGGGTGAATTTTTTTCCCCGACTAACCTTATAGTGTGGGGCATCATTGGATAGGTATTTGAAAATAAATAGGGGTTTCCTAATACCATTTTTTGATAAAGCGAATATTTTCGGAGACATTAACTCCGAAAGTTCAAAATAATGTGTCCCCCCTATAACTTTTGAACCCCACGTCTAAAAAATATGGAAAAAAACACGTGAGTTAAACTTAATAAAAACTTTCTAGGAAAATTATTTTCAACTTAATCAGTTGAGCAGTTTTTAAGTTTTTGTAAGAAATATTTCTAAACTAAGATTAACCGCCATTGCAAGCATTTTTTTTCTTAAAGTACCTATAAGATCACGCTAACAGTATCTTCTTTCAAATAAAAAAAATATAACATCTGAATAACAATCAACATACATACTAGTTCTAGTAGACTGCAGATTAGATTAGTTAGCCAATTCGCCGATAGATGGCGCTGTACCGCCGACACGTTGGGACCAAAACAACCACATTAATAAAGTATGCAAAGATTTTTTCGTACCTGCTACGGAACCCTATCTTGGGCGTGTCCGACACGCTCTTGGCCGGTTTTTTTTATAAAATTCAGAGTTTCCTCACTACGGAATTTTTTATAATAGTATATTTCATTGAAATTACTCATGTTATTATAACGAAATAATGTTGAGCGACTGAAAATTATTTCAACATCGAGCAAGTAAGAGCTTATTGCATGTATGAATTGGGGATGTCTATTTTTTTGCAATGTATAGTAAATCGAAAACCATTTCGAGATAAATGCTTTCTAACTCGTTTTCTGTAGTTATTATTTTTTTATATAACGTAATGAATTTATTAAATAAGAAATAAGCAATGACTTTAATTTGACATTGGTGTATTTTGCGTGACCGGTCGTACTTTATTGTGTGTGGTTAGTTTCTTCACAATTTACACGTGGATTATACTGCGGAGTTTGATTTGGACCCGCTGTCTGACATCTAGCACTTTGACAGTGCCAGTAAAGTGACACAGTGTATAGTGTACCACTACGCAAAAAATAATTAAAGGGGTTGCCTTATCGTACGCATTTAGATAGATTTAGAAATTTGGCATTGTGGGAGCCCTCAATTATAATCTGACGTCATCAACTAAAATAGTTTCAATAATTAATTTTGAAAAAAGTAGAGAACTAAATGACAAAATATTGAAATTAGTTTCTTATAATTGACTTTTCTATACAAAAAAAATATAAAAACCACTGCTAATTTTTTTTAGACATTCCCAATTTATAGATCTCAGGTAAGTACCAGAATTTGGAAACCATTAATTTTGCTTCTACCATTTCACAGGAGGACATTAATTTTATTACATATTTTCGTGCATAGCTCATCTGCCTGTGGTTAGGTTTGTTTCGTTTCTAGTTACAATATTTAAATTACTATCAGTAAATGTGTGCATGTATACCTAAATAGTTATTTTACCTTTAAGACATAAAATTACCGTATACAGGAAAAACATATGTTCCAGTTAACTTTTGAACGATTGACCCCGTATCAGAATCAAGAGTAAACACACTCAAAAGTTAAGGTACCTAAACTTAAAATTAACCCAAACAAAAATTTCATTAAAAATAACGTCTTTCGAATTTTGTCTTCTTTTCTGATACATTTTTTCCAATGAAGCTAATGATTTCGAATTCGTTAAATAATTAGTGCGGATTGGGTGCTCCACACACCATCGAACTGCTTCGCAGGTCGCAGGTATATGCAGTACGCTTAGTATAAGTTTTACTTCACCAAAATACTTCTCGATCGCGTTTACGTAAAAATTTCAATTCTATCGAAACATGGACGCGCGGCCGCGGAGGCGCTGTTCATGTTTCCCTAGTAATTGATTTTTTTACGTAAACGCGATCGAGAAGTATTGAAGTGAAGGAAAACTTATACTAAGTAAGCAGTATGCTTAGTATAAGTTTTTACTTCACCAAATACTTCTCGATCGCGTTTACGTAAAAAATTCAATTACTAGGGAAACATGGACAGCGTCTCCGCGCGCGCGCTTCCATGTTTCCATAGATTTGAAATTTTTACGTAAACGCGATCGAGAAGTATTGAAGTGAAGGAAAACTTATACTAAGCGTACAGTACGCTTAGTATAAGTTTTACATCACCAAAATACTTCTCGATCGCGTTTACGTAAAAAAATCAAATACTAGGGAAACATGGACAGCGCCTCCGCGGCCGCGCGTCCATGTTTCCATAGAATTGAAATTTTTACGTAAACGCGATCGAGAAGTATTTTGGTGAAGTAAAACTTATACTAAGCATACAGGATTTCTTTATGTTTTCCTTAGTCGTAAAGCTCACGGTAAACTCCAAATTTTAATGTTTGTTTGCACATAAATTCTGTAAACCTCTGTTTGAAAGGTCATACATACATGTAGGTTAAACCAATAATCTACTACGGTTTGAAGAAGCTATTTGTATTTGTAAAATTTCGCCGTACATGAATTATTGAAACAAAATTGAATTATGAATAATGATATTCAGGGTTGCTGTTCGATTATTCAAACAGGTTGAAAGTGACATTACCTGCAGGGGACAGGGCGGGCGCCGCGCGCGCGCTGCGGGCGACAAAGCGACAAGTCTCTAGCTACGCAATGTGACGGCTTATTGTACTCGTAAAGTACTTCATTAACTGACTGACTTTTACGAAGTTCATATTTTATTTCACTGTTACTACTTATTAAAACCGCGATAAAATAAATATAAACATTATTGCTAGAGGCTAATTCTGTATTCTAGAAGATCAAGTACCTGGCATGGCTAAAGCGCGTCATGATTCGCACCAGCAACGGCTCCGTTTTCTGGCGCCGGCTCTATCTGCGAACAAATCAAATTCTCAAACGACATTGACTCGACTTTTCTACTTTTATGGCATTTATTTTTTATAAATACAATGACCTAATAGTACCTACATTACTGAAGAAACCTGTAAGTAAACTATACTGAACAAGTACGATTTGAAATCTGAGCTATAGGCGAGGATTTCTATTTGAGAGTCCAGTATTGTTTTAAACTTTCGTGATTTACACTCATAATTACTATACTAAACGGAACTTATCACTCAATAAAAGAGTCCCGTATTGCACTTATTGCTCGAAGCTTGTATGATTTTCTCAAAAATAAAACAAAAGACTACAAAGGTAAAATAAAGTAGGTACATGCCGTACATGACAATGAAATATTTCCAAAATGTTAAATTTTTCCCGCTCTTTTTACCTTATTGCACGAACGCCGCAGCTCTCTTTTTTAGGGTTCCCACCCAAAACGGGTAAAAACGGGACCCTATTACTGAGACTTCGCTGTCGGTCCGTCTGTCCGTCTGTCACCAGGCTGTATCTCACGAACCGTTATAGCTAGGCAGTTGAAATTCTCAGAGATGATGTATTTCGATTGCCGCTATAATAACAAATACTAAAAAACAAAATTAAATAAGTATTTAAGGGGGCTCCCAAACAACAAACATGATTTTTGAAGTGAAACTTCTAATGCGACTTCCAACAAGGTTGCGTTAAACGTTTATCGCTACCATGGAGGGGGTATGAAAGCATTAGTATATATATATGTACTACCGAAGCAAGTAATCTCGCATTGTATATTACTAACGGATGTTAAAAACTTCCATAGTGCGATGCAGAACTCATACTATCTGTGCAACCTGCAGTTGTCGGATTAACCTGAAAACAATGTAAGTAGATTGTAACAAAAAGTAAAGTCAGCAAAAACCTCTTGTTAAAATAGAATTTCTAAACAAAAATATTCGGTTGATCACATAAACAGTTTATAGATACAGCTTAGTGTTGCAGATACATCTGGGGGCACGGTAGTGCCCCCGCCAAGTCGAGCAATACAAGAGCACGGCCGTACCATCCTTTTCTCGAACCCGTTCAGGCTATTTTCAACCTCCTGTAATTTTATGTTGAAAATAGCCTGAACGGGTTCGAGAAAAGGATGGTACGGCCGTGCCCTTGTTTTGCTCGACTTGGCGAGGGCACTACCGTGCCCCCAGATGTATCTGCAACACTAAGCTGTATCTATAAACTGTTTATGTGATCAACCAAATATTTTTGTTTAGAAATTCTATTTTAACAAGAGCTTTTTGCTGACTTTACTTTTTTTACAATCTACTTACATTGTTTTCAGGTTAATCCGACAACTGCAGGTTGCAGGCAACCGCATTCGACTTACAAGATCAACAATCAAACAATTGCAAGAATTATAGTCGTGGTTCATGACGGTGACATTGTAAGCCGCTATCTATTAATGTGCAATTCAATCGAGCTCACGATAACGCACTTGATGAGATTTTGATATGTGCAAACGTAAATCACAGTTCTGCCAGTGTATTCATCACTTTCGCGATTGTCAAGATAACGATACGATTTGACTGACATTATATTTTGTACACACTTGTATCTGTATACCAGTTGTACCCGCATAGACATGATAATTAGGAATAAAATTATTAGTCTATACTCTGTCTATTTAACAGAGTTAGTCCTAGAAAACAGAGAATGCACGTAATTGGTCAGCGATAAGGACGATGCACCGGCACAAACGTTCCACTGCGCAGGGCACATATTTAAATATTATTATCTACTACTTTAAATTACATAATTATGATTAATAGATGAGTAAACATGACATGTAATTATTTGAGGTGCCACGAGAAAAATCAAAAAATCACGAGAAATATTACGAATATTCCAACAAACGGCATGTAAGCCGAGCCCGCCATCGACGTGCGATTGTTGACGCCCACTCATTGACGTACAATAAAACAACTAGACTCCCAATCGCTTAACAAAAGTTCCTCAAAAAACGTCTTCAAAACAAAAATTTTCACCTTCTACGTAAACGAAGTCGCGGGTTAAAGTTAGCGTTAGACCAAAGTAACTATTCCACGCGGACGAAGTCGCGGGCAGAAGCTAGTACAGAATATTTGCCGCATAGTTTGTTTTGTTTTAAATCTAAATCTGTCAACAACTGCAAATTTTGATTACTTACATAATTTTCGTTTTTAGGTACTCAGTGCACAAGCAGAGACCGACGTCAGTCAACGTCATGGAATAGTTTCCATTTCTGTCGGTTCTCGCCAAACCAGTTCTTCAAAGATATCAATTGGATATCTAGTTATATGTAAATCTTTACATCGCTCCGTGAATTTGGATTCAATGTTTAGAATTTTTATGTAAATTGAAAAAAATAAACACTTATTGTTCGCTCAACATTTTAGAGCAATTTAAGGCCAATTTTTTATCAGACCCAAGTTAACCTACCTAGCTACCTAGCTGTGCCTACGCAGACGGCACCGGGTTTGAATTTTTAATAAAACCGGACAAGTGAGTGTCGGAACCTTATTAATTTAAGTACCTAGTGAGAGTTATAAACTTTCTGCCAACAAACTGGTATGCAGTTTGGCAGATGTATTTTAACATAAGTACCTATTTCTGTACTTCTTTTGTTTGTTTTTGTGTAAATAAATTAAAAAAAAAAACATTCTATAGTAGATATAATATTTACCTATCTTAATTGGAGTTCTTGCCATTTTTTTTCATGTACATACGTCATACAGAAAAAATCAAGTCTGGTTGTTGCTGTCCTTGTACCTACGCATAAATAAATATATTTGTCGAGATCTTCGTTTGAAGAAGTAATAAATTGTCGCTCAGCGGCCTCAGATGGGAACACCAAAAGACAAATCTAGTCACGGCTTCTCGTGGTAAAGTGTATGTTATGCCTAACTTTTCTTTGTCAACAGCAGAGCAGCTACTTACTGAAATTCCATTTGTTCGAAACACGATTGACATTTAATTAGATTAAAGGATTTGCCACACTGGATGCGTTCGGTCGCGGTCAGGTCAAATTGGACGGAGCCCGCATTATGTATGAACAACATTGTCTATCTACACTAATAATATTATAAAGAGGAAAGATTTGTACCTATGTTTGTATGTTTGTAATGAATAGGCTCAAAAAGTACTGGGCCGATTTAAAAAATTCTTTCACTAATAGAATGCTACATTCTTCCAATTTGACATAGGCTACATTTCATTTTGAAAAAAATTAGGGATCCTTGGTAAAATTTGAACAATGTAACCGAAGGTGTAGGAAAATGAGTCTTAAAATGTCTTTCGTCGAATGCGCTGCCGAAACTATTAGCGATAGAACAAAATAATGTACAACAATATTGAAGAACATCATAATGTCTACAAAAAACTCCGCGGTAGCATATGTCCAACTATTGTAGTTATGTCACTACAACAACTTTTTTCATTTTAAATATTAATGAAAATGCTAACCAAATTCAAACCATGCTATTTATGTGTTTATATTAATCCTTATCCAAATAAATTATTTAATGGTAAAGACCATTTAACTACCTATAAAATAGTTTTTAAATTATTTAAATTGGACTTTCCATTCAAAAGATATTACGAATTAAAAAATTCAAACAGTAAACAAAACCGCCATAGCGCCGTGGCCGTTGTTTGCGATGCAGTCTGAAAAGCGCGCCGGGCATCGCGGCGGGCGGGGTGGAGGGGGCACTGAAATACAGGAGTGGGGCGTGCACGTCTGTAATAATTAATAAATAATAAATAATAATTTTTTAATAAATAAAAATATTTGTGAAAAAAAGTGTTTTATATCCAAATTTCCAAAAATAAATAATTGTCTACCCCGTGCGAAGCCGGGACGGGCTGCTAGTATTAAATATATAGAGACCGAAAATGTTATATGTATATGTTATGTTATATCGCGGGCTGCGTTCAATTTGACCTGACCGCGACTCCAGAACGCATCCAGTGTGGCAAATCCTTAAGCCAGACATTTAGCAAAGCCGAATTCACTTGTAAATATTGTCTTATTTTTGACGACCAAATGGCCTAGTGGTTAGAGAACCTGACTACGAAGCTTGAGGTCCCGGGTTCGATTCCCGCGTCGGGGCAGATATTTGTATGAATAATACGAATGTTTTATCTCGAGTCTTGGGTATTTAATATGTATTTAAGTTTGTATATCTTCTTCTTCTATATATAAAAATCTCTTGTCACGGTGTTTGTAATCGAACTCCTCTGGAACGCCTCGACCGATTTTTATACAATTTTTTCTCTATAGGTACTTGGTAGGTCTGAGATTAGGTCGTACGCTATTTCTTCGCAGACGGAGTCGCGGGCAACAACTAGTCTAATATACAAAAATCTCGTGTCACGGTGTTTGTTATCGAACTCCTCCGAAACGGCTCAACCGTTTTCTATGAAACTTTTTTTTCGTATTCTGTAGGTCTGAGAATAAATTGTAGGCTATTTTTTATACCCCTATTCTTGGCAGACGGAGTTACGGGCAACAGCTAGTCTTCTAAGATATAAAAATCTCGTGTCACGTTATTTGTTATCGAACTCCTCCGAGACGGCTTGACTGATTTTAATGAAACTTTTTTATCCGTATTTGGTACGTCTGAGAATAAGTCGTAGGCTATTTTTTATACCTACCCCTGTTATTTGCAGACGGAGTCGCAGGCAATAGCTATACTTCAAACGTTTAGGTAGTTAACTAAATGTAAACAAACTTCAGTTTCCAAATTTGGCACATTCAAGGATTCAAAACATTTTATTTATCTATCATTGTAATACAAACTAGACTAACGTATTTTAATACAGAAATGTAAATGTTTAGATAGTTTAATGGGAGAATTACGGTATTTAAGACATCAGTTAACATTGTTTTGTTTACATTTAGTTAATTACCTAAACCTTTCAAGTATAGTCTAATACTAGGGGCGTTCAATAAAAAGTGAGAATGAGTATGTTATAAACAACTTTTACTAAATGTAATTTTATTTTTCGACATAGTCACCTTTTAGCATAATACACTTATTAAATCATTTTTCTAAACTTAAAATTTCATTTGTAAAAAAGGTCTCATCTTGAGTACTTAAAAAATCTTGTACTGCAGCGACTACCACGTCGTCGTCGTCTTCAAATTTCTGGCCTCACGGGTATTGTTTCAATCTCGGAAATAGGTAGAAATCACTGGGAGCGAGATCTGGTGAATACAGAGGATGCTTAAGGATATTGAACCCAGCATCACGAATTGCAGCCATTGCAACGATGGACTTGCGTGCCGGGGCATTGTCCTGGTGGAACAGCACAACTTTCGAGAGTTTACCTCGCCGTTTTTCGCGGATCTCATTGCGCAATGTTGCTATTTGTTTGGCGTATAAAGTGCCCGTAATAGTGGCTCCATGCTCGAGATACTCAATCATTAATACCCCTTTACCATCCCAAAAAACAGAGCCCATGACCTTACCGGCAGATGGGCTCACCTTGAATTTCTTCGGAGTTGGAGATGATGGCCTTTTCCATGTCATAGACTGCAGTTTCGTTTCAGGGTCGTAATGATGGAGCCATGTTTCGTCCATTGTCATAAATCGCGCCAAAAAAAGTTCCCGGTCTTGCTGCATCAGGTTCAAAGCTTCTTGACAAATCTCTAGTCTAGTTTGTTTTTGCGTGTCAGTAAGCATTCTTGGTACCCAACGCGCAGATACCTTTTTCATACCCAAGCGTTCATGTAAAATATTATGCACGCTCCCCGTTAAAATCTTTACATTTTCAGCAATAAAACGAACTGTGACACGACGATCCGCCAAAACTGAGTTTTCGACTTTTTTCACAATTTCTTCAGTTACTGCTGTAGTAGGGCGTCCGGAGCGGGGGTCGTCCATTGTCGATGTTCTTCCACGTCTAAATTCGGCGCACCAACGTGCGACTGTCGAATACGGAGGAGCATTAGACCCTAAAGTGTACCGTAAATCCAAATTGACTTGGTCCGTAGAAAAATTTTTCAAATACAAGTATTTGATAACGGCGCGCAGTTCAATTTTCTCCATTTTCGCTAACGTACTCAATAGCATTGCAAATAAATTACCGTATATTTTTTTAAACAAAAGATAGTTAGTTTTTTTTTCATAGCAATCAGCTAGATAGATTAGCTTTACCGGCCAGTATTTAATTTCGTAATATTAAAAGAGTTTGCATCTCATTCTCACTTTATATTGAACGCCCCTCGTATATAAAAATCTCATGTCACGGTGTTTGTTATCGAACTCCTCCGAAACGGCTTGACCGATTTTTATGAAACTTTTCGTCTCTGTTTGTTAGGTCTGAGAATAGGTCGTAGGCTATTTTTTTATACCTACCCCTATTCTTCGCGGACGGAGTCGCAGGCAACAGCTAGAATGTCTATATAAATATGTTTATCCGTTGCCTAGTAGGTACCCATAAATAACAAAAGCTTTACTTACTTTGGGACTAGGTCAATTGGTGTGAATTGTCTCGTGATATTTATAGTCAAACTAGCTGTTGCGCGCGACTCCGTCCGCGAAGAATAGTGTTAGGTATATAAACAATTTCCTACGACCCATCTCAGACCTACCGAACGTAGAGAAAAAAGTTTCATAAAAATCGGTCAAGCCGTTTCGGAGGAGTTCGATAACAAACACCGTGACATGAGATTTTTATAGATTAGAAGATTACTTATATCAAATATTATTGTGCCAAGAGTGAACATTTTCGTAAGACAACCCGCATAGTGAGAGAAGCCTACTTGCATCTAAAATGATCCCTGATGAGGCCTTTGCATTATTTTAACAGCTCCACATACTCCCGTAATCCTATAGGCCGAATGCACTGCAGATCCGCTAATGTTCGTTAGCGGACGATTAAGCTCGTTAACCTTTGTGCGCGTCAGCCAAAGTAAATGAAAAAAATAACGTATTATTTGCGTAACAGGCTACGCCACGCATTTGTATAAGTAGATGACGGGTGGGACAACTAAGATGTTGTTAGGGTTTAACAATATCATATCATTTATAGTTAGAGAAACAATTATCATAGGAACTGAAACAATTACTTTGCTCACCCGCGACCTTACGATAGTTACGTTTATGCAAGAAATATGTGTTCATGCAGTTCCTCCACCTCCGCACTGTACGAACACACACAAATCACACAAACCCAACAATCACCACCACCAAACTACACTGACGCGTTTCGAACTCAACCAGAGCTCATCCTCAGAGCACCACAACCGTACGCTAAACCACCAAATTTTTATTATCATAGGCTCAATTACATCTCACAAGTCTGTTAAATACGTAGAAACAAGTAGATTACGTTAAACATCATATTTTTTTCTATTTTCAACAAAACGTTCAAAATTGATGTACAGATCTATGTATACGGTTGTACTATACCGCGCTAACGTCACCAAATATGAATTTAAATCGGTGTGAAGGAATATGTTAACTTTCAAGGTTGCGTATTTATGATTCTACTGTAGAAATATTTTTTAAGCATATGTGAAATAAAGACATACATTTTTTTTATTTCATGGATATACCAGAACCAGCAAGTAAACAAACATAATGTGTCCAGCGAGATACCTATACAGAATCAGAACACTTCGAAGTTAAGGAAATGAAAACGTGAGCTGAGCTAGCAAGTCAAATACGACCTAGGTCTCTTCAAGGCTAGAGTGAATAGGCTGTTACTGAACCAGTGAGGTACACCTTTGGCCTCATCTACACTTTTCATCATGTGAGATAGTGGTCAATCACGGGTCAGGTTTATGTAAAAAAAAAAAGTCCAAAACCTGCAGAACAGCTACCATGAGAGGTCGCTACTGGCAATCCCGCTCTGTGCGGCCTTTTCTAATTAACGCATCTAATTTTTTACTACAGTAACTTTACAATAGAAATTCAATCGTGACTTAAAATACCGTCGTATCAAAATTAGGCGATTGGATCTATGAAATGTATAGCAGACTTTCTAAACATAAAAACGTTACAAAAGTTTTTCAAAGTAAATAAAATATCAAGAGTACAAAAATAAAAGTTTAATATTTGTTCGCACAACTGAAGAAGTTTCAAATAATGCCGTTGTAAGAGCTCTCAACTCAACTTCAAACCTCCCTATTTCAGATTTGAACTACATATAGATATGTAATGTAATAGGGAACTAAATAAGATACTTCTATGTCAGATTTTCATATATTTCGTGCTTTATTTACAGAAAGTTGTCGTGATAGGTTTTTAAGATTTCTCATTCTTTATATTAAGTTTTTCAAGTGATGGTGGAAAGAATCAGCAGAGTCAGTGAAAATATTTTACATGTAATTGTAAGTTAATTTTATTGCTAGAACCGCTTGGCTTTAATGTTATGTTATAGATAGGATGTAATTGTAAGTAGGTACGCATGCAAGAAACGTGATTTTATCTTGCAGTTTTTACTTAACTTTATATTGGCAATATAGATAATTATCATCATCATCATCCCAGCCTATAAACGTCCCACTGCAGGGCACAGGCCTCCTCTCAGAATGAGATGGCTTGGGCCGTAGTTCTCACGCGGGCCCAGTGCGGAAACAAGCTTAGCTAGAATAACTATAATGCACGCCTAATCATAAGCTCAGTTGAGATTTGCAGGAAAAATGGCGCAATTTGCACTACATTGCGAGCCCGTAAAGCGAACGAGTTATAGTAGAGGAGACGTGGAAGATCGACCTTCACCGATCTGTTAACTCGATGAGACATATTTTTTATCAAAATTTATAAACAAATATGCCTATGATAACTTGCCTATCGAAAAGTGTTCATAGATTTTTTTTTGTTTTATTGTGGAGTGCCTTTAGCCATCTTCCAGCTCCATCATCAGACCATGGTTACCATCTGGGATCAAAGTACTCGTCAAGATGAATCAAACGAGTCCAAACTCGATGGGGTAATTCGTAATTTAATTAATTCAGTATGGCCAAACCCAAAGGCACTCCACAATAAAACGACATAACCCCATCGAGGTTGGACTCGTTTGATTCGTCTTGACGAGTACTTCGATCCTAGATGGTAACCAGGGTTTGATGATGGAACTGGAAGATGGCTAAAGGCACTCAACGATAAAACAAAACAAAATAGCTATGAACACTTTTCGATAGGCAAGTTATCATAGGCATACCTATTTGTTTATAAATTATATTTGATAAAAAATATGTCTCATCGAGTTAACAGATCGGTGAAGGTAGATCTTCAACGGCTCTTAGACCATTAGAGTTGATCCATCGAGCGCCGCAATGTGATGCAAATCGATAGATTTATCTTGCAGATTTAAACTTGGCTTTAAGTATTATAACTATAAATTGAAAATTTAAAAAACACCCAACGCAATGATGTCACTCGTATGTTTAAAGCGCAACACACACAGAGAGCGGGCGCGGAGCGGGTCGGGCCCGCGGCGGGTGTAAAATACATGGCGGTGTATGGACGACATCACACAGACGGCGGGCGGGGAGCGGGTCGGGCCCGCGGCGGGTGTAAAATACATGGCGGTGTATGGACGACATCACACAGAGGGCGGGCGCGGAGCGGGTCGGGCCCGCGGCGGGTGTAAAATACATGGCGGTGTATGGACGACATCACACAGACGGCGGGCGCGGAGCGGGTCGGGCCCGCGGCGGGTGTAAAAAACATGGCGGTGTATGGACGACATCACACAGACGGCGGGCGCGGAGCGGGTCGGGCCCGCGGCGGGTGTAAAATACATGGCGGTGTATGGACGACATCACACAGACGGCGGGCGCGGAGCGGGACACGCGCGGGCCAGTCCAGTGTTGTTTTTTACTGTTATCTAGCAAAAAATAAATAAATATCACGGGATAGTTCACACCAATCGACCCAGTCCCAAAGTAAACTAAGTAAAGCTTGTGTTATGGGTACAGTCAGCAACGAATGTCCATGAACACATCCAAATTTTCATAACACCTGCACGCTGTAAAGTTTCATATGTTACTGAACATGATGTAATACAAATATCGATTGGACACTTGCAAATAACAGAAAACGGTGTACACTATTTTTTCAAAAGTTGCTGAACATGTTTATTAGATTACGTACTTCTTAACTTCAGTTGAATTTTGACAATCATCGAGAAGAGTGCCAACCTGTCACGTCATTTCATCTCTTTCTTTCATTGTGGGTATGTATATGACATCGTCGTTGTCTTTTTTCACACGAGCCAGTGTTTCTTGTTTATTTTAGGTAAAATGTGTAGCAACCTCTTTTGTTTGAATTGGATGTGAAAATAATAAATCTGACCAAATACTTTGTGAATTATAATTTCCTTTGACATTTGTAATTATAATGTCCAACTACTTTTGAAAGTATACTGTTCAGCCACTTTTTAAATTGGCTAAGTAAAGTTTTTTGAAGAGGTGCTAATTATATTTTTTTTCGACAGTCGGCGTACTGGAGATCGAGTAACTGCAGCTGTTTTATTTTTATGGCCTATTGTTTACTGGAAATATTTTTTTGAGTGTTTGAGATGACATTTGTGAGATTTTATGGTTGACAAGCCGTTCGTGCTCAGAACTTAGTAGAAACAGAAAAAAAAACCGAAGTGAACGGTCACTGCTGTCAATGTCAAATCGTTTGCGTTACGTTTGCTTTGCGTTTTGGTGTGCTCAGTGTGATTTTTTGACTATTTTTATCGACCTCCGCATAAAATCCGGACTTTCAATTTTACCGCATTTCTCCACAACTTATGCACAATAATTGGATCACGATTGAATACTTTCGATCACTATTTTGGAACTGCTTCTTGGATAACGCAAAGCAAACGAAACGCAAACGGTTAGATTTCATTTGACATTGACAGAAGCGACAGTTGAATTCGTTTTTTTTTCTATTTCTTCTTAGTACTGAGCACGAACCGCTTGTCAGCCATAAAATCTCACAAATGTCATCTCGAACACTTAAAAAAATATTGCCAATAAATAAAAGGAGATAAAAATAAAACAGCTGCAGTTTCTTGGTGTTGAAGTCGACCCCTGTCGAAAAAAAACATAATTAGCATCTCTTCAAAAAACTTTACTTAGCCAATTATAATGTCTAGTCACTTTTTGATTTATACTGTCCAGTTACTTCTGAAAGTATACTGTTCAGCAACTTTTGAAATTATATTGTTTAGCTACTATTGGCATTTTAAGATGTAAATGTATTTTTGTTTGTACTTCAGTACAGTAACTTATGTACAATGAATGTGTCTAGTAACTTTTAAAATCTTATTTTGTTCGGCGACTTTCGTTGCAGACTGTACTAGGCAACGGATAAACATACTTATATAGATAGATACATACTTAAATACATATTAAACACCCAAGACCCAAAAACAAACATTCGTATTTTTCATACAAATATCTGCCCCGACACGGGAATTGAACCCGGGACCTCAAGCTTCATAGTCAGGTTCTCTAACTACTAGGCCATCTGGTCGTCAATATTTTATATTACTCTTGTTGGCAACACTGCACTGGCCCGCGCGCTTTTTGTGACGTCGGGCGACGGGCGCGAACCCGCGGGTGCCCGCTCCGCGCCCGACCCGCGCCCGCTCTCTGTGTGTGTTGCGCTTAAACGTTAAGTCAATGCCCATTATGCGTCTAAGATCCCTTCCGCAGCTAACAAAAGAGCTGATAACTTTGAAACGGCTGAACCGATTTTGATGAAACATATCTAAGAACCATATCGCCAAGAAACCTGCTTTCTATTAAAAAAAAACCGCATCGTCACTACTTTGAAAAAACTTCGTATCTCAAAGTGTATCTATTGGGAAGTACACTTTTAAAGATCAAGAAAGCAATTTTTGAATTGCACCTTTTTAGGTGACAACAATTTAGGTTATGGCATCCCTACTGATGACAATCGCAAGAGTTAAAACATGCTTTTTAGGGCTCTATATGAAAAAGGTGGGAGGGACCCTATTACTACAACTATGGTATCAGTTCATTGTCTAACTGCCACAGAGCTAAAATATAATTTTAACCATAATGACAACTACGAAAATTAATTTCAAGTTAACCTGCTACAAACATACATCCTGAGTTTATACAACAGAAATAGAGCTCTAGAGACTAAGCAAATAAATTCTTGAAATCAAATTTTTTTTTTAGAGAGAGAGAGAGAGAGAGAGAGAGAGGGAGAGATAGATTTATTGAATCAGGCGTTACTTTGCGGAGGTCCATATTAATGAACTAAAACAATTACTGAGCAAAGTAACAGAGGGTGTAACTGAGGGTGAGCAAAGTAATTGTTTTAGTTCATTAGAGAGATAGATGTTTATTTACACATATTTGATACACAGGAAATACAGTTGACAGGAAAAGATACAAAAAAAAATCATCAAATAGTATAAATTGGGCCCCACTCAGCATAATGTTGCGGCAAAACCACAACGCTGTTTTTCAGTGGGACCCATTTAAAAACTAAACACAAATAAAAACAACCATACGTTTTACGTACCTCGTCTTATCTCATGCAATGAAAAATGCAGATGAGGCCAAAGATTTTATCTCACTGATACAGTAACAGCCTATTCAGTTCACCCCAGGCTAGAAGGTTTTTAACTTTAGAAATTAATTCAACATAATTTTTTCTTGACATTTAATTTATTTTGCATTTATTTTTTGACTTCGTATTTTGTTTGTTAATTGAATTCCATGGTCTGAAATCTTTTGTAATTTAATAATGTAACTAGATAATTATGGATTGTAAAATAATGTAATTAGATAATGATTAAAGAATGTTAAATGATTGCAATGCCCCTGCGGGGTTTGTGTTAACTAACTGTGTAACACTATTCACTATCCCTGAGCAATAAAGATTATGAATTATAATTCAGGCATTACCTTGCAGAAGTCTGTATCAAAGAATTGTATTACCTTTGAGTATAACATTTGTTTTGTTTAATGGCAACAGGTGTTTGTTTGTGTTTGGAATTTTTCGAATTGAACTCATTGAAAATTCAAAATGCATTTTAACATTTTCTGTGGTGTTGTGGTAGTTGGCCCTGTGTGACAGATGTGTTGTTTTATGTTGACACACACACATACATACATATGTTTTGACACATATGTGTTGTAGCAGTGATGCATGGGCATCTACATTCTAAAGTGTGCAATTACTTTTTTTATCAAATGAGGAAATTTTGGTATTTTCGTACAAAGAAACAAGCAGTATTCATTTTCACAAAAAAATAATTATATGGCTTGTCACAAAAACGACAGAAAAAAATTGTATGGAAAATTAGGGATATCTTTTTATCATCAAAATGAACACTGCTCTTGATTCTGCATAAGAAAACACCAAAATTACCTCATTTAAAAGAAAAAGTATTTGTGCACTTTATTATATTGTAGCTCATTAATTCAACATATTTAAAATTCTTATTTCATTGGAAAATTTTATTCTCAAATGGTAGCAGGCAGTTGATCTTACAATTTATTTCTTCTACACTGTATAAACTATGCAAGGACTTGGAAGGTTTAAAGTTAAGGAGGGTTCCCAAACATGAAATGTGTTCTTTCTTTGCCACTATAAAACTGATAATTGTGTGGTGGTATGGAACCCTTCATGTATGAAGCCAACCTTTACTTGGCTGGTATGTTTTTTACTTAAAGCACAATAAAATATTGTGACTTTAAATTCAGAAAACAATATATGGATGGATGGATGTGCATGTCCTGTGGACAGTTTTGCCACACAACAAAATACAAAAAGAGTGTGCACTCTTGAGTTGTTTTTATATACAAAATTCAATCCCAGGGGTTTCATAGACAGATCCAAAATTTAAGGTTAACATAGATTTTTAGGAGTATTAGAAAAGTTCCATGGATCATTGTAAGGAGTCCCTAGGAGTCCATCCTAAAAAAAGTTGGAAAGGCTACAATATGGAATCATTTTATTTAACTACAGAGATATTTGAATAGATCTGACACTGACATTAATCTTAACTTCCTATCCTGCTTCTTCCAATGGGATTACCGACTAAAGAGCCAGGTATTGCAACATTTGGTGTTACCTAGAATTACACATTTATGATGTCCTAGCAACAGCAACCGTCTTGTAATGTTTTGAGTCTATGCAATGTATTACCCAATCACACCAGGTGGTTGGCAACACTGTAAGCCTAAACATTACTGTGTATATTCTGAAGAATGTTTATAAGCTTGCTGTGATTTTGAAACCTTTATAATACAGTACGAAATATAGTCTTATTTATGTAAAAAAAACAGCAAGGAGTATGTTCCTAGCCTATGAACTATCAGAAAAGTCGTTAAGCAAGCAATTCATATGGAATTCCAATACTTACTGCCCGCCTTTCGATGAACTTGGCTGGTTGTGATTATCGTCCATTCCGTTGGAAGAAGCATGGAAGCTTCACGAACTAATTAGTTTTCAAGTCTCCAAAACTTGGCTTCACTTTTAACCGCGTAAAGTTCGAATACAGGAGTTAAATAATATGTAGTTAATTATAGCACACAAAGTCCTTGTTTATTTCTTATTTGAGAGTTCGATAAAAACCTTTGAAAAATATATATTTCTAGAAACAATAAAAACACTTTGCACGTACTCTCGAATCTTTCGATCATAGTAAACCAACCACATCTAATCCAATTGCGTTGACAGACGACGGTCAAACGTCAATGTCAAAACATGCGTTTTGTTGTTAGCTCTCACAGTCAATGGTTCAATACATTAGATTAAAATCAAGACGCACATTTTTTAGGAATATCGGCTCTAGTTTACATTATGGCAAAACTTTTTGTATGATTATTGTTGATTTTTCACTATCTTGTTTTAAAATGGCGTTAGAACTTGCCTTAGTTGAGGTAACAGCTATGAAATGAATAATTAATGAAATGCCTGTCTTACTCGCTCACCTAGGGTTCCGTTCCGTAGGTACAATGAGGGTTTTCTATGAGAGGCTATTTGGCGCTAGTATCGTCAGGGGGGTTACTCCGAAATTCGAAGTTCGAAGTTCGGATCGTGCGGTCCCTCTCACTCTCGTAATAAATACCATTAGCGTGAGCGGAACGGCATGAAACGAAGTTCGAATTTCGCGCTTCGTAGTATAGGGCCAGAGGCCCTACCACGTAGTGCATAATTCGAACTTCGTTTCGTGCCGTCCCGCTCACGCTAATATGATTTGACACGAGAGTGAGGGGGATAATGCGATACGAACTTCGATTTTCGAATTTCGTGGTAGCGCCTCAGGTCCGTTTGACAACTTTGACATTTGTTGTATGGGTGTAACGTCAAATAGGCCTTACGATACCAACGCCATCTAGCGATATTCCACCTGTCAGAAAACCCTCATTATAATAATATGCCACTGTACTTACATCTCTTTAATATGTAAGTATATGATTTCTCTTCACTGGTCTATTTAAAACGCAATTGAGTCCAGTATACTTAGGCGGCCCCTAAACGATCAATTATATTGCACAATATTGCGAATTGTGCAATATTATTGACCGTTTAGGGTTAATATTGAAGATTGCGCAATGATACACCGAAAGTTTGAGCGAGTTTAATTTTTATTGCGCCATATTTTTCCATTGCATCGTGTAGGGTCAGTATTGTGCAATATTTTAGTATCCGACTGAACACGAAAACATTGTGCAGTTCATATTATTGAGCAATTAGTAGTATTGTACAATGTTATTGTAGGTCTAGGGGCCGCCTGACAGGTCGATTCACAAGAGTTGGCACGAATGGATCGAATGAGTGAATGAAAGTATCTACTTATGTGTTACCTATTTGAATACACTTCACACAAATATGAAAATGTCATGCATCAGTCATTTTCCTACAAAAATGTCAAAGTGACATTGCTTTCGTTCATTCCATTCGTGCCAACTCTTGTGAATCGACCTGTACTTTGCATGAGCTATGTAGTATGTTTATTAAATAAACAACATCAAAAAAAAGGAAGGTTCTCAAATCAACTAAGTACATGTTTTTTTTTTATACACTACTAGCTGTTGCCCGCGACTCCAACCGCGACGAATAGAGCTTTATAAATTTAGCCTACGACCTATTCTCAGACCTACCAAATACCTACGGATATAAAGTTTCATAAAAATCAGCCGACCCGTTTTGGAGGAGTTCGATAACAAACACCGCGACAGGAGAATTTTTATATAGTATTAGAAAAAAAGAAGATAGAAGACGAAGATAGTTTTTTTAGTGGCAGCTGGGGCCTGGGATAGTATGAGTAGGTAACACTGAAACTATAAGATAAAAAATCGTGCGTGCAGCTCCTCCGCGCGGAAGAAGTGAAACTTCGTAATGTGGAAATGAAAAAGGCACTTATACATCAATATGAACCTTATTACAATAACTTAAAGAGCCAAATTTACTTATGCATCTATGTGTTTAAATTACTCACTAGATGGCGCTTTTATCAAATCTCATACAAATTAGCGAAACAAGTTACATAACTCGTCGCTAGATGGCGTTGCTCCTCGTGTGCACGTTATTTTTCTTGATTTTTTCGTTATTCTCAAAGATATTCAATACTTTTTTTTACTAAATACGTTTAAAATACTTTATTCTACGATCTACCATTAAAATAGTTTTGATTTTTACAAGTTTTCATACTAAACCACGCAATTCTTCTGGCTCGCACTGACGCAGTTTTTAACATCCGTTAGTATAATATACAATGCGAACGTCTCGTAAACGGCAACTTGCGTTGCGTTGCGTTGCGTTGCGTATCGCATTTAACGCAACGTTTGTTGGAAGTCGCGTTAGAAGTTTCACTTCAAAAAGATCCGTAGTAAGGAACCAACAGCACTGATTTTAGCATCAAGTAAAACTGCATTCGTCAATTAAAAAATAAATTCAAGAAATTGCTGACTGCACTTTTTGTTAACTCTACGTGGATTGTCATCTACCCTAGAAGTGGGCCAAAGGAGGGTAGGCAAATTGGCCTACATGACCAGTAAGAACATGCGACATGTCACTGGATAGCTTATTCTAAGCTGTAAAACATTTACTACGGCAGGTAGGTACTTAGTTCTAAATCTTAGTGTGAAAAAAGTTATCGCTGCATAAAAGTAATGAGGTTTGGGCTGAGATTGGGATGAGCCTTATTTGTTTATTTACAAAGCGAATTAATAGGAAAATAAGGCTTATCCCATCCATATCCTCTCGCAAACGATTGAATTAGGTACAGTCGAGTTCTCCAATATCTGTACAGCCAACCGTTCATAAATATCTGTACATAGACCTTATTACCGTAACATAAGGTTCATGTTTATATACACCGTGAAATTTTAGTGGTTGTTTTCCCGAAACGAGGTGATTTAGTATCGATTGTACAATCGATTTATAGTTACTATTTTGACTAGAGTCAATAATCCAATTGTGAAAAACGAAAGGCGAAAATGACCGCAAACCAATAGTAACGCTTCGTTGGTACAAGTAGCGTACGATCGTACGATAGGTTAGGTACCAACGAAGCGTTACTATTGGTTTGTGGTCATTTTCGACTTTCGTTTTTCACAATTGGATTTTGGACTCTAGTCAAAATAGTAATTATAAATCGATTGTACAATCGATACTAAATCACCTCGTTTCGGGAAAACAACCACTAAAATTTCACGGTGTATTTATGAACGGTTGGCTGTACAGATATTGGAGAACTCGACTGTACCGCTCGCAAACTGTGTTGGGCCATTCCTGGATTTAGCCCCTGACCTATAAATATTGCATGTTTAATACTAATAGTAAAATTAATAAGATATGCAAGGATTTTTTTCGTAACGGCTGCGGAACTTCGTCCCCGATACGTATGCTCTTTTTTAAACGACTTCAAAAAAAGGAGGTGGTTCTATGTTCGACTGTGTGCATTTTTTTTTACTTTTTTTTCTATTTATCTTTGAATGCTTTCTTTTATGCATGTCACTAAAATTTATGACTTTTATAGTTTCTAAATTTATCCGTAGGTGACCCATAAATGGACCCCCGGTAACTAACTACTCATAAAAGCTCCAATCTAAGTTCCTTTATCAATTCATATACTCATACCTACATAGCACAGTGCCTTTTGAAAAATGGGAAACGTTATTGCGATAATTGTTTCGTTTGAAACAAAATTTTGACAGGACTGACAATTGGCTTTTGGGTCAAGCAAATGTGAACTTTAAAGTGACGAACCTTTTTGTTACCCCGACTGTACCTACGTTCGTTTTGTTTGAGAATGATTCTGTGCTCGTTCTGGCTTTTTGCTTTAAACTCGGCATTATAACGTGAAGTAAAAATGCTATAAGTTCAGCTGCATGAGTGAAAAGCAAAAAGTGTCCAACTGGCTTACGCTAGGGTAGGCAAGGAAAGGTGTCATAGGAAAGTTCGTGCGTTTTTTTTTACTCTTTCACGCTATAATGGCTGGACGGATTTGGTTAAAATTCGGTATGCATATAGTTTGACTTCTGGAACATATAAGGTAGACTACTTTTTATTCTGATAGTTCCACGGAATCGGGATAAAATCTCAAAATGTCGGTTGACAGATAAAATTTGCTAAGAGTATTATTGATATGTAACTACATCGTAAATGAAAGACCACGATACATGTTTTGGGGATTCCCATGGGAACTTAGTAAAGTCCCGGAATTTCAGTTTGACTGCCGGATTTAATGATTTGGCTCAGGCTCGTTCGGTCCGTTTCCTAACATGTCTGGTTCTCAAACTGGTCTTCTTCCAAGAAGTGACTCTTTCCTATAATGTCAGCAAATGGTTTCCTATCATGCCACTGTCCTATAGTGATCGTTTCCTATTGTCCGTTTCAAAAATTGACCTGCTTCCTATAATGTCCGTTCCTTGTGAAGTCCTATTCCTACGATGTATGCTTCCTATAATACCCACTATTTGTGTTCTAAAGCCCGTTTCCTACAATGTCTGCTTTTCAAAATGTTTTCTTTTTTGTCCCTGAATTCATGAAGTAGTTTCCGCCTTCCGGAAGTACTTGAAATTAGCATGCCTGGGATACTTCGGGGCATCTATACGAAAGTGATGTAGCAAAATATTATCGACAAAAAAATATATCGCTTCCGGTACATTAGCACCTCAGCTCAAATTACCCTTATACTCAGTACAACCCAATGTCAAAAACTCATATTGTCACATAAACATAAATTTAAAATAGCCTAATCTCTAAACACCAGAGTCCCAAAAACACCAAAAACAAACTGATCGTGTAGAAACCTTTGTTTAACCAATGTAAATCCTTATTTTGTTTCACTTTTTTATGTTTTTTTTTCAAAGTTACTTTATTAAGTGATTGTAGTTATTAAATAAATATTGTAGAGTTGTAGTATAAATAAATTTAGGGTATTTTGAGAATCAGACATTTTGAGAAGTAGACAACATAGGAAACTGACACTGTGGGAAGAAGACAATTTTAGGAAACGGACCGAACGAGCCTGAGCCGCGACAATGTGGGGGAAGGAAGGAGCAGACATTTTCAAAAGAAGACATCATAGGAAACGGTCAATGTCGGAAGAAGGCCACTTTAGGAAGCAGACATGTTAGGAAACGGACTGAACGAGCCTGAGCCAATGACTGGCTACGGCGAACAAAGCTGCGGGTAAAGGCTAGTGAAATAAGAACAACAAAAACAACCCTTTTTAAAATATTTTATTGCAATGCATTATTTGGTATTACGACCTACTTATACAAAATTATTTACGCTATCGTAGTAAAGAACATTTTGGTGTTTCAATTTTAATTTGACATAAATAACGAACACTTTCAGCAAAGTAAAAAAAAAGATGTAGATAAATAAATATGGTTCGCTAAAACAATTTATTTATAAGTATATCGTTTTAAACATTGACGGTTTTCACTCACAACTATTACCATTTACTTACGGAACTTGATCGCGTAATGTATACTGTTTAAATTACCACGATGTTTCAGCCACATTGCAGCTACTTGGTCACGAGTAATTTATTGAGTCAGGTGTTACTTTACGGAGGTTCTCTGAACTGAAACAGAGAACATCTGAAGACGAGCTCTGGTTGTGTTCGAAACGCGTCAGTGTAGTTTGGTGAAGGTGATAGTTGGTTTTGTGTGATTTGTATTGAACACATAGTGTGTAGGTGGAGTATCTGCATGAATACGCATTTTAAAAATAAACGTAGCTATCGTAAGGAAAAAAAAATCTGGGTTTGATTCTGTTCGCCCTACCCCTACACTTCTATACTAGAAGTGGCAACGGCCACTGGAATGGGCCCGACACAAAGAGGTAATTTAAACAGTATTTCACTACGCGATTAAGTGCTAGTTGATATGAATACATTTTATATACTTAAACGTTTTAAAAAAAAATACACAATTGAGGGATTTAATAAAAACAAAACTATGTTTTTTTGTGTAACGGAGTTACCCATATACTTTGTATGATTAACATTCGTTACGCAAAAAAGCGATCGTGATTTTGTTTTGATTGCCCTTAACTATGTAAATTTTCTTTTAAAATATAAACTTTTTTTTGCTACACCTATGTAAATTAGTATGCGCTCTCTGCAGCGTCCCTTACTTACTAATAAGAACATCTAGTTACTATATAGACTCTTGTATACTATAGTGCGAAAGGGACGCATGCATTATGCAATTTTAGGCAAAATCCATTTTTTGTTGAGTTTAATTCATTTAATCCATGCCGATAATCATTAGTCAGGTTTCAGTCAACTGCATGCAACCAAAATCATAACATTAACAAATTTCTGACTGACCAACCACTTTAAACTTGAAACAAACGAAAACCTTGTCTTAACTAGCATAATACGGCTAACATATAATTGCTAATAAAACTGCCATTTTGTCTTTTCGAGATACGCGACCCCTAATTTAATTATTAGTACCTGGGCGACCAATCTCCGCTCGGGCTGAAACTCAGTACCAAGCGTTTTCCCAGAGATAAGACCAAGCTAGATCAATTTTTCATCTCCGAAAACCCCCACATACCAAATTTCATCGAAATTGTTGGAGTCGTTTCTGAGATTCTGATTATATACAAGAATTGCTCGTTTAAAGGTATTAGATTAGAATCTATCTAATCTAATACCTTCTTACTTCTTTTTTCTTTCGATTTCGATTTTTTCGAGTACCTATGGTGTGACAGGGTGAATATTCGAGCGTTTTGACCGCGCGGTTAAACGTCATTACCATTCAACGATTATTACCATAATCGAAGGACGAGTCGCGCGAAATTTCATCAAACTAAATTCAGCATTGGTACTGTCTTAAGTTTTCATAAAAAGTTAACCCTAAGCATCATCCATTTTAATAATTTCTGCTCAAATGGTAATGACAAAAAAAAAAACGCCGTAAAAACGCTGAATATTTACCCGACAAATCTATCTAGATTTGTCACACCATACTGCTCTAGCATTAAACACGAGTCAACTTAGTTATTATAATTAATTTGTGAAATACCTTTACTAACGTGTGGTCTTGAATGCCATGCCTTGTTGATTATGCCACCGCCCAGAAGTGCTCGTTATGTCAACGTGCCAAATCTTCCGAGATTATTTTATTTGATTTATTCCTACATTCGTAAACAGTCATTTAGCGCGCAATATAAACGTAAAATAGTTTCATTAATACATGCTTCCATTCGGCGATTTTCAGTGTTTTCTAATGAGTTTCATCAATAGATCTTGACAGAATGGGAACAGTTCCTCCTATTAATACACTTAATAACAACAATATTGAAATTAGCAGATTAATAAATAAGATATAACAATAAACTAAGTTATTCCTCAAAAAACTTTTGTTTCAAGTTTACCTAATAAGTTATTAATCTTAGAGATAAATAAAATGTAGGTATATCTAAGATTAAATAACTGTCGCACAAAGTTGGCTCCGATATCGTGTTCTCATAAATTATTCGCCAATTTGATACGTAATTTAGTCGAAAAATAGATGCATTTTCTTTAGTAAGTCGAGAATGAGTAGTTATATAATCAGAGATGCAACCGCCTTTCTTCGTTTCTATTTCTATAAAGGTTTGGTTTTGTCTGCCAAATAATTTTTCAAGGTAATGGACAAAAATCCAGTTTCGGAACAATGAAATTCGCGAAAAATATTTTATTCATAATTCCATAGATTATTATTATTAAAAGCTTGAAGGAATGTTTCTGCAAAAGTGACGAACAAAAAGCGATCCTAAATAATATTTTGAAACTCTTTGACTATATAGAAAATAAAATTGAAATTTGACATTGAACTTCTCCAGAAGCTATGGTAGATACATATTTAGAAATCTTAACTTATTAGTTTTGAGATTACTTTTTAGTCAATATTAAATCCCCACAAATGTGTAAACTAATTGTAAATATAATATTCATAACTTAAAACTTATAAGCTAAAAAAGTTGTAGATCTTGATATACGATTAAGTGTCAAATAAATTGATCTTAATCAAAACTGTTCATATGGACGGTGGTTTGTTTTTTATATGAATTGAATATTTCCAGTTAGTAATCTTCAATTATTTATTTTATAATAAAACGAGCTGCTGCCCGCGACTCCGTCTGCGAAGAATTCGTTTATCGCTATCCCGCGGGAACTATACAATTTTCCGGGATAATAAGTATCCTATGTGTTAATCCGGATTATTAACTATCTGTGTGCCAAATTTCATCAGGATCCGTCAAACCGTTTTAGCGTGAAAGAGTAACAAACATCCATCCATACATACATACATACTTACAAACTTTCGCGTTTATAATATTAGTAGGATACGATTTGCGTGATTAATAATGCTATACATAGAGATTTATTTCATCGCGTAACTTTGTCATACATACAAATTATAGCTATCAGATCAGTGGTGTTACGTTTTGTCTAAGGAACTTTCGATAATCTTTTAACAATTAGGTCACAGTCATTATGGACTTGATTGTTGAGCCTCAATGGGGCCTTGCAATAGTGAGATAATTTGTTAATATTGTTTACAGTTTGTGTTAGGAATTTGAATATGCCAGCGATGACCAGTTGCTCGACATTTTTTAATGCCAGCGATTGTTATAATATAATATAAGTACGACAATTTAGGATCTCTGAATAGACTTGCTAGTCCATATCTACATTCGCAACGCTGACTTGTCCCACCAGTTCCATATAAAATGCATTTAGAAGAATCAACTACGTTCGCCATTATACTATCTAATACCATGATGGTCCCTCACTAGGTTTACCGATTGCAAGTACCTAAACCCAGATATCCTTAATGGGACAATGTGAAGCTAAGTTTAATCTATTTCAACGAGATAAATATTAATCAATTCCTTCAATTACATTATAAGTATTATACTATAACACTAAAATTTATAATCATCTTAACACTGTAGTCCAATATGATAACATTCATTTTCTAATTAACAACTCATTATTTTAATGCATGTTCAGCTCAACATGTTATCTTTTCAAGAAACTGTATTAATCACATTTTTGAGACTTGTAAATACTTACTTTACATGGGGTTATCATTTGTGCGTATGATTATTTAATTAGTTATTATTGCTATTACACATACGGAGCTCGTATTAAATTTCATATTAGTATCAACAAGAAACTTCATTAGTTGGAATGCACGTGTCATTAAACAAATAACCTAACCCTACTCTGCGTTCGGCGGGCACTGGCCAGCAGAGCAACCAGTTCGGTCTACATGATTTTATATTGATTACAACCGTACTCAGCAAAATCATCACTGTAAAAAATGTATTTAGAAAACTTACGACTAAAATATAAATAAATATACACATTCAAACAAACTAATAATAACATTAGTGCCAAAATTGGAGTATAATACATATAAAAATATCTATATAAATCACATTTAAAATTTAAATTGCAATCTTTAAATGAACTATAAAGAGAATTCCGAAATAAATTATACCATGACGTTACAAAGCTTTGTTAATGTAAGCTGTATACTTGTGGGCGTTGATCGAAGCGTGTACAACGATAATTGTACGAACCCTTTTCCAGGCATAGTAGCAGACCACATAAATCTACACAAAGGTTCGACCTTGCTTCCTTTACAATATGGTAGAAAATAGATAGATTGTGTTTAAAATATGCATTACTTTTAAATGAATCCTACACAGGAAAACAATGAATGATTAATTTTGTAGTAGCGTATCTAAATAGATGGCGCCTGGAAAAGGGTTAAAGGCTGACCATTGTTATGTGAGGGGCGGCCGTGGCGGAATCTCACTGCAAATTATTTATATTTAACACTAGTAACAATTTCGTGGCTGTCATCTTACTGGTCTATTTTAATGTCATATATTAATAAAAATGAAATATTCTTTGGTCACTATTATAAATAGGAATGAGGAAGTATTTTGATAGCATAATGACCAAATGAAAGATAGGGAGCCGAATCTTGCAGCCATCGGAAACAAAATCTGTCGCAAATTGATGAAAAAGAAACTGACGTTCCATACGAAATTGACCCATTTTAAGAATTTTACGACAAACATGTGATGGTTGCGACAGAGTGGCGCAGACCTTTAATTTTTTACAATTTTATGTCGTACTCCAGTTAAATGTAGTTCTATGGAATATCAGAATTGAGAGATGGATCTCGATGACACTGAATGTCTTTACAGAGTTACTATATTTAATCTAAAAAAAGAGCACCCTCAAAACAGACCTCACTTACTTATTAGTGATCCAGCTATAATCAACTTTACAATACTTGATCAACCTATCACACACAAGTATTATTGGTTGGTATCTTTACTTTGGAAGAATTAATACAAAATTTATAAGTAACATTTCATATAATTTCAGACCAGGTTTAGGCTGTTACTCTTGAATAACTTCATTGTATAAATAATTTGGATTGATTTACTATAAAATTACAATACTAGTTAAATCATTAATAATATTACAATTACTATTAACTAAGTCATAATTCATGTTGAGTACACTGATTACACATTATTATAGTTTGGCCTTTAAAATAATAGCACAGACCACAAGAAATGGAAACAAGTGTATTTCTTGTAGATTAGATATTCGAGTACCACAAATAGTAAATAACGTGGAGATAGCTTCATGATTGTGATAAAATATGTAACAAACCATGAATAATACGTCGCTTTTGACACATTATATAAACAACAAGGTATTCACACCTACGTCGATACGGGTTGACTTGACACATCTAATAAGGCATCGAACAGTAGAGAAAAGTTCAGTTCTTGAAATGTCTGTGAATGCCCTGTAAATATCGAGGTGCTTATTTCTTTCCACTTGATCCTCCTTTGTTAGCACGATCTTGTAACGGGATCTGAAATATTTTATAAACATGTTAACAGAATAAAAATCAATTCAAGTACAATCAGCTGCAGATTAAATCTTAACACATTCTCACTGATTCTCACCATTTCCTTTTAACATAGGTCTAAAAGCATAATTATTTTGTTTTTTTATTAAATCTAAACAAGAAATAAGCGTTCTTGATTGATTGTATTACCTGATCAGTGAAAAGAGAAAAAAAAGGTCAATCAAAAGCCAATTTTTCCAGTTTTACTTTGCAAGAAGCCTGTAGGATTATTTCACAGTATATTTTAGGTATATCCCGTAATCAAGCGGGCAGTTTGGTGGCTACCTAACATTAGTGATGTTCGATACAAACTATCAAAGTCTCAACGAAGTAGCTGTGTATGGAACTCCAAAATTTATATGAAAATTCAATTTAAAAAAGTTAGGTAGCTAATGGTACGGTTTGTAACGGGGTCTAATTTTAAGCTAACTAAGCAAGTCTATTTCTCATGAATCATCTCCAGTCGACTAACTAATGCACACTTCTGTTTTCTAATATTTTGATATTCATTGAAAATATCAGTTGACGTTAATTGCTGCTACCCATACATCCATGTACCATACAAGTGATTTAATTACAGTGGCTCTTTGGTCCTCCATGCGGCCGGCTTGCGCTCGCATAAGGAGCGCGAAGAAATCGTCGTCCGGGACGGTCTTCGGCCGCTCTTCGGGCTTCGGCCGCGGGAGCTCGGAGCGCTGGTCTTCTAAGCGGGAGCCCTACAATGCATGAAAATAAATAATAATACGCCCATTCGAACACCAAAAATACAATTTCATAACATGCAATGTAATGTATGAACCTGAACGCGAGCAATCATGTCGAGGAAGTCGTCTTCGGGTTTGGCACTAGTAGTCTGTTGTGGTCTGAGCCCCGGTAAGGAGGCGCCCTTGCTCTCTAACGTGAGCTTGTTAGGTGCGGGGCGCAGTTCCGCCCGCTGGGAGTCCATTCGCTCCGATTGGAGGTCCGTTATCATATCCAACATAGCATCATTAGGACTGAAATAAAAATTGGTAAAATTATAAAATTGCCTCGGGCATGCAGAAACGATAACTTCATCATGTAGTCATGCGTGGCAATACGATAAAACCAGAAATATTGTCACAAAATTAAATATGATTTAAGCTTCAAATACATAATTTTACACATTTCCTGTACCTTAAAAAATATAGTTAATAATTACCTAATAATAATTTACGAACTAAATAGTAGTTTATTTATAGGTACATATAAAGACTAAAATACTGTGTAATCTTTTGTCTAAAATATTCAATGAGAACAAAAACTATAGTTAATATTAGTACATACTTCAAGGTATCCTCGGACTCATTGGCTTTCATAACTTATTGACAAAGTAAGCAGTGTACAGCAGAACAATGACTAGTCACAGCTGATCTCTCGCTCGGGTGACATTGAAATAAAGTACAGCTGCTACTTATTGCGCATTCGACTCGCTCACTGGTCGCCCGTAACAGTGTGTTTAATTTACAAGCATCTAGTGTTTCAGTGTTAACGGAAATTTCTATTACGAGGGAATGGATTTTAATATATACAAAATAGAATATAAAGACTTGGGATTCTAAAATTTCCGTAATGCATATCTTAGTTTATGTTGAGTGCATTATTTGGTTTGTAATTTTTTTTCCGCCGTATAAGAAAGTTTGCTTCTACTCGTAAAGTAAACACATGAGTAAAGTTAAAATATGTAAGACGCGTCGATTACTCCAAAGTAAAGGAAAACAGTTTGTGCGAATGTTTTGAGCCGATAGACATTTTCCACGATAAGCTATAAGTGCCGTAAGATAACAACTGTCATCATGTAATCAGCATCAAAACCGGCGGAGGGCTTAGACTGGCCACTTAGATAAAATACTTCTACCTGCGATCTAGCAAGCAATTTAATAAGAAGGCCGGCAATCGTCAATTTATCGCTAAGTGAAGTTCGAACTTTAGAGTTGGTCAGTGAAATCATCCAAGCCATTTGTCTAGCTTCCAGTTGCTTGATTGACTCTCGAACCCGTGGAAATATCCTGATACAATATATCTTTTGTATTTCACAAGATCCAGCTCTAAAATCCAAATCCTTCCAGCTGTATAAGCAGCGCAGCAGTGTGAACGAGTAACAAGCACACCCTCTCAGAAACTTATTTATATTTAGGTATTATGTATGTATGTATGTAAACTCTTTATTTGGTATTAGTAGGAAGTAGGATTAATCCTTATGATTATGAAGGCAGAGGCGATTTATCGACTAAATGAGTTAGCTGTCAAGTATAGGTATAATAAACCTTATGCATTTAGCAACACGACACTAAGTTCACTATATCTTATGAAAAATCGATTTATTCAAAAACTTTTCGTCACTATGTCACCTGACTTTGCCTGTAATTGACATTTTGCTACAGTGGCTACTTTGGTAGGGCATATTTAAGGGTTAACTTACAGACTCTGTAAAAGGAAATGAGACAATTATTTTACTGACCTATTGTTCTTGTTACCGCTGCTGGCAGATCTCTGTAGCTTGTTAGTGGAACTCTTGGTTTTGGGTCGGTTTTCTTTGTTGGCATTCAGGGTAGCTCTTTGTTCGTCCATACGCTCCGACTGGCAGCGAGTCAGCAAGTCAAAGAATGACTCGACGGGGTTATCCTCAGATTCGGTTCGCACCACTTCTGGCTTCTTTTCTTTGGCCTCTTCTTCCTTTTGCTTAGCATCTGGGGTTATCTAAAAAAAACATAAACATCTTCTAATATATAAAAATCTCGTCTCACGGTGTTTGTTATCGAACTCCTCTGAAATGGCTTGACAGATTTTTATGAATCTTTTTTGTCTATACTCGGTAGGTCTGAGAATAGGTTGTAGGCTATTTTTTATACCCCTATTCTTCGCAGATGGAGTCGCGAGCAACAGCTAGTCTAATATATAAAAATCTCGTGTCACTGTGTACGATATCGAATTTGTCCCTCCTAACTCAAATATTGCTATACTTACCAGATGGGGCCGGACATAATTCATATGTAAAATTAACCTATTAAATATATTTTTTTTATTTGTACTCCTCCGTAACGGCTTCACCGATTTCTATAATTTTTTTTTGTCTATGTTTGATAGGTCTGAGAATAGGTCGCGGTATTTTTTATACCCCCATTCTTCGCAGTCGGAGTCGCGGGCAACAGCTAGATGTAAATAAAGAGCGCTCAAGAAGGTATACAATAGAAGTTACAAAAAAACTTCGGTTACTTGTGTATGTTTTACCTAAATCTTGGACAGTGGCATTGCATCTGGTATGACAGCATGTTAGTGCAGTGCCTTTGCGCATTATTTAGAAACACCCGACAGAGTATGTTTATTGGTACTGTACTGTACAGTCAAAGCAAAAGTAAAGACGCTCCTAACTCTTTTAGATACAAGTACTAGGGGCGTTCAATAAAAAGTGAGAATGAGTATGTTATAAACAACTTTTACTAAATGTCATTTTATTTTTCGACATAGTCACCTTTTAGCATAATACACTTAGTATATCTTTTTTCTAAACTTAAAATTCCATTTTTAAAAAAGGTCTCATCTTGAGTACTTAAAAAATCTTGTACTGCAGCGACTACCGCGTCGTCGTCTTCAAATTTCTGGCCTCTCAGGTATTGTTTCAATCTCGGAAATAGGTAGAAATCACTGAGAGAGAGATCTGGTGAATACGGAGGATGCTTAAGGATATCGAACCCAGCATCACGAATTGCAGCCATTGCAACGGCGGACTTGTGTGCCGGGGCATTGTCCTGGTGGAACAGCACAACTTTCGAGAGTTTACCTCGCCGTTTTTCGCGGATCTCATTGCGCAATGTTGCTATTTGTTTGGTGTATAATGTGCCCGTAATAGTGGCTCCATGCTCGAGATACTCAATCATTAATACCCCTTTACCATCCCAAAAAACAGAGCCCATGACCTTACCGGCAGATGGGCTCATCTTGAATTTCTTCGGAGTTGGAGATGATGGCCTTTTCCATGTCATAGACTGCAGTTTCGTTTCTGGGTCGTAATGATGGAGCCATGTTTCGTCCATTGTTATAAATCGCACCAAAAAAAGTTCCCGGTCTTGCTGCATCAGGTTCAAAGCTTCTTGACAAATCTCTAGTCTAGTTTGTTTTTGCGTGTCAGTAAGCATTCTTGGTACCCAACGCGCAGATACCTTTTCACCTCACTAGCTCGGAAAGCCCTTTTTGTTTGTTTGACATCTATTGAGAAAATCGCTTTTTATCCACAAGTGAAGAAAGAGTTTTGACATTTGAAGGCAGCTTAAGTGATATTTGACAGCTAACAAAACGTAAAACGTTAAAAGTGCTGAATTTTTAACATCACAATTAATGAATTGCATCGAGTAAAAAACACTAAATACAGTTTTACAACTTTATTTTAATTCATAAATATGAGCATTCAACATTAACCTTCATTCTTGTTGTAAAAACGGATAAAAAGTTCTGACAGTCCAAGTAAGTCGATGTGCGAACAAAACGCATCCGAAATAATAATAAAAAAACTTAAGTCAAACCAGGGGGGTTACTCCGAAATTCGAAGTTCGAAGTTCGGATCGTGCGGTCCCTCTCACTCTCGTAATAAATACCATTAGCGTGAGCGGAACGGCATGAAACGAAGTTCGAATTTCGCGCTTCGTAGTATAGGGCCAGTATACAATTTAACAGTAATACAGTTTGCTCGTATCTCAAAATCGATAATCTGCCTAATTGAACTTTACTCGATGTGCAATAAAGTTAGTTCAGTTTGGTTTATTCATTGATTGGAGATACGAGATTTTTTCAAAGTAGTGACGATATGTCGGTATTGGAATAGTTCCATAAAGACTGTATATGCTTAGGCTATATTGCATCATTTTTGATTTTACCAATATTTCTATAAGTACTTCAAAATTATTGTATTGGCAAAGAGGTAAATAAATAATAATTGATAGTACAAACCCTTTTTCTTATTTTCCTCGCTGTAGTGAGGTGAAAAGTTTTGTGTTATACACGGGTGAAAAGTTATTTTACGTCTTGTGTGTTGAAGCACTCGCTATCGAAAGGATTCTATTTTTGAACCACTCGCTTCGCTCGTGGTCAATCATAGAATCCTTTCGATAGCTCGTGTTTCAAAATGAACACTCGCAGGTAAAATACAACTTTCCCCCCTTGTATAACAAATAACTATTTTCATACCCAAGCGTTCATGTAAAATATTATGCACGCTCCCCGTTGAAATCTTTACATTTTCAGCAATAAAACGAACCGTGACACGACGATCCGCCAAAACTGAGTTTTCGACTTTTTTCACAATTACTTCAGTTACTGCTGTAGTAGGGCGTCCGGAGCGGGGGTCGTCCATTGTCGATGTTCTTCCACGTCTAAATTTGGCGCACCAACGTGCGACTGTCGAATATGGAGGAGCATTAGACCCTAAAGTGTCCCGCAAATCCAAATTGACTTGGTCCGTAGAAAAAATTTTCAAACACAAGTATTTGATAACGGCGCGCAGTTCAATTTTCTCCATTTTCGCTAACGTACTCAATAGCATTGCAAAGAAATTACCGTATATTTTTTTAAACAAAAGACAGTTAGTTTTTTTTTCATAGCAATCAGCTAGATAGATTAGCTTTACCGGCCAGTATTTAATTTCGTAATATTAAAAGAGTTTGCATCTCATTCTCACTTTATATTGAACGCCCCTCGTATGTGTTCAATACTGTTTTCAGCTCTTTGAAACTGCTACTAATAGGGTCAGATCCCAACGTAAATTTCTGCACTTTCAAAGGAGTCTTACAACGATAATTATCTATAACTAGTTCAGAACCGCGGCTTCATTCGCGTAAACTTATGTTTACCTTATGGTCTGGGTTAGAATTCCCAGATGCTAAGATTGCGGTTAAAGAGATGGTTTTTTCTAGTTATTTTGATTTGTATCTTTCCAATGGTTCTTCGTTTACTCTGTACAAGTGATTTTAATATATACAAAAATAAACATAAGCAAGTGCTTGCGGTAAGAAATAGATAGGCAACCCTGCGGGGTTGTAAGAATATCTATATCTACAGTTCTCTGATTCAATCTCTTATGTTTTTTCTAAATTGGTATAAGGACGAATCAACTTTTTTTGTTGTTTACTCTGTCCCGGTTGTCCAAGTGACACTTCATACTGTTTTGTAGAAAAATCCTTAGGTTGTCTAAGGGACAAAATTTATGTAACCATAACAACGGGTGGCACTAAAAAGTTGATTCACTCTACCACTTCAGACACACGGCTCAAAAGTGGTTATTTCAACTTCGTAAAATTGTATATACGAGGTTGAGTCATAATACCATGTGTAACCTTTTATTTAAGTCGCATTTCGATCAAAAAAAAATTATAATATAATATTATAATCTTACAGGGGCATTTAGGCTATAATGACCATAATAGCCGCATTAGTTACCGGTATCAAGGACAACTGTTCCATGCTTTGCCGGCGCACGCGCAGGGCGTTGAATGGGGTGCGGGGCGCGCGGTCTTCGTCCAGCATGGCAGGCGGCGGCGCTTCGGCCTCGGCCGGCAGCCCGAGCACTTTGCGGAGGTCGCTTATATTCATTTGCGCAGTAGCCATACCAAGAACGTCGCCCAACTGTAAAATAGAACAAACATTTTGCATGATTAAAATTAAATTAGACAGTTTTTTGATGACTGTGTATTGCTCGGCCAAATAAGTAGTGTGTACCCTGAGTATCGCGACTCGTGATTGATTAAAGAAGAACATAGAGTGTCCAATTCGTTTAAGACAAGAACTATAGTTACGTTTGACGTCTCTGGGTGCAGGTTAACTATTTTTTATTACTGCCAAATTTTCTTGTTCATCCAATAGGTTCTAAAAAGTAGTTTGTTCCCACTATGATACCACATGAACTGCTTCTTTACGTCCATACACCCATCCCTCTACAATTGACAATGTTTATTTACCTCTTTTGAGATGTCGTAATGCTCGTTAGCATAGTACAGAGCCTTCTCATGGTTGCCAAGAGCGGCGTGAGCGTTCCCGAGAGACCAGCAGGCGCGGCCTTCGCCTACTCGGTCCATAAGTTTTCTGGCCGCGGCCAGGTGCCTCGCGTGGTACTCTTCCGCTATACGGTACTCTCGGAGCAGCGTGTAGGTGTTCCCTAACGAATAACAGGCTTGGGCTTCCACCGCTGCGTCGCCTAACTCTTCGGCCAATGCTAGTGTTCGCCTGTTGGAAAAGGCCAGAATTGTATAATATATATTTCAGTAAAAAAATGGTTTTATGCAAAAACATACAAATGTAATAATAATAATACTGAGATATGTAATCCCGCAAAACCTTTTGAACGCCACACATCGTTTGATATACGAACAAAATAGATTCTTATGCGGTTGCGGGTAGGTTCACTTTTGTATTACTGTATTGTCGTCTACCTTTATAGCCCATACTGGCGTTCAAAAGGTTAAATAATTACTTATACTGTTTATCTAACATTGTTTTGACATTTGCCCTTGCTAGACAAAACATACATTCGCTTTACCTTATTTACCTACCTACTCGTTTACTATTCGGTACTCGGTGTATTCGACAGTTTTTTTGATACTCGTACTCGGCCGAATAACTCGGTTCCAATGACGAGTATACTAGGTCTAAATAAAATTACTATTTAAGAGGAATAGGCTCGTAAAACATCTAAATCTGCGTTCTTTTGCATATACTCATTGTGTCAACAGTTACTGTTGTACACAATCATCTATTTCTGTGCATAAACAACAATGTTTATAAAATATTTAAGCAATTAATGTGCGGACCCAACTGACTGAACTGACTAATTTGCGGGGGAGGGAGAAGGGGATCCCCGCGACGTTCGCTCGCTGTGGCTGGTAGCGCCGCGCGAACCTGTCTAAACCTCTTTTCGCGCCCCAAAACTGAACCGAGTAACTCGGCCGAGTACTCGGTTTGAGAAACTTTGAACCGAGTATACTCGGTACTCGGTTACTCGGTAAAAGTTGTACTCGGCGCATCTCTACTTATTTGTAACTTTTTATGGACAAGAAAGTGAATATACTAAGCTGGAATAACTTTGGTTACTTTTAATCAACCCATAGCTTGTTCATTCATTACTTGTGACTTAAAAATATTGTATTAAATTTAGGCTCAAAAGCAAACTCATAATCATAACAGATACAAGATATCAGAAGATCATAAAGGTCAATATTTGGACTTAATTACAATGTTTATTTGATTAAAACTTAGACTGGATTCAGTTTTAATGTGTGTAAATCTATTTCTGTGGTATGCACCTATTCGCTATCGCTTTGCGGCTCTTGGTTTGCGAATCAACTAACATCAGTACATAGGGTAATAAAAGCGTGATGGACATTCGCATAAGCAGACAAAATGTTACTTGAGTTGTAACTGTAGAATTATGAATGATAACTAAAAAATAGTTGTTTGCTAAATGTAGAAAGTTTAGCAATACCTGACGAACCTGGAAAAACTTTTATCTCTATACTCTATTGAACAAGTGTATTCGCTAAAAAAATAATCCTGACAAAAGCTGTCTTTGTTATTATTGCATGATAATCGGCGCTTTATACATATAAAATAATCGTCATTGCTTTAAAAAAGGCTCGTATCTCATAATTGATAAATTCCTGAGTGAACTTTACACTTTCAACTTCAAGGTTCACTTTAGTTTACACATCGATTTAAGACATGTGCTTTTTTAAAAGCAGTGACGACATATACCAAATTAAATTAAAAGTCAATCCAAGCACTACTGGCAGTGTGGGTCAAAACTCCTAGTAAGATTTGAAACAAACAACTCTTACACACAGATAAAATAAAATAAATAAATAAATAAATATCATGGGACAATTCACACCAATTGACCTAGTCCCAAAGTAAGCTTAGCAAAGCTTGTGTTATGGGTACTATGCAACGGATAAACATACTTATATAGATAGATACATACTTAAATACATATTAAACACCCAAGACCCGAGAACAAACAGATAAACGAATATTGCCATTTAAATATTAAAACTTGTAAAACCGACCATGAGCGTGTCGGGCCACGCGGGTTACTGCCGTCAATTTATAGATAACAACCATTTAACGTGGAACAAACTTAATACCTACTAACAAAAATTTGTACATTAAAGCACTTTAAGCTTTAAAGTCCAGCTAATCGCGATCGTATGTGAGAGGGAAATGACGCTAGTAAAAAAAAATTGTTAATTGAGCAGCCATGTAGGTATAGGTACTCAAACCAAATTAACATAGTTGTTATTATGAGAACTATTCAATTGTGAAGACAAAACAGCCAGAGATCTGCTCAGAAAAAGACTGGCCATTTTTTATAATATGCATGTATCTTCTCATACAAGCTATACTTATTTATTTATTGACATAATTTACATTTGCAGGCATGCAGTAGAGACCAAATCGCCTATAAACTTTCTGTTTATGCTAATTTTTAAATTCATCAGATCCAAACATAACTATATACTATACTTGCAGCCAATTCGAACAAAGAATGTAAAGTTTTACAATACAGGGAGTAAAGTTTTATAGTAAAATTGCTTTTATTATGCAAATTCAGCAAAAATCGCCTTGAGAAGACATGCATTAATTCCAAGCTCATGCAAGTTGAAGGAAAATTGTATTTGAAATTTACCATGAACCATGATTTCGGTGAAGGAAAACATCGTGAGGAAACCTGCATACACCTGAGAAGAAATTGCAACACTGGGTCCGCGTGGGAACTACGGGCCAACCCCTCTCATTCTGAGAGGAGACCTGCGCTCTGCAGTGGGACGTATACAGGCTGGAATGATGATGAAGAAATAGAAGAGAAATGGTAAGCTTCGATTGACAAGAGGATAGATGTGCTGATAGGTACACAAGTATTGATATAACCACTTTAATCAAACTTACTTGTAATGCTCTGCAGCATTTTCGAACTGCCCGAGGAAAATATGTGAATTTCCAAGGTTACTGTTGGCACGCCGCTCTGCTGCCCGGTCACCGAACTCCTGGGCGATTTGGAGCCGCTCCGTGTGATACCGGATCGCTCTCGCAAAGTCACCGAGCAGGTAGCAAGTGTTGCCGAGGTTGCCGCAGGCGCGACCCATCGCTTGCCGATCGCCAAGACTTCGCATCAGCTCGAGATTTTCTCTGAAAATTACGTTTTAGCTTATTTCACCAACTAAGTTTAACTACTACTCTACTCATAGAATTATTGACAAAATGGAAAATCAACAACATTACAGCGATTTCACGTCTTTTTGATATTATAGAATTTTATGCAAAGGTTGTTTAAGTGTGGTCTTGAAAGGCGAGTAACGTGAGTTGCGATAGACGGCATGAGTCGTTTTTAGACCAATTTATTATACATAGTTGCATACAATATTTTATCTATTTCATCCATGATGTTTTCCTTTATTAACTTTAATTATGGCAAACTATGGTAAAAGCATACAGTAATCGAGTGATGCCAATGAAAAATATAAAAAAATTGACAGATGTGATTGTCTATGGTAAATTTTGTTTTTAATTGATGTTTGATAAGAAGAAATACATTTTTCTTATGTTGGCAGTAAAAAAATATCTCGTAAAGTTATATTTTTAATAAAAACCGCATGAGTTCAGTTGCTTATTTTAACTTTAAACATGAAACTACCGTGAGACTCACTCATAGTGAAATGAAAATAAACGAAACACTCACGTCTTAAAACGAGTTTAACTTGACATGTTTTGGGCTAATTCGTAGCCCTTCTTCTTAGAGTCGCATGTCACGGCGGCTGCCAAACGCGCAGTCAAAGGGCTATGAACTAGCCCGAAACATGTCGAGATAAACTAGTTTTAAGACGCGAGTGATCCGTTTATTTTCACTATTCTTGTTTTGAGTTTACACCTGCAAGAAAAATAGTGCAACTTGCACGGTTTTCCTTGCAGGTCTAAACTGGGCTTTAGTGTTGGTTGAGTGAACCTACATTTAATAATCTGTGGCAGCTAGGCGTATCGTTATAGCGACATTACGACACAAGTGCTGTTATGGGGAATAGAGTTATAGACTTGTCTGAAGTCATATTATCTATGTTCTTATTTAATTGTTTGTGACTATATAAAAAACAGTTCAAAGTACAGAAGTAGAAAAAATATTTAATGTACACTTATTACTTACTCATAATATGATACTGCCTGCATAAGACAGTCTCTAACTTCTTGCGGAAAATGACCCGGATCGTTCTGACCAGCCCGACCCAGTTGCTTTCCTTGGGCATGATATACATTTCCCAAATTATAAAGAGCTCTGCCTTCACTTAATCGGTCTCCAAGAGAACGAGATATCTCCAAATGCCTCTTGCAGCATTGGATAGCTTCAGAGAATTTCCCCATTACTTTCAACGTATTTCCAAGATTACCAGACGCTTTTGCTTCACCAAGTTTGTCATTCATAGTCCTGAAAATGACCAATGAAATTGGAAATGTCCAATGAAGATATAAGCTAGAATATGCACGTTTAGGTAACTAATGTCTGAACAACAGTGATAGCTTACCTAGCTAATGTCAAGTCATGTTTGTGGTACTGCATTGCTTTGTTATAGTCACCGAGATAGAAGTATGCATTTCCGAGTTGGCTGTAGATGGCGCTGAGAGTACGGAGGTCGTCAGTCCCGGCTTGGATGGCGGCCTGGAAGAAGGCCACGCCGGCGCGGCAGTCGCCCGCCTTGCACAGCCGCTCGCCCTCCAGCGCCAGCTCCAGGCACATGGAGCCCCCATCACAACTCTGACGAAGTATTTAACATTACATTGCAGCTGTTTTGGTAGAATTCTAGGAGGTATCAAGAATGAAATCAATGTGTGAGTCCTACATAAAGTATTTATATAAGTTCATTCAAGAAAATCTTGACAAACCGGAAAATAATTGGCTCAACACACTTTAACCTCCGGCCCACATCTAATTGTGTTTCAATTAAATTTAAACTTTATGTCACTAATGAGTTATGTATGATTATGAGTGAGTTAGATGTCACATTAGAATTAAAGTCCCAATATTTGCTTACACAAAAAGATGGATTCTTCTCAGTGTCAAGAACATTCACTTTTTTAGATTCAACTTTAACTTCTTGTTTTTGGCAACTTAATTTGTAAAATATACATTGTCTATCTTTAAATAAATATGACACTGGAAATCACTAATACATAAATACAGAACTATATTAAAAACATGGACTGCATTTTATCCATATTTATACCAGTTAAAAACCACACATTTAAGTGGAAAAGCAACAGGTGTGATATGAACAAAGGAGCCAACAGGTCATAGTGAAAATAAACAGATCACTCACGTCTTAAAACGAGTTTAACTCGACATGTTTCGGGCTAATCCGTAGCCCTTCCTCTCGGATGAACTCGTGATGTGGTTAGTGTTGTGTGCTACCCTACATTTGACAATGACAATAAAAGTGATGATGGAAACGGGGGTAGTTGTGTGTCGCTGTCAGTTGCGTCGAGTAGCCGCGCGACCAGGGCGTTAGCACGCAGTGCACGTTTGGCAGCCGCCGTGACGTGCGACTCCGAGAGGAAGGGCTACGGATTAGCCCGAAACATGTCGAGTTAAACTCGTTTTAAGACGTGAGTGATCCGTTTATTTTCACTATGAGTGAGTCTCACGGTAGTTTCATGTTTAAAGAGCCAACAGGTATGAAATTATTAATTCATGAAGCATGAATCAAATAAAATATCTTTCATGAATTGTTGACTATTAGAATGGAAATGTCCAAACCCAGTTTGGATTGTTAAGCCGAGTATTATTTTAGTGATCAATTAAAACTGATATTTAAGTTTTTTTGCATTTGCAAACATAGTTAACTGACCATTATTGAACCTTATCATTATTACTTTGTGAAAAGGGGCAAGCATGGTAAGTAAAGTGCATAAGTGATCATATTTCACATTGATTAACCATAGTACCTACTTTCTTTGTGATTTATAATTTAATCCTTTTATAATGGATCAATAAGGAATAGAAAATATCTAACTCCAACATGATAGTTAATTCATGTTAATTAATATTAAAATCAAGTGAAATCAGGGGATTTGACATTTTTTAATGCGCAAGTTGTCTCCACATGGGTTTCTGGAATTTGGTATATTTTGTTGCAGAAACTACAATCACCATACAACGTCGCTCCCAAAGAGAGCTTACTTTGTCACTGGCGAAATTGTCCTTAAATAGGACAGAAGCCATATGTTAAATAAATAATAATAAGTGAAATCAGGTAGTTCAAGATAGATGTGTATAACTGGTTTATGCTCAAGACTTGTTAAAAACGCAACGCAACACTGCAACATTAGATAATGCCTACTCTTTAAAAAGTTACATAAAAGGTAGATTTACTACTACATGCATACTTATGTACTCAGTTAACTTTTAAATAGTAAGGACATTACATGTGAACTTTTGTTAGGCTTTTGCAAAGCTTGTTTAGTAAAAATGTTAATGGACTTTAAATTCAACCCAGACCAGACATTTCATAACTTGACAAACAGTGTGTAGCATAGTAGGTTTAAAACCAAATCCTCATTGCACCAACTTTTCAATGTAACTACCTATTTTGAAGAAGGTTACTTTAAGTACATGCAAGTGGGATCAGTACATTTCAATGAGTTTATTTTAGATAATATACTTTAGCCAATTAAATATGTACTTTATGTTAATACAAATTAACCATGTCAAATATTGTCCAGAGTATTTGTTTGTATTTTGCAACGAACGCCTGAATCTCACGGATATAGGCGCTAATAGGTCACAGCTTCCGTATTAGGTCCCCCCAGCTATGACTCACAAAGACTTGGTCCAAATAATCGAGAAAGTTATCTATACATTACAAACCGACTGAATACTCGTTCGTTATCCCCATGGACTACATAAGACAGAGAATTCATGAATAATAGTTACGAGCGAATTACAATATTAAATGCTTACTTGAGCATCCGTCGACAGGTTCTCGGCGCTTGCACTTACAGACATTTTTCGATAGGAATTTGCTAACAAAACACAACGAAACTCAGAAAGAAAAATGAAATATCCTAAATTATTCTCATATTTGGTGTTCAAGTATATTTTTTGTTATTTGGGCGTGTACGAATTATGAATTACTATGCGAGCGAACGTTACAAACTTGTGTCACACACCACACATAAAAAAATACAGCTGCTCCAAATGAATGACACAACACACAGGCACACAATGAAGTACAAAAGCTAAGCTATTGCATCGCATGCCGCATTATAGACGCGTTCAGTGTTAGTGACTCGAGTACGCCTTTCGAAAACCAAATTGTAACAAAATATTTTATTACTTTTTAAGAATCTTTTTTGACATTGTCAATATTGTATATATCCATAATTTAACATTCTTATTTTTCTATATTCTAATTCTATTAAAGTTGAATTCCTTAAAAACCTTAAAAACATTACCGCATTATAGCTCCTAAAACAAAATAAAGAAACGAGAAAGCATCTTCATATTCATATAGCCTGATTTTGCTTTAAAAGATGTCCAATTTAAAAGTCATACTTCGGTAAATAAGCAGCTGCGTAACAAATAAATATGCAAAACTGAATGTTTCCACTATTACTATTCTGAATTCCGAACGATGAATGCTCTATGGCTGAGCCATCTAGTGCTAAGTTAGTGAAATCAAAAAGTAGCGAACCACAACGCAGATGGCGCTACTGTCGGTGTAAAATAAAATGGGTAAGTTTGGATGTAATTAATATTCCAATGATAAAAAATTGTAAGTAATGTGTAAATGTACTTAAAAAACCCGGCCAAGTGCGAGTCGGACTTGCGCACAAAGGGTTCCATACCATTATCTATAAACACGGCAATAAATCACGTTTGTTGTAGGTATGGGACTGGTATGCTATGCCCATCTTAAATATTTAATTAATTTTAATTCAACTATTTATTTTTAAAACGAATATATAACTAAATAATCTGTGAATATTTCAAGCCTCTACGTGTTGTCGTTATCAATATCGAGCAAAAACGGCCAAAAAAATCACGTTTGTTGTATGGGAGCCCCCTTAAATGTTTATTTTTTTTCTGTTTTTTAGTATTTGTTGTTATAGCGGCAACCGAAATACATCATCTGTGAAAATTTTAACTGTCTAACTATCACGGTTCAAAAGATACAGCCTGGTGACAGACAGACAGACGGACGGTTTGTGCCACCGCACAGTTCCGACTTGAATAAGAAATTGATTAGGTACAGATACTACCGAAATTTAAACAACTTAGGGTACTTCAGTACGTACTGAGAAATTAGTATGTCTAAATGTTATCATCAAAATAAAGCACGATAAAAAACTGCTCTGAATGAAGGTGTCTAATCCGTAAGAACTAATTCTAAGCAAACACTTAACTTATACATAAGTAAGTATTTGCTTTGAAAGATTGAGTTTGAGTAGTTGGGTCATATTTTTGTTCGCGTCTCTACTAGGTACTATGGACATCACAAAAGTTAAGGGTCTAAGAATAGCCAATATTTTTAAGTCATGTCTAAATGCATCGGCGTGTGGGACGTTTGGCCAACTCTCAGCCCATTCAAGTTAATCTTAAGTTTGCTGACTCGGATTTGCTGCTTTTATGCCTACAGAAGAGACAACTTTGTTTCTTACGGTATGAATGACCTAGTTATACCTACTACGGAACGGGATCGATTTATGAAATCAAAGCACTCGAAATACCGCACGAAAGTGGTGAAAGATGGTGCCAAATTTAAAATACCTACGAGTAGTAGATAATATCGCCTGCTGAATGCAATTAGGGCCGAAGTCAAAAATTTGTTTTTGAGTTTAATGCGGAATCGTGTTCTAATTTGCTCCTTTTACCATATGCATTAAAGACCTTTATCAACCTGATTTACACTCTCACCTCGTCACCTCGCCTCGCGCCTCGCCTCGTCGTCTCGCTCCGGACGCGAGCCTCAAAATCAAGGCAAATCACGAGACGAGGCGCGAGGCGCGCCTGTTCACACTCTCGTCTCGTGGCTCGTCCCGCAGTTCGTCTCGCCACTCGTACGCGAGTGTAAACCAGGTATCAAAATCAAGGCAAATCACGCGCGCCTGTTCACACTCTCGTCTCGTGGCTCGTCCCGCAGTTCGTCTCGCCACTCGTACGCGAGTGTAAACCAGGTATTAGAGGTTTTTTGGGTCGCGGGTTATTTTACTTTAATTAAGTATTAACTCAGCTTAATATTTTTGGTAAGAACCCGATCAGAAGCAAGATTAGAAGATACCTCACTACAATGTGAAGCCTTCATGCTGATGTTTTCGAGAGTCGTCACGATCATCTCGCGCGCAGGTTAGACGACTTCCAGCCTCCCGAACAAGCCGGATTTTGAAAAGGCTTTAGCACCGTAGACCATAAACATGTGTTGCGGCAGGTTATACAGAAAACCAAGGAGTAGGTATAATCGCCGCCTTTGCCTGGCGTTTGTGGACTACGAGAAAGCCTTCGATTTGATCGAGACTTGTGCTGTACTGCAGTCTCTCCAACGGTGCCAAGTAGACTACCGGTAGGTACATCGAAGTGTTGAAGTGTCTGTATAATAACGCCACAATGTCCGTACGACTTCAGGACCAGATGTCGAGAGCCTATTTTATTGTAGCGGGGGAGTCAGACAAGGAGATGTTATTTCTCCGAAACTGTTCACCGCTGCACTAGAGGATGCGTTCAAGACACTGAACTGGGAAGGGCGTGGCATCAATGTAAATGACGAATACATCACTCACCTTCGATTTGCCGACGACGTGGTGCTTATGGCTGAGACCTTGGAAGACCTCAGTGCGATGCTCGCTGACCTCGGAAGAATGTCCAAGAGAGTTGGTCTTAAATTGAATATGGACAAGACGAAGGTCATATCGAACGCCTATGTTGTACCAACTCCCGTCGTAATCGGAGATACTTTGCTCGAAGTTGTTGACGACTATATCTACCTGGGACATGCAATCCAATTAGGTAGGTTCAACTTAGAGAAACAGGTCAATCGACGAATTAGACTCAGCTGGGCAGCGTTCGGGAAGCTCCACAATATCATGTCATCCAATATTACGAAGTGTCTCAAGTCAAAAGTCTTTGACCAGTGTGTGTTGCCATTGCCTCATAAGAAAGCTCAAAGTCACTCAGAGGGCGATGGGGAGGGCTATGCTTGGAGTTTCTGTGCAGGATCGCATTAGAAATTATGAAATCCGCGTAAGAACTAAAGTCACGGACATAGCTTGAAGAATCGCTAGACTTAAGTGGCAGTGGGCAAGGCACATCGCTCGTAGAACTGACGGGCGATGGGGCCGAAAGGTTCTCGAGTGGCGACCGCGGACCGGAAGACTCAATATAGGTAGGCCTCCAACGAGATGGAGCGACGAGAGAGGATAGCGCAGGGCCGATCTGTTTGGCGAGCCTTGGGGGAGGCCAAAGAGTATTGTAATATTATATGAACAAGAGTGGCAACTCTATGGTCAAATATGCATGTATGGAAGGTGCTGCTGCCCTACGCCCTGGTGAAGAACTAATGTGACGTATCTATAGATGTATACCTATCTATATGTATATGTTGGTAGTGATGTACGTACAGCTATAATTACGCGTAATTTTAATTGATAGGCTAATTGCCACTATTCGTATTTTAGCCGTCTAATTCAAATCAGCATATACGAAGTATAAGCGGCTAAACCCGATTTGCACTATACGGCTAAAATACGAACATTGGCAAGTGGCCTATCAATTAAAGTCCTTGACCGTACAATTTGGTACGCCATGGCCATGGCCGATGAATGACAACTGACAAGTTTGACAAGTCAACCAAGATGGCCGCTAATTTAGTTCTTTACCAAACAACCAGAGATCGCTGTAGTCGCATGAAAAGTGTGATATATGTAAGTGTGCCCCCCCTGGGGGAGGCCTATGTTCAGCAGTGGACGTCTTTCGGCTGAAAATGATGAATGATGATGACATGTTTTATGTTACAAACTTTTAAATAGATACACTATTTAGTATAACATTTAGTTTTGTGTTTATTAGTAATTATTATTACTTAAGTTACTTGCTTTAATGGCACTTTCTAAATTTTATTTTGAATGGTTTTGAATTAAACAAATTACTTTCGTTTTCAGGTATAATTAGTACCTAAATATGACTGATTATTGCATAATATTATAATGTTTCAAATACATACACATACACAACAAACATGTTATTAAAGATTATAACGATTACTTGAGCTGGTTTTTATTGATTTAGTTAAGTTTCACAGTAATTTATCACATAAAAAAAGCATTTTATCCTATTAATTTTAGTAAAATTTAAGACACAACACAGAATCTCAAAAAATACTTTCAGCAACAAAGACACAATTCTAAGTACCCATATTTAAGTGCTTATAATTTCAAATATATTTTATTAAAAATAAAATTTACACATCCATGCGAAGCCCTCTATTGTACAGAATAAAAAAAAAACATTAACAGATATATTTACCTAACATAAAGAAAAATCTAGCCAATTTGATGGTCACACAGCCGTTCCTCAAAACTTTGACGCGCCATTTCTCGAAATGTTGCTTTTGACTTGTGACCTTACTGCATTCAGCAGGCGATATACCTATAACCAGTGATCGGCACGACCCGTGCCACACCGCGGAATTCAAAGAGGAAATAATAATATGGACATGACATGATTCGCAAAAATTAAGAGTTATGTATTTTTGTAAATAGAAGTCAGAATATTTAATAAACTCATAAAATGTATCATTTTTTAGGGTTCCGTAGTCATCATTAAAGAAAATTTGATAAACTGTGGTTTTATTTTATACTGCGTAAAATATTACGTGCACTCATATAAAATTATGTAAACTAAGTGTTAAAATATAATCATTTGAACTGCATAAAAACCGTTTTCCCTACCTGGCATGTCGAAGGTCACTATCGTGTTTTCTATTGTTTGTGTTTATGACCAAACGCATAGTTTAAACTGGTGCGAAAAAGACAGCTAATAGTAATATCAACAGAGTTGATGTCATACTTCTCTAATTTACTGATAAGGAATGCAACGAATTTCTAACAAGAAATATGTTTACCTACTTTTACTTATGTTCTTCAGTTCGTTAAGTTCGGACGTGGTGATTTAAAGTACTCACTGTTTATTTCAACGACTTTGGCTTGTTTTACGGACTCTGTGATACATTAATCTTATCCCCGTTACATACTTACTGAAATGAGAATATATTATTTTCCTTTACCGATTCGAATGCTGGAATCCCGGGGAATATCCATAATATCAACTAGATGAAAATTTTGTTTGAGCTGTAGTTCTGTAACAATATACAGTTTTTAAATAGCACTTTCGAACGATGTGATTTCAAAAATCGGTCCCCATGATGACATGAGATTTAATTCAGCTTTCGAGCCTATCAGATTCTAATAAATTCAAACATACTTACTTACTACCTTACTTATATACAATGTCATATTTCTTTAATTCACTAACAAACTCATTTCTAACCTCAATTTAGCATTTCTATGTAGGTACATTGTAAGTAAGCGGTATTAAAAATACCTTAGTCATTGCCAACAGATTCGAAATGACTCCACTGAATTTTCGAACACAGAAGACTAAGTACTTACTACCCACTAAAAACAATAAATACATACTCCCGTTTAGGTAGATACCTAGGTACTTTACACAAAACCGCACCAAAAGTTTGCTAAACAGGCTAAACAGTCACCGAGCCTAAATTTTATTTTTTACAAATATGCTCATTGTGCACTCCAGTACCTCCTAATGAACAATTAGTCAATTATGGATCAAGTCACCCGTTTAGCACTACCTGTTGTTTAGGTACCAGCTTTTCTCGAATGATTTATTTCATATCAGACCAAACGTTCTTCAGAATGGAACAAAATGGCATAGTATCTAGATAACTAGCATCAACAACGTCGTCGATATACGTACTTAGAAGCAGTACCTCTACCATGAGTTTATTCTAGTTAACAGTGACCGTACTCGCTAGCGAGCGACGGCGTAAATGATTTGTATGGAGAATTGTACTTCCGTAAGTGACCGCTAGAGGCGCTGTTCAATTCTCCATACAAATAATTTACGCCGTCGCTAGCGAGTACGGTCACGTAAACTAGTGTAAACTCATGGTAGAGGTGCAGAGCTGTGGAGGTCCCAGGTTGCAGGGGCGGCGAGAGCAGGGGCCCTCGTTAGCTATGCAAATAACCGGCAGGGCCGCGCAGGAGCCGTCAACCCGCCACCACGCCCCCAGCTTCCAGTCTTACTGTGACTGCCTGACAGGGCGGTATGGTATGCTGACATTGAGCTTTAGAATGATTAGACCTTGTCTGTCGCTCTATTTTTGAGTTTTTATGAAGAAAACAAGCACTTAGGAAGCCTCTTGCTTACGGAATATACTTACTATACATTTGCTTGCACATTCATATGCAAGTAACTCCGTCCGTCAAAGCCCTTTTTCTCAGGAACGCGTGGAGGCATCAAGCTGAAATTTAAATCAAATACTCAAATCTACTGTCCCTTGGAGCTGTGAAAAAATCAAACTTCTGCCGCAAATTTCCGCAAATTTTCGAAACTCGCAAGATAATCAAAATCTACAGAATACCTACTTCCCGTGAACTCAAAATCTTGAAATTTGGTACGAAGCAAGGTCTTATCTTATAGCACAGATAAAGGAAAAATTGCGAAAAGCATAAATTTTGTCTGTCTGTCTATATCAGTAACCAATCTATTTATGCCGCAAATTTTCAACACTCGCAAGGGAATCAAAACCTACAGGGTACTTCCCGTGAACTCAGAATCTTGAAATTTGGTACGAAGCAAGATCTTATAGCACAGATAAAGGAAAAATTGCGAAAAGCATAAATTTTTTGTCTGTCTGTCTATATCAGAACCAATGTACAATGATCCCACACTGCGTAAGTACATTTTGCTTAGGAGCAGGGGTCTTCTAAGACTGGATGTTCATAGATACATATAAATTTGTACGGAACCCTCGGTGCGCGAGTCCGACTCGCACTTGGCCGGTTTTTTTTTCTAATTTTGAAAAGTCTATGCTCGACTTGGCTGGGGGCACTATCGTGCCCCCAGATCGAAACTTTGCTACTATCCATTTATTAAAATTTTAATAGTACATTACTGCAGCGGCCGCGAAATAGGGGATTGCCGGCCGAGTAGTAATAGATGGCCGAGTGTTAACGAGGCCATCTAGAGATACGAGGCCGGCAATCCCTGTTCGTGGCCAAGGCTTGTATAGTGCTTTTCTCAAATAAATCCAAGGAAATGACACGAATGTTCAACTTATATATTCATATTTAATTCAAATTGTTTTTTTTTTTATTCCCGCCAAAATATTTTTTTTCCAGCAATTTATTTGTAAGCTGTTCCAGTTAATGTTTTTGACGCAAAATCTTGAGATGATTTATATTTATTAAAAAATTACGACCTTATTAATTGGTTATTTTAATAAATTGTTAACAATAAACGCCAATCCTTATTTATTTTATTAAATCTAGCCAAGTAAGATATTAAAAAGTAAATTCACAAACTAAATTTTTCTTAATTGTCAGTATGTCATTGATAGTCAATAAAAGAAAATACGACCCACTAAAACAAAAGACAATCTCTTTGCTGGCCTTGGCCAGCAATGTTTGTATGAAATTCCATTATTGTCGTCTAATTTGAAATTAGAACGAATCTTCCTCAACTGCTATACAATGGCATACTTCGTGTTCTATTGTCACGACTATAAGGACCACATTTCCTTGGATGTTTGAGAAAAAAACTTTAATCGTTTCATCTTTTACGTTTCGTTTCCCTTTTTTTAAAAGGATGACGAAACACCAGCCTTCCACTCGTTTTGCGTTAAGTAATTATAATTTGGAACAAAAAAAATGTCGGGAAAGCTGCCAGCAATAAAATCGCATAACTTTTTCTATGCTATCATAATACTTATTTTCAGCCTTTGAATTAAAAAGTACCGTGAGACAAAGATATAGGTATAGTCGGGGTAAGAAAAGGTTCGTCACTTTTCGACTCTATGTCAACGAGTTAACGAAAAGTGACGAACCTTTTCTTACCTCGACTATACTGTTAAAATAAAGTGACTTGTTTGTTTCGAACCAAAGGAAACGTGCACATGGACGGTGCTGCCAACTGGTGCCATCAATTTGCATGTTTTACCCTGATAAGTTTCTTTTACTGTCCGCATAGTGTCTCTTCTGTCGCAATAGTGCTGGCTGCCTATAGGGAACGTGTATACATAGACGATGCTGCTAACTGGTGCCATCAATTTGAATGTTTTACCCTGATAAGTTTCTTTTACTATCCGCATGGTGTCTCTTTTGTCGCATTAGTGCTGCCGCCTATAGTTACTGCACGTTCCCTATGGTTACTTTTCATGGTGAGCTCGAACGGAAAGCCAACCGAGAACCGTGCATTTTCACTTCTCACGCTCATAAAGTTCATATTTATTTATGCTGGACGTAGCCTGCCTAAGTAAATTGACTTTTTATGTTCTAGTGCATAAAGTTAAATCTTCGTCTAAGTCTAAACTAGTCGGGCGCCAATAGCCACTAGCACAATAAGTTTTTAAAATAAGATTCTTTTTTTAAATAGGTATCCGTGGTTTAAATCAATAAATTAATAAAACTAGGCAATTTTAACAAGTTATTATAAATAGAAATGTATATGCAGCAGATTAAGCAGATTCAAGAAGAGAACATGAAAACATTTAATAAAAAACGTAAGGAAAGCAGACAATACGCTGAAGGAGACTTGGTAGCGATACAGCGCACTCAATTTGGCCCTGGTCTTAAGCTGAAACCGAAATATCTAGGACCCTATGCAGTCACTAAAGTAAAAAGAAATGATCGGTACGATGTTAAAAAAGTAGGTAGCCATAGTGAAGGACCGAAGAAGACTAGTACCGCTGCTGATCATATGAAACCATGGCCAGATTCTGAATAGGTGTTAGGTGTGTTTTTTATTTTTTTTATTTTCCTTTATTTTTTTTTTAATTTCTTTCTTTCCAGATTTCAATCATTTTCTTTTGGTCTGTAGTTTGTTACTGTGCAAATGATGAATGAGAAAGAGACTGTGATTGTGAATGTATTTGCAATCGAAGTGAAAAGGCAGAGTGAACTTTTATGCCCGAGTTGTAAAATCTACTATTATTATTTTACTTAGTATTCTAGCCCTTTATACGTAAAGTGCAAGGTGGCTGGATTCAGGAGTGTAGTATTTTATTGTCAAACCAAATAGACATTCGTACAGTGAAATTAAGGCTGATATTGTAACGTCCGACAAGTTCGAGGTAAGAGTGACTTGCACGCACGCGGTGGTCTTCACAACCGACCAATTGCCGTCCATTTATATCGTATTTTGGTTTCTTCTAACTGCGATTTCGAATCAGGGTATAGTCATCGGCAACAATATCTGATAGGAAAAAGAAGTCAAAAATATTTTACTTATAACTCTATTACATTTATATTTATAGCCTTTAGTTAGAGCGTATGACCGTCCTATCCGAAGTTATTATCGGCGACTGCAAAGTAATTTTTAATCGACTTCAAAAAAGGAGGAGGTTCTCAATTCGGTTGTATATTCTTTTTTTTTTTTAATGTTGTTACTCCGTCATTTCTGAACCGATTTGGAAATTTTTTTGTTGTTTGAAAGCACATGCTACGAGGTTGGTCCCGTTGTTACCAGAATCCAGTTCTGATGATGGGATCCATGAGGAATTGAAGAAACTCGATGAAGTATAGCGATTTTAGTATTTTCGGTGACAAGTCGAGCATTTGCATTCAGAAAGTATCATGGAACTCTGTAATAAAACGACACAATCCCGGCGAGCATTAAAAATAGAATTTTCAACATAAACTTATTTTTAAGCCAAACTGATGATTTTATCCTACGCATCTATTTTATACAGAAACAACTAAAAAGCAAAAAATAAAAAAAAATTAAATAAAAAATAAAACCTCCTTCAAAAACAATCCGAAAAACTATGAAATAATAATTAAACCGACCACAACAAGCATGAAAATATCTGTCTACTAATCTGTTTGAAGTCGGTGCCTCAGCACGAGCCACCAGGAGTGTAGAAGCCCTATAGATAGTAGGTATGTAGGTAAGTTAGATTACTCCTGCTGGCTCGAGCTGAGGCACCGACTTCAAACAGACTAGTAGACAGATATTTTCATGCTTGTTGTGGTCGGTTCAATTATTATTTCATAGTTTTTTGGATGTTTTTTGAAGGAGGTTTTATTAGGGTTCCGTACCTCAAAAGGAAAAAACGGAACCCTTATAGGATCACTTTGTTGTCCGTCCGTCGTCCGTCCGTCTGTCTGTCAAGACCCTTTTTCTCAGGAACGCGTGGAGGTATCTAGCTGAAATTTATATCAAATACTCTAGTTTACTGTCCCTTGGAGCTGTGAAAAAATCAAACTTTTAAGCCAACGCAATCAAAAGATACAGCCGTTTATGCTGCAAATTTGCGCAAACTTTCGAAACTCGCAAGGGAATCAAAACCTACAGGGTACTTCCCGTGAACTCAGAATCTTGAAATTTGGTACGAAGCAACGTATTATAGCACAGATAAAGGAAACATTGCGAAAAGCATAAATTTTTAACGCAATCAAAAGATACAGCCGTTTGTTTATGCCGCAAATTTCCGCAAATTGTCGACACTCGCAAGGAAATCAAAACCTACAGGGTACTTCCCGTGAACTCAGAATCTTGAAATTTGGTACGAAGCAAGGTCTTATAGCACAGATAAAGGAAAAATTGCGAAAAGCATAAATTTTTTTGTCTTTCTGTCTATATCAGTAACCAATCTACAATGATCCCATACTGCGTAAGTATATTTTGCTTAGGAGCAGGGGTCTGCTAAGACTGGATGTTCATAGATACATATAAATTTGTACGGACCCCTCGGTGCACGAGTCCGACTCGCACTTGGCCGGTTTTTTTTATTTAATCCGAATTCTCATCAGAAAGGACCGTACTTATAAATCAACCTGGCTACGAAGCTTGAGGTCCCGGGTTCGATTCCCGTGTCGGGGCAGATATTTGTATGAAAAATTATTAATGTTTGTTTTCGGGTCTTAGGTGTTTAATATGTTTTTAAGTATGTATCTATCTATATAAGTATGTTTATCCGTTGCTTAGTATCCATAACACAAGCTTTGTTTAGCTTCTTTGTGACTAGGTCAATTGGTGTGAATTGCTGTCTCGTGATATTTATTATTTATTTTATTAATTTAGTAATTATAATAGACACGTGATTGGGTCATACACATCGTAAAAAACAAAAGTTGTCTCTCGTTTGGACATAATCATACCGACTCCGAGTCGGCAAACTTAAGACTAAGATGAAACTAAATGGGTCGCAAGTTGGCCATTCGTCCAAACTTGACTAAAAATGTTGGCTATAGACCTAAGGGTTTACCTAGGGGTAAAAAAAGGTAAGCCTTTTTTTATGTCCACAGGAGAGATGCGATCAAAAAAATGTGTATGACCCGATTGTGCTGTAGTGTCATTCGTTTCGATGTGTGATACTACGTACCTACATACAGTTTCGACGCTATCGTACGTAAGAAAGATGCAAATAATTGCTAAATGGAATTTCTATAAGACCAGTTACACTATTTTGCAAAATTAGGTACTTACCTAAGTAAATCTTCTAATCTTTATACCGAATGTAGTCTATAAGTAAAACAATAAATTTAAACGATGATTCCTTAGTATATCCGAAGTTACCTTGACCTGGTCCTAATGCGCCTAAATGCTTAATCACAGAAAAATTGTAATTTAAAGTTACAATGCATAATCAATGAATTTCATCATTGCGTAATTGTCAGTTATCGGTCGTTAGATGTCTTGGTACAGGGCATTTCCTTGGTACAGGTTCGATGTTATTTTTTTTATGAAGATTTACTCATAAACATAAAGATCTCTACAATCTGTGCCTATTTAAACTTTTTATTAACCTTACGTTGTTGAACTCCAAAAAGTTCAATATTATTATCTCGGACCTCCACAGACCATAAACCATACATTACGACCTATTCTCAGACCTACCGAATACGGAGAAAAAAGTTTCATACAAATCGGTCGAGCCGTTTCGGAGGAGTTCGGTAACAAACACCGTGTCACGAGTTTTATATATTAGAAGATTATAATTCCACTGTACGTGTGTTTGTCACTGAACTCCTCCTAAACGGCTGGACCGATTTGAATGATTTTTTTGTATGCGTTTGGGTGGCGCCCTGGATGGTTTAGATTCACAAATCAGCCCGGCAGATGGCGCTGCAGTCGGTATCTAGGTTTATGCAGGACAACGTCTGTCGGGTCCGCTAGTACGTAGGCTAGTACTTATAGAAAAATCTCGTGTCACGGTGTTTGTTATCGAACTCCTCCGAAACCGCTTACTGATTTTTATGAAACTTTTTCGTCCATACTCGGCAGGTCTGAGAATAAGTCGTACGTAGGCTATTTTTTATTCCAGTATTCTTCGCGGTATTCTTTTCTCAGTACCTTTGATTGAAACCTAATTAATTGGATACATTGTAGCAAAGTTTTCAAATAGTTAAACGTTTTACCTAGTTACATTCATAATCCTTAGCTGTAAAATTAAATACTTACACCTAATTTAAGCTGGACAGTTCCATACGTTATGACATATTAAGTAATAGTTCAGTACTAAATGGAGATTTTATTTTCCAACAAGTGGTCATTAATTCCATTACCTAAATTAAACCCTGAATTTTTAATGTAACTAGGTACTCGAAAAAAAATGGCACTAATAATTGTTCATAAAAGGAACATAAAAGGACACCTCAACGCCCAGTAGATGAAACCCATTTGTCATCTCTCTTACTATGACATAAAGTTGAAGGTGCCATGTATTGGGTCAGTGTTGAACACAGGGACGTTTACCTTACTTTAGTTTAGACATCGATTTAAGCTGTCAGCTTCCTTCAGAGCAGTGACGATATACTCGATCTTTAATGTAAAACTACTGTAAACTATAGTATTTTTCACCTATGATGAGTTCTGTGACACTTGAAAATTTTCCGAATTACGCATACTATGTTCGCAAAATATTTTTTTGAAGTAATTTATTTTTTGAAGCAAAACAATCAAAAAAATGTAAACCTGTAGGTACTTTTTAAAAATATATAGCAATATCAGTGTCCATTAAATAGACTCCATCGAATACGATAGAAAAATATTTATTTTTTAAATGACGCAATGTGTGAAACGGAACAGAGTAGTAACGTGACAAAACATTATCGGCAATTGCCGCGGTTCATTATTCGATAGCAGTGAACACTAAGATATTTTAAATTTTTAAACAAAACTTGCAAGATTTTGTAAACGCGGCTATCGGGTGTTCCTGAAAATATAAGCACAAAGTTGCAGTACTGATATTTTATTTATAATAATGATTTGAAAAAAATTTAAATGTTCAGTTTTCATGGTTACCAAGAAACTTCGTTATTGTTTGAAGTAAATTTCTGCAAGATACGCAAAATGCGTGGAATTTCTCCAGAAAAACGTAAACTGATCGTGCACAAGTAAATGGTTTACAATTCCTAAGATAACGCTAAAAGGGTTGGCAGAAACGGAGGGAGTAAACATCGGAGCCGTACGTACAGCTAATCGGAAGTATGATGAGGAATTTACCTTTTAGGATGCACCAAAGAGAGGCCGAAAAACGCGACCTGTAAACCGAAACTTGGACCGCAAAATCGCTCAGGCGTTTAGCAGAAAACCCGACCCAAACCCGACCTGTCGGTCAGGGATACCACAGATTCTGACAGTAGTAATGAGGGTGTAATTTCTTCTGAAACTGGCGAATAAAGAAATATTTGTATTTTTTTGTTTTTTTTTAACGCATTACAATACAATACTTTCTATTCTATAGGTATTAGGGTAGCTATATCTACCCTAATACCTATAGAATAGAAAGTATTGTATATTTTATTTGTTTGCCGACCATACTTTGCTATGAAAACTGCACGTTGATAACGATCTCTATTAGCTGATGTAACCAGACTTTACACGTTCCACGCGAATGAAGCCGTGGGCGGAAAGCTGGAAAAATATTATTTTTTAAAATATAATGCAATTTCTCCTAAAATAGGCACTAATAACTCTTAGAAAAATCGATAGTTTACTTCATAAAATGGTACCTAAGTACATTTCTAAAACTGTCAAACTCGAAATGTCACAGAACTCATCATAGGTGAAAAATAATACAAGGATAACAATACTTCTTGATTTATTACATCTGCAACGCAAAGTGTCCGCACTTGCAATGTCCCAGTTTTAGTCAGGACTTTTCAAATTTTTAATACTAGTAAACTACTCCAGAATCGAATCGAAAACTTGTCTACTCCAGACGCGACATGACACGCTGATACCATCAACTGAGAATGTTGTACAACATCATTATGAACATTAAAAGTCCTTACCCTATGGTTCTATAGAACAAATGGGAAAAAGTACCCCAATAAAAGAGCTTTAGTTAGAGGTAAGTATCTACTATTATATTGAACTAACTGCATCGTGTTTATTGTTAGGGTCCGTTGCCTCGTAGGGAATCAGATCCTACCAAGCTGACTCAGATTGGCAGAACACTCAGATGACTTCTACAGGAAGTAAATCAGACTATCACATCACATACGAAAGTCAAAAGCAAGTCCGAAACTGCATTGTGAATCAAACGGTACGATAGTACCCAGTAAGTGCCTGTCATCGAAGCTTATACCTACCCGTGTATTAGGCCGTGCCAACTATATGTACAGTCCAAGGGGGCATGGATAAAAGTAAATAAAAGTATTTTTTATTTAATTTCTTCAATGAAAGATCTCAATAATGAACACGTAAGCTGATTAAGCAACAATTAGGCTTGAACTGTAATTTAGCAACCGTCATAGGCCGGCACGTGCCGCGGCGCCGGCAGCGCGGCGCTAGACAATGCCGGCACGTGTCAACAATGAGCCGATATGACACAATACTCGATCGCTTCCTTCCTGGCTGTACACCACGCCTACGTTTTTAAATGCATTATGCACGCCCCGTTAGATTCGGGAGCAACTGGAGAGCGTGGCTCGAATGTTTTTTTCAAGTTAATTTTACGAGTGATCCTTTTTTCATAGATTTATTTTTATTATTTTATTTAATAATTAATAGACTGATCAATTTAAAGTTTCTTCAATTGTTTATTGTTTAGCAAGTCGTTTATTTTGTTTGGAAACGGCTGTGGCTGTGTACTCAGAGCTGAAGCTTTGAGAATGAACTAGTGTAAAGTTTGTAACGCATGAACATTTTGTGGTTTTGTGATAGTTGTGCCTGTGTGTTCACAATCTTGATTTATGTGGAAATGGAGCAGGGAGAATCTGCATGAAAATAAGAATGTGTCGTAGCGGACTAGCAAGGTAAAAGGATGTAGCTCAATGATATTTGTATGGGTATGGGTGTCTGCAAAGTAGTGTCTGAACGAAAAGCAACCATAGTTTTCTAATTCCTTCCTATTCACTTTTTAATATAAGTACCTACTTCATTTTAGTGACTTTACTATAACGACGGATAAAGTATACTCGAAGTGTAAATAATGACGAGCCAGTTAAGGGCCCGCAATGCGCAGGCCGCGGCGGGGGATCATTATTGCGGGCGCGGACGCTAATTCCCTGCGCGTCCGCAGCTCAATCCACTTGTTATTGTAATATGTTGCACGCGTCACTTGCCAGCATCCCTCAGCACCCTCTGAAATGCAAGGAACCCGCTGCCAATTTCAATAAGGCAAAAGCTTCAAGCTATCGTCACGTTTTTACTTGAGACGCCATGGCATAATGTTAATAATAATAATTTCCGAACGTTTTAACTATTTGAATGAATGAATGCATCGAATGAATAAATGTATTTGGGCCTTACAGTTTTCCTCTGTCAGTATTTGTCTTGTTGAAAAAACTGTAAGCAAACCAAGTAGTTAGTCTGTGAGTTTAGGTAGGTACCTACTGGAACTGAAAACTGAAAATATTAAATTAAATTTATGAAAAGGTGGCTCCGCTCACCTTTCCTATTATTCTGCTATTGCTGAGTTTGATTAATACATGCACGTAGATTGTATAGAAAAAGTTATATACTTACACAGTTAATATACTTACTTATTATTTCATCTCTTGATTGTCATTTTGAGTCATCGCCATTGCTAGCCGGTTAAATTGTCTTAATTCTATAATAAAACTGTTCTACCCCTCGCCGCTTGGCTGGTGTGGCACCTAACAACCCTGAATGTAACCTTTGTTTCAAAAAATGTGCGATCAGACGGCCTATTCTGGAGTACGTAATTTTTAACAGTTTTATCAAATCGTTAAACAGACCTGTTATAATTATTTAGCTTTAAGGATCGCTCGCTGGTAATAAAACGTGTAAATAAACTAATATGAAATTGATGAAGGTTTGAAAATGCTACAAAAACCGACAGTTTTATAGCTTGCTTCATTGATGTGGAAAGTTTGAAACCGAGTTGATCTGTAAGCTTCTTCGTAACTTTTTCGATTCGCCCACATTTCGTCTGAGATTCCTTGTTTTGTATCCAAGAGCATTCGTAAATGGGATACCGTGCGTTGCCCTTCCCTGGGCGTAGGAACAGCGGTCGGCGCACGCGCCGCTACGCTTCGTTACCAATAAGTATGATTTAGCTCGATCGCGATCTGACACGCCGGGTAAACGCAATTTATCCCGCGTACGCGTCGGCGGGTCTTCACGAGAGGTAGGTATGCGAGAAATCCACACAAAGATATAGGTACAATGAAATGACGATTCGATTTAAGGAACTTCGATATTTTGGGATGATAAGGATATGGTTCGTTCGTATTGAGAATGGAAATCCCAAAATAATGCATAACTAAACGGTAGAAAAAGATCGCAATTTACATACAGCAATGTGCTTGTGAGAGTGTTTAAGTAGATACTTATGAAGATATTCTAGATCATAATTATGTTATGATGTTAATTGAATTTTAACGATTATATAAAAAATGTTGACCTGATGATAGCAAATTTATGCTTTTATTATTATTATTATGGTTTGCCAACAGGTAAAATACTATAAAACTTGCACTACAAACATGTTTGTACCAAATGGAAGAGTATACTCACCCAATTACAGGCAAACACAGCATGCATTAAACACAAACATAAGCATGCCCCTAATGTCGAATTACTTGACATGAATTAGTAATTATAAAAATAAAAAATATATTAAAATTGAAGTGAGAACAAGAGACTTTTGACTGATTGCGAACCTCTGACACCCGCGCGTTTGCGAACCCCTCCCTCTTAGAGTCGCGATCTCGGCTCGTAGAGCGATGTTGCAGCACTGAGTCAAGAGGATAAATCCTTTAATTACAAACTTTACAACTGGGGGCACACAGCAACCCCTTAGCTAAGAGTGTAGCTTGAACGGCTCTAGGTAGCGTTTCCTATTTACGCTACGAGAAATAAAACTTACAAAACAAGATAAAAATCCACAACTTTACTCCGTTCCCAAAAGAGACGGCTAAAATGTGGATGTACCTACTTAGGTGCAAGTATAGCAAACTTTAACGACTGGAACCAACTATGTTACGCGCCACCTGAACTTGGTGTTACCTACTTAACCTATTATATTATATTACTATTTGGATAAGCCGTTAGCCAGATTGATTAAAGTTTTTCAATCAGATTCCTTTACATTGTGACACTGAGGTAGTATATATTGGTTCTCCAAAAATAGCCGTCTCGAGCCCAACCCGGGGCACAACTAAAAAGATTTTAATAACTCGCTCGGCAGTAAATCAAAATTTGATTATGAGAATATGGCAAAAACTGGCCTCGTCTCGACTGTACTCCGAGCACTCATAACTCAGCCGGCCGGGCGTTGATAAGAGCTTAAAATGTTGTCGGATATAGAGAAAAAACCTGCTTTCATTATAACATACGAAATTTATTCGTACCACAACTACTAAATATCTAAGTATTACAATGAAGTGGTTTAATGCGGTCTGACGCTGCTGCTGCGCGAATAAAAAACACTCATTCAGAAACGGTGTGTGTAGGCTCACCTTGTCCCTTGGTCTTGGTACCGACACCAGCCCCATTCATAAAGTGATACACGTGATTAATTTTGCTAACATTATCAAAAATAGAAGATACACATTATATGCGCATGCAAGGGTATGAAAAAAGTGAACTTGTATTTATCAGGAATAAATTACTTTCAATAACTATTACGAAAAGTAAAATCTAATGATGAATTAGGTATTATTACTTGAAATATTTTGGCATATCTTTCAATCCACTAAAGTGTATGTACTATATAATTATCCTATCGTCTCTCGCTGTAGGTAGGTACTAATGAGTTTACATCAAATCACATCCGATTACAGTCAAGGAAAACTGCATGCACCTGCGAAGAAATTCAATGGTGTGTGCGAAGTTCCCAATCCGCACTGGGCCCGCGTGGGAACTACGGCCCAAACCCTCTCATTCTGAGAGGAGGCCTGTGCCCTGCAGTGGGACGTATATAGGCTGGGATGATGATGACATCCGATTAAGTTAAATTATCTAGTACTCAGTTAAGTTTCAGAACTCAGGTACGACTGATGCTATCCGTACAGCACGCGAACAGATAGCAATAAATATGGGGCTCCATATATCTGTCGGCGCTGGCGAGCGTTGTTATTTACGACGGCGAACGAATAAATCGAGCCGTGTGTAAACACGCTTTGGGCTAACACTGACAAGCTTGGAAATTATTTCGGCCATGGCGGGCGGCTTCCTGTGCAGCAACTTACCTGAACCAGCGGAGTCTTAAGGAAGGTGACCAAATCATTCATTGCATATATCTAGATAGTTAGAATCACAACTACACAAATAGTAATATTTAGCAAATAAAATTATGGCTTTTGTGGAATATGTAAATATCCCCAACATTGGGAAAGTATAAAAAGTTGTAGGTACATAGAGGCGATGTTTAGTCACTTTTAGTTAAGTAGATTACATTTTTTAAGTTTTGCAGTCCTATGGAATTAGTTGACACACCTAAATTCTAAATGTTAATTCAATGAATAATATTAATCACGTAATAATATTTAAAAATGCACCTCGTATACCTACGCTTGACTTCTATTTGATCTTTTAATAACTATAAATTAAAAATTTAAAAAACCCCCAACGAACGCAATTATGTCACTCGTATGTTTGAACATTAAATCAATGCCCGTTATGCGTCTAAGATCCCTTCCGCAGCTAACAAAAGAGCTGATAACTTTGAAACGGCTGAACCGATTTTGATGAAACATATCTAAGAACCATCGCCAAGAAACCTGCTTTCTATTAAAAAAAACCGCATCCAAATCGGTGCACCCATTTAAGAACTATGATGCCACAGACAGACAGACAGACACACACACATAGCGGTCAAACTTATAACACCTCGCTTTTCGTGTCGGGGGTTAAAAATAGTATTTTATGGGGAAGTCGAGCTATAAATTGTACAATGGAGCCTATAGAGACGAACAGAACAGCAAAATATAGGTTTAGAAGTAACAAATAAAAGGTAAGTATTTTCCAATTATGTTTTATTCTTGCAATCTTTTATTTACCTTCCAATATTGTTTGGTAGTGTGAAAATAATTAGAGAATGAAAATAATAAGTAGGTACTTACTACCGACAGAAATTAAGAAAGTCGGAACGCAAATAAATGGGGCCACCTAACCCTTACCAAGTCTTATACGTATATCAAAGCCAATTTACTTAGTACCTATCTTGTGATACGTTTATTTATTGGTTAAAATTCCAAAAATACTCAACTTAGCTTCATGCAACTAGTTAGATATTCTAGGTATACTTCTTTATGATAAAAGGCGAATATCACAATATCCGTTATCGACACTTTGCACTACAGCAGTTGGGCCATTCTACTTTTCGTTGACCAGTCATTTTTTGTACTGTGCTCTTCAAATATTTTTTTTACAAAAACGGTAAAGTCCTCGGTTTAAATCATTAAAGATTTAAATAGGCACATAATTAAGCTTACATTTAAAATTATCACTACGTATAAAAAGTAATCATTATTATCTATAAAGTAGGTAACGCAGTGGACATGCATGTCCCCGCCATTTGTATGGAAATTGATGTATTTTCCGCTGAGTTACCAATTTTTTCCACAAAATGTCTTTGAATTTAAAGTTTTATTGCTTTAAAACATTAAATTTAGGTGTTTCAGTTTGTATATAAGTTATTTACACTTGAAAAAAATCACCAGGTATGCCTTATATTTCACAAAAGATTAATGGTTACTTAAAAGTAGAATGGCCCAGTTATGTTATGTATAAGCAAATAACTACTTTATATTTACACACCGTACATTTTACAGCCAACTAATGAACCAACCCAACAATTTGCACTACAAAGAATATGTCAAAGGATTAGACAAATACATTTATGGTTGAATGAATGACAATTGTTCATCTGGCCGAGGGTTCGATTCGCTCATCAGCCCCGCCGGTGGCGTCTCATTACGGCTCGTGTTATTCAAATTTATTCAGTTTAGCCGTACCCGAGGGGCGCCGCAATGGTTAAAAATTATTTATTGTGCTTTTGCCTACCTAGGTAACCCGTTTGATATGCAGACAATCTATTCTATATTTTGACTTAGTAGGTTTCGTCGTAAGTAACAACAATTTTTTCGTCGCAAAATGTTCAGGCTATGTAAAATATGCTTATTTTATTATATTTATCGTAAAATGTGCTGATCTCATAATGAGCAGATCGCAAAATGTGCAGATCTCATAATGAGCAGATCGCAAAATGTACAGATCTCATATTGAGCACATCGCAAAATGTGCAAGCAGATCTTATGTTTAGGTTATGTTAAGTTTGCATCGGCCTGAAGGGCCAAAAGCACACAGAAGAAGGAGCTCCTCTAGCGGAGCTCCATTGACACTGTTTCTGTGTCAATTTAAATTGAAAAAAAAAACGCGATTGTGAAAATATTCAGTAAAAACCATTGCGATCTGCACTTATTGCGATCTGCACTATTGCGATCTGCACTTATTGAGATCTGCACTTTTTGCGATTTGCACCACTGCATATTTTGCGACTTGCACATCCTGCTATGTATCCAAATTTTCAACCTTATCTGCACTTTTATCATTTGGTGAATTCAATGAAAAAAAATCCTGAAACACTGCATAGATAAGAAATAAGTTACGAAGTTTTGTATTTGTAACTCTTCGGGTGACTTAAACACTACAAAGAAAGCGAACTTTACGAAACATTTTGAAATAAGGCAAACGTACCAATGCTCGACACCTCAATGCCCAATAGATGACAACCATCTGTCACCTCTCTTACTATAACATAAGATTGAAGGTGCCCTGTATTGGATCAGTATCGAGCACAGGCAAGTAGATATTTAAAGAATCTTTTTATGATGTGTAATAGAAAACGATCTAGCGGGTCACTTTATGCTAAGGAAGTATCTCTGCCCATATACTCGCAACACAGGAAGTAATTGTATATGCATTGCTAGTCTAGGGAACAAAGATTGAATACCCTAATGAGCTGGTTATGTAGTTCCCCGGATATCTTAACTCGTCACACCGTAACAAAGTGCGGTAGGCGATGCAAGCACAGTTGCTTGGCGACAAAACTACCAAGTATGGAAGAAAGTGATCTGTGCAGCGAACCTTAGGGGAGGCCTATGTTCAGCAGTGGACGTCTTTCGGCTGAAACGATGAAGGAAGAAGGTGGTAGCAATCCAGAGGAACCTTTCACAAGTTCCGCCGCCCACAATGTTTAACTATTTACACATGTACTAATGTCGTAGGTAGGTACATATATGGCACAGGCTATGTCATCCGCATTTTCATATAAGTATGTAGGTAGGTATAAAGTGACAGCTATAGTCATCAATTTCAAAAATTGGGAAACAAAATATTATTACTGAAAACTATGTCTGATGATGTTTCTGCTGTAAAGGCTTGTGTGTAGGCCAAGGGTAAAATATGGCACGGCACGGCTTCCATTATATTTTTCATACCCAAGTTTAACCTATATAAAACGTGTCTAAGGCATAATTAAATAAGAATACCTTTGGCGGGTGCCTTAGTTAATTTAAAGCACTTACGTATTTACTAACAATTATAAATTTCACTCTAACGGTAGGCAGGTGTTTGTTTGCACGAGTTGACTTTATAACTTTACGAGTCTAGACGAGTGTACCGACCTCTTTACTGGAGTTAGTTCGTTACGCGTCTTGTGCCGGTAACGAAGTGTTTGCAGCCCACGGGGGCAGGTAATCTAATCTTACCCCTCGGCCGCCGTCCCCCGCGTCCTAACCCCCTGTCTCTTCGGGATTCTGCAATACCGTAACATTTTTCCCGCTATTTATTCCAGTATCAAAAACTTACGAGACGTGACGGGAATGAACAGTTGAATGTTGCCTGCCCGTTTTGATTTTAAAATATAATTTGGAAAATTTTGTATTCTCTTTTATGCAATAGATAAGAACTTAATTGCAAGTGTTAGCCCTAACGTGCTATTTATTTATTCTTCAAAATATTCATTTTTGTTCAAGTAGCTGGCGCACGCACGTCAAACTTCATACTTTAATAGCTAACTTTCTCGCAACCTAGAATTAAAAATGTAAAAAAAATATTCCCGTGAAGCTATTTACCTATAAAGTTTGATCTAAAAAGGGACGAAGAATCACTGAGCTGTCAAATCTCGGCCCGTATTTGCTATGCAGCGTTACGCCCGTCTATTTTGTAACAGAGCAAACTTTATTTTATTGCACAAAGACTACAACGACGACGGTTGCCGCAAAGAGTAGGTTTTCCTTGTTCATGGGTGGTAGCGTCTATTTTTGAGGACGTGAACAGTAAATTGTAAATCAGTGATGGTAAATCTGGGTATTCGGACGCAGTGAGGCGGGCAGCGGTGGCGGGCACACGCCGGCGCAGCGCCGGCGTCGCTCTCACGGAAACCATTCGCACGCTCAGGCGCTGACTATCGACGCAATCATTAAACTGTCAATGAGTGCATAAAAATTTACTAATTTGCAAATTGCACTCACGTGCTTTTTATATTGGGTTTTATGTTTGCTTTGTGTTCTGTGGCTACCTAAACATTGAAATGGTAGTGTATTAGAGTAAGTCTGCTTACTTACTGTATCACCCACAAGTTTTAGTGGGAGTTTGATATCCTAAAGCTCCCTAAGTGCATGTAAGTTTTTATCTAATTTATATGTACATATTGTTAGATATTATCTAACTATATATATGTATATATTATGTATATATTATATACGAGTATGTGTTTCTGTTTGCTCTCCTTGAAATAAATCCAAACCTTCACACTAATATTATAAATTTGAAAGTGTGTCTATCTGTCTGTCTGTCTTTTACCTCTTAACGATTGAGCCTTTGAATCGGAAAATTGCATAGTTCCCGCAGGATAGCGATAAACGAATTATTTGCAGAGGGAGTCGCGGGCAAAAGCTAGTATAAAATATAAATAGGTTTAAGTGTTTGTGTACTAAACTTATCTTTTTTACAAGAAATATATTTAAGTACTTGTCTCATGTTCGGATGATAATTATTATTTAAAATGTTCGCTTATAATAGGTTTCACCTACTTATTGTCAATTTCAGATTTCTCTTTTTATTTTTCAATTTGGCGTAAGACCTTTCCTGCATCGCCTATTTTATAGCATGTATTTACAGTTAGGTAGTTGTTTTCTCCATCGCCACCCTACACGATCATAAGGCGTTCCCTGCAGCCCCGCACCTCTAGGGACGTCGTATCAGAGACAATAAACACCGACAATTGCTGTAAACTAGTGGATACAAACTAACAAGTCTCATGGGACGTGCAATGTTGCTGCTTAGACTGCGCTATCTACCTATAAGGTTTAATTACATTACTCGTAATTACACTATGAATTGTAGGTACGTACACTGTCACCACATTTTATCAATTTGTTTTATTCTTTACTTTTTACCGTCCTGTTTGTTATTAAAACGTGTCTAAAAGTAAAAACACACGCACCCACACAAGTGATCCGTAAAGGTGGCCTTAAGTTTTATTTTAAAATGCTCGGTTTTATTGATTGGCAAATATTTTAAGCGTGAACATCAATAATCAATATAAAAATCCAGTTTAGCTAGGGAAAAATAGGGGTGTGCTCCGAAGGGCGCGAGTAATCGCATTGTCCGGTCGGCTGCGCGAGCGCTGCCCGCGTAATCTCGTTGTCCTAATAGTCTTAAGACGCACAAAGGGCTGATCAAACGCTGCAATTTGATGCACCAAATGTCGATGCGGCATTTTTTTTAGTGCACATGTATTGGGTATGAGAGTTTAGCAAAAAGAAACAATAGGTTTTGGTTTGAAATTAATAATTAAATAATTTTATTTCAAGAACATCAATAACATCATACATTTTGGTCCAAATTAGATACAACTATAAGGTCAGCAAACGAACAAAATAAATAATAATAGAATAAAATATCCAAAAGCAGTATACAAGAAATTAAGAAATGTCATATTACCTACCTAATAAAAATTAACATTTTAAATTTTTTAACTGATTTTAATTTATATTAGCTTGGTGCAGCGGATCTCGTTGGCTATACAGCGGGGCAATGCCGCTGCTGGGGTGATGGGCATGGGAGGATGATGCGGGCGGGTAACATTTAAGGTTTTTTTTTGACATGGAATTTGATTTATTTATTTTGTTTTATTTTTTGTAATTAAAATTTAATTGTATTTGTCTTTTATTTTTTTTTTAAATTTAAATTAAATTTTGATTTTAATTGTGATATTATTTTTTTTAATTGGGGATGTCTATTTTTTTACAATGTATAGTAAATCGAAAACCATTTCGAGATAAATGGTTTTTAACTCGTTTTCTGTAGTTATTTAATTTTAATATTATATAATGAATTTATTACATAACAAATAAGCAATGACCTTCATTTGACTTTGGTGTAAATTGCGTGACCGGTCCAAGTCGTACTTTATTCTGTGTGGTTAGAATTCTTCACAAATTTACGCGTAGATTATAACTACAGAGTTTGATTTGGACCCACTGCCTGACATCTAGCACTTTGACAGCGCCAGTAAAGTGACACTTGTTACAGTGTACCACCACGCAAAAAATAATTAAAGGGGTTGCCTTATCGTACGCATTTAGATAGATTTAGAAATTTGGCAGTGTGTGAGCCCTCAATTACAATCTGACGTCATCAACCAAAATAGTTTCAATAATTAATTTTGAAAAAAGTAGTGAACTAAGTGACAAAATATTGAAATTAGTTTCTTATAATTGACTTTTCTATACAAAAAAAATATAAAAACCACTGGTAATTTTTTTTAGACATTCCCAATTGTGATAAAAAAAATATATATTAATACTATTCTTTAAAGTCCTTTTTCCTGACCAATAAAAAATATCATTAGTTAAAACGGACGCCACAAATTGTTAGCATTGTTAAACTTAAGTAAATTGTTTTTATTGTGGCTAATTAAAAACTTATTTATTTATTCATAAAACTATTATACATTATAAGCTATAAATTTACGAAATACAATATGATTTAAAAAATGTCGGAACCCTGAATTTCTCCTACCCGGGGCGTGCCAAGCATGCTAGCGGCATTCCCTCGCTGTACGGCTATGCTCAGCCTCTGAGCGAAAAAAGACGCGGCCCTGAGGTCGCCAGAGACGTTAACTAGTTTATCCGACACCTCGCGAACAAATTTTTTGGTGTCGGATGACCATGGTCCTAAAGTTTCTAATGCAAGTGCCGCAAATATATAATCATTTGTTAAAAACGAATATTTGCGGCACTTGATTGTTTGGGCATGGTCGGCAGCAGTCCCTGGCTTACTGGTAGAACCTCTGACGTAGGACGGAGCCAGCGTGTCTGAGCAAGTGACATCCCACGCCAAAGGTTTGCCCAAACCAAGGCACTAAAGTGCAACCATCGGGTCTCTTTCCGTCCGAGGCAGACATGCCTGAGGGCTCAAGAGTCGCCGGTATGGCAACAGTGCTGAGTGCCCGGCGGATAAACTTAAACTTATTTTATGCTTTATTTGTGTCAGTGACAAGCTTATTGACAATATTAATTGATATAGGAAGCAATTACAAAAACTAACTATACCTAGTAATACCTACTTAAACAATGGAAATAATAATGTGATTACCTATGTCTGAAAATATATCGAATACATAAATAGTGCAAAGACTCAATCACCCTGTTGCGAATAGTGCACGGAATAATTTGGTTTTGAGTCATTCTAGGCCACTAATCAGAATTCACGCGGCGTGTCTCAAATCAATGAGCGCGGACAAACCCCGGCCTGATTGTTAATTCGTCCTCCCCCCCCGGGAGCGATACACCCCTTCTTGTGATACAGCGATAGACTGCAAAAAGATACAAATAAATATTGATGCTCCAAACAGTAACAATTGCTAATCGAAAGCGGCTAAGCGACAAAGTGTTGCAGTTGAGATCAAGAAAAGATTTTGTAATGCATATTAAGTATGATATTTCTTAACAGACTATACAGTCATTGCTGTACGTATAACTGGTTAAGGGACTGTGTGACGTGTCTTACTACAATTCAACGGTTCCATGCAGTTATCAGCATCGGACCCTATTACCAAACTTAGGGCGTTTATCAGTTCGTCTACTTTAAAAGGGGAATATTTTAGAATTTTTCAATAAATTCTAATAAAATAGGAGACAGCGGACAATCAATATTACAATAAAAAAAATTGAATGAACATAATTAACAAGACAAGGTTTTATCTTATTACTTGTAGTTGGACGGTTCCATTCAACCACCGCAACGTCACAATAAATACACATTGTTATACTTTTGGTTAGTATTGCGCAAAAATTTTCAAGGGTAGATACCGATCTTAGATTGTTGGAACCCTATAACAGGTGACTCCCTGATAATTCAAATATTGTAAACTGAGGGATGTCACATTATGTAACTGTAAAAAGTTATTTTTTAAAAGTTTATTTTTTGTTCATCGAGAAAATTTATTTAAGTGCCTACTTAACAATAGAAGTTAACAATTAACTAAGCAACGTTGCGATATATATGTATTGCTAGACCCTTTAAGAACACAACAAAAAAAAATCACAGATATTTACCACATTTTTTTTGAGGGGCACTATAATTATACATTTTCAAACAACAGATACAATTGAAATAAATAATAATAAAAAAAAAAGTAACTTAAAAATAACCTATCTATTATACAATTTAAGGCGCTGGCAGCATTTCCGCGCTGGATTGTGATGCCAATACGTTGGGCGAGAAATGCACCAGCCGTATGGTCACGGGTACTTTAGAAAAATTTATGTTTTATTTGGCCAAAAAGTTTGTGAGCGTCCGGGCTCCACGGACCTAAGGTTTCTACAGCAAAAGCTGCAAATACGTAGTCTCTTGAGAGCCCTGCGTATTTGCGGCGTTTTGCTGATTCAGCCTGTGCTGCTGCCCCGCCCGCCTTCAGTGATGATGAAGCTAAATGCGACGACGCTAGGGTCTCCACATATGTTGCATCCCAGATAAGAGGCCGACCCTTTTGCCAAGGTATGAGCGTCAAACCTTCGGGTCTCTCTCCATCGTCGCGAGCAAGGCCGGGAGGCTCTAAAATAGCCGGCACATTTACGTTAGAAAGAGCCCGGTGGATGATATAATTAAGGCAGGCGTGGCGTGACAGACGACCGGCACTCCTCTTACACGAGAGTCCGTGGTGGCCCAGACTATCAACAGATGTTCCGCAGGGATTTGCTTAGCAGCTTAGGAGCGTTTAGGAGCTGAGATTTTAGTGCCCCACGTTTGCGTGGGGCACTAAAATCTCAGCTCCTAAAAGCAGACCTACAACCAACCTAAAAGAATTGTTGTCAAGAAGAGTTGAATAATGTTTAGATGTAAAGGTTTGGAGCCAAAAACCAGACTCCTTCTCAGACGAAGCCAGCAAGCGAGCATTTTCCGAGGATGACGAGCAGGTATCTACATAGAAGATAGGCGTGAACTTGACGGCAAACAGGGCGTCCCACAGTTTCTAGACGTCTTTACCAGGACAAGCCATCTTCCAGGCATTTTCCGCATCTGACAAATACCAATGTTACCTCATAATCATAATCACTGAGTGATGAATTTTACCGATCAGAGGTAACACACTGTGTACAGAGGAAAGAATAGCGGGAAGAGCAACACTACTTATTTGTCTTATTCCGAGTCCACCATAACCGATGGGAAGTGTGGCCTGAAGGTAATGCCTGGAATTGATTAAAACATTAAAACATTGTATATCTTCATAGACATGAATTTGTAACAATCTAAGCCGCATCTTTCGATTAAAAATAAGAACTTAAAATTCAATTGAACCTACCTTTTAAAGCAATGAATCGATCCTTCCGGCCAATCAGAGTTAATTTCCGTTCATATCAGATATTCAAAATGAAAGCGGAGGCTTTTGAAAATTTAAAAGAGTGTCCGCGATACCGGAAGCCCCTCGAATAGGCATCTCGCGTCAGCTGAAAGGCGGGTAATTGCAGCCGCCCGCCGCTCGCTACAGCTGCTGTGCCATCGACTTTTTTACCCAACTGTCCCCAGAAAGAAGAGTTTCAGATTTTCGATCTCATGCCAGTATTTTATTAATAATTGAATAAACTATTAGTACATATTGATCACAATTTATAGTGAAGTCTCTCCTCTTAGCTACACTGATGCAACGATTATCTTAATAATAAACACTGTCGAAACACAAAACAATTAAAAAAAATCCAGCTTTTTAAAATTAAAAGAGCATCTTTCTTTCTACAAAGCTGGTGATTTTCTCTCAAACCTGTAAAGCTTTCAGTTGTTACCAGTGAGGAAATCCTAGTTTCAAATTACAGTTAAATGGATCGCGAGGTGGTACTGCGTCGACGTCAGCGTACGTTTGCCGGGCGGCAGGGAGTCGTGATACGTAAGCGAAATTATTCCGCCCCGGACGCGCAGGGCGGGCGGAGGGCAGCGGCGCTGGGGTACACGAGGGCTGCCGCTAAATCTGAATTTAAAATTTAAAGTATTATCTTGGTTACAAATATTTACGATTCAATTTGGTGGGTTTGAGGGATCGTGTTGGTCTTAGTTTTATTGAGTTGCGTGGTCTTACTAAAATGGTAGCTTCTGGACAGGCAGTGGTGTCGTGCATCTCGATTCGCACTGAGTTGCCTGAACTGAGTCAACGTGAAACGCCTATTACCGTTTCGTTCCGTTAACGTCAGTGATAAGATAACAAGTGTAAAGCAAAGGTTGTCATGGTTTTGCATTCAAGACTTCTTTAACAATTTTTTTCTCACCCCCTTCTGCTACCAGTTAGGTACGAAACGAAAATGTGCACTACACACTACTGCGGGTAGATATATCCCACACTGGTAATCAGAATCACAGTCCACTCCACTGTCAAAATGTTGTTTACCAGGCAAAAATATAATAAATGTTATGTTCGCACCCTTTTTTAGGGTTCCGAAGCCAAAATGGCAAAAACGGAACCCTTATAGTTTTGCCATGTCTCTCTGCCCGTCCGTCCGTCTGTCTGTCCGTCCGTCTACGGCTTAGCTCAGAGACTATTATAGAGCTATAAAGCTGTAATTTTGCATGGACATGTGTAGCAAAACAAAATATAGAAAAAAATATTTTTAAGGTACCTCCCATATAGACGTAATGTCGTTAAATATAGGCTTATTAAAGGTTGTGAAGACGATTTTTCGATATAGTGATTTGTTTGTGAAATATTCAACTTTAAAGTGCACTTTTTTTTTAATTCGAGTGCCCCTCCTTCCTCTAAAAGCTAAACTGTATGTAGGTATAAAAAATTTGAAAAAATCAGGATGGGAAGAAATGTCAAATTGACAAGGAAAACTATAACGGCTAAGTTTGCTTGAGAATTATTAGTAGTTTAAGAGTAAAGAGTAAGTATCAACTTGACCTAAAATATTGCTTGTTAATTACGTACGGACAGTATACTTAATTAATAAAATATGCAAGGATTTTTTCGTAACGGCTGAGGGCGGAACCCTATCTTGGACGTGTCCGACATGCTCATGGCCGGTTTTTTGAAGATTAAAGCGCCGTCCCAACCTGTGAACGGTTGAAAGCATAGCACCAGTCAATAAAGATCTAAAATACTCAACAATAAACTGATATTGCAAATCTTCACGCCGCGCAATTATGACCAATATGTGTGACCGTGAACGCACTTATATTCGGGATTCGTTAGCCTTAGCCGTCCTTGCGAGTATTTCGGGATTAAATTTCCAATGCCGATGATAAGTGAATTACCAGCGATCTGTCCGTAGCTTCGGCGTTGCGGACCCCTGCTACCCAGCCGGTATCTACCGAGGGAGGCAGGAATCTAGAAAAAGTGAGTATTTTATTTTTACGCGTATCTTTCTAATATATGTATTAAAATCTCGTATCACGGTGTTTAATAACGAACTCCTCCGAAACGGCTCAACCGATTTTTATGAAACCTTTTTGTCTATATTCGGTAGGTCTGAGAATAGGTCGTAGGCTATTCTTTATACCCCTATTCTTCGCCGACGGAGTCGCGGGCAACAGCTAGTAATCCAATATATAACATAAATATTAACATAAACAACTTATCACAGCTAGATAGCTGTGATAAGTTGTTTTATTGGAAACCAATTTGCGTGTCATTTTGGTGCTCTCCATTCAACTGGTTTGTACAATCGTTATGTTCCATAAATAGAGCTTCTTAAAGTCGGGGTTACCGAGTTAGGTGAACAACCTACTTAATTACGTCGGTAGTAATTGCACTTATAGAAGTTTCATACTAAATACTAACTGAAACATGGATGCACAGAAAAAACACAGAAAAAGACCAGCTCCGGGAATCGAACCCGGGTCCTCAGCATAACGTGCTGCGTGCTTTTACCCCTACACCACAACTGGTCGGGACATAGACACGAATTTATTCCTTATGCATCACACGTCTCAGCTCGCTTAATCACTTATAGCAGTGAAGCAGAGTCGTCAACACTGCTTCTAGAAGTTCTTTGGGTGAAAATATTGAAATTAACCAATTTGCTTTAGGCGACTCCAGGGCGGGCAGTTACCTCTCTCAAAGATTAGGAATAGCAGTTCAGAGACGTATTGCGGCTAGTAGGTTTCTTGGGGTCAAGGCCTGTGGCAGAAAATCTGGATAGCGTTTTAGTTTAGATTATATTCAGTTTTAGTTTTGTTTTTTATAATAATGTTTGAATAATCAACCTAATGATTCATTACAAAATTTTCTAACTTTGTTCTATAGGTACTTGTAATTTGTTTAAGTAGGTTAGGTAGGTAATGTAGGTAAGTAAAGTTTTTCAGAAAGTCAAAATAAATTTCTTAAAATCTTTTAGCGATTTTATAAATTTTCTGAGATTTCTTGTTTTCTAATTAATTTTAATAGCAACTTATTTCACAAAAAACAAATATATCGTAATAAATATGTTTCGAATTAATTGATTGTCTGTGAAACAAATTGAATAATTTTATCGAAACATTAGGCAACAGACTGGGCAGGTAGGTAATAACTAATGTCAACCAATCAGGAAGCAGCAGAGCCTTTGTGCCAAATCATAAATGGACAGATTGATATTTATGGATGGGTGATCATTTCCCAACAGATGACCCGCTTGCTCATTTTCCTCTCTCTCTCATAGTAAAAACAAAAACAAATTCAGTGAAGAACGAGTTTGAATTATAACGTTTCTTAGCCAATAGGTATGTACTGCCATAGAGTCTATGGCATAGACAATAGACTTTTGGTTATGCACTGAAAGAGCAGCTTTGAGATTTTGTTTGTGCAATTATAATTATTATTTCGCGGTATTAAAGTAACTACCTAAGTACACGAGTAGATAAACTGTTTTTTGAGTAAATAAATATTGGATAAACTAGTCGCTGAACTTAAATATTTCATCTAATTTATTTCCCGGTTTTTCATCAATTGGAAAACTCAGATTGTAGGTATATATCCCGTTTGTAAAACTTATGCTAACATAAAATTCGATTGTTTTTATTTGTTATTTGGCTATTTTCATTAGTTCATACAGTCAAATTCATACAAATGCCTGTAGGCTGTAGCCAAAAAATGTTTAGAATTTTAGTATTAGTTATAACTCAGGTACATAATAACTAAATTTTACAACATCTACCATACCTCCCAAGCCACCAACAAACGATTGTACAAATTATGTCATTATTTGATATCCTCTGAGCCCCGCAAATCACGATCCGCCCCAAATTACAGTAGCGAAACCGCTCAAGTGTCATCAAGGCGCGCCAACAAGGGCGCTGATTGCAACGCGCCCGCGTCGGCTAATCCCACTCATTACCTACTCCGCGCGAGTGCCGCGCCGGCGCCGATCACGCTGCACCGCGTATCGTATCGATATACTCATCAGCGGGTCATCACCAGCATCTTACATACTTACATCCCAATAAATTACCTACAACCTTTTTACCTTGTCCCTCCACTGCCAAAAGTGCACGAAAGCTATAGATGAAAAACTTAAGTAAAGGACCTGTAGGCTTAATGTCTAACCTTCGCGCTGACGCTTGCTTTCGCATTCACTATTCTTTCTGTCAACGGTATAAGATGGTGACAGAAAGAGATGGTATAAGCGAAGGCAAGCGCTCGGGCGTTAGACAATACGGCCTGGCCTCTGTTGTATGTAGGTATTAGGTACACAGATGTACACAGACAGTACTATGTAGTACACAGAATTGATATAGAGCTTAAGTTAGTTTTACGCTCATACGTTTATACGAGGGGCGTTCAATATAAAGTGAGAATGAGATGCAAACTCTTTTAATATTACGAAATTAAATACTGGCCGGTAAAGCTAATCTATCTAGCTGATTGCTATGAAAAAAAAAACTAACTGTCTTTTGTTTAAAAAAATATACGGTAATTTCTTTGCAATGCTATTGAGTACGTTAGCGAAAATGAAGAAAATTGAACTGCGCGCCGTTATCAAATACTTGTATTTGAAAAATTTTTCTACGGACCAAGTCAATTTGGATTTGCGGGACACTTTAGGGTCTAATGCTCCTCCGTATTTGACAGTCGCACGTTGGTGCGCCGAATTTAGACGTGGAAGAACATCGACAATGGACGACCCCCGCTCCGGACGCTACTACAGCAGTAACTGAAGAAATTGTGAAAAAAGTCGAAAACTCAGTTTTGGCGGATCGACGTGTCACAGTTCGTTTTATTGCTGAAAATGTAAAGATTTCAACGGGGAGCGTGCATAATATTTTACATGAACGCTTGGGTATGAAAAAGGTATCTGCGCGTTGGGTACCAAGAATGCTTACTGATACGCAAAAACAAACTAGACTAGAGATTTGTCAAGAAGCTTTGAACCTGATGCAGCAAGACCGGGAACTTTTTTTGGCGCGATTTATAACAATGGGCGAAACATGGCTCCATCATTACGACCCTGAAACGAAACTGCAGTCTATGACATGGAAAAGGCCATCATCTCCAACTCCGAAGAAATTCAAGGTGAGCCCATCTGCCGGTAAGGTCATGGGCTCTGTTTTTTGGGATGGTAAAGGGGTATTAATGATTGAGTATCTCGAACATGGAGCCACTATTATGGGCACTTTATACGCCAAACAAATAGCAACATTGCGCAATGAGATCCGCGAAAAACGGCGAGGTAAACTCTCGAAAGTTGTGCTGTTCCACCAGGACAATGCCCCGGCACACAAGTCCGCCGTTGCAATGGCTGCAATTCGTGATGCTGGGTTCGATATCCTTAAGCATCCTCCGTATTCACCAGATCTCGCTCCCAGTGATTTCTACCTATTTCCGAGATTGAAACAATACCTGAGAGACCAGAAATTTGAAGACGACGACGCGGTAGTCGCTGTAGTACAAGATTTTTTAAGTACTCAAGATGAGACCTTTTTTAAAAATGGAATTTTAAGTTTAGAAAAAAGATATACGAAGTGTATTATGCTAAAAGGTGACTATGTCAAAAAATAAAATGACATTTAGTAAAAGTTGTTTATAACATACTCATTCTCACTTTTTATTGAACGCCCCTAGTACCTTTGATCAATTATAACTGAAGATACACATTGCCGAACAAAATCCCCTTCAAAGAATGTCCGAACTTTTTTATTTGTTTGCATAACAATTAAAATCATCACCTACACAGAAATTTGAACCTAGTCTTTACTTCATTACAGTCGAATTTCGGTTGACACTTGACAGCTAAACTTGACAATTTCACGCAACGTACTGAGAAAAAAGAAGGCCACTTTTATCAAAGTGGCGCTCATTTGGCTCGGACATTTTCGGGCGCGCGACTGTGGATCTACAGTTATAATTGATCAAAGGTTTATACGCTCTTATGACTTATGTCACATAGGTACCTAATGTCATTTTTGAACATAAACTAGCGAGGAAATCATTACAAAATACCTAAATGGGTTAATATCAACAACGCAGTTTTTTGTAAGTTTTGGTGGCCCATTTTTATTTCGATTTTAACTCGAATTAAACTAATAATACTCAATATATGTATAGCATCCTTCCGCCACCGCCCTACGCGACAACACTTCCATCCTCACCATCTGGATGGTTGGCAGTCTTCTATACTGTGTGTTTTTCCAGAAATTTCCTTCCTCGCACAGCAAAGCTCTGGAATTAAGTACGAGGGGCGTTCAATATAAAGTGAGAATGAGATGCAAACTCTTTCAATATTAGGAAATTAAATACTGGCCGGTAAAGTTAATCTATCTAGCTGATTGCTATGAAAAAAAAACTAACTGTCTTTTGTTTAAAAAAAAAATACGGTACTTTCTTTGCAATGCTATTGAGTACGTTAGCGAAAATGGAGAAAATTTAACTGCGCGCCGTTATCAAATACTTGTGTTTGAAAAATTTTTCTACGGACCAAGTCAATTTAGATTTGCGGGACACTTTAGGGTCTAATGCTCCTCCGTATTCGACAGTCGCACGTTGGTGCGCCGAATTTAGACATGGAAGAACATCGACCATGGACGACCCCCGTTCCGGACGCCCTACTACTGCAATAACTGAAGAAATTATGAAAAAAGTTGAAAACTCAGTTTTGGCGGATCGTCGTGTCACGGTTCGTTTTGTTGCTGAAAATGTAAAGATTTCAACGGGGAGCGTGCATAATATTTTACATGAACGCTTGGGTATAAAAAAGGTATCTGCGCGTTAGGTACCAAGAATGCTTACTGACACGCAAAAACAAACTAGAGTCGAGATTTGTCAAGAAGCTTTGGACCTGATACAGCAAGACCGGGAACTTTTTTTGGCGCGATTTATAACAATGGACGAAACATGGCTCCATCATTACGACCTTGAAACGAAACTGCAGTCTATGACATGGAAAAGGCCATCATCTCCAACTCCGAAGAAATTCAAGGTGGGCCCATCTGCCGGTAAGGTCATGGGCTCTGTTTTTTGGGATGGTAAAGGGGTATTAATGATTGAGTATCTCAAACATGGAGCCACTATTACGGGCACTTTATACGCCAAACAAATAGCAACATTGCGCAGTGAGATCCGCGAAAAACGGCGAGGTAAACTCTCGAAAGTTGTGCTGTTCCACCAGGACAATGCCCCGGCACACAAGTCCATCGTTGCAATGGCTGCAATTCGTGATGCTGGGTTCAATATCCTTAAGCATCCTCCGTATTCACCAGATCTTGCTCCCAGTGATTTCTACCTATTTCCGAGATTGAAACAATACCCGAGAGGCCAGAAATTTGAAGACGACGACGCGGTAGTCGCTGCAGTACAAGATTTTTTAAGAACTCAAGATGAGACCTTTTTTAAAAATGAAATTTTAAGTTTAGAAAAAAGATTTAATAAGTGTATTATGCTAAAAGGTGACTATGTCGAAAAATAAAATTACATTTAGTAAAAGTTGTTTATAACATACTCATTCTCACTTTTTATTGAACGCCCCTATTAGTACCTGCTGCGGTATTCCCAACCGATATGACCTTCAAGCTTTCAAAAAAAGAGCGTACTCCTACCTAAAAGGCCGGCAACGCACTTGTGACTCTTCTGGTGTCGCAGGTGTCCATGGGCGACAGTAATCATTTACCTACCATCAGGCGATCCGTTTGCTTGTTTGTCCCCTACACCATAAAAAAAATTACTATTACATATTATCTTATTTCGCCGAACTTTTAGTGGCATAATTAATTTTACTAGCGCAAATTTTGCCGCCAAAACTGAGCCACCTAAACTGAAAAGTAGTGCAAAAAATAGTTAAAATTAAGTGAGCTAGTTTAAAGTTGTAATTAGATAATAAATGAAATCACAAACCAAAATACTATTGAACAGTATATGTTTCAAACACAGGAATAAGTAAGTTTCTATATGTTAGAATAAGTCTCGGGTCGTGTTTGGATAAGAGCAATATGGACAGTATGGACACGTGTGGGAGTTGACATGACTCGGAGTGGCGGCTTATGCCTCTTGACCTAGCGCGTGCTCCAGTTTCAAGTACTTGGAGAAACGGTTTGATAGGTAAGTATGCTTAGGTACATAAAAATATTTGAATAGAGTTACAGTTCATGATGTAAGTTATTTTAACGATTTAAAAAATCTCTCTATTATGTGTTCGGTCGGCCAAGAAAGTGGTTGGTTGACAAAAGTTTCTGTGAGATCTAAATATCGCTAAGGTTGACTTTTCTAACTGAGTTAAGTCTTTAGTCACTGTCATATTATAATATTATTGCAAGGGAAATCGACCTCGGTGTATTATGACGTGCAAATGAACTTCACGCTACGGTGGCAGACCATATTTTTGGCCGATGGTACTCGCCTAAGTATATTTATAAACAATTATTCATATTATTTAGTCGTTTTCGCGTTCGCTATTTGATGAAATACCATAGGTTGTTAATTAAAAGCCACTAATTTATAGAATCTTACAGCCAAATGAACTTGAGCCAATTAAACCCACCATACACCACTGTAATATTTATTCACTAATATGTATACTTAATTAATGTCATGAACAATGAGCGGAACGATTTTTTCAAAACACTCATTCTCTGGGTACCTAAATTTACTGGATTTATAGAAATGACGACCAAAGAGCAGAACATTCCGTCATTTAAATAAGATCACCGGTACCGGTGGCTTTTGCTTAATAGTATAATAAGGATTTTCCACAGTGGATGCGTTCTGCGGTCACGGTCAGGTCCAATTGAACACAGCCCGCATTATGTATGAACATCATTGCCCGCATTATTTAAGACCGACAATGTTGTTCATACATAATGCGGGCTGCGTTCAATTTGACCTGACCGCGACCGCAGAACGCATTCAGTGTGGCAAATCCTTAAGTGTAAGTCTAAAGTACTTACAACAACATAACATAGAAAGTATGTGACTTGAAAAATAAAATAATTTTAACTTACCTATTCTACTCTAACCCTTCGACTGTTCAATAAGTTTTAAATTACAGCGATTCACTTGTTTACACCTACATATGTAATTCATGATCATCATCATCCCAGCCTAGCCTAATACTGTGTAGACTGTGTACGTCCCACTGCAGAGCATAGGCCTCCTCTCAGAATGAAAGGGTTTGGGCCGTAGTTCCCGGGCGGGCCATAGGTATATACACCGTGAAATTTTAGTGGTTGTTTTCCCGAAACGAGGTGATTTAGTATCGATTGTACAATCGACTTATAATTACTATTTTGACTAGAGTCAAAAATCCAATTGTGAAAAACGAAAGTCGAAAATGACCGCAAACCAATAGTAACGCTGTACAATCGAAACTAAATCACCTCGTTTCGGGAAAACAACCACTAAAATTTCACGGTGTATGTAATTGCAGTTTTGTTATCTAAGCGTGCTGTAAAACACGGATAGGTAAAGTAGGTAAGTACTTAATTGTCCTAGTGTTTGACGTACCTACTGTTCCCCAATAGAAGACAGCCTGCTGTCACCTCTATTGCTAATGACATAAAATTAAAGACGGCAACTACTGGGCCTGTAACCATGCAGTATTAGGACGCCTACCAAATATTTGTATTAATTGTGGGGCTGTACACTTATGAATGAACGTGAAATATCTCGAAAAAGCAAAGTTTTTGTCTTTCTTTCTGCAAATTGCTGCTAGTTCTTCAATAAATTGAGCAAATAAGAAACTCAAGTGCCCGAGGCTTAATTTATTACTAGATGTTAAAATATAGCAGGTTCTCGCTCGTATCACAAGTAATTTTCCCTTTAGGTAAATGAAATAAATAGCAGACATTTCTCATATCAGCGACAAAATATTATATACATCAATTTTTAATATTAATTAAGTACCTACTCGAAAAATATCAGACAAAATGAAATTGACTAAAAACAATTTGAATTTTTATTTGCTGACATTGTTTGTGCCATTAATTTTCTATCAGATCAGATCTTTAAATACCCACAAAAATTTCAGTCAGTATCAGTATCCTGGTCATACTTCTCCCATAATTATAACAGTCATCTATTTCAAAAACTTTTTCCCATAATTTTACGCCAGGAATCTTATCAAACTCCATACATTTCAATCAGTCTTTGTAGTTGAATGAAATACGATAGGACCGCACGCAAAAAACATTTAAAAACGGCTTTTAAACGTACACGTACCAATAATTTTACCATGGTCCTACTTTTTATACTGTAATCGAACACGTTTACATAGAAGAGGTGAAGACTACTGTGTCTAGTGAACAAAATGTGTTTAAAACCACGCCCGATGTCGGCTCGCGAGCCAATGGGATCCCGCGGTGTCCGAGGGAGTCGCCGCGGCCCGCCTCGCCGGCTCCTCCAAACTCAGTTGACATGAAACAATCGCGAAGCGCGGTCGCGTACACGACACACCTGCCCAAAAATACATCCCCTGTGTTTTACTTCAAACCCCCAGTGCTCAGAGCATTCGCGTGTTTTTGAAATGACTTAAATAGTCGAATGACGACTGCCAGCTCTACCATCGATGTTTATATAGTTTTATTTTGTGAACGTATAAAGAAATAGATAACAAAGTGTTGGGTGTCAAGGTAGAAATGAAGGTAGGACTCCTAATTTGATTAATAAAATTATTACATGATATGCTTGAATTTCACTAGAATAATCTTATTTTAACGTTCACAAACGTAGAAAAAATATTTAAGCAGTTCGAGGTGTACGGGAATGGATCATGCCGGATCTTGAACTAAGAACGTACCTTAATGTGTTTTTACACAGAAACCAGTGTCTCTGATAAAGCATATAATTAAGTATTTTAGCTGTTTAAAGGATGGGTAGGTAGGTTGAGTCTGTCTAAAAAAGAGTTGACGTTTGCATACCGTTCTTATTTTCACTTAAAATTCTTTAAAAAAATATTTTTTCGGAGCTTTACAAGGTGTTTGCAATTGAATTCCCATAAGAATCCACATTTGTAGAGCCTAACTTAGATTAGTAATTAATTATTACTTGCGAAAACGTTTAAATATTAAGCTTCAATTGTAGGCAGCAACATCTAAGTATTAAAATTTTTCAACATACCTACTTATATAAATATGTTCGTGCTGATTGACCCTTATCGAGCGAAGGTAAATTTAATTATTTAAGTGAAGTTTAAATGAACAGAAGTGTACATTATACACACATATAGGTACATATAAACATTATATTATTAACTGACTAGTAGGTAGGTACTTCTATCTATTACTTAGTATAATCACAAACTTGTACAAAAACCATCAATTATTATCAAAACGCGTTTAGAAAGGAATTAAGCTCATATATGTACTTAATTTTTGAACTAATGCATGATATGACATTGTCAGTGGTAGTGTGTAGACAAGAATGAATGAAATTTTCAATGAAGTTCTAAAGCAAGGAAAAAATATCAAATTATACTACTTAAATAAAATACAAATGTTGTAAATAATTGCTTAAAATGGCCGTCAAAGTTTCAGAAGAACCTTCGTTATCTTTTTCTTTATTGAAATATGTTAGTACATTGCAGATAATTTCTCGGCACCGACCGTTTAATACTTTACCACGATTCGTATTTTATAAATACGTATTTTTTAACAGCTACGGCAATTTGATAACGCGAAAATGATGTGAATTAGTGACAGATTTGTCAGATGTGATATTAATATTTTTTATAAAACAAATGACAACATTTACCGAGAATAGAGTCCAAATATGCAAAGGATACTCTGTAAATCTATTAATTCTATTATCAATAAGTGTCTACACTTATGAAGATATCAAAGATTGACTTATGATTTTATTTAATCATTTATAAGTACTGTTGTGCTAACGGTACTCTCAAATCCCGTTGTTATTTTGATTTTATAATACATTCGTGCAAATGTAAATGTTTTAGTGATATGAAAATTACGCATGAAACAAAAAGTCATATATTCAATTTATAATGTAGACCATTCTCAATGTAAATCTATTTTTTTAAAGCATATTTTGAAATGACGAAGCCTCGATTTAGCGTTTGGGTAGGCCTATTGCGATTGTAGCTGTGCGCTGAGGCCCTACCACGAAGTGCATAATTCGAACTTCGTTTCGTGCTGTCCCGCTCACGCTAATATGATTTGACACGAGAGTGAGAGGGAGAATGCGATACGAACTTCGATTTTCGAATTTCGTGGTAGCGCCTCAGCGCCTACCACCGGTCCACCGCGCGGCGTCGTAGCGGCGTAGCCGGCCGCGTAGCGCCTAGGCCTAGAGATACAGAATCGAATTCTATCGATGCTGTATGTAGATTGATTAGTACCTAGTAGCGAATTAATGTTTTGATTTTTATTTAAGTACTAAGTTTTTCTATTTTAAAACGATTTCTTTATAATCACAAAGCATTATTTTTAAATAATCAAACATGATTATTTGATTACCTACTACAATTGAATACGCTTAATTATAAATAAGCGATATATTAAGTTTTCGTTAATAATATTGGTGGTTTTTGGAGAAAAATTTACATATCAAAATTTTAAATTGAATACGCTTTATAATCTAGAAATCGTGTTAGCGTGTATTTGCTCTAGGCCTTATACCAGGTACGAAGTATACCATGTACGGTCGCGTGCTTTAATTTGCGACCCATTTCGAAAAAATATCCTTTGAATTCCTATACAATATGACAGGACTGTCAACCTTAAGTGGGTCCCAAATTAAAGCTCGTGACTGTACGTGAGATCATACAGTTATCGCCAAAATATGACTACTCGCCTGTGAAACGTTCAACTTACACTCAACACCTGTCAATAGAAACATCATGAAATGTAAGTACTTTTACTATACTCCTTTCACTGTAGCATGGTGCAGGTGACACTTGACACACCTTTTCGTTACACTTAGACAAAATTGCTGCGGTGTATTTAATAGCGATTTATTTAAGTTCCAGTCTGAATTTTTCTGGAGTTAAACATTTAAACTTCGAAAACACTATCGTGCGCGAAAGAAATTTAACCCAATTATTTTTTATTATCAATAAAAAAAAATACGATTAAGTCAAGAAACGTAATATGCGTGTAACAGAACATCTAATGATGGGACACAATCTACCACGAGAAGAAGATTTATCATTTGTCAGCGTTTTTACTCGATCTTTATAATGGTATTAACTAGATTCTTGAAATCTTCACCAATTATGTTAATTATGGCCGCTACAACAACAAATGATAAAAATATAATCAATTTAAACATTAAGGGGGTCCCGACTGACCAATATAAAATGATACCCGAATGCGTAGGTAAATTTTACTTAGAACTGCTTCTAAGTAAAATTTACCTACGCATTCGGGTATCATTTTATATTGGTCAGTCGGGACCCCCTTAATATTTAATTTGATTATATTTTTATCATTTGTTGTTGTAGCGGCCATAATTACCAATCCAGTGTTAGATTATTATAGTTACTGCTTTAGTTTTGTTTATTATAGTTTTGCTTTATGTTACGGCCTATTTTCGATATACCTAAAAATTTGTACGACCTCGACTTTTTTTTGCATTATAAAAAAACTCCGGTACTTAGTTTGCTTTACTTAATTTCATGAAGTAATCGTAAATTTATATTATTAATTACACAATATACCTAATTAAAGTTATAAATTTATAGTTTTATCGATTCGAGTTTTATAGCTTTCACTTCTCTAGTCTGTGGGTTTTGACACCTGCCACCCGCACCATGCTACAGTGAAAGGAGTATAGCGCGTAGATATTTACAAAAAACAATGAATAAAACTTAACTATTAACTAAATAACTAACTTAAAAACTACTAGATTAAGGGGCTGTTTTACCACCCGTTGATTAATTTTAACTGACGGATAAATGTGATGCCGTCTCCGTCTATTCGAACTATAGATTGAAAATTTTGACACGATGCGAAATAAGGTTTCTAGCTCAGTCAATGCTGGACGTAACTCAATAAAATTGTTTAAATTAGTCTATTTAAATCAAGTATGTTCGTACTTCGCCGAAATTTAATTACACACTTAAAGTGTCTGTATATCATAACTGTAAATGAGCAATTTTTGTATATTTATTTCGGGGATCTCAGAAACGACTAACGATTTCGATGAAATTTGGTATGTGTTATTACATAATAATTGCAATAAAATGATAAAATAAATAATAATAAATCGAAATTGTCATAGTGAAAAAACGTTAACACTTCCTTGTTCAACTATACTTTAGGATTTACTACTACTACTTTAGGATTGCTCGCTGTGCTCTCTCAATGGTTAGTAAAGCCGATTTATACGTGCCACCCCATGACGTAATACAGTAAGTTAATATAGATTGACATAGGGCAAAATAAACTTGTCTGATTGTTGACGAGTCCATGACTGAACGTAATTTTTTGAAAACAATTATATTAACTTATACGGACTCTGCCACTTAAAGCTTCGATATGAGGCCTAAAAGAAAGTGTTTCATCTAATATTCCTTGGTCAACTATACGTAACTTTTCCCTTAGTGCTTGTTGTTTGATCAGTAGTTAAAGATACTAATTTATTTATTTATTTATTTATTTCTCATGGAGAATCAACAGAGATAGAAATATGACAAAATACTTATTGTAACGAAGTTAACAAAAACAGTAAATCTAACTCCTTAACAATTCTCACCAAAACATATGGTGATAACTAAAAATAACTTGCTTAATTAAAATAACTCTTCCTTACTGTATCATTCAAATGTGACAAAAGAAAACAATAGTGACAATAGTCAAATTGCCTTTGAAATGCGTTAACTATTGTTATGTTTGCCATATATTTTAATTATTAGTTTGTTTAACTATTGATCAAACAACGGGCTCTTAGTGGCATCTTCTCATATTCTATAGAAACGGTAAATGATGGCCAATCAATCTTTTACACGAATGCACGCAGAATCGATTAATCACATTACCTATCTATACCACACACGATATAGCTTTTCAACTAATATTATTTTTCAAACTAAATACAAACTGAAATATAGATGCACAGAAAAAACCCCAGAAAAAAGACCAATGCTGGGAATCGAACCCAGGTCCTCAGCGTTCCGTGCTGCGTGCTTACCCCTACACCATCACTGGTCTAGAAGTTAGCGACGAATCTTTCCCATACATCGTACACTTCAGTCTGTTATAATCACATTAGGCAGTGATAAAGCGCATCTATGTTAATGCCCTCTACCGAGAGACTTCAACACTCCTTCGGAGCTACCCGCTCACTTGGACCAAGAGATGGCGCTACTAGGCCAACTTTTACAAGTTAAGTATGAAGTATCTTTTTCTATTTATTTTTTTATTTTCTTCAACTTCATTTTTTTTTATTACTTTTACGGTCATCCCGTGAAACCATATATTTCAAACTAAATACAAACTGAAATATAGATGCACAGAAAAAACCCCAGAAAAAAGACCAATGCTGGGATTCGAACCCAGGTCCTCCGCGTTCCGTGCTGCGTGCTTACCCCTACACCATCACTAGTCTAGAAGTTAGCGACGAATCTTTCCCATACATCGTACACTTCAGTCTGTTATAATCACATTAGGCAGTGATAAAGCGCATCTATGTTAATGCCCTCTACCGAGAGACTTCAACACTCCTTCGGAGCTACCCGCTCACCTGGACCAAGAGATGGCGCTACTAGGCCAACTTTTACAAGTTAAGTATGAAGTATCTTTTTCTATTTATTTTTTTATTTTCTTCAACTTCATTTTTTTTTATTACTTTTACGGTCATCCCGTGAAACCATATATTTCAAACTAAATACAAACTGAAATATAGATGCACAGAAAAAACCCCAGAAAAAAGACCAATGCTGGGAATCGAACCCAGGTCCTCAGCGTTCCGTGCTGCGTGCTTACCCCTACACCATCACTGGTCTAGAAGTTAGCGACGAATCTTTCCCATACATCGTACACTTCAGTCTGTTATAATCACATTAGGCAGTGATAAAGCGCATCTATGTTAATGCCCTCTACCGAGAGACTTCAACACTCCTTCGGAGCTACCCGCTCACCTGGACCAAGAGATGGCGCTACTAGGCCAACTTTTACAAGTTAAGTATGAAGTATCTTTTTCTATTTATTTTTTTATTTTTACGATGTATGGGAAAGATTCGTCGCTAACTTCTAGACCAGTGATGGTGTAGGGGTAAGCACGCAGCACGGAACGCTGAGGACCTGGGTTCGATTCCCAGCATTGGTCTTTTTTCTGGGGTTTTTTCTGTGCATCTATATTTCAGTTTGTATTTAGTTTGAAATATATGGTTTCATGGGATGACCGTAAAAGTAATAAAAAAAATGAAGTTGAAGAAAATAAAAAAATAAATAGAAAAAGATACTTCATACTTAACTTGTAAAAGTTGGCCTAGTAGCGCCATCTCTTGGTCCAGGTGAGCGGGTAGCTCCGAAGGAGTGTTGAAGTCTCTCGGTAGAGGGCATTAACATAGATGCGCTTTATCACTGCCTAATGTGATTATAACAGACTGAAGTGTACGATGTATGGGAAAGATTCGTCGCTAACTTCTAGACCAGTGATGGTGTAGGGGTAAGCACGCAGCACGGAACGCTGAGGACCTGGGTTCGATTCCCAGCATTGGTCTTTTTTCTGGGGTTTTTTCTGTGCATCTATATTTCAGTTTGTATTTAGTTTGAAATATATGGTTTCACGGGATGACCGTAAAAGTAATAAAAAAAATGAAGTTGAAGAAAATAAAAAAATAAATAGAAAAAGATACTTCATACTTAACTTGTAATATTATTTTATTAGTTCTGTATCATAGTATTTTATGCAACGGTTGTATAAGTGAAGTCTTAAAAGGCGAGTGACGTGAGTTGCGATACGAACGAATGTGAGTATCGCAATGGAAGACGGCACGAGCAGTTTAGACCAAATTAGACACCGTTGCATACAATATTTTTCCTACTTCATCCATGTTTGAACTCAACTAACCTCGAGTTAACTCAACTAAACTCGAGTTAAATCAACTTACATCGATTTAACTCAAGTAACCTCGAGTTAACTCAACTAACCTCGACTTAACTCAACTAACCTTGAGTTAACTCAACTAACCTCGAATTAAATTAACTAACCTCGAGTTAACTCAACCAACCTCGAGTTAACTAAACTAACCTCGAGTTAACTCAACTAACCTCGAGTTAACTCAACTAAACTCTAGTCAGCAGGTCTAAACTGGGCTTTAGTGTTGAGTGTAACCTATATTTAATAATCTGTGGCAGCTAGGTGTATCGTAATATCGAAATTACGACACAAGTGCTGTTATGAGGAATAGAGTAAGTATAGACTTTTCTGAAGTCATATTATCTATGGTCTTATATTGTATTTGTTCCCGACCATGTAAAAAACAGATAGGTAAAAGTACAGAAGTAGAGAAAAATATTTAAAATAGTAAAGTGACTGACAGACAGACAACGCACAGCCTAAAAAACTGGAGCTAGAAACATAATGTATTAGTTCACTCCACCACAAAGTACAATACATTATAAGGTAAGTATGTCACAGTATAGGTATTGGTCTTGCGGAGAGGAATTAAACCATAAACAACAAGTACAGACGTTTATTAGGAACGCTAAACTGTGAGCAAGCAAGAGACTAGAGGGTCGTAGGTTCTAAGCACTTGAGTGGGATTCGCTTTCTCCGGACAGACACTGCCCTGGATTCAGGAGACCGTAGGACGCGCTGCGGGCGTTGCAGGTGGATCTCCAGAGACGCTGCTGACTTGCAGGCCTGAGACCAGGGTGCTTCAGGGCTCAGAGTGTGCTGGTGGTGTAGAGCCAAGTGGTGGAGACTGCAGTTCCGTTCGGCGGTTTAACCCCGACTTGGTTGCCCAATAAACGGGCAGAGTATCCACAGGATTATTATATGGTAGATGTACTGTTTTTAGATAGCTGTGTTCAGATTCAAAATGTCGAATTTTTGGCGGCACTGGGTTTTAAAGGCTTAATTAAGTCACGCCCCTCGAGATAACGCTAACCGTAATTTGTGTTATGTGGTTTGACAGTTCGTGCCACAGAGAAGACACTGCGCAACAAAACGATGTACTTAATTTATTTAGCTTTCCTCATTATTTAATTAATTAAATATTAAGGAAAGACAAGAGCTCAGATATTGTCCGTATTTACTTAATTATATTAAATAGATACGCCCAAAAATCATAGCAGCGGTAAGTTTGATAATAGCGCCATCTAGTGCTCGCGGGGTGAGGCTCGTTGCATTGAATCGAACTAACTTCGCTAAGGATATCGGTAATTACGTCCAAAACACCAAAAATTGATATTGTCCCAATTGCATTGTGACAGTACCTCCCTCTCCGCGGAGGATTTTTTCGTCTTAGCGAAAAAAATCCGCCTGAGAAAAATCCCTAACGTAACACATTCAAAATAACCTATCAATCCTATCATACTTCCTAACATACTTTATTCATTCAACCTAACACAGGCAGGTCTGCCGTTTAAGACACTGCAAGACCCTACGCTACGAGAAAAATGGCGAGATGGTAAAGAGGTAGTTATTAGGAGACACAGTCGCCAATCTAGACAAGGGTTGCCAACCGCCCTTATAAGATTATCCAGCACTACGCGCAAGGTTTAGCTGCCTGGCCGCGCAACGCTAGATATAGCTTTCATTAGGCATTTTTAAGGAGTTGAAATTAGTAAAGACCGCTCCGGCAAAGGCTTTGGATTAAGACTAGCATTGGTAGTGAAGTAATTGTGTCGACCTAAGAAACTAGTGTACGTAAACAAAGCAACTAGAATTTTTATAACTTAGAGATAAATAGAATTAAGCACGGAAACCATGTGTATAGTTTATTCCTAACACGCGGCTAGTATTTGTTAAATTTAAGTAGTTAACTATAATTAGTGCGTCTCACTCTGACGAGGTAGACGCTAAGGTAGTCACAACGATCACGAACGAGTCGATGCGTTTTTATTTTAAAACTAGATTTAATCCTTAAAACTAGATTTAATCATACAGAAGAGTATTTTACGAGTAGGCGCAAAATATTTATAAGTAACGTTAAGTCGTTGACCCTGCTATGCAGTAGCGTTGTTTAAGGTAAACAAACTTGACGATACGATTGAGAACATAAAACAGGGTAGTTAGCGCAGCGCGACAATTACTGCCACCCTCTTTTTTAACTTAAGGTATCATGGAGCGAGCCCACGACATTAACGTAATAAGAGTGCAACGTTGTTACAATAATAAAAGTACATTTTATAATTATGATGAAAATTAAGTCTTCTGTTTAGGAATAGTACTAATTGTTGCTAAATCGTTCCTAACGAGGTTAAATATTCGTACGTTATTTAAAGGTTATGTTGAAGTTTATTACTATTTATTGCCTGGAGTTAATTTCAGATCCTTTATGTGCCATACGCCTAAATCCTTGCCAGACATATCTTGTAGTTCAAATATTAACGGTGACCTTTTCTTGGAAATACGGCATTTCATAAATTTAGGTGCAAGTCTTTTACTGAAATACTGCGATTTATCACTTAAATAAAAGGTTCGCTTCCATACAATGTCTCCTACTTCAAAGTTTGCAGGCTTACGTCGTAAGTTATAACGACGCACATTTCTTTGGTGCGCGTAGTATAATGAATGTTGCACTTTGTCGAATAAATTCGTGAGGAAAGAAGTTAAAAAAAAAATAAGTAGAGTAGTGTTGCCTATATTTTAGAACGATTTGGATGAAATTTAGCATGCAGTGGTTGTAGGTTAAATAACCGTTGGTTATTAACTTCCGATTTTGTATGAAATTACCGTTGTAGAATAACGGTTGGCAGTTAAGTTTAAAATTAGGTAGGTAGTTCAATTTAAAATTGGGTAGTTAAATTTGAAAAAACGTTACAAATAAAAAAAAACCGTTAAGATGACAACCACTGGGCAACGTAATGCCCTTTATTCGCCTCTTACGAAACCTAGGTGCAAAAGGGTGGCACTATTCTTAACCGGAACCACACGGTGATTAGAAAAGTGATAAAAAGAATATTACTTACTGCGAGACACAAGTAGTAGGAAAGTGCACAAAATACCAACACAAACACAACGAATAAAACCAGAAAAAAACGTTTCCCAACTCAAGACCACGTTGGGCGCCACTTGTCACAGTATAGGTATTGGTCTTGCGGAGAGGAATTAAACCATAAACAACAAGTACAGACGTTTATTAGGAACGCTAAACTGTGAGCAAGCAAGAGACTAGAGGGTCGTAGGTTCTAAGCACTTGAGTGGGATTCGCTTTCTCCGGACAGACACTGCCCTGGATTCAGGAGACCGTAGGACGCGCTGCGGGCGTTGCAGGTGGATCTCCAGAGACGCTGCTGACTTGCAGGCCTGAGACCAGGGTGCTTCAGGGCTCAGAGTGTGCTGGTGGTGTAGAGCCAAGTGGTGGAGACTGCAGTTCCGTTCGGCGGTTTAACCCCGACTTGGTTGCCCAATAAACGGGCAGAGTATCCACAGGATTATTATATGGTAGATGTACTGTTTTTAGATAGCTGTGTTCAGATTCAAAATGTCGAATTTTTGGCGGCACTGGGTTTTAAAGGCTTAATTAAGTCACGCCCCTCGAGATAACGCTAACCGTAATTTGTGTTATGTGGTTTGACAGTTCGTGCCACAGAGAAGACACTGCGCAACAAAACGATGTACTTAATTTATTTAGCTTTCCTCATTATTTAATTAATTAAATATTAAGGAAAGACAAGAGCTCAGATATTGTCCGTATTTACTTAATTATATTAAATAGATACGCCCAAAAATCATAGCAGCGGTAAGTTTGATAATAGCGCCATCTAGTGCTCGCGGGGTGAGGCTCGTTGCATTGAATCGAACTAACTTCGCTAAGGATATCGGTAATTACGTCCAAAACACCAAAAATTGATATTGTCCCAATTGCATTGTGACAAGTAAAGTAAGTTTTTTTTTTACATAAATCTGACCCGTGATTGACCACTATCTCACCTGATGAAAAGTGTAGATGAGGCCAAAGATGTACCTCACTGGTTCAGTAACAGCCTATTCACTCTAGCCTTGAAGAGACCTAGGTTGTATTTATCAGGAAATACAGACGACGGGAGCGAATTCCATTCTTTAGCAGTTCGCATAACACAGTCTTAAGGATTTGCCACACTGGATGCCTTCTGCGGTCTGCGCTTAGGTCAAATTGAACGCAGCCCGCATTATGTATGAACAACATTCACAACATTGTTGGTCTCTATATATTTTGTACTAGCTTTTGCCCGCGGCTTCGCTCGCGTGAACCATAAATATTTCAGAGAAGCAAGCAATTAAGCAAGCTAACTATTATGCAAGCAAGCCTGAAGCAAGCATGCACGCATGCATGCAAGCAGCATGCAAGCAAGCATGCAAGCTTGTAAGAAAGCATGCAAAGAAGCATTCTAGCATGGAAGAAAGCATGCAAGCGAGAATCCGCACAGGACTTTAGCGAGCATCCAAGCAAGCATGCAAGCAAGCAAGCAAGCATGCTAGCAAGCATGCATGCAAGCAAGCAAGCATTCAAGCGAGCATATAAAAAAGCATGCAAGCGACAATCCCAACGGATTCTAGCCAGCGTGCAAGCAAGCATGCAAGCAAGCATGCAGGCACGCATGCAGGCAAGCATGCAAGCAAGCATGCAGCCAAGCATGCAAGCAAGCATGCAAGCAAGCATGCAAGCAAGCACGCAAGCAAGCAAGCAAGCACGCAAGCAAGCAAGCTCGCAAGCAAGCACGCAAGCAAGCAAGCATGCAAGCAAGCACGCATGCAAGCAATTTTGCAAGCAAGCGTGCAAGCAACATGCAAGCAAGCAAGCTTGCAAGAAAGCATGAAAGCAAGCATTTGCATGCTTTTCATTTCCAAGCAGGATTCCAGTGAGCATCCAAGCAAGCAAGTAAGCATGCAAGCAAGCAAGCATGCAAGCAAGCATCCAAGTAGGCATACTAGCGAGCATGCAAGCAGGCATGTAGGCACGTAAGCGAGCATGCAGGCAGGCACGCTAGCAGGCATGCAAGCAGGCATTGAAGCAAGCAAGTATGCAAGTAAGCAAGGATGCATGGAAGCTTACCAAATTTCGTCTAAATCGGTTCAGTAGTTTTAGCGTGAAAGCGAGACACACAGACAGACAGACAGACAGAGTTACTTTAGCATTTATAATATTAGTTAGGATTAGGATTAGGATTAGGATTGGGCAGCTTACTTTTTTATCCAATTTGCTTTTTCATCAATTCCGGCTCAATTATGGCTCTCCTTAGTTCCTCGATATAAAAAAAATACCCGCTCGCACCCCCCCCCACCACAGAACGCCCCCCCCGCACCCCTCAACCCCCGCCCCGTACCCCCCCGCACACCCGCGTTCAAATTCACCACCGTACTCCCAAGTCAAGCTTGCCTATAGAAGTCTTACTTCAAAACCCCCCGATTTTGAAACATTCTTCCGCTCCACTCCGCTCCTATTAGTGTTAGCGTGATGATATATAGCCTATGTCCTTTCTCAGACTCTAGACTATCTGTGTACCAAATTTCATTTAAATCGGTTCAGTAGTTTTAGCGTGAAAGCGAGACAGACAGACAGACAGACAGAGTTACTTTCGTATTTATAATATTAGTAAGGAAGGATAGATATGCAATCTGGTAGACTTGTGCAGTGGAGACTGATGCCAGATATTAGGGGAAACCTGTATGGCGGCTCATTAGGTCTCCAGTCTTTAGATGCCTACAACTAACAGGAGATCGTGATAAGATAATAAATAGTAATAATAAAGGTAAATTCTAGGTAGGTGAGAGTTTAAAAACATGAAATTTACAAGTTAAATATGAAGTATCTTTTTCTGTTTATTTTTTTATTTTCTTCAACTTCATTTTTTATTACTTTTACGCGTAAATAAAAAAATAAATAGAAAAAGATACTTCATACTTAACATGTAAAAGTTGGCCTAGTAGCGCCATCTCTTGGTCCAGGTGAGCGGGTAGCTCCGAAGGAGTGTTGAAGTCTCTCGGTAGAGGGCATTAACATAGATGCGCTTTATCACTGCCTAATGTGATTATAACAGACTGAAGTGTACGATGTATGGGAAAGATTCGTCGCTAACTTCTAGACCAGTGATGGTGTAGGGGTAAGCACGCAGCACGGAACGCGGAGGACCTGGGTTCGATTCCCAGCATTGGTCTTTTTTCTGGGGTTTTTTCTGTGCATCTATATTTCAGTTTGTATTTAGTTTGAAAAACATGAAATTTGGCAAAAAAAACAATAATGTCATAAAATATTTAATTAGCGTACTTATTTAATTTTATTTTTGTATCATGCATGAGTATCAGGCTACTTGGCCGTTTTGTAATCATTGTGTTAACACAATGAGCGGAAAAGGAAATTCTAAGTCGTATTTTTCAATGTTTTGATTTTTAACTGTGGCATTTTCTTTTTTTTTTTTTTTTCCTTCCTTAATGGCGGCCAATAGGCTTGTGCCAATGTCAGTTAATTGCTCTCTTTGGAGCGACGTTGTACGGTGATTGTAGTTTTTGCAACTTGATAGTAAAATTCCAGAAACCACGTGGAGACAACTTGCACATTAAAAAATGTCAGACACGAGAGCAATATAGAATTTTGAGATCACTGTAACAGTTAAGGTTAATCGCCGCATAAAACACTATCAAAATTATACCACAACTAGCCAAAGAAACAGAAATACCAAAATCAGATACTGTCTACATCCGCCATGTTCGAATGCCACAAATCCTCTGGCATTTTCTTATTAAGTAGCATTACATTTCATGCAGTTGACGCAACATTGACATAACGCTACATAGAGTTTGGTTCCAACTTGTTTGTGATACTTGGAATAGGTAATCAATCAGTAGCCATTTATTGGTAATTGTATTTTATATGAATAACAATGAAATTTAACTGTAATAACTACTCGTATTTTAATTAATATTTAATTACGTATGAAAACGTAGATGACGAAAATTTGCTCTGCATGAGATTTGATACAAAACGGCTAGCATGCTTCCGCTTAGAGAGGGTGTTTGGTACTTAAACGTTGGAATGAGGTAGCAAGTATGTAATAAAATGGAGAAATACTTAAGTATATCTACAAATAATACAAAACAAATTATTTCATTTACGTTTTACATAAAAATAAAAAAATAAATATTAGGGGGACAATCTTACACAAATCGACCTAGTCCCAAACTAAGCAAAGCTTGTACTATGGGTACTAGACGACGATAAACATACTTATATAGATAAATAAATACTTAAATACATAGAAAACATCCATAACTCAGGAACAAATATTCGTGCTCATCACACGAATAAATGCCCTTACCGGGATTTGAACCCAGGACCTCTTGCTTCGTAGGCAGGGTCACTACCAACTAGGCTAAAGCGGTCGTTAACGTATTTATTTTTCTAGTCGTCAATACATGTATTTAGTGGTCTTCTAAACGGTGATTGGATAAATATATATGTTTTTACTTAAAGTACAGTATGTTTTATGTTGATCTAAAAGATATAACTAACATTTGGTAACATTTTCGTCACACTTTTTATAAATCTTATGTCTAGCCCTTTTTACTACAAAATAACTTACAACATCCCGTACCTACCAAGTAAAAACACATATGTTTAACATAACGACTAGTACCCTGGTAAATATCGAATACCTATCCGATATTCAAGAAAAAATATATAATTTTCTACCCGGTTGTAACCACTCTATATTATGTCCGTCCTCTTGCGAAGAATAGGTATTTTACCTCGCCTAATTCCAATTACTGCTTGTAATCCAACTCCTTGTATGTGAAATTACTTCATTTTCACGTCAAAGACATGAAAAGTAGGTACGTTCCGTGAATTAAAAGGTTGGTTGAAAAGAAAGTGTTCAAGTAAGGAATGAATGAAGAATTAATTAAATGTAGAGTCTACACCTCTCTGGAAAATCATTTCACATTCAACATTACAATCTATTTCATATGACAAACATATTTTTTTTGTCAGTCTCACAAAAGTTTTACAAGTAGGTACGATGAAACAACAGCAAATGGTTATAAGTACACTAAGTTGTTTATTTAACCTCGTTTGTGTGTTGAAATATTTCGCATGGTATTAAACCTTCCTCAGGTTTATCAAGCCTTCGTCTAGTTCGTCTTCAACCTACTTCAACTCAGGCTTTAAACTAGCCCTAGCCTGGCCTGTAATAACAAACCCAGCTCACTTATATATTACTGGCATCATTATCCCAGCCTATATAAGTGCCACTGCAGGGCATACTCGGAAGTCTCTTCTCAGAATGAGAGGGGTTAGGCCATAGTTCCCACGGGGGCCCATTGTGGAATGGGAACTTCATACACACTATTGATTTTCACCGCAAAGCTCATGGTAAATTTCAAGTGTATTCGCACATAAATTCCGAAAATCTCAGAGGTTCGAGTGAACCCATGACCCTCTGCTTGAGTGGTCAAACCACTACGCCACCACGGTTTCGTAGGTACATAAATTGTTTATGTAGGTACCTACTATTAAAAAAATGTTTTATAAGTATAAATCAATTACCATGAACAGATTTGTAACATTATTTAGAGACATGTTAAGTAGTGGGTATGATCATAAAAAAACCGTGTCCAAGTCGGTTCACCCGTTTAAGGGCTACGGTGCCACGGACATACAGACAGACACACAAACACTTACATAGCAATCCATCTTACTCTCCTCTTTTTGCGCCAGCGGTTAATAGTAGATTGTACACCAAGGGGATAAAGCACTGCACTGTATTATGTCACGGGCGCGATATTGAATCCTGAGCATAACGAAGGACTTCAGATTTAAGTGCTGAGCGTAGCGAGGGGGTTTGAGCTGATTCCCGAGCGAAGCGAGGGAATTAAGATGGAGTCCTGAGATCAGTGAAGGATTTGAGCACGCCCAAGGCAAAATCAGATTTATCCCCAAGGACTATACTCTACTTTTCTCACCCTTTGCGAGACAATAAAAACCAAGGCTACTAGAAAAATACTTACTCGAAATAGACCAGACCAGACCAGACCAGAAGCAGATCCGATACAGACTGCGCCTTTTTCAGTTTTCTATTTGTCGAAATCGTCATAAGCTTTTAAGTATTTTTCCTTCGACTTCTCTGGGAGTAGATTATTAACAATGTCTAAGGCCGGCTTGCGCAGAACTGGGTTAGCTACTTAACTCCGAGCGAGTTAACTGCTACCCCGGGGTTAACAAGTGTCAAAATGTATGGAACTGTCATTCTTAACCTAGGGTTACTGATTTAATTTTTTAACCCTGAACTGTGCAACTGGCCTAAGGCGTCTAATTTAATGGAATCAGGAGTCAAATCACTTTCGTTACTCGATATTTTCTTAATGTTTTATCTTCTTTTGCAGTTTTTATACTTAAAATTGCAGCGTACTGAAACACTCGCGGCTTTTGTTTTATAATCCGGTCAAATTAGACAAGAAAATAAGAGTGAATACATGAATTAACATCAAGTTGAAAATTAGTAAAATTGTTCAAAACATAATTAAAAATAATATGTCATAACTCCCTATTGTTCCGGCACGTGGGAAAAAAAAATTCAAGGTCAAAGGTCAAAAAAACGGGTTTTTCGCGATTTTCACTAAAACGGTAAGTTTTATCATACAAATATTTGAGACGGAATTGTAGATCATAAAATTATCTATAAAATAGATTTTTTGTACTTTTTTCCTAAGAGCCACCGTTTCTGAGAAATAATGATTAAAAAACTTGTAATATTTTGAACTTTCGGAGTGAATATCTCCGAAAATATTCACTTTATCAAAAAATGGTTTTAGCAAACCCCTATTTATTATTCAATACCTATCCAACGGTACGCCACACTATAGGGTTAGTCGAGAAAAAAAAACACCCCCACTTTACGTCTATGGGAGGTACCCTAAATGCTAGTTGCTAGGCGTTACCTTTTTTCAAATTACTTATTTTAAAAGAATATGAAATAAAATAATTAGTGGTATGGTTATCTATAAATTCTATGTTCACAAGAAGTAGCCTACAAGCTACAAGTTTTGATACCCACGGTTTCTAGAACTACAGACATTTTTATGTGAATTGAACTGACAGACTTCTTTATTTACTTTTGTAGAAAACCATGCCACTGACTATTTAATGTTTATGTCGACCGTGCTCCTGCGCAAGTAAACTTGACAGGTTGACGCACAGATGCACCGACGGACAACGAAGTGATCTTATAGGGGTCCCGTTCTTCCTATTTAGGTAAATATATAAAACAATATAGCCTATAAAACAATGGTGACCTAATGAACGGTAACTTTGAAAAAAAAAACATTCTGATCGCTGACGATTTTTTTAACTCTTTATACGTTTACTTAAAACATTCACTTAACCTACATATGCATTCTACTTATTGCTATAATAAATAACAAAAAACTCAATATTATTTTTGTTTGTTCAACCAAAAGAAAAAGTATGAGGACAGTAAAAGTTTAAAAAATATAACCAATTTAATGGGATTAACTTGCATTTGCAACGTGCGGTTGCAACGACATCAGCTTCTTGCAGCCTTTGGCGGCATTATAAGAAAACATTCTAATCTAACTACTTAGAGAGAGTCGTTAATTTCATCAATTACTAAAATAAATGAAGACAACAGTAGGAATCAATGTGCAACGAATAAATTACTCGTACCATTTGTACAGGAGGGTAGATTCTATACGTAAATAATCCGGCCAGGGCAGAGTCCGGTCGCCGGTCGCGTTACATCAAATCCGATTACTGTAGAATCGGGTGCACGCGATAAATCGTCGCTGCCGTCGGCTGTCGTCGGCGGGCGATTCGTTACGTTCCGATTTACCGAAAAACTTATTCGATATACGAGAAATATGGCGGCGGTCGCTTTGGAGACTAATATGTTATTTAAAGCGAGGCACGGAGCCCCGCGGCGCTGCCACCAGCTCAATACCAATATTAATGATCGGAATGTATCACCGGTCGTCAAGCCCGACTGGCGAATGTCTTCTTCGCCACGGAATCGATCACTTGACGAGTTAACAGCCGCGTGGTGCGGCCTCCTCACTCTTCAACAAGATCATCCAGTAGATTCTGTGAAAACAGAAATATCAATTCAAATTCTTCTTCCGATTATGACGTCAGCTATGAGAGCTTTCCCACAAAAAAGCCTAGCCTCTAACGTACTCGGAATCACAATCGCATTCACTATTTCTAAAGGGTAGAAAGAGAAGGTAATGCGATCGTAAGAGCTCGCGCGTTAAACACACAGCCTCCATTCTACCTAGCATAGCTCAGTCAGAAATATTGCCAAAAGTATAAATCGTCAATTGACGTAAATAATAATAAAAAGCCAAACACGATTTTTGGGTTTAAATTTTAAATAACTATACTTATAAACATATAGGTATGTTAATAAAGTACGCATGGATATAACAAAAAAAACGGCCAAGTGCTAGTCGGACTCGCGCACCGAGGGTTCCATACAAATTTATATGTATCTATGAACATCCCGTCTTATCAGACCCCTGCTCCTAAGCAAAATGTGCGCAGTGTGGGATCATTGTAGATTGGTTACTGATATATACAGACAGACAAAAAAAATTATGCTTTTCGCAATTTTTCCTTTATTTGTGCTATAAGACCTTGCTTCGTACCAAATTTCAAGATTCTGAGTTTACGGGAAGTACCCTGTAGGTTTTGATTCCCTTGCGAGTGTCGACAATTTGCGTAAATTTGCGGCATAAATGGCTATATCTTTTGATTGCGTTAAAAATTTATGTTTTTCGCAATTTTTCCTTTATCTGTGCTATAATACGTTGCTTCGTACCGAATTACAAGATTCTGAGTTCACGGGAAGTACCCTGTAGGTTTTGATTCCCTTGCGAGTTTCGAAAATTTGCGGAAATTTGCGGCATAAACGGCTGTATCTTTTGATTTCGTTGGCTTAGAAGTTTGATTTTATCACAGCTCCAAGGGACAGTAGACTTGAGTATTTGATATAAATTTCAGCTTGATACATCCACGCGTTCCTGAGAAAAAGAGTCTTAACAGACGGACGGACGGACGGACAACAAAGTGATCCTATAGGTAAGGGTTCCGTTTTTTCCTTTTGAGGTACGGAACCCTAAAAAGGTTTGTCATGTCCTCATGTCTGTCCGTCTGTTCATCTGTGTGTCTATGACAAATCGTTTTGCTGTCTTCTTTTGTTTGTTTTTGCTTTCCTCGATTTAAGATATAATTTTTGAAGAATTTGAAAAAGAAAATTTCAGTAAAATTTTAAAGGGATTGAAAAGATCATTGTTGTAGAGCTGCATGATGATGTCAGGCTTGCTACCGAAGGCATCAAAGCAAAAAAAAACAAAGATAAAGAATGTTAAAAGGCTTCAAAATGTCAGGGAATTGTGTCAGCAGAGCGAGGATTGGGCTGTTTATAGAATAAACAAGGGCGAGATGGAGGTATTGAGCGCGCGTCAGGGCGCGCCGGCCCGGAGGCTTTGTGCACGATGACGTCGCGTTCCGTCGCGCTCGGGGCTGGGTTCCTCGGTGTTGGGACCCATCATAGCCTCCGTAGACCAGGTGACTACCAAATTGTTTCTGTCGCTTTAGCAGACGTAAGTTGGTCAACAACATTAATTGCTGGGCAACTTGCTTGCGAGCCGTGTACCTAATGGAAATCAGGATATACGAGTATAAGCGACTAAACCTGACTTGTATTGCAAGTTGCTCAATAATAAAGTTATTGACCGTACTAGAGCGTAAAAATGCTCATGATACAGTCGAGGAAACTGAATACTATGTAGATGTAGGAAATTTCAACATGACATTTGCAACAAAAAGGTTCCATTCTGGTACCCAATTCAGTTTCCTCGACTGTACATGCGACTCAAATAATATATCAGCTAGAAGAGGATTTAATAGTCTTAGGCCACGCAAATAATGTGCGAAACTCGGGTGCAGTCATTTGTCTCAGAGTATTTCAACACAGTGCATAAGATTTTACGCGTAAATGATCTAATATGCCATTAGTGTTCATTGCATAAAGCAAAACCTATTAATAGCTATTTTAAGATTCTATTCTACCCTTGACATATAAATTCAAAAATTAAAAACCCCCAACGCAATTAAGTCTAAGATCCCTTCCGCAGCATACAAAGGAGCTGATAACTTTGAAACGGCTGGACCAATTTTGATGAAATATGTCTAAGAACCATCGCCAAGAAACCTGCTTTCAAATAAAAAAACCGCATCCAAATCGGCTCACCCGTTTAAGAGTTATGATGCCACAGATAGACATACGGACACACACACACACACACACACACACACACACACACACACACACACACACACACCTCTTTTTGTGTCGGGGGTTAAAAATAGTAACAAAGACACAAATTTCTAATCTATACAAACTTGTACCCGGGACCTCAAGCTTCATAGTCAGGTTCTCTAACCACTAGGCCATCTGGTCGTCTGAAATTGCTATCTGTCTAAAAGCTCAATAAAGTGAATGAATGCTGATACGGAACTCGTTGGCCGTACGCAGCGGTCGGTCTTGAAAGTATATTTTTTAATAAGCCCGCCTTTTTCCTGGACGTGTTGATACGTGGATGAGCACCTCACTAATCAATTGTCCTCTTAGAGGTCATTGTAAAAACCGCCACAATACGAAATAAAAACTCATCCGGACTTTGATGTGTTAGATAGGTAGGTAGGTATAAAAATAAACATTTTATAAATTTTATAATGAGTTGCATTTTATGTAATAGATGGTAATAGTTTCTAAACTGGCTAGCTGAAAAGAAATTTATTCTAGAATTATGTAAATGTGTGAAATATATCGCGGCGATGATTCATCGTCAATCACAGAAGAATTTAATAGTCGCATATAAATATGTAAGTGTTGAATAACATTATCATTAAATTTTAGGCACCGATTAATCTTTTGTCAAAGACTAAATCATTATTCGCTTAATCTTTTCTAATCTTAATCACTTCCCCAATAGCAGGCCAAGAAAAGATTAACCCGTTACTACGAAGACAACAGTTTAACGCGGAGTAGCCAGCCGAGAGATTAATGCGAACGGGCAGAACACAAAAACTTTGAGTTTCGTTGTTTCTCACTAAGAACGGTGTTTAGACAGTGACAGATGGCCGGCACCTCTATCCTTGTAAACATTTTACACCTCTGTTTATAATCGTACGCGAGAACATAGCTGCGCCGGCGCATTAGTCACTGCGCGCACATGCGAGAGCCCAACCGGGCTGTTCCTCTTGAGACCTCGGCCTCCGCCTGCCTTTGCTATCGGGAAGATGTGACAAAGCATTAAAGGAGCCAAAATAAATAAACACGAATAAAGTATTCACAAATTGTTTAATGTCTCTGCAACCTGAAATAGTATGAATGTCTGATTTTTTTTTATATTTATCTTGCTTGTGTATGTCGAATTGGTTGTGCCAATCATCGTGCAGTATTCATTTACCTCTAGTTAAATTTATTTGTATTCACCAAGTTTCCAAAAGGTTACTAGGTTTATAGAAAGTGTTAAATGGTCGTAATAGGAGCGAGTCCTGATCGATCAGTTCACAATGCAACAATATGGGCTGCGATGATTAATATAGCCGCGGTCACTGTGTGCTCTATGCTCTGTGGCTCGCGGATACACTCCAGGAATCCAACCCTATTAATATTTCATCAAACAGATGCGGTGTGACGGCAGAGTTCCGAGCCCGTGATATTAATCGAGTCCTCGATTTGTGGAGATCAATGCTTTATTCGGAACTTACGAAGGAAGATCTCTTTAAAGTCATTCTGTTTTGATTGTTAATAGTTGAAGCATCCATATCCATAACACTTTTGAGTATCATTAAGAGGATATCACATTTATGATATAGATAGACAACGTTACTCACCATGTAACAATGTAAAAAATAATGAACATACTAAAATATAAGTACATATACTATTTATCTATAGGTGGGGTGAGTGGGGGTAAGATGAAAAACAGTGTAAGATGATAAACCACTCGTAGCACCCGGTACTAAGAGTAGTTTTTCATCTTACACTGCCTTTCATCTTATTTTCATCTTACCCCCACTCACCCTATATTCGAGAAATGTAGCGCCTCACGCAACCAATTTATTACGTACTTTCTGTTAAAATGACAAACATAATTCAAGTTTACCGGGAGATTATCTAAGGAAAATAAAATGCATAATAAGACCGGTACTAGGATTAATCCGATTTACAGCAATCGGTTGAATTATTGACAGTTTGGGACTATGATAAATAAGGTGTGGTAGAGCGGTTCTTAGTATTTAAACAACAATAATGCGAGGACGCTTTGTCTGATGATTTAGGGGCCACACGCCTCCCGCCGCCGCCCGCGCAACCTCCGCGCACCCGCGCCGGCCGGCGCAAGCGGCGCGCGCCAGCGGACACCCGGCCCTCGCTTGCGAAACAATCCGTAACACTGCTGCCTACCATTATAGTTTTAATAGTTGAATTTATGTCTATACGAGTATTACTAAATAAAGAAATAATAATATAACAAACTTTTAACGAAACCTTATTTTTTCGAGTTTAAGTTGTACCATTAATTTATATTATTCCACCTTTTGATCTTTTGATCTTTTTTTGATATTTGATCTGACATTATGAAATTCAATTAATACTAAAATAGGCTCATAAGTTGGAAATTTATAGCAACATTTTTCAATTTTAATTTAATGCAGTTAAGTAGTTAAGTTCATTTGTTCATTTCCAATCATTGAACAGAACAACATTGCTTTATTAGGTAATGCACGATTAAGGAGCAAGTGAAAAGTAGTTGAACACTTCCTTTAAAAGTCGGCAACAGATTAGTGGCTCTCTTTGAGTTGTTGATATGCTTATTTGCCTTCCTATCATATTAAAAAAAAGATTATTTTATTATTTATCTTTGTCGTACCTAATTACAACAGCACTGAGGTTACAGTATTTTTGTAAAATACGGGCTCAGTTTTCAATATTACCAAAATTAATCAATTGGTGACAAGCAAATTTAAACATATATATCATGTTTTTTTTCAGGAATAAACTGGAACAAGCTTGAATAAATTTCTTATTAACGTTCCTATATGTTACATTTTTCATTGTAAATGAAAAAAACGTTGTGTATATTCTATATTAAGCGCATGCTTACAAATGCCTTCGGCTATCGAGCACAATAGAGAGGCGATGCATCATGCGCTCGCCTCAACATATTAAACGTATTGGAGCCACTTTGGTCTCGGTAAAGAGGTTAATGTTATTGGACAGGGTGCTTCGCGTTGTAATCCCCGCATAAGTGTTCATTTCATTAGGATTAAAGATGTCCTGCAAGGTGTAATTTATCAATTTGTCGCTTTGAATATTCTGAGTTCATGCATAGTAAGATGCCTTCCCCAACCTCTTTGGATGTTGGCTCTAGGTATAATATATTATGATTTTAATATTTGATTATTGACAATTATTGCAATAATCTATGTACGGGTATAATGCGAGAACATATAATATCTTATAACCATTGCTTAGATAAAATAAAAACTGAGACGATTGCAATAGAGTTACGTTCAAACAAAAAAGAGGACTCGATTCGAGTATGACATTTGAAATATACCTAGACTTAAGTTTATTGCAGGTTTATTGAGATAGGTGTGGATAATTATTGATTAATTTGGTTTAGATTCTAAAATGCACCCTAGTAAAAATTTAGGTTAGAATTAAATTATTAATTACATAACCCAGTTAGTCAGTATGGTGTTATAATCAATGGTGTTGTTGATCAAAACCATCACAACTTTACCTATGTACCTTTTTTGCTAAAGAATTCGAAGTATAAGAATGTAGGTCGGTGTCACGTGGCCGTACTTTATAGAAGCGTGTGAAACGCAAACTCAAGTTTTCCATACGTAACTGCCGCCTGACATCTTAATACTAAGCCTGCCGCTAGCTTAAATATAATTATTTACCGGGCCTCGTCAATCAATAAACAACCGTATCAAGTTAGTTGTAAGTTTTAAATTAGGACAATAGACGGTTCTCTGTATAAATAGACACGTTTGTTTGCGGTGCGCAGGAGTCACTTGTGTCAATTTCTTCAGGTCCGTTCAGTAGAGGCCGCTCGAACGAGTTTTGTTTGAGCCAGGTTATTTTATGAGTAAACACAGTAGGTGTGCATTATTACTATTTTAATTTAAATAAGTTGTTTTCAATTTCACATCGAGTGTTTTATACGTAATCAGAACAAATAATTTTAGCAAAAGTTAACAATCAATACATTTCACGGGTTCTTTGGATGCCACAACACAACCTCTGATGCTTTAATATGAAACTTCAGATTTCTCACGTACTTATACATATTATTATATTGAATAACCGTTTGACATGGTTTAGATTTATCCAAGATCCTTCATTCAAGGAAACCTTTATGAAACGAACCTTGGTAGGTACGTACCGGTATTATAAGACAAATCAAAGTATAAATATACGATTCAGCTAGTTGTTATCAAGGATATAGAGAGATTTATGCCTGACTAGTTGTTGCCCGTGATTTCGTCTGCGAAGAATTTTTTATCGCCATCCCGCGATAGCTACACAATTTTCCAATATTAAACTATTCTATGTGCTTCTCTAGGCATTAAACTGTCTCCATACCCAAGATGATCAATTGAGTACTTTTAGCTTGAAAGCGTAACAAACAAAAAGACTTGCATTCGCTTTAAGAGTCCACGAATGCCGTTCAATACTATTTTTAAAAAGACTTTGTATAAAATTGGTCTATTTTACGAAACTAAAAAAAATATAAAGATAATCTTGATCGTATTCTATAATTCGTGTTTGCTTCCGAAACACGATAAAAACTTATTTGGCTTGATAGATTTTAAAATGCCAAACTGAGCTCTTACTTTGATTTTGAATCAGAAAATACTCCGTTATTTATTATGGCACTATAATAAGTCTGATCTACAAACAAAACGTACATATTGTTTAATTTCTGAAATAACTATACATCGTAATTTTATTGTAAGAATTTTATTTGTGGTTTTTTGATGAGTAGCTTGGCCACGCCGAAGCCAAATTACCGGGCGGCATTGGTGGCCTTTTAATACTTACTCGTATAAGTATAGGCATAGTTACACATTACTAATATTATAAATAATCTAAAGTAAATTCTTAGACAAATGAAATATAATTTTGATTAATTCGAAATCAGTTCAATTAATTACCTTTTGGGTGCGCAGAGAAGTCAAAGGATCAAACATTTTTATACCTACAAACTTAGATTATATATTACAAATATACTGTAAATATATAATCTAAGCCTACAAATTACTAAATAATTTCATTGATTCGAATGATCTCCTCAGTAAGATTTCATTGAGGTGTCCTAAGTGGCTTCCGCACTCGTTCCACCAAGGTGTTCGCTGACCCGCTTTGCCACACTCGAAAAATTCAAAATTAGGAGAACTAGACAGACCCTATGAAAGGACCATGGGCAAATAATGTCCCCACCTACCAACAGAAATTAAACATGTCTCATTTTATAGATTTTGGCAACCTGGTGATTTTTTACTATGACGAGGATCGCCCTACGTATGGGGTTTTCTTAGAAAACCGTATTTTGTTTTTATATGTTTTTGCTCATTTCATTGAAAGTTACAGGAAGAAGGTTACAGAAACATTATGTTATCAGCAATAATAGGTAAACAAGTTTCTTAAAAAAAAGAAAAACAAAAATTCGCTTAATAGAGCTACTATATATTTGACGATGAGTCTGATAATGATAAGGATAACGCAGAAACAGACGTCGTTCGGGTACGTACGATCTAGAATAATGTCTATTGACGTACCTTCCTTAGAAGTGAGATTTGATTCGAAAGTCAAATGCATTGCGCAATTAGCCCACCGGCTGGATATAAGTATAAGAATTTTGTCTTTTAAAGAGTCTCTATAGGTAACTTCATACGAGTGTAATTAATATTTTTAGCCAAAACTGTTAAAGAAAATCGAAGATATCCTGAATATATGTATGTAAAGTATTATTGTTAGTAACATAATGTTTCTATAACCTTCTTCCTGTAACTTTCAATGAAACGAGCAAAAAATATATAAAAACAATATACGGTTTTCCATGAAAACCCCACACATAAGGCGATCCTCGTCATAGTAAAAAATCATCAGGTGGTCAAGATCTATTAAATGAGACATGTTTCGTTTCTGTTGGTGGGTGGGGACAGTGCCCATACAAATTTGCCCATTGTCCAATTTGTCCATATTAAGTATATTAGATGCTTGATCTGGTTGGATCTGATTCAACTGCGAAACTGAGTTTGACTCGAAATCGAGATTTAATTACATATTTTGTTAAAGAAGTAGCCAAATTAGGTACCAATTTGACTTTGCATGAGGCTGTTGTTGTGACCTTATTATGAAATATTCAGAACATGTTCTTCTTCTTTATTTGTAGAAACTGCGAGTATGTTTTTAACTCGGGACCAAGGCAATCAATCTTTAAACCAATTTATCCTAACCACGGTCATTATTTACGTACTTTATTCTCTGTGTGGAAAGCGTAAAACAGTTTGTAAAATACATCAGTACATCTTGTCATTGTGTCCGTGTTTCTCCCTTTATAGCTGTAATATTCATACCAAATATTTTTTTCTGTAAGTTACCTACTTACAAATAAATAAATCAATCAAGACTTTGAGTAACCTGCTTCTCCGTCTTGTACAGTCAGCAACAAAAATATGAATACACTCAAAGTACCAAAAATATGCATCCACGACTCTATTACCTTACCAGGGCATAAAGGCGTGTATACATATTTTTGGTACTTTAAGTGTATTCATATTTTTGTTGCTGACTGCACTTAACTATTGAAAACCATGAACAATTACAGACAAGTCATTTATACTTAAGACGCATATTTTTTATGAATTTAGTATAATAATTGCAACAGTGTCGCAATAGAGAATGCGGATGAGAGCGTTACTCGTACGTAGGTTATTTCACCAGATGTTTTAACGTTTTGTTTGGTCAGAGAACTTATTGAAGTGTTTGTTGTAGACAATGGAAGGCGGTATCAATGGTCGGGCGGGCAGGTGCGTGGGCGCGCGCTGGCGCGAGCGCGACTCCCTGCTGAGTGTTTCACTTTGACCATCGGTGCTAATGTATCTATATCGTTTCGTGCAAAGTATTATTGTATCAAATCAAAATTCCTTCGATAGACTGTCAGACCGTCTGGTGGTGGATTAACAACAATCCCAGGAAAAAGATGCCATTTGTCTCCAACAGATTATCGGAAATTGTCGATTTGACCAAGCCGGAAGAATGGCGATGGCATCCAGGGCAGTTGAACGTAGCTGATGGTGCCACCAGAGCAGACGGCACTCTGCGCTTCGTCTGTTGTCAGGAAGTTTCACGTCATCGGATCTCCACAAAAGTCCAGCCTCCCAGTTGCTCTCGAGTTTCTTGCTCTTCGTATCCAAAATGTCTAGTGCTCGCCGTTCTTCAGATGAGCCCCTGTGGCTGTCGTCGCGCTTGATCCCAATGCTGTCAAATTTAAAATAGGATTTTACTAAATCGTGCAGTTTGTCATCCTTTGTATCAAATCAAAATTCCTTCGATAGTCTTTTCAGCAATAATTATTAATGTCAAGTGTCCAGTTCCAATATTTAAATAAAATCATAACAATAGGTAAAGGTTTCATCAAAAAGGTTCTGCAACAATTATCATATCCTCATTAATATAAGAAACAGATAAAAGATTTATTCCTTATTTAATTTGGTTGAGTTAAGTCTTTTATTTATTACTAGCTGGTGACCGCGACTTCGTCCGCGCAGTAAAGCTTCTTCATTTCTTTCATTGAATAAAACAAAAATCCGGCAACGGCAACATCCACAAATCCATCGTCTCATCATCATTGGTTAATAGTAATCTTAGTGAATATAATAAATCCCGTTTATTGCCTATCCCGAGGGAATTTCAACAAATCTATCCTTTTTACACGCTTTATATTAGCTTCACCTGTATGTTTGTATGTATGTTTGTAACCGACTCCTTAGGGCGCGATTTTGACCCACTTCCCGGTTTCCGATTGAGCTGAAATTTTGCACATATGTGTAAATTGGATGACAATGCAATATTATTGTAACATGGAGCTGATCTGATGATGGAGCTGGATGGTGGCCATAGGAACTATGTAATAAAACAACACAATCCCGTCGAGTTTGGGCTCGTTTGATTCGTCTTGACGAGCACTTTGATCCCAGATGGTAACCAGGGTCTGATGATGGAGCTGGAAGATGGCCAAAGGCACTCCACAATAAAACGACACAACCCCATCGAGTTTGGGCTCGTTTAATTCGTCTTGACGAGCACTTTGATCCCATATGGTAACCAGGGTCTGATGATGGAGCTGGAAGATGGCCAAAGGCACTCCACAATAAAACGACACAACCCCATCGAGTTTGGGCTCGTTTGATTCGTCTTGACGAGCACTTTGATCCCATATGGTAACCAGGATCTGATGATGGAGCTGGAAGATGGCCAAAGGCACTCCACAATAAAACGACACAACCCCATCGAGTTTGGGCTCGTTTGATTCGTCTTGACGAGCACTTTGATCCCATATGGTAACCAGGGTCTGATGATGGAGCTGGATGATGGCCAAAGGCACTCCACAATAAAACGAAACAACCCCATCGAGTTTGGGCTCGTTTGATTCGTTTCGACGAGTACTTTGGTCCTAGATGGTAACAAGGGTCTGATGATGGAGCTGGAAGGGGGGTAGGTGGCGGGGTGGTGGGGGAATGGGGTATGTGGGGTTAGGGGGTTGGGGGTTGTAGGTGAGGGGGGTAGAGTTAGAAAGAAAGAGGTTTACGTTTAGTAGTGTAGAGCAGTGCGCGCGCACCAAAGACCAAGTATAAGATGGACTGATTCTATTTAAGACGAGCAAAAACCGTTTTCTCTTTTTAGCACATGGAAACTCTCACTGTGAAAAAATGCAACTAAAAAATAGAAAATAAATAATAGTTTAAAAAAACTAAAAAACACGCTTTAAAAAATAAAAAATAAATTTTAATAAATTTCAATTCACTATTCTTATAGTACAGTAAAAAATCTTTATAAGCAATTATTATATTGTTATATCCAGATCAAAACTTGTAAACAATTCTAAATATTGATAAAATAAATAATAATAGTTTAAAATATTTTATTGTAAAAAAAGCGTGGGGTGCTTTTTAAGATGTTATCAAAATGATAATCCTTGACAATTGACACCATGCACCCCACGCTTTTTTTACAATAAAATATTTTAAACTATTATTATTTATTTTATCAATATTTAGAATTGTTTACAAGTTTTGATCTGGATATAACAATATAATAATTGCTTATAAAGATTTTTTACTGTACTATAAGAATAGTGAATTGAAATTTATTAAAATTTATTTTTTATTTTTTAAAGCGTGTTTTTTAGTTTTTTTTTAATTTGTTGCTCGATATTGATAACGGCAACAGGTAGACGCTTGAAATACTTATTCACAGATTATTTAGTTATGCACATTCACTTTAAAGATAAATTATTAAATTAAAACAAAACAAATACTTGGGGCTCCCATACGATTTTTTGCCGTTTTTATAGATAATGATACGGAACCCTTCGTGCGCGAGTCCGACTCGCACTTGGCTGGTTTCTTCAACATTTTGGCAAAAAAATCTAAATCTTTTACATACCCCACGCAAACTGCGGTTTGCCGATGCCTGCTTTAGTGCATATATAATTATGGTTTTGTATGACTCGTAAGTTTTATGTCTTACTATATTAGTACAAAACATGTTAGGTATGTGGAGGAGCATTAGGTAATGTAATACTTATTAGTGAAAGAATTTTTAAAATCAAGCCCGAATTTGAATTTATTTATTTCTACCCCACGGACAAAAAACCAACAAAGTTTAGACTATATTTTCCTATCCTACGGGAATTTCGGAAAATAATTTATAAAATAGTTTACTTGAGTCTGTAGCACCAATTGTTAAGGCTGTGCGTTGTCTGTCAGTCAGTCAGTTAGTCACGGTGCTGTTTTATAAGTAGGTATATGTTCGTGTAAAGAACCCTTCGATAGCTGGAGATCACTGGTCCTAGGTTTCTATTAGGATAACCACAGGGCCTTAGGCTTATACTAAGCGCACTGTACTTTGGTTAAAAGAACAGTACACACCAAAACACCTGTGATCCGTACGTTCGTTTACCTCGAACTGTCAAAGCTCTTCTGCCGCCAACCGACCGTATTATTGTGACTTACCCTCATATTAAAAGATTACAATGCCCGAACAGTATAGATTAACTACGATAACTTTATTAATTGTGACCCAATTTTAATGAAATAAAGCCTATATGTTGCTCCAATTTAAGCTTCATCTATCTGCGAAAACCGCAAGAAAATCCGTGCAGTACTTTCGGAGATTAGCAATTACATACAGACAGAGCTCTACTTTTACTGTTTTATTATAGTATAGAAGAAGAAGATAGATAGAAGATGATTTTGACTAGTTAGTGCTTGGCTCTTTCGAGTTCAACTTTTCTCCCCATGTATTTTATTTATCTAAGATCCATAAGCAATTACGGGTTCTTTTCTAAAGCTTGATTTTGCCAGCAAGGCAAAAGGCTGAATTATGAAATTATCTCAGTTACTTAATGAAGCCAAATTAATTTTCTTGCCATTATTATACGTATTTAAACAAGCATAAATTCGTGTGTATATGTACACTTCGAACATTCTTTAAATATGGTCTTTTGGATTTCCTTCCATCGTGAAAGGCAATTCAGGAAAATGATGACAGCGAAATTGGGGACATTATAACAAAACTTTGTGTTTCAGTAACATCATTCATTATCTTTACCCTCGGTAGGTGATTGAACAAATGAGTGTGTTACCTAAATTTTGTGTAGAGTGAGGACTGTAAAGCATCATCATGCGCGACGCAGGGAGAAGCGCCGCCATTTTATTGATAAATAGGTACATGAAATATGATTTTTTTTGGTACGCTGGTACGGAACCTTTTAGTGTGCAAGTCTGATTCGCACTTGGCCGATTTTTTTATCCTTAATGGAGATGCTTTCAAAGTGCCTACATTTCATTTATCGAAATGTGATTATATGTATAGATTGTTCTCGACGCATTTTGATACTCACTCAATATAAAACTTATTAACTCAACTCACCTACTTTGTAGTGATCTTGGTAGAACGAAGTATAGAAATATTGAGAAAAGGTTCTCATTATGTTTTGCTAAGTATGTAGTTATTTCGTATTTCAGAAGTGTATCATCCCAATTACCAACTAACATTGAGCAGTAAAACCTACATCTGCATACGGCGCGTCCCATTCTATTCGTAACATTCTGCCGCTTTGTTATGAACACGATTTTTAATTAGTTTATAAATGTTCCCTGGACCCTATGAATATTAAAAGCGGCTCGCCGGCGGACTAATTTACTACACTTCAAGCGCTGGCTCGAAATCGAATCTCTGACGATCACCGACTGGACGCAATTAAAGCCGAAAAACAGAACGAGCAACGCATTATTAATAATATTTCTATTGAGAAACAACTGGCGCCTGCGGCTATTTTTATAAGAAAAAACTCGGAATTTATACGTCAATATGAGTTTGTCGGGCATTATCGTAAAATGTGAATAGTATTTAATAGTTGATGTAAGGAGGGCCGCTCCTATTAACATTTGAGTTATTTGACAGTTGTGATGTGCCGGTGTGAGCGCTGAGCACTGGCGGCCCGCGCTCTGCTAGGATCATTGCCTCCATTTCTGTAGCCATTCGGATGTGTAATATTACCCGGCCATCATTGATACGAACCAATTGATAGTAGGTAACTGACTGTTGCAGGCGCATTTTATTATTGAAGTAAGCTTGCCTTGTTTCTACATACATAAGCATAATATTCAAAGCACTGTTCTAAACGTAACTGAATAAAATATGCAGCATATTTGTATGAATAACTCTTTAATGTTCAAAAAACACATTAAATAACAGGTAACTAGAGAAATACATAGATGTACAAAGGCATATTTTGTAGCTGAATCGAAATTAAGATTTACATTGTACGTGTTGCCGTTTTCGAGTTCAATATCCGCCAGCTCTCAGTTGATCACTTCTACAGACTCTGATTGGCTTTTACGCATTTATAAAATAAAAGATATATGTATTATGCAAGTATATGAAGCAAGTAGATATTTCATGTATAGATTCTGGTTCAAAGTGCCGGTTTCTAAAAAATATTTAATAGAGGTACCTTGTAGGTACCTATAAATAGTTTTTTCCTGAGGGCTATAGAATTGCAAATGGCATTGATGGCGACGTTACTTACCTTGATTACAACTAATTAAGTAATTATTTGATAAATAATCAGAAAGCTTAAACAACCAATACAAATATTTAACGCTACGCAGCTCACTAGAACAAGTAAGTCCATATCAACAACACGACTACGGTAACGAGTTAGTTTCCTAAAAGTTGTATTTTACTGTCTATTATAAAGGTCAGTTTTTTCAATACACAATAAATGGATGATAACCGCGACGGGGGGTGGCAACAGCCGCCTAATTGTTTGTAATTAGCGCTGCGTGGCCGGCGCGGGCGCAGGCCGCCCGCTCTCGCGTTTATGGACTGTTTATTGCTTAATATGTCACGATAGGTTGGACCCGATTATGGGATCAGAGCCAGATGCTTTTAAAAAATAATATCAACTGCCGATTCATGATATTGACCTGACGATACTAGAAAATCATTGTATTACCCGCGACGCTGATTAGTTTTTAAATTGTATTTAGCTCTTGTAGTTATCAGGATGTGAAATGTTTATGTACCTACCTACTAATAAGAAAATGTTTTTTACTAGTTGGCTCACTTTTTTTTTTATTTCAAGTATTATCCAATTCCACTTGAATGAAAGAGGAAACTGAGATGCTTGTACAATATTGGACATAAGCCGATCAAACAGACCACCTATGCGCTAACTTGAGGACTGAGGAGTCTTTTGTGAATAAGTATTGAAAATTTAAAGGAGTTATTTTTAAACGAAATTTTGGGTTAACTATGCCTGCATTAAATTAGGTACTATTTTATAAACATACAAATAAAATAACAATACAAGGTGTTTCTAATAGATGAGAATTTTCATATTTTGTCTGCGAATACCGAAATCGTGTGTTATGGTTATGGTAGAGTTGTTTTACATTTACAATCGTCGTCTGTCATCTCATCTCAACAGAAATAACCTGCTTAATCCTTTACAATCCGGTTTCCGCCCCGGGCATAGCACAGTCACAGCTTTGGTGAAAGTCACTGATGACATTCGCCATAATTCAGCGTGAAATGCTTACCATCCTAGTTCTTTTGGATTTTAGTAGTGCCTTCAATACCGTGGACTTTGATATCCTAATTGGAATCCTACAGAATCTTAACTTGTCTCCTGCTGCCATTTCTTGGTTTCGTGCATATCTCTTTGGAAGACGCCAGAAAGTTAGGATTAATGATCACTCCTCAGAGTGGCATGATCTTGCTGCTGGTGTTCCTCAGGGTGGCGTGTTATCTCCTCTTCTTTTCTCAATTTTTATTAATGGAATTACCATGTCCCTTTATTCATCATATCATTTATATGCTGATGACCTGCAAATCTATGCAGCGGCTGGCTTTGACGATTTGCCTTCTCTAATTGATCAAATTAACAATGATCTGAACACCATCAATGGCTGGGCCACACAGTATGGCCTGAAGGTTAATGCTGCAAAGACGCAGGCTATAATTATTGGCAGTTCTTACTTTATCGATAGACTGTCGGAGGTGGTAATACCTAAAATCTTATTTCGAGGGACTACGATCCTGTTGTCAAGTACGATGAAGAATTTAGGTATTACTAGCTTTTGCCCGCGACTCCGTCCGCGTGGAATTAGTAATTTGGGCAGCTTATTTTTTTTATCAAATTTGCTTTTTCATCAATTATGGCTCTCCTTAGTTCCTCGATATAAAAAAAATTACCCATATATAATTATAATTATTATTAAGTCAAGCCTGCCTATAGAAGTTTTACTTCAAAAACCCCTGATTTTGAAACATTCTTCCGCTCCGCTCCGCTCCTATTGGTGTTAGCGTGATGATATATAGCCTATAGCCTTCCTCGATAAATGGGCTAGCTAACACTGAAAGAATTTTTCAAATCGGAGCAGTAGTTCCTGAGATTAGCGCGTTCAAACAACAAACAAACAAACTCTTCAGCTTATTAATTCTTCTAAAAACTGTTCGATAAATTCTTAAAATAGACGTATCTTTCTTATTTGTGAACCGATTGAAATGAAACACACTAAATGTTAATCCAAGAAAATACCAACATATCAGTGAAAACCGTATCCTTCTAGGTTAAACCGTTTCTGAGATTAGCGCGCACAAACGCACTGACAAACAGACAATAATTCTAAAAATCATTGTTTCGGGTTCTATTGCGCTAATAAATAGCCCTAGTGACAGTTTTTCTCAAATATCTGCAATGTACAGACACCGACTTGTTACAGATTTATTATATGTATAGAAGAAGATATAGATATAGATCATGGACCAAACTCTTTCTTGGACTGCTCATATAAATGAGGTTAGTCGTAAGCTCTTTGCATCATTTCACTCCCTGAGACGTCTGCAGAACTTATTTCCGTTTCAAACGAAACTTACTCTTGCTCGTTCTCTACTCTTGCCTCTTCTTTTTGAGGTTCTTAATTTGTATTTATCATTTGTATGTTTTGTTATATACACCGTGGCCAAAGAATAGCCCGACAGATTCAAAACATAGGTTCCTCAGGTTACTTTAAGCTAAAAACTTTACATGAGAAGTTATGATTGAGATTTAAATGGATGCCAAGTTCACGATACAACGGCAAATAAAATATTCTCTGGTACCATCAATGGTACTATGGCAAAAAAACACAGTAGTACCATCAATGGTACTATCTGATGGTACCAAGGTAAAGAAGGGGATTTGGCTTAGTTACGTATTTTTTTCGTAAAAAATAATTTGGTAAAATTATGCAGTGCAACACACCCTGATAATAATATGAAATGTTGCCATTCTTTAATCCTAAAAACTATTTTTTATAACAGATAATGACATTTAGAATGCGTTACTAACTCACTCTAACGCCTTGTTATCTTGAAGTTAGAAATTATTAATATATTTCTGTTAAAAAAATAAAAGTTAAAATTTTCGATAGACCCCCAGGTCCATAAATACAATGGTTTTTGCTTCTGAGGGGCTCAGAAATCTATCTTAATGACTCTGGTACAAAATTAAAAGTATAATTATATTATATTTGTACAATGTGCGTCACTTTCTGATAGCATGAATTTTTATTTTTAAAAACCTTGTGTCTGCGGCTGATTATATTAAATGAAGTTCTAGTGGTTATTAATACAAATTTAAAGTATGTGTGCTCAAAAACAAGTGTAATGTTATAAGTTTTCAGCAAACCCAAACCTTAGTAATATTCATTGCAATGCACAGTACGATGATCATGCATGTGACGTCACGCACGCGACTCACACAGACGCAGCGGTGACGTCACAGCGGCCGGAAGGTAACGGCGCGCCACGCCCAGTCCCGCCCTGCCGCCGCCTGTCGAACCCTCCTGTTGGTACAAACCATCGTAATTCTTCTATACAAATGAATCTCACTTGCACTGAAACGGAATAAAGTCTACAACACGCTGTACGTTTGCAACGCTAGCAAATGTTACGGGAAAAATAAGTAAAACAACCATGAAGACGCTTTTGATTCTTAGATCTGCTTAGGAGAAAACGACTTGCCATATAAATCAATATAAATATTTATTTCTCGATTGGGGCATCTATTTTAGTACCTACACAGAGTGGCCAAAAAACACAACATTTTACCATATAGGTACATTTATGAAATCAAAAACCATCCAAGTGCGTGTCGGGCTACGAGCAGTGTAGGATTCCGTACTAACATGCGACAAATATTTAATATTACGTTTTGATCGACTATTACTCGTTAACTAGTAAAGCCTTCTAAGCTGTGGTAGCCTTCTGTTTAAGTTCTTATACACCATGTTTTTTATTTTCCTAAGAGACTTTAATTCTCTAATACACTAATATGAGTATCCTAACTAGTACCAATTAAAGATAATCAACTGTTTAACTTAATGTACTTATTGACTACTGCGTGGTTTACCTGTGCATTACTTCCTAATTTAATGAATGACCTAGTATGTTATTTTTAAATTTCGTTAAGAAGAAGGTTAAAAACCGGCCAAGAGCGTGTCGGACACGCCCAGGATAGGGTTCCGCAGCCGTTTCCCGTCGTTTGCCGTTTCCTTGTTAATTTGACATATGTATAAATTTCCTTCCCATTTCCATTTTGGCTCCGGAACCCAAAAAACGCGGTTTAGTTTAAATTAATCTCTTTGTGTTTGATGTGTCACATCAATGTCCTGTCCTGTCAATTATCTAAGAGTATGAAATGTAGGTACGGGAAAGTGATAGTTATTTTCGTGTAAAAATTAGTGCCCATGGTTTCTCCCTTTTGATTAATGCTTCAAGTCAGAATGTAAGTATTTGAAACTAACTTTTGCTAGCTAATAAAGTGTCTTATATTATATACAGACCATCAGTTGAGTAATTTATTTACTGTGTATGAAACCGAAAAAAATAGTTTTCGGTGAGAACAAAAAACGTTGGTGATTTTAATAGGTGATCAGAAGTTGAAAAATATTAATCGCTAGCCAAAATGGAATTTTATTTTTTTAATTCAGTCTCAGTTTGATTAAAAAAAAAGTTATTTTTAAAACTTTTTGCATCCACCGAAGCCATGGTCATCTTACATTTATTGTTGAAGCTAAGTAGTTTTGTCAAGTGTCATCACTTTGGCGGGAAATTTGGCAGGTCATAATGTAAAAGCTTATTTAAGAAACTGACTTGTCAAAGAGGTTTTAGGCTCATAGACTAAACCAAGTGTTGGGTGACGATGATTTTAATTAATAAACGATTTTTCAAATAATCATGGTTTAAAAAAATACGTTTGGTTATTTGACGAAATTGACGAAAAAAAGTGTATAAGGCGAGTGTGAATGAAAGTGTTGGAAGGGGTAAACCTAGGCGGACGTTTCGAGACCAAATCAGGGACGTCCTGAAAAAAGGCCAGGTCAAGAGTACCCTAAACCGAAGAGCATGTATGAAGGGAATAATGAAAGTGGACGAAGCGAAACAAGTTTGTAAGGATCGTAGCAAGTGGAAAGAAATGGTCTCTGCCTACCGCTACGGGAAAGAGGCGTGATTATATGTATGTATGTATGTATGTAGGTACGCCACCGAATACTGATGAATAAAAACTGATTCCTGATCACCGGTTTACAATCATAGTGTATATTCTACCTATAACCAGTACGATTTATTTAATGTTTAAAGGTATTAGATTTTGTACTTAAACGGATTCATAAATCAAAAAACGGCCTTAGCGAACCTACACTTTTTTTAAAAGAACTATTCAATGATATCTACCCCACTCTATGGCTTTAGACGAGAAAAAAAACATCTTCACTTTAGATGTACATACACCAAGTGAACTGTACGTGTGTACTACATTTTGAAAATAATTTATTTAGGTTACAGGCGAGGAAACTGAATCGCGTACCAGGGTGGAACCTCTTCACACTCAATTTCCCGATGATTTCTGTGGCAGATTTAGGGAATGTCAACATGACATTTGCAACAAAATGGTTCCATCCTTGTACGCAATTCAGTTTCCTCGACTGTCGGCCAAAAATATGGTCTACCACCCTACGGTTGAAGTGCATTTGCACGCCATGACGCAACGAGGTCGATTTTCCCTTGCAATAATATGATGATAGTGACTAATGACTTCACTCAGTTAGAAATGTCAACCTTAGCTACTTATATTTAAATCTCACAGAAACTTTTGTCAAAACTTGTAGTCCCCTTCTTGGCCGACCGTACACTAAAAACATTTTCTTTTCAAAATTTTACTATACCACTGTATCCGCGTGGTTAATTTATGTACCTTCCTAGCTCTGACGGTCTTTGTTAAGCCGCGGACGAACAGGCAAACATACAGACGGATATGGTGATAAAACTATAGGGGTTCCTTTTCCTTAAAAGACTACGGAAACCAAAAATCCGTAATGGATTAATTTGTGTTGACTACTTTGCATGTGTATCGGAAAAGTTTTAATTTGTATTTCTGTATTTGTATTGTAACTATAATAACAAAATTGTATACCTAAAGCGCAATGTAATGGAGTGTTGCTTGTTTGTCCAATCATTTACTATTACAAGGTTTTTGATATTATTATTAGTTTTTAAACTTAAATTCTCCTTAAATCTTGTTTTTTTTTCGAAACGTTGTGTATTCAAATCGACTGACCCAATGATTACCTCAAAACTGCCGATGGTTTCTTTTTCGACGCAAAGTCATCGTATCTTAAGGTAGACGTCGTCTTTCATCGTTAAACCCGGCTTCAAAATCATTCGTTTTGTGCGCAGGATGACTTAAATACTTTTTACATAACCTGGACATTACAGTTTTCCCTATAGCTGTAATATTGGCGATCTGAACATTTAATTGAAATAATGCTCCTTTAGATGAACCTTACAGCGTTTAGGTACCTACTTACTTCGTTTTCTATTGCGTATGTCATACCTGGTTTACACTCGCGTACGAGTGGCGAGACGAACTGCGGGACGAGCCACGAGGCGAGAGTGTGAACAGGCGCGCCTCGCGCCTCGTCTCGTGATTTGCCTTGATTTTGAGGCTCGCGTCCGGAGCGAGACAACGAGGCGAGGCGCGAGGCGAGGTGACGAGGCGAGAGTGTAAATCAGGTATCGAAGTGACTGACAAGAACTAACGAATGATAAATTAAAGAAATAAAGTTTTATAGAAAATGGGATAGTTACCATCTCAATCACAAGGTACAAATATCCTGTTATTAATTAACAGAGTGAGATATCGACTTAATAATTTTGACCATTAATTCTTTTACAGCTTTTATGGGTTTGTAGAATGTGCGTCACTTTCTGATAGCATTTGCATATACTTAGGTATTTGTTTGTGGCTTTTGCCTTCTCTCATGACTCGTTGTGACCCCCCCGTCGATGAAAAAAAAGCTCGAGAGCGATATGAATGGTGTGAAACTGTGTATTATCCTGCGGGACCCCGCTGCGCCATTCTCCGCCGCTTTGTGCCCGGCGCGGCTGACGAGCCTACGTACCTCCGACACGTTGACGTATCCACATAATTTATTTAAAACTGTCGTTTATAATCGGGTGGAAGCTGTGGAAGATCTCTTCGTATTCAAAAACGATGAGTTTTTTGTTAAATGTCATTATTAAACGCAATCTTTTGTTTGCAGTAATCATAGAGGATTTAACTAAATCCCCTATGATATTGGCGAAATGTATTATCCTAATAAAGATTTCAACGCACAGGTATAGGTATCTACATTTTTCACAAAGCGTTTGTAAATTTTGTTGTTGGGTAGGTACAGATGAAGAAACTGAAACACGTACCAGGATGAACCCTTTTCATTGAAAAATAAACTTCGTGATATTTGCTGTGACAAGTACGCGATTCAGTTTCCTTGACTTTACTTACAAAACTCTTTTTACGCTAAAACTTACATAAATAAAATCCTGTTTTTTGAAAATGATTGAAACCAATTTGTGTAGATGTTGAAGCAAATATTTTGAATAAAATCGTTTCGGTTTTCCAGCTGACTTTTCCCGCATCGCACAAACTGGCAGCTCCCTGAATGTAAAACCGTTTCCGCCAAAAAATCTCCGAATGTTACCACGAATTCACTACTATTATGGTAATGTGAGATGAAAACTGGATCTCATTTGCAATGTATTGTGATAAAATGCTGCCGATTTGAAAAATTGAATGCATCGTATCTAACGTAACGTATCCATCCACGTTTCATTACATTGAAAGTACCTACGATTTATTACCAAAAAGTTAAGAAATTATCAATTTCATTTGCATTTTGAAAGAGGTTTCTCGTTAGGTACATTTTACAATTAAGAGCCTACCGAGCTTTTCGCGCTAATCGATTTTGGGTGGACGATTTCGGGCGTGGGGGAGGCACGATTGGCTCAAGATAGGCTGGTTGGACTGCGCGTGTTTTTGGGTATTAAGTATCATCTTATTACTAAAACAAATACATATTTTAAAAATGTAGCAACACTAAGCCCTAGAAAACATCTTGTTTTATTAACATTCAAAAAGTCATGACTACGAATTTATTTTATTTTTTAGAGACGACTTTGGATTTTTTTTCTATTGAGCGAACTATAAGTAATCGTGTTTCGATAAACACTTGTCATTAGAGTGAATCCTCAAATATCTTACACATTAATGCAATAAATACGCCAAAAATACGGTAGGCCCTTAAGTAGGTATGCAAGAAGCCTTACTTAAAACTTACGACATTCCAGAAAGTCTTTGCATACCAAGTGCGCCCAAAAGAGAGGTGCTCCAAAAGCAATGCGCACCCACTACTAAACTTAATCTTCCAAATACATTTGTCATGTTCGGCCGATAAAAACGCCATTGAGATCAGCCGTACACAATGAGATACAAGCTCTCGGTACCTGATGCGGCCGAAAGTCAATTATATTCAAATATAAATCGGATTTGCAAAGGTAAGCCCATGACAATAGCGTAGGCAGGCGCCGCGCGATGATGCCAGCTTTGGGCCAGGCTCGGGCGCTAATGGTCGGATGCCGCGACAATGCTGCGGCAGTTTGCGGCACAATGCCGGCGAGTGTCCTCACGCCCGCGGGCTGCCACCCGGCAGGACCCAGCGAACACCAACACCCGTATCCGATTTGCCATTATGTTCTATTTTGTGGTTTATGAAGTCACTTTTGTTATTCTCTATTATCGGTACGGTAGGTCGAACGATGAACTATTGCATTGTTCCGCATATTAGACGAAGTATTGCAAAACTATTAAACATCAATTTAAATCTTCATGGTTTTAGGGTATGATCAATATTGAGTAGGTCAGCCCAGTTAGAAATAACATTTAGTTGCTTAATATGTAGTATGGGGATGAACTAATATAAGCGAAAATATTCTTGTAAACTGTGCTCTTGGTAGATTAAGATCTATTGTATGATTAGAACACCTGAGGCCGTATTGTCTAACGTGCAGACACTCGCATTAGTACACGCCATCTCTTTTTAACCTCATCCTATTCCGTTAGAGCGAAATAAGTGGTGTAAGCGATTGCGATTGCGAGTATGTTGTACAACACCGCGATGCCATTAATAATTTATGTAAACGATACCAGATGTAGGCGTAATAAGTAGGTAGAGCTATCGCTTTTAAAAATCCAGTTAATTATACAGCGTGTCGCCCATAAGTGTAACAATAAATTTAAAAGATGATTCCTTACAATACCCGAAGTTACCTAGACCTTGATCCTAATGCGCCGTTATTTTTTTTAATATTTAATCATATTACATTAATTTTCAAACCTTGGGTTTAATTACAAATTATTTAAACGGTGTATATTTTAATTTATTGTTCGTGTTACAGGATTCACTCGGTATGATCTAGTTTTATTTTTATTTTACCTCAGAGTAGGTACATCGCAAACTAAAATTGAAAAGGTAAATATTTGACTTCTCTAATCTAAAGGGTACATACCGATCTTATCAAAAAAATCATGCAATGTGTACCCCCATGAGGTTTAAGTTGACAATTTTGGTTTCGATCAACTCGTTTTAGAGACACGTCACGCCCGGCAAATCATAGCACAATGTGTTCGAGCGTCGTTCACACTAGAGCCTATTGTTAAAGTTTATCAGATATCCATGACTGACGCAAAAAGTGCCGACCTTTAAATCGATATATCATTTTTGCTCTTTTTTAGCTTTTATTTTGTTTACATAGGTCTTTCTAGATTCTTCAGATTTCAAAACTACGACAAAAATCAAAACAAAAGTATTTTATTCTTCTTATATTTATTATTTATCTGAGTTAAGCAGCGCATTGTGTTCTGTGCAAGTGTAGAGGTGTTTGGAAAACAGCAAAAAGTAAAGATAAACCAAATGAAACACGCGACTCGACTTGTCCTCTTAGCAGGTAGTGTTTGAAACATTTCCACAGTAGCACATAATTAATGTAGATCTGTTAAAGTATTCATTTATTCACCATCCATCTCACCACATGCGGAGCGAAATCACAAACTTGGCTGCGCGACAAAAAGGAATAAACTCATTTGCATAATTTCTAACTGAAATACAAAATAAGCAAACCCTTCTAAATGGTGCGTTAAATATACTCAAACAACGTCATTATGCACGAGTAGCTGCTCGCTTGGGTTTAACAGAAAGTGTCATAAAGCAGACATCAAGCTGGAGAGCCCTTGACAATGCGACCACACCGGGTATCTATTATACGCCACCTTCAATAGATCCCTTAAGAAATTTGTTACGAAGATTTTGATAGGTGGCAACTGCTTTTTGTTCGAGAACGGGATCTGCGCCGGGGGAGAGTTACCTACATATGTGCGGGTCGCGGGAGCTCCGCAACATATTTATTGCTTACAAAATGCTGTGAATTTGTTTTGGGGTGTCGGAGCGTCGCTAAACGTTAATGTTGTTCGTGTATTGTTTGTTATTATTTGATCGGTGGCCGGGTGCGCGAAGCGCCTCTTGTGGAGTCAATAACTTATTCGTGTGTGCTATAAACGACAGGGCAACAAATATGGCGTTATTTGGAGATATTTATTGCAAAGTTTTGTTATTTCAGAGTGCGTTAACGATAAATCTGTGCGCCGTGTCTAGCCAGGCTTTAAATGATGAAAGGGAATAATGATGTAATAACTTTGACTCCAAATCTCATGGTCTGCCAACACTCTACCTCTCGAAATTAGACACAAAATTATAAAATCTGTGTTTTAAGGCTGCGTATCCACCGGAGCTGTGCGAGGATGCGTTGCGAGGGATGTGTTTTGTCATGAACCAATAGAAAAAAATAATTTACAAGGTCCTTGTAAATTAAGCGTTTCTATTGGTTCATGACAAACACATCTCTCGCAACGCATCCTCGCACATCTCTCGTGGAATCGCAGCCTAAGTATAAAAGAAAAGCGAAGTTTGAATACCTGACTTACGCATCAACTTTTGGCCCTAAACAACTAATATTTTCCATATTTGTTCTCCATAATTATGTACCTACCTACATAGACGAAGGGATGTGGAGGTTCCGCAATTTTGGACTGAACGAACGTACAATCCTAAGTAAGCTTGGTACATAGGTAATAATAAAATAATAAATGACGAAGTATTAAATAAAAATTAAAACTTCAAGGGATAGAAATGAAGGGTGCAAGTTTATAATATAAAATTTTCATCACTTAGAAATTCGAAAAAAATATGCTTATAAGCCACCAATACCAATACCAATTTTCTTACCACTCCGAACCACCAAGTACGTGACTTAAGTCTATACGTAGACAAAGTTACTAATTAAATATGTAATTGTGTGTTTTCATGCAAAAATACTTACCTATCGCTCCAAATAAATAAACATAATAAGTCACATAGATATAGATGCACCCAGGTATTTCCATCCCAGCCTATATACGTCCCACTGCAGGGCGCAGGCCTCCCCTCAGAATGAGAGGGCTAGGGCCATAGTTCCCACGCGGCCCAGTGGGGATAGGGAACTTCACACACACCATAGAATTTCTTCTCAGGTGTGTTGCAGGCTTCCTTACGAAGTTTTTTCTTCACCTTAAAGCTCATGGTAAATTACAAATATAATTTCAGCAATTTCGCACATAAATTCCGAAAAACTCACGAGGTGTGAGCCCGAATAAGAACCCACGACACTTCTCTTGAGAGGCAATAGGTCAAACCACTACTAGACTATCACGGTTTATTTATAACTGTAATTAGATAACTGAACCTACACCCAGGTCTAGGTGCTGTTCAAACTATGAGACGCTGGTAACAGGTTTCAAACTCTATGCAGAAGTGATATGGTTTCAAGAAAGAATAATATTTTCAAATCGATCCACATTAGCCAACACGTAAAAAATAAATTCAGACAAAAATTTGACTGAAGTTAGGATTATTTTTATTATATTAAGTAATAAAAAACTCAATATATAACTACTTTTCGGTAGTCGGCCGGATAGCCTAGCTAGTTGTTAGAGAAGCTTGAGGTCCCGGGTTCGATTCCCGGTCGGGGCAGATATTTGTATGAAAAATACGAATGTTTGTGCTCGAGTCTTGGATGTTTAATATGTATTTAATTATGTATTTATCTATATAAGTATGTTTATCCGTTGTCTAGTACCCATAGTACAAGCTTTGCTTAGTTTGGGACTAGGTCAATTGGTGTGAATTGTCCCGTGATATTTATTTTATTTGATACTTTTTTGTTACGTATAAATACACTAAATCCTACCTACTTGGTTAAAGACATTACATTTCAAAAATTTTACATTTCAAAAATAAGCACCGGGGCGACCGAGCTTCGCTCAGGGGCTAAATTCAGGAACGGCCCAACACGGTTTGCGAGCGGTAATTCAATCGTTTGCGAGAGGATAAGAATGGGCTGAGCTTGGGATGAGCCCTATTTTCCTGTTAATTCGCTTTGTAAATAAATAAATGAATAAATAAATAAGGCTCATCCCAATCTCAGCCCAAATTTCTCGCAAACCAGTGATTTTTGGCGTTCCTGAATAGCAGTTCATCCCTATCCTCTCGCAAGCGATTGAATTACCGCTCGCAAACCGTGTTGGGCCGTTCCTGAAACCTTACCTATATGTATATCTCAAAAACACCCATGTGCCCAGATATAAAACCGAAATCGCTCCGAAAACCCTACAGAGTAAATTTCATGGAAATCTTTAGAGCCGTTTGCGCGTTTCCCGAAATAAATAGATAACTACGTAATCAGATAGATGTTTATCTTGGTGTCTTCGCGTGATTTGTAAGTATCGATTGTTAGAACAACAAACCAATGTTCTAACAATCGATACTTACAAATTGTGAAATAAATTGTGAAATCATAAAAAAAAAACAAACCAATGATTTTCATTACAATCACGGCGTAGGTACATTCACGCTAATTTGTCTTGTTGCATACTTTATCGACATTGATTACAATGCAAAAGGGTGTAATATTTATACAACACTTTTATTAGATTACACCCCCATCGCCCCAGCGCTGAGACAATCAAATAAACACTGTTTGCGCCTCGGCTTTGTCCGCGCCCGCACATGTCGCGTCGGCGTTAGCTCCGCGATGATTATAATGCTGCTAAACTAATTTGAGTCAGCCGCTGTGGTTAAACTTTAATTTTGATAAATTAAGTATACGTTAGATGATTTCAAATTTGAATTGGTTTCTTATACACCGTGAAACGAAAGTCGAAAATGACCGCAAACCAATAGTAACGCTTCGTTGGTACCTAACCTATCGTACGATCGTACGCTACTTGTACCAACGAAGCGTTACTATTGGTTTGCGGTCATTTTCGACGTTCGTTTTTCACAATTGGATTTTTGACTCTAGTCAAAATAGTAATTATAAATCGATTGTACAATCGAAACTGAATCACCTCGTTTCGGGAAAACAACCACTAAAATTTCACGGTGTATATGTATTTACAGTTGCGCAAAATAACTACAAGGAAAATAATATGTATGTATCGTGAGTGAAACCATTTGATTCCTAACCCAGCGCACAATTTTGTAAAGTATGGTAAATTTCATAACGAATTCCCTTATCAAGTAAAGCGATTATCACCTTTTCCGAAAAAAGGTTCCAGGGGGTTATGATTCTGTTGGTTCGATAGTACTAAGTGAAGTTAAAAATACAATAATCTATAGGTACATATAAGAGTGTATCGCGACTGACTGAGGAATGACAACCCACAACCTAAACCACTGGAGCTAGACTTTGAAATTTGCCTCACACATTCGTATTCCATGAAATTCATACAGTAGTACGACCAAGTGTAAAAATATGTAGGTACCTATCGTTGTACCGATACCTTCATTTGACGACATAAAAGCAATGGGACATATTTATGAGCAAGTTGTAAGCACCCATATTTTTACACTTGACTGTAAGGCCAGCATCAAAAGTAGCTGCATGGTCACTTTTGTACTTTGTCGTAATAACACAATTGTCAATCAAGTAAGTATGACGTTTTGCACCTAACTGTAGAGCGACAACGTACAAAAGTGACCAGCTATTTGTGATGCTGACTGTACATTAAGAGGACCATATTTTTTATTCTGCTATAAAGGCAAAGTTTCAAGCATAAGCTGGTTAAATATGTCGCGTGCTGGTAAACTGTCAAAACTGGCGGTAACTTGATAATCTAATGATCAACGTTCTCAGTTCTTTTATGGCTCGGTTACAGCTAAATTCAAAATGTACCTATCCACTTTGGTACCTGCAGCACCATAGAAACATATGCAATACTTACTACCTATAGATATGCATATGTATTTTTAACTAAAATACAAATTTTTATTATTTTAAAATTATAACTTGATCAAATATAAATACTTACCTATACTTGCTTGATCAAGTTAAAGGAAGGAATTAAATTAGAATTATGTGTATTTTGCTGTATTATCGCATTAGGCATCGTCTCCATTGGTAAATGTACCTATTTGGTTATGAACTTAGTAAAAAAAAACTGATGTATACTAGGTATAACTTTTTAACCGCAACCTTATTTTTTCAAGCTTTTATTTAACGTTCGTATATGTAAGTATCGTCGTGGTTTCAAAATTTGCTAACCATTTTTGGACCACGTCCCGGTATCTGATTGAGCAGAAATTTGGCATACTTACTTACGTAAATCCGGTCACAATAGAATATTCTGGTAGTCCGGCCAGGATGGTCTCAGCTGGACGGAACTCTTCGACAGTTGATAGCTTGAATGAAACTTGACACGGACATGTAGTTTGGATGACAATTAAAGTAAGTACAGCCAGCAGAAAAAGCTTGTATTAAACTGATTATAAAAATTTATAAATAATAAAACTTATGATTAGTACCAACTTATTTAATTAGCGAGTAAAATATGTCGTGTTTCCTTTGTGAAATAACTACCTAGTTGAGTTATTATAATGAATGAATGTATGATTGATTTATTTTGAAATACACCGCAACAATATTAAACAATGTTTAGCTTAAGTCTAAGAAAAGTAATACTTATCTGAATCAAGGATGTAAATTGTCTTTGATCTGAATCCTCTCCTCTGAATGTTCTTTGCCACGACCGATTTTCGAGATCGAGTGTTGGAAAACATTCAGGTGGTGAGCTTTGTGCAAAAGAGAAGTAGGTATACATATATTTTGGAGTTTTCGCTATTTTCTGGACCCGTCGAAATGTGAGCTCGACGCGAATATCGCACAAATGCACTGAATTCCAACATTTTTGGATGATGTTTTCGAAAGCTTGAACTAAAAAATCAAGTCCTAAATGCTCGAAATAAGTACCTACCTAATACTTATTCCGATATAAATAAGACTGAATGACTGACCGACTGATTTGACTTAACTGAGACTTAAGATTTAGCACAGGATATTTCTTGAAGGTAATAGAGGTGAATTAAGAAGAGATTTATATTTTTATTTTAAACTAGTTGTTGCCCGCGACTCCGTCTGCGTGGAATTAGTAATTTGAACAGCTTATTTTTTATCCAATTTGCTTTTTCATCCATTATGGCTCTCCTTGGTTCCTCGATATAAAAAAATTAACCCCCCCGCACACCCGCGTTCACATTCACCACAAGTCAAGCGTGCCTAATTGCCTAATATAGAAGTTTTACTTCAAAAACCCCCGATTTTGAAACATGATTCCGCTCCACTCCGCTCCTATTGGTGTTAGCGTGATGATTATATAGCCTATAGCCTTCTTCGATAAATGTGGTATCTAACACTGAAAGAATTTTTCAAATCGGAGCAGTAGTTCGAGAGATTAGCGCGTTTAAACAAAAAAACCTGTTCGATAAATTCTTAAAATAGACGTATCTTTCTTATTTGTGAACCGATTCAAATGAAACAAACACTAAATGTTAATCCAAGAAAATACCAACATATCAGTGAAAACCGCATATCAGTTAAGCCGTTTCTGAGATTAGCGCGCACAAACGCACAGACAAACAGACAATAATTCTAAAAATCATTGTACTGGGTTCTATTGCGCTAATAAATAGTTTTCTCAAATACCGACTTGTTACAGATTTATTATATGTATAGAATAGATAGATATATATAGATAGATAGATAGATATAGATAGAAGATATAGATATAGAAGAAGATATAGATATAGATAGATAGATATATATATAGATAGATAGATAGATATAGATAGAAGATATAGATATAGAAGAAGATATAGATATAGATAGATAGATAGAAGATATAGATAGATGACTCTAACTATTGCCATGCAAGTAGGTAGTTAAGTACGAGTAGTAGTAGTTAGCTAGTTAGTTAGGTAAACAAAATAGTTAAAGACTATTTTCATCATGATTTTTTTTTATGAGGAAAGGCGTCCGCGGGCGTGAGGACGCTGTGCAGGTAGTCCTCCAACAAGATGGAGCGATGACCTAGTTAAGGTTGCGGGAACCCGTTGGATGCGGATGGCGCAGGACCGATTTGTTTGGCGAACCTTGGGGAAGGCCTATGTTCAGCAGTGGACATCTTTCGGCGGAAATGATGACTTTCATGAATTTCTAAATTTCCCAAAGGATAATTAATAGTAGATTGTACACCAAGGGGATAAAGCACTGCATTGTGTCACGGGCGCGGTATTGAATTCTGAACGAAACGAGGGACTCCAGATTTAACTCCCGAGCGTAGCGAGGGGGTTTTCAGTTGATTCCCGAGCGAAGCGAGGGAATTAAGATGGAGTTCTGAGAGTAGTGAAGGATTTAAGCACGCCCAAGGCAAAATCAGTTTTATCCCCGAGGAGTATACTCTACTTTTCTCACCTTTTGCGAGACAATAAAAACCAAGGCTACTAGAAAAATACTCGAAATAGACCCAAAAGCACTGATTCAGACACAGATTTTGCGCCTTTCGCAGTTTTCCATTTGTCGAAATCATTGTAAGCTTTTAAGTATTTTTCCTTCGACTTCTCTGGAATTAGATTATTAACAATGTCTAAGGCCGGCTTGCGCGGACCTGGGTTAGCTACTTAACTCCGAGTTAACTGCTAACCTAGGGTTAACAAGTGTTAAAATGTATGGAACTGTCATTCTTAACCCAGGGTTACCGATTTCATTTTTTAACCCTGAACTGTGCAAGTGGCCCTAATTCTAGGCGTCTAATTTAATGGAATCCGGAGTGAAATCACTTTCATCACTCGATATTTTCTTAATTTTTTATCTTCTTTTGCAGTTTTGATACTTAAAATTGTAGCGTATTGAAACACTCGCGGCTTTTGTTTTAAGTATCTATTTGAATTTGTTTTCTTTCGGCCGCGGAGCTGCAAATAAATGAGGCGCAGCGCGGCGCGCCGCACGCTCCACCTCAGCCTGCAGCTGGACGCCGCGCGGCCACCTGCGTGCACCCCGCAGCCTGCAGGCCCTGCAACACGCCGTGCGATACAGACGAAATTAGACTTTAAACGCATAACAATAAGTACTATGAAAAATGAGGATCACATTACTGCCCGGCGGGTTCTAATGAAATTCAGTACAATATTGGGTTATAATGAAATTCAGTACAACATTACTGCCCGGCGAAAGCCAAGGGCTAAAATGATTTACTTTGAGAAAGGTTTGCATGATATATAATAAGGCATTGTCGAGCAGATGGTGTGAAAAGAATTATTATACCTTCTAGGTAACTAGCTCAGACGATGCACAGCTTATACCACTAGAGGGTCTCTTATTATTTGCCGGATATATTCCTTGAGAGTCATAGAGGTGCACTAAGAAGGATTTTTTCTAATATATCCCAGGATAGGGAGTAAAAGGGATTTCTATTATTGTTTTACAGTGTCCCTGGCCCGACACGTGATTTGCTGTTTTTTATTAGAGTAGTGTCTTGGAATCATAGATCAATGGTATCAACTACCTTAGGTACTTAACTTATATGCTGCCTACGCAACGAAGTTTCTGGCAAAAGCAGTATAGGTACATAACTATATCAACTTAATTCACGTACATTTTTATTTATTTAATAATTATTTATTATTTAATTATTTGGGGACAATCTTACACAAATCGACCTAGTCCCAAACTAAGCAAAGCTTGTACTATGGGTACTAGACGACGATAAACATACTTATATAGATAAATAAATACTTAAATACATAGAAAACATCCATAACTCAGGAACTACCGGGATTTGAACCCAGGACCTCTTGCTTCGTAGGCAGGGTCACTACCAACTAGGCTAAAGCGGTCGTTAAGTAAATCTCTACTACCTTACCTCATTCTTTGAGTCGGAGTAAAAGAGGAGATGTTATTTTAACAAAATTCGATACGTAAAAAATCGATATGTCACTGGCAGTTGTCAGCAAATCCAATTCCTAATGTTCACTGGAACACGTAGTACGCCTCTCCTATGGCACGCCACTGAGCACGATCCTCGGCCACTCTCTTCCAGCTCTTGCAAGACGCTTTGCGAAGATCATCGCTCCACCGAGTTAGAGGACGTCCTACGCTATGTTTACCGATCCGTGGTCTCCACTCGAGAACTCGTCTACCCCAACGGTTATCGGTTTTTTGGGTTATATGGCCGGCCTATTAACTGTACTTGTAATGTAGTGTACCTACCTAAAATTGTAGTCATAAGAATGGTGGTGTTTCAGACGGAGCACCGCACTTGTTGCGCGTGCGGCGAGCCAATCGCAGACCGCTTCCTGCTGGAGGTGGGCGGCGGCGCGTGGCACACCGGCTGCCTGCGCTGCTGCGTGTGCGCAGTGCAACTCGACCGACACCCCTCTTGCTTCCTTCGCGATACACAAGTCTACTGCAAGCAAGATTACGCCAAGTGAGTCGCGCAAACGCACTTTTATTACGCTCTCTTGTACATTTTTTTTCATTACTTTCCCAGTCTATAGTATACTGTAAGCAGAGATTTTAGATTTCTTTTCAAAAAAACACATTATGAAGTACTAGTAAATAGTATAAACGGTTATAACGAAATGTCTATTACTAAATGCAGACATTTCAGACTATTCGGATGTTCTAATAATTCTGGTAACCGGGATTAAAGAAGCCGGTATTCATTCTGGGTTTATTTCTTGAACAGTGAGGATATGATCGTAAACAAGTTTTAGTTGGAAACATCAAATACACATCAAAATGGACATCATTTCTCTCGAATAAACCAATTTGCGTAACATTGGATTGGATAGTCTTTCGTTGTCGTTGTCTATTCAGATAATTCATCATCATTTTAACCGAATGATGTCCACTGCCGAACATAGGCCTCCCCAAGGTTCGCCATACAGACTGGTCCTGGGCCATTCGCATGCAATGCGTTTCCGCAACAACTTTAACTCGGTCATGTCGTTGGAGGCCTACTTACACTGCGTCGTCCTGTCCGGACCTTTTATAATAAGTAATAAAGTAATATACTTATAAGATAATTTGATTTAAAAAGAAAACTGGCTTTTTTTGACTCTACTTCGTACGTTTAACAAAACTAGTCTTTAGTGGCGGAATCATGCTTTCCACATTTAGGTATCAAGTGGCGGAAAGAAAAACACTTTACGGGCGAATTAAAAAAATAATAACTTGTTTGTATTTATTCAGCACTAATCTGCGCCTCTCCTGTGGACATGGCGAAATTTAAGGTTCTATAGCCAATTTTTTTTTAGTCAAGGCTACATCGGCGTGTGGGACGCCTGGCCAACTTTAAGCACAATTAAATAAATCTTAAGTTTGTTGACTCTGAGTAGCTAATTTTATGTCCCTACTTTTATTTCTTACGGTGTGCTTGACCCGTCTATGTCATGATGGGAGAGTGTTATAGTAACTAAACATTATATTGTAAATGGTTCCGACCATTCTCCGTAAAAAAATGCAAAAACTTATGTGTATCTTTGTCTAGTATGTCTTTCGTGACGACATAATTTTTTTTAATCACGAAATTTTTCTATGTGATGTGGTTAGAATTTGCTACTTTACTGTAGGACTTAGGGAAATCTTAGAGTAGGTATAATTTCTTTAGTTTGGGAATAATGTTTTTAAATATTGACCAATAATTTTATAAAACACAAGTCAACATTACAATCGTTTAGACCGTCCAAACGTTAATTCCTTTACAATACGCTGCCTACGTCCAATTAACCTTCGACGTATTAGAAATAACCAAAGTCATCATTTTCCAAGTCATCCGTGAAGCCGAAATAGCCGACCAGAATCGAAATCACCGCGGTATGCTAGGTATGGCGACCGAGAGGTGGTTATTGTGAGAGTGGTTGCGTTACACGAGGTATGTGCGGAGGTATGCTCACAGGGTAGGCGGTCCGGTGTGTAGCCGACCTCTGACCCGCGCGCGCGCTGTGTGGCGAGCGTGATGATGCACTATTGACAGGCTCTAGGCACACGTCCTTCTTTTTGTGATACTATAGCGGAAAAATTCTGAATCGATACCCACTAACATTATTGACGAAGGTTTGGTCCACGTCCAATATTGAACCCTTCTCTCTTCTCGTAAAAAACGGTTAAGTGCGAGTCGCAAGTGTTTTTAAGTAGTGTTGGCATGTTTTTCTAACTTAGATTATTTATATCAATAACAGTCGTGTCATAATTTTACTTAAACTGTTTTTAACCAAGCCTTGTACGGTAAAAGCTTGCTTACTTACCTACTTCTCTTGGTCCTAAAATTATAAAGAGTCATAGAACGAAAGGGCATCCTTCTAAAACAACTCAGCGACTGATTTACATAAACAACGTTTTAAATGGGAAATAAAGCGTCCTCTCGCAACAGGTGCGTGAGAACATATCAACTAAATAAAAAAAGAGGCCAACGTACCGAAGAGTGGTTTTATTGAAAATCTGTCGGTCGAGTGTGGCACAACAAAGCGGTGACGGGGAACGTTGCCGGCGTAAAAAATACACCGGCGAGTCTGTGCCGTGACTTGCAATACTGGCGTTTTCATTTGTCATTTATTATGATTGTGATAACTGGATGCGACGTGAAACCATATATTTTAATCGGGACGGCCAACGGCAAAGTCAACAAAGAGGAATCGTTCGCGCCGGTGAAGATAATAAAAACAGATCTAGACTAGACCCTTTAGAATGGTCACAAGTTACAAGTATTGTTTTCATTCAAGACAGATCCTATAGACGAGACAAAGCCTTAATAATAATAATAATAATAATAAGAAGGATGGATGTGTTTCCGTAAGTGGCGAGTTGGCATTTTGAAGTTTAAAGTCCAGGAACACCTCTCCATCCTTAGCCGTTTACACCAATGTTGCCGCCTCGTTGCCCCGAGTGGGCAATAGTTTGAGGGGCCCATTTAGTGAATGGCGAGTCACCGCCTACCAAAAGTTCAGTTTATGAGATATTGAAATGGTAGGTGTCCGTTATCTCACTCCATAGCCCGGTAATCCTGTCCACAACATCCCAACCCCATAGCCAATTCCATGTCGCTTCCTACCTGGCAATAGTTTGGCAACTGTGGAGGACTGTCCGCTAGCACATCCTCATGGTGTTTTAGGGGATAGACCTCCGTAGTTGCGCCCATCTCATTTATATTATATGGTACCAAAGGCCTCTTCATGTTGGCTTCGGCCCCATGAATGCCTTTCAAATGACCGGGTCCCCATGGGCCCGTGATCGGAAATCCGTACCAACATAATAATAATACTATACATACAGTGATAAGTTGATAACTGTTGGCCATGACATGACAGTCTTAACATACTTACATGACAGTTTTAAGCCTGAGTCGAAGAAGAAGGGCTTATTAAAAATTATCGCACACACAACATATCAGCACGGTACAGGATCACCATTGACTCAACTAGAGAGCTGTTTAGTAATCTTTTTATAAAACATTATTCTGTAACTCATCGAAACGACATCGCCTCGCATCAGCACAAGCTGGTGAACTGACAACCCGTGGTTACCGTGTTTACGTCGAGTGTAGGTAGGTAATGTCGCACTCACGCCTCACCTTCAGCGTGAAGATGGGGCTCGGACCGAAGGCGGAGTGGTTGACTCGCGAATGCTGACAATTTGTCGACGTCAACGGTCAACCGTTAATTGTCAACCAGCTGTCTGTCCTGTCCTGTCTGTCTGTTACCTCTTCTCGCTTAAACCGCCGAACCGATTTAGATGAAAGGTATAAGATAATTAATATTTTTTCGGTTAAAATTTCGTATTGGTATTTCTTGCGGACTGTTCTTACATTGTCATCGAAACCACATATCCGTACCAAATTATAAATTGATTCGATAACTAGAAGTACATGAATTTCTGCTTACAATATTTGTCCTTAATAAACAAAACAAGATTACTAATATACAAATATATATAAGTAAATTAATAAATGAATCACAGTCCCTCACCCGCAGCATAACATGATAGCAAATAGAATAAATGTGGAGGAAGAATGTTGTCGAACATAGCGAGTGTTAGCGAACATAATAGCTTAAAATTCTTCCTCTCCCATGCATTTATATTGCTGAGATATCACTTTTTGTAAAAAATAATATTGAACACTTTACTAGAGTATTAGATGTCAATTCGCAAGATAGGAGTAATCGAAGAAATAAATTATTAGTTTCAAGACATAGACTGGCTCTTTGCCGCAACAATGTATACAGCATGGCTATCAAAATTTTTAATTAACTACCGACCGCTTTATTAGAGTTGCCAGTGCGAAAATTTAAACTTCGTTAATTAATTGGCTTATGATTCATAATTTTTATAGCCTCAATGATTTTTTTAATTTAAGGGAATAATTTTGATTAAGACATTTATTTTGATACTATTGTAATAATTCTTATAATATTTATTTTGATTTAGAATATGGATTTTATTTTGTTGCTTATGATTTATAATATTGTGCTGTGTTCATATTTGATCTTTATTAATGATTATAATATAATGATGTAAGTAAACTAGATTTAAGTCAAAAGATTTGCATGCCTACTTTCATAGGGCAGCTAACACTATTGAAACTTATATAATCACTATAAGAAATTTCAACATCACATTTGTATACATAGTGTTATAGCAAATAAACATTTCATTTCATTTCATAATTTTTATAACTGCGAGTGCAATTCCTGGAAAATTAAAAGCTGAAAATTCAACTCTACCTCACTAACGACAAGGACCAGTCAGCCAGGCAGTCCTGTCTATGAAATACATGAGGTAAGATTTTGATTCAACAGGATTGATCTCGGTCCCGTAGGTATTTCTAAAAGCCCAACTTACCAAAAGCGTTAAAATGAATCAAAGTTTGATTACAAGGTCACATCATGTCAAACGTCACGAACAAAGTGTCCGTCTCACAAAGCGGGAGAACATTCGAGTATCAATTCGCATCCTTGACATTAAGTATTGATCGATGATGCCACCAATGCTCTGTGGAGTGCGCACCAAGTCACGCGGCGGTGAGCCAGCCAAGTTTCTTAAGAAAAGGCCGGCGTAAATTTCATACTTGTATCGAATTTCTTTTGAGCCGTGTTAGACATTGTATTTATTTACTGTCAAAATTGGTACTATACTACATCGCATTCTTAAACTACCTTTTATTATAAATAGGATAAACGTATTTTAATTACTTTTGGGTGCCTTAAAAACTTGTTTTGCTGAATATCTAATCCCATGAGACTACGAGAATTGATGTGAAGGTAAAAAACTTGATGCTTTAGCACAAACAAATTAACCGCTTCTTTTGTTTCTTACCTTGGTTCTTCATCCTCTATTATTTACGTTGCCTCAAGGCACAGTATGCAGCGATGTACTATTATAATCTCATTCTACGAATACGTAACAGGGTTTGGAAACATCGAATACTTAAAACAACTACGGCTAAACTCTACTGCAACTCAAAGGATGTGACGTAGTTTTTGCGATGCTGGAGCGAAAGGTATAAAGGTTCTTACTGACTTCCTGGAGTGTGGCCTGAATTTTTTTTTACTTTTTTTAACCGATTTGTAAAAGTATCATTGTCTTTTTTATACGTTTTTAAACTTTTGAGGTTTACTAACCCCCCATTACGAACTTCGCCATTTACGAACCTAAATTTTTTTTTTGTTTGATACGGAATACTTCTAATTAAATAGGTCCCAATCTTACCAAGTCCAGGAAATCGCGGGAACTCTTCAAATATTGTAGGGACACTTATAGTGATTTGGGTACCTCTATTCTGTAGTAACTCATGCATTACCTCTTAGAAATCATCATTTGAAGAAGTGGAATTGATGAGGAAGACCCCACTTAACCACTGGAACTATACTCGATAACCGTAATTCACGGCTTGCGATTCGATTACTTTAACACAGTGTCTAAATGATGTATGCTCTTCGCAATGCATATGGTGAATTGGGACTGATGATGAAGCACCAGGAGGACTCCTCAACGATTAACGTCTCTAAATCGGGAAAAGCAACATGGTTCGCATTGGGTCCGCGGGCGAATTCCAGCCCAATCTTTCTCACTCTGATAGGAGGCCTGTAGTAATTCTTATTTATTCTTCTCTTTTGCAGGTTTTAATAAAAACAACTCGTCATTGTAACTCTATAATTATCGATCTGTCACATAAGTATTTTTGGCGCAAAACATATATGTCAAAAACAAAAGTCAAATTAGGGTGCGTTCTTAATTACATATTAGTCCTATTCTCTATCTCTAACACACTCCCGGGCCACAAAAAGGTTGAAAGTCATTATACAATATATGTATGTATATCATAACATAACATATCTTAGTAAGTTATATAACTTACTAAGAGCCAGTCCTAAAGATCAAATGTCAAACAAACAATCGCCAAACTTCACATTTAGTGATCAGTACAGTTAATGCATTCCAGAGAGCACCATGCTATCTAGAATAAAGCCCGGTGAAATAGTACTAAAGTTATTCCATAAATCTCTGTGGTAGTTTTATTGCACGTCCTAACCTAGTGGTCGCGCCTAGCGGCACAGGTGTAATGGAGCTCTGAGAATTACCTGGCTGCTCCGGTGAATGGTGTGGGTGAGCAGTATTGGATGCAGGGATGCTGTCCAGCCAGTCTTGAGAGGTAGAGAGTTCCAGAGGGTATAATCTTTGATAGGGTCTTACCTTTACTCCTGCGGCAGTGTGAACTCTTGCTACTCGTGTAAAACCATCTTTTCCTGTGTAAATGTCCTGGATTATGCCTACCGGCTAGTATAGTCTCTTCCCTTCTGTCTCAATTAAAACTAGTTCTCCTACTTTAGGTTCTTTTCTATGTTGCTTTCCCTTGCTTACAAGTAGAGATAAGTACTCACTTTTGAATCTTGTTCTAAATTGTAGTCTTAGTTGTTGTAGGTAACGATATCGAACCTGTATGTTTTTCTCATCCATCTGATCAAGATCAGGTGTCTCTCCAGTAGGTACGTTCTGTAAAAACAGTAATGGTGTCAGTGGTTTAACGTCTCCCATTTCTACGTATGTAAGGGGTCTGCTGTTGATCACTATTTCACAGTCACATAAAATAGTTGAAAGTTCTATCCAGTCCACTGATGCTTTGCCTAGAATTCTGCGCAGCATTTCTTTTACTACTCGAATCAGGCGCTCCCACCATCCTCCCCACCACGGAGCTGCTGGTACGGAGAATTTCCATAGTATTTTATAAGAGTTGGTGGCTTCTTCAACTTCCTGCCAGTTTACTTCTTGAAGCAGGTTAGCAGCACCAACAAAATTTGTCCCATTATCTGTATAAATAGTTCTGGGTCGGCCACGTCTTGCTATAAAACGCCTTAGGGACATTAGAAAGCTGTTTGTGGACAATGATTCTACAAGTTCCAGATGTATTGCTCTATAAACCGCACAGGTAAAAAGAACAATCCAACATTTATGATTATTTTTTAGGAATAATGGCCCTGCCAGATCTATACCGGTCACTTCAAAGGCTGCTGTGGTTTTGATACGGTCTGCTGGTAGAGGTGGTTCGGGAACTGCATAATGTTTAGCTTTGTCTTTCTTGCAGGTAATACATTTTGACACTGTATGCTTTACTAGCTTTCTGACGCCAGTAATCCAAAATGAATTCCTTAAAGTAGTCATTAAAGTCTGTGTCCCAGCATGGTTCATCTTTCGATGAGTTTCTTGAACCATTCTCATTACTATCTCATTATTTCCTGGTAGTAAAATTGGGTGTATGAAATCTTTGTCTTCTCCACTGTATTCTAGTCTAGTTTTCACTTTTATCATTCCCTCTTCTTCTGTAGTTATAAGCTTCTTATCTATATTATTCTTGTCTGTATAGCTTTCTTTTTGTATTAATTTAAATAATGTTTCTTCAGCTTTTTTGTACTCTTCATTTCCTATGATTGATTTTCTTAAGGGATACTTTTGTCTTATCAACGGCGACATTCTCAACATCCATGCAACAAGCCTCACTATTTTGTTATATTTCGAAAAATATAGTAGTCTTGTACTAAAAACCGGTGTATTTGTTTCAACATATGTTGCCGTTCTTTTTATTTCTTCATTACTCACTGCATTTTCATCCACCGTAAGGTTGGTAATGATCGATTTTGGCCACTCCTCTTTTTCTAGCTTCAACCATCGTGGGCCCTCCCACCAGCGGCTCTCCATCAGAGTCTTTGCGTCACAGCCGCGGGAAGGTAGGTCTGCCGGATTGGTGTTTCCAGGTAAGTGGTGCCAATATTCTTTATTAGTGTTCTTACAGATCTCTGTTACTCTATTACTTACAAAGGGTTTCCAGGATTTTTGTCTTTTCAGCCACGCCAACACGACAGCCGAATCCGTCCAACAGAAAACCTCGTAGTTCTTACATTGAGCCAGTAGTCCTGAATTTATAACTTCTATGAACAGCCTTGAGGCGATTAAAGCGCCTAGCAATTCCAGTCTAGGCAAAGTCATTATTCTCTTTGTAGGCGCCACCCTGCTCTTTGCTAGTACTAGCTGAACGTGGACATTGTTATCATGACTAGTACGTAAAAATATACAACCTGCATATGCATCTTTACTTGCGTCGCACATAACGTGAACGCTGGCTTCACAGTCTTCAATAGGCGCCTTTGTCAACCGTCTGGGAAACCGACATTGGTTTACATAATGCAGTGTGTCTAACCATTTTTTAAATTCTTTTTCTAATTCTTCTGGAACTGGTTGATCCCATCCTGTGTTGCTCATCCACGCCTTTTGTGTAATCAGTTTTGGTATTAAAGTGGCAGGCGCTACCAAACCAAGTGGGTCAAATACTTGTTGAGTAACAGAAAGCAACTTTCTCTTTGTTATCCTGTCTGTGATTTCTTGCTTCAGGTTAACGCTGCACTGTAAATCATCTTGAATGGTATTCCATAACATTCCTAAAACTGGTATCACAATAGTGTCGTCTGTTCTTTTTGGTGCAGTTACCCAACCTCGCAAATCAAATTTGCCTCTCAGCATCAATTCTTTTGATTCGGCTATAAATTTCTCCATTTGGGTCTCATCCTCGACACTTGTGACACAATTATCTACATAAAAAGATTCCTTTAACTTCTGTGCTGTATCTTGGTACTTATCCGGGCTTTTATTTAGATGGTAATTTATGGTAGCGGCCAGAATAAATGGGCTACAACTTACACCAAATACCACTCTCTTGTGCCGATATGTTACAACTTCCTTGCACCGCTCTGCATCTTTCCACCAAAGGAACTTTAAATGATCCCTGTCTTCTTCTTTCACAGATATATTGAGGAACGCTTTCTTAATGTCTGATGTGATTCCATAAGCTCCCTTTCTAAATAATATAAGCAATTTGGGAATGAGTTCCATCAAATTTGTACCTTTTTCTATACAGTCATTCAGTGACCATCCATTCTGGTCTTTTGAGGACGCGTCAAATACAGGTCGAACCTTAGTGGTGGCACTAGACATCTTAAAAACTGGATGGTGAGGGAGATAGTAGCCCTTTTTTGTGTCATCATTTTTGACCTCTTCGATAATCCCTTGTTCCTTCCATTCTTGAAAAACTTCATCATATGTATGTAGTTTTCCTGATTGTTCCAGCTTCTTTGTTGTTGTACGGAGTCTCTTTGACGCTTGCTCATAGTTTGACTTCAATTCTGGTGCATCTTCTTTCCACAATAGGTTCACTTCATATCTTCCGCTGTCATTTACTGAAATTTCCAAAATAGCATCGTTTACTTCCCTATTATAAGGATCTTTGATACCTAAAGTTTCAATATTCCACAAAAACTCTAATGAATTATCCATTTCCGGTATTGCCGTCACAAAATTTGTGTGGACCACATTATTACATACTCCATGAGATGATCCAATAGGCCCTTGTAATGTCCACCCAAGCTTTGTTTTAACAGCCACAAGCTTTTCAGTAACATGTACAAGATTGTTATCTAAGATGGAGCCTAGGTAGTCTGAACCTATGAGTAAATCTATGTCCTTTATAGCGGCCGCACTTTTTCCAGCATCTGTTAAGTGGATCTGGTGTTTTTGTAAATTCTTTATTAGGTTCAAATCTTGAACATTAGGCAAATTGCCACAAAGTATATTTTGTTCAAGTCCTTTCATTGTAGTAATGTATGTGTTGTCAAGGTTACTCACTTGAAATTCAAACACTCTATGTGTTTGTGTATCCTTCTTGACGCCACCAAATAGTGAGTGGCTAAGGCTCTCACTTCCTGTTACCTTTAATCCCAGTTCTTGAGCTAATGCAGTCCTCACATATGTGCGCTGCGAGCCGGAGTCGAGCAGCGCTCTCACTTCCCTTGTGTGACTGCCACCTGTAACTTTAACAATCAAAGTTTGTAGCAAGGTTGTTGTATTATTACTAGAAAAGCTGCTGACTGTCTCTGTCTTGGGTTGCTCATGAAGTGTTGGACACAAGATCATTAAATGTCGTCTACTGCAACACATACATTTTACAAAAACTTTGCAATGTTTGGCGAGGTGTCCTCTTTTTAAGCATACATAACATCCTCCTTTCTTCTTAATTGCATCTTTCTTTTCTTCTAGAGTCAAAGTATTAGCTTTACCACATTCAAAGGTATTATGCGATTTTTCACAAAAATAACAATGTTCCTTACCTTCTTTACCAGGTTGACCAACGATGGACTTCTCCTTTACCTGTTTAGTCTCCGTCACCAAGCATGCTGCTGTTGGCACTGCCTGAACTGCCTCTTTAGAACTACCTATAAATTCAGTTTTTGCTATTTGCACTCTCCTTTCAGCCTCAACTTCTGTCTGTAAAAAATTCAAAAGGTTACAGAGTCTTGATTTTTCACCTTTATACGGAACTTTACTCCACAATAGTAAAGTGCTCTCTGGTAATGCAGATTCTATCATTGGAAGCAAAATACACTCATATTTTTCTTTAACAATGCCTAATGATTCTAATATTTGCAAATTTGTAACAATCTTATCATAAAGCACATCCAGTAACAGTTGATCTTTGCAGTTCACTAGCTTCAGCAGTTCTCGTACATATATTTCAATAAGTGTCTCATCCTTGGCGAATCGGTCTTTAAGCGTCTGGATAACCTTGGGATAATTTTCTTCTGTGGGTGGGTAACTTTCTACCAAGATTCTTGCTTTGCTATCCTGGGTCATCGCTTGTGTTAGGTATTGAAATTTAGTTTCTGCATCCATGTTTTTCTCTTCGTGTATTTTTTTGAACTGTCCCCAAAATGCTAGCCACGACTTGGGGTTATCATCGAATTTTCTGATTTCTAATTTAGGTAGGTTGAGATTATGTCTTTTGATAACTTCTGATTTCATAAAATCATCCGTCCTATTCGTGTGTCGTAGCCGTGTCTTCAATTTTAACCACTTGCATCTCAATATGTCGCATTCGTCACACTCATTTTCATAGCCTGCCTGATCGAATGTTTGGGAGCTTAGCAACTCATCTTGTATTGATTTGTCTAGTAATGCTAGCTTATCCATCTTTTCTGTTAGAAATTCCAGGTCTATTTGTGATTCCGCGGTTGCCTCGTGACGATTAAAGACACGCCGTATTTGTTCGCGTTCCCGCTTCAATTTCTCGAGATCCATCGTTATGAGTTGTTATTCGTAATCCGACGGTCGCCACTTTGTAGTAATTCTTATTTATTCTTCTCTTTTGCAGGTTTTAATAAAAACAACTCGTCATTGTAACTCTATAATTATCGATCTGTCACATAAGTATTTTTGGCGCAAAACATATATGTCAAAAACAAAAGTCAAATTAGGGTGCGTTCTTAATTACATATTAGTCCTATTCTCTATCTCTAACAGAGGCCAATGAAAAGCAGTGGGACGTTTAAACTGATGATAATACATATACGAGTATGTTTAGCTAAATACCTACTATATAATCTATACATCTATACATAATAATAAATCTGTAACAAGTCGGTGTCTGTACATTGAAGATATTTGAGAAAAACTGTCACTAGGGCTATTTATTAGCGCAATAGAACCCAAAATAATGATTTTTAGAATTATTGTCTGTTTGTCTGTTTATCTGTTTGTCTGTTTGTCTGTTTGTCTGTGCGTTTGTGCGCGCTAATCTCAGAAACGGCTTAACCTAGAAGGATGCGGTTTTCACTGATATGTTGGTATTTTCTTGGATTAACATTTAGTGTTTGTTTCATTTGAATCGGTTCACAAATAAGAAAGATACGTCTATTTTAAGAATTTATCGAACAGGTTTTTTTGTTTGAACGCGCTAATCTCAGGAACTACTGCTCCGATCTGAAAAATTCTTTCAGTGTTAGATAGCACATTTATCGAGGAAGGCTATAGGCTATATAATCGTCACGCGAACACCAATAGGAGCGGAGCGGAGCGGAAGAATGTTTCAAAAACGGGGGATTTTGAAGTAAAACTTCTATAGGCACGCTTGACTTGTGGTGAATGTAAACGCGGGTGTTCGGTGGGGGTTGAGGTTGGGAGGGGAGTGCGGGGGGGGGGGGGGTTTGCGGGGGTGGGTAATTTTTTATATCGAGGAACTAAGGAGAGCCATAATTGATGAAAAAGCAAATTGGATAAAAAAAATAACATGCCCAAATTACTAATTCCACGCAGACAGAGTCGCGGGCAACAGCTAGTATAGATAATATGTTAAAATCACGGTTAAAATTAACTGCCTCCAGTTTAATACACGGTGAAATCAAAATGGTGATACAAAATTAGTGTTTCTTACTCAGTTAATGCTGGACAACATAATGCATTAACTCAATTGCTAAAATGATTCTGATAAAAATCTAGGATGTTCATACTTAGATGAAATGAAACCACAAACTCAATGTATACCTACCTTGACACTCCAAATTAAATAGGACTAATTAAAACCAAAGAGCTAATGCATTATATTGTCCAGCATTAACTTAGTAAGAAACACTAATTTTATATCACCTTTTAGATTCCACCCTGTATTATTAGTTTCAAATTTGTATCCAAGCTGCTTCCAGTTCCTACTAAATACTTAAACGAAACACTAAGCTCTTTTGGCAAAATATAAATCCATCGCACATCATTATTTCGGCGCCCTGGGCTTGCGCTTGCGACCTAAAATATATAAAAAAAGTAAATTGATTTTTAAATTGAATTTTTCTGTTATAGTTATAAACAATTTAAAACCGTCTAAATGTATTCCAAAAGGATCCACTGTATTATATGATCCACATTAAAGGAGACAATGAGTATATTTTTCGATTTGAATAATATTTTTTTATTTAATATTTTTCAAAATATCCTATTTTAATCTTTGATTACACTAAGATATCCCTAAATTCCCTAACGAGAATTACAGGGGCGCTTTTGTAAGTGTGTAAGTTCTGAGTGCGTACTATCGTAATTTTCGAGTTTTTTACAAAGTAAATAGGTATAATACTCGTAATGACGGGATAGCGGGATTTGCATATAGCTTATCTTTACACTATACACTTACACTATACCTACTTTGTTTCTTTCTTTACGGAGGTACAGATAGATAGATATACCCGTACGGTACTCATCCTCGTATTACCACACACTTATGTATTTTTTTATGCGTTTATACAGACTTATACGTCCTTATACGTCCCAAAATACGTAAAAAAAAAATTTGAACCGTTGTCTGGTATGTAGTGTATTAGTAAGGGAACGCGCGCTGGAACTCATAGGTGCTTCCTGATTTTGGTGCACCGTGTATGATGTTATGGCAGTCTCTATTACCAATAATAAATATGAACTTGATCCCCAGAACACAAGAATGAATCATGTTTGAATTCCAGCTGGGCTTGTAGTTTACAAGATTAACTATAGGTAATAAATAATTATTATTCAAATGCGAATTGATGCTGCTAAAGCATGACTAAAAACCACAATATATTCTGTGCTGGTTAACTTTTATCGTGATGAAGGTATCCAGTGATAGTGGTAACCTTAAGCAACATTGCTATGTAGGTATAATATTTCATTTTCTATAATTTTCCATTTAGGGACCTTGTAGATTTCGAATATGAGCTGGAAGAACTACAAGATTTTATATAAAGTACGTAGGGTGAAGTACCCGGTAGTGAGCCAGGCACCGGTATTCGAACATCCCACTCGTCTCTCGTCACTCGTCCTCGTCACTCGTCTTCCCAGCCGTGCGAAAAATTAGCAGAGGCCGACTACTTGTGCCTGACTGACTGTGGGTAGGTATTTTACCCTAGTTAGTTTTTCGCAGTTCTTCTAACTAAGTACCTATTTCATGTAAGCTGTGTGCAAAACTTTAACTAGCGTTCGATCAGGGTTCGTTAAAAGTGTCACAATAATGGCACGTGTATATTATGGAACATAACGAGTGGTGTTACCAGAATTTAAATCGGCTGCCGCCTGCGGCAACGCGCGTAATTGCTTTTGTTGATATATTATCTGTTCATTGTTTATTTAGCGCACCTTTTTGACTGGTAGCCGCTACCACGCGTCAGTTGGTCCGCCTACAAGCACACCCTTTTGTTAGGGTTCCGTAGTCAACTAGGAACCCTTATAGTTTCGCCATGTCTGTCCGTCTGTCTGTCTGTCTGTCTGTCCGCGGCTAAGCTCAGAGACTGTTTGTACTAGAAAGCTGTAATTTGGCATGAATATATATATCAGTCACGCCGACCAAGTGATTGAATAAAAAAACTAAAAAAAATTTTTTTAGGGTACCTCCCATAGACGTCAAGTGGGGGTGATTTTTTTTTTCTCGGCTAACCCTATAGTGTGGGGTATCGTTGGATAGGTCTTTTAAAACCATTGCGGGGTTGCTAACATGATTTTTCTATTCAGTAATCTGTTTGCGAAATATTCAACTTTAAAGTGAAAATTTTCATTAAAATCGACCGTCCCCCCCCTCTAAAATCTAAACTGTTGGGTGGAAAAAATTGAAAAAATTCAGAATGGTAGTAAATATATCAAATTTACTAGGAAAATTATAGCGGCTAAGATTGCTTGGAAATTATTTGTAGTTTATGAGTAAATAGTAGCCTAAGGTATAAAACATACCTAAACTTGGATGATTCCGTACGCATACGAAATCCTTAGAAAAATATTAGTTGATTTTTTCGTAATGGCTACGGAACCCTACCTTGGGCGTGTCCAACACGCTCTTGGCCGGTTTTATTTGTTTTAAACAGGATGTTTGAATGGCGCTAGTTGAAAAGACGCAAGGGGGCGCGGGAGCATTTGATGTTTCATTTTTATTTAACGCCGGTACCTAATCTTATTAATTAACGTGTATGTTTCTTGACAACCTAATCTTAAAACGGCACTGTGTCTTATCTACTCGAATAATGATTTCAATTCAATATCCGAAAGTCACATATCAGTTTCCGCAGGCAATGGATTCCGCTCTCACGCAATGTCGTAGCGCCCACACTGCGCTAGTTGCAAATGCGCGCGCCATGTCTTATGTAAATGGACCATGTCTTCAGCGGGTTTAATTAATCTCTAGTCGCATAAATAAACACGCGGCTAAGATCGATTTGCAGAATATTAAACAATGATACTTAGAATAATGATTAAAAGTTATCAAAATGTTAGGTAGGTAAAACATTTTGTCCAATTGAAATATCATTAGGAGATCAAGTATAAGCTTATTAACGCCAATTACAGTATGTAACTAGCCGAATAGCATACTTTAATTAACTTTGAGTACTTTTTTCGTTTTGTATATGGACAAAACGAAAAAAGTACTAAAACTGAATCAAAAGTAAGCCATTCCGTCACACTACGTTGCCATCAAACAGGGCCCAATTGCATAACAAAGTACAACTTATATTACAAGCGGAACTCCCTTTCTAGTTAATATAATTGTAGTTAGTTGTACTTTACTATGCAATTGGGCCCTTGTATCAATCAGCTTTTATGTATGTAGGTATGTACAACTCTTAATTGTACAAAACAAACTGTATACCTATAGCATGTATGAAAGATGCAAAGAAAAAATTGACATAGTAGTTTAGTTAGTTATACTATAACATAGACTAGGTACATATTATATTGTCCCTACTTTGAAAAAAGCTCATATTCCCGATGTGTAAGTAAACTAAAGTGAACTTTAAATGTAACCTATAAGTTCAGTCAGGGGGATTATCATTATGAGATACGAGCTTTTTAGGGTTCCGTACCCAAAGGGTAAAAACGGGACCCTATTACTGAGGCTTCGCTGTCCGTCCGTCTATCCGTCTGTCTGTCTGTCCTTCCGTCCGTCCGTCTGTCACCAGGCTGTATCTCATGAACCACGGTCATGAACCGTGATAGCTAGATAGTTGAAAACTCGGTTGCCGCATAACAACAAATACTAAAAAACAGAATAAAATAAATATTTAAGGGGGCTCCCATACAACAAACGTGTTTTTTTTGCCGTTTTTATAGATACGGAACCCTTCGTGCGCGAGTCCGATTTGCACTAAGCCGGTTTTTTTTAAAATAGTGACGATATGAACCTACTTATTTACCTATAATCTGCTATCAAATGATATCTAATTGTTGTCTGTAAGCAAAAAGATGAAACAGTAGGTAATAATAAATAAATAAATAAATATCACGGGACAATTCACACCAATTGACCTAGTCCCAAAGTAAGCTAGGCAAGCTTGTGTTATGGGTACCAGGCAACGGATAAACATACTTATATAGATAGACACATACATAAATACATATTAAACACCCAAGACCCGAGAACAAACATTCGTATTTTTCATACAAATATCAGCCCCGACACGGGAATCGAACCCGGAACAGTATTTAAATATTAGATTTAGTATTTAGATCTTAAACTTAAGTACCTTACTACTTAACTTTACTTTATTTCCTTCTAATCGAGGAATTATTACCCTTTAGGTTTGTTATGGAGTCCTTTATAAAGAATTAAATAAATAATGCTGTTTAATTATAAGAAACTACCATTAACGTAATTAAAGAAACGTAGCTAAGCAATCCGTCACGAATATTTATAAAACTTATATTATTAAAAGGGCATTGTATTTCCCTCGGACCATTCTTCAGCACGTCGCCTAGAGCAAAAGTCCGAGTGCCTCGAAATTGTTAAAACAAACGCTCGTATAATATGCCAATGAATCTCCGATTGAAGTTGTATCTAAAACAAATAACTTAAATCATGTCGTCGAGTGAATGGTCGGTTTGAATGGATATTAAAATGTGAGGCAGGCGCGGGCGCGGGGGAGACGAGCGCACGCCACGGAAAGCAATCAGCGAGTGAGGATTAATGGCGGCGGCGCCCGCGGCGCCCGCGCCGGCCGGCCCGCCGCAACACGCACCCGATTTTGTCAATAGCCTTTGGGACGTCCGGACTTCGAACTGATGCAAGAACAATGTTTGCCTTTCAACAACCAAACTACCTCAGCGAGAGCTTATTAAACTGTATCTACATAGTTGATGATAATATAACTAAGCTTCGTGAATGCGAACGGAAATTCACAGACCACCTTCAAATATCATGAATAGTCAACACTTCGTATATTTATCGGTCATTGCAGAGGTACCCAACATCTTCATTACGGTAGAGTGTTAAAACTTGTTAATCTGTCACTTAGTTAATTATTATGCAAGGGCCGCTGTTAATTGAATCAGACGGCGACAAAATGTTAATAAGCAGTGATAGCGGCGCGGCGGCGGCCGGCTCTCTTCCCCAGGATACGGCGCATTTTCAAATGCAAATCGGCTCCGAACCAATGGTGTTGATGAGCGCAAAAATGATAAAAGCAAACCCAATAAATATTAGCCTAACACGCAAGTTTGCACCTCACATGTACTATCATCACTTCTAATTCGGTTTTAAATTAAATCTTACATTTTATTTCCTGGTAGACCTGGTGGCTACCAGGAAAATCTATCAGGAAATTTATCATGTCAATTATCGTAAGCTCAAGTCTAAGATTAAACCTAAAGACAGATAACTTCACTGGACACACCTAATTAGATCCTTCAGTATAGATTAGATAGCCAAACTATTTAATTAATAGTCTTGCCCTCAAATCTGAAACTGAGATTCTCCATAACCGCACGTTTGAAAAATTTGATCTGAGTCTTGAGCACAGCACAATGATTTACAATAATGGGCGGATAGTGTAATAGACGCGTTAAATTGAAATACGACAGTGTTTTTGTTAATTTCATGCTATTACTTTCAGCATAATGCGCATGCAATGCAAATTGAAAGTCAATATGAAGAGAATAGTACTACAATTAGTACAATTAATAAGTAGCCATATACAATTTGAATAATGCTTCAACAACGCTACAACGCTTCGAAGGTAACTTTAGTCTGTAGGTACGTGACAGCTGCTGCTCTTCATATTGACTTTCAATTTGCATTGCATGCGCATTATGCTGAAAGTAATAGCATGAAATTAACAAAAACACTGTCGTATTTCAATTTAACGCGTCTATTACACTATCCGCCCATTATTGTAAATCATTGTGCTGTGCTCAAGACTCAGATCAAATTTTTCAAACGTGCGGTTATGGAGAATCTCAGTTTCAGATTTGAGGGCAAGACTATTAATTAAATAGTTTGGCTATCTAATCTATACTGAAGGATCTAATTAGGTGTGTCCAGTGAAGTTATCTGTCTTTAGGTTTAATCTTAGACTTGAGCTTACGATAATTGACATGATAAATTTGTTACTATTAACAGATTGGCTTTTGCTTAGCCGTTAAAATTCTCACCGCTTTCAATGTTGGACCAACTGGCTACATGAGTAGTGGAAACTCCAACAACCCTATTTGATAGGGTGATCTTTATGTGGATAATGGAGTTGCATTATAACGGGCGCTTTAGACATGACATAAAACATAAAAACTTTAAATTAAATCTTAGAAAGAAAAAAGAAAAGAAAAGAAGAAGATTAAGTATGTGCGTATACGCGTGATAGTGCGGATTAAGTCATATATATGTTGTTATAAAAAAATCACCTACTTGTCAATATCACGTTTCAATACGTACATACACTAGCCAATACTAACTAGTACGATGATGACGACATCCGTATAAAGCATAGGTATCACGCCCATGCCAGTTTAAGTCTGGTAACCATAATACGTCCCAGCAAAATAAATTTTGTAACTTATGTAAGTATATTTAAAAGCGAAAAAGTTTTTCGGGTGCGCCGGCGGGATTCGAACCCACGTCTCCCTGGTATGCGCCCCAACCTGGGTGTTCTACCAAGTGAACCACGTGGCTCCCAACCGACCTCCCCGAAATTCTTAATCGCTTACATACGCCAACAGTTTTTTAAATAATCTTAGATTCGGTGAGCAGCCGTATTGCTAATAAAAATAAATATTCATTTTCATTTATTCATTTATTCATTCAGATTCATGTTCATTACATTAATAGATGGTAGTTTTACAAGATGGTAGGTACATGACACCCTGTCAGGGCATAGAATAAATATTATGTAAGTAAGTATGTTGTCTGTCAGTTTAAGTTTCATAGAATGATAGCAAATAAACGAAAGGAGTAGGAATACCTAAGTTGAAACTTTAACAGAAAGTTTACAATTACTTCAACCAGTTACTTTTGAAAATAAACTGAAATCAAACTTATGATCACTGGTGTTAAAGTGCCGTGATAATGTATTAATGTTGAATGAAGTAATGCATTTGTTTATTTCGCTAATTAATTATGAAAGGTTTGCGGAATGCAAATCAGGTGAGCTGAGCAGGCGCGCTGTGGCGACCCGCGATAAGGTTTATTTATCCAGATGGGTTTCTACATTACACTCGGCTTAATTTATAATAAGGTTAACTCAAGATATATATATTTAAAATATAAAAAATTGTTTACTCACTAATTATTAGAAAAATTGTAAGTAATGAGTAATGAGAAATAGCAGCCACGTGAACATGCTGAATAAGAATTAAACAGCGCTCCAAGGTCATTACAACATTTCCATCAACTACATAGGTACATATCCCCGCGAATGTCCTTCTATGAAAGTATTTTATGAAAGTTACGGAAAGTAAAATTGAAACCAGTGTCACTGCGTCACGTAAGTTGTTGCCGATTGCGTTACGTTTACATACAAACCTCAAACTTCAAATTGCTTACCTAGCAACAAATAATAAAAACCGGTCAAGCGCGAGTTAGTCTCGGAGAAAAATTAACTTTGTACCTAACCAAAATGAAAAACTTAAAAAATAATTGTAGGATCAACTCGGATCGTTCGGGAAACTTTGAAATGTCTTTTCGTCAAAAATACCTCAGTGCCTTGCCTTAAGACGAAAGTCTATAATCAGTGTGTTGCAAGTAGGTACAGTGAACGTCATAAAGTAGTCACTATTACTTTTATACAGTCAACTGCAGAGAAAATGTACCTTCCAATGTGGTTAGTGGCATGGGGGGGGGGGCTTTTTCTCTGCAGCTGACTGTACTTTGTCGCTTTCAGTCGTTACATAATTTCATACAGGGTTATTTGTAATTCACTAGCATCCTTTTAACCCTAAACTCCTACCACTTAAACAAATGTTTTTTGTTTTACGGCTTTTGTCATAACTTAATATTTTTGGTGTAATAACGTTTTGAAAATTTGATATTACCTCTTATTTTTACGATACTCTGTGTATTTGTATGGGAAAAAAGTGCTTCATTTTAAAAAGTCGTAAAACAAAAAACATTTGTTTGAGTGATAGGAATTCAGGGTTAAGAGGATGTCAGTGAATTACAAATAACCCTGTATAGCTTTTCAAACATGACGTTAAAGTGACAAGGTATGATTAGGCTCATAGTCGCTGAACGAGCAGTGGAGAGGGCTATGCTCAGGGTTTCTCTAAGGGATCGAATCAGGAATAGAGGAAATCTGTAGAAGAACTAGGGTCACCGACATAGCCAAACAGATTAGCTCGTTGAAATGGCACAGGGCCGGGCACATATAGCACGCAGAACAGATGGCCGTTGCGTTGGGGCTGAAAGGTTCTCGAATGAAGAACACGGACTGGCAAGCGCTGCGTGGGACGTCCATCAACGAGATGGACGGACGATTTGGTAAAGGTCGCATGTTCACTGTGGATGCAAGCCGTTTCCAACCGTAATGATTGGGCAACATTAAAAGACTCCTAAATATGTCGAGCAGTGGACGTCCAACGGCTGAAATGATGATGATATAAAACGTTATATCTCTATAAACTAAAACTATAGAAATACACATTATGCATTAATTTCAGCTGTCAAGCTCTGTGACGGACAGACGGCCGGACGGATGGTCAGCGTAGCAATATCAATAGGGTTCTGTTTCGTCCTTCGGGGGCGGAACCGAAAATGTTTCAGTGTGGCATGATGACACTATTTATGCGGTCGGGGCAATCAGTCTGTTCCTCATAGAACGCAACTCAATTATTCTGTACTAAAAGGTTGTGGCCAGCTCTCTGGTCCCCTGTCGCGTTCACGAAGCCCTTCATCTGGTCACGTCATAGACCAAGAGTCTCAAAACGAAACACTGTGAATTGAAAATTGAATTCACCACCAGGATACTAATACATATCTAACATTATCTTTTTTACTTCATACACTGCAATTACTCTGACTAATAATTTGCCGGGGATGTGATGAGTTTGAAAGATAGGCTGAGCTCATTAGTGGATGCATATCTACTCGTTATGGAACCGAGTTTTATTTTACTTCATTTGATTTTTAAAGGAACACAATATATTTACTTAATTTTTTCACAATCTTGTTAAGTTTTTGTAAAGGTACTACTCATTCATTTATTACCTAATTTATTGTTTTAGCAACGCGATTATTAATTTGTATGCTTAGCGACAGTATTTTTTATTATTCAAAATGCAATGCTACTAACTGTAAATCTAGCGCGAACGAACTCCGAAGACTTTCAACTTTTAAAACTATGTGTCTAATACTTCTCACCTTTCATTCAATGGGTACGTATGCCAATATTTATTTGTGTAACTTTGCCTAGGAGTTTCGGTGCGAAGTGCTCGAAGTGTTGCCGAGGCATTTCTTCCTCCGACTGGGTGCGGAAGGCGCGCGAGCAAGTCTACCACCTGGCGTGCTTCGCGTGCGACGCCTGCGGCCGCCAGCTGTCGACGGGCGAGCAGTTCGCGCTCCACGAGGACCGCGTGCTTTGCAAACCGCATTACCTGGAAACACTTGACGGCGGATCGATATCTTCTGACGGTACCTATAATTTTATTAATGTGCCGATATTCTGTCTTCCTGGACTTTCGGAAGCCCGTATTACATCCGAACATAGGTAAAACGTAAATTGACAGACAAATTTAGAGCCTGCTCTTTTTTTTAATCAAGTAAAGCATACGCATCCATAGCTACGTTTTATACGTAGTACTAGAGTGAGTAGCCTTTTTGATTATTTTTTAACCCGATTTATAATTTTCATGTAGATGGCTGTGACTCAGAGGGCTACCACAAAAGCAAAGCCAAGCGGGTCCGGACGACGTTCACAGAGGAACAACTGCAGGTGCTCCAGGCGAACTTCCAACTGGACTCGAACCCCGACGGCCAGGACCTGGAGCGCATCGCGCAAGTCACGGGGCTCAGTAAGCGAGTCACGCAAGTGTGGTTTCAGAATAGCCGCGCCAGGCAAAAGAAACACCAACACACTGGAAAAGGAAAACAGAGCCAGCGTTAGTATTGAAGTTGATGTTAAGTGGTGTGTCCGATAATGTGTTGAAGTCAATAATGTTACTCACTTCATTACCAATTTCTCGGGTATTTACTTGCCAATTTAACATTCCCAAATATATTTAAGACTATTATGATATCATTATGAATATCAATATTGGCAGCAACGAAAATATCATTGACGGTACCACATTATTGTGTATCCCCTCAGTAATAAAATAAAGCTAAGCATAAGCAATTTAAGCAACATTTAATTTATAGCAAAACCCGTGCTGTGCGAATGAATGCGATTGCGAATTCGATATTTATATTGTCGTGTGAATACTATGACAGTGTATGTAAAGTTTCAATGTTCAGGGATTAAATGTGTTGTTCGCAGTGATGTCGCGGGAGTCGGACCCGGTGGGGTTTGGCCGGCCCATCAACCTCCACCTCACCTACTCGTTCCAGAACAAGCCGCCTTTTGTCCCGATAGGTAAAGCTACGATCTTATTTAGTGTACTGTAGTTACAGTTAAACTATTTAAACTTAAGTGCGATACTGATATGTCACTATGACATTTTCTGAGAAGGCTCTACAAACATGCATCAAAATCATCCGAGGTGTAACTAAAAAAGAAAAAATGTGTTTCAGACGGTACTTCGTTCACGGATTCCTCAATGGATGAGCTTTCAGAAGACTCGTCGATCCATTGCATGCAGAGCGAAGTTTAATCACAGCACTGGAAGCCTTTAACTTTAACAATTCATAAAATTCCAAACAATTGGGATTTTTTCGAGCTCGTTACAATTCCAAATATGCACAACCCTTTTATAACACCGAAGGTTTTAAGTTCGAGGTTGACGATATAAAAAGTAAATAGTTTTAATGTAAATTTTTAACTCTAGTAAATGTATAGTCTATAACATTACTAACTGACCATTTGTATATCTTAAATATCGCAATGCAACAAGGTGCCAGAATGGTCAGTTAGGAGTGTATGCGCCTGCATCTATAGTTTATTAAGCCCCAGTCAATACGACTATTTCTAAATTAATATTGTAAAAAGTTATACTTTACCTATTTATTTATTTATTTCTAGTAACTGTGATACTTACGTTCGCTGTCGAATCCTCTTTTGTTTACCTTTTGACTTAATAGTTAGTAGCTGTAAGTACCTACGTAGCATTTATTTTAACATTCAAATTTCAAATAAATAAATTAATGTATGAAATACTTATATACTTGTATAGATATAGGATTGTTAGTACTTTTACACTTCTATAATCTAAGTATGGATTTTCCTTGAGTAGTGCCAAAATAATAAAGACTCATAATTTCGGTGTTATCTTACTTATATTATAAACGCGAAAGTTTGTGTGGATGGTTGTCTGGGTGTTTGTTACTCTTTCACGCTAAAACGGTTTGAAGGATTCCGATGAAAATGGGCACACAGATAGTAAAACCTTTATTAACATATACTTAGGATACTTTTTGTTCCGGAAAATTGCTTAGTTCCCACGGGATAGCGACAAACGAATTATTTGCAGACGGAGTCTTGGGCAGCAGCTAGTATTGAAATAATAGCAGGTCCTGTTTATTTAAGAGTAGTTATTGTAAATAAAGAAGACTACCCAGTTATTTCACCATTCTGTGAAACAGTGAATCAAGACACACGGCAATGTGTCAGGGTAAGTTATAAGATTAAGCCAATCGACACTGCAGTGGTATATTTCGGCCATTCTCGAAACAGCAAACTTTTGCATGTGCGGGTCTTTTTGAATTGCCATCCTGAAATACATCCTGAATAACATCAGGAACAACATCAGGGATGATATTTAATTTTCTTAACTACCATTATATTTTTATCTAGAGGTATATTAATATTTTTAATTCTACTACTTAACAATCATGCATGTTATACTTTTTAAATCCTTGTTCTCTAATTACCGTAGCCTGTCTGAACGTTACCTTTGTTTGTAAACTCACTTCTCGTTTTTGTCAGGAATGACTACGTCTGTGCCATTTAAAATTCTGGTTCGCGAATTTCTTACTGCTTGTGGTATCACAATGCAGTATAGCTCACCATAACTATCCTTTTAAATTATTTCATCAATTATCCTAGTGTATTATCATCAACATCCCTTTACGTAGTGCCAATTCCTAAAGTACAAAATATTTGTAGGTCACTATTTCATGAATTACGAGTTGCGAGTCGTGCCGCGTCACTGGAACACTGCGGACGTGACAGTGTCGGCGTATCCGCAAATGATTTACGTAACTATCTGACTTCTATTTATAAATGTAATTTTGTAATGAATACACGTCACTTTTTAAATTATAAGATAGATGCGGCCTCTGCGCATTACAATATTCTAGTACTTCAATCACTTCCAGTTTTTGAAATTATTAAAAAACGTTTCGTGAAGTTCCATAGAACTAATTATCATAGATTTTCTAGCTACCGTATTATGAAAACATTAAAATTATTAAATATTACTGACAAATATTTGAATGCCAGTTAGAATAATAGATTAGGTACCTACTTCATTCTATAATCAAACTACATACTTAATAATATTTTTGGCAGAATGGGAAAACCAAAAAAAGACATCTGAATTTTGTTTCCTTCTCTTATATAAGTAAGATTTTTAGTAATTGTTTTGTGGTAATGATTGAAAACGATTCATAGTAGTCACCAAAAAGACTTATTCTAATTACCGTTTCCAACAAACTTTAAGCCTTCATAATTCGAAAACTATACCTAATGTCTTTTCTAAATACCATTTAGACATATTAATAATTTAGATTATCCCTGTTCATATCTTTATGTACCTAACGGTATTAGTGAGAAAAAAAATTGTTACAGTAATTAGATTGAGAACACAAAATTGTGAGAATGGCCGATTTACACAAATTCTATTTACGCGCTTTTACCCTAGTAACTTTCAAATACACTATGAATTTAATTTTAATACCTACATAATTATTAATCAGGTCTATGACCTCATAGCACAGTATGAAAATCAAGGCTCTACCATTTTTTACCATCCTGTAAAAACTTGTAAAAATTAAAAATACATTTGAAAAAAAAAAATTTTTTTAATTGTCTGATTCTTTCATCAAAACCCTTAAGACAGTTTTCTATGGTCTACAGCCTTGAAATTTGGAATTTATTAGCGATTAGAGTTTCGTTGGATATTTTTAAGAGCTGTCTACGCTTTGCCAATAGCAAAAGTAACTTTGTTTTTCATAAAACTTCTATGCTATTTTTATACTTGTGTTTTAAGACCTCACTTCTTGGCAATTTTGATAATTCTATACCAACAGAAATTCAATGGTGTGTGTGAAGTTCCCAATCCGCACTAGGCCCGCTTGGGAACTACGGCCCAAGCCCTCTCATTCTGAGAGGAGGTCTGTGCCCTGCAGTGGAAAAAGAAAGAAAGTACCCTTTAGGTATCAATTCCACGTTTTTGGTATGAAAAAAAAACATTTAAAAAGTTGTATCATTTGATCGCGTGAACTTTTAAACTTACCATAATGTAGGTATGCCCGAAGCATTATCATACTTCTACCCGTTCTGAAAAAATAGTAGTGACACAAAGAGGGACTATGACAGACAGCGGGGGCTTAGTATCAGGGTGCCGTTGGGCACCCATTGAGTACGGAACTCTAAGAAAGGTTATTGCTGCCGTGAACAAAATGTACCTAGATACTTGTTTAAAAAACAAACTGAGACAAACTCTGTCGATAAGTTTATTAAAAATACATTACGTGGAGTGTAAAAAAAATAACCATGTTTTGATGCTGTATTTTAAAGATCTACCTCTGCCACAGACGAAACAACAATAGAACACTGATCTGATTACTAGTAGGATTGTATTTAATTCGATATCTATATCTTCTGGCTCCCCTGTTCGGAAGCTGTAAGAAATAAAAAAAAAATTAAATGTTTATTTATTTATTTCTAAAAATTTTGCTCAATTAACCATGCCATGTAGAGGTTTTACGACTAATAATTATACTTACAAATTGCTGCAATAATTATGTAACATATCTATCCACCGGCCACTACTTAAACAGTAGCCTACATTTCTAGTTCTAAATTGTCAATTACTATGTGTTGTAATATATTGTATGTGTCCATTGAATACCTTGTCTTAGGTATTATACAGTCTTGTTTATTTATCATTACTATTTTTAATATGTAAATACTTAATAATAGCTGTTTCTCAAATAATTAACATGTATACAACTGATGTTTCTTTTTTACATCATGATCGCGGTTTGACGTCTCGTCATTGTATATTAATATTAACGACGTGCTCTATAGATACTACTGGGTTATTTTAAGTTTATGCTGTACAAATTTATTGAATATATGTAATTATGTTGAGTAAAATTCTGTATTATTTTTTTATAATCAACGTTATCAACTTAAATTGTACCTAAGCACCAAGTTATGTGCCATATAGCGATATAAGACACTGAAATTCAATAAGGCAAGTGGGGGAGAGATGAAAGACAGCTTATAATCCATATCCTATCCACTAATAGAACCCGTTTTCATCCATTTTTTTTATTACTGCCATTACAGTAAAAACCGCTATAAAGTTTCACCTACCAATTTAGCTACACCTAATTGTGACATAGACTGAGTGAGAATCCAAGTTCACCTGACTTCGAAGTGGGATAAGACTGAACTTTTAACAACATCGATTATTGACAGTTAATACCGTTTTTTTAATTAATTTTAACTACCTATCGATGTTGCGACCCACATCCCTCAAATCACTTTTCAATTTAATATTTATAGTATTGTTTCTGTAATAAAAAATATAAGTATCTTACAACGGGAAAAGTGTTTTTTTAACACTCAATAATAATATTTCTGGTAATATAATATTCGACTACAAATAACTTAATAATGATAGCCGATAGGCATAGTATTCTCCTACAGTTAGTTGCTAAACTACTATCGTCAGACATACCGTACAAATGTATGTTTCTAAAAAGTCACTACTATAACTGTCTGTCTTTTTCTATTCGACGAACGTAACTTAGCAATATAAATTAATAAGTCTTAAAGTAAATTGCAAGTTCCAGGCTTATTCTCTTAATAATTTTGTATTTCATACCTACATATCTATTCATGGAAGGTCTCATTTGTACTATAGAATAGATATATTTAGTACGATTTTGAACTCGTTACTTCACGATTTCACGGTTCTATAGGCCAAATGTGACGTACCCCCGTTCATTACTAAGAATACTTAAAAAACGAATGCTTAATGTCTCGACCTTCAAAGCTTCTCCATGGTGTTGAGGAGCAGTTCCATGTCTTGATGGATGCCGCGCAGTATGTCTCGCGTTTGCTTCGCCGAGTCCAAGATGTCAATGCTCTGTGTGTAGGGATTGTAGCGGACGCCGAAATCTCGAGGGATCGTCTGCGCATATTTACTGAAAAACAATCGAAATCTATATTTAAACTCGTGTTGCATATCTGATACATTTTGTTGTTAGGTACCTAAGGATAGTAGATATTCTTTATCATCTGGATAGACGGCAATAAGATATTCTAAAAAAAAATAACATACTAGGTACTTAGGTTTAGTAAAAATGCCGTGAATTTCGATATATTTGGACTTATTTGTTATCCGATCGCATTATCTTATTTATTATTTATTATTATTATTATTATGTATATTTAGCAATATATAAAAATACAGTAAGAAAAGATAGCAAAGAAAAGAGTCAGAAGTGAAAAACTTGAAAAAGGGAGATTTTTTAAAAGAAAAATCATAAACTCCATAATCTCGAAAAGGGCGGCGCTTTTAATAAACCTTAGTTCACTTTTTTAGAACGTCTTAAGTGCTTTCTAGGCACAGGTCAAAGATTATCCACTATTTACCTATCAATCTTCTTTTCTTCTATCTATACCTATAAAACAGTACCGTGACTGACTGACTGACAACGCACAGCCTAAACTACTAGTGCTAGAGACTTGAAATTTGGCATACATGTACCTTGAGTATTGTAGAGGTGCACTAAAGTAGGAAGGATTTTTCGAAATTCTCACGGGATAAGGAAATATCTAGACTTTCTTTGTTTTTTTGTTTGTAGCGGAATCTCTGAAGCCATTGAGCCGATTAAAAAAAAATTATCACCATTAGAAAGCTACATTATCCTTCATTGATAATAGGTACTTTTTATCCGGGAAATTGCGAAATTTCCACGGGATAAAAATAAATAAATTAAATTTCGGGGCTGATTTAAAAAATATTACATATTAAGTGATATGACTATCCCTGATTGACATTGGGTACTTTTTCTTCAGGAAAATACAAATTCCCATGGGATAGAAAAAACTGAATTCAACTTCGGAGCTGATTTTAAAAATTCTTTCACCAATACAAAGCTACACTATTCCTGATTGGTAGAGACTAGGTACTCTTCCTCGGGAAAATGCAAACATACCGCGGGATAGAAATAAGTGAATTCAATTTCAGGGCTGATTTTAAAATTTTCTTGCACCAATAGTAAGCTACAGTACCTATCTCTAATTGACATAGGCTACTTTTCTACGGTACAATGCAAAATTCCCACGGGATAGAAATAAGTGAATTGAACTTAGGGCCTGATTTAAAAAAAAACACTAAAAAAAGCTACACTGGCTCTGATTTTCAAAATAGGTCAAAACAGTTATTTCTATTGCGCGGGAACTTTACTTTGCACTTTCTTGGGATAAAATAAGCCAGTTTCAATCAGGCACAGGCCTCCTCCAAGAACGAGAGGACTTGGGCAGTAGTTCCCACGCGGGCCCAATTCGATTTGGGAACTTCACACACCCCATTGAAATTCTTCATAGGTGTGTGCAGCTTTCCTCGCGATGTTTTCCTTCACTGTAAAGCTCATGGTAAACTTCAAACGTAAATTAGCACATGAATTAGGAAAAACTCAGAGGTGCAAGCCCGGGCACAAACCCACGACCCTCTGCTTAAGACTCCATAGGTCAAATCACTAGGCCACCACGGCTTAGCGGCCATAGAATTAATTTATTCCTATTCCGCGGGAACTTTGAATTTTCCTGGCATTATCCTGTTAAACTACCTGTGTGCCAAATTTCATCCAGACAACTAACGTTATTGTCTTCGCGTACGAAGTCGCGGGCAAAAGTACATAGGTATAATCGATTTTGTCGCTACTACAGAGTCTAAAAAAGTAGCTAAGTGTGAGCTGGACTCTTACACGACAGATTATTAATTATATACCTACCACACAACAAATGTCGCTATCGGGCAAACACTTTTTTAATTTGCTGTCGTATCTTATGTAATATAAATAAATATTATATACATACCTACCTACTAGTAAACGATCGACTCTTGTAGTAGGTACCTTAGTATACTCGGCGTCAAAAATATCGCCCCTCCGCCTCCGCGAAAATTAGATTCAAGCTAATCTAGACCGTAGCGAAATTATGTTACCTAAATAATATTATGTAGTAGGTATCAATTAAAAGCACGTTTAGGGGCTGTTTCACCACACATTGATTAATTTTAACTGAAGGATAAATGTGATGCCGTCTCCGTCTATTCGAACTAAACAAACAGAGACGGCATCACATTTATCCGTCAAATAAATTTGACAATGGATGGTGAAACAGGGGGAGTGTTTTAAATTAACAATGTTTAATTTAAACGAATACTGACATTGGCCCAAGCCTTAAGGCCGCCATTAAGGGGAAATAATAAATAATAATAATTTAAACGAAACATAATGGCTTGTGAATCAGAGCGTTTCGGAAAAAAGTACACAAATAGGAGGGATGATATTTTTGAAGCCGAGTATATTAAAAATATAGTATACTAGCCTTCCGTCCGCAGCTTCGCCCGCGATAAATTAATTTTTCCGTAGAAAAAATTTAAATAAAAAATAAAACCTCCTTCAAAAAACCCCCAAAAAAACATAAAATAATAATTGATTGAACCGACCACAATAAGCATGAAAATATCTTTCTACTAATCTGTTTGAAGTTGGTGCCTCAGCACGAGCCAGCAGGAGTGTAGAAGCCCTATAATAGGTATGTAGGTAAGTTAGATTACTAGGTCCACTCCTGCTGGCTCGTGCTGAGGCACCAACTTCAAACAGATTAGTAGAAAGATATTTTCATGCTTATTGTGGTCGGTTCAATCAATTATTATTTTATGTTTTTTTGGGGGTTTTTTGAAGGAGGTTTTATTTTTTATTTAAATTTTTTTTATTTCCAAGTTTTTTTTGGGTGTTTTTTGAAGGCGGTTTTATTTTTTATTTAAAATTTTTTATTTTTTTCTTTTTAGTTGTTGCTAATGGCCTGGACTGGCACTCTTTACTGACTGTACTTTTTGCCTCTGGTTACCAAAGTACTTATCAAGACGAATCAAACGAGACCAAACTTGATGGGGTTATGTCGTTTTACTACGGAGTTCTTATGGTCACCATCCAACTTCATTGTCAGACCCTGGTTACCATCTAGGACCAAAGTACTCGTTGAGACGAGTCAAATGAGTCCGTACTCGATGGGGTAAGTGCCGTTACTTTATGGAGTAACTTTGGCCACCTTCCAGCTCCATCATCAGACCCTGGTTACCATCTGGGATCAAAGTGCTCGTCAAGACGTTTCAAATGAACCCAAACTCGACGGGGTTGTGTTGTTTTATTACAGAGTTTCTATGGCCACCTTCCAACTCCATCATCAGATTAGCTCCATGTCACAATAATATTGCATTGTCACCTGATTTACACATGCATGTAAAATATGAAATCAATCAGAAACCGGGAAGTGAGTCAAATTCAACTTGCAAGATTTGACCCGTTGAGGAGTTCCGTTGGCCATCTGCGGTCTTCTTCATCAGATCTAGTTTACCAAATGACACTTTATGAATGCAAATGCTCGATTTGTCACTGAAAATACTAAAATCGCTTTACATTTCCCTTGAACTTTTGAAGAGTTCCTTCAATTCCTCATGGATTCCATCATCAGAACTGGATTCCGGTAACAACGGGACCAACCTTGAAGCATATGCTTTCAAACAACGAAAGAATTTTCCAAATCGGTTCATAAATGACGGAGTTCTGAGGTAACACACGTTAAAAAAAAAAAAAAAAAAAAGAACATACAACCGAATTGAGAACCTCCTCCTTTTTTTGAAGTCGGTTAAAAAAGGTATTTTCCCGCAGTATAGTGTAGTATGTGTGTCACTCAGTGATAATGTAGCTTTCTAACGGCAAAAGAATTTTTGAAATCGGTCCAGTAGTTTCGGAGCCTATTCAATGCAAACAAACAAACAAACACACAAAACAAACAATGAAATCTTTCCTCTTTATAATATTATTATTAGTATAGTAAAGAGTATAGATAGATTAGTATAGATTGATATGCTACTACGACGATCTCGTAATTGGCTCAAACGATTTCGACGACAATCTTGGATTGCGTGGTTAGGGTTAGTTATTTTGGGTATACAGAAATAGATCTGTCAAGATTATAAACCGTAATAATTGGAGGAAATTATTTTCCATAGTGTTTTGTACTGTACGTTGTATTGGTGGCGCCATCTTTAGCCAAAGTGTTGAACTACTGTGAAAGAGGCTAAGCTTGATCGCCCAATGTCATGTGATACTTTACTTACAAGTGCTCTGTTTCTGTTTGAGTGGTCGCAAACCGTGTTGGGCCGTTCCTTTATTTAGCCCCTGTACAGTCAAACCAACTGAATGAACTAGGTTTGCAGCGGTCAGCGACACACTAAACAAGCGAATAAAACACCCATGTTCTTACGTCAAAAAATTACCACTTGACATTGTGCCGACAATAGTTCGAATGTTGTCATCGTATTTTTTTTAAGAAGCGATATACATAGGTTTATGTTGTATGTCATATTCATATCATAATCCATACTACTTATAATCCTTCCTAACTAATATTATAAATGCGAAAGTAACTCTGTCTGTCTGTCTGTCTGTCTCGCTTTCACGCTAAAACTACTGAACCGATTTAAATGAAATTTGGTACACAGATAGTCTAGAGCCTGAGAAAGGACATAGGCTATATATCATCACGCTAACACCAACAGGAGCGGAGCGGAGCGGAGCGGAGCGGAAGAATGTTTCAAAGTCGGGGGTTTTTGAAGTAAAACTTCTATAGGCACGCTTGACTTGGGATTACGGTGGTGAATGTGAACGCGGGTGTGCGGGGGGGGGGACAAATTGGATAAAAAAATAACCTGCCCAAATTACTAATCCTAACATACCCCGCGCGTGTAAAATAGAACAAAAATCTAATACTTAGGTATCCTAAAAGACAATTTTTGCGTGGCACTTACGGCTAAGGTGCTTAAGCTATGGACGATTGTTAACATAAGTGGTGTGACGTACATCATCTTTTCTTTTGCATCCTCAAAGCTGTTTGCCACGAAGTAGACAGGCTGGTATTCGGTGATGGGGTACTTCTCCTCGCCGGTGACTTCTGGTTCGAACTCACGCAGCTCCGGCTTCCCCGACAAACTGTATTGCAGTTCCCCGAACGAGGACAGGAGGCCAGCACCGAATGCCTTCAGCTTCCCTTCTTGCCGGCAGAGGCCGAACTCTACCGTGAACCAGAAGCACTGTGTGGAGGAACGATTAATGATTTAATTGGTTACTTTCCTAACTGGTCAGTCTTTTAGATTATCAAAAAATATTGGACACGTATTTTTTATTATGTCAATTAAACAAAAAAATACGAAGATATGGCGCGTGGAAGTTTCGCGTGACGTCACTTGTTCCTACACTTTGTATGAGCGTTTTAGGAACAAGTGACGTCACGCCTCGTCACGCGGAACTTCAACGCGCCATATCTTCGTCATTTTTTGTTTAATTGTCAAAAGAAAAATTACGTGTCCAATATTTTTTGATAATGTAAAATACGGACTAATAAGAATTATTATTTTTTTACCTAGGAAACATCCCTATTAAAGCACTTTATATCTAAGTACCTATAATTTTATCAAGGTGTAAATAATACTTCGGGTATTTCGTGACAACAGAGTAGATAAGGTAGTATTTTAGGGTCCCGTACGGTCAACTGGGGTTACTTTAGGAAATTTTGGGGCTACTTTGATAGATTTAAAATGGTTATAAGTTATAAAAACGCAAATATTCATAGCTCGATTGAGCAAATGACGTAAAAAGTTAGGTAATTTATCAAGGTAGCCATTTTTCACTGCCACAGATGGTCTAAAAAAATAAGGACACGGCGTAAAAACTGTTTTCCAAAATAGCCCCTGCATTTTAAGGTAACCCCGTTTTACGGTACCCAAAGGGTAAAAACGGGACCCTATCATTTCGCTGTCCGTCCGTCTGTCGCCAGGGTTTATCTCACGAACCGTGATAGCAAGACAGTTGAAATTTTCACACATGATGTATTTTGGTTGCCGCTGTAACAACAAATACTAAAAAATGGAATAAAATAAATATTTAAGGGGGCTCCCATACAAAAAACGTGTTTTTTTGCCGTTTTTATAGATAATGGCACGGAACCCTTCGGAACACTTGGTCGGTTTTTAAGCTTACGGTAGCCAATCGCTCGATATAGTCATCGGGCGCTCCTAGGGATGCCAGTCCTATTTCCTGCGAGAATTGTGCGAAGGCTGGGTCGGCAAATAAAGGCGCGTGGCCGAGCAGTTCGTGGCAGACGTCGGGTTCCGGCGTGTAGAGCGGGCGCGAGTGGTGGCGGATGTACTGGGTGCTGTGGAACACGCGGAAGGCCAGCCCGGCGAGGAAGTCGCGCGACGAGAGCAAGCCGGCTACTGGTCGGAGAGTGAAACCCGTGCAGTCTGCAAAGTACAACAAAGTGCTCGCACTCGGATCCTGACATACTTAGGTATGGTTTTTTGCAGGCAATACTTTGATAGTAGGAAAGGTAAACGTACCAATGCTCGACACCTCAACGCCCAGTAGATGACACCTATCTGTCACCTCTCTTACTATGACATAAGATTGAAGGTGTCATGTATTGGGTCAGTGTCGAGCACAGGGATTTTTACCTTACTTGTGTTGTTTGTACCTTTAAGGAAATTTGATACATCTTCCAACTGAGGTATGTTGTCCTCCCTGTATCCGCAGTTCTCTATCAGTAAAGGAAACACATGATTGTGTTCATTGCAAGCATGAGTAGGATACAATTCCGTTAATTTTTTGAACACTGTTCCCCAAGTAGCGGTTTCTTCTCTGGTATAGTCCACGTGGGGTAGTGGTTGTCCGTGCTTGTAAGTGTAAGCGATGTCTGCAAAGTACTTTCGGCGCGCGCGATATTCGGGGTCGGTGAAGCCGGGGTGGTCCGAGTCGAGTTCGGCGCCGTACGACAGAATTTGGTTGGCAAATCTGTCTAAATCACGGATGCGTCTAGGAAACCACGGCACAGCAGCTATAAGAAGAAAAATACGTGTATTAAGTATGTATGAGTTGAGTTTTTTAAATCAGTTCGCCTGATGTTAATCTAATACTTTTGGCACGATTATAGTTATTTGTACCTATCTACATATTTAATGTGTATGTAAAATTATTTGTTTCTTATAGGAAAAATACTTACATCTGTTGTCTTTGTAATTCCGGGAAATTATGTTGAGATAGCCCACATTTTTCTTAAGCTCCTCTAGAGCAGTTCCAAAGTCTCCAGCGCCATGTTCGCATTCTACCATGAACTCATAGCCGGGCCGCCGAGCCGATGACCGGGACTCGATGTGACTGAGATTGACTCCATGTGAAGAAAATATACTCAGAAACTTTGCTAAGCAACCAGCTTGATCGGGTGACTCGGCAGAAAACAAAAGCCATGTAGATTTAGCCGAATCACGTCCTTCTTTTATGTAATTTCCACCATGCATCAATTTGGGCTAAAAAAAATATTTCCCCATTAATTACCTACTTTTAGTACCTACGTAATTGATGTCAAATCCTTAAATAATAATAATTTGCAATTAGTGATTAAATATTTTAAACAAGATAATTGACGCGCGCTGAGAGATAACGTATCATCTCATAAAACAGTGAATTCAGACTACATCAAGAATTAGTAGCGCGATAACCTTAAACCTTTCACGAACTGAGCGCACTCAGACAAGAGAAGCAAAGCGATAAAGCATTATCATCTGCTAGCTAAATAACAAAACGAGTTTGAGGCGCTAGCACCCAGTTTTTTCATGTTTCTATACACGAAAGCCATTTTACCAACAGAACCAAGTAGCCGATAAATAAAATGACATGGCTTACGTAGGCTAATCCTTGAGATATAGGTACGTTTATTTTTTTTCTTTAATCAATACACTCGTGTGAAGCCTTCATGGGCCACTAGGTTGACCTACACTATATTACCGCTCTATAATTTTCGCCTCTAACACTACACTTATGTACATTATAATAATATGGTAAATGCGTGTTTGTTTGTTTGTATATAGGAGGGGGGTAATCTCTGGAACTACTCAACTAATTTCGTAAATCTTTCAGTGATATTTATAAAGTCACGTTACATTAACACGTTATATTTTAACGACCGCTTTAGCCTAGTTGGTAGTGACCCTGCCTACGAAGCAAGAGGTCCTGGGTTCAAATCCCGGTAAGGGCATTTATTTGTGTGATGAGCACGAATATTTGTTCCTGAGTTATGGATGTTTTCTATGTATTTAAGTATTTATTTATCTATATAAGTATGTTTATCCGTTGCTTAGTACCCATAACACAAGCTTTGCTAAGCTTACTTTGGGACTAGGTCAATTGGTGTGAATTGTCCCATGATATTTATTTATTGATATTTTATTACACTACGTTATATTGGGTTAGAGCATGGACTTAATACATAACCTGGACTGAGTACTAACTTTTATTAGTCAATCAAAAGTGACCCCTATTACCAAGCCATACAGTTTAATAATGGCAACTAGAGACAGCGGTCCGAGAGATTACATACAAACTAGAGAAACTAGAGAATTGTGTCCCACTCGCACCAGTACTTGATCACCCTAATTAGGACGAGATGCAACTCTCTGGTTTATTTTTTTTTCGGCCACACTTTTTTGTGGCAGTACTCAGTCCTGGTTAGGTAGGTATTAAGTCCATGGGTTAGAGTTATAAGGTAAGTAAGTGCCTAACCTTGGCGACATAGGAACTCCAAGAAACAGAGATCTTTCGAAATTAAACCAGGAAAATTAATAAATTGAAATTTGCTGTTGAGACTATGGGGCCGTGGGGATCTGAAGCTCAAAAAATTTTTAAATTTTGAAAAAGTAAACTTGTCCGATACACAGGCTTTTTCCTCGGTCAACGTATTGGCGTTGCCATACAACGGGGAAACGCAGCCAGCATTATGGGCACCCTGCCCATTAGCAGCGATCTGGGAGATATTTGTAAATACAGGTTTTTAGGTTTAGATTAAGTTAAAGTTTTTTATTTTTGTCTTTTAAAATATGTTTTTGTAAATATGTATATTTTGTGCAAATAAATATAATTATATAAATTGAACTATCTAACTGATTTTTTATCAAATTCAATTAATCTCTTACACAGTTATGTCAATACATAATATACTTTAAATACGTATTTACTTATATGTAAAAACAAAGTCGTTAAACTTTGTTTACTTTGTAACATGATTGCCTAACGATAACAGGGAAAAGTGGATGAAATAGGTTAAAGTTTAAGCAAACAACAATTGTTCAATGATTTCAGCAGTTCAAATGATGCAACGTTTGGAGGTAAGATGGATAATCTAAAGAAAATGCTGATTTAGTTCGGGGAAAAAAGAAGGCGGCAAAGGTAGACCGATCAGAGGCTGATGCCCTAATTTTTTGCATTGGTATTTAAAAATCGACCACGATGCTACGTCGTTTACTCTTAACAATGTAGATAGGTATGGTCGACCAAGTAAGTGCTTCACCATTTTCTATGATAGTTACCAAATCAGAATAAAAACAAAAAGGCTAAATGACACATTAACTTGTTAGTGAAAATAGTCTGTGGTGCTTTAAGCCGTACAAGTGAACTTGAACCTTGAGGTGCTAGAAGAATTTATTGGTCGACTATACCTAGTTTTTTTTACTTGAATAGGTAGGTACCTAGTAATTGAGTGCAAGTGCAGAATGTAGTAAAAGAATTGTGAGAGACAGAAAAAGATTTAACTGTTTAGAGATACCACCCTTAAATTACCTACTACGAGTACTCTAGGTACTCTACCTCTAATAAAAGAAAACTTTTTTTACAGTTAGATTACACATTCTTTGTTATAAAATAATTTTAGACTGAACTTAAATTCTGCGAATGTCATGTAAGTAAATACATGTACGAGTATAGGTATGCGAAGTAGGTAATAAGGGCTCTGTAGTTTGTGATATAGATGTCCCTAAGTAAGACGACAAACGGAAATGGGAGATAAGTGGGCAGGTCATCTACCAAATATCAAAAAGTGACCTCAGTAAAAGTCGCACCGTTTTCGAGAAATTTCGATTTATCTGATTTTTTGAAAATGTAGGTACACCCCCGCACGAAGATTTTGAGTTGAGATATTCCGAATGAATTATTTTTTGCATTTATTTTTATTTAAAAATAATCTTGAATAGAATATGAATAAGTTTTTATTTTTTTTTTTAATAAAACATGCGAAATTTTGATTCTTTTTTTATTTATTTAGTTCTGCTTAGCTTCTGAATTTAACCAGAGTGCATTGTGATCCATCTTGAGCCTCAACATAGATAAGGTGGTAGTAGTAGTACTGGCTTAACGAATTTTGTAGGGTACTTAATACTTTGTAAGATTGTTTTTCCTATTAATATTTTTTTGATAAGTTATATACTTATCATTTTTGAACGTCTATTAAATGGATATGTTTTTAAGCTAGTAAGCTAAACAGTGGTCATGTATTTTTTTTTCACTGTGATAGATCAAATCTTGACAAAAGTTTAGGAGAAAAGGCAAAATAAAATTTTAATAAAAATAAATACTGCAATAGTTTTTTTTTGCATCTGATAGCAAAACTATTCAAGATTATTTTTCAATGAAAATAAATTCAAAAAATAATTAATTAGTTTTCAAAGAACTGAAAAATCTAAATTTGTCGAAAACGGTGCGACTTTTACTGAGGTCATCACCTGCTAACCTATCTCCCATTTCCGTTTGTCGCACTACTTACGGGACACTGTATAGCTAATATATACATATACTGTACTATTCAACGTGTGAAAAGCGATTTAATAATATTCGCTTTGCAATGGTGGGTAGATGCATCTAGACGTTCAAGATGATTATAATTTGTTTTTTTTTTTAAATTATCCGCTTATAACTTGTTGTGAAGTAGGTAAGCAACAAATTTAAAAAAGTTTGGCATTTTAAAAATAATTTTAAATATTGTTCTTTACACCGACAAAGAGAAATAAATGAAGTATTTCTGGGTATTATTTTAAACGTGTGCAGATTTAAGTTAAATTTGAAAATCATTTATTGTGGAGCAAGTAAGAACATAGATATATAGCTAGAAATAATAACATAAAATACTTTGATTGTAGGAAGATGAAGCCCAGATAAATTCCTATTTAAACACTTTACGTCTTTTGTTAATGATTAAATTGATTAAAAACGTTTTAGCTTATAGAACATTTTACAACATAAAATAAAACAACCAGCAAAGCTAAGTTTAAAAGAAAAACTCACCCTGTCCGGTGGTGACGAAGACAGTTTGTCATCATTTTGGGAAGCTCTGGCGACATCCATTTTCAGTGTTCAGAAATAAGTACGTCCTCTAGTACGATCTCCTTAGTAAACAAAACGTCGCCACTCGCGCGGAGCTTTTATCTCCGCAAGAATATGACGTCGTGATAAACAAGAACGTGGTTAGCAGCGGCGCTACCAAGTGTGTAAAAAATACCAGTACTTATAGCTAGATAGCATAGTACACCTTGGATACGGCAAGTTTAACGTACTTACTTATTATCAGTTGATTAATTTCAGAGCTCTATGGACTACGTCTAGGGTATCTTAAGCTTACTGGACAAAAAAGCTGATCTTTCTAAATATACTTATGTTCAAACCAATTTTTTCCGCTCCATCATACGAACTAGAAAAATAATTTAAATACATAACAATATTAAGTAAGTATATAATATTTAATTGTAGTGTAAATTCTGTTATTATAAGTAAAAACGCTGATATTACCAATATGAATCCTAGCAACATAGTATGTTTACAAACAGTTACAGACAATTATCTAAACACGCGACAGCCGTGTCAAGCCAAATTCAAGTACAAGGAACTGGCGAAGCAGCGCTGTGTGTAATAAGTACTACACGAACAATTTGCAGCCACTTTTGACCCCTGCATAACTCAAAACCTATTGAACACAAACGCACCAAATTTGGTTTATTTATTGATACTAATAAGATTAACTAGAACCCCAAATTTTATAAATATAGCTTAAAAGGTTCTTGAGATAAGTACAAACTCCTAAATATCGACATTTTACCACTGACTCACTGATTGACAGATATATATGTATATCCAAAACATAACTTAATTCCAGATGTCCTAAGAAGTTCAAATCTGGCATCCAGTTAAGTCATTGCGTCTAAACAAAGGAAAATCAGAAAACGGTAATTGGCTAATTAACTAAACAATAATTAACCCGAAGTTTGATTGACTCAGAATGGATAGTACCACATCCGAAACAAAGGCAAAGGAGACTCAATGGCCTTGTCACATCTACGCCGTTGATATAGTACTTAAGTATAGCCGATGCAACAAACGTTTAAAATTGCGTAGACCATAGTTTTTGCGCTCGTATCAAGAAACAAGTTCTTTAAAAATAAATAAAACTAGCCTTCCGTCCGCAGCTTCGCCCGCGATAAATTAATTTTCCCATAGGGAAAGGTATTTTCCCACGGTAAAAAGTAGCATATGTTACTCAGTGATAATGTAGCTTTATAACGGCAAAAGAATTTTTGGAATCGGTCTAGTAGTTATTAAGTTTAAATTCGTTAATATTAAGTATAAAATAAGTATACTCGTAGATAATTAAAAAATATCTGTTGCGTTTGTGAATTTTAATGAGGTAGCAGATTCAAGTAAGTGCTCCACAATACAACGATGCTCGATTAAATCGAAATCCTAGGTTAGATCACGTTAATGTCGATAGTAAACCTAAAACGTTACGGAGTAAGTATAATACCTACTGTGAAAAAGTTTGTTAGTATGTCTGTGTCTAAGAACAGTATCAGTCGCCAAAAGTAACGTATCGGCACTGTAGCTAAGTCAAACAAAATATCTAAGTATTGTGAAATTGGTGCTTTTTTTCCTCGCTCGTTGAACTATCTACTATTAATACCTTCTATTTCAAGCCGAATTCCCTGATATGTCGAATTATAGGTTCACTTGCTTTTTAGTTAGATTTAAACTAAGCTCGTTGCGTATGCGTACTGCATGTAAGTGCCTGACGGCAAATAACCAGTACTAGAATGAAATGCTTGGACATCAGTATCCATTATTGAATTGAGACAGCTTCGTACGGAGAACTAAAAGCATACCTACCATAACTTAAAACGCGCCATTTTTTTCATAAAAAAATACTTTGTTTTGCGTATGATTACTCGGTAACAAGTTATGTTTTGCTGTTAGTATCATAACATAACAAAAAATAGAACGCGGTGACGCATTTATCTATAAATTTTGAGTAAAAATTATATAGGTACAGGATAACTTTTTAATCAGTGCACAAATTTTGATACTTATATGATTCATGAATCATGCAGTATCGTTGAAAGAAGATCACGATTATCTGTTCGAGATTTTTTTTTACATTTTAAAATTTGGGATGTTCATAGTAATTCATCCAATAATTGGTCGAGTTACTATGAAAAACAAAAAAAATAAGTGATCAATATTATAACGAAAAATACTGAAATTTGTTATATTAACGACACTGTATCACGTCATATTAAAATTAGTGCACTTATTAAAAAAATACCCTGTATAATTACTAACTTTTACCCACGACTCCGTCTGCGAAGAATAGGGGTATAAAAATTAGCCTAAGACCTATTCTCAGACCTACCAAATACAGAAAAAAAGTTTCATAAAAATTACTTTTTGTTAAGCGTGTATAATCATTTTATCTACATAAGGTAACGGTGCCTATTACCGTTTTGAAATTAGTCCAAAAAATAAGGGTATCGAAGCTTCTTAACGACCGAGAATATTTTTTTTATTTAAGATTGTTTATTGAACTTTCGTCGTCGTAACTTTCTGGACTCATTTTACCATTAATTATTTGATAAAATAATTATTGAAGCCAAAATACCCAAATCTTCTATTACCGTGGCAATGGGTAGGTTATGATTCTATTACCGCGATTTGAGCTTCCATTACCGAGTGTATAAAAAGCAACAACTTTCTATCATCGGTAATAGGAGCCCGACTCATAATTTGGAACCTAACACCGAGGGAAATAAAAAATAATGACTTTTGGTTCCGTATACTGTTTTTGTACATATTTTTTTATGCAAAACTAAAAACAAAACGTCAAAATATGTCTTACATGATTATATATTTTCTTTTGTAATTTGTCACAATATTGCAAATAATTAAATTACATATGAATATTTCTGACTGATGAGTAAAAGTCTCAACTTTATCAAATAAATCTGCACTGGCGGTACCCTAAATTTGATCTATTTTAATACAAGACTAAAATGTCACTCGGTAATAGATACTTCCTTAAGAAACTATCACCGACCCAAATAAACATTGAACAAGTCGTTAATAGATTCCCATACATTCTATTACCGAGGGTTATGTGGTAGTACCATCGGTAATAGGCTTAATTTGGAGTGTTATAAAATCTAATTCCGACCCATAAAACAATAATGTACAGTTGTATTTTCACCACAAACCTAAAATAGTAGTTATCACCTTGGTATAAAACCAAAATTATATAACTGATGAGTATAAATATGATTTTATCTCAATATTTAAACAACTTGACGAAATAACGGTTTCTATAGAAACTACAAATTCAATACTATAGTTTTTGTTAAAAATTAAGGGTTTGTTGAATACTTTCCATACCACGGAAATAGTTCTTTAATAGTGTGACAGATCAAGATTGAAATAACTGTAAGAAAGTATATAACAGATCACATATACCAAAAATAAAGCATAAAGAACCAAATTCACCATTTTATCTATTACTGTGGTATACCACGATATTAGAATCCACATAAAAAAACGACGCCTATCGCCGCTGTATTTTATTTTCAATTTTAAACTTATTTCCAGGATAAAAAATATAAAAAGAATATTCAAAATTCGTGCAGAAAACTGTTAACAATCGTTTAAAAAACATAACATTAATTCAATTGCCGTAACTATTACGTAAAATACTAAATAAGATTCCAGTTAACTTACATGTGGCGTCACACGTGTGTATGGCAAGTCCTCTTCCTGCGGTGCCATCGCGGAAATCGATGAATTGCGAGCTCTTTGTTTCATTCGCACATACTAGCGCTAATAAGTTTGTTAGTCAATTAAATGAGCTTCATTCGCAGAAAATTCTTTTTTTAATAAAACGATTGGTTTAATAATAAAAAGCATATTTCAAAATACCACGGTGATGGTCGCCGATTTTGATACCCGCGTTAACAGGCGCCGTTACCTTAATTCGTGCCAAATCAAGTAGTGAGTTGATTCGGCATTCATTCATGCAATATTTGTAACCGACATTGCAATTTTGTAATTAAGCTGGTTAAAATATTGTTCCGTTCACTTCAGAGTAAGGATGTATGGACCAGAATATAGAACGATCGTTCTGTTATAGCAAAAGGGCAATATCATTTTGATCTGCTCTAATTCATCTTGTTAACAATGAGTTATATATAACTAGTAAGCTACACATTATATATCTAATGGTTTCACCATTTTGTAGATAACCTTCGGTAGGTACATGGTTACTCTTTACTCTTCCTCTAATGCACTTCTAATTTTTTTTAGCGAGACCATATTATTAAAAGACGATTAGACTAGGACTAAAACTGGCAGTCATACCATGAAATACTTACGTCAATGTGTGGGCATTGGGACAAAAAACTTTTTACAAGTAAGAAAATTTTGGTGTTTTCTTATTCAGAAGTCAGAATCTAGAGTTGAGTAAGAAAATACCAAAATTTCCTCATTAAAAAGTTTTTTGCGCCGTTTGACGTGAAAATGCCCATGTATGTGTACGTGTACGATAGATCTGGCAATCGTAGTCCCATTGCGATTTAATAATTTCTTTCAGTAGTTACCAAAAAAACGGATGGTGCTAACATGGTGCAAAGTGGGTCATGTAGAAAATTTGTAGGTTAGCTACCTTATCTCAAATAAATATTTGAACTAAACTACATTTCGAAGCACCCCGAGCACTGTGACAATATGTTTACCCTTCCCCGTCTATTTTATTGCAGCAGAGTCTGCTCTACCTATGTATAAGTTTCGTCACTCTATAGGTATTTTTACTTATACCTAATATAATATGTATACCTGTAATATATTGTGTTATGCTGCCTGAGTGAAAAAAGTTTATTATTTATTGACCATGATAAAACGAAATCAAACTTTTACTTTTCTTTGAACCGTCAAACGTGAACTGTCAAACTTTTTTATCCGTCATTTTACTGAAAGTCACGTTTATAAGTGAAAATATTAATTTAATACTTTTCTATTAAGTTAAATTCCAAAATGGTACAATTAAAGCAAGTATCATTACGGTTGAAATCCATTAAAAACATACAAAAAATTACAAAGACGATGAAGATGGTATCTGCTAGCAAGTAATGTATCTCTCTTTAAATAATTCCTAAGCAGCAATCGATGCAATTTTTTATTCAGTCTCGACTGGGCGAGGGCAGAAAAACAAAACCAAAACACATGTTCGCCAAAAATCTACAGTGGTACTGAAATAAAATCAAGTAAAACGCCAGCCGCATTGCGTGGTTTTATGCGGTATCGCGTTTTCGACTAAGTATTTCTAAATAGCTCGCGTTCAATCGTATTAGCCTTAGAAAACTGGAACTTTGCGTAGAGGTCTGGTTTATGATGTGGCCAAAAAATAAGAACTGGTTCTTGGAAATTAACTTTCCACGGGAGTGGCAAGATTCCACACAAATTAATTTTACTTCTATGTAAACGAATTCGCAGGCAAAAGCTATTTAGTATCTACTACGAATGTGAATGATTGCAAAATAGTTTTCGTTATTAGGTACCTGGAATGTTTTTCGTTATTAGCTATCACATGCTTATGAAGTACCTTACGTTCGGTGTAGGTTCACAAGAGCGGAAAGAGAGCTAAGAGCTGCCAGGCCTTTTGGCTATGGGCCTCGTAAGTTCTACGAGTCAAGTCAATTAATGAAAAAGACTAAAACAGACGATGACGCTAAGAAAAAAGCTGATGCTTCGGCACCGCCGTCACCCCCGGAGGATCTACCAATAGACAAGGAAGAAGCGAAGAAACTTAAAAAAATTTACATAGCAGTGACTTCGGATCGAGGTAAACCAGCAAGTATATAGAAATTGAGCATTGTTTCAGGTAAGTAGGTATTTCATTTTAACCTTTAAAAAAATGTACCTATTCTTGTTTTATACTCAACCAACAATCAATCAACGGTAGAAAATTATAAAAATATTTATTTAACGCGAATAAGATAATTGATATTGACCCGATTTATACGATATCCAACATGATATATGTGTCAGTGTCGCAACTACATCGACAAAGAATATAATAAATGCGCTCAATATGGATCAAGTTCATTTTTATCTCTTTTGCGTGAGTGGGTATCTTAATTGCAGAATTTTATAAATAAATGGGCCTAAATATAACTTAGGTATATGATCAAGCGATTGTTGTTTGAGTACCTACCTACATACATATGTACACTAATAACGTGTAAGTAGGAAAACCACCAATAGGAAAATCACACTGAGCGTGAAGAGAAAAATAAATAGGTAAGTAACTGTTTGACATTTATCTCGCACGTCGTTTATTGCCTCTTACTTCACAGCCGACAAATTTTTGTTAGCACACAATTAAGGGAATTAATTTAATGAAAACTTTATTTATTCCTTTGTGTAACGAAAATTACCCATACAGGGTTATTTTTAATTAACTAGCATCCTTTTAACCCTAAACTCCTACCACTTAAACAAATGTTTTTTTGTTTTACGGCTTTTGTCATAACTTAATTTAGTTTTGAAAATCGGAGATTACCTCTTATTTTTACGATACTTTGTGTATTTGTATGGAAAAAAAAGTGCTTCATTTTAAAAAGTCGTAAAACAAAAAACATTTGTTTCAGTGATAGGAATTCAGGGTTAAGAGGATGTCAGTGAATTACAAATAACCCTGTATAGTTTGGTATGACTAACTTTCGTTACACAAAGGACGCGACCGTGATTTTGTTTTCATAAAGCCCTTAATAAAATGATGTACATCTTTCTAAACTACTACCTCCAAAACTAGTTCACAACATGAAGAAGAGCTAAAATTTTCTACTATTTTACTCGTATTTCACATTCAAAACATTTGTATAATTATCTTTCGAACGGTATTTTCCTAGATTGGTATAAAAAAATCGGCCTCCAGCTCTGCTGGGTGCATACCGAAAGCCGTAAGTAGGTTAGGTATACATATATGTATAGAACTGGCTGATACATAAATTAAATAATCTTTACCTAAGGAAAGTTCTGACGTTGCTCTACATCAGTATTTGTGTTAAACGGTCATACATAAATAGGACTTGTTGAACCAAATGCCTCAGTCAGTAATGTTACCAAGTGATATATTTAATGATATAAATCAGATTTGATTGGTTATTCTCGTTTCTACGCAGTTTATGGTATGCTTGTACAATATAATTAAGAGGGTACGATGGCTGAGAGAATTTTGAGAAATAGGTATTTTAATGAAATGTCGCCGTCTCACCCGAACCCCTCCGTGTCAGTACAGCGAGAGCGGGACAACTGCACCTCAGACCGTTAATTAATAGGCGCGTAAAATTGATCAAAACAGCATTTCGTAGTCCCCTGTTTTCTTCTCGAAAACTGGACCAATAAATTTATTTCTTTCATAAATAATTAGAGGACAGATTTAGCTATACCCCTATGTTTTCTTTTTTTTTGTTTATAGCAGGGATTCTTTTCTGATGAGTGTCTGAAAATGACGTTAAAATTGGGCAATTTTTTCAGTTTTTAAAAGCTCATATTTCTTATGTTAATTGAAATATGGAAAAAAACGAAACATAGGGGCATAGCTGTGGTAGATACAGATTACACAGTAAAAAAAAATGGCTCTAAAGCCATTATCCAGGGAGGAAACAGGGGACTACGTTTGTATGGAGAAATGGTGCGTATCCGTACCCTCTTAATATATAGAGAGTAGGTACAGTCAAGTGCAAAAATAAGTATCTATTCGAACCACTCAAAAATATGTTACTACGGCCTTATTGCGTCGGAATAAGAGTCTGTGGTCCTTATTTTTGAAACTTTGAATAAGTTCATATTTTTACACTTGACTGTACCAACCTACCTCAAGTGCAAGCATAGGTATGTGTTGATTTTATTCGAACCAATCAATATAATTTAGCACGGTTTTATTACGTAAACTTACAACAAAAATTAAGAAAAAATCAGACTACTTAATTGTAAAACTTACGTGCACGATATAGTCTGTGAGAAAGAAGATGAGTATTGCGTGAGAATTAAGATTTATGGCCCCTAATAGATTAAAGCTAATGCAGTTCAGATATTCCCTATGACATCATTAGAAATTGTTATTAAATAACAAACTGATTTTAGCCAGTCATACTTACATCAGAACTTCACTATTCACACATACTTACCTATTTAAGTTAGAAAAATAAAATGGATTCTGGTGTGATGGATGAATGAATGCATGAATGAAACCGAATGAAAAACTTAATACCTACTTATTCGTAAATAATATAGGATCTTCTGTGTACCTAAGTAATACCTATTACTTATTCTGTGGTTCTGCATAATAATTAAAGTACCTATGATTACACACCCGTTTATAAAACCGACTTATCCCCATTTGCATTGTAGTATGCATTGTGTATTGTATTGATAGGTAAGACTAGAATACAATAAATATAAAAATTTAATAAAACTCAAACGCAATTAGATCACACATATGTTTGAAAATAAAGTAAATGCCCATTAATAAATGCGTCTAAGATCCCTTCCGCAGCAATCAAAAGAGCTGATAACTTTGAAACGGCTGAAGTAATTTTGATAAAATATGTCTAAGAACCATCGCCAATAAACCTAAATTCAAATAAAAAAAACCGCATCCAAATCGGTTCACCCGTTTAAGAGCTATGATGCTACAGACAGACGCATAGACTGACAGATAGACAACAAACAGACAAATACACACGCAAACTCATAGCTGTCAAACATACACCCCTCTTGTTGTGTCGGGGGTTAAAAATAGGTGAGATGAGCGCTGCCTATTCGCTCTGAGTGACAGTATAGTAAGTATAGTGCATGCTGATCAACGCATTACTGCCACCTGACTTCCACAGGTGCCACCGACGCACATGTATGTGCGTTCAAAATGTATGAATAATTATGACAGCGGCACTGGGCGAAGTCCTGAAAACGCATAAATGCGTCGGTGGCAGTGAATGCGCTAAACCCAAATCCTCCTTTTTTCGAAGTCCACTAAAACATACTCACTGCACTGCTTCCTTTTCACGCCACTTTTTATAGTGCTGCCATCTAAAGTGACTGTATGTCAGTATTTACTATTCACGCTCGCTACGTTTCTGTAACATGCCAGGACTATGCGGTGGTGTACACAGCGGAGTGGCGCGACGTGTCCGCCGACAGATGGCAGCACTACCTCAGGAAAGCCCCGTACCTAAAATCGTCTGCATTGGCGACAAATCTCGCGCTATGCTGCGGAGACAATATGCAGCAAGTATGCTCGTCAGCGTAAAAGATGTAAGTAATTTGAAGAAATTCATTATTAAATACTAGCTGCTGCCCGCAACTCTGTCTGCAAAGAATTCGTGTATCGCTATTTCGCGGTAACTATGAAATTTTCCGGGATAAAAAGCATCCTATATGTTAATCCAGGTTATAAACTATCTGTGTGTCAAATTTCATCAGAATCCGTCGAACTGTTTTAGCGTGAAAGAGTAACAAACATCCATCCATACATCTAGACATCTATCCATACATCCATACAACTTTCGGGTTTATAATAATGTATGTATGTATGTATGTATGTATGTAAAACTCTTTATTGTACATAAAACATGAAAATAACTAGTTAACAAGAGATACAGATGTACAATATAATATATTAGTAATATTATTCTTTTAGGTAATTAAGTATAGTCGACCAAGAAATTACTTTACCATCCTAAGGTTCAATGTCAGTTGTACGGCTTAAAACATCAAAGGCCATTATTTTCTCTTACAAGACAACGTGACAATCCGCCTTATTGTTTTTATTCTGATGTAGGAACTGTCATAAAAAAAACCGGCCAAGAGCGTGTCGGGCACGCCCAAGATAGGGTTCCGTAAGTTCCGTAGCAGGTACGATAAAATCTTTGCATACTATATTAATGTAGTTGTTTTGGTCCCAACGTCGGCGGTACAGCGCCATCTATCGGCAAATCGGGTAACTAATCTAAACTGCAATCTACTAGAACTAGTATTGTACGTTGATTGTTTTTCAGATGTAATATATTTTTTTTATTTGAAAGAAGATACTGTTAGCGTAATCTTATAGGTACTTAAAGAAAAAAAAAATGCTTGCAATGGCGGTTAAATTACAATTTTAGTTTAGAAATATTTTTTACAAAAACTTAAAAACTGCTCAATTGATTAAGTTGAAAATAATTTTCCTAGAAAGTTTTTATTTAGTTTAACTTACGTGATTTTTTTCATATTTTTTAGACGTGCGGTTCAAAAGTTAGAGGGGGTGACATATTATTTTGAAGTTTCGGAGTGAATATCTCCGAAAATATTTACTTTATCAAAAAATGGTTTTAGAAAACCCCTATTCATTTTCAAATACCTATCCAATGATCCCACACTATAGGGTTAGTCAAGAAAAAAAAATCACCCCCACTTTACGTCTATGGGAGGTACTCTAAAAAAAATATTTTTAGTTTTTTTATTTAATCACGTTGTCGGCGTGACTGATATATAATTATTCATGCCAAATTACAGCTTTCTAGTACTAACAGTCTCTGAGCTTAGCCGCGGACAGACAGACAGACAGAAAGACAGACAGACGGATAGACATGGCGACACTATAAGGGTTCCTAGTTGACTACGGAACCCTAAAAATGGTAAAGCACATTGGTTGACTACATATAAGTACCTAAATATCTTCAAAGATTCTGGTGGTGCATTGATTCGTAGGTATACAAGGATCAAATTAAACTCATTCGTTTGCCTAAATTCGAAACAATGTCGAATTCACACGTCTAATTAGGTGCTAGGTAGGTACCTATTTCCTCATCTTTCATTTTAATTTTGTGTCTATGTTTTTTAGATTGGTCGAATTGCACCTGTCTTCGCAGACGCCTCAACTATGGCCGCTGCTATAACAGAAGCCGGCTACAGTTACGACATTGGAGAAATTTTCTACAACAAGTTTTACAGTGCAGTCAAATACGAACTCAACATGGTGCCTTTCTTCAACAAATTCAGGATTGAGGTTCGTAAAAATGTATATAGTAAATCAACCAATCTATATAAACAAAACCGGCCAAGTGCGAGTCGGACTCGTGCACCGAGGATTCCGTACATTTTTTTTTTTATTTATGTAAGTATTATAAAGACACAATAAGAGAGATTTTTACGAAATTCCTAAAATATTAGTAGTAGCCTTTTGTTTAGTTTTCCTGGGGGTAAAGCTGCCGGTATAAGCTATTTTTGATGCAGTCGGCACCGAACATGAATGCGTTTGACGACGTGGACGATGACCAGCTGGAGTGCTACGCTGAGTGGACCCTGGCGGCGCTGCTGTACTACGCGCTGAAAGAAAGCGCGGCGTCGGAGCAGTCGGCGCGGATGTCTGCCATGGACAATGCCACGAAGAACGCCGGCGACATGATCCGCAAGCTCACTCTGCTGTTCAACAGGACCCGCCAGGCCGTCATCACCAGGGAGCTCATTGAGATCATATCTGGGGCAGCCGCCTTGAAATAAAGCTGCTCAACCTTGGCAAAATATCTCACTCATCCTCATAATCATCAGTCTGTATTTGTCCCACTGTTCGTAACAGGCCTCCTCTCGAAATGAAAAATCTTAAGCTGTTGTTCGTACACGGTCCCAATTGGGCACCTCGCGCATAACAGAATTGCTTCATTGGTGTATGCAGGTTTCATGACGCTGTTTTCTTTCACCGATATGAAATATACCGACAATATCTCACTTTGTTAATAAAATTAGAATGATTATTTCAAATAGGTAGATAAACATATTTAAAAATGAGAATGCAACTTGTATGTTTATTTACAGTTTGAGTATACGTTGGTACGAAAGTGGTTATAAACTATGAAAAAATGATTAAATAATTCAAAAGTTTTAAACACATTTACTTAGGTACACTACTTAGTTGATTTTACGTCATGTGCCATTAACAACCACTTGAAAAATATCGTGAAATGGTTTTACGACACTCAGTATTTGAATATTTAATACTTATTGGAAGATGTCTCAGTGTTTAATCCTTGCGGAAATAATAATACTTTTGCTTGAACTTGACTTGACATGCTGCCGCGTGTCTAGATACGTTTAATGAAACTATTGTTGGGATAACGCACGGATGGTATTTAATAACTTTAACAACAAGGATGAAATAGTACATTACTGCAGTGGCCGCGAAATAGGGGATTGCCGGCCGAGTAGTAATAGATGGCCGAGTGTTAACGAGGCCATCTAGAGATACGAGGCCGGCAATCCCTGTTCGTGGCCAAGGCTTGTATAGTGCTTTTCTCAAATAAATCCAAGGAAATGATACGAATGTTCAACTTATATATTCATATTTAATTCAAATTGGTTTTTTTTTTATTCCCGCCAAAATATTTATTTTCCAGCAATTTATTTGTAAGCTGTTCCAGTTAATGTTTTTGACGCAAAATCTTGAGATGATTTATATTTATTCAAAAATTACGACCTTATTAATAATAAATTGTTAACAATAAACGCCAATGCTTATTTATTTTATTGAATACCTGATTAAATCTAGCCAAGTAAGATATTAAAAAGTAAATTCACAAACTAAATTTTTCTTAATTGGCAGTATGTCATTGATAGTCAATAAAAGAAAATACGACCCACTAAAACAAAAGACAATCTCTTTGCTGGCCTTGGCCAGCAATGTTTGTATGAAATTCCATTATTGTCGTCTAATTTGAAATTGGAACGAATCTTCCTCAACTGCTATACAATGACATACTTCGTGTTCTATTGTCACGACTATAAGGACCACATTTCCTTGGATGTTTGAGAAAAAGTTTATTAATGTATTGTGACCATGATTCGTTAATAAAATAGTATATTTAATAAAAAAAAATGTTTTCTTCTTAAAACTAGAACTTACTAAGTACTTTGAAATTTTATTGGCTGCCTTATTTGTAAACTATCAGGCAGGGGCCTATTTCTCGAAACTTATTAGACTAATAATATTAGTCCATGAACTAATATTTTTTACAAGTTTACTAGTATACGTTTCTCGAATCTACAGTAATAAAATATTAGTTATTAGTTACCAACTAATAAATATTAGCTAATATTACCTATTAGTGTCAATTGGGTTTTGGTTTCATGAATAAAAAGAAAAAAAATTACACTAGTAAAATACACTAATAAAGCTATTGGTCTCGGAAGGCTTGTAAGAAATATTAGTCGAAACTATTAGTTATTAGTTTAACGACCGCTTTAGCCTAGTTGGTAGTGACTCTGCCTACGAAGCAAGAGGTCCTGGGTTCAAATCCCGGTAAGAGCATTTCTTTGTGTGATGAGCACGAATATTTGTTCCTGAGTTATGGATGGTTTCTATGTATTTAAGTATTTATTTATAAGTATGTTTATCCGTTGCTTAGTACCCATAACACAAGCTTTGCTAAGCTTACTTTGGGACTAGGTCAATTGGTGTGAATTGTCCCATGATATTTAAATTTATTTTATTTATTTATTAGTGTCACATTTTACGAAACAAATTTATAAAATGTGGACCGATTCGGCCTCGGACGCTTCGGACGGTGAAGGTTTAATAATAATTCGCCGTCGTCGAGTCTTTTTGAACAGAAATACGTACAAAAAAACGTCTGAAAAGCTCCCAAAAAGTATTTCTTTTGCTTCTAATATGCTTCTTAGAACTATTACCTTGAGATCCATTTTAAAATATATGATATCTAAATTAAAGCAACAATTCGCTTTTACCGCCAATGTGCAAACGCCAAAAGAAAACGAATACAAAAGTGGCGGGAAGTTTTCCCGCTTTTTAATACCTAGGTTAGAAGTCATGGGTAGTAGGTGCATTCAGCCAAGCCAGGCTAATATTTTTCATTAGCCTACCAGTATTAGTTACCAGTCTCATCATAATTTTTGAGAAACATAAAATATTAGTACTCGTAAATTTTTCACTAATAACTTACAACTAATATACTAGTATAGTAAACTAATAGTTTCGAGAAATAGGGCCCAGGTGATATATTTACCATATGAGGTAAGGCGGAAAAATTGAATATACGGGAAAAGTGAAACAGTAGGTACCAGTAAATCAAATGAATCTAAATGGAACACTTGGCATTGTGTTTTTTAGCGAAATCTATTGCTATTAAAACAAACGATAAAACGAAACTTACATATTTATTTAATCCATATAATAATGTGGGTACATGTGAACACTTCCAACAAAAAACCAGAATAGATATATGCATTTTTAACTATCTAAAAGTTAAGTAGCTGCAACTTATAAGCAACTTGTTCCTTATCTACTTATTATCAAATCTATAGAATTATTTATGTTTAATTAACATACAAGCACAAACCATACAATATAAACTAATATAACTACGCTCAACTGCTTTTCTTTCGAAGCTAGTTCAAACATAACACAAAATTAAAGAGTACCTAACTTGACAAAGCGTGGATTTTTTAAACCTTTCGTAAAATATTTTTTTAACATGTTATTTCTTAGTCCAAATAATTTTATTATTACATTATTGTCATTCAAAAGGAAAATTACGTCTTATTATAAAAAGGTTGTTACGAGTATTGTCAGTCAAATCACTTGCCGCTTTCCGTGGCAGATTGCATGCTGCACATGAATATCAAAATATTTAATAAGAGGTCATAACTGTTCCAAATCCATGACTATGCTAACGCGATCAGATATCATCTAGCCGGATTACTTCAAGTAGCAGGGAGTGGCTTGGGCGGTGCTGAAGATGGCGCTGATGGCGCTGTACGTAGCGATGACGCCGCCGATGGCGCCCACGCCGATCACCTGCCAGCACGCCATCTTCATCCAGCCGGGTGGGTTCCTGTGAGCAAACTATCCTTTAAATACCTATAACTAGCCTGCACGTGTTCCTTGAACGTTAATTCTATTTATATTACTCGTACTAATGGTGATGACAGTATATTGCCCACTTGATCTCAATATAGCCAAGAGCAATATATTGAAAGGCTATGGTCTACCACACTCAGAAACAATCACTTGCACCATTCCTTTCTCTCTTAAAGGTACTTTACCTATATGTAGAACAAGGGTAGGAAGAAATGTTGATAATAAGCTCACTTGTGTTAGACTTGTGTCACTTGTGTTGTGATAGAGGGTGTAACATAGATGTGCGCTTGTCACTGCATAAGGTGATGATTTAGCAGACTGAAATGTATGATGTATAGGAAAGATTCGTGTCTAATCTCTAGACCAGTGGTGGTGTAGGGGCATGGCACACGGCACGGAATGCTGAGGACCTGGGTTCGATTCCCAGCATTGGTCTTTTTTCTGGGGTTTTTTCTGTGCATCTATATTTCAGTTTGTATTTAGTACGAAATATATGATTTCACGGGATGACCGTAAAGGTAATAAAAAAAATGAAGTTGAAAAAATAAATACAAAAAGATACTTCATAGGTAACTTGTGTTAGACAATAAATTATGACCTTAGGCCAGATTCCTAGTCAAGTTAAACCCGAACCATTTTCATTGCCATTTCCATTGTACCTATGTTTGGGCGACTAACAGTTGTTGCAATAACTTACTATTTATTTTGTACCCTTAGGGATCGCTTATTTTTTTTAAAAATTGAAACGAGATTTTAAAGTATTTTTAAAGGTATTCAGCAAAAATATAATTACCGAACTCGGAGAACCAAGTAGAGAGGTTCTCGGACTCCTATATGTAGAAAGTTATGTTTGGTTATACAAAAAAAGTACCTACACATCGACTTGTTTGCTTTCGCGGGTTAACGATTCACTATGTGACTTACACGGCCCCTTGTCCCTCGGCAGCCGGCTGGTCGATGAGCTTCAGGTAGCAGTAGGCGGGCAGGACGAAGGTAAGCAGCGCGATGGTGGTGCCGCCCACCAACGCCAGGATCGTGTAGAACCGCGGGATGGTCTCGCCGATAAACAGCAAAGCGGCCATTATAGACAGACGAACCAACATACGCCAGCCAGCCGAATCTGGGGATGACACCATTGCTTGAAACGTTTCGTCGTTTTTTTGAACTCTTATAACTTTGCTTTGGATGACGTTAAATAGTTGAAAATTTCAAGATATACTAGGGGCGTTCAATAAAAAGTGAGAATGAGTATGTTATAAACAACTTTTACTAAATGTAATTTTATTTTTCGACATAGTCACTTTTTAGCATAATACACTTATTAAATCTTTTTTCTAAACTTAAAATTTCATTTTTTAAAAAGGTCTCATCTTGAGTACTTAAAAAATCTTGTACTGCAGCGACTACCGCGTGGTCGACTTCAAATTTCTGGCCTCTCAGGTATTGTTTCAATCTCGGAAATAGGTAGAAATCACTGGGAGCGAGATCTGGTGAATATGGAGGATGCTTAAGGATATCGAACCCAGCATCACGAATTGCAGCCATTGCAACGGCGGACTTGTGTGCCGGGGCATTGTCCTGGTGGAACAGCACAACTTTCGAGAGTTTACCTCGCCGATTTTCGCGGATCTCATTGCGCAATGTTGCTATTTGTTTGGCGTATAATGTGCCCGTAATAGTGATACTCAATCATTAATACCCCTTTACCATCCCAAAAAACAGAGCCCATGACCTTACCGGCAGATGGGCTCACCTTGAATTTCTTCGGAGTTGGAGATGATGGCCTTTTCCATGTCAAAGACTGAAGTTTCGTTTCTGGGTCGTAATGATGGAGCCATGTTTCGTCCATTGTTATAAATCGCGCCAAAAAAAGTTCCCAGTCTTGCTGCATCAGGTTCAAAGCTTCTTGACAAATCTCTAGTCTAGTTTGTTTTTGCGTGTCAGTAAGCATTCTTGGTACCCAACGCGCAGATATCTTTTTCATACCCAAGCGGTCATGTAAAATATTATGCACGCTCCCCGTTGAAATCTTTACATTTTCAGCAATAAAACGAACCGTGCCACGACGATCCGCCAAAACTGAGTTTTCGACTTTTTTTACAATTTCTTCAGTTACTGCTGTAGTAGGGCGTCCGGAGCGGAGGTCGTCCATTGTCGATGTTCTTCCACGTCTAAATTCGGCGCACCAACGTGCGACTGTCGAATACGGAGGAGCATTAGACCCTAAAGTGTCCCGCAAATCTAAATTGACTTGGTCCGTAGAAAAATTTTTCAAACACAAGTATTTGATAACGGCGCGCAGTTCAATTTTCTCCATTTTCGCTAATGTACTCAATAGCATTGCAAAGAAATTACCGTATTTTTTTTCAAACAAAAGACAGTTAGTTTTATTTTCATAGCAATCAGCTAGATAGATTAGCTTTACCAGCCAGTATTTAATTTCCTAATATTGAAAGAGTTTGCATCTCATTCTCACTTTATATTGAACGCCCCTCGTAATGACACTAGTACAAACATAAAACATACAAAGTTTGAATGTCGTAGCTATTATACTTTAGATTTTATCAATGTCTAAAAACCCCCGATTTCGTCACTAATCACTGATCATCAAAATTCTTAAGGTACTTCCTGAAGTCCTAGAAAACTGAAATTTGGTATGTAGCTTAGTAATAGTATACAAACAACGAAAAAATCTTAAAACTTGAAACTTTTACCCCCCCAACCTCTTAAACTAGGGGGTGAAAGCTTGTATGAGACTTCCGCAAATTTTGATGCTAGAGGTCTGAAAATTGATATAGAGGGTCCTTGTTATCCTTGTTATAAATAATAAGATATGTATTTCTGGATTTTTAGTAAATCATCCCCTACCAAAAATAAATTAAATCCCACAAAAACATTTCATGTTAAATGTTGCCAAGACGAGACCATGTAGCTCGCACTATCAAAAAGTAATCAGATCTCTTGTAGAGCCAAGTTTCTAACCCTACTTGCCCAGCTCTAAATCTATAAGCACTAATTTTACACTAAGTAATTAATCTCGTAGGCGTGCAAACCGTGGACTAAACTGGCGAGTCGGCCGCACGGAAAGAGTTTAAAAGATTGAATATTATGAAATAATAACATTGATTTTTAAGTGCCCATATGCCGAATTGCAAAAGGTTCGTGCGGCCGACTCACCAGTTTAGTCCACGGTTTGCACGCCTACGAGATTAATTAGTGTAAAATTAGTGCTTATAGATTTAGAGCTGGGCACGTAGGGTTAGAAACTTGGCTCTACAAGAGATCTGATTACTTTTTGATAGTGCGAGCTACATGGTCTCGTCTTGGCAACATTTAACATGAAATGTTTTTGTGGGTTGTTTAGAGCTGAAATCAAATAAAGGTAATTTCCCTTTCGACTAAAGGTAAACTGCCTGAATAGCGGTCAAACGCAATAAGTAAAGTTCTTAAAATGATTACCTCTCGGGACTTCATAAAGTTCTTCGATCTCCTGGCAGACAGGGTTGATGATGATGATAAAAGCAAAGACCAGATGTATCGCCATCAGCACATTACCCACAAGAGTAAGCGGAGTCGCGGTCAAGGAGGTAGCGATGTTGGGTGACACTGCCTCGCCGTATACGGCGTATCCGCCAATAGCGATCGGCAAATACAGGAGCAGGATTGCTGAAATCATAAATATAAAAAAAATGATTATCATCACATTGATGCTTCTCCAAAAAAAATCGAATGCACGTCCAACAAGGCACGATTTTATTTGTCAGATTAGCGACAATATTTTATATTAACACGCTTTTTTTTCTTTTTATTTACAACGTATCTATTCTTTCCTTTCTTTTTATAGCACTGACGATACATAACACTTATAAATTACTAGCTGTTGCCCGCGACTCCGTCCGCGAAGAATGGGGGGGGGGATAAAAAATAGCCTACGACCTATTCTCAGACCTACCGAGTGTAGTGAAAAAAGTTTCTTAAAAATCGGCCAAGCCGTTTCGGAGGAGTTCGGTAACAAACACCGTGACACGAGATTTTTATATATTAGATTATATTTTTACCTCCAAAACTGTAGTGCAGCGTTTTACTGAATTTTGTTCTATCAGCCATATCGTTTTGAATAGTGGGGAAAGTAGACGCTCCACCAAAAGCAAACATGATGGTGCCAAAAGCAAGGAAGAACTCTTGGAAGCCATGTAGGCCGTAACGGTACACAAACGGTCGGATATCGTTCATCATCTGGATGAAGTACAACACGCAGGCGATCAAAGTGGAGCCGAAGGCAATGATGCCCGTCAAACTGAAACAATCAAAATGAAATACAGTTTTTCATCTCTAATACTCGGAAAGTGAGGCAAATCATATCTGACATACGGGAGGATAACTATTATTTTCTTCCCTAGGGTAGATATGAATTAAAAAAAATAAAGGCATTGGCTGTCAATGGAACACATACGCATTCAGCCAAGCATTACGGCATATACATGGAATAATTAAGTATTGAGTTTTTTTTTCATAATTAGTCATATTACAAATTTTATAATGCCAGTGAAATAATTATTAAATTAAATTATTAATTTCATGTTTAGTGACTTAAACCAAAAAAGTTAGAAAATGTTAAGAAAAAAAACTTTTTAACAAAAAATTAAACCGCCGAAAAAACTGAAAAGCAAAAAATAATACCTTTTTTGTTTGACCTTAATCTAGGTACCAGTTTGAAGTCGGTGCCTCAGCACTAGCCAGGAGGAGTGGACTAATCGTCTACCTGATTGGCTTCTATCACTCCTCCTGGCTCGTGCTGAGGCACCGACTTCAAACTGGTACCTAGATTAAGGTCAAACAAAAAAGGTATTATTTTTTGCTTTTCAGTTTTTTCGGCGGTTTAATTTTTTGTTAAAAAGTTTTTATTTTATACTTTTTTCTCATCTTTGGGGTAATTTTTTTTCCAAATTTATATAATACCAACTTCAAGGTATACCCTATCCAACAAAAAAGAATTATGAAAATCAGACTACTCTGTAAAAACTAGTCAATCATCCCCTGTTTTCCTACCCTTAGGGTAGGAATATTATTTCCAAATTTAAATGGGGCCACCCTTAGGGTATACGCATTCCAATAAAAAAAGAATCATCAAAATCCGACTACTCTGTAATAAGTTATGCTTGGTCATAGAGTACAATCAGTGACTGAACAATCAATCATCCCCGGTTTTCGTACCCTTAGGGTAGGAATATTATTTCCAAATTTAAATGGGACCACCCTCGGGGTATACGCTTTCCAACAAAAAAAGAATCATCAAGATCGGACTACTCTGTAAAAAGTTATGCGTGATCATACATAAAAAAAAAAAAAACAAAAAAAAATATATATACACGTCGAATTGAGAATCTCCTCCTTTTGTTTTCGTCGGTTGAAAAACACGGTAAACGACAATGTTATTGTCCATACAGCCTATCTCTATACAGCTTAACTCCTTGGTTCAAATTGGTTACTTACATATTTAATAATAAATTTACTAAAATACCTACTTTATCTACTGTTTTCATTGATTATCATATTGAACATTCTAAATTTTGTTAAATTAATTATTCCTTAACAATAAACTTCATTGAAATATTTTACAACGATCATATTGACCAGTTTAGACATTTTTATTTATTTACACTTATATTTTCTTACTTTCCTTGTAGTCGAAATGAAAAGCAGAGTGTTTAACTCGGGAAAAATACCAATAACACCCTCGGAATATTGGCACCCTCGCTGTGCTCGGGTGCCAAGTAACCTAGTGTGATATTGGTTACTTTCCTCCCTTGTTGAACAATCTACTATTTCATTCGCAACGTAGACAACATATATTTTCTCCTTGCTTATTAAGTATTTAGATTCCACCGATTTGTACCTACTATAAAACTATAATTTAGTTTCGTTTTTTTCTGCTCCGGTGAGGTAGAGTTGATAGAAATCTGAATAACATCATATGGGCGTAATGTCACTAAACGTATCAGTGTGGGCATGTCTACTTGAGGTGCTTGCATTTATTATTATTGATCGATTTTACCTGTTTCTTTCCAGCTTATGACATCCAAATTTGAAATATTTACATCGAAATGACGCCTATAGAGGTCAACGCAATACACGTGTTGTTTAACTAGATTTTTATCTCGTATGGAAATAGAATAATAACTATTGAAGACGATGTTAAATAAATAAGTCTCATATGCTTTAATAATAAACTAGCTGTTTTCAGTGACTTCCTCTGCAAAGAATTTGTTTATAGCTATCAGGCGGGAACTCTACAATTTTCCAGGATAAAAACTATCCTATGTCCCCGGGACATTAACTATTTCCATATCAATTTTCATCTAAATCAGTGCAGACGTTAATGCATGATTGTGTAACAAACACCAGCATAGAATTTCCCATTTTTAAAATAATTTAATAGGCTTTAATAAAACAGAAAATACAAAACCGGTTAATACTTGCCAACAGCTTAAAAATAATAGTAGATTGTTCAACAAGGGAGGAAAATAACCAATATCACACGAGGTTACTTACGTTACGTTTCGAGGGTGATAAGTAATTGGTGTTTTTTTCCGAGTTAAACACTCTGCTTTTCATTTTGACTACAAGGAAAGTAAGAAAATATAAGTATAAATAAATAATTAAAAATATGATCGTTGCAAAATATTTCAATAGAGTTTATTATTAAACAATAATTAATTTAACAAAACTTAAAATTTTAAATATTAAATGTTAAATGTTAAATCAATGAAAACAGTTGATAAAGTAGGTATTTTAGTAAATTTATTTGTAAAATAAGTAAGTAACCAATTTAAGTTAGTTAAGCTGTATAGAGATAGGCTATGTGGACATAATACCAAATAAGATGATCGTTTACCGTGTTTTTATCTCAAGATTTTTTAACTTTTCTGGTTTAAGTCACTAAATAAGAAACTAATGTAAATTAATAATTTAATTTAATAATATTTCACTGGCATTATAAAATTTGTAATGTGACTAATTAAGAAAAAAACTTAATACTTATTTATACCATGTACCTACTTATATTCCGTAATGCTTAGCTGAATGCGTATGTGTTCCATTGACAGCCAATGCCCTTTATTTTTTAAATTCATTTCTACCCTTGGGAAGAAAGTATAGTTTTACTCCCGTATGTCGGATATGATTTGCCTCACTTTCCGAGTATGAGAGATGAAAATGTAATTTGTAAATAAAATAGGTAGAGTTCAAGAACGAAATGAGGTGATCTGGGCCTAGGCCACAGCTAAATGATACATAAAGCGTCTTCTTGCCCTCGCTTCGGCAGTTGAATTATAATCAATTACAAGATGTTGCTGAATTTCTATGAGAATTGCAATAATAAATTGTAAGTATGTATTCCGACTATAATATTATGTGTAGCGATTAAGATTTCAGGATTATACTCGCGTAACCCCGCGTTAAGTGCTTAAGTGCCCAGGGTTAAGAAGTGTCAAAATGTATGGAACTGTCATCCTTAACCCAGTGTTAACCAGTTAAATTTTTAACCCTAGTCTGTGCAAGTAGCCCTAAGAGTAGCCTTTATGTTATTTCTGAGATCCAGTTACATACCAAATTACATTCACACAGTCACACTCAGACTGTAGGCATATGTATAGTTGTCTAGTTACCTATGACATTTCGAACAGAGGATCATGGGTTTAAGCCCAGGTTCGCACCTCTATGTTGTTCGGATTTGCAAAATTACATTTTAATGATTTTAATAAATATGTCCGTGTCTCACGGTAGGTAGGCCAATTTTCTCAAGATGGAGAGAGATCACGATAGGGATCTTTATATAGTGAATGAAAAAAACGTGAGCGTATCATGATCATTGATCACACCTGCGTCGCAATTCAATATTGCGCCCAATTCGCACTAGGTCAGCGTCGGAACTAAAGCTCAAGCCCACTCACTCTGAGAGGGGTTTGCCGTGCAATGGGAGGTATGCTGTATATAGGCCAGAGTCGAGACACATATATGTTCGCATTTGCAATATTAGTAAGATGGTATGTGCTCACTGGAAGTCCTTGGGCGTGGCGAAGAGCAGCAGTGGGGTCATTGCGCCGGCGACGATGAGGTACCAGATGCAGAGCGTGACGGTGGGTAGGAGCGTCAGGAACACGTTCTCGATGATCTGCGCGGCCAGCAGGAGGTACACCACGGACACGCCGAATAGCGTCACTATCATTGCGCAGGACACCACCACGCTGCCACACAACAAACATCTCATATTATAAATAGTAGAATTAAGTAGTAGGTACCTAGTATTAAGTAGTAAGTAGTTAGACGACAAGTGGGTAAAACGTGAAATTTTACCCGAAACTTCAATTTTCACTTAAACCGCAGGTGGGACGTAATTCATAAATATGTACTTATATATTTTTTATTTGCATAATGTAAACGGGATTACTCCGTTTGGGTCATACACATTTCTTGTTTCCGTCTCTCCTGTGGATATTGCAAAAGTTAAGGGCAGGTGTGGAACGCCTGGCCAATATTCGGCCCATTTCATAAGTTTGCTGACTCGGAGTTGCTAATTCTATGTCCACAGGAGAGACAAAACTGTTGTTTCTTACGCTGTGTATGACCCATTTACGTTGAGCGAAGGAAAATTCTTGCATATCTGGCTAGTGGATGTACCTAAATATGTACATACATTGTACTTAGTGAAAAACTAAAGACTAACCCGAGACGACGTTGAACAATTAATGGTTATCTAGATACCTATAAAACAGTACCGTGACTGACTAACTGACTGACTGACTGACTGACTGACAGACAGACAACGCACAGCCTAAACTACTGGGGCTAGAGACTTGAAATTTGGCACACATGTACCTTGAGTATTGTAGAGGTGCACTGAGGAAGGATTTTTCGAAATTCCTACGGGATAGGGAAATATCTAAACTTTCTTTGTTTATTTGTTTGTAGCGGAATCTCTGAAACTATTTAGCCGATTCTAAAATTTTTTTCAGAATTATAAAGCTACACTGTCTTTGATTGACATAGTTTACTTTTTATTCGGGAAAATGCAAAATTCCCACGGGATAGAAATAAATTAATTAAAATTTTGGGGCTGATTTTAAAAATTCATACATATTATGTGATATGACTATCCCCGATTGTCAAATGCTACTTTTTATTCGGGAAAATACAAAATTCCCACGGGATAGAAAAATTTGAAATCAACTTTGGGGCTGATTATAAAAATTCTTTCACCAATAGTAAGCTACAGTATCCTTAATTGACACAGGGTACTTTTTCCGGGAAAATGCAAATTTCCCACGGGATAGAAAAAAGTAAATTCAACTTTGGCACTTATTTTAAAAATTCTTTCATCTATACTATCTATACTAATATTATAAAGAGGAAAGATTTGATTGTTTGTTTGTTTGTTTCTTTGTTTGTTTGCATTGAATAGGCTTCGAAACTACTGGACCGATTTCAAAAATTCTTTCGCCGTTAGAAAACTACATTATCACTGACTGACATAGGCTACTTTTTACGGACGGAAGGCTAGTTTTATTTATATACCTGTTAGGTACAGGACAGATTAAATTGCATGTACTTCGAAGAAAACATTGGGCATACTTTTAAATAACTCTGTACAAAACTAAGACGACCTCCATTATGTATTTAAGGTGATAAAATGTATGGGTGGGAAGCAAAATAAATGTAAGTACCGTAACGAAACTAAAAATACTAAACTAAAAATATTTGTTACAACTCCTTTACAATTTTAGTTGCCACATACTCTCCCTGCCTGATAATACCTATAAATAATAATAATAATATTTTTTAATTATATCATAATATCTATTTTGCTTTTCACCCTAAAATTATTTATTTTTGTAGGACTAATGATAATAATTCAAACAACACAGTTGTACAATGAAAAACCTAATAGGTAGGTAAGTACAACAAAATAATATATTTCTCGATTACCTACGACCTATAAAAAGAATCCGAAAAAACAACATAGATGTTGTAACCGAATCTATTTATGAATCAAGTTCAAAACCAGTTTGGCCGGGAACGTTCGGTGACCATTAGTTATTTCACCATGAGTTCACGCATCTTGTGATGTAGAATAAGTTATACTTAGTCGCTACTTTGAAAAAACTCGAAGGTCACCTGAATATCTCATCTTTAGGTAAAATTAAAGTGAACATAGCAAATTATAAACGAATAAATACGAGCTTTATTATAAGTACCTAGTGAAGATCTTTTAGCTAAGTTTTACATTTAAAATAGAAATATTTTGTGTTCCATGTTGATTTTCCGTGTCTTTGCTTTTTCACAAAATCATATTTACCTATGTGGTACTTTTTTTTGGGTACGACCTATTAAACGAACCTAAGTAATCAAGCATCATTTAAATTGAATCAAATATCTGCATACAATTTCCCATTTTCGTGCTCTCTTCAATTATTAACCATCTCATTTTCTTACTTGAATAATAACTTGGTAGATGTTTCAAGTTTATTCATACACTAGCTGTTGCCCGCGACGCCGTCTGCGTGAAATTAGTAATTTGGGCAGCTTATTTTTTTTATCCAATTTGCTTTTTCATCAATTATGGCTCTCCGTAGTTCCTCTAGAAGTTTTACTTCAAATTCTTCCGCTCCGCTCCGCTCCTTTTGCTCCTTTTGGTGTTAGCGTGATGATTATGTAGCCTATATAGCCTTCCTCGATAAATGTACTATCTAACACTGAAAGAATTTTTCAAATCGGAGCAGTAGTTCCTGAGATGAGCGCGTTCAAACAAAAAAACCTGTTCGATAAATTCTTAAAATAGACGTATCTTTCTTATTTGTGAACCGATTCAAATGAAACAAACACTAAATGTTAATCCAAGAAAATACCAACATATCAATGAAAACCGCATCCTTCTAGGTTAAGCCGTTTCTGAGATTAGCGCGCACAAACGCACAGACAAACAGACAATAATTCTAAAAATCATTGTTTTGGGTTCTATTGCGCTAATAAATAGCCCTAGTGACAGTTTTTCTCAAATACCTTCAATGCACAGACACCGACTTGTTACAGATTTATTATATGTATAGATATAACATTACACTGTACAACTTTATCTTATCTCTAAGACATTGGCAGTTAATGGTTAGCAATAATTCAAAAAGGATAATTAATACAAACAACTTTAGTAATTCGAAAAAAAATCAACCCATTATCCCATATTATATTTTATTTTATTAGCAACAGATAAATAAATAAATAAATAAATAAATATCATGGGACAATTCACACCAATTGACTTAGTCCCAAAGTAAGCTAATCATAGCTTGTGTTATGGGTACTAGGCAACGGATAAACATACTTATATAGATAGATATATACTTAAATACATATTAAACACCCAAGACCCGAGAACAAACATTCGTATTTTTGATACAAATATCTGCCCCGACACGGGAATCGAACCCGGGACCTCAAGCTCCGTAGTCAGGTCTAACCACTAGGCCATCTGGTCGTCTCAACAAGATCCTCAAGACAACAAGATCAAGATGACAGCAGGGTATCATCCTATTGGGCAGTGCAGCACGTCAAACACTAGAACAATTTGTTTTAATAAATTCTTTGGCTTAACCCGTCACACGACCAACGAATTTTTTGGGCTAATTTTTTCTAAGTACCCTATATTAAATGGTGATCGAAACTAGAAACAAAAATTAACAAATCATGAACAGTTAGTTACGCGAAACTGTGGCGCGCGGGACGTTCGACGGGTCAAACTTGTGGCTAAGAACACCTTACCTTGTAGCATCACAGCTCTCAGTTCGTCAAAGAAAACTTGTGACCAATAGTTAGTACTTAAACGACCTCAAATACTTCAAGCAATTTTATTCTATCAGCTAGCCTGCTCAATATAAGTACTGTAATAGGTACATACTCATATCAGATCATCTAATATCCGTCTACAGTTCCATGCGTCTGTACCCGGAAACAATCCTAATGAATCGTCATTGAAGACAGGGTATCAATTTAGGTATTTGTAGAATCTCTAAGAATATAAAACAAGTGAATAAAACTTTGTCTGGTTTTTTGTTAGTTTACATGTACTTATGGACCCTTCCAAACAAAGTTTTATTCACTTGTAGGTAATATCTGGAACTAACTAATAAACCAATTCAAAAAATTTTTTCACTTTGCCTTTTATTTAAAATTCCCACAGACGAAGTTTTTGTACCACATCTGGTCAGATTTTTAACCCCCGACACAAAAAGAGGGGTGTTCTAAGTTTGACCGCTATGTGTGTGTGTGTGTCTGTCTGTCTGTGGCATCATAGCTCTTCAACAGGTGAACCGATTTGGATGCGGTTTTTTTATTAGAAAGCAGGTTTCTTGGCGATGGTTCTTAGATATGTTTCATCAAAATCGGTTCGGCCGTTCCAAAGTTATCAGCTCTTTTGTTAGCTGTGGAAGGGATCTTAGACGCATAATGGGCATTTACTTTATGTTCAAATATACGTATGACATAATTGCGTTGGGGGTTTTTAAAATTTCCAATTTATAGTTAAGTTATATCAATGGTTAGTCTCTTTTCAAGATGAGTAAAAATTAAACCTCTTTGTATTTTTATGTACGACCAGATGGCCTAGTGGTTAGAGAACCTGACTACGAAGCTTGAGGTCCCGGGTTCGATTCCCGTGTCGGGGCAGATATTTGTATCAAAAATACGAATGTTTGTTCTCGGGTCTTGGGTGTTTAATATGTATTTAAGTATATATCTATCTATATAAGTATGTTTATCCGTTGCCTAGTACCCATAACACAAGCTATGCTTAGCTTACTTTGGGACTAGGTCAATTGGTGTGAATTGTCCCGTGATATTTATTTATTATTATTTATTTATATATTTGGAGCAAAGTAGTCAGAACCACACAGCGATAATCACACACTACTTACGTACGACATATCTGGGGTCCTAGTGAAAAAGGGGTTAATATACACATTATTGAAATATGATACAGACCTGCGAGCTCTTAATTAATTATTTAATACATATGTATAATGTAGAGTAATTTTTTAAATGAAGAGTAACTTTTTTATACAATCTAGAGCTTTTATTTTTCTCGTTAATATTGTAGGTATGTTAGTTTATGCATCTACAGAACTGCTGGCCAGTTTATAACTGGGTATTTTCTAACTTCAAAATAGTTAAATTAACATTGTTACCTCCATGTCTTTCCCAATGATTGCTCAGCAATGATAGCGTAAGGATTCCTCTGCCTGCTCCTCATTTTGGGGTCCCGCTCTTCGATCATGGTCCAGCAGTCGCCGAGCCGCTTGCCACTGAACGCGGCGATGACACACATCAAGATAATGATCGGAATACCGAACCATCCTGGAGAATAATACGTATTCTTAACTTACGTCGTTGTGAAATGGATGAGATGAGGAAGAGAAATGTCACGCGAGCAATAATGCGAGTAGCCTATGTGGCTAAAAAGCCGTAATGAACTGAAACAATAAAATTACTTTGCTCACCCGCGACCGTACCGTAAGATAGCTACGTTTATTTAAAAAAACCGGCCAAGTGTGAGTCGGACTCGCGCACCGAGGGTTCCGTGTAAATTTATATGTATCTATGAGCATCCAGTCTTAGCAGACCCCTGCTCCTAAGCAAAATGTGCGTATTGTGGGATCATTGTAGTTTGGTTACTGATATAGACAGATAGAGAATAGTTATTTGTGCAACAAGAGAGCAAAGTTGTTTTTTACTGCGAGTGCTGATTTTGAATCACGAGTTAGCGAAGGATTCTATAATTGAATCACGAGCGTTTAGCGAGTGATTCTAAGTTAGAATCCTGAGTGCGCGAGTGATTCAAATACATGAGATGCAAAAAAACTTTGGTCTCGTGTGACACATACAACTTTTCACCTCAGCAACGAGAACATAATAAATTATTAAAGGTATATGAACGTCGTCTTTTTGTCTTTGTTGTGGTTTTCAACATTGAGTAAATACTTCATATTATATATATAACAATAGGTACAGTCTCCGAAAAAGTGTTTGCATTGTTTAAAAATATCATAAGCTTTTAAATATTTTTCGCGAGACTTTTCAAGTAAGAAACTTACTCTGCATTATGTATTACTCCATTAATTCGTCTGGTGTTCAGTTGTTGACTTCGTCACTGGACTCACTCAATTCACTCATATCATATTCAAAAATGTATTAAATGAGTACTTATTACTATTCTAATAATTTCCAAATTGCCTCTGATCGTGTACCAAACTGATAGATATCGAACTCTGTAGCTAGAGAAACAGAAGAAAAGAATTAAAATTTGAATCCCGCTATTTTTTTAAAGATGCGTTCCGATACTATACCCGCTGCGTTCCGATGCTGCATCCGCTGTATTTACCACGATGTTCAAGATTGTTAAAATCATTAATAATTATATAGATACATGTTTAAACTTTGTTTTCAACAACATTTTTACTATTAATTTGATTATATAAAAATATAATCCAATTATTAAAAAAGTACCTACAATAATTTAATTTAAAACCTTAACAGACGAATTACAATTTTAAGGTTAAGAACTTATTATGAGTATCCGAACGTTCAATCGTTCGTTTATTTTTAGGTCTACTAGGATAGAATTTGAAATCGAAATTCGAATCGATTTGATCTTTCGAATTCAGTAAGCAGACCCATCATTGTCTTTGACTTTTAAAAAAAATAATTAAAATGCTACTTTGTCTCACGCAGTGAGCAAAATCGGATTTTGCTCACTGTTTTTTAGTAGCAAAACCTGCCTGTTTGAGGTGCTGAGGTGAAAAAAAAATTATGCTTTTCGTAATTATTCCTTTATCTGTGCTATAAGACCTTGCCTCGTACCAAATTTCAAGATTCTGAGTTCACGGGAAGTACCCTGTAGGTTTTGATTCCCTTGCGAGTAGTTGCGAGTTTGAAAATATGCGGCTTAAATAGCTGTTTCTTTTGATTGCGTTGACATAGAAGTTTGAATTTGTTACAGCTTAAAGGTATTATAGACCTGAGTATTTGATATGAATTTCAATTCAATACCTCTACGCGTTCATGAGGAAAAGAATAGTAACTTTAACTTTATTAAAAATATTTTTTTTTATATGATGTGACTAAAAATTTACGGTTTTCGTAATTTTTCCTTTATCTGTGTGTAGGCTTTGATTCCCTTGCGAGTGTCGAAAATTTGCGGCATAATTAGATTGGTTGCTGATATAGACAGACAGACAAAAACTATGCTATTCGCAATTTTTCCTTTATCTGTGCTATAAGACCTTGCTTCGTACCAAATTTCAAGATTCTGAGTTCACGGGAAGTACCCTGTAGGTTTTGATTCCCTCGCGAGTGTCGAAAATTTGCGGCATAAATAGATTGGTTACTGATATAGTGATATGATATAGACAGACAGACAAAAAAATAATGCTTTTCGCAATTTTTCCTTTATCTGTGCTATTAGACCTTGCTTCGTACCAAATTTCAAGATTCTGAGTTCACGGGAAGTACCCTGTAGGTTTTGATTCCCTTGCGAGTGTCGAAAATTTGCTGTATACATAGATTTGTTACTGATATAGACAGACAGACATAAAAATGTATACTTTTCGCAATTTTTCCTTTATCTGTGCTATAAGACCTTGCTTCGTACCAAATTTCAAGATTCTGAGTTCAGGGAAGTACCCTGTGTAGGTTTTGATTCCCTTGCGAGTTTCGAAAATATGCGGAAATTTGCGGCATAAACGGCTGTATCTTTTGTTTGCGTTGGCTTAGAAGTTTGATTTTTTCACAGCTCCAAGGGACAGTAGATCTGAGTTTTTGATATAAATTTCAGCTTGATACTTCCACGCGTTCCTGATAAAAAGGGTCTTGACAGACAGACGGACGGACGGACGGACGGACAACAAAGTGATCCTATAAGGGTTCCGTTTATTCCTTTTGAGGTACGGAACCCTAAAAATGAGTGTTCATGCATTTCCTCCACCTCCACACTGAACGAACACACACAAATCACACAGATCCAACTATCACCACCACCAAAGTACACTGACGCGTTTCGAACTCAACCAGAGCTCATCTTCAGAGGTACCGCAACCGTTCACTATGCTACCAAATGTTAGAATATTTTTTTACATACTTACTCGTAGCTCATAGCTATCGTAAGGTCGCGGGTGAGCAAAGTAATTGTTTCAGTTCATTGTTTGTCCGCAAAGTAACGCCTGATTCAATAAATTATTTTTCCAACTCCTGTACTTTTATCAGTTTTTTACATGGTCGCGAATAAATAAATAAGAACATAGATAATATGACTTCTGAAAGTCTAATACTTAGGTACTCTATTCCCCATAACAGCACTTATGTCGTAATGTCGTTATTACGATACACATTATTACACATATACACCGTGAAATTTTAGTGGTTGTTTTCCCGAAACGAGGTGATTTAGTTTCGATTGTACAATCGATTTATAATTACTATTTTGACTAGAGTCAAAAATCCAATTGCGAAAAACGAAAGTCGAAAATGACCGCAAACCAATAGTAACGCTTCGTTGGTACAAGTAGCGTACGATCGTACGATAGGTTAGGTACCAACGAAGCGTTACTATTGGTTTGCGGTCATTTTCGACTTTCGTTTTTCACAATTGGATTTTTGACTCTAGTCAAAATAGTAATTATAAATCGATTGTACAATCGATACTAAATCACCTCGTTTCGGGAAAACAACCACTAAAATTTCACGGTGTATACTCCATTTATTTTAACATTTGAAACTTAACGGTAAAATTTGTTTGCCCTCTGTGACAGTAGTACTACCAGGTAGTTCAACTGGTAAGTAGTACAAATGATACACCGTAAGGTCACTGGTACTACTAATAAAAATACAAGAATATCCCTCGGGTTTTGTCACTCAACACTAAAGCCCAGTTTAGACCGGCTGAGTTGAGTCGAGTCGATTCGAGTTGGTTTGAGTCGGTTCGAGTCGATTCGAGTCGAGTCGAGTCGAGTTGCGTTGCGTCGAGTTGCGTTTCGTCGAGTTGCTTTGCGTCGAGTTGCGTTGCGTCGAGTTGCATCGAGTTGCGCCGAGTTACTTAAAGTCACGTCGAATCGCGTCGAGTCGAGTCGAGTCGTAGAAAAAATATTGTATGCAACGGTGTATAATTTGCTCTCAACGGCTCGTGCCGTCTTCCATTGCGATACTCACATTCGTTCGTATCGGAACTCACGTCACTCACCTTTTAAGACCTCACTTATAAAACCGTTGCATAAAATACTAAGTATAAAAAGCCGTAGGTATGTTTGTTTTCCCAGCCAAGTCAGTAACGAAATTAATTTGCTCTAAAAATAGTTGATTGCCATTACTGGGTACCGTACTCTACTTAAATCTATAAAAACACAAAAAGTGTGTGGATTAGAGAGTCAAATTGAAAAAGTAGCTAGGTACATCAATTCTGGGAGAAAACAGATACTTACGACAATATTTCTATTGCTCTTATGTATATGCTGTGGTGAGATTTTATTCTAAGTAGGTATTTATTTTTACGTACATTTTTACGCTTCGCAGTAAACATAATTATAAAATGAAGCATAGCAACCGAATCATTTGTGATAGAAAATGTATGTACGATGCCCATTATCTATAAATTAGGCAAGTAGGTACCTACATATTACGAGTATTCTTGTCTTCAATTATTTTGTATATAGTGAAAATAAACGGATCACTCGCGTCTTGAAACAATTTTAACTCGACATGTTTCGGGCTAATCCGTAGCCCTTCTTCTCGGAGTACTCCGTGATCCGTTTATTTTCACTATGAGTGAGTCTCACGGTAGTTTAATGTTTAAAGTATTTTGTATGTTCTGTAAGTAGGTATTGTAGATCCACAAAATTGAAAAGGATACCAGATGCAAAGCTTGAAATTACGAGTAGTATAATTAAATTAAAACAGAACATTCGCATTAGCTCGGCTTGAACTTTATATTATTTTTGCTCGTCTTGTTGTTAAACTGAACTGAATAGCTAAATTTTTAAAAGAAACCTGTTCTAAAATGATTCAATATACCTACCTAAGTACAAAGAAAATCATGTAATTTTTTGGTTAATATTTATGTTTACTAACGAATAAAAATAACGGATCGCTTTTCGTACAACTTCCAGCAGTCTTTTAAATCTCAGCGTAGGGCTAAACCTGTTTTATACCTCTAGAATCCGGATGGCAGTGCGTAGGCCTACATATTCATCACTGCCACACGTTAACAGTGATATCTAAGTATGTGTAACGTTTCCAACACTGAATTCATTCTCCTATTGAGGCTACGCACACATTGGAATAATTCCGTCGCATAGTTCTCAAAGATAACAAATATCTGAAAAACTTTAAAAATAAGATTTCATTGTTCGCTGTGCAAGTAACAAGCATCCTGTTATCTCTGAGTTGAGTGAAATATAAAGAACTTGTCTTTTGCAAATAATACTGCATTATTCTTACATAGTAATGTGTATGGTGATGTGATGACTGATGAATGATGATCAAATTAAAAGTACCGTACCTACCTATGTTTTGCGACAGTTACTAAGAAGGGAAAGAGAGCAGTACCTCTACCATGAGTTTACACTAGTTTACGTGACCGTACTCGCTAGCAACGGCGTAAATTATTTGTATGGAGAATTGTACAGCGCCTCTAGCGGTCACTTACGGAAGTACAATTCTCCATACAAATCATTTACGCCGTCGCTAGCGAGTACGGTCACTGTGAACTAGTGTAAACTCATGGTAGAGGTACTGTAGCTGTGTAGTAAACCATAGAGTTGCTTTGCTTTCAAATGTCATTTCATACATAAAATTCCGAAACTTCAGAAGTACAAGCCCGAGCTCGACCCCACGATGTTCTGCTTGAGAGGCCATATAGGTCAAACCACTAGACTACTATGGTTTTTTACTTATATTACCTAATACTTAGTTTATTAAAATCTTACCGGTCCTGGCGAGTGCTCGTGGTAGTGCCAGGACGCCACTGCCCGCCATTTCCCCTGCGATCAGAAGTACAGTCTGCTTCATTGATAGTCCGCCACCCTCTTCTCGTCCAATTGGATCCTCCGGCCCCTGTTGTCAAGATTTTATTATGTTACTAAGGGGTAGGATTTCACGTGGCAGGCCCAACGATCAAGCTGTAAGTCATACCGTCCCTGTCTATCAAAGTTAAAATACAGTTTGCGGAACTACTCAATGAGTGAATGCCGCAGAAAAACAGCAATCTTAATAATCAATTACAATAACTACCTAGTTGCCAATTCAAAATCATCTACAGAAGTTTTCACATGCACGTCACCAATGTATAAAATAGGTACCTATTTCTGATCAACGTTAAAAATACATCGAGAATCAATAGAAATATACTTAGTCCTTAATTCGATAGAATTTGCCATAATTGACATGGGGGAAAGTAGGTGCCCTCTTTTTATAGAAGGTAGGGTCCATATTTGTATCATTTTAGCGTATCGTCTCTCCATCATGTAGCACCGAGGAGTATCATGATCGTCAGTTCGGACGGCATGTTACATGAAATGCATGATCATCGTGATCTACGTGACACGAAATTTATGTTAATTTATGTTCGCGTCTCTCCTGTGGGATTTTTGAAAGATAAGGGTCTATGTATATAGCCATATTTTTTAGTCAAGTTTACATCGTCATGTGGGACGCCTGGCCAACTTTGAGCCCCATATTTAATATGTAGTTGATTGTACACCAAGGGGATAAAGCACTGTATTATGACACGGATGCGATATTGAATCCTGAGCGTAACGAAGTACTCCAGATTTAACTCCCGAGCGCAGGAAAGGTGATGTGAGTTGATTCCCGAGCGAAGCGAGGGAATTAAGATGGAGTCCTGAGAGCAGTGAAGGAATTAAGCGCGCCCAAGACAAAATCAGTTTTATCCCCTAGGAGTAAACTCTACTTTTCTCACCTTTTTCGAGACAATAAAAACCAAGGCTACTAGAAAAATACTCGAAATAGACCAGAAGCACTAATTCCGACACAGACTTTGCGCTTTTCGCAGTTTTCCATTTGTCGAAATCGTCGTAAGCTCTTAAGTAGGTAATTTTCCTTCGACTTCTCAGGGAGTACATTATTAACAATGCCCGAGACGTCTAATTTAATGGACTCCGGAATCAAATCACTTTCATCACTCGACATTTTCTTTATGTTTTATCTTATTTTGCAGTTTTGATAGGTACTTAAAATTGCAGCGTATTGAAACACTCGCGGCTTTTGTTTTAAGTACTTATTTGAATTTTTTTTCGTTTGGCTTGTCGTGGATTCGAAAATAATTTCGGCGCGGCACGGGCTATAAATAATGATTTACTTCGAAATGATTTGCATGATATATAATTAATTAGGCATTGTCGAGCAGGTGGTGTGAAAATAATCTTAAGTTTGTTGACTCGGAGTCGCAAATTTTATGTCCACAGGAGACACAACTCTTGTCTCTTACGCTACTATGACCCTTAAAAATTGATACTGACATAGTTAAAGACACAACCTTGAGAATAATAGGCTTTAATCAGCTAAAAATATGAGGTACAGAAATGACATAGTTCGTGACAGATATTAATAGACAATATTATGTCAGATACCAATGTGGACCCACCACTAGGAATCTTAATTAAAGTGTACCTAACGTTATATCCGTTTCGGTTTAACTTCAAACTCATTCATGCTAAAAGAAAACTAGACTTCTGTATACATGTAAGAATCGTTGATATTTCTGAGGTTAGATTGTAAGGACACACCGTATGAAATTGTGTTGTGGTTAGCGTATCGCATCTCATACGCATACTTTATGAGCGCCTCAATCTTGTACTATCTACTAAGCATATATTTGTGTCATGTGCTTTCTGCTTATGTAAGTATCTTGTAATGCATGTAGCTAAGTATCTAGGTATAGGACAAATTGAAAACAGAATTAGAAAGTAGATATCTGAAAAAACATTTTATTTTTTCAAGGTTAAGCACGTATAACTGCTACTTCCTTGAGCCAAAAAGTTAAAATTTTACCCGAACACATTAAATTATCCCGGTAACTTAGTAACTGTAATGTACCTAAACGTAACTTTGATAAATACCCACCCTGAAAATTTCTCGTCAGTATTCGGATAGCAACTTATTTAAGTAAAGCCAAATGCTACCGTATGCAGTGCACTAGCACTTATTGGCCGTTGAATATTTTTTTTTTTTTTTTTTTTTTTTTATGTTAGAAAGGCCAGACAAACGAACTAGTGGGTCACCTGATGTTAAATGATCACCACTGTCCATAGACACCCGCAGCGCTTTACGCGATGCCAGTGCGTTGTCGGCCCTAAGGGAAAGGGAACAGGGGAAGGGAGTGAGGGAGGGGAAGAGGGAAGGGGTGAGGTATTGGGCCCCCGGCACTCTCACTGACCGTACGAAACGCAAGCAGGATTACTGCTGCTTCACGCCGGTGTTCTGTGAGAGGGTGGTACTGCCCCGGACGAGCCGGCCCATTCGTGATGCAGCGGCTAGCTACAACATGGCTCTACCACTATTAAAACACATCCCGTAACTGTTTAGTTAGGTAGATAAAAGTACTTCATAGCAGTTTTGAACTGACAAAAACTTTATTTAAACTCACTATCTTTCACCCCAATTTAAATTAAGTAAGTAGGTATTTAATTTTAGCTAGACACATTGCCGCGCGCTGTAGAAGTTGTTCAAAAATTACTCATTAACTGCTGTAAATTTTTTACGTAGGTATTTAAAAGCAAAAACAGGGAAAACAGTCTAGTTACATTGATGTTTAACAGTAATAAGTGATAAACGTGATTATTAATTAGTTAATAATATTAGATACGCAGGAACAGGAAAATTTTCTGATCAAGATAGATTATTGTTAAATCAAACGATTTTTTTAGAAAATTCGGTTTTTCACTATTCCATTAAAATTTTGTAAATTCCACAACTTTTTGATAAAATAGACGAACTTCAGGTATTCCAATGCTGGGTCAGAAAGGTACTGCATATATTTTAATGGCCTGTAGAACTTTTTGGATTTAAGGAACTAAGTATCATTCATCCATCAACTACGGTAAATAGTATTAAGAATTTTGTCTTAAGATACCTCTACGAAATAAAATAATCACTTATAAGTTTATTCGCGGTCGTGTCTGATTACACTTCTTTTTTTAACCCCGACACAAATGTAAGTTTCACCACTATTTGTGTGTGTGTGTGTGTGTGTGTGTGTGTGTGTGTGTGTGTGTGTGTGTGTGTGTGTGAGTGTTGTGTGTGCGTGTATGTGTGTGTATTTGTGTGTGTGTGTATGTGTGTGTGTGTGTGTGTGTGTGTCTCTGTCTGTCTGTATGTCTGTGGCTCCGTAGAATTTAAACGGTTTAACCGATTTGGATGCGGGGTTTTTTTAATTAAAAATCAGGTTTTTTAACTCTGCGTTTGGCTTCCATAGAACTCTATCTTTGCGTGTAGTCGTAGAGGTAATAACATAACCCACGTTATACCTGATAGATAGTCGCTACTATCTATCAGGTATAACGTCAGGTAGAGCCATGTTGTAGCTAGCCGCTGCATCACAAATGGGCTGGCTCCTCCGGGGCAGTACCACCCTCTAAGAGAACACCGGCGTGAAGCAGCAGTATTCCTGCTGCGTTTCGTACGGTCAGTGAGAGCGCCGGGGGCCATCCCAATACCTCTCCCCCTCCCTCTCCTTTTTAAAGGCCGGCAACAGATCGGCTTGTTGATATTTATGGGCGGTGGTGATCAGTGATCATTTTCCATCAGACGACCCGCTTGCTCGTTTTCCTCCCTCTTATAATAAAAAAAAACTATCATTGAAACAAACACGTATATATATGTATGTATCAAAGATTAAAGTTATGAAAATAAACCCTGCTTATTTTCAAAACTTGATAAAATAAATGTTACCACCTGCTCGTTACTACAAACGAGTACCTACCTAAGTAGTAGCTATTATTAAAGGTTTAAATTTCTTTGTAATTAAGAGATTCAATTAATTTTATTTGTATCTCAGAAAACCAAAAACAAGTCAAAAGATTGATCCAATGAATAAACTATTTGTGTGTATAATTTTATAATTACCTTTATAAATTACTCTTTACATTATTTAACGTTTTAAATTTTAACCAACTAAACGTTAATGTATTAATAATTACTTTATCGATGCTTTTCAGAGTAAATCGATAATAAAAAAGTAGTTCATTAATCATTTTTGAGTGCGACATAAGGTGGTCGTCGTGGGGAGTGGGGAGGCCAGGGGGTCGTGTTTTACGAGCCTGGTGATTTCACTATCTGGTATTATGGGAATTCGGTTTTGAATGGAACATGTTGTACCTATTGAAAACAAACTTTTTTGGCAATTCAATATAGAGAAAAACAGGGTAACAGGAAAGTCTGGTATTCTGGGAATTTGGTATTTTATTTTTTAGTATTATCTACTATTTTGCAATTTTGATATTTAGGGAACAAGCGCCCCATACACAAACGACCGCCTAACCCAACCATTCAGCGGAGTCAGTACTTAATAGACAAAAAGATAATATTACACCATTTTTGAGGTGAGATTCAGACATGTTGGAAATCTACTACTGAAGAAGTTTTTTATATCTCTATTGTACAAATAACCCTGGTAATCCCGCTACAGATGTAAAATGCAACAAACCAAACCAAAGATAAAAAAAAACATAAGCTTTTGAACTAAATAGAAGAAAATAAACTAATAAATGTGAAAGTCGTAATGTGCGTGCGTGCGTATGTATGTTTATAACTCCTTCACGATAGAACAGCTGGACGGATTTGGATAAAATTTTGGATTTAGACAGATGGACGTCTGGAACAATATATACTTATGCAACTGTTTATCGCAATATTCCCACGGATTCCATGTGAAATCTAAAAATCTTAACCGCTAAGCCTAAAGATTAGTAGGAATTTTTATATGGGCATTTCTCGTACTAAGTACAACACGAATGAAGGCCACGATGTAATTTTTGAGAATTCCCGCAGAAATTTAATAAAATTAGTGAAACCGGTTGCGGATATTTTATTCTAAGTAATTATTATTTGCATGTTTTTCTCTTTCATTAAGTTGACGAAGCATGTGGCTACGCTACGAGAACGCTTTCCTTTAATGACTTAGGCTACTTTTTTATCTAAGAAACTGCAAAATTCCCGCGGGATAAAAATAAGTGAATTCAACTTCGGGGCTGATTTTAAAATTTCTTACAACAGTAAAAAGCTACAATGATCTCTGATTGGCATAGGCTACCTTTTTAAAATTTCTTACAACAGTAAAAAGCTACAATGATCTCTGATTGGCATAGGCTACCTTTTTAAAATTTCTTACAACAGTAAAAAGCTACAATGATCTCTGATTGGCATAGGCTACCTTTTTAAAATTTCTTACAACAGTAAAAAGCTACAATGATCTCTGATTGGCATAGGCTACCTTTTCTCCGGGTACCTATTTGTATGCAAAATTTCCGAGGGACAGAAATAAGCAAATTCAACTGAACCCTTCATGCGTGAGTCCGCCTCGCACTTGGCCGGTTTTTTTTATATGAATTGGCTAATTCGTTTAAGTAGCGATCCTACTTTAAAGACCGCTGCGTTTACTTACATTTTTGGAGACAAGAGGAGTAGACTCTGTAGCCTCGGAAGTGCTGCTAGATGATTTTCCTTCTGGGGCTTTCTTCGACATGTTTACTGTATCTGAAAGTGATTTAAACAGTTAAAAAAACATGATATAAATGAGCTGCTAATTGGTTATTATTATTACAAGTATATAGGTAATGTACACCTGAGACGGATTTCAAGCCGGAGTCAAAGACAAAGCTCATACTAATAAAGTCAAGAAGATAAATTACCAATTCTCACGCGTTTTATATGACGTTTCACACTAGCGAAGAAAAATAAAAACTTAAAAAAAAAGAATACGCTTAAAACTTTCGCAAGGTACCTAACATGGTGTTTAATCTTTTGATTTAGATGGCAACAGGCAGACTGACAATTAAATTTTATGCTTCACCTAGTATTTTCGGCTGAGCAGAAGGCGTATATTAGACTCTACCTACTCTACTTTTTATTCTTCTTCATTACTTGAACTCGTAATTTTTGTGGTGCCCATAACCGAGTTACTTTCAACAAGCGTGTTGAGAAATAGGTACATCAAAAACTTAGCTTCTAATTATACAGGGTAATTTTTTAATAAGTGCACAAATTTTAATTTGTGATTCAGTTCGTTAAAATCACAAATTTCAGAATTTTTCATTATAATTTTTATTACTTTTTTTTTGTTTTTCATATTAACTCGAATAATTTTATTATTGGTTGAATTACTATATCCAACTCAAATTTCAAAATGGAAAAAAAATTATTCTCGAACAGATAATCGATATCTATCAACGATACTGAATGAAATATCAAAATTTGTGCACTGACTAAAAAGTTACCATAATCAAAACATGAAAGTATTTCATGACATGACCTAAATTGTTTTTCCATCAAACATAAACAAACATTTCTAACAAAATTCATGACTTTGGCTCAATAAAGAGTACTTAATAATATAGGTAGGTAGGTAGGTTGTTAAAATTAGTGTGAATTTGAACCTGCAATGTCTAGCTTCGTAGTCTAGACTAGGCTTTTTATATAGAAATCATTCATTCATAGAATGATGATCACATACATGCTTGGTAATCACTTTATTAATTTTAAGAGCTTTAAAATATCTGATGATTCATCCACCAATAAACATATCTATTCTATACATATAATAAATCTGTAACAAGTCGGTGTCTGTACATTGAAGATGTTTGAGAAAAACTGTCACTAGGGCTATTTATTAGCGCAATAGAACCCAAAACAATGATTTTTAGAATTATTGTCTGTTTGTCTGTTTGTCTGTGCGTTTGTGCGCGCTAATCTCAGAAACGGCTTAACCTAGAAGGATGCGGTTTTCACTGATATGTTGGTATTTTCTTGGATTAACATTTAGTGTTTGTTTCATTTCAATCGGTTCACAAATAAGAAAGATACGTCTATTTTAAGAATTTATCGAACATGGATAGTACATAGAAAAAAAATCCAACATAAAATGAGCTGACAACAATATAGTAAACTATACTAAATAGGGTTCATAGGGACAAGCACACAGGTTTGTTTGTTTGTTTGAACGCGCTAATCTCAGGAACTACTTCTCCGATTTGAAAAATTCTTTCATTGTTAGATAGCCCATTTATCAAGGAAGGCTATAGGTTATATATCATCACGCTAACACCAATAGGAGCGGAGCGGAGCGGAAGAATGTTTCAAAATCGGGGGTTTTTGAAGTAAAAAAAACTTCTATAGGCACGCTTGACTTGGTAGTACGGTGGTGAATGTGAACGCGGGTGTGCGGGGAGGGTTTGGTGGCGGGTGGGGTTGGGAGGGGGGTGCGGGGGGGGGGGGGTTGCGGGGAGTAATTTTTTATATCGGGGAACTAAGGAGAGCCATAATGAATGAAAAAGCAAATTGTATAAAAAAATAAGCTGCCCAAATTACTAATAATATATTTTTTTTCTTTTTTAATTCCACGCGGACGGAGTCGCGGGCAAAAGCTAGTAAATAAATAAATATCAAGGGACAATTCACACCAATCGACCTAGTCCAAAACTAAGCAAAGCTTACTATGGGTCCTAGACAACGGATAAACATACTTATATAGATAAACACATACTTAAATACATATAAAACACTGTATATAATGAACAATTAATAAACTTCAATACGAGTACTGAGCATATTTTACTTCTACATATTTGATCCTATTTGGAACAATCAATAAAAAAGTCGAAGCTTCACTTTTGTTATTTGTAGTAATAAATAAGTAATTTTCCGAATTTTCCACTGTCAGTGTCTATTTAAACGCGAACTAATGATAATGAACTTGTACTTTTTTGAAAGTATTCATATTCGAACATATCGATATTTTAAAACCGTTCTACATTTTCAAAAAATAAGTTCCGATCTAAGAATAGTGCCTAGCAACAAATAGCTCGATCAAATAGAAAAGGCCGCAACCAGTTAAGATTCCACTGCAAAGAGTAACTATTTCTATAAATTTGAATAAGAACAACATCAACCAAAACTGGTTAGGTGTCCACCTAAATAGTGGTAATTTAAATAATTTTAGTTGTCAGGTATCTTATAAAATTAACGTTAGCGTGAGTAAATCCTACTGTAACATATTTACCATGAAGTTGATGTCGTAATAGCACAAAAGGAGGAGTTACCCAATTTCCTGCCAATCAATAAACGAATGTTCCTCGCGTCTTTGTATGGCTTCCTCTTACGAATGCCGATGCTAGACCACGCACTGAATGGGGATCAACGAGCTCCACGGTACACATCCACTCACGTCAAAGTGGAATTTGAAACTGCCGCCGCCGCTAACGTCTTGGAAATTTCGGCTTGGTACATACCTAGCACCAATCATAGAAACTCGTATTAGCTGGGTAATTTTAAGTCGCTTAACTTTGACTAAACCAGTAATGTGTTTATATCAACTTACTCGCTCTCACATGCAGGCATCATCGGTGGTTATAAATGTTGCAATAAAATATACCATCACGTTACCCGCTTGTTTGTTTGCCCTTACAGAGTTGTAATACATTGTATTAATTCTTACAAGTACCTATACCTTACTTAGTTAATGATTTTTATAGGTATTATATTTTACCCATGTTATCCATATGCATACTAATCAATATTAATATTATAAACGTGAAATTTACGTTAGTTTGTTTGTCCTTCTTTCACGTCGAAACTGAGCTAAGGATAGTCGTGTTTTTTGTATGGACATAGTTAAAGGGCTGGAGGAGAGTGACATAACATAAGGGTACTTTTTACCACGGGAAAATATCTCATTCCCAAGGGAAAACACGTTTTAATCTATTTCAGCTGGGGCGAAGCCGCGGGCATCAGCTAGTTTAAGATATTTTTTTGAAATAAAACTTCTATAGGCACGCTTGAAACGCGTGCGTTACGGAAATAAGGCGAACGCGGGGTAAGGTGGGTGGGGGGGGGGGGGTGAGAGGTTAGTACCGTCGAGTTTCGTATCTTCGCCTGGATTTTGATACCTTTCCCAAAAAAACTTACAAATTTGAAAGCATTGTCCGCTGTGGCAAAAAAACGTTTTTAAGTACTCCTGGCTATCAGTATAGACATATACCATTAAAGCTTTGAATTACATTGGTTAACTTAGTAATAAATGGTCCCAAAGGCAATAGGCGAAGTATGGGTATTTTCCCCTATCTTTGCCTACGGCAAGCCTTACCGCTAGAACAAACTTTTCTGTGACTTACACATGTTAAGTCTTATCTTCTTGGAATGTGCTATTAAAATATGAAGTAAGTCACCACACTAGACGTATTTTAAAAAAAATGTGTAGTAGGCGAAGATTGGTACAGTCTGAAGTTGTCTCCATACATTTTCTATAATGATGCTAGGGTTGCCTAAAATTAACCAACATGCCAAATAAAGGGGAGTAATGGTTTATAAGTAAAAAAATATATATTAATAAGATTGTTTTTTATTTAAACAAAAAACTTATCCGTAATTGAGATCAAATCAACCTTTGGCTTCTCCAAATTCTAAGTGAGACATATAAAAATACCTATTTGGTACCTATGTTTACTCAACATCGGTAAGAGTACAAATAAAAATTTGCATATGACGTAAATTAAGATATAGATTTGACTTCTTAACTTCAATTTGCTTTATTTTGCGTATTGTACTATGAATGTCTTCCGTCAATTAATGTATGGTACAACAAATTTGACAACCCTAGAGGTAGGCGAAATTTGGCAACAAGATGGACGCCAAATACCCTCACCAATGTTTTATCCAATTGTGACTTCTAAACGTAAGCTAGCCATTAAATAATAGTTCCATATGAAAAAGGAATAGTTATAGGGTAAAATCATGTAAAAAGTTTAACATTAAGTGGGTTGTATCACTGCTTAAAACTGAAGTTAAAACACTGGCTTAAAAAAACAAGTGTTCGGTGTCGAGAAAAAACCTCGCTGAACGTCAACTGTGTGAAGTTAGCCGCAGATCGTACGAATAATGTTGACAGCCGTAAAAAATACTTTGTATTTAGCAGTTTTATGTAAGGCAAGCACTAGAAACATTTCGTCAATGTCAACTTATGTCAAACTAGGCGAACATAGGTAGCTTAGGCGAAGATACGAAACTCGACGGTACTTGGATGGGTGACCGCCTGGTCTCATTATTGTTTTTTTTCTTTGGAAGCGTTTAGTACTAAAACTACTTAATTTATTATTGCAGACAAATACATGAACATGATATAGATGGAGCTGAAGTAGTTTTACTTCAGTCGTGTGGTATAAAGCACACTCGGTTTTTCAAAAATTCTTGAATGCAGTAGGTAAGTATATTTAATTAATTTATCTACACCCATTCTGCGTTCAAAAACCATAGATAATGACCAGTATTACGACATTGGATTCTACTATGAACACGGCAGTATCGTAATGGTCATTACGATACTGAAAACTGTAACATAATGAGATTTCATACATCATTATATTACAGTACCGGTGCAGGAGGAGCGCGCAATCACGTCGCGCAGGTCGTCGGGCGCGCACCGGGCGCAGGTCGTGGGGCAGACATACCTACCTAGTTCTCGTTAATGCAGGTCATTTCACAATGGTTCTTGAACGCATGATAGAGGATTTAATATAATTATGTATGTAGATAAAATATTGTATGCAATATGCAATATTAGGCCTTAAAACACTCATGTGACCCTTTATGAAACTCGGCTACGCCTCGTTTCATGAATCCACAATCGCGTTACCCCTATTACGATACAGTTGCATAAAATACTATTTCCTACTCCTGTACTTTTATCTGGTTTTTACATGGTCGCGAACAAATATATAAGAACATAGATAATATGACTTCAGAAAGTCTATACTTAATCTATTCGCCATAACAGCACTTGTGTCGTAATGTCGTTATTACGATACACCTAGCTGCCACATAATATTAAATGTAGGGTACACTCAACACTAAAGCCCAGTTTAGACCTGCTGAGTTGAGTAGAGTATGGTACAGTCGGGTACAGTAGGGTACAGTCGGGTACAGTCGGGTACAGTAGGGTAAAATAGGATACAGTCGGGTACAGTCGGGTACAGTAGGGTACAGTCGGGTATAGTAGGGTAAAATAGGGTACAGTCGGGTACAGTAGTGTAAAATAGGGTACAGTCGGGTACAGTAGGGTAAAATAGGGTACAGTCGGGTACAGTAGGGTAAAACAGGGTACAGTTGGGTATAGTAGGGTAAAATAGGGTACAGTCGGGTACAGTAGGGTAAAATAGGGTACAGTAGGGTACAGTCGGGTACAGTAGGGTAAAATAGGGTACAGTAGGGTACAGTCGGGTACAGTAAGGTAAAATAGGGTAAGTAGGGTACAGTAGAGTACAGTCGGGTACAGTAGGGTAAAATAGGGTACAGTCGGGTACAGTCGGGTACAGTAGGGTAAAATAGGGTACAGTAGGGTACAGTCGGGTACAGTAGGGTAAAATAGGGTACAGTAGGGTACAGTAGGGTAAAATAGGGTACAGTAGAGTACAGTCGGGTACAGTAGGGTAAAATAGGGTACAGTAGGGTACAGTCGGGTACAGTAGGGTAAAATAAGGTACAATAGGGTACAGTCGGGTACAGTAGGGTAAAATAGGGTACAGTGGGGTAAAATAGGGTACAGTAGAGTACAGTCAGGTACAGTAGGGTAAAATAGGGTACAGTAGGGTACAGTCGGGTACAGTCGGGTACAGTAGGGTAAAATAGGGCACAGTCGGGTACAGTAGGGTAAAATAGGGTACAGTAAGGTACAGTCGGGTACAGTAGGGTAAAATAGAGCACATTCGGGTACAGTAGGGTAAAATAGGGTACAGTAGGGTACAGTCAGGTACAGTAGGGTAAAATAGGGTACAGTTGGGTACAGTCGGGTACAGTAGGGTAAAATAGGGTACAGTAGGGTACAGTAGGGTAAAATAGGGTACAGTTTGGTACAGTCAGGTACAGTAGGGTAAAATACCCTATTGTACCCAACTGTACCCTACTGTACCCTATTTTACCCTACTGTACCCTACCGTACCCTATTTTACCCTACTGTACCCTACTGTACCCTATTTTACCCTACTGTACCCGACTGTACCCTACTGTACCCTATTTCACCCGACTGTACCCTACGGTACCCGACTGTACCCCATTTTACCCTACTGTACCCGACTGTACCCGACTGTACCCGACTGTACCCTATTGTACCCTACTGTACCCTACTGTACCCTATTTTACCCTACTGTACCCGACTGTACCCTACTGTACCCTATTTCATCTGACTGTACCCTACTGTACCCGACTGTACCCTACTGTGTACCCGACTGTACCCCATTTTACCCTACTGTACCCGACTGTACCCGACTGTACTCGACTGCACCAGTAGAGTCGAGTCGTAGAAAAAATATTGTATGTAACGGTGTATAATTTGGTCTTAACGGCTCGTGCCGTCTTCCATTGCGATACTCGCATTCGCTCGTATCGCAACTCAAGTCACTCGCCTTTTAAGACCTCACTTATACAACCGTTGCATAAAATACTAATTTCATCACACTTAGTTAGTTATGATTTTAGTTTAGATTTATGGATTTACGTACAGTTTTTCCTCCCAAGGGCATTATACTTAACTTTAGTTTTAAAATTTGCAAACAAGTTAGTAGGTATGTTTGTTTGTTTGTTTATACTCTTTATTGTACAAAAAGGAAAACAAAAAGGTTACAGAAAAAAAAATATAAGTACAAAGGCGGACTTATCCCTGAAGGGATCTCTGCCAGTCAACCTTTGAGTGGTAGAGAAAAGCAATAAACAAAACAAGCATCGACAAATAGAGCAAAACATTTAAACATGTTTTGCTCCATTTGTCGATGCTTGTTTTTTTTATTGCTTTTATCTACCACTCAAAGGTTGTAAACACAGTTTACATTATCTATGGTGGATGACTCGAAAAAAGTGAAAGTCTGTATTGGCGGGTAGCCCTTATTTTATTCAATTTAAGCGTTTAGAGACAAAATAATTTTATTTTTGGATTTATTTTCCTCGCAATGTGATGAAAATCATTGTGTGTATCACGGGCAGTAAGGAGATTACAAACTCGAGTCAATAAATCTTCTATCTAATAGACTTATCGTTAGTACACCCTACTTACAGGCCTTGATGCACAATGTACTATAAAACTTAGCTGTACTGTAACCCAATTATACAACACAAAACTTATCTACGCTTCATGAAACTTCGTTAATATTTTATATATTTTTAAAATTCAACAAAAGTACCTAATCGCGGTCAATATTGAGTGGAAAACAGGACTGTGTAACTATTGAAAGCTTAGCGTTAAGATACCCTCTAAATATTACGGAGTTCGTTTTTTTACAAGCTTTTATTTACTTAGCTGTCCCGATGTCTGTCTGTCTGTCTGTCTGTAATCAAATCTTGCAAGTTAAATTTCACCCACTTCGCGATTACTGATTGAGCTGAAATTTTGCATACATAATGTAAATCAGGTGACAATGCAATATTATTGTGGCATGGAGCTGATTTGATATTTGATGATGTAGCTGGAAGGTGGCCATAGGAACTCTGTAATAAAACGACACAACCCCGTCGAGTTTGGGCTCGTTTGCTTCGTCTTGACATGCATTAAATTTTTTGCGTTTTTATCTATCACAGTCCCAATTTTTAGGGTTCCGTACCCAGAGGGTAAAAACGGGACCCTATTACAGAGACTCCGCTGTCCGTCCGTCCGTCCGTCTATTCGTCTGTCCGTCTGTCACCAGGCTGTATCTCAGGAACCGTGATAGCTAGACAGTTGAAATTTTCACAGACGATGTATTTCGGTAGCTGCTATAACAAATACTAAAAAAACAGAATTAAATAAATATACCCATACTACAAACGTGATTTTTTTGCTAGTTTTTTTATCCTGGAAAATTACATAGTTCCGGCGGGATAGCGATAAAGGAATTTTTCGCAGACGGAGTCGTGGGCAACAGCTAGTAAATAATAAATAACGCGGCTAAGCTCAAAGGCTGTTAGTACTAGAAAGCTGTAATTTGGCACGAATATATATATCAGTCACGCCGACAAAGTGATTAAATAAAAAGAACTAAAAAAATTTTTTTTAGGGTACCTCCCATAGACGTAATGTGGGGATGATTTTTTTTTCTCGACTAACCCTATAGTGTGGGGTATCATTGGATAGGTATTAGAAAATAAATAGGGGTTTGCTAAAACCATTTTTTGATAAAGTGAATATTTTCGGAGATATTACAATACAATACAATACAATGACTCTTTATTGTACAGTCGACTGCAAAAAAATCGATACGGCCAAAGTTACAAAAATATGTATACACGACCTTAATGTTAAGTCAATAAAGGTGTGTATACATATCTTTGTAACTTTGGCAGTATCGATCTTTTTGTAGTCGACTGTACACCAGGAATAGTAAGCAATACAGAAAACAGGTACACAGAGAGTAAGTTACAAGGTAAGCAATAGGCGGCCTTATCGCTTAAGAGCGATCTCTTCCAGGCAACCCTTTACCAGAAAGAAGGAAGGACTAATTTACAGCAGGTGGTGCATCAACAGTGGATCAGAAAAATAAAACGCAACAAAAAATAGTACATCTACTCATACATATATCGTACATATAATAAGTACACGTCTAAAACAAATACAAGCATTGGGATAAATAAACTATAACAAAGCTAATTATTACAAGAAGACAGATAGTACACTGATTTAAAGATTGACAGAGATTTTGCCCGTCGTAAGTCAATCGGCAAGGCATTCCACAACCGAATAGCCTAAGCCTATAAACTATATATTCACTCCGAAATTTCAAAATAATGTGTCCCCCCCCCCTACTTGAACCGCACTTCTAAATAAAAACTTTTTAACAAAAAAATTAAACCGCCGAAAAAACTGAAAAGCAAAACATAATACCTTTTTTGTTTGACCTTAATCTAGGTAGGTACCAGTTTGAAGTCGGTGCCTCAGCATGAGCCAGGAGGAGTGATAGAAGCCAATCAGGTAGAAGATTATAGGTCCACTCCTCCTGGCTAGTGCTGAGGCACCGACTTCAAACTGGTACCTAGATTAAGGTCAAACAAAAAAGGTATTATTTTTTGCTTTTCAGTTTTTTCGGCGGTTTAATTTGTTTGTTAAAAAGCTTTTATTTTATACTTTTTTCCCATCCTTGGGGTAAATTTTTTTTTCCAAATTTATACGATACCAACTTCAAGGTATACCCTATCCAATAAAAAAGAATTATGAAAATCAGACTACTCTGTAAAAAGTTAGTCAATCATCCTGTGTTTTCCTACCCTTAGGGTAGGAATATTATTTCCAAATTTACATGCGACCACCCTTGGGGTATACGCTTTCCAATAAAAAAAGAATAATCAAAATCTGACTACTCTGTAATAAGTTATGCGTGGTCATATAGTACAATCAGTAACTGAACAATCAATCATCCCCTGTTTTCCTACCCTTAGGGTAGGAATATTATTCCCAAATTTAAATGGGACCACCCTCGGGGTATACGCTTTCCAATAAAAAAAGAATCATCAAAATCGGACTACTCTGTAAAAAGATATGCGTGATCATACATAAAAAAAAACAAATATACAAATATACACGTCGACTTGAGAACCTCCTCCTTTTGTTTTCGTCGGTTGAAACTATGAAAAATATCACGTAAGTTAAACTTAATAAAAAGTTTCTAGGAAAATTATTTTCAACTTAATCAGTTGAACAGTTTTTGAGTTTTTGTAAAAAAATATATCTTAACTAAGATTGTAATTTAACCGCCATTGCAAGCATTTTTTTTCTTTAAGTACCTATAAGATCACGGTAACAGTATAAAAATAAAAAAAATATATTATTACATCTGAAAAACAATCAACATACATAATAATACTAGTTCTAGTAGACTGCAGATTAGATTAGATTAGTTACCCAATTCGCCGATAGATGGCGCTGTACCGCCGACGTTGGGATCAAAAAACCCACATTATAAAGATTTTTTCGTACCTGCTACGGAACCCTATCTTGGGCGTGTCCGACACGCTCTTGGCCGGCTTTTTTGTATCTGCTAGAGCCACAATCTGCTTGATTTACACCGCATTCTATTTTTCACAGCGTAAACTAAACCAGAGCTTGTAGTATTAAAAATCGTGCGTGCCTTGCGTGACTGTGTTTGACTACAATCGAAAAACGTCCCATTGACGTTCAGCCAACTGTCAAGCCACTGAAATGTCATGTCAATTTAATAATTTTGTTACCTACGTTCGTTTGTTAGAATGTGTGATATCTCAATGCATTTTGCTTTTATTTAATTTACTCAATAACTAATTGAATTTAGTTGAGATATGGAGATGACGCAGCCTACTTCCAATTACTCATCACTTTTACTGTTGATCCGAAAATCTTGAGCAGGTACAGTGATAGATAATGAGTAAGTAAGTTTTGAAGACGTGCATTGAGCTTTTTAACTATAAATTCTTGTACTTTGCAGGTTCAGCTTTCATTGTATGGTTCATTTAGTTGTTCTATAATTTTGTTTCGTTTGTACAATTATAGTAATGTAAGATGCACCAATTCTCAAGTTGCAATTAGATCTAAAATGTCATTGTCTATTTAATTTTTCTTTGAACAATATAATTTTATGAAAACGTTTCTTTATCAATCACATGAGCATAAAGCAAATGGTATTTCCTATTTGGAATCCTAATGTAACTGAAATAGTTTAATTATGTGAAATACAATGCTACTAGAATTTCACACATACATTATTCTTGAAAGGACTTAAGAAATATTTGTATTTCCAATGTGTTTTGAATATATCTACTGATACACTATTTCTGAGTGTAATTTTATTGTAAAAATATTTTGATTCCTTCACTTTTTAAAGCTCTAACTCTATCAGCTCTATGCATCAATCCTGCTAAGAACATCTTTTATTAGTTCCATTCAATTGTACAGCTCATATTTAATTAAATTATGAAATCAATTAATTTGACCATTACTTATTGGATAATGGTCTAAGTTAGTCCACATTATGGAGCCTGGGATTCTAACATGCCAACAAGCTTGTGCTGTTCACTGTATGACTATTTTTCCTTATTGTATGAAGACAGTGACAGGCACTACAGCTTTTCTGCTAAGAATAGAATATGATTTCTTGTATTCTAGGAAAAGTAAGGTAATAATTGAATGAGATTATGTGTAGGAAGTTCTGTATTAGATAAACATCAGGAAATATAATAAGGAAAGAAACAGATCCTATTTATGTCAATTTGAGATTCCAAAACTATGCGGCTTAAACCAAATTTTCTTTTTTCACACTTGATTTTGTTTTCTTTGCACACAAATGCTTACATACAAATGTTTACCAGGGGACTGAGGTAAAATATCAAACCTTATATTACGAGGAACTGATTAGGTAATAAATCCGTGCTTTAGATTGGGATAAAATAAGCATCTCAGAGCCAGTTAACATGTATAGTTGATGAAGTAAATGCTTTACCATTTTTTATGAAAGTTGTTACATAGACTACAAAAATAATAAAACTAATTGTCAGATGGACTTAAGCATGGAAGCAATAAATAGTACACCAGGAATGCATTCAATTAAATAATACAAAAGAAATCATATTAGTATAACACTTCATCGGGGATAGTGCAAATTCGCTTAACTGGCATTGGATAATTCCATGTATTTAACAAATTAAGGCAAATTTCCCATTTTTATTCCCATTTTTACTCCAAATTTGTTGAGGTCTGGCGTCACTTTGGTTGGGTCATAACCATAACAACCCATTATGTTTTCAACTGTGGGTACTTTGTCAGTAAAGGCCTGACATTGCTGTTTGTTATTTTTATTTGTTTTTTTTTTGCTACTATTACGAAGGGTGGATTTTATGTTAATGATTTTGTAGTATGTTGGTAAATACAGAATTGTTCCTAACATGACCCTTTGTTTTTCTTTTTTTACCAAATTTTGGTAAACTAAGAAAATCCAATACTATGTATTTATATTTTATTTACATTAGATTAAAACAGTAAATTTCAGACGTCATTGAAAATCGGGGTCATAGTGACCCACCATGCAGAAGTTGTAAAATTTTTCTGCCGTTCATTCTCTTAAACTTACATGTAGTCTGTATTCCAGATATGGGGTATTTACATATTTTAGATAATAGGATTTGCATTATCCCAACGACTTGTATTTGCAGGAACGGGGCAGTGACCTTGAAAGATCTAATATATAAAAATCTTGTGTCACGGTGTTTTTTATCTAACTCCTCTGAAACGGCTTGACCGATTTATGAAACTTTTTTTGTCTACATTTGGTAGGTCTGAGAATAGGTTGTGGGCTATGTTTTATATCCCTATTCTTCGCGGACGGAGTCGCGGGAAACAGCTAGTTATTTTATAAAAATATTTAGTATCACAACTGGCATTGAGCCTAAGGTAAAGAAATTTCTTGGTCATTGTAGTACATTGGGGTTCCATGATCATGTTAAAAATGAAATGCCACATGCTACCATGCTTCCATGTTATTACATCAACAAATTTAGAGTTACATTAATAACTATTGTTTGCCCGCAGTCAGTGCCATTGTATGTTGTTCATAAAAACAATGTTTTGTTTGTGCATATGCGATTGTTCTGATTTTTTTTAACCAATTGTTGATCATGAATATATTTAGTGTTAAAATAGATTTTATCTTGTAATTAGATACATAATTAATCATAATACAAATCATCTATGAAGCATTCTGCTTTCTATGTGGGTTTTAATAGGATGTAATTATGCTATTAACAGAGGGACATTTTTTGGTGCAAGAACAAGCTGATTCATCTGCTTATACCATAAAAAAAATCTACCAATCGGCATTCTTTATTGTTTAACCTTGCTCAGCCCTTGATTTTGCCCTGACACACCATCTGCTTTCTCGCATATCTCTGATGGATGCACAGTCTTAAGCTGTTAGCAAGGAACCCATACCCAAAGAGTGCTAATGAGCGAATTATTTTCTTCAGCTTACACTACTGGTTTAATTTGATTTTGAATCTTAGATTAAATAAGCATAAATATAAATATATTATAAATGTTCTTGCAAACGGTTAAAATATCTCCTGTTTACATTCAATATTTTAGTAATTAATTAAAAATATTTTTAATCTGTACTAATATAATAAGAATCATAATATGGGTCCATTAAAAGAGTGGCACATGTCTAATTATTTGATGTGATTTCACCTCATGTTATTTATTGATTTATTATTTTTACTTGTTTTACAGTTGACAAGATAGAGTAAGGCTAGATAAGAAGCTTTCCATAATGATGACTTCAGAAGAATCTGACTCCTTGAGTACTGTACCTTCAGAAGGCCATGCTGAGTACATGTCAGGTAGGTTAATTGATAAAAGATGTAGCCAATGACCATATTGTCATAGTGTACTTTCTGATTTAACAGAAATGAGGTATTTTCCTAAAATTCTTAGTTTATGAATGTGTTTAAAAATTCAATGTGACAATTTCAAAGTGGATGAAATTGAACCACCTAGGTTTGACTTTAAACTACATTCAAACAAGCAATACTAGTATAAGCCTGTAAATATGAGCACATCAACTTTTTTAGGAGAGAGAAAAAATTAAAAGCTGACAGTTTTTGACATTAAGTAAATAAGTCTTACTTTAGTTGCTATTCAAAAATAAAACTTTAATTTAAGTTTATATTTGTTCAAAATTAATTAGATATCTTTTCAAACCATATTTCCCTAGTTACATTCATGCAAAATAAGGAAAATTACTTAACTTCCTCAATATTTAGAATGATAAGTTACAACATACACGTAATTCATCATATACCTAAATAAAGTTGGAGTAAGTGGCATATATGAAAATTGCGGATTATGGTATAATTAACATGAAATCGTGTTACTGCTACATATGCGCTGCGAATTTGAAAGGGGCGTGTAATGCAGCGCACACCCGGACTATAAATAAAGTGACTGAAATGTTATCTGCATTTAATATATTTTATATTTGCCCTTCTCCGTCTAAAGCCTCAGGAACGGAAGATGCGCCTTCTTCAATGGTATCCAGTGAAGCGGAATCAGAAGCTAGTGTACTATCAGAACCAACAAGACATGACCACATCGACCAAACTAACATGACTCAGAGCTGTGACGGAATGCTACCAGACCATGGGCAAGTTCCTCTTGACAAGCCACAAGGCCCAGTGCCTAGTGACTGGCGTAGTGTAGGGAACACCGTATCATCATTGGTTTCAACTAGAGGTAAATATTACTTGTATCAAAGTATTTTATTGCGGTTTTGTGATTTTAAAATATGGTTTGGAGGACATAAAAACTCCCAGTCGCGCATCTATTTTTCTGTGTATTCATGTAAAAAAAATAGTATTTAAGTAGTTACGAAAAAACCAAATTCGTATATAAATAAAAAATTGTTTCAGGTGCAATGCTTCCTTGGGGTTCACATAAAGGCCCCATTATGCTGCCCCCAGATTCTGATCTGAGACCTGGGGAGTTTGTGATGCGATTACTGTTTACGGAATTCACAGTGCAAGCAGAAAGAAAAATGGAAGCTGTTATGGCCGAACCTCAGGTGAGTGAATTTAATTTATTTATATTTGTGTAAAAGTTAACTTACACGTTTTTTTCAACTCATATTTCTGTATAGGAAAAACCATTGAACAAAACGCTGCAGCGTGGCGAAGATCCTCAGCTCGACCAAATATTATGTGCATTCGGCACTGTCGCGGAACACTGCTTGCCCTCTCTACTGCGTGCCTTGTTCGGCTGGTTGGAAAGACAAATGGCCGAATCACCTCAACTTAGTGAGCAAGCTAAAAAGCCACACCAGGATTTACGCAACAAAAGGTTTTGAATACTGACATTGATATTATGTTTAAACTTGTTATGTATACGATAGGAGTGTGTATGAGTTGTGTTTGTTTGCAGCATTATCTACATCGTGTCGGGCAGCGGCGCGGGCACGGAGACAGTGGAGCGCAGCTGCGAGGAGCTGCAGGCGGAGAGACGCGACCTCGCCGTCGAGTTCTTGTTCTGTCTCGCTCTCATCGAAGTGCTCAAGCAACTGCCTTTCCACCCGGGCCATGAAGATTTAGTTCAATATATTGAAAACGTTGCTTTTAAGCGATTTAACTACAAAGAAGGGTATGTATCAATTGAATTATTTTGTTAAACGTGACCAATGTAACTTATTTTACAATGTTTTAGTAATACGTCTTATAAATTTGTATTTACAGGTTACAATCTAATCCAAATGCAGCTAATGTACACATAATAGCAGATCTCTATGCAGAAGTAATTGGAGTTCTAGCCCAGTCTCGTTTTGCTTCTGTGAAAAAGCGGTTTACTGCAGAACTTAAGGTAATAAGTAAATCCCAGTGCTGTAATAATGAAATAATGATAACATAGTCCGGATGACCTGATTGGAGTTTGGTTTCAGGAATTAAAAAGTCGTGAACCGTCACCACATACGACTCAAAGTATAATATCCCTTTTAATGGGTATGAAATTTTTCCGTGTAAAGATGGTCCCTATTGAGGAGTTCGAAGCGTCGTTTCAGTTCCTGCAGGAATGTGCACAGTATTTTCTAGAAGCCAAAGATAAAGACATAAGACACGCACTTGCGGGATTATTTGTAGAGATCCTAGTTCCTGTTGCAGCTGTAAGTTAATTGTTACGTTAACTTTTATCTATGCTATTTGCAGTGGTTTCATTAAAAAAAAACAGTTTTAGTACAATACAATACAATTTTTTGTATCTGGCCATACACTTATGGCTCACATTAGTCTGGATTATAAAAAAAAATGTTATTTATAACATCTTATAACGTAAGATTGTGGTTTGAATTTTATCAATAATAGGTGAGTCATCCAATGGTTGGTTTAGCTGTTAAGAAAAGCACTCGAAGTGTGGATCCGTTTTTATTAGTAGAATGTTTTAAATGTGTTTGGAACAAAATTATCAACAAGATTATTTTACCAATGATGATTTTGCTTACCAGGATACTAAGAGTACTGTCTATTCACCAAGTTATCGGCTACGTATATTATGATCCTTATGTTACTACCTAATAAAAATATATTTTCAGACGGTGAAAAATGAAGTTAATGTGCCTTGCCTAAAGAATTTTGTGGAGATGCTCTACAGCCACACGTTAGATGCCAGCACGAAATCCAAACATCGACTCGCACTGTTCCCATTGGTCACTTGTTTACTTTGCGTGTCGCAAAAACAGTTTTTTCTTGCAAACTGGCACTGTTTCCTAGCCATGTGCCTGTCTCATTTGAAAAATAGAGACCCAAAAATGTGCAGGGTAGCCTTAGGTAAGTGGCGTGTTACAAATGGCAACATAGAACTAGTAATAAATAAATAAATAATAAATAAATATCACGGGACAATTCACACCAATTGACCTAGTCCCAAAGTAAGCTAAGTAAAGCTTGTGTTATGGGTACTAGGCAACGGATAAACATACTTATATAGATAGACTAGCTTTTGCCCGCGACTTCGTACGCGAAGACAATAACGTTAGTTGTTTGGATGAAAATTGGCACACAGGTAGTTTATTACATGGATTAACACATAGGATAATGCCAGGAAAATGAAAAGTTCCCGTGGAATAGGAATAAGTGAATTCTATAGCCGCTAAGCCGTGGTGCCCTAGTGGTCAGACCTATGGACTCTTAAGCAAAGGGTCGTGAGTTTGAGCCCAGGCTTGCACCTCTGAGTTTTTCCGAATTCATGTGGTAAATTACGTTTGAAGTTTACCATGAGCTTTATATTGAAGGAAAACATCGCGAGGAAAGCTGCACACACCTGAGAAGAAATTCAATGGTGGGTGTGAAGTTCCCAAATCTTACTGCCCAAGTCCTCTCGTTCTGGGAGGAGGCCTGTGCCTGATTGAAACAGGCTTTTTTTTATCCCGGAAAGTGCAAAGTAAAGTTTCCGCGGGATAGAAATTCCTTTTTGGACCTTTTTTGAAAATCAGAGACATCATAGCTTTTTATTATTAGTAAATCATTTTAACAATCAGCCCTTATATTCAATTCACTTATTTCTATCCCGTGGGAATTTAGTATTTTCCCGTAGAAAAGTAACCTGTGTCAATCAGGGATACTGTAGCATACTATTAGTGAAATAATTTTTTAAATGAGCCACAAATTTGGATTGACTTACTTCTATCCTGCGGGAATTTTGCATTTTCCCGAAGAAGAGTAGTCTATACCAATCAGTAGTAGTGTAGCTTTCTATTGGTGAAAGAATTTTCAAAATCAGCCCCGAAGTTGAATTCAGTTTTTTCTATCCCGTGGGAATTTTGCATTTTCCTGAAGAAAAAGTAGCCTATGTCAATTGGGGATAGTCATATCATATCATATGAAAGAATTTTTAAAATCAGTGCCGATGTTGAATTTACTTATTTCTATCCCGCGGGAATATTTTATTATCCCGGAAAAAGTACCCTATGTAAATAAGGGATACTGTAGTTTACTATTGGTAAAAGAATTTTTTAAATCAGCCCCGTAGTTGAATTCACTTATTTCTATCCCACGGGAATTTTCATTTTCCCGAAGAAGAGTAGTCTTTACCAATCAGGAATAGTTGTAGCTTTCTATTGTTGAAAGAATTTTCAAAATCAGCCCCGAAGTTGAATTCAGTTTTTTCTTTCCCGTGGGAATTTTGTATTTACCCGAAAAAAAGTAGCTTTTGTTAATCGGGGATATTCATATCACATAATATGTAAGAATTATTAAAATCAGCTACGAAATTGAAATAATTTATTTCTATCCCGTGGGAATTTTGAATTTTCCCGCATAAAAAGTAACTTATGTCAATCAAGAACAGTGTAACTTTCTAATGGTGAAAAAAATTTTAAAATTAGCTCAATAGTTTCAGAGATTCTGCTATAAACAAAAAAACAAAGAAAGTTTAGATATTTCCCTATCCCGTGGGAATTTCGAAAGATATATACTGTGGTGGGTTTTTTTTGTAGGACTATTTAAGATAAACATTTCCATCATACATTACATATGTGTAACTCTAGCGGTTTTGGCATTCCTGCGAAGAATTCGTTTATCGCTATCCCTCGGGAACTATGCAATTTTCCGGGATAAAAATTATCCTATATGTTAATCCGGATTATAAACTATCTGTGTGCCAAATTTCAACAGAATCCGTCAAACCGTTTTAGCGTGAAAGAGTAACAAACATCCATCCATACATACATACATTCTTACAAACTTTCGCGTTTATAATATTAGTAGGATACATACTTAAATAAATATTAAACACCCAAGACCCGAGAACAAACATTCGTACTAAAATTATTGTGTAAAAATACGTCAGTAAAATACTTCTTTAATTTTCAGAATCTTTATATCGCCTTCTGTGGGTGTATATGATAAGAATCAAATGTGAAAGCAATTCTGCTACGCAGTCTCGTCTTCAAAGTATTGTCAACTCGCTGTTTCCTAAGGGTTCGAAAGGAGTTGTGCCTCGTGATACTCCTTTAAACATCTTCGTCAAAATAATCCAGTTTATTGCTCAGGAACGACTGGATTTTGCCATGAGGGAGATAGTGTTTGACCTGCTGATGGTCGGTAGGCCAATAAAAATAATAATGACTCCGGAAAGAATGTCCATCGGTCTTCGTGCTTTTCTTGTCGTTGCCGATAGCCTCCAGCAAAAAGAAGGAGAACCACCTATGCCCAGAACTTCTGGAACGTTACCCTCGGGAAACACACTACGCGTGAAGAAGACATTCCTAAACAAAATGTTGACTGATGAGACAGCACGGTCCATTGGAATGAGCGCGTACTTTCCATATGTAAGAAGAGTATTAGTCGAAATCCTTAGGGCCTTAGATGCTCATTATGGGAGACCGCTAATGTTGACTAACACCCAAAACGTGACTAAAGAGCAGGAAATAAACACTGGCGAAAGAAAACCGAGGATTGACTTATTCAGAACGTGTGTCGCAGCTATCCCAAGGTGGGCATGTTTTTACTATAGTATACTCATTATCATTATATCATGCTTTTAGGTCAAAGTTTTATATGTATTATTTACTTCGCAAAAGCTAACACGGTAAAAGCTATTGAATTTAATTTTAGACTGATTCCGGAAGGCATGAGTTCAAGTGAGCTGGTGGACCTGCTGTGCCGGCTTACTGTGCATATGGACGAGGAGCTCCGAGGGCTTTCCTTCCAGAGTCTCCAGACTCTCATTGTGGACTTTCCAGAATGGCGGCAAGACGTGCTCGCGGGATTCACGCAATTTCTTGCCAAAGAAGTTCAGGTTAGATTGATGCATCTAAACATCGATCCCACGTAAAGATTCCTAAGTTCATCTAACTTTTAGCTAACGTCTACGAGCATTTAACCCCTAGAGACGTAGTGAAAGGCGACACTAATCTGTCGACTAGTCAGTGATTTATCAATGATGTATTTCCCGACTCCTTGGTTTACCGTCAGTTTCAACCATAAAGTATGACCGATGAGACAGCTGACATTTACGACGTAAAACAGCTTCAATATACGGCATCATGTCTTGTTGTGCAGTTAAATGGTGCGGAAACAACAGTAACAAATGTAATGAAACAAAAAACAATGTTACTTTTCATCGAAAAGTCCATTTGTTTATTTTATCAAAATATTTACGAAAATTTGATTAGTTGCAACGCGGGTCAAGTTGGATTGGACTGGTCCGTCCCCCATCTTTTTCTTTCTCACTGCAATCGTGTATATCTATCTCTTATTATCGTAATTAGTCTCGTGTCGCCAATGACTAGTGTGGTGCGATGCATTTATTTTGTATTGTCGATAATTATCCACTAAATGATTATTGTATCTATTGATATCGGATTTTTTTTTCGTGGTTTATTACTATTAGACTTCGTGATATTAATTATAATTCTTATTTTCGTGTACGGTCGAACAAATTGAATCATGACACAGGATAGAACCTTTTAATAATCAATTTCACTATGATTTCCATGACAAAAGTATGAGATGTCAACATAACATTAGTAGCACAAAGGTCCACCCTGGGTCATGATTCAATTTGTTCGACTGTACCTGTATTGGATAGGTATAACGTAATTTTATTTGAACTATACCTATTATGATAATATTTTAGTACTTACTTAAGTTCAATAAACCATTAAAAGTACTTTTCAACTTGTTTAGTTTAAGCTTAAAATAAATTCAAAGTTGACATTTAAATTTTACCAGAGTGTACTGCTTGAAAATCCTTTTTGCACAACCTTTTATCGATATCGATAGAAAGCATAGTCATTACGATGCAGGCCCTAGCGATCGGGTTCGGAATACTTCGGAACACTTCGAACCGATCGCAACTCCCCCCGCACCTCAGCTAGTTGACAGAATCGTTTCCTTTTAAATTCGCAGGCATTACGTCTCCAGGGGTTATATGCTCGTAGGCTAACGTTGAGCTATAAAATTGAATTTGACAGGACACCTCGCCTCAGCTCGTGGAGAACGGTCTTCGCATGCTGCTGCAGTTGATAACGAGCTGGAAGAACGGCGAGCCGTCGAGCGCGCCGGCGCCGCCCAAGCAGGAGCCGCTGGCGGCGGTGGTGCGCGGCGCCGAAGCGCTGGGCCTCGTCATGCTGTGCCAGTGCAAGGCGTATCCCCGGCGGCTGGCCGTGCACATTCTGAGGTACACGACGAATGCAACGTGGTCGCCCAATCTCAAAAATTATACTGTAATGTCTCGTTTGGGTTTAACGTCGCATGTCGTGTGGTGACGTTTCGAGACGTACTTGTACAAGCTGTTTTAAATTGAATCCGTTATATTTATGCAGGTGGTTGGGTTAGTTTGAATGAAAACCCGCTGAAAATGATTTTCACGATTTTTTAAATATTTGGTGGTCAATAATGTTTCCGTACATTGGTCGATGTTCAAAGACGTGACTAGTGACTATAACTACATTCCGTTGAAAAATGTTAACAAAAGCGTTTAATAGTTTAAACAACACAAACATCTGCTGAAATATTAAAGTTTTACACTCTGCTTTTCACTTCGATTAATTGTAAGAAAATTAAACAGCATCATTGGAAATTAATTTGCATTTACAAGCTTTTATTTTTCATGCATTGCAATTTCTATGATAAATAATGTAATATTTGCTTAGTTTTATTAATTTCGTAATATAAAACGCCGGTTATGAAAAAAAAAACTTAAATTTGTATTGTTCGTGGCTGTTTGCGCCTTATTGCCTTGGCCTTAAACGAAGATTTTACCTACTTTATGCACTGAAGCATGGATGCAACTCACATTCAGCATAAATACGAACTTTACGAGCATGATAAGTGGAAGTTTTTTTCACCTCTCATGCTCGTAAAGCTGTTCTTTATGTCGAGAGAATGTTGCATAAAATAGTTTTTTATGCTCTCGTGCATAAAGTAAAATCTTCGCCAAAGACCAAGACAATCAGGCGCAAACAGCCACAAATAGTAGACACTTTTCTAATATATAAAAATCACGTGTCACGGTGTTTGTTATCGAACTCCTTCGAAACGGCTTGACCGATTTTTATCAAATTTTTTGTCTATATTTTTAGTAGGTCTGAGAATAGGTCGTAGGCTATTTTGTATACCCCTATTCGCAGACGAAGTCGCGGGCAACAGCAAGTAAAATATAAATTTCTTGTTTTTTATATAAATGGTGTTTTATATTACGAAATTAATAAAACTATGCAAATTACACATAAACATTATTATTATAGAAATTGCAATGCATGAAAAATAGGAAATTGTAAATTTGATTTGCAATGTTGCTACTTATCCTTGCAATCGAAGTGAAAAGCAGAGTGTAAAATTCGAGCATTTAACCCATTTCCCCTTCGCTATATGAACGTCTTGGGTAAAATGGGTCGTATTATGCTCTTGCTGTACGGTGGGCTGCAAAAGTGCATGGACACCTCGGGGCGATAATCGCGTGAGCGCGCGCGCGCGCGGATATGTTAAGAACATCAAACGATCAAACACTGCTCACGCGATTATCGCCCGAGTTGTCCATGCACTTTTGCAGCCCATTGTACAGTAATAGTACATTACTGCAGCGGCCGCGAAATAGGGGATTGCCGGCCGAGTAGTTATAGATGGCCGACTGGTAACGAGGCCATCTAGAGATACGAGGCCGGCAATCCCTGTTCGTGGCCAAGGCTTGTATAGAGTTTTTCTCAAACTTGCATCATCATCATCATCATCATCATCACCATCATCATCATCATCATCATCATCACCATCACCATCATCATAAAATCATCGTCATCATCATCATCATCATCATCATCACCATCATCATCACCACCATCATCATCATCATCATCATCAATATCACCATCATCATCATCACCCACCATCACCATCGTCATCACCATCACCTCCATCATCATCATCATCATCATCATCATCATCATCATCATAAAATCATCGTCATCATCATCATCACTATCACCATCATCACCACCACCATCACCGTCATCACCACCACCATTACCATCATCATCATCACCACCATCATCAACATCACCATCATCACCATCACCCACCATCACCATCGTCATCACCATCATCATCATCATCATCACCACCATCATCATCATCATCATCATCACCACCATCATCATCATCATCACCATCACCACCATCATCATCATCATCACCATCACCATCATCACCATTACCAATCACCATCATCATCATCATCACCATCATCATCACATCACCATCCCATCATCACCATCCCATCATCACCATCATCATCATCATCACCACCACCATCATCACCATCACCATCATCATCACCACCATCATCATCACCATTACCACCATCATCATCATCTCACCTTAAATAAACGTAGTGGCAGAATGTCATAATGAACCAAAACTCAAATATTGCTTATAGTTTTTTTTTAATGGCTAAATGCTATTTTTATTTATTTTATTTATTTATTTATTTAGTACTTAAAGACAACAATGTGGTCCACTTGTGTTAGTTAATCTTAATCTAGGTTAGTAACGTATAGTAAAAAGGGATTTAGTGCGCAGGATGCCATAGTACTATAAATAACCGTCATGGTGCTGTGTCACATGAAACAATAGACGATCACTTTGCTGGCCTTGGCCAGCAATGTTGTATGAAATTCCATTATTGACCGCACGGCCGCCCGCACGGCTAGCCGCACCTTCAACGTGACACTTCGTGGCGTATTATAAGGAACATAACGTCAATATTTCATAGCATGTTTGAGAAAAATTACATTAAGTTTACCACTGACAGATGGTTTGCCTTCATTTCATATTCAACTTTAACGAACTACAAATAAAGCCAATTTTAGAATACTGTTACCCACGTTTGCAGATTTTGTAATAGCTACTTTATTTGTATGGTATTAAAGTTGGAAATGAAATGAAGGCAAGCCATCTGTCAGTGGTAAACTAAAAGTAAACGTATTGTACAATCTACTATTTGATCAGGGAAACGAAAAGTCTCCTCGAGAAGCTGCAGTTGACGCGCGAGGAGCCGGCGCTGATCGACGCGGCGGACGCGCACGTGCCGCAGCTGACGGAGCGCTGCCTGCCGCTGCTGCCGCCGGCCGAGCGGCAGGCGCTGCTGGCGGCCGGCCAGCCCGACCTCGTCTGCGTCGCCGAGCGCAGCCACGCCGTCTGGACCAACGGTCTGACCCCCCACCCCAACGTAACGACTAGCGCTAGCGCTTTCACTGTTTCTTTCTCAAACGGTAGGGGAGAGGTGGCGTGAAAGGTACACGTATTGAATGAGACAATTGGCTAAGTAAAGTTTTTTTAAGAGGTGCTAATTATATTTTTTTTCGACAGTTGGCGTTGTGAAGTTCGAGAAACTGCAGCTGTTTTATTTTTATCTCCTATTGTTTACTGGAAATATTTTTTTAAGTGTTCGAGATGATATTTGTGAGATTTAATGGCTAACAAGCCGTTCGTGCTCAGTACTTAGGAGAAACAGAAAAAAAACGAAGTCATCTGTCACTTTTGTCCATGTCAAACCGTTAGCGTTTCGTTTGCTTTGCGTTTTGGTGTGATCAGTGTAATTTTTGGACTATTTTTAACCACCTCCGCACAAAATCCGGATTTTCAATTTTACCGCATTTCTCCACAACCTATGCACGATAATTGAATCACGATTGAATATTTTCGATCACTATTTTGGAATTGCTTCTTGGACAAAACAAAGTAAACGAAACGCAAACGGTTAGATTTCATTTGACATTGACAATTGACTTCGTTTTTTTTTCTATTTCTAATAAGTACTGAGCACGAACCGCTTGTCAGCCATTAAATCTCACAAATGTCATCTCGAACACTAAAAAAAATATTTTCAATAAATAGTAGGAGATAAGAAAAAAACAGCTGCAGTTTCTCGGTCTTGAAGACGACTATTGTCGAAAAAAAATATAATTAGCACCTCTTCAAAAAACTTTACTTAGCCAATTCAAATTTGGGAAGCTTTCTATATTATGAAGCGTTTATTTATACAATAACTGGAGGTGATCGAAACTAGTAACAAAAATTAACAAATCATAAACAGTTAGTTACGCGCCACAGTGGCGCGCGGGACGTTCGACGGGTCAATTCTTAGTTGTTCATTTTCGCATCTTCAAAAAATTTGTATTTTCCCTTTCATAAATGAACTTTTATTTTGAATTGTCCGTTTCAATAAGCGTCTCTTTCATGCCACCTCTCCCCTATAAAATGTTGACAGAAAGAAATTGTGATAGCGATGGCATGTGCCGCGCGTTAGACATTACGGCCTCTGATTTATCTCTGACTAGCTATTGCCCAGCTCTTTCACTAGATTCAGCAATTAACATAGTATTAATATTTTGGGATTTTAAATGGATCCCGTGGTAATATCGGAATAAAAAGTAGCCTATCTGTTATTCCAGACGTCCATACAACGTGAAATTTTAGTGGTTGTTTTCCCGAAACGAGGTGATTTAGTATCGATTGTACAATCGATTTATAATTACTATTTTGACTAGAGTCAAAAATCCAATTGTGAAAAACGAAAGTAGAAAAAGACCGCAAACCAATAGTAACGCTTCGTTGGTACCTAACCTATCGTACGATCGTACGCTACTTGTACCAACGAAGCGTTACTATTGGTTTGCGGTCATTTTCGACTTTCGTTTTTCACAATTGGATTTTTGACTCTAGTCAAAATAGTAATTATAAATCGATTGTACAATCGAAACTAAATCACCTCGTTTCGGGAAAACAACCACTAAAATTTCACGGTGTATATCTATCTACATACCAAATTTCATCGCAAACTTTCGCATTTATTACATTAGTAGGATTCGTATTATTGGAATGCACAGCTGGGCTGAGGATAGAGCAGCCGCTCTAGGTGACTGCTAGCAAGGGGCAAGGTGCACATGAAAGGGGCAAATCTTGTGGTAAAGAGCATTAAAAGAAATTTCAATGGCGGATCTTAAAAGAAGACGCGCTACAAGGAAGGGGGATATAAACCGTGCTCCCAAACGCACCCTCTCTCTACCCCAGTGGTTCCCAACCAGTGGTCGGTCCGTGGACCACCAGTGGTCCGCAGAAGCCAAAATATGGTCCGCGAATGATTTTAAATTTTAATTTTCCATTGAGTTTTTTATTAAAGTTTCAGTTTGATTTTTACAGTTTATTATTTTTTATTAAGTATACACCTACCGTAGTGGTCCCTGCTAACAAGAATAATATAAAAGTGGTCCCTGACCAAGAAAAGGTTGGGAACCCCTGCTCTACCCCGATCAAAGGCTAGACTGCTACTGTAGTACCTTTAAGGGCCGTAAAACGCTAGCTTTGGTCCTGTTGACTATTTTATCCACGTGTAACAAGCAGAAATAAAAATAACAAAGAATCTAGATTTGGGACGTTATTCGGGTTAAATGTAATATTTAAATAAGTAGGTGTTAAAATTACTTTTGTAAACTTAGATTAGTGTTTAAAATTATTTATTTTTAACTGACAGGTATTCAACATGACGATATGTCAACCAAAAACAGCTGGAGCGGTAGCGCAACCAACGGAGCCGATCCTTGGGAGGTATAATTTTTGTAGTGTGAATACCTTTGATTAGTCCCAGTGATGGTTGAAAATCGTAATGTGTCATTGCATTTAAGGTGGTTTTATTCGGTCTTCTGGAACGAAGTCGTGTCCCGTCCCGCTGTCCCGCCACGGTGCTGCAAGCTTGGCCCATTCTGCACGCCCGGATACAAGCGCTATACACGATCATAGAACCCGCGTAAGCTACCTCATACTTAATAATAGTTACGATTAATGGGTAAGGCCGCGGAGCGTCTCGACCGCCAGTACTTTTATGTAACAAATTACTGGTAAATAAAGTGAAAAATTTACAATTTAGTTAGATGGAATGCATCTTTCCGTATTTTCTTTCGTACTTTATGAATCTTTTTACATACAATGGACAACAATCGTTACATATATATAAGTGCAGCGGTTGAAACGCTCCGCGGCCTTACCCTAATGTCATTTTATGACAGCATCACTAAAGTAGTATCGAAATTCTCGTTTGTATTTATGGGAAAATAATCTAATTTACAGACCTGTAAACGACAATCGCGCGTCACTTCTATCCAGAAGCCCCGCATTACCCAGAAAACCTGAAAAAGAAAGAGATGGATACATGCAGGTACATAAAAACCAATTCTGTTAATTTCCGGTTAAACTTTAAAATATGCATAATGTGTTATTTAATTGCAGGTCTGGAAGTATTACATGACAATGGCGTATTTAGTAGTGCCCGCCGTGCCCAGCCCCGTGATACGGTGCGCGAGTCCCGATCTGAGCCTCAGGTACGAATCGTTAAAATTAAGATAAATTTATTAATTTTACTTAATGAATGAGCTATACAATTCTATTTCTGTTATCATTCATAATAACTTCTATTTGAAAAACTACCAACATACATCACTAAACATGCCCGTACAAGATATATTATAAAATTTACTACTTATTATAAGCATTTTAACAGCATTATGCTTGATCTGTTTTCGATTTTTTATGAATATTTAATTTGATTGGCAAAAATATGTTTCAATTCCAAGGTATGCGCAGGTATACGTAGTTTCTTTGTGTTATATTGATGTATTGTGTGAATTGATCTTGGATATTTATTTGCAACTTTTACTTTTCAATAGTTGAACATATAGAGAATGTGACAATATTAATTTAAATAAGCAAATAATAAACCATTCAATATTTGTAAATAATATTAAGCATGCACTTTATATTGATTGATATAATAAGGCACACTGGCTCGATAATCCTGTCGAATATTTGATTATTTGGCGACACTGAAGCCAAAATCGCAGCGACCTAGAATTAGGTAGTTGACACCATTAACCAATAATTGCAGACACACCTTTAACATTAACACTCAAAAGCAGATTAATTTTCTATTAACTGTAAAGTTACATTTTTTGTTGCTTTGAAATAAATGGATAGTCCATTAAAGTAGGCAAATAATAATAAGTCTCAACGTGCTCCATGCCATGACGGTCCATAGAGAGTATGTCAAATGATTGGTGGTGTCATTTACCGAATGAATTGTATAGTGTGCACGATTTTGGTGCTTATTCATTTTTTCAACTTAAAAAGGCGTTTAAGAAGTGCCATATTTCACGAAATTATTATTCAATCTTGAGTTAAACAACTGATCTGATGAATAAAGCGGTTACTCTTGAAAAAACAATTATTGATGATTTGCCAATAGGTTATTTAATAATCTGTAAGAAACACTGTTTTTTATAGATTATGGTCAAAAATTAAACAAAAATACTAACCTATATTTTGCTCAGTCAAGTACAGCGTGGTAAACTAAGCATTAAAAAATATAACAAAACGTATTTTGGGGTCTAAGCTTGTTAGTAAAACCTTCATAGCACCCAAGGCTAACTCAGGTTGGCGCTACGGCTCACGAACTGAATCTAGGAAGACTGTGTTTTGATAAATACGAGTGCGTAATACAAATATATTGTGTAGTGAAACAAGACCTTGGGCGCGCAAGCATGTATGGAATACGGAAAGTTAGGAGTGGGTAACTGTGCGCAACATAATCCTCTGTTCAGTAGCACTGAAGCCGAGACGTGGCTGGGGGGCGGCGCGCTGAGCTCCTCGAGCGAGAGCCTGAACGCGCCGGGCGGATTCTTCACGCTGCCCTTAAGCTATGCGCGCGGACACAAACACCACAAGCGGACGAGGTTGTCATTTGACGCTCGCTATGTGCACGTCGCATTCGTTCCTTCATTATGTCTTTTGTGCATCGGTTCTATCTTGTTACATTATTAAATTCACAATTTGATTAACTTACTTTTGGATTCCTATTGAACTACCTCAACAAACAATTTATTATTTATGATTAGCTTTGACGCACGTCAATTAACTTTTTTATATGATTAACACAGTCGGTTTAATATTTCCTACTGTAAAATTTATTGACATGACCGAACCGAAGGAGCGGAATAACTGACTGAAAAACAACCTGACTAAAGAGTTCTGACGGCACATATATCGGTGGTCTCCCCGCTCGTCTATTTGGACTATTTACTGGGTAGTTTTTTTGTGTCAAATCAACCACGACGGGCGTTCAAGATAGAATCGACTACACAAAGCTATTTCATGTTGGGAGTTTGTTTATCAAGGACCTGTTTCTGTGGTCAATTGTCATCGCTCATCTCACGCAAGGGTTTTGTGCACAGCTAGCGCACATTGTAATCATACAAAAACCTATAGCATATTCAAAAAGGTTAAACATTTTTATCTGTAAAATAAAAGGTGCTTGTTAATATCCGCTAAGGTAGTAGGTACATATACTCGTACATACCTCAACGACGCATACATGCCACACTCATAATTACTAAAATGTTTCGATGTAGCAGGCTTTTTATGTATGTTTTATTTGTAAATGATAACATTTATTTTGTCATTTGAATGAACTATAGTTTTAGCTGCTGTAAAGACGGTATGGTACCATGGAATTTAGCTACTAGTTGCTTGTTGTACTCCTTAGAGAGTTATAGTACTTATAGTATAAGATCCCTTATAGTTATTATTTAAAGGTATTAGATTATATTATAAGTGTCAACCTACACTGATCAACTAACTGAATGAAATTTATTGTAATTAAATGAAATAGGCTAACAAAAATAACATTCATGAGTTACCTAAAGAAATCTGTACAAGGGTATGTGAAAATAAAAAATCTTTGTATATTTTTACAATTTCACTGATTTTGTAATAAAAAACCAGCCAAGTGCGAGTCGGAGTCGCACACGAAGGGTTCCGTACCATTATCTATAAAAACGGCAAAAAATAACGTTTGTTCTATGGGAGCCCCCTTAAATATTTGTTTTACTTTAATTTTTATTTTTTATTTTTTAAGTGAATATATGTATAACTAAATATTCTGTGAATATTTTAAGCGTCTACCTGTTGCCGCTATCAATATCGAGCAAAAACGAGCAAAAAAAAAACACGTTTGTTGTATGGGACTATGGGAGCCCCTTAACATTCATTTAAAGTAAGATTATGCAAACATATGGGTGCTTGCCTATTTCTGCTCAAGGCTATGTGCCAGGTTTAAGTAGATGAATCTAAAGCGATGAATTATTATAATTACAGGCTTTATACTTTCAATAAGTGTTAAAATTATGCAAAAAAAATTAAACGAAACCTTGAGCAGATTTCTTTAGCAAACTTAGTTACATTGTTGGCATATTTTATGTCATAAAAATAAGTTTCATTCGGTAACTTGATCGGTATCGGACGCACCTGTAATGGATCCTGTACTATTACTATAAGTGTGTCGCCACAACCATCGATCCATTCCATTGCAACAAATTACGAAGGGAAGAATGCTACATACTTGTTATGCCAGTAATACCTTTTCCTGAATATGTATTGATTTAGACCTGGTTGGTATTTTTTTCACGACATAGTAGGTACTCATGATGCATTTGTGTGATAGTATAACTATCACACTCACGGCTTTCAAAGTAGAGACGATAATATCTAAAAATTCCGACCGCTCCCTCATGTTTGATACTGACTATACCTTCCCTTCACGTAAAGTGAGGATGGTTTTTCATCTGTGTCTTGTTATACATTTAAATATTACACATATCTTGAAGGGATTTGAAGACGGTCGAATACCTACGATATTTTACCTTATTTCACTGCCACTAAACGCAGCGGAAGCAAGCAAGCGGAGCAGCAAGGTAAAACTATCGTAATTATAATTAATTGATATGGACCTCAGCAAAGTAACGCCTGAATCAATCAAGTATGAATCGTTTAAAGAAAAGTTACCTATTGACGTATTCAAAAAGGTCGGTATGTTTAGCGACTTAAACATATTATTACATGGTATAGGGTTAAAAAAAAATCTTGAAAACTAGTGTCACTACTTAACTCAGGGTTAGCTGTTAAATTGGAGTTACATAGTCGTTTTCAAAAAAATTGTACACAATTAAGGGATTAATTAAAAACAAAATATAATTAATTATTTTTGTGTAACGGAGTTACCCATATTATAGTTAAAATTTTATAAGCTGGGGGTTTAGGACTGCAGAACTCATCTGGTAAAGATAACATTGTTCTCATTTTGTTCTATTATGGACGCACTACAACGCCGACGATCCACCTGAGTACCGCTTACAATGACGAAAGGCCTTTCTTAATGAGTTAAGCTTTTGCAATTTCAACCTTGTTACATAGAGAAGACGGTAGCTATTTGTTTGCATTTTGTGTTACTTGTTCTGATTTGTTATTAGCGGTAGGCTTCAACAAACGAACAATGTTATCTTTACCAGATGAGTTCTGCAGTCCTAAACCCCCAGCTTATAAAATTTTAACCATACATTGTATGACTAACATTCGTTTCACAAAAATAGCGATCGTGATTTTTGTTTTGATTAAGCCGTTAACTATGTACAATTTTTTTTAAAACGATCCTATAGTTAACTCAGGTCCGTGCAAGTCCGCCTAAGTCGCTAAGTTTGGGCACACTGGTCAGTAGCGCTTGTTGTGGTGATTGGTAATTGACTCTAATATTTAATTGAAACAAACGGTTTTCGCAAAGCTATCTCCCTCGGACCGCATACCGGCCGCCGTGCACATTCCTGGTTGGATACTTAAGATACTTGCCGCCCGCCATTTCAATTTCAATATTTTTTCGCAATATTTTCGCTAATATTAACCTCGATCATTTGTTCTGTGCCATTATCCTTAGGCAATTACGATTTTCATCATTACTTCTACGCTCGTTTCTTGAATGTAGTTACATTTGTATATCGGTTGGTCGCTTTTACCAGAATTGTTTACACTCGGTTCTAAGATCCTATACTTTTATACTGATATACTAGCAGTAGTAAGTACAAGTTTAAAATCCTATTTTTTTTTACATAAAACTGACCCGTGATTGACCACTATCTCACATGATGAAAAGTGTAGATGAGGCCAAAGGTGTACCTCACTGGTTCAGTAACAGCCTATTCACTCAATTTAAATGGAATTAAACATCCTTGTGACGAGACTTCGTTATCACTAGTACTAAAGCGACTTGACAGTACCTATTTAATGTTCTTCGTCGGATTCTTATTGCACTGGTGATAACAAAGTTTGCTTATTAAAATTATTGGTAAAACATAATCCAAGCGATATTTGGCTTTTTAAGCAGAATCAGCTTTACAAACCAAGCAGATATGTACCTGTGAGTAGGTAGTAATCCAAATCATGCCCTGGGTTTAGTTGTAAAATGAATGGTTGAATTTTCATGTGTGTCCATTAAAATCTGTGGCATTAGCAAGCTTTTATACTTATATTGAGTTTACTGTTTTATTTTTGTTTTGTCTTATATTTACTTAAATCGTTTATTGTTTTTTTTTTCAGCTTCTTAGTGTTCATGAATAGAAGTTTAAGTAGTAAATAGCACTAATATAAGGCGCTATTAAACGCAAAATAAATAGCCGTGTCAATTCATTATGAATCATACATAACAAACAGGCACAACAATACTGTACCATATTAATAATGATTCCTCCTCTTTATTATCATGGTTGTATGAACACCTGCATCCTCAGTTATCTGTAGTAAACGCAATTCTAATACAAAATTGTTATTTTTGTCAAAATCCTGTTTTTTGCTCAAATAGAGTAATGCAAAGCAACAATCAAGGAACTACCGAACCAGGTATACCAATTGGAGCTGTTCATGGTTTTTTTTAAGAATTTCAAAGATATAAGAGTTAATTATTTTTTTTTACTCCGACAATTAAGAATGTAGGTATTGACTTTAGATTTTTGATGGCTCAACCTCTAATTTCTTCATTAAAATTCATGGTAATGAACTACGTAGTTCCTAATAATTGAATTGAGTAAGTTTTGTATAATATAAGCATTGACTTAAACTGGTTATTATCTGGTACTGGAACTTACTTACTAGGTATAGTGACCGTAAGTGAATCTTGGCCCCTGACATCGGACAACGCCGTGCCATGCGATCCGAGGCCGTATTGTCTAACGTTTCTGACGCTTGCCTTCGCTTTCATCATCATTTTCTGTCTTCGTATTATACCGTTTAACAGAAAGAAATAGTGATTGCGTAGGCAAGCGTCAGAAGCGTTAGATAATAAGCCTGCGGTACTAGTAATCCATTTATCTTCTATATACCTATAAAAGAGTAACGAGTCTGAATAACAGACAACTGACAGCCTAAGTCACAGTAGCTAGTGACTTAATATTTGACAGACATAATCCTTGTGGATCATAGATGAGGAGTATGTAATGATCGGTATAAGAACTTATGATATATTTTCAATTTATGATTATATTAATCACTTAACGGGCGTAACAGCAAAATGGAAAATTTCAAGGTGTAAAATGTTCAAAAAAAAACATACAGACGAATTGAGAACCTCCTCTTCTTTTTGAAGTCGGTTGAAAAGTATAAAAGATGTTTGATTTGAAGTTTTACCTAATATACTCGTAATAATAATATGATATACATAAGTATTAGTGATATAATGTTTTGTATGATATAAAAATATTATGTTCTAACTTAAACTAACCTACTTTATTATAGGTTATACTCGTACCAGTACCTACTTTACTTCATTATACCCACTGAACGTTATATCGAACATAGTTATATCGCACGTACGTCATACTATATTTGATATTACTGTTATATTCATATTTGTTTTATTACAAGTTTTATTATATTGGACGATATTTAGAATATTATATCAGAATATACTAAAAGTGCAATTATCTCTTAATCGTTATATCGACCTGTAATATATCGTTCTTAATAACTTACTCAAGTTCTTATAACGACCGTTACGCACCCTATAGATATGTACCACAAAAGGATTGTTTAGGTGCATTTCCATTTAAAGTGGGGAATTTACATTTTTTTAAAGAGAAAATTGTGGAGTTTTCTTACTCAGAATCACGGACACTATTCATCTTCATACGAGGGGCGTTCAATATAAAGTGAGAATGAGATGCAAACTCTTTTAATATTACGAAATTAAATACTGGCCGGTAAAGCTAATCTATCTAGCTGATTGCTATGAAAAAAAACTAACTGTCTTTTGTTTAAAAAAATATACGGTAATTTCTTTGCAATGCTATTGAGTACTTTAGCGAAAATGGAGAAAATTGAACTGCGCGCCGTTATCAAATACTTGTATTTGAAAAATTTTTCTACGGACCAAGTCAATTTGGATTTGCGGGATACTTTAGGGTCTAATGCTCCTCCGTATTCGACAGTCGCACGTTGGTGCGCCGAATTTAGACGTGGAAGAACATCGACAATGAACGACCCCCGCTCCGGACGCCCTACTACAGCAGTAACTGAAGAAATTGTGAAAAAAGTCGAAAACTCAGTTTTGGCGGATCGTCGTGTCACAGTTCGTTTTATTGCTGAAAATGTAAAGATTTCAACGGGGAGCGTGCATAATATTTTACATGAACGCTTGGGTATGAAAAAGGTATCTGCGCGTTGGGTACCAAGAATGCTTACTGACACGCAAAAACAAACTAGACTAGAGATTTGTCAAGAAGCTTTGAACCTGATGCAGCAAGACCGGGAACTTTTTTTGGCGCGATTTATAACAATGGACGAAACATGGCTCCATCATTACGACCCTGAAACGAAACTGCAGTCTATGCATGGAAAAGGCCATCATCTCCAACTCCGAAGAAATTCAAGGTGAGCCCATCTGCCGGTAAGGTCATGGGCTCTGTTTTTTGGGATGGTAAAGGGGTATTAATGATTGAGTATCTCGAGCATGGAGCCACTATTACGGGCACTTTATACGCCAAACAAATAGCAACATTGCGCAATGAGATCTGCGAAAAACGGCGAGGTAAACGGTCGAAAGTTGTGCTGTTCCACCAGGACAATGCCCCGGCACACAAGTCCGCCGTTGCAATGGTTGCAATTCGTGATGCTGGGTTCGATATCCTTAAGCATCCTCCGTATTCACCAGATCTCGCTCCCAGTGATTTCTACCTATTTCCGAGATTGAAACAATACCTGAGAGGCCAGAAATTTGAAGACGACGACGCGGTAGTCGCTGCAGTACAAGATTTTTTAAGTACTCAAGATGAGACCTTTTTTAAAAATGGAATTTTAAGTTTAGAAAAAAGATATACTAAGTGTATTATGCTAAAAGGTGACTATGTCGAAAAATAAAATGACATTTAGTAAAAGTTGTTTATAACATACTCATTCTCACTTCTTATTGAACGCCCCTAGTACTAGTAATAAAGAAAAAAGTGTCCTTATTTTTTGAGTCACTTTAACGACCGCTTTAGCCTAGTTGGTAGTGACCCTGCCTACGAAGCAAGAGGTCCTGGGTTCGAATCCCGGTAAGGGCATTTATTTGTGTGATGAGCACGAATATTTGTTCCTGAGTTATGGAAGAGGTCCTGGGTTCGAATCCCGGTAAGGGCATTTATTTGTGTGATGAGCACGAATATTTCTTTCTGAGTTATGGATGTTTTCTATGTATTTAAGTATTTATCTAATATATAAAAATCTCGTGTCACGGTGTTTGTTACCGAACTCCTCCGAAACGGCTTGGCCGATTTTTATGATACTTTTTTCTCTACACTCGGTAGGTCTGAGAATAGGTCGTAGGCTATAATTTATATGGCAAAACAACGTTTGCTGGGTCAGCTAGTTTATCTATATAAGTATGTTTATCGTCGTCTAGTACCCATAGTACAAGCTTTGCTTAGTTTGGGACTAGGTCGACTTGTGTAAGATTGTCCCCTAATACCTATTTATTATTTATTTATTTATTTACTTTTGTGTTTTTTAGGGTTCCGTAGTCAACTAGGAACCCTTATAGTTTCGCCATGTCTGTCCGTCTGTCTGTCTGACTGTCTGTCTGTCCGCGGCTAAGCTCAGAGATCGTTAGTACTAGAAAGCTGTAATTTGGCATGAATATACATATCAGTCACGCCAACAAAGTGGTAAAATAAAAAACAAAAAAATATTTTTTTTTAGGGTACCTCCCATAGACGTAAAGGGGGGGGTGATTTTTTTTTTCTCAACTAATCCTATAGTGTGGGGTATCGTTGGATAGGTCTTTTAAAACCATTGCGGGGTTGCTAACATGATTTTTCTATTCAGTGATCTGTTTGCGAAATATTCAACTTTAAAGTGATAATTTTCATTAAAATCGAGCGTCCCCCCCCTCTAAAATCTAAAATGTTCGGTGGAAAAATTTGAAAAAATTCAGAATGGTAGTAAATATATCAAATTTACTAGGAAAATTATAGCGGCTAAGATTGTTTGGAAATTATTTGTAGTTTAAGAGTAAATAGTAGCCTAAGGTATAAAACATACCTAAACTTGGATGATTCCGTACACATACGAAATCCTTAGAAAAATATTACTTGATTTTTTGTAATGGCTACGGAACCCTACCTTGTGCGTGTCCGACACGCTCTTGGCCGGTTTTTTTTTTTCATATACATACATAGTCTATATAGCTCGCTACGATTAGGGTCATTTTTTTATCATCAAAAAACTCTTGAGTTCTAAAAAACACCAAAATTTCTTAATTAAAAAAAAAGTCAATTGTGCACTTTAAAATGAGAATGCCCTTCGTCTTCTCGGCTTTTTCGAACCGGTGGTAAATTCTTCGACATTCATATTCAATTGCATAAATATATTTCGACTTTGACTTTATCCTTGGAGGTTCAGCGGGGGTAAACTGGTTTAGTATATAATGGCGATGGTAGTGATAGTGTTGTTATGTGGCAGCTCGTCCCCGGACTCGCTGAGCGAGCGCAGCGGCGGCGAGGCGCGCGGCGCGGCGGCGCCCGCGGCGCTGCACAAGCTCGCCGTGCCGCTGGCGCGGTGCGAGGTGCCCGAGGTGCGGGACGCCGCCGTCGCCGCTTGCGGCCACATCAACCCCGATGCCCTCAAGTAACCGCTTACGCACTAATTACTCTTTTAGTTTTTGAACGGAAAAAACATGTCTAGTCACCTTAATGGTGGCCATTCACCATCCTTCCAATCGGCATGACGCTACCGATTGGATCAGTTAGAACTGACCGTGTATGAGAGTGGATTGGCATGACAGTTATACTTGACGGCACAATCGAATTTCGGTTCTTTTGGCTTGGTTGGCCATGATTGGATCATGCCGATTGGACCGTGTTGGCGGTCGGCGATCGTCAGTTCAGTCAGGTCAAGATCTTTTGGCATAATCCTCAATTCTTTTAATAAATTTGTATGAGTAAACTGTTTTCTTCCATTAAACACTGTTTGCACCACTCTGCTCGATCTTTTCTTTTTACACGCAAATCAAATCAAAAATCAAAATCAAAACGTTTATTCTGCAAATAGGCCGCAAAGGGCTCTTTTACATGTCACTTTTTTAAACTACCAGCGCTTTCGTAAGGACCATCATTGCCAAGAAGAATGCGCCGCAAGAAACTTGGCAGGAAGTCATCTTATCAAATTAAAATATAATAAATTACAAACTAAAAAACCATACAAATATAGAATTAAATAAAAAATAATAATAATTATATAAAAAAACAATACAGGGATGTATTGGGTCCCATAGTTTAAAAAAAAATATATATCGGAGATAGTCTTCCAATGTCACAATCATTAAAAATGAATGTGTTAAAACACATTTCAGGTCAAGTAACCATTAAACTTTTGGATTTCAAAGGCAAGCTTACGCCTGCCGCCCCCAAAGTTGGCTCACTTTATATTAGCTTCATTTTTTGTTTCATTTTCACTAGTAATATGGCCAAAACGCCGAAAATATCGTCATCTGTCACCGGTGATGCCATTGCTTCAACTGAACGTCGCTGCCGATTAGACAATTGAAACTGATCGTGTGTGGTGTACATAGACGAACTGCAGATTGGATTAAGCCTGCAGCAGCGTCATGCCGATTGGACGATAGGAAGGATGGTGTATGGCCACCATAAGCAACTCTTTGAGTTATAGCGGTTTGAAAGTTAGTCATCCATCACGAAAAATTACTATGGTAACCGTTTTTAGGGTTCCGTAGTCAACTAGGAACCCTTATAGTTTCGCCATGTCTGTCCGTCTGTCTGTCTGTCTGTCTGTCCGTCCGGGGCTTAGCTCAGAGACTGTTAGTACTAGAAAGCTGTAATTTGGCATGAATATATACATATCAGTCACGCCGACAAAGTGATTAAATAAAAAAAGTACAAAATTTTTTTTTAGGGTAGCTCCCATAGACGTAAAGTGGGGGTGATTTTTTTTTCTCAACTAACCCTATAGTGTGGGGTATCATTGGATAGGTATTTGAAAATAAATACGTGTTTACTTAAACCATTTTTTGATAAAGTGAATATTTTCGGAGATATTCACTCCGAAAGTTCAAAATAATGTGTCCCCCCCCTCTAACTTTCGAACAGCAAGTCTAAAAAATGTGAAAAAAATCACGTATGTTAAACTTCATAAAAACTTTCTAGGAAAATTATTTTCAACTTAATCAGTTGAGCAGTTTATAAGTTTTTGTAAAAAAAAATCTAAACTAAGAATGTAATTTAACCGCCATTGCAAGCATTTTTTTTCTTTAAGTACTTATAAGATCACGCTAATAGTATCTTCTATCAAATAAAAAAATTAAATTGAAATCGGTTCATACTTATAATAAAGAATTACATTCTGAACAACCATCAACATACATACTAGTTCTAGTAGACTGCAGATTAGATACCCAATTCGCCGATAGATGGCGCTGTACCGCCGACGTTGAAATTCTGCGCGCGGTGGGAATTGGGACCAAAACAACCACATTAATAAAGTATGCAAAGATTTTTTCGTACCTGCTACGGAACCCTATCTTGTGCGTGTCCGACACGCTCTTGGCCGGTTTTTTTATTTTTAAAGTGAAAATAATATACGCGATGTTTTTTAATCTGTGATCAGGAACCAATTTTTCTCAATCAGTATTCGGTGGCGTTTAAGTGGCAGTTACATGAAACAAAACGTATTTTTTAAAATTTAAATAATGAGTTTTAGAAAATCACTGTTTAATTTGGGGCATTGTCACCCTACGCCAAGAATCTTATCAAACTTTGCTCCTATGTTCTATCTCTTTTCGACACTGTGATATATTGCCAGGTTATATAAAAAAAACCTTATTTTTTTATAGAAATACGAATTATTCGGCATCACCTAATTAATTTACTTTAAGCTAATTTCGACAGAAATTTATATTTTTCTTATAAAACTTTCTGCGATCAAATTTACTTAGTTTTCTTTGTATTGTACAAAAAAAAAGAACCCAATCAAAATCCTCATTTCACCGGTATTTACCTCCTGCGTACTATGGCAACACTATATGGCCGATATGTCAGAATCACGTCAGAATTGTCAGAAGTCATTCACCAATTCAGAGTATTTTTTCGTGAAATAAACGTTTTTCGTCGATTTACTTGGGTTATGCGCTATATATTGCATAGTAAAGCATTGTAGGAGTAATTGGAGGCGAAAATCCGGCATAAAATTTAACAGGTGAGTACTTATTTTACGAAAATGTTCATAAATCTTACTGACAATCAATTTTCCTCTATTTTGCTTGCAAGCTTTGTTAGTTTTTATTGAAAAACCCCACGAATAGGTTTATAATGATAAGTTAGAAGTATAATTTTGTTTATTTGGAGTTAAACATGACCATAAATGAAAAATTTAAGAATGTGTGGTTTTACAACTAGGGTGGCCAATTCTTTTTCATGCATGGTATTTACCTCGTATTGAATGGAGCTAAATCTATCAACTTGGTACAGTTTCTATCTTCATAATTCATATCACAGTATATAATAACATGTTTATTGTTTGTGTCTTTACAATTAACATGAATAATATTAAACATTGCAGTTTTCCAAAAGATGAAAGAAGGAGGAAGCATTGGCTGTCGATTCTACCGATAAAGGGAAAGGTTTCAGAGCGTTCGACAATTTGCAGCTTGCATTTTAAGCCTGAAGATTATGACCCAGGAAGGCTGGGACGCCTACTCAGTACAAAACGATATTGTCCTCACATGTGTAGAAAGAAAATAAAGAAACTGTTATAACGTCCTAGTATTTTATTATTTTTTTCCATTGACAAATACTTCCCTTATGTTTTGCAGTAAGTATTTGTAGCGTCCTCAGATAAAAGGTAACCTTTTGCCGGATATCAGTAAGGCCGAGTAACTGCAGAGTGGCATAGAAACGCAACCAGAAATGGACCTTATTGACGACTGACAAATTGGTACCTTTTAATTGAGTTTGTGAGGATGGATGTTCACTTTCATGATAAATCGGTTGAATAAAAATTTACTAAAAAAATTGAATTGAATTGAAATTGGTTGAATTTCATAAATTACAAAATCAATCTGTTGTATAAAAATATCGTCACTACTTTCAAAAAAGCTCGTATCTCAGAATCGATAATCTGTCCAAGTGAACTTTACTGAGTATGCATCAAGGTTCAGTTTGGTTTAAGTATTAATTTAAGATACGAGCTTTTTTAAAAGTAGTGACGATATGTCAAATTCCGCGGGATATTCCTAATGTATGCTTAATCATGGACACCCTAAAGAAAGAGATACAAGATCGGCGTGACGTAATTCATGGTCATTTTTACTGACTTCAAAGGAATGTTCGGTATGCAATATCCAGTTTGTATATAAGATTCTTGCCCTACGCATGATTTAGTCTATGAGCTTAAAACCTCTTTGACAAATCAGTTTCTTAAACAAACTTTGATGCGAGACCTGTCGAATTGCCCGCCAAAGCGATGACACTTTACGAAACTACTTCAACAAAATTTAGGATGACCATAATAATATGTACATTCGATGGATGAAGGAAGTTTTAACAATAAAGTTTATTTTTTAATGAAACGGAGATTTCACTACTTTTAGACGAGTTTCCATTTTGACTATACTATTTTTACACCTATGATGAGTTCTGTGACGTTTCGAGTTTGACAGTTTTAGAAATGTACTTAGGTACCATTTATGAAGTAAACTATCGATTTTTCTAAGAGTTATTAGTGCCTATTTTCGGAGTAGTTGCATTATATTTTAAAAAATAATATTTTTCCAGATTTCCGCCCACGGCTTCATTCGCGTGGAAAGTGTAAAGTCTGGTTGCATCAGCTAATAGAGATCGTTATCAATGTGCAGTTTTCATAGCAAAGTATGGTCGGCAAACAAATAAAATATAAACCTACCTACCCGAATACCTATAGAATAAAAAGTATTGTATGTGCTAATCAATGCGTTAAAATAAAACAAAAAATACAAATATTTCTTTATTCGCCAGTTTCAGAAGAAATTGCACCATCATTACCACTGTCAGAATCTGTGGTATCCCTGACCGACAGGTCGGGTTTTCTGCTAAACGCCTGAGCGATTTTGCGGTCCAAGTTTCGGTTTACAGGTCGCGTTTTTCGGCCGCTTTTTGGTGCATCATAAAAGGTAAATTCCTCATCATACTTCCGATTAGCTGTACGTACGGCTCCGATGCAACTTTGTGCTTATATTTTCAGGAACACCCGATAGCCGCGTTTACAAAATCTTACAAGTTTTGTTTAAAAATTTAAAATATCTTAGTGTTCACTGCTATCGAATAATGAACCGCGGCAATTGCCGATAATGTTGTGTCACGTCACTACTCTGTTCCGTTTCACACATTGCGTCATTTAAAAAAATAAATATTTTTCTATCGTATTCGATGGAGTCTATTTAATGGACACTGATATTGCTATATATTTTTTAAAAGTACAGGTTTACATTTTTTTGATTATTTTGCTTCAAAATATAAATTACTTTTAAAAAATATTTTGCAAACGTGGACAATTTTCAAGTGTTACAGAACTCATCATAGGTGAAAAATACTATAGGGATCAATATTGTTCAACTCCTGATCACCGATTAAAAATCATCGTGTACCTATATTGTTTTCAGATATACATATTTAACTCAATGACACTCATAGTACTTTGCGAGCTCTACATTTTGAGATTTAAATCTCAGTTTTTAAAAAAGGTGACTAGAAAATATGTTATTTCAGTGAACCCTTCCTTTATAGACATCGAAATAGGTATTTAACCTCACACTTTACTGCGGCTCTCCATGAAGTTACGGCTGTTAGCAACTGTAGCCTACCAATGTCACAAGATGGGGCCAGCCGCAGCCCTCGTACAAAGCTATTTGACACGTACCGTTTGCTAGTACGAATTTTCCAAACTAATACATAACACCTTCATTTTTAGTGTTCCGCACCCAAAGGGTAAAAACGGGACCCTATTACTGAGGCTCCGCTGTCCGTCCGTCTGTCCGTCTGTCACCAAGCTGTATCTCATGAACCGTGATAGCTCGACAGTTGAAATTTTCACAGATGATGTATTTCGGTTGCCGCTATAACAATTAATACTAAAAAAACAATAAAATAAATATTTAACAAATGTGATTTTTTCCTCTTTTTTGCTCGATATTGATAACGGCAACAGGTAGACGCTTGAAATATTCACAGAATATTTAGTTACATATTCACTTTAAAAATAAATAATTAAATTAAAATTAAACAAATATTTAAAGGGGGCTCCCATACAAAAAACGTGATTTTTTTGCCATTTTTATAGATAACTAGCTTTTGCCCGCGACTTCGTACGCGAAGACAATAACTTTAGTTGTTTGGATGAAAATTGGCACACAGGTAGTTTATTACATGGATTAACACATAGGATAATGCCAGGAAAATGAAAAGTTCCCGTGGAATAGGAATAAGTGAATTCTATAGCCGCTAAGCCGTGGTGCCCTAGTGGTCAGACCTATGGACTCTTAAGCAAAGGGTCGTGAGTTTGAGCCCAGGCTTGCACCTCTGAGTTTTTCCGAATTCATGTGGTAAATTACGTTTGAAGTTTACCATGAGCTTTATATTGAAGGAAAACATCGCGAGGAAAGCTGCACACACCTGAGAAGAAATTCAATGGTGGGTGTGAAGTTCCCAAATCTTACTGCCCAAGTCCTCTCGTTCTGGGAGGAGGCCTGTGCCTGATTCAGAGACATCGTAGCTTTTTATTATTAGTAAATCATTTTAACAATCAGCCCTTATATTCAATTTACTTATTTCTATCCCGTGGGAATTTAGTATTTTCCAGTAGAAAAGTAACCTGTGTCAATCAGGGATACTGTAGCATACTATTAGTGAAAGAATTTTTTAAATGAGCCACAAATTTGGATTGACTTACTTCTATCCTGCGGGAATTTTGCATTTTCCCGAAGAACAGTAGTCTATACCAATCAGTAATAGTGTAGCTTTCTATTGGTGAAAGAATTTTCAAAATCAGCCCCGAAGTTGAATTCAGTTTTTTCTATCCCGTGGGAATTTTGCATTTTCCTGAAGAAAAAGTAGCTATGTCAATTGGGGATAGTCATATCATATCATATGAAAGAATTTTTAAAATCAGTGCCGGTGTTGAATTTACTTATTTCTATCCCGCGGGAATATTTTATTATCCCGGAAAAAGTACCCTATGTAAATAAGGGATACTGTAGTTTACTATTGGTAAAATAATTTTTTAAATCAGCCCCGAAGTTGAATTCACTTATTTCTATCCCACGGGAATTTTCATTTTCCCGAAGAAGAGTAGTCTTTACCAATCAGGAATAGTTGTAGCTTTCTATTGTTGAAAGAATTTTCAAAATCAGCCCCGAAGTTGAATTCAGTTTTTTCTTTCCCATGGGAATTTTGTATTTACCCGAAAAAAAGTAGCTTTTGTTAATCGGGGATATTCATATCACATAATATGTAAGAATTATTAAAATCAGCTACGAAATTTAAATAATTTATTTCTATCCCGTGGGAATTTTGAATTTTCCCGCATAAAAAGTAACTTATGTCAATCAAGAACAGTGTAACTTTCTAATGATGAAAAAAATTTTAAAATTGGCTCAATAGTTTCAGAGATTCTGCTATAAACAAAAAAAAACAAAGAAAGTTTAGATATTTCCCTATCCCGTGGGAATTTCGAAAGATATATACTGTGGTGGGTTTTTTTTGTAGGACTATTTAAGATAAACATTTCCATCATACATTACATATGTGTAACTCTAGCGGTTTTGGCATTCCTGCGAAGAATTCGTTTATCGCTATCCCTCGGGAACTATGCAATTTTCCGGGATACAAATTATCCTATATGTTAATCCGGATTATAAAATATCTGTGTGCCAAATTTCAACAGAATCCGTCAAACCGTTTTAGCGTGAAAGAGTAACAAACATCCATCCATACATACATACATTCTTACAAACTTTCGCGTTTATAATATTAGTAGGATGGTACGGAACCCTTCCTTCGGAGTCCGACTCGCACTTGGCCGGTTTTATTTAATTTAGTTGCATAAATCACCCGTGTGATGTCGGGTTTAGAAGTACCACCTCTCCATTTCTTCCGTGGATGTCGTAAGAAGCAATTGAGGAAATAGGTTAAGGTATAGTCAAAATTTTATAAGCTGGGGGTTTAGAACTGCAGAACTCATCTGGTAAAGATAACATTGTATTCGTTTGTTCTATTATGGACGCACTACAACGCCGACGATCCACCTGAGTACCGCTTACAATGACGAAAGGCCTTTCTTAATGAGTTAAGCTTTTGCAATTTCAACCTTGTAACTTAGAGAAGACGGTAGCTATTTGTTTGCATTTTTTGTTACTTGTTCCGATTTCTTATTAGCGGTAGGCTTCAACAAACGAGAACAATGTAATCTTTACCAAAATGAGTTCTGCAGTCCTAAACCCCCAGCTTATAAAAATTTAACTATATATTGTAGGCGATAGGCTAGCAAGCAGTCACTACTGTACCACTTTTATCTAACTTTAAACTAAAATTGCTAAAAGTACCCCCGAAACGTAAATGTTCGTGTGCACTGCCTACCCCCCTAGGGGATACAGGCGTGATGTGTGTGTAGTTGCATAAAACTAATGACTGAGACATAATTTTGACGATTATCTAGAGATTTGATGGAAGAGCTCGTGCCTCTTCTTCGGGAAGCAGTGGACCGCAAACAGGAGAACATGCGCCGGCGGCGTCGTCGCGATGCGCTGCGTTTGAACCTAAATAAGATGTTGCTGCTCATTGCACAACGGAAGACCCTTGCTAACAGGTACTTATTTAAAGAATTTTTTTATCGTAATAAATTTACTTACATGATTTTGAAACACGTATGATGCTACAGTTAGCACCAAATAAAAGAAAGTGGCCAAGGTGTTTAAATATATCTGAACATTGTCTAACGATCTTGTTAATAGAAAAGTGTGTGTATTTGAACACTGGCCGCTCCTTTATTTTTAATGCTAACTGTACGAATTCGTTAATAGTTGTAATTTTCTGAATAGTTTGACGATGAGTTTCTGCCTATGGTTGATAAAAAAATATGTTGCAGCTCGTTCGCGTTAGATGGCGGTAGCCTCCATCCATCACTAACGGAGTATCTGGACGGCGTTCGACAATGCCTAGAGGTAGAAGCTGAAAAGGACGCACCAGCAGCTAGGGAACAAAGGCTTACTTTCGCTGACTTCGTCACCGAGCTTATCCAAAGTTTCCCACGTAAGACTACCTTAGCTTATTGAATCATTTATTCTGTAAATCGCACCATCTTTAACATTATACTTATTCACTTTTTCTTTTTCAGTTGAAATGTACGGATCCTTGATGAAAAAGGATTTGTGTCGCAGCCTGTTTTCCTTGTTCTCAGGATGGTGTGGGCCCTTAGCGAAGCATTTAGGTACACTTGTGCCTCAGCCACCTACTCAAGAAATAGATGACAGACTAAATTTATCTGCTTTAAAGGTACATTTCAAAATATCATTTTATTATTTACTTTTAAATGATCCATAAATGCAAAAAAATAAGCTTGGTCATGAGTTGAATCGTTAGAAAAGCAATACTTAAATCTATTTAAATTTCAAATGGCACCGTTCTAGGTTTTTTATGACCATTTTAAGTAGCATGATAGGTTATAATTATAAACACATTATATTTCTTTTAACATAGGCTATGAGCGCATTAGTTTGCTGCGGATCATGTTTTGCACCGAACGCACTCGCTGAAGACGGTTCCCTCTATCCATGGCTCAGTGAAATGCTTTCATCAACTAATGACAAAGTAAGTACCACTTTTAGAAATAACGAAATATTAATATAACTCTCTGTCTAATGGCAAAAAATACACATTTTGACTATTTTTAGATATACGAGCTGGCTCGGGAGACTATAGTTCTCCTCCTTGACTGCAATCCTGACATTGGGCCTTTGCTCGACTGGACGGTGGATAAGTGCTTCACAGGGCCACCCCGAGTAGCAGACGGATGTTTCATGGCCCTTGCTACTATCTTCAGTGCCAGGTATGTAAAGAAAATATACACAAACTGCTACCTTTTTAGCAAATTATGCTCAATTTTACGTGTATGATTCCCGACTTTTTCAGTTTATTTATATGGTAATAAATACTTGTTCAGATACGTACTTGTGCTAAAACTGTCTTAACTTAAGTTGGCAATTGCAAGACATATCAATCTGCCATTCATTACAACATAATACGTCGCAAATAGGGTACCTACAAATTAAAGTTAGTTAAGTAGGGTTAGGTAGGTTGGGTAGGTCCCATTAGTTCTATAGAACTGATATATTTCGTACTATTTGAACTCTATTACTTCAAGATGTCACAGTCACAGAAATCGACGTCGAATAGCTAATCGCATGTAATATTTAAATTGCATCTAACGTTCGCAACTATTGTTTATATACCTATCGTATCAAATGTTATTAAGACCTGAAATATTGCAAGTGCAATAACAGTTTTTCTACCAAAAATCTTCTACGGTTAAATATTTTAACAGAGCATTCATATTCTCAATATGAGCGACATCTGGGGTCAGATTAGTACACTCACTAAAAACGAGGGTTCTAAAACTCCACTTCTGTATTTTGTTGGAAAGCGACATCTTTTATTGATGACTAGAACCATGCCAAAGGGTGAAACTGAATACTTCCCTAATGTTTGTCTATGCTAGCGACATCTTGCGAATGTTCTTAGAGCGATGTAGTCCAGAATAAGCCTTCCAACGCCGAATAAAAAAGACTACTACTTTTAACTTTTCTTCTGACTAATGTTGCTATTTGCTTTGTGCGAGTATGGTTACCAATTTATTTATTTACAGCAATGAGCAAAATTTATTATCGATGCTTTTCCCATGCACTAGTGATCGCTCTAAGTTTTGTTTGTAAAAATACAATTTCATAGAAAGTTTAAAAAATAAACAAAATAATAACTCAATTCTCTTCTTTGTTGTTATTTTATGGTACAATGGTACTCATTGCCCAGCTATCATTTAAAACACGCATTGTGTAAACTTTATCACCATTTCCAAAAATTAACTTACCTACGAAAAAATATAGACTTAAACAAAACTAAAAAAATATATAAACTTACAAACAAAAGTGAACTAAATATTTACTAATGAACTGAAACAATTACTTTGCTCACTTGCGACCATAATAATAATAAAAAGAAAGTAAGTAAGTACGACTTTCTTATGATAGTTGCGTTTATGCAAGAAATGTGTGTTCATGCAGTCATGTGTTCAGTTACTTTGGTGGTGGTGATAGTTGGGTTTGTGTGTTTTGTGTGTGTTCGTACAGTGTGGAGGTGGAGGAACTGCATGAACACAATTTCGTGCATAAACGTAACTATCATAAGGTCGCGGGTGAGCAAAGTGATATTGATAACCTATTACATCGCGATTCGTTTTTCGTTCAATTCTTATTTCGTCTCATTCTGTACTCGTCTTCGTCTTGTTTGCTATTAGTCACTATCTTTATTGGTCAAATTCAGCAACTTGTCTATCTCTTAAAACGTCTTATTCGTTTTGTCCCTTTCGTTTTTTGTCTCATTTACTTATTCGCCAAAATTATTTCGATACGTTCGATGCTAGTAAATGAATGTTCGTAAGTAAATGAGACAAAAAACGAATGGGAAGAACGACGAATGAGTCCAAGGAAGACCGTGACGAAAAACGAATAAGACTTATTAAGAGAGAGACAAGTTACAGAATTTGACCAAATAAGATAATGTCGGATAACGAACAAGACGAAGTGACGAATACAGAATACAGAATGAGACGAAATAAGAATTAATCGAAAAGCGGATGAGGCGAGATAATAAATAGGATACCGGTTATTATTATTAAATCAGAAATTTTAAAAGGCGTTGTTCATTCATAGTTAATGAACATTAATGAAAGGCTAGCAATCGAAACTTACTCTTTCTTTTTTTCAACCTTAGTAATTAAATACCAGTCTTAGGTTGGTGTACGAGTATGTTTAATTTATGCAGTGTTGTTACGATAAAATTACTGAATATACAGCAAATGGAACCGCGATTAATAAAAAAGGACCGTCGCCAATTCATATCAAGCCGACTATTGAGTGAGACAATAAAGAGTAGAATTGATTGAGGTTGCCACTTTCTTCATAAATTGTGCGAATATGGCTCAATAATGTCTTCGTCGTGCTTAAGGGGCTATGCACACAGCCTATTGTTTACGCCCAAACGACATGCGTTTACGACGCCGTATATGCCCTAATGCTAGTTCATAAGGTGATTGAATATCGTTTTCATCACTTAAGCTCTGAAAGTAGGTTGCATTTAACTTGAAATCCGTGTTGTAAATTCGATTTACATCTTTTTAAAAATCGAATGGTGCTCCTTTGTATTCACGAACTGGTAAACAAGGAGATTGTAATGCGTAATACTTACCTCCAAACCTCCATGCTGGCATAATGCTGCTGGCCAGTGCTGGCTGAATGTGCCAAAGCCAAAGAGCGCGAGGCCATTAAAAAAAAACAAAAGATGGTTTGTCGCGATAAATTTTCTTCCGCTCTGTTAGGTACAAATTGCGTATACATTTTTAACATAAAGTTTTTTTTTATTTCCTCGCATTTGTGATGAAAAGTAGTGTGCTCAACTCGAGTGTAAATGATCAATTACACCGCGAACTATAAGCACCCTCGCTCGCTTTGCTCGCTCGTGCGCCTAAATAACTTGGGTGTAATTGATCACTTACGACCCTTGATTATCAATCTACTATTAAAACGCGTCACCTGCACGTCATCTGCGTGTAAATACCGTACTCTACCAAACATTAACACATAAATAGCAACCCCCGTGCAAGGTTTTAAAATGGTCGGGCTTATCCGCAATAAAAGGGATAAAATATATTTATTTCTTGCTTTAGATGTCGCATTCTATACACGCGCGGATTTGTCGTGTAGGGATCTTATCGCGTGGGATATCGTTAAGGTGATCTTTAAATAATGTTTATTATTTCTGTACACGGTTTTCTATGTATTCTGGACAAAAGGTTTCTTACAAGAATAAAGGCACTGAACAAGAATAAAATTACGAAATTAGGCCTGAAAGATGAAAAGGAGGGGTTAGGGTGAAGAATGACTATGTCCGCGAAACGTCGTAATCGTATAATACCTTAGTAAACACAATGACTTTTTTAACAATGACCAGGTAAGCAGTAGGTATGTCTTGGTTGCACGATTGTCATATGACTAAGTAGGTTTTGGGCCATATTGCATGATGCATTGGTCGTAAAATTACACATTAGGTATTTTGTCTAGATAGTACAACGTCTTGGATTAAAAGTTTCTAGGTAGCAAAACGTCGTGAACGCACAACGTCCAAGTTATAACAGATAATGAATTTAATATTTGTATAAAAGCAGTGGTTTACATGAAGCAAGCAAATAATATTTTAACAAAAAGGTACTGTTACTTTATTCCAACTCAACTATTATCCAATATGCTTAGTGTAAGTTTTACTTCACCAAATAGTTTTCGATCGCGTTTACGTAAAAAAATCAATTACTATAGAAAGAAACATGGACAACGCCTCCGCGCGCGCGCGTCCATGTTTCAGTAGAATTGAAATTTTAACGTAAACGCGATTGAGAAGTCTTTGATGAAGTAAAACTTATACTAAGCATACTGATTTTGACGACTCTTTCCTTGTTATTCGATTATGTCGGCGTTTTGCAACCGAGACTTCATAAATATTTGGCTAAATGCTTATTTTGTCATTTTACTATCAATATGTTCTACTACTACGTCGATTTGCTATTAGCACATTGCGCTTATTTGGCCATTTTGTAAACAAAGACCTTGTACAACTAAGTCCAATTTTATACCCAGTCATTATAATATTATGACATTTTATGTGCTTGGACATTTTACCATCGTAACCTAATACATGTTAGACCTTCTTCTTACATCGACCCTACCTAACCCAAAAGGAGGATTTCAGATGATTTTTTTTCAGACGTCTTATTATAATTTACCTATTTAAAAAATTACTTTTCCTTTTATGCATTTATTGCTTACGCGAAGTAAAATGTAGAGTAAATTGCACATTAAATGTTACTAAATATGGTGACACAAAAATGATTTTTTTCTAATCCATAAATTACGTCACTCATATCATTATTTATTAGATTTCCCCTTCCTTCCCCTTCTTTCACTTGTTACTGTGAAAATCTGATTTTTTTTTTCAGTTTTCACGAGTGATTGGATAAGAAATCGTCTTCGCATGCACCCCTCCTAAAAGTGTGACGTAATTTCCGGATGACCGTAAATTGTCTAAAAATTTTTAATGCCGAGAGACTCGAATCAGATATTTAGAATAGAATAGAAGAGAAAATATTTATTCGCTCTTCGCACAGTACATAGAACACAGAAAAACACTTTAAAAAGAAATACAATGTAAACACTACAAAATTCGAAAACCGAATTTCGCACCGTACCGTCCCTCCCACTCTCGTATTAAATAAAGCATCAGTGGGACGGCAAGATACGAAGCCCGAATCTCACTCCCCGCAGCTAAAAATAAAAATAAAATAATAACAATACATAGCAAATAAAAAAAGTATTAAGTCTATTTAAATTATTTTTTAGGTACAGTCAGGTTACGAAAACCTTTACACTTTATCATTAGCAGTTAGCAAATACAGTCATTCAACATAAGAAAATAAGTCGAGAAAAAGAACAAACACACTGAAACGTTCAGGCAATTTTTTTTACACAGCTAATTTGGTGCACCTATCCGTACTTGTTTGATAATTATTTGATAATTTGGGAATGTGGTGCTCTGAAATCTGGTATAGTTATGTAGTTGAGTACATTTGTATTGTAGACACTAATATTTTTTTATTCTATATACTATTTTCATACTCCTTTTTTTACAATTTGTAATTGTACCGTATCAATAAATAATTTGCTATCGAAAACCTGGTTTACAGGTCAAATTGTTGTTTAAATAAAAAAACTAAAAACACGCTTTAAAAAATAAAAAATAAATTTTAATAAATTTCAAATCACTATTCTTATAGTGCAGTAAAAATCTTAATAAGCAATTATTATATTGTTATATCCAGATCAAAATTTGTAAACAATTCCAAATATTGATAAAATAAATAATAATAGTTTAAAATATTTTATTGTAAAAAAAGCGTGGGGTGCATGGTGTCAATTGTCAAGGATTATCATTTTGATAACATCTTAAAAAGCACCCCACGCTTTTTTTACAATAAAATATTTTAAACTATTATTATTTATTTTATCAATATTTAGAATTGCTTATTAAGATTTTTTACTGCACTATAAGAATAGTGATTTGAAATTTATTAAAATTTATTTTTTATTTTTTAAAGCGTGTTTTTAGTTTTTTTAAACTATTATTTATTTTTTATTTTTTAGTTGCATTTTTTTTTCTTCTTAACTTTACCCCCCTCACCTACAACCCCCAAACCCCCTAAACCCAACCCCCCAACATCCCCCACCCCATTTCCCCAAACCCCCCCAAACCCCACACCCTTACCCCCAATCCCCTAAACCCCCCTTACCCCCCTCCTCATTTTACAAACCCCCGAACCACCTAAACCCAACCCCCCTAACAACGAACCCCCCAGACCCCCGGAACCCCCCCCCACACCCCCTCCCCCACCCCGCCACCTGCCCCCCCAACTCCTCCCACACCCCCCACCCCACCACCTACCGCCCCCCCTTCCAGTTCCATCATCAAACCCTTGTTACCATCTAGGCCTCTTACCCCCTCCCCATTTCCCACAACCCCCCAAAATCACTTACCCCCGAACACCCCAACACCCCCACCCTATTTCCCGTAAACCCCCCATCCCCTAACCCCAACCGCCACACCCTAACCCCCAACCCTCTAAACCCCAGACCCCCTTACCCCATACCCCATTCCCCCCCCACCCCGCTACCTACCCCCTTCCAACTCCATCATCAGACCCTTGTTACCATCTAGGACCAACGTACTCGTCAAAACGAATCAAACGAGCCCAAACTCGATGGGGTTGTTTCGTTTTATTGTGGAGTGCCTTTGGCCATCTTCCAGCTCCATCATCAGACCCTGGTTACCATATGGGATCAAAGTGCTCGTCAAGACGAATCAAACGAGCCCAAACTCGATGGGGTTGTGTCGTTTTATTGTGGAGTGCCTTTGGCCATCTTCCAGCTCCATCATGAGACCCTGGTTACCATATGGGATCAAAGTGCTCGTCAAGACGAATCAAACGAGCCCAAACTCGATGGGGTTGTGTCGTTTTATTGTGGAGTGCCTTTGGCTATCTTCCAGCTCCATCATCAGACCCTGGTTACCATCTGGGATCAAAGTGCTCGTCAAGACGAATCGAACGAGCCCAAACTCGACGGGATTGTGTTGTTTTATTACATAGTTCCTATGGCCACCATCCAGCTCCATCATCAGATCAGCTCCATGTTACAATAATATTGCATTGTCATCCAATTTACACATATGTGCAAAATTTCAGCTCAATCGGAAACCGGGAAGTGGGTCAAAATCGCGCCCTAAGGAGTCGGTTACAAACATACAGGTGAAGCTAATATAAAGCGTGTAAAAATCAAGCATTGACCACTCTATCGCTTAGGTTGCGATTCTGTTTTGTCAAGTATTTCCGTGTTATAAAGATATATAGAGAACTTAATTTATTGAGAATTATCTTCTAATATATAAAAATCTCGTGTCACGGTGTTTGTTACCGAACTCCTCCGAAATGGCTTGACCGATCTTTATGAAAGTTTTTTCTCTGTATTCGGTAGGTCTGAGAATAGGTCGTAGGCTATTTTTTATCCCCCCCCCCCCCATTGTTCGCAGACCGAGTCGCGGGCAACAGCTAGTTTAAAATAAAAATATTGGTAAGCATTTTATCGTCATCATCGTCATTCCAGCCTATACATCCCACTGTAGGGCACAGGCCTCCTCTCAGAATAAGAGGACTTGGGCCGTAGTTCCCACGTGGGCCCAATGCGGATAGGGAACTTCACACACACCATTGAATTACTTCTCAGGTGTATACAGGTTTTGTCACGATGTTTTCCTTCACTGCAAATCATCATCATATCATTAGCTCATGGTAAATTTCAATTGTAATTTCATTTCGCACATAAATTCCGAAAAACTTTCTGCTTGAGAGGCCATAGGTCAAATCGCTAAGCCATCACGGCTATTAAAGCAAGCATTCTATAAAACTGATAAAAAAAGAACATAATCTAATATATAAAAATCTCGTGTCACGGTCTTTGTTACCGAACTCCTCCGAAACGGCTTGGCCGATTTTTATGAAACTTTTTTCTTTACACTCGGTAGGTCCGAGAATAGGTCGTAGGCTATTTTTTATCCCCCTCCCCCCCCCCCTCCCATTCTTCGCGGACGGAGTAGCGGGCAACAGCTAGTATTATTATAAAGAAAATCTGGTATTAGGAATCTGATATTTCGACGAGCAGGTTGTCGTCAATTAAGTTTTTCAATTATAGACCTAAGGGAACGAGAGAATAGGTGCGGTTGCGTGCTTTAATTTGGGACCCATTTCGAAAAAATATCCTTTGAATTCCTATACGATATGACAGGACTGTCAACCTTAAGTGGGTCCCAAATTAAAGGTCATGACTGTACCTTAAATTCTATGAAATCATTAATTACCTTTGTTAAGTATAGTAAACAAAAGCTATGACTATGATGTTATATTATAAAAGGAAAAAGAAACTCTTCTTTTAATATCAAACGAAGGATCCTCCCATCTAAACATTTTACTCCGAATAGCGTGCCGAATCCATCAGAGGGCTAATTTGATTCAACCTCCGTGAGACCTATTATATTGTTGTCCGCTTTCTTGAGAGAAGTGACCCATTGAATATTTGAAATGGAGGGGCTGTAATTTGTTTTTTTTGACTAACAATATTATATCTGTTTTTTAATACCTATTTATTACGTTTGAAGTTAAATGGAGTAGCAGCTTTGAATTTAATATCGTAAGGATCCGTGCCGGACCCAAGATATTTGAAGACAGGATTTGGCGTCACTTAGTTGTGAAGTACTGAGACCGCAAGAGCATTCTTTAGTGGCGGCTTTTTATTTTTGTATATTAAAGAGGACAAACGACCAGTAAGTACTAATTATGCCTCATTTACGAAAATCTCAAAGGGAATTGGCATTGATCACTTTTTTACTATGTGGTCTAATTCCAAAACCATTTCGAGGTATAGGTTTACTAAATCATTTTATAACATTGTAGTAAAAAAATAATAAATGATCGCGTGTATTTTTGTAAAATAATGTTTGACCTTTGTTTGACCTTTCTGTGGGCATTAACTTTGAAATTCTTTGCAACAAGAAAAAAAAGCCGTCCGTCTAGTCTCTCTATACCTACTATTCTCTGTCACTTCGACGTAGTTATCATCTGTCAGTTTAAGGATACTATTTTGAAAAACATTCTTCGCGTTTTTCATATTTTAATAATGGATTTATACAGGAAGTGTTTCATTCCTACTTGTGGTAATGATTCTGATAGCCCAAACAAATTAATTGTTCGCATTAGAGAAGATTTACAAGAGAAGTGGTGCCGCAAAGTTAATTCAAAGTTTACAAGATGTACTTATTGTTTTGAGGATCATTTTAATGTAAGTATGGATTAAATCCGCCAAAGAACTTTTAAGGGAACACTTCTGACCATTTTATTTTATACGTACAAAAAATACTATAGCCGTAAATCGTTTTTACCCATTCTCTTGGAAGAATCGGCAACTTTAGTGTTATTGTTATTGTAATGTAAAGTGACATTATCAGATGACAACAAACCATCGATTGTGAAACATTTTTTATGTCATTATGTTTGTGTGTGTGTACACAGATTCAGCCGCGGCATGTAATTTACGAGAAGTCATATCTCAAATTTTCAATAAATTATAAAAAAATATGGGAGTGATGAATGGTTGAAATATTCAAATTAGTTTCTTAAAATGCTCTATATTTTCGATAAAAAAAATAAAAAGGGGGGGTTAGAAAAAATGATCAATCCCAATTGGTGATGGAGGTGAGCTCACCACCTCTTATTACCGAATACCTACTAATGACATCGCAAAAGAGTTACGAGTAAAGTCTGACATGGGTATAAGTAGACTAGCGAAAATTTATACGTTATTGAATGGCTAATTATAAAAAAATCTAAGGCTAGGCTCATAAATCTGTACAGATTGGAACTATGAGCCTGCGGGCGCATATTTTCGGACTATGGGTGAGCACCTATTATGTACGTTTGACGTCAATAATGCCCTTTGTAATGATACGCTTTACTTTGTTTGACGTAACGTGCCTTTAGGCTCGATTCGATAATTATATGTCAGTTGAATGTGTTCTTGTTCTGATTGTTTCATGTTGGAGTAATTTACGCTCTTGTTGTAAGTATGTGATTTTGGCTTTCAAATATCTTCCCATCCAATTAACTCCATTAACAAAATCAAATCCTACCTTAATTTAACTAACAAATACCTAGGATATTTCAATTACCTTCCAATTATGTCAAGCGGGTTACAATGTTTAAAAACAAGTACACCTACTGTCCAAAGAGGCGATTGACAGATGAACTATAATAGGGATGTTGACACCACCAATCAACTGACGTTCTTTTTATGAGCTGTCAAAACACATTTCTCCCATAGAGTTTGAATGGCAATAGCAACATATGACGTCACTTGTTCGCATACTCAATTAACTAACTATTTATTTGTTTTAAAGCAACAAAAAATCTAATTTTGCAGTTAATCGAAAATTAATCTGGGTTTTAGGGCTAAAATAAAGCGTTTTTTTACTGGAGTCGTGTCTTCGAATAATTTTTGAATGGTGTCAACATCCCTATTACACGCTTTATTTTTTTACCTTGCTTCTCCGCTACCAAGCGGGATTTTTGGTTGCAGCGAAGCAAAGTAAAAATATTGTAGTTGATTGATATATGTGGACTAGAGATTGCAACCCGGTATGTTTCTCAACCCGGCCGGGCCCGGTTGCATTCGTCGCCAACCCGGCTGGGTCCGCCGTGCCCGGCCGGGTTGTGTGTTAGCGATGAAACCTTTAAAGTAGTTTATGAAATGTTCTATATATGAATGGAAAAAGAATGATTCACGGTTAATATTTATTTCAAACTGGCTTATAAGTTATATCACTTATCACAATAATCAGTCTCACTCAAGTCTCAAAATCACACTTAATACAGAATTGATTACTTTTACTTATGGACGAAAAAGTAACATTAGTATTAGTAATTATTCATTTTTATAAGTTTAAACAAGCAATGTCTTTCTCTTTACTCCTTATAGTGTCTATTTGAAAACATAGTATTTAAATAAGAAACTAATAACGCAGCGTAAAGTACTAAACGTGTCAAAACATCTTAGATAGATAGATAAACTTTTGGCATTTTTTTCTTAAACTTTGGCTATTAACACTAGTGAGTGTTACTTTTACTAATTGAGCAAATAGCGAAATCTACATTCTACGAGTTGGCGCTCCCGCGCCGTGCGCCGCGGTTTACTTACCGGGCCCGGTAAGAATGGCCGGGCCCGGTTTGCAATCTCTAATGTGGACTTCTGTAAAGTAACGCCTGAATTAATTACTATTCACGGGTAGATAAATATTACAAATTTTGTAAATAAAAAATATTGTTACATGTTTTTGGATGTATTGTCAGCTAATACTGAAGTGACATTCTTCGTTGCTGTATCTGCGACGAATGAAAACCGGCTAAGTGCGAGTCAGAGTCGCGTAACGAGGGTTCCATAAATCAAGTATATAAATAAAATCATCTACACTTCTACACTAATCTACACTTCTACACTATCTACACTTCTACACTAATATTATAAAGAGGAAAGATTTGTATTTTTGTATTTTTGTATGTAATGAATAAACTTACAAACTACTGGACCAATTTCAAAAGTTCTTTTGCCGTTAGAAAGCTACATTATCACTGAGTAACATAGGCTATATTTATTACCAGGAAAAATTAGAGATCCTCAGAAAATCTTACTAAAACCAACCCAAGGTGTAAAAAAAATTAGCCATAAAATGTCTTTCATCGCATGCGCTGCGGAAAGTATTGATGATGGAACAAAAAAATGTTCTACAATATTATAGAACGTATCAATATCTACAAAAATGATGATGATGATGATGATGATGATGGTGGTGGTGATGATGATGATGGTGGTGATGGATAATGATGATGATGATGACGGTGATGATGATGATGGTGATGATGATGATGATGGTGATGATGATGATGATTATGACAATAACTATGATGATGATGATGGTGATGATGATGACGGTGCTGATGATGATGGTGATGATGGTGATGATCATGATGATGATGGTGATGATGATGATGATTATGACAATAACGATGATGATGGTGATGGTGATGATGATGATGATGATGACGATGATGATGATGATGATGGTGATGACGGTGATGATGATGATGGTGATGATGATGTTGATGGTGAAATATTTCTCTAGGCAGATCACCATTACCATCACCATCACCATCTTACCTTACCTTAAATAAGCGTAGTGGCAGAATGTCATAATGAACCAAAACGCAAATATTGCTTATAGTTTTTTTTTAATGGCTAAATGCTATGATGCCATAGACCTATTTTAAACATCATGGTGCTGTGTGACATGAAACAATAGACGATCGCATCGCAGGCCTAGGCCTGCAATGATGTATTTTGAAGCCTGTTTTAAGGAACATAACGTAAACATTACATAGCATGTTTGAAAATAGTACATTACTGCAGCGGCCGCGAAATAGGGGATTGCCGGCCGAGTAGTTATAGATAGCCGAGTGTTAACGAGGCCATCTAGAGATACGAGGCCGGCAATCCCTGTTCGTGGCCAAGGCTTGTATAGAGTTTTTCTCAAACATGCATCATCATCATCACCACCATCATCACCGCCATCATCATCACCATCACCATCACCATCACCATCACCAACAACATCATCAACATCCATCAACATCCATCAACATCCATCAACATCCGTCAACATCCATGAACAAAAACATCCATCAACATCCATCCATCCATCCATCCATCAACATCCATCAACAACCATCAACATCCATCAACATCCATCAACATCCAACAACATCCATCAACATCCATCAACATACATCAACATCCATCAACCAACATCCATCAACATCCATCAATATCCATCAACAACCATCAACCAACATCCATCAACATCCATCAACATCCATCAACATCCATCAACATCCATTAACCAACATCCATCAACCAACATCCATCAACATCCATCAACCAACATCCATCAACATCCATCAACATCCATCAACCAACATCCATCAACATCCATCAACCAACATCCATCAACATCCATCAACATCCATCAACATCCATCCATCCATCCATCCATCCATCAACATCCATCCATCCCTCCGTCCGTCCGTCCGTCCGTCCGTCCGTCCGTCCGTCCGTCCGTCCATCCGTCCGTCCGTCCATCCATCCATCCACGTCGACCACGTCGACCTATTAAACGTCATGGTGCTGTGTCACATAAAACAATAGACGATCACTTTGCTGGCCTTGGCCAGCAATGTTGTATGAAATTCCATTATTGACCTCTTGTCTAGCCGCACCTGCAACGTGACAGTTCGTGGCGTATTTTAAGGAACATAACGTCAATATTTCATAGCATGTTTGAGAAAAATGATTTTTTTGTGACAGAGAGTATCCGTGCGACCACTACACGGCAGTGATCAACGTGACGCTGATGTGCACGGGCTGTCCGCGCGCGCCGGTGCACGAGAGCGCGCTGCAGTTGCTGCAACTGCTTGACAAACGGTTCTTTGGCGCAGTCGGCCCGCTGACTGCTGACGACGCGGACAACGGTCAGTAATAACAACTCATCTTCAAATTATCACAGTAGAGACACGTTGGACTGGTTGGTGGTGGTGGTAGAGACACCGGAACATCCTGTGCGCCACCGATGGCGCGTAACTAACTGTTCGTGATTTTCCAAATTTTGTTACTAGTTTCGATCACTCTCTAACGTAGGATGCTTACACAAAATGAATTTAAATAAGTTTTTGTTAAAAAAATCATTTTCAATGTAAGCTTTTTCGCTGACTGTACTTGCATTGTCATCTAACCTACACAAGTATACCAAATTCCAAGTAAATTCGACCACTGGAAGTGGGTCAAATTAACCTTGACCCACGAAAAAAACCTTGCATTCCGTAATCGCCTTCACCAAGCGCCGCACACTGCAATATATTGTTATTTGAACATCGACTTTTTTTAATAATTGTTACTATTTTATTTTCCTACATGTTTACTATTAATTATACTATCCGTATCAAACAAGTGAATAATTATTTTAAGGATTTTGTATTTTTTACGCAATATTCCAAGTAGGTATATTTTATAGGTTAGGCTGATATCTACTCTTAAAATATTCTAAAATTCTCAAGCAGACTTAACCGTAATAGTTTTCCGTGTTAAAAAAAATTCAAATCAACAAGTTAGTTTTTAGAGGGAGGGAGACGCACGACTTTAACAAAAATTTGAACTTAAAAAGTTAAATATTTCATAAAACAATCACAGTAAGTGGGTGAATTAACTTTTGCTTGCTACCCGTTGCTATGGTTACACAAATTTTGTCTCCTGGACAACCTAAGGATTTTTCTATGTAACAGTATGAAGATGTCACTTGGACAACCAGGGACAGAGTAAACAATACAAAAAAGTTGATTCACCCAAGTATCGAAAATTTATTTTTCTCGACACTGCTCGAAAATGTGGCCATAGATAACCTAAATCCAGTACCCAAAACTGCCTATACATATTTATGTACATTTAAAAGCTGACTCATTTATGGCGCGTAAAACACGACAACAATGTAACACATTACGAAAACAGGACGTATCAATATATGCATTTCATAATACGATACGAATACGACTTTTTGAAAGATAATTTCTGAATTTCATTCCTGGCGTGCTGAAACTACAATTGGACCAATCAAAAGTAATCGTCAGCTGCATGTGAAATTAAATTGACCATGAATGCGTCATTCATGACTTTAATAAGGTGTTTTTTCCTTAAACGCATAATATGCACAAAATGCTTTAATTTTTTTAAGTATGAAAAAACGCCACAGCATTTACTTTTAAGTCTGCTGCACACTGCACTGCACTGGCTGAACAGCCAGGCTCGTCATGTTCATCGTGCTGCCGCAGCCAGACTGATCAGTGCGCGAGTTCTAGCACTAATAGTCTCTAAGCTAAGTCACGGACGGACGGACAGACAGACATGGCGAAACTATAAGTGTTTGGTTTTTGCCATTTTGGCTCCGGAACCCTAAAAAGTCGATGGTCGTGTGATGGATAATGTTATAAAAAACTATACGAACCTATTAAATACTATAGGAACCATGTGGTTCCTATAGTATTTTATAGGGCATCTTAAAGTCGAATACCGTGATTAAACCATGACGCTTTGCTTTTGTAATGCTTGCTTACAATAAGTACTTTTTCTACGAGTATGAATACAAAAAATAACCAAAATCTTAAAATCACCAAAATAAATAAACATAACTGGCATGAAATTCTCATACTCTTTGCTATAGCTTCTTGTAGTTTGTTTGAAGTATGTAAGTAAGTTACATTTGGAAGTTATTTTTCAACTTTCAAAGTACTCGATAAGATTCAAGAATAAACGCTAAAAAAATCATTAATAAAATAGATATGTATGCTTAGTATAAGTTTTACTTCACTTACTTACCTTAACGTAAACGCGATCGTGAAGTATTTGGTGAAGTGAAACTTATTTACTAAGCATAATGAATGGATCCTAATTCACTGTCAAATTTCGAATCATTTAAACGAATCAACAGAAGGCAACAGACTGGCCAGGTTGACCAATTTCAACCAATCAGGAAACAACAGAGCCTTTGCGTCAAGTCATAATTGACAAATCCAATGATGACCAAGTTTGATTTTGGAAACTCTTTTCAGTTCTCTGTAGAAACTTTTAATCAAGTTTTTTGATACAATAGCCAGTAGTACTCTAGACAATAAATGGGCTTTTGGTTCAGCACTAAAAAGAGCGCCTTTGTGATTTAGTTGATAATTTCAGTTGATTCCGCGTGTATGTAATTTTGAGTTAACAAAAATCAGTGATTTAATTACCTAGACACTCAGTTGTTTTTTGTAATTTCTGTCATTGTTATTGTCTTATGGAATAATGGAATGGAGGAGTTTTATAGATTTAAGCTAATTTGAAGCTTGATTTATTTTACACTAGCCTTCCGTCCGCAGCTTCGCTCGCGATAAATTAATTTTCCCGTAGGAAAAGGCATTTTCCCGCGGTAAAAAGTAGCCTATGTCCCTCAGTGATAATGCAGCTTCCTAACGGCAAAAGAATTTTTGAAATAGGTCCAGTAGTTTCGGAGCCTATTCAATGCAAACAAACAAACAATCAAATCTTTCCTCTTTATAATATTAGTATAGATTAAGTTTCAGAAGGGCGAGTTCATTTACTTATTTAAATTCTAATTTCAAACGTTTTTAAGGTACCGGAGTCGAACATGAACCCTTCAACCGTTTTTAAAGCATCCGTGCATAAAATATTGACTCAATTTTGTACTTGCCGCTATGAATTTTGGTGTGAAGACGTGAGGTGGAAATTAGTACTAAATTTTAATAAAGCCCACATTTTGGAAAATATTCAAGGATAGGTTTTACGCACTTAATGAAGCCATAGCCGTGGGCACTTCATTAGCCACCCTGCGAACATGAAGGCCAAGGAGAAAACTTACAAAAATTATAGCTTTTATTTCTGTCCGCAGTTGGTTGTAATGTAATTGATATTTAAATTTTTAACAAAGTTTTCTATTCTCGTTTTCCTTCTTTGATTAGTTGAAAACAGTGATCTAAGGGCGATGTTTTAACGACTTTGAATCGAGATAGAGGTTCTGAATTGCTTAACTGTTTAATTTTTAATAATTGCTGAACCCTTACGGGATCACTCATGCCTGTTTATTGTCTCTGTCCTTCATGTGAGCCACCATAAGTCTATGGTCTTAAAATAATACAGTAAATCTCCCAATATTTTGCTAATATACATGGAACTTTAAAGGTCTGACTCGCACTTAGCTAGTTTTTCGATTATTATACGTCAAAAAAATTAATGCATTTAAAAAACTTTTTGTCTAAAATTACGCCTTCGAAACATGTAGTAGTATCATATCAAAATTAATATGAATAATATGTTATAAGCTACCGCTGTCCCGCACTTATACACACATTCCATAGTATATATGCCTACCTAATCTAGTATTCCTTGTAACTTAGTTGAAGGACGAAATGTCAAACCCAAGTAGGTACTTTTCTGAATACCACACGGAATATCACACATTTTGCTTCACGTGTGTTGAACTTGTCTCCATTATTCTAAGTTACCTACCGACGCCGCTCAGTGGTAGACAGGAAGACGCAACAAGAAAGTTAATCTGTAATATAAAGTGATATGTGTTGTTAGGTAAGGATTTACTTCTCCAAATTACTTGATTTTCACATCAAATAAGGAAACAAGTAATACACGATGTCTAATGTTAAGCTTTGTTACGAAATAAGCTTAGGTTAAACGAAACAAAGCTATAATCAGTTCACTTTAAACTTAGCGCCATTATAGGTAGCCACACAAACTTGTTGACATTACATACATTATTTCGCATAAACATTCATAAAATATTGGATTAGTGATTTCGAATAATTGACGAGATTTTATTTTTTTTGACACCTGAAAATTACTACAGGAATCGAAAGAGTTTTTTTTTGCCTTTTAAACACGGAAAAATATTTATTATAATTTATTTCTCCATATTTAAAAAAATACAAGAAATTAAAAAATATATCCGAATTTACCAATACTACCACAGGATACAATGTTTAATTTGCCTTATTCACCCGAAAAAATAAAGAGCTGTAATCTAATATATAAAAATCTCGTGTCACGGTGTTTGTTACCGAACTCCTCCGAAACGGCTTGGCCGATTTTTATGAAACTTTTTTCTCTATATTCGGTAGGTCTGAGAATAGGTCGTAGGCTATTTTTATCCCCCCCCCCCCCCCCATTCTTCGCAGACGGAGTCGCGGGCAACAGCTAGTAATTTTAAATTTCACAGCAACCTCAACGTCAGATTTTCGTCATCACTTTTTTTTTAATAGAGACTAGACCAAAGTAATGGATCTATTGTGTGGTAGTTTTGGAGTTATGCCCTTTTAGAATAAGCACATCTTAAAAATATTGTACGTAATAAATTAATTAATAATCCTAGTGAAAATTTAAAACTATCAGCATCCTTCTCTTTCCAAGCAGAATACAGAGAACGAATCAAATTATAGTCTTAGAAATATGAAATCGTGTCAATTGTAATATTAATACCCCCTAGCACTTTTTAATTCCTATAAATGTACTTTTACTTCATGTTTTTGGTCAAATAGGTACCTGTTCCAACCGAAAATCCTCAAGTCTAAATATGCCGCGTTTGTAAGTTAGTAGGAATTATTTACAAGGGGCTAAAAAGTTCCGCGGCAAAAGGCACCGCAAGACTTCACAAAAACATCTCTCAAAACAACCACGAAGTACGTTCTCATAATTGAGAATCGCAGGACTTCGAAATTACAGAAATACGAAACTTGATTATGTAAGTTATTGATAACGCTACGAGTTACTTTCTTTAAGTAGGTAAACGTGCTAGACAATGAATATTTGAAGAGATCTAAAAAATTATAAACTTTTTTATTTTTCAAACTGCACATTCTGCCCAAAGAAAGGAATTATTGTAGGATTTTTATTATGTTGTATAGTAAATTAAAAGATCGACACTTATTTATCTAACATGTATTTAAAATTTTCGTTTATAATACAATTGGGTCCAGCCTTATATTTGTAAATTAAATTGGCAAGTATAAATGCTTTGACACGAGATATTAAATAAGAGGTGTAAAAATTACTTAAAATATTGTAGAAAAATCATTGCGTCTTTCACTTATATTATTTCTAGAAAAAACTTGAACGGAATATTATTTTGTATTTATTTAACTTACATTATATTTAGATGTGCGGCATACTGTGTAAATTTTGGCTGGCTAGCTAAGCCTATGTGGTCGCCACAAGCTACAGTTAACGATACGCATACGTTTTGTAATGCCTTTGATAGTGACAATCGAATCACCACCAGGTGGCTAAAACTATTGTTTTCCACAAAGATACCAATGTGCCACAGTTCTTATAGAAGGTATAGTCGACCAAGTAAGTGCTTTACCATTTTTTGTGACAGTTCCTACATCAGAATAAAAACAATAAGGCTGATTGTCACATCGACTTGTAAGTGAAAATAGCCTTTGATCTCTTAAGTCATACAACTGACATTGAACTTTAGGGTGGTAAAGTAGTTTCTTGGTCGACTATACTTAACCTTATACATACATATAATCATTATAAATAACATTTTATTCATCTAAATCTAAAACGATGAGATCATTTTTTAATACTATTGAAATTTATCTTTATTAATATAGTTAAAGCTAGGATAAAATAACTTTGCGATCGGATAATATACTTATTTAAGTAGCGCAACTGTAAGTCTCCATGAGCTCCAATATTGAGCTGAGCTTTATTTTATAACTCCGAGTTTGTTTGAAGAATTCCGATAAAGCACAAAGTTCATTGGATCGCCTACTTAAATTTAATCTACTTCTGTTATGGTGGACTAATTCTCTATGACACCTTCCACTATCCAATTTATACAATATTAACACTATATCATTGTGGCATAATTATGTAAAGCTATAAATTAAGAATCTACAATACTCGAAAGAATGAGAGCACATAACAGTTGCGCTTCCGTCTTTGCAAAAATGTAATACGTGTCACGCGGTGTTAAAAATTATTCCACAGACTAGCCGCGATACGTTTTTCACGTTTTCGACAACTGTGAACAGTTAGAATACCTTAGCTCTGTTCATGCACTAGACGTGTAGTTGGAGGTAATGACTCTCATCTCGAGGTCGAGCGTGGGCGGGCGCTGGCGGCTGTTGTCAAATGTCCAACGCGTGATGAAGGGCTCCCGGCGACGTCGACGCATTCCCGGCGTCACGGACGACACGCCGCAGTTGCTCGTAGCCTCAGTGCAGTTGCTGACGTATGACGCTGTAGGCATACTTAAACGTTTAGTTAATTACAATGTGGTTTATATGAATTGTTCTAATATATAAATTAATGTGTCTACTGCAATAATTATTCGTGATAAGACTTTTATTTTCTTTAAAAACCGTTAGGTAATAATTTGTACGTTTTTGGAATAATCGAGAAAAACTAACAAAAATGCAACGTTGCCAGCTCAGCAGGTATAAACGCTCTTAAAAAACCTGATTAATTTCCATATTACTAAATTTTGTATGATACACGGAATTACATTCAAAATATAAATCTGCAACGGTAAAAGAACCCATCGAAAAATGCTCATAGCGGAAAGGCAATGGGAGAACACATACAGTAAAAGTTTACTCAAATTTATAAAAATCATATCTCAATATCATCCCAGCTTATATACATCCCACTACAGTACAGACCTCCACTCATAATAAGAAGGCTTGGGTTGTAGTTGCCACGCAGGCCCAGTGTGGATTGGGAACTTCACACAATCCATTGAATTTCTTTAGGAAAGCTCAGGAAGCAATTTAGTGCGCGTTGCGTGCCTATTTTGATAGGTTAGGTTACGTCTCTAGTACCTACGTCGAAGTCTCTAAACTACGCAGAACAGAAGCTCTGTTGACTCAGTCTCATAAATTTTTATGTTCCAATTATAAAGCCCGCTTGTACGGTCCAAGGTTGAAGATTTGATTGTTAACCCTAGGTTAGGGATGACAGTTTCATACATTTTGAATCTACTAACCATGGGTTAGGCGCTTATATCTGGGTAAACTGATAATTGTGATCCGTGCAAATCCGCCTAAATATAAATATCTGGTGATTATTTAAAAATTAATTGTAGTTTAAATTTTGGGTAATATTTTTGGGTTTACAATAATTAATTTTGTTGTTTCCATAAAATAGGAGCAAAATATAGTTTTGGTTAAATGGTTATTTATTATTTCTGGTGTGGAGAAGCATTTTTTGTTTTTAAATTATATTATATTTATTGACCCGAAATAATAATAGCTTTGGCAATTTCAGCGACGAAGCATTATGTGACATCTTAGATTAGTTTCTCGACCACTTATTATATAGTCTACTTGTATTTCAAGCACAATTTTTAGCTATTTTCGAATGATATTTTCACAGATGTGATTTCAAAATCGAAAATTTGTTTCCGCACTTAAAGAACACAACATTATTTCATACACTATCATGTCTATCATATTATTTTAGCAGTGCCAAATCCACAACCAATGGCGTAAACAAGTTATTAGTGACCCGGAAGTTTACGAATTCTATGAATGTGTAAACATCAGATACCTTTATTTCGCAAAACTTTCTCATAAGTTTCAGGAGCATAGCTTCAATCCTAATAGCCCATTGTTATCCGATTTTCTTCGAAAAGGAGAGTTATGTTTTCGGAGTGTATGCATTTATTAGACGTATAACTATTTCAACAATTGTAGGTAATAGTCGAGTCACTTTTGCTATTGGCAATATTTGCAATTAACTTGATATTCAAAATGCTTGCCTTCTGCAAGGTCCGACTCGGGGCTATTTATGTACTCCATACATATATAATATGGGAAGATAAACAATCCGACCTCTCACGGATTCTAATTCCTTGTGCTTGTACGAAGTTTGACAGAGCTACTTACATACATATATCTACTCCCATTGTTAATCCATTGTTATGCGGTGGGCATGATCAATTGTAACGATCATGCCGTAAACAGTTCTAGCTAGCGTTTATTACACATTTATAGTAATAATTTATTCATGTGTTATATTATATTTCTATACGTTAATCTTTTATTAAAATTGTGAAGACTGCTAAATAGATTATCTCATTATTCATGTATGCTTTAATATTATTATAGTCCATATGTATTGTACCTTTGCCACAATTTAATTAGTGTTGATGAAACACTCGACACTAATTTAATCAATTCATAAAAGTTGTTTAGGAAATTATGAATAACTGATTCAGGCGGTAGTGGCTGGTTTTATACATCTTACATTAATTTTCACAAGCTGGGTAAAATAAAATGTTTACAGTATGGTAAGATTGTGGTCCAATTTAAATTTTGCACTGCTCATTACGGTTTAATTTCACTAGACACACAGAACTCGTAGCGGGAGCAATAACTCTTAGTTAATGTAGGTCTTAAGTAAATCTTTACACTCGTAGCTCTGGTATTTACGGTACGTTCGTGATGTTCTGTCGCCGTACTGAAAGTTAGCTAAAATATTATATACGTATATTCCAGTACTCAATACTAATAAGCAAAATTTATAATAGTACATTATTGCTTAGGCCTGGAAGTAGGCAAAAGCTGGATAAGCAATGATTTAAACAGACCAAATTTAAAGATACCAAGCTATAAATCGCTGTTCCGGTCGGCCACTTTTTATTTGGTATTTATTTGGTATATAAGTGCTTTGTGCCTTAATTTTATATTGGTAATTTTAAGTTGTTAACAATGGAATTTGCATGCAACGTTGCTGGAGAGTTGAACGCTCTAGCCCTTTTTTTTAAATTTTATATTGACCGTGTACAGTCAAGTGTAAAAATATGTACTTAATGAAAGTTTCAAAAATAAGTACCACAGACTCTTATACCGACGCAATAAGGCCGTAGTAACATATTTTTGAATGGTTCGAATATATACTTATTTTTGCACTTGACCCTACAATGGATTTTGCCTTCTGATGTGACAGTTAACCATGATGACTTTTACGGACTTTTTTATGAAAAAATTATTTATACGTGCTATTTCATCAGTTCACAACAGAAAAAAATATATATTTGGTAAAAATATAAACTGCAACGTACTTGAAACACTGCTTGCTCTGACCGGCGGAAAGGTGGTAGTACGTCGGACCGCTACGCCCCGGCGAGCTTTGTTCCTCAACCAAGGAATGGTCTGACGGAGCGCTCGCCTGAAGTTCTGGCCGCTCAAGCAGTAGAGGATGAAGTTGATGCCAAAGTTGGTGTTGAAGAACATTAGCGCCACTTGCTGCAGTGCGGCCCACCGACCGCTGTACTCGCCAGTACTCTAGTCACAATTCAAGAAACAAAATTAGTACCTAACTTATTTATTACCAGTGATCTTTATTTATTACTAGTAGAAATGGTAGTATGGATACGCCGTTTAGCCCACGATACCAATTTAATAGTTCGAAAAATAAACTCTACATATTTCTGTGTTGGTAATATTTTATAAGATTTTTATTAAGTTGAAATGTATACAGTGTATGTGTAATCCTGTGGCCAATCTCCACATCAAATTTAGCGTAATGTTGGGATACTTTTAACGCCTGTCTGAACCGGGAATCGAACCCGTCAAACGGTAAAAAAGTGCGAGTCGGACTCGCGCACGAAGGGTTCCGTACAATTATCTATAAAAATCACGTTTGTTGTATGGGAGCCCCCTTAAATATTTTTTTATTTTAATTTAAAGATTTATATTTAAAGTCAATATATAATTAAATATTCTATGAATATTTCAAGCGTCTACCTGTTGCCGTTATCAATATCGAGCAAAAATGAGCAAAAAAAATCATGTTTTTTGTATGGGAGCCCCTTAAATATTTATTTTGTTCAATTTTTTAGTATAAATAAATAAAATAAATAAATAAATATCATGGGACAATTCACACCAATTGACCTAGTCCCAAAGTAAGCTTAGCAAAGCTTGTGTTATGGGTACTAAGCAACGGATAAACATACTTATATATAGATAAATAAATACTTAAATACATAGAATACATCCATAACTCAGGAACAAATATTCGTGCTCATCACACAAATAAATGCCCTTACCGGGATTTGAACCCAGGACCTCTTGCTTCGTAGGCAGGGTCACTACCAACTAGGCTAAAGCGGTCGTATTTGTTGTTAAGCGACAACCGAAATACATCATCTGTGAAAATTTCAACTCTCTAGCTATCACGGTTCCCGAGATACAGCCTGGTGACAGACGGACGGACGGACAGCGGAGCCTCAGTAATAGGGTCCCGTTTTTACCCTTTGGGTGCGGAACCCTAAAAAACACTTGTAATTTTACGACACCGATCAAAAGGCTCAATCGAAAGGATTATTTTTTTCCAAGTAACATAGCAACGTAAATAAAAGAAGACCATGCAATTTTACGTTTATTTAAAATAATTACATTTTTTTTTTACTAGCCTATATTTTCACGGAGGACTGGCCCTCGTATGCAGCGGACAGAGAGCAGTGGAAATGTTGGGGGGAGGCCTTTGCTCAGCAGTGGGACAGAATAGGCTAGTAATAATAATAATAATAATAATAATTGTGTCCCATTGCTGGGCAAAGGCCTCCCCTCTGGTCCTCCACAGCTCCCTGTCCTGAGCGAGATGCTTCGGTCGTTTGGCGGGAGGGTAACGTTTTCGCCCGGGGATTCTTCGCACCCCTGGCTTCAGGATTTCTCCGACTACCGCAGTCGTCGAAGATCCCGGAGCAGCCGGGCACACGGGGCCTGAACGGGGAGTTGCTCATACCATGAGGGGGATTGGACCTTAAGCCCACCACGCTGGTCCAGTGCGGGTTGGTGGGTCGTCAGAGCTTCGTTAGTTGTTCGGCAGGGTGCACCGCGGGCAGGTGAGGTTGGCTTGAGGCCCTTAAGGTAGTGAGTGGGCCCCCTTACATTTTGCTCACAATTAATTTAATTTAGCAAATGCTCAAAATGTGTCCCGTTCTGGAAAAGATTTAGTTTACAAGAAACAGTATGAAAATTTACAGGAGTTACAAGCTGTACTTAGGTATTATTTTTAACATTCACCATGAAAAGATAAAAAAATCAACAGGGAGCGAAATTGTTAAAAGTGTGAGAATTTGTATACTATAGAACGGGACACATTTTGAGCATTTGCTAAATTAAGTTAATTGTAAGCAAAATGTAATTATATTAAATAAACGTGAAATTGCATGGTCTTCCTTTTATTTACGATGCTATGTTACTTGGAAAAAATAATCCTTTCGATTGAGCCTTTTGATCAGTGTCGTAAAATTACGGGTGTTTTTTTACCATTTGACGGGTTGGATTCCCGGTTCAGACAGGCGTTTATTCAAAAATCATTGAAAATGCAGATAAAATTGTTTTTAAAATCAAATTGAAGTCTCTTTTCAGTAAAATTGTCTATCTACAATATTTAAGGTACTTCCCCTCCATGTGGCATAGCCGCGGGACGCCCTGTATATGTATGTACAGGTCAAATCTTGGCAGTTGAATTTGACTCACTTCCAGTGGTCGGATTTACTTGAAATTTGGTATACTTATGTAAGTTGGATGACAATGCAAGTACAGTCAACAAAAAGTACAGTCAGCGAAAAAGCTTTCATTGAAAATTAAATTTTTAACAAAAACTTATTTATAAAATAAACGAAATTAAAGCAGTGTTTTCTAAAAATTTACTAAGTTGTACAAATACATCCGACGAAATTTCTGTACACAAATTCGCCCCGCTAACGTCAGTTGAAGCAGAACATTGAAAAAAGAATGGTTAGTCATTTTAATTTAATAAAGAACAAAAGTAATAAAAAATAATATGCTAAATATTCGAAATAAATGATTTTATTGAAATGTATAAATGTAAAAAATATATGAAAAATGGCCTTTTTATCATATACCCTTATTTATTTAAGTGTCATAATATCAAGTACCTGGGCGGCCGAGCTCCGCTCAGGCTGAAACCCCGTACCAAGCATTTTCCCAGAGATAAGACCAAGCTAGATCAATTTTTCATCCCCGAAAACCCCCACATACCAAATTTCATCGAAATCGTTGGAGCCATTTCCGAGATTCTGTTTAGGTATGGATATACACGAATTGCTCGTTTAAAAGTTTTAGATTAGATTAGATAGATAGATAGATTGATTGATAATCAATATGTAATATAATAATATGACAAAAAACGGTCTTTTCTAACCACACGAAACCCGGAATCTAGCGGCATATCCATACCTAGTACCTATAATGATTGAGGTCATACATCCCTAGTGGTATCCAAAACCCCGATCACTGCTTATTACGTACGTCCTAGTAGTATTTATATAGCGCAAACAAGCTGCTCTTAAATTATATTATTTTGACGACCAGATGGCCTAGTGGTTAGAGAACCTGACTACGAAGCTTGAGGTCCCGAGTTCGATTCCCGTGTCGGGGCAGATATTTGTATCAAAAATACGAATGTTTGTTCTCGGGCCTTGGGTGTTTAATATGTATTTAAGTATGTATCTATCTATATAAGTATGTTTATCCCTTACCCATAACACAAGCTTTGATTAGCTTACTTTGAGACTAGGTCATTGGTGTGGATTGTCCCGTGATATTTATTTATTTAGATGATTGTAAAAATTATCTGAAATAAATTTATTATTATTATTATTATATGTCTTAGGCGAAATTTGATTTTTTTTTAATTGAAGACAGAAATTTTATGAAAATACCCAGAACAAGTCACGAGTCAATATTGCTCCAATGAGCGTTAATTTGGAAACCAAATCTTTTATTTCGGATAGTTTAATGTGTATTGCACCAAATGAAATAATATTTAAGTGTCTTTCTTGCCACAGAAACAAAATGGAGGCATTCGAAATTACTATAAAATGTCTTAGGTTGGAGCAGAGTCATTTTTATATGCCATAATTTTTTTTTTAAAAATCCTTGTAATGTCAAACATTTTTAGAAACATGCCTGTTTATTGTTCTTTCTTTTAATGTATCACTCATTTACATTGCTTGCTAACTCTGAGATAAAAAGTAAAAACGAAACTCAGGTAGCACTCGCTAAGAATGCACTAGTCTTGAAATTTTACTAGTAAATAACATGTGAAAAAGACAAGTCTACGTCATTTTTCAGTGCCATATTTAAAATTTATAAATTAACGCTCATTGGGACAATATTGACTCGTGACTATCAAATTCTGGGTATTTTCCTAAAATTTCTAAGTCTTCAATTAAATAAAATCAAATTTCGGCTAAGACATATATGGCTAAAAATGTTTAAAAACAGCCTGTATGGTTGTCTTCTTGTTTACCACTCAATTACTGAAATCCTGAAATCAGATATGTAGTTATTTAGCAATGAATAATAACATCAAAGATCAATCAATGGTGTGATACCTACTTACTGTACTAACTAAAACCTGATAACAGGCGTACCTACCTACACGTTGATGCGTTAGTGAAAGGCAGGTCATACTACGTTCTTTGTCTTAACTGACTTATGGAAATCAAGAAATGTACGGTGACCACACAATTAGTGTGCATAGTGTTTTATCACTTGATTCTTAATAAAATAATTCAGGAATTAATAAATTACTTTAACACGCGCATAGTTACATTTATTTTTGCCCAAACAGTAAGTTTAAAGTGGTTCCTGTATACTAATTCAAAATCACCGTGTATTTTTCTTCCAGAGGGCAATTAATTAATTTCATTTCTTATACTTCAATATAGCTAAAACTAGAGCTAACGAGTCAAGAAATTGTGGCTGTCTTGACCTATAGAAAAGAGTTACAAGTGATGGAAAGATTTTTAACTTAAATTACTTCAGAGCGCTTTACGTCAAAACGTGACGAAATACCATGAAACCAGCGGCTTCGTCATATTTTACTTGAACCTTTTGTGTTATATTGGAAATGGGTATAATGCAGTTATAATCAGCAAAATGATGGGCTAAAGAAAACGAAATATTGTTCTCGAAAGAAACAAAATTGTGTTATGAAATACAACTTACGCGAAATTTAATTTAAACCAAGGTGCATTTTTCGAAGTGAAAGCTCCCTACCTATTGTTTATTCCTGTCGCGTACAAAAAAGCAATTGTGGGTGTGGATCTACAGATGGCGAAATTTTAAACCTGATACAAAATATGTGACACATATTTTGACACATATTTTGTATCAGGTTTAAAATTTCGCCATGTGTAGATGATGTTGGGTTGAAAACCACTTTTTCACGATTAGAAGGTAATAAAGTAAAGTTAAGTAGTAAGGTAAGTTTAAAATCTGCTGCAACTATATTTAAATACTGTTTCATCTTTTTGCTTACAAACAACAATTAGATATCATTTGATAGCAGATTATAGGTAAATAAGTAGGTACATATCGTCATTACTTTAATAAAAAACCGGCCAAAATTCGAATCGGACTCGCGCACAAAGGGTTCCTCCGTACCATTATCTATTAAAACGGCAAAAAAAACACGTTTGTTGTATGGGAGCCCCCTTAAATATTTGTTTTATTTTAATTTAATTATTTATTTTTAAAGTAAATATACCTATTTATAACTAAATATTCTGTGAATATTTCAAGCGTCTACCTGTTGCCGCTTTGTTGCCGTTATCAATATCGGGCAAAAACGAGCAAAAAAATCACGTTTTCATCTCTCATACTCGAAAAGTGAGGCAAATCATATCTGACATACGGGAGGATAACTATTATTTTCTTCCCTAGGGTAGAAATGAATTAAAATAGTTATTTATGATACAAGTGCGGAAAGTAGGCTATTCCCAACGAACGGCGGAGATCTAAACAAACGAGCGAAGCGAGTTTGGTTTAGCCGACATGAGTTGGGAATTTCCTACTTTTGACACGTATATCATACAACATTTTACAATGCATTAAGCGAGGAAAAAAATTGGGGCTAAGAGCGCGCGCAGACAGAGAGCGGTCTGGAGTACCGAGTTCCGCGTTCAAGAGTTCTGTGTTTTCATCGCTTGAGAGTTCCAGTCGCCTGCTGTGTGCGTTATCGTAAGAGACTCAGTACATTCGAAAGAACGCAGAACTGAACTCGGAACTCCAGACCGCTCTCTGTCTGCGCGCGCTCATAAACATTTTCGGAAAAAGATGTTGCGTTCTTATTTACCTTTCATTGAGGGAAAGTCTCGTAGATGTTTACATATTTCAGCATCGGTTTAGTCAGCAGGAGGCTATCACATTTAATTTTGTGCTTGGTCTAGGACGTCAGGCGGCGTTAAGTCCTATGTAAATTCATCACTTGAACTCTCCATTTTAATTTACTAAACTTAAATTAATTCTCCGGACTGAATTCATGAACATTACTGTGGCGGGTTTCATGACAGGCGCGAACGGAACGAACCATGATTGGTTCGTGTTGCGCCATGCGCGCGCACTGAAAACTCATTGGTTGACAGGCGCGAACGGGTAACCGTGATTGGTTCGTGTTACGCCATGCGCGCACACTGAAAGCTCATTGGTTGACAGGCGCGAACGGGTAAACATGATTGGTTCATGTTACGCCATGCGCGCGCACTGAAAGCGCAGATGTCGTACGGTCCGAAATGGACTCAAGGAATTATTTTAGTACTAAATTTTTTATTTCAAAACTTTTGACGAAATTAAAATTTGTGTGTTTTAAATATAAAAAAATCTGTTTTATTATTTTATCAGTAAATATTCATTTGGTTGCATCAAACATTTACTTATTTGTGCAAAGCTGAATTATGAAGACACAGCTCTCTAGTCTTATTTTTTAAACACTAGTTTGGACACAACTTTTTGAGAATTGGCAATTTAAAAAGTTACTTTTCCGCACGCGTGTGGAAAGTAAAATCCATACAATTTTTTTTCACACTTGGGAATGTGTGCTGGGATGACTAACTTTCTATAGATATGTTGACTCGCGTCAAGAGGCACTTTCCGGGCATATGCATTGTAAAAAATAAAGGCATTGGCTGTCAATGGAACACATACGCATTCAGCCAAGCATTACGGCATATTATTATATACATGGAAAAATTAAGTATTGAGTTTTTTTTTCTTAATTAGTCATATTACAAATTGTTTAATGCCAGTGAAATATTATTAAATTAAATTATTAATTTACATTAGTTTCTTATTTAGTGACTTAAACCAGAAAAGTTAAAAAATGTTAAGAAAAAAACACGGTAAACGACAATTTTATTGTCCACACAGCCTATCTCTATACAGCTTAACTCCTTGGTTCAAATTGGTTACTTACATATTTTATAAATAAATTTACTAAAATACCTACTTTATCTACTGTTTTCATTGATTATTATATTGAAAATTAAATTAATTATTCCTTAACAATAAACTACATTGAAATATTTAAATATTTTACAACGATCATATTGACCAGTTTAGACATTTTTATTTATTTATACTTATATTTTCTTACTTTCCTTGTAGTCGAAATGAAAAGCAGAGTGTTTAACTCGGGAAAAACACCAATATCACTCTCGAAACATTGGCACCCTCGCTGTGCTCGGGTGCCAAGTAACCTCGTGTGATATTGGTTACTTTCCTCCCTTGTTGAATAATCTACTATTGCCCGCGGCTTCGTTCGCGTGAAATCGCCTTAACTTCCGAGCACATTTTACTTGACAGTCATAAACATCTGATAAAAATAACATACCTACCTAAAAAGTAACGTGACTGATCGACTGACAATCATCATCATCATCATAATTTCAGCCGTAGGACGTTCATTGCTGGACATAGGCCTCCCTCATTGATACCCAACCATTACGGTGGGAAGCGGTTTGCATGACTTTCAACAGCAACAACTGCAAAAGCCGAGTTCTCAACCATAACGGGGGAGCAACATGGACATTAGACATGACTTTCGTCTTGTCCAGGTTCATCCTGAGTCCAGAGCTGCAGTTAACAGTTCGGAGATATGACGTCCCTTTGTTCCACGCCTCTTTTCAAGGGAAATAACTATTCCAATTAGTTAGGTCCGTCTTTGAGAAGGACGTCAATTGTCGGATGGGCAGCGTTCGGGAAACTCGGGTAATGTCTTTTCGTCCAAAATACCTCAGTGCCTTAAGACGAAAGTCTTTAACCAGTGTGTTGCCAGTGATGGATGATGTATGGATCCGAGACGTGGTGCTTCACTATTAGGCCTAATGAATAGGCTCAGAGATCCGTAGAAGAACTGGGGTCACCGAGATAGCCAAAAGAATTGGCTCGTTAAATTAGTAATGGGCAGGGCATATGCCCATCATCATATGGCATTCTCTCTAACGTGGCTTATCCCCACGAACACATTGTCAAACGAGAACAGATGGCCGTTGGAGCCGAAAAGTTCTAGAATGGAGACAACGGACCGGCAAGCGCAGCGTGGGACGTCTACCAACGAGATGGACGGGCGACTTGGATACAAGCCGCTTCCAACCGACTGACAATGCACAGCCTTAATCACTGGAACTAGAGACTTGAAATTCGGCAGACATATTTCTTGAGGATCAAAAAGGTGCCCTAAAGGATTTTTACCGAAATTTCCACGGAATAAAGAACTAGCAATTTTTTTGGTTCATCTACAGGGGTGAAATTCGGGGATAGAGATATATTGGCATTCTCAAAAAAAAGTGTACCTTTTTTTAAATGAGGAATTTTCGGGGTTTTCTTACTCAGAATCAAGAGCACTATTACGATTTTGATGATAAAAAAATGTCCCAAATTTTTCTGACAGAATTTGAGACTTTTTTTTATACAGTTTATAAAATAGCTCGTCACAAAACTGACACAAAAAAATTGTATGGAAAATTAGGATTTTTTTTACGAACTGGGTACACTTTTTTTTGAAAATGGCCGTATTAATAGCATAACCTTCTATTAAAAGATGGTTTCGTTGCCTACCAATGCCAGCATTATAAAATTTACACTTGATGGATAACAGTCCAGTGTCATAAAAGAACCGTATGAGCCCATCGATTCATTCATAGGTAGGTAATCACCATGTTGTTGATGAGTTATTAATCCCCGCTGAACCATTCTCCCCATTGCTATATTGTATTGCTTCCGAAATGGCTCGTTCGGTGATAATTGTTTTTGGGTACTCGTTATAAACCTTGTTACATTTTGTTATTTTTCACCGACCACATCATAAAACGATTCATAATATAATTATTTGCAATTTCATTTGGACCTTCTCATCATTTAGGTACCTAAGTAGTAGTAAGGAGGTCATCTTAGGTAACTAAGCAGGTTTGCTTCCTTTATTATGTAGGTATCCTAAGTGTACTAGCTCTTTCACAGCAAAATATTTATCCTTAAAACCATATTTAGGATAATTAAAGTTCAATAAAAATTTAATCTCTTTTATTTAAATATTTGTCATGTTACCAAAAAAAAACTTAGGCAACCGTTATACATGTGTTTAGAACGTGTCAGTCCAGACGTGTTTAATTTTTTTGTGGTAAGACCCTCAGTACCATTTTTTAGTTTTGTCCAACTAAAACATCTAAGTCTTATAATAAATGTTACTGTGCTTACGTTTAAGTTCAATATGAGCAGTCACAACACAACTCATTCTCAAGGTTCATTGCTTGAGGGATTTCATTTTTATCGTATTCCTAGTAGATGTCTAACCCATGCGTCGTAATCATAAAATTGAAGATATCACTGCCGCCGGCTATTTACAGTTAATATTATCAGCAAGCTTGATGGCATCTTAAAGTCAAGGCTGCTGATTCAATGTTAACACCTGTGATTTTTCTGCAAAACATCAATTCGACCGGCTTATACGGCTCTAGTATATAACTGAAATTTCGCACTAAGTTAGCTTAGCACTACACACATTTTGCAGTTCACGTAACTCGCCATTGCTTTTCACAAGTTGTTTTAGAAAATCCACTAGAATGAGAAATCTTACTTCCCTTTCACTTCGAATTCAATAGGAGTCTTGGAAATTGAATTGAACGGAAAACCACGTAGATTCCTTGGCAGAATTTTGCGACAGACTTCGACAGGATGTAAGTATAAAAAAAATAGGAGCTTCAGCTTAGCTTTGAATGCATATTATATGTGCATATACACAATTTACACGGCGCTTATCTCTCGAGAGGCCTCAACGAGTGGTTTAGGATAGTATATGTAAGATACGTAGGTAATATGGAATAATTAAGCGTCTTGCTGTAATGAAATGTACCAGCATACGCGAGATTCTTGGAACGCAAAAAATGTTATAGAAAAATGTAGTTAAAACTAGCCTCATCTGCTGCCGTAGCAATGTAGAGACAGATAATGCTTAAATATTTTAAATGAATTTTAGAGTAAGTCACAATATTAAAAAAAGACTACAAAAATCACGAGAATAAGTAAAAAATTTATTAAAAAAATGTATGCGCTCCCACCGAATTAAATCATTATATGCTTCATTTATTTTTATGATCATTTTATTTCATAATTTAACCGTTTTTTTAAAGCAATCTCTGTTTGCCCCGTTGTCCGTCCGCGGCTTAGGTTCGACTGCGAGTGCTAGAAAACTGCAATTTTGCATAGGTTAACCACGCAGACATAGTGGTAATTTTTTTATTTTTATTTATCAACAAAAAAATTGTATTAAATTTATGACAAACACTTCGCCAAACTGCAAAACAGTTTGTTTGCGAATAAATAGTAAATAGTACATTACTGCAGCGGCCACGAAATAGGGGATTGCCGGCCGAGTAGCTAGCTATAGGAGGCCATCTAGAGATACGAGGCCGGCAATCACTGTTCGTGGCCGAGGCTTGTATAGCGCTTTTCTCAAATAAATCCAAGGAAATAATACGATTGTTCAACTTAGGTATAATACTTATAAAATAAAAAATAAAATAAAAATTCTTTTATTGCCACAACCACACAAAATAAAAAGAAATACAATGAACATAAAAAAAGAACAAACAGAAAAAAATCATACAGAAACACACAAAACAAAAAAAACTACGTGGCAATAGGCTCAGGCTCAGCATAAAATGCTGCCGGCTAGGAAGGCGGCGGCGCTGATTTTCAGCCTGCGCCCTCCCATGGCGCGTTAAACATAGCAATATACAGGAAGGGCAGAGCTCACAATATTACGTATACAAATTATTTACTTAATTTAACAAGATTAGTTTTTTGGAGTACTTATGTATGTACTACCTATTCTTTGGATTTGGGAGGCAGCAAGTTCGACATCCGCTCCGCTTCCGCTCTTAGATCTGGCGGTGTGCAATCAATCTCCATGACACTTGATGATGATCTCATATCGGCAACATTAACACTTATTTTAATTTAAAACCACTCTTTAGGTATAAATCGTATAAGTAAGTATTGTTTTTTTTTTCTGTTCCCGTCAAAATACTCTGTCACAACTTTTTTTTTGTAAGCTGTTCGGGCTAATGTTTTTGCCACCAAATCTTGAGCTGATTTTATTTATTAAAAAATAACGATATTTTATTAATTGGTTATTTCAATAAATTACTAACAATAAATGTCAATCCTTGATTATTTTATTGAATACCTGATTAAATGTAGTCAAATAAGACATTAAAAAGTAAGTTCACAAATTAGTATGTTTTCTGTATGTCATAGATAGTCAATAAAAAAATAAAACCCACTAAAACAAAAGAGAATCTCTTTGCTAGCCAAGCAATGTTATATGAAATTCCATTATTGTCCTCTAATTTGAAATTAGACTTAGATTAGCTATACAATGACGTATTTCGCGTTCTGTTGTCACGAATAAAAGGACGGCTTTTCCTTGGATGTCTGAGAAAAATATGTTAAAAAGGAATAACATTTTGGGGTACCTCGCCTACACGCAAAGTGGTGATAAAACAAGTTAAATAAAAGCTTGTAAAAAAATCTCGTCTAAATAAATTCTAGTGTGGGATAGGTCTTTTAAAAACGGTGTCGGTTTGTTAAGACTATTTTTTGATTATTTGATTTTGCAAAATATTTATCTTTAAAGTGCTAATTTTTTGTCATGTATTCGCCTCCCCCCTCTACAAGATAAACCGTTCCATTGAAAAATCTGAAAAAACATGGCTAGGGTCCCATGGTTGGGCACAGCGGCCTCCTCTCAGATTAAGCAGATTAAGAGGGCTTGGGCCGTAGTTCCCACGCGGGCCCAATGCGGATTGGGAACTTCACACACACACACCATTGAATTTCTTCTCTGGTGTGTGCATGTTTTCTCACGATGTTTTCCTTCACCGTAAAGCGCATGGTAAATTTCAAGTGTAATTTCGCACATAAATCCCGAAAAACTCAGAGTTGCGAGCCCGGGCTCGAACCCACGGCCCTCTGCTTGAGAGGCCATAGGTCAAACCACTAAGCCGCCTCGGCTTTTTTTATACAATTAAATTATGACTTATTGTCAGAGGTCGGAATGTTTACGGCAAAACAAAAGACTGTCGCAATCTAGCTAGTGTTCGATACTTGTCCTTATCGATAACGAGTAATAGTACGGGATCCGGCTGCAATAGTAGTACATTCATAATGTAGTTAACCGAGATTTAATTTTTACATATCCTTATAGATGGGGGAACCCATTTCTCATGAGGTGCCAATTAAAAAGTGGCCGCCATTACTATTAATTTAAAAAAATTGAATTGGCTTTTCATGAAACATTTCGTTTACGTCCTATGGAAATAAAGCATATTCTACTTCACAGCAATGTATTTAAGGACTTTGAAAAGGTATAGTTGCCATTGATCGCTTAGCCGTAATGTCTTCGCAGCCAGGTGTAAACAGGTATAATTTTGTTAAAATTTTTCGTTTATGGCTTATATTCATTTCAATTATACCACATTAAAGCTAATTTTATTCTGTGCGTGATGTAATATGTCTGCCTTTTAAAAAAAAGCTGCAAATAGGGGTGGCCTGCCGTTAAAGATGCTAGGTAGGTAATTAAAATAAAGTGACACAGAGTGAGCGCACAACGTTACTTGTTAGACGAGGATGCTAAAGGCCAGCTGTACGCGTTTTCTAAGCTAGCTGCGAAGACATTACGGCTAAACGATCAATGGCAACTGTACCTTTTCAAAGTCCTTAAATACATTGCTGTGAAGTAGAATATGCTTTATTTCCATAGGACGTAAACGAAATGTTTCACGAAAAGCCAATTAATAATTTTATAATTAATAGTAATGGCGGCCACTTTTTAATTGGCACCACATCTATAAGTATAAGGATATGTAAAAAATAAATCTCGGTTAACTACATTATGATATGAATGTACTACTTTTGCAGCCGGATCTTAGACCATGAGTATTATTAGGCACATAAAAAAAAATCATGCCGATATATTTACATTATTTTATAATCTAATCATTCGCAACAGTTAATTTAAAATATGCAATAGAAGTGGTTTAGACTATCGTAGTATTGACGTCCGAGTGAAGTTGATCGTTCATTTAGTATACATAAATGGCTTTAGGTATAGTGATAAACAAAAGAATCTACTCCCAAATTTTTTTTAAAAAATAATGTTTATCTACTATCACTATCACAAACCAAATAAAATGTCATGTGCTGCTGTGTATGTATACTGACGTGGATTACGAAGAAGAAATTGCATCTGTCTCTACATAATTTTCTACAAACCTTACGTAAAATTATTTTCTCAAACATGCAATGAAATATTGATGTTATGTTCCTTATAATAGGCCGCGAACTATGATGTTTCAGGTGCGGCTAGACGAGAGGCCAATAATGGAATTTCATACAACATTGCTGGCCTAGGCCTGCAATGTGAACGTGATCCTTTTTAATTTGCATTTCACACGGAGAGAACCCGCATCACGGCGTTCAGCCACTAAAAAAAACTATAAGCAATATTTGATTTTTGGTTCATTATGACATTCTGCCACTACGCTTATTATAGATATTTAATTTTTTCTATGAAATCCGAGTTGGAAATAAAATTAAATAAATAGTAATAAATGTTTTAGTTTTTTTTTTATCAAGTTTACTTATAATTTCTCTAGAAATGAAACATTGATTTTTTGGAGTTTTTTTTTATTTATTTCATTGCATGTTTGAGAAAAGCTCTATACAAGCCTCTGCCTCGAACAGGGATTCCTATTTCAGCAATCCCATGTCTTTTTACAAAATAATAATTCCCGATTTAAAATCCATATTTACAGAGTGGGCAGACCCTAGACCTGATTAATCTGTGAGAAAAGAAAACAGATCTCGATGTATTTTTTGGAGGGCATTATGTTTGTTACCGTACTACACTGACGAGCAAAAATAAAGGGTCGGTTACAAAAATGACGATAACTACAAAACCCGCTGTGATAGCTTCTTCGAGTAAATTGAGTTTAGTAAAGAGTTTTATTCTTAAGAAGAAAAAGTTTAATTGAGAATAAAACTTTTTACTAAACTCATTTTACACTAAGAAGCTATCACAGCGGGTTTTGTAGTTATCGTCAATTTTGTAACCGACCCTTTATTTTTGCTCGTCAGTGTAGAACAAAAAAAAAGTTTATGTGAGCTGAGGTCTACCAAAATGGAAAAAGCCAAGGTTTTTAATTTTATCTTAATAAAAAAATGAGTATGAGTCACGTTGACCCCAGTTCTACACGCACTTATCTTGTTAGTAGGTATACGATTTCCCACAAGACACTTGCTTTTACCTCTACCCATTAGGATAAAATAATTAGCCAAGTCCCAAAGGAAAGACTTGGTTTACCCACTAGCCTATAACATAATAACTAATAACATCAACCAATGAAGAAAAACAAGTAAAGTCAGAAGTAAAACCTCGAGAACAGCATGCTATAAGAGTAATTCCATCAAAAACGTAAATGTGATAAAATGCAAACTAATTAAGGGTTTTGCTAAAAGTAATGAGATCTCACTGGATACCAAGTTCTTTCAAAGTTCCATAGGTCAGCTCCTGTCATACATAATACATAACGTTCTTCAATCGCTTAGTATTAGTAATTTTATGGTTATTTAATAGTGTCCCGTCAAATGTTTCAAATGTTTTATTCGAGAAACTGTCTATTGTACTTCGTTCCACGCTTACTAGTAGGTACCAAATATATAATACACTAGCCTTCCGTCCGCAGCTTCGCCCGCGTTAAATTAATTTTTCCGTAGGAAAAGGTATTTTCCCGCGGTAAAAAGTAGCCTATATCACTCAGTGATAATGTAGCTTTCTAACGGCAAAAGAATTTTTGAAATCGGTCCCGTAGTTTCGTAGCCTATTCAATGCAAACAAACAAACAATCAAATCTTTCCTCTTTATAATATTATATATAATACATATATATCTAATATATAAAAATCTCGTGTCACGGTGTTTGTTACCGAACTCCTCCGAAACGGCTTGGCCGATTTTTGTAAAACTTTTTTCTCTACACTCGGTAGGTCTGAGAATAGGTCGTAGGCTATTTTTTATCCCCCCCCCCCCCCCCCCCCATTCTTCGCGGACGGAGTCGCGGGCAACAGCTAGTGTATATATATATATTTTATCATCATCCTTATTTTTATGAACGACCTTCCTCATACCATACGGCTTTAGTAAATTTAATTCAGTGCGGCAAAAGTTTTTTTTTTCATCTGCCCTTTGTCGACAAAAACTCGGACGTGATGAAATTTGAATGAGCAGTCCAATTTTTTACCTCTTTACAGCAACATTTATATCCAATTTGGACCTGTTTGCCTATTTATCAAAACAGAAGATGTTTTGGTAAAGAAATTAATCCCCAAATGAAATTCCGAAAATGATTAAGTATTTTGCTTACCTCTGATTGGTGTCAAAAAATAGTTAACGAATTGAAAATAATCCTAAAGTTACAAATTCCTGACTAGTAAGAAGGTACCGTTTTACAGTTTTTTCCCGCGCATCCATTGCGGTACGAAAAGTTCTGTCAGATTTAGACGATAAGTTTTGAGTACACATAAAAAAACCGAACCAAACTGTGTCGGACATGCCCAGAATAGGTTTCCGTAACCGTTCCGGAAAAATCCCTTCATACTTAGGTTTATTGCGTACTAGCTACTAGCAGCATCCCCTTCAACCAAGCGCCGCACACTCCAATATGTTGTTATTTGAACGTCAATTTCGTTAATGATTGCTACTGTTTTATTTTCTCATAATTTTACTATTAATTATACTATTCGTATTAAACGAGTAATATTTTTCTAAGGATTTTATATTCTGTAAGGAATTTACCAAGTAGGTATATTTCATTAGACAAAACAAGTCAGGCTGCTATTTACTCTTAAACTACTAATAATTCTCAAGCAAACTCATTCGTAATAGTTTTTCTTGTTAATTTGATATATTGGGTTGGGTCCTGAAGGCCTTACTTGCATTTAGCCTTGGCGAGCAGAGCACCTTAGTTGTATATTTGTCTGCGTTGCAAAAAGTCTTGGTCTGTAAAACGCCCTCATTGCTATAAGACATAGTTGACTGAATGACATGGCTGTAAACCGTAATGTTTATAATGTTTAAAAATAGGTAAATGGTCTGGATAACCTTCATTACCAATATAATACAATCAAGACCTTATACAATATTGTGTCATTCTGCCTACTTGTGCATTTCACGTCCTAGACGTTTTGCTAAGAAAGTCTTCTTGAAACTTAGACAATTTTGTAATCATGGCATTAGTTAGATAAACAAGACATTTTGCATACTTAGTCAGTGTACTACTGAGACGTTTTGAATGCCAAGGCTAAATGCAAGTAAGGCCTTCAGGACCCAACCCAATATATTTACTCTCATCTCATCGTGAATTTAAAGGTTCCGTTTTTGCCATTTTAGCTCCAGACCCCTAAAAACGTACGAGTGTATTGAAGTGATCTTTTATCATACTTCAGTTATAAGTTGAGCTATTGAGGTCTGTTTTACTCCACCCCGTCAAATCCGACAAGGAGGACTATGAGTTTAGTCGTATATCGTACAGTCACAATATGGGAATGTTAACCCACCTACTAATGTTCATAATTTAGCCAAGTAATACATTGTACTCGTAATATAAACGTCAAAAATATCATTATTACCTGTAATAAACCCGATTAGCATTACACAGCTAAATTACGAATAGGTAGTAAGTGGCTCAAGAATCCTGTGTTTGTGAGTGTACGAGTGTTTATAGTCGGACCAGTAACATACTTGAAATAACGCTGTCTTAGAACTATACGAAAACTTGGGTCATACACAGCGTAAGAAAAAAAGTTGTCTCTCCTGTGGACATAAAATTAGCGACTCCCGAGTCAGGAAACATAAGATATAAGTTGCAATTTTTTGTAGAATCTATGCAATTACTGTATTCGAAGATACAATCTCACTACAATAGATATCGTTCTCGATGGCTGCGAGTATTGGAGCTCAGTAACCTAAATTTTCTCACCATTTAGTTCTTTTAGTAGTATTTGTATTTATATTTAGCAAAATACTTTGAAATCCTGAACTTTTTATTATGGCCAAATTGTACATACACATTACTACCTAATACTGTATCGATCTTGAATAGGGCATCTTGTTTACCTGAATGATTATAAATACTAGCCTTCCGTCCGCAGCTTCGCCCGCGATAAAATTAATTTTCCCGTGGGAAAAGGTATTTTCCCGCGGTAAAAAGTAGCCTATGTCACTCTGTGGTAATGTAGCTTACTAACGGCAAAAGAATTTTTGAAATCGGTCCGGTAGGATCGGAGCCTATTCAATGCAAACAAACAAACAATCAAATCTTTCCTCTTTATAATAATAGTATAAGGGTCTGTTTCACCACCCATTGATTAATTTTAACTGACGGATAAATGTGATGCCGTCTCCGTCTATTCGAATAAAATAAACAGAGACGGCACACATTTATCCGTCAAATAAATTTGATCAATGGATGGTGAAACAGGGGGTAAATCTAATATATAAAATCTCGTGGCACGGTGTTTGCTATCGAACTCGTCCGAAACGGCTCGACCGATTTTTATGATTTTTTTATTTATTTGGTAGTTATGATATGAGAAATATTTTTCACCCTCCTACCCGCACCCCCCATTTTTAATCGCAATTTTTATATGGCAGAACAACGTTAGCCGGGTCAGCTAATTACTTAATTATTGAATTTTCGCTACATCGCTGCATCTCATAATAATAGTCCCTATTTTGTTAATTATATTTGCATTTACGTCCCCCAGCTCCCCGTAGCTGTAAATACTTACTTTAAATTAATTAGGTTTATTAATAAGGTTCAGGTAACATAGACAAGATTTTTGGTTTAAGGAGTTTTGAGCTTGGAAGGTCTTCAAAATTGTTTCTACCCTCAAAAAGTTGTTCAGTGTGTGATTTTTTCTTACTCGCTATTAGGTTTTAAAACTTACCTTTACTTCTAGACTAGAAATCCGTACCTCTAACGCTCGAATTCACTCACTGAAAGTATCATTTTACGCCCGCGTTTTAATAAGCAAAGCGTAATGCCGTCCCTTTGATACGTTAAATGAAGCTAAAATAAAGCTTAAGTTACAAACTTCCTGTAAAAAATATTTTTAATGAACTTGCCGCTAAAGCTCTAACTTCACCACTGCATCCTTATTCTTTACTCGAATGAGGTATAAATGTTTAATTGCTTGGTATACTAGGATTATCTTGATTTGTTCTATTAATATAAGCTTTTTGCACAAACTTATACATACGTACTTATTTTAATTATATTAAAAGTATGTATGTATGTATGTATGTAAAACTCTTTATTGTACATAAAACATGAAAATAACTAGTTAACAAGAGATACAGATGTACAAAGGCGAACTTATCCCTTAAAGGGAAAGGGGGAAAAGTCGATCAGAAATGGGTACAAATATTTAAATACTTAGTTGAAAATCGCTTTGCTTATTAAGACGGAATGTATGTTAAAGTATGATTTCGCAAGGCTTTTGTCATGACTATCTTACAGTATTAACGATAGTTTAATAACAATAATTGTAATATGGTCACTCACCATGTCGTATGCGTAAGCGAGAACTCTCATGGTATAGGCTGGCATATTTAGAATGACAAAAACTGAGGAGACGATGAGCAGCATCCTCGTGACTCTCTGCTGCGAGCGCGGGCAGCCGTGCAGGCGCGCGGGGCGGGCGCGCGCGCCCGGCGCCGGCTCCTGCTCCGGCTTCATCAGGTTGTGCCGCGCGCGCTCCAGCCGGTACACGCCCACCATTATCCAAGCGTTCAGGACTATGATCACACTTAGTGGAACCGTAAACGATACAGCAGTATCCACCAGATTGAATCTCGCGGCGTGCTCCATATAATCAGTGTCTATATTGCAATCATTTTTGGTCGGTATGGCAAATCTGAGAATGGGAACGTTCAAAAGCAGCGCCGAAGCTGCGATAGTGCTAATGATGTGCCGAGCGCGAGTGACAGAACAGACTGCGTTACGGCGTAACGGATATAAAACTGCAACAAACCGTTCGACTGTGAAAGCTACTACTAACCACGCACTGAGGCAGCAAGTCACATACGACGCGTAGATAAAAAATTGACAGAATCCTTTGCGGTGAAATAAACCGTTCAACTCGACTGCATTTAGCCACGGTGGTAAAAGTTGAAATAAGAATACGGTATCGGAAAGCGCTAAAGCCGACAGATATTGGCTAGTGGACTGCAACCTCAACTTACTACTGTAAAAAACAAAAACTGACACCATGTTTCCGATTGTTCCTAAAACAACAAGTAAAGGAGTGTAGTAAACGTTCAAAACAAATGCTACTTGTTCCGCGATAAAGTCAAAAAGCGTTTGGTTTATAAATGTCGAATTATTATCTGTGTAATTTGAATAATTAGAAAAGTTATCAGCACCATATCGCAACGAAAGGTCGGACATGGCGCGGCGTGTGGACGCCGCGCCGCTCCGGCAACGACTGTCGCTGCGCTGTCCTGTAGCGCCGCTGCCTTAAAATCAACGCTGTAAAAATCTTAAGGGCGGAAATCACCTGTCTAAACTTAAAGCCACTACCACAATACAATCATTATTTGTTATGCAAAGCTGCAAATTCTTCGATGCGAATGCTTGTATTGAAACCCGAGCAAGCCAAGAATTCTAGGTTAACCGCTACGCTCCTGAGGATTTCAAGGCACGAAACGCTAAATAACTTTGCTGCTAAGTGAATCACAATTTATTTAAAAATAGCGAGGAAAATATTAAGTAGTAAAATAATAGTTGAACTAATTTCAAGTTTTTGTTAAGTATTCATATTTGTTATCCGGTTGGTTAGATCACTTTACCAGAATCATTATTTGCTAGTAGCAAAATTTCTATTCGCATTTTTTCCTAAATGCTTTTTTCCCGACGATGGTTTTCACTGAAGCCTATTTTCACAATCGAGTTTTTTTCCAGCCTTGCATTGCAAACAGTAGGTAACTTTCCAGTCTTACATAATAAATATATATTATAAATATAAGTATAATGCGCCTACTTAGTGCTTAGTGTTTAGAGTAGCTCATTGACATAGCTCCAGTTTTCAACCTGAAAATTGTAAAAAATAAAACAATTCAATCCCCTAATGCATAAAAAGTCATTTAGCTGAAACATATTTTGTGAAAATAAATAGTAGGACGCATACAATAAAGCACATCCATTATGAAAGTCTGTAAACATACCTAACAAGCCTTAAACTGACTTTGTACGCGTAAACTATAATCAGTCTAATTGAAATTCCCTGATTTAACAAAAAAAATTCTGGAAATTCCCAAAAATTACGTCGTGCTCTTCATTAACGTGGCATAAAAACACCCGTGCCAAACTTCATGTCTCTAAACTTAGCGGTTGAGATTTCAGGATTTTATCCCAATCCCGTACGGATACCTACCTATAGGAATAAAAAGTAGCCTGTGTGTTATTCCAGACGTCCAGCTATCTACATAGTAAATTTCATCCAAATCCGTCGAGCCGTTTTGGCATGAAAGAGTAACAAACACACGCACGCACATACAAACTGTCGCATTTATAATATTAGCAGGATTTCTGCGTTCGATTAAGTACGTGCACCATTTCGCCGTGCTAACTTCCAGGTTCGTGACACTGAGTCAATAAATCCTCCTACGCAAAGGCTCCACTTATAAGTAAGTAACAGCTCTTGCAGAGTTCTAGTTTAAATAGTTAAGTTTATTATAAATTTAGTGCCAGTAAGTTATAGTTGACTCCATAAGTTCTTCATGGCATTAATCTCATTGGTTTCACGCACAAAACGAATGCAACCAAGGAAGCACGGATAGATTTACTTAGAATGAAAAGAGTTTTAATTAAATTTACCATGTAAAGAAAAATAAATTTTTGCATACCTATCTGAAAGCATGCTAGCTAACATATATTATGAGACAGGCGAGAAAGAAATTGATAAATCATTGAAACGAATGTGAGAGTGTTGAATATGAATGGTAGGTAGGTTTGTTTAATACTATCTTAGTAAAATTATTAATCTTCTGCTTAAGATTTATATTTTCAATTCGGCTTAACAATTTGTGATTCATGTTTAACTTTTATTTATCGGTCGGCATACCCAAACATCTGAACAAACCCAAACATCTGAACTAATTTTGTTTTGGATTAAATTTAATGTTAGTCTTCCGAGTGTTTTATTGATGTTAAAGTATGAGGTATAATGTAGCTTTACAAAGGGTAGACAGAGCCTCCATTCGGAAACCGTTCTAGTGGCATGATATATGGCGCATGTGGGTTCTAAGCGTGTGACGGAAGCTCACAATGTCTAGGCAAATGGGTGGAGTTTAAAAAGTTCGACCATGTGGACCGGCAGTTTATCGTACAAAACGATTGACTTCAAGAAATTTAGTCGTGACACGAATAATTGGGAATGTCTAAAAAAATTAACAGTGTTTTTTATATTATTTTTTGCATAGAAAAGACAATTATAAGAAACTGATTTCAATATTTTGTCATTTAGTTCGCTACTTTTTTCAAAATTAATTATTGAAACTATTTTGGTTGATGACGTCAGATTATAATTGAGGGCTCCCACACTGCCAAATTTCGAAATGTATCTAAATGCGTACGATAAGGCGACCCCTTTAATTATTTTTTGCGTAGTGGTACACTGTAACTAGTGTCACTTTACTGGCGTTGTCAAAGTGTTAGATGTCAGGCAGTGTGTCCAAATCAAACTCCGTAGTTATAATCCACGCGTAAATTGTGAGTAATTCTAACCACACATAATAAAGTACGACTTGGACCGGTCACGCAATTTACACCAATGTCAAATGAAGGTCATTGCTTATTTTTATGTAATAAATTCATTACATAGTATTAAAATTAAATAACTACAGAAAACGAGTTTAAAAGCGTTTATCTCGAAATGGTTTTCGATTTGCAAAAAAATAGACATCCCCAATTGCACGTACTATATTGTATATAATTAGTGGTTTGACACACAACGATGTTTTTGCATACTAATTTAACTATGTAGCTGTGTTAAATATCCAACTTCTTCATCTCCTCTGAAATGGGACCATTGTTGGCATCCTGAATACGGAACCTTCACTTTTGTACCAATTATGGACTGTCACTTTGCCTCTTGAGGGTTAAAATTAATGTATTTTATTGTAACAGGTTCGGAGAAAGGCCGCGGTACACTAGACGCGCTGCTCTGCACTACCTACTGCCGTTCTCAACTGTATCTGTCGAGGCAGTTATCCCAGCTGCACCCTGAACTCACCATGCCCATGTTCTCAGGTATTTATATTATATTATTATTATTATATTATTAGTGTTACCGTTTGTACGTTCAAGGAGTTAATTTGGGCCTATTGGTTATATGCAACTATAGATATTTTGCCCTATATAGAATCCCAAAACCGTGAGATACAAATATATAATCTGCCAAAACGTGCCAAGCGGAGCGCAAAGGGCACTACCTACCTTTTCTCGAAACGTTTCGTCGTATTTTTGAACTCTTATAACTTTATTATTTATTTTATTAGCAGTACGGCTGCTCACCGAATCTAAGATTATTTAAAAGCGAAAAAGTTTTTCGGGTGCGCCGGTGGGATTCGAACCCACGTCTCCTGGGTATGCGCCCCAACGGGTGTTCTACCAATTGAACCACGTCGCATCCAACCGACTCCCCCGAAATTCTTAATCGCTTACATACACCAACAGTGGCGTGTGGTAACATCCATCGCAACTATTAGAAGCTACGACTCCTACGTTTACGTTACGTTTTTAAATAATCTTAGATTCGGTGAGCAGCCGTACTGCTAATAAAATAAATAATATTTGAATAAATAGATGTGGTACATCATTTCTTACGCATTTCCAATGTAATTTGGAACGTAGGAGTCGTAGCTTCTAATAGTTGCGATGGATGTTACCACACGCCACTGTTGGTGTATGTAAGCGATTAAGAATTTCGGGGGAGTCGGTAGGATGCGACGTGATTCAATTGGCAGAACACCCGTTGGGGCGCATACCCAGGAGACGTGGGTTCGAATCCCACCGGCGCACCCGAAAAACTTTTTCGCTTTTAAATAATCTTATAACTTTGCTTTGGATGATGTTAAATAGTTGAAAATTTCAAGATATAATGAATGACACTAGTACAAACATGAAACGCACAAAGTTTGAATGTCGTAGCTACTATACTTTAGATTTTATCAATGTCTAAAAACCCCCGATTTCGTCACTGATCACTGATCATCAAAATTCTTAAGGTACTTCCTGAAGTCCTAGAAAGCTGAAATTTGGTATGTAAGCTAGTAATAGTATAAAAACAACGAAAAAATCTTGAAACGTTTACCCCCCCCCCCCACCCCTTAAACTAGGGGGTGAAAGCTTGTATGAGACTTCCGCAAATTTTGATGCTAGAGGTCTGAAAATTGATAAAGAGGGTCCTTGTTATCCTTGTTATAAATAATAAGATATGTATTTCAGGATTTTTTAGAAAACCATCCTCTACCAAAAAGAAATGAAATCCCGTAAAAACATTTCATGTTAAATGATGCCAAGACGAGACCATGTAGCTCGCACTGTCAAAAAGTAATCAGATCTCTTGTAGAGCCAAGTTTCTAACCCTACGTGTCCAGCTCTAAATCTATAAGCCCTAATTTTACACTAATTAATCTCGTATGCATGCAAACCGTGGACTAAACTGGCGAGTCGGCCGCACGGAAAGAGTTTAAAAGATTGAATAGGTAGATTTTTAAGTTCAAGCCCATATGCCGAATTGCAAAAGGTTCGTGCGGCCGACTCGCCAGTTTAGTCCACGGTTTACACGCCTACGAGATTAATTAGTGTAAAATTAGGGCTTATAGATTTAGAGCTGGGCACGTAGGGTTAGAAACTTGGCTCTACAAGAGATTTGATTACTTTTTGACAGTGCCAGCTACATGGTCTCGTCTTGGCAACATTTTAACATGAAATGTTTTTGTGGGATATAAATATCTGAATTATATAAATGCCTAGAAGGTCATTCATCATTTGCATCAATCAATAGTATTCAATAGTAATAGTTTGTATTATAAAATAACAGACCGCATTTAAATGCTTCTTCATTCTTGGTAACAAAAATAGTGTCTTTTTTATTTCCGTTAACTTTAAGGGAAGACTATTCAGGTCAAATAGAGTTTTTCTCGTAGAAACTAGTGTCTTAACTGTAACTATTTTTGAGATACCTATTCAATAATTAAAGGATGATGGGCAGATATGTATGGAACCCAGCGTGATTACCAATAGGATTATAATGTATTAGCTGCTGCCCGCGACTCCGTCTGCAAAGAATCCTTTTATCGTTATCCCGCGGGAATTAAGCAATTTTCCGGGATAAAAAGTAATCTGTATGTTAATCCAGGTTATAAACTATCTGTGTGCCAAATTTCATCAAAATCCGTCAAACTGTTTTAGCGTGAAAGAGTAACAAACATCCATCCATCCATCCATACTTACAAACTTTCGCGTTTATAATATTAGTAGGATGTAGAATTATCGATCCTACCATTTGATATAATATAATTATTATTAAGACGACTAGACTGTGTAGGCTGGGATATTTTACATAGATACTCGTATAGGACAAACGCAAAAAACAAATATACATAATGACTTGTAAACTCACGTATTTGAGGGCTGATTACTCGCTTCTCCGGGGTTTACGGAGTTTGTTTCCATTTTAGAAAATTAAGCTTAAAAATAACTAGCTTTCACTTGGTCTGCATGCGGTTCGTATTGGACATGCAGGCCAATTTGCCCATCATTCTTTAATGGCTGAACCAGTGTAAAAGGTCCTTCATTACGTCCTATTATTTTTATCATTTCAATTTCGTCAGTAAAGAGTTTTCCATTCATAGCTATTCGCTACAAGGAGATTATTATTGAGGCGAGAACGTTCAAAATTACATACTTTTTCTTTTATTATGTGTCACATCAATGTCATAATCGCAAACATTGGTATTGTATCAATAATCGTGTTTATCTCAACGGGAAATGCCGCAATTGAATTTTTTTTTTCGATATTAACAAAAATCAATATACCTACCGTCAGGTATAGTCGACCAAGTAAGTGCTTTACCATTTTTTGTGACAGTTCCTACATCAGAATAAAAACAATAAGGCTGATTGTCACATTGACTTGTAAGTGAAAATAGCCTTTGATGTCTTAAGTCATACAACTGACATTGAACTTTAGGGTGGTAAAGGAGTTTCTTGGTCGACTATACTTTATAATCGGGTTCTTATTTTGGTCGAAGATGTAAATCAATAGTGGAATCAAAAAGCTATAATTTGATTTGCTGCAAGAAAGAAGGTATAATTTGGTTTGCTGGACTTTACGCTAGCACTAAAATTCTACAAAATATCACGGATCGATTCTGCTCAACAATAATCTTTTAATCTTAACTTATCTCAGCCAACTGCTTTGCACTTAATATGGGTCGTGGAGTAATTTATGTGACTCTGCGGTTCGCAACTTGGCAGAAAAGTTACGAGTTTTTTTATCGTGAGCCCTTTTCACCAAAAGTTCATTTTTAGTCCGACCGTTCGATAATCGCTTTTCGTTTCATATGGCAATTTAGTAAACGATTCAAGAACGCCTATGTTTAAAGCGTTTGAAATTTGTCACTTAAGCTGTATTTTCGGCTTTATCGTATATAAACCGGCCAACGTGTCAGATAGACCGCGATGTATGGTTCCCTACTATTATGCGACTAATATTCCATACTATGCTTTAATCCACCGACTATTACTCGTTAACTTGTAAAGCCTTACTTAGCTAAGATAGTTTCCTTTCTTAATTCATTATGTTGTGTGATATTTCTACGTATCCAACAACAACCATTTCACTGGGAGAGCTGGGCGAAACTTAAGTATAACAAAAAAAATAAGTTTTAAAGCTTAATATTTCGCAACAAATCGAAAAATGTTTTTAGCAAACCTGCAATCTTTTTGAAAGAAGACCTATCCAACGACAGGCTACACCATCGGGTAGACGAGAAAAAAATCATACCCACTTATATTCTTTTCACTGTAACATAGTGCGGGTGACACTTCACACACCGTTTCGTTACACTTAAAAAAAATTGCTGCGGTGTTTATACATGGCGAACTATTTTAATTCCAGTCGGAATATGTCTGGAGTTACATTTAAAATTCGAAAAAACTATCTTACACGAAAGAAATTTAACTTAATTATTTTTTATCATCAATGTAAAAATTAAAACAAGATTAGGTTAAGAAACGCAATATGCGTGTAATGATGAGTCATTTAATGATGGGATACAATCTAACACGAGTATATCGATACTTATTAATTTGTAATGTAAATAACGATGTATTTTGAAAAAATGTATTCCATGCCGTGGTAACTGGTAACAGATTGGTATGTCCGACAAATACGTATGTTTATGACTCATAAATTATGAGTGACACTTATCCACGTAACAAAATGCTTCTATAATAACGACTTATTTTATTCATTAAGGTTCTATTAAAATAAAAGATACAAGTAGGTCATTATCATCATCATTTCAGCTATAGGACGTCCACTGCTGGACATAGGCCTCCCTCATTGATATCCAATCATTACGGTTGGAAGCGGCTTGCATCCACCTTGAACCTGTGGCCTTTACCAATTTACACTTTAATGCCTTTATTCCGCTCAAGACAAGCAGTATTAAAGGTACGAATATCCTGTCGTAAGGATTTCCAAATCTATATATATAAAATTCCAAACTGACTGACTGACTGAGCAACTGACTGACTGTCTACGAGCATATAACCCCTGGAGACGTAATGCCTGAGAATTTAAAAGGAAACAATTCTGTCAACTAGCTGAGGTGCAGGGGGAGTTGCGATCGGTTCGAAGTGTTCCGAAGTATTCCGAACCCGATCGCTAGGGCGTGCATCGTAATGACTATGCTTTCTATCGATATCGATAAAAGGTTGTGCAAAAAGGATTTTCAAGCAGTACACTCTGGTAAAATTTAAATGCCAACTTTGAATTTATTTTAAGCTTAAACTAAACAAGTTGAAAAGTACTTTTAATGGTTTATTGAACTTAAGTAAGTACTAAAATATTATCATAATAGGTATAGTTCAAATAAAATTACGTTATACCTATCCAATACAGGTACAGTCGAACAAATTGAATCATGACCCAGGGTGGACCTTTGTGCTACTAATGTTATGTTGACATCTCATACTTTTGTCATGGAAATCATAGTGAAATTGATTATTAAAAGGTTCTATCCTGTGTCATGATTAAATTTGTTCGACCGTACACGAAAATAAGAATTATAATTAATATCACGAAGTCTAATAGTAATAAACCACGAAAAAAAAATCCGATATCAATAGATACAATAATCATTTAGTGGATAATTATCGACAATACAAAATAAATGCATCGCACCACACTAGTCATTGGCGACACGAGACTAATTACGATAATAAGAGATAGATATACACGATTGCAGTGAGAAAGAAAAAGATGGGGGACGGACCAGTCCAATCCAACTTGACCCGCGTTGCAACTAATCAAATTTTCGTAAATATTTTGATAAAATAAACAAATGGACTTGCCGATGAAAAGTAACATTGTTTTTTGTTTCATTACATTTTTTACTGTTGTTTCCGCACCATTTAACTGCACAACAAGACATGATGCCGTATATTGAAGCTGTTTTACGTCGTAAATGTCAGCTGTCTCATCGGTCATACTTTATGGTTGAAACTGACGGTAAACCAAGGAGTCGGGAAATACATCATTGATAAATCACTGACTAGTCGACAGATTAGTGTCGCCTTTCACTACGTCTCTAGGAGTTATATGCTCGTAGCTGACTGTTGATATATCAACGCACAGCCCAAACCACTAGACCTAGAGACTTGAAATTTTGCACATAGATACCTTATACAGTGTAGGCATCCACTAAGGAAGGATTTTTGCGAATTCCCACGGGAACGGGAAAAAACGGAATTTATATATTCGATTCCGAGTGACCCTATCACAGTAACTATAATAACTAGACTCTTCAAATTTGATACACAAGTAGGTATTACATTAGTTAAATTATTAATTTCAGGATTTTTCAAAATTCTCACGGGATAAGGAAAAAAACGGGATTTATATATTCAGTTCAACGGAATCCTATGAACTATAATTACTAGACTCTTCAAATTTGGCATAGAAGTAGGTAATTATAATAGTAAAAAACAGTTTTAAGGATTATCGGAAATTTCCACGGGATAAGGCAAAAACGGGATTTTCCGTTTTAATGGTCGTAGAAAGCTGAAATTCGGCATGTAGGTTGCTTGGGGAGTCAGAGGAGCATTGAGAGACGACTTTCCAAAATTCCCACGGGAACGGGAAAAAACGGGATTTATAAAACTAGACTCTTTAAATTTGATACACAAGTAGGTAGGTATTACATTAGTTAAATAAATAAATAAATATTAGGGGACAATCTTACACAAATCGACCTAGTCCCAAACTAAGCAAAGCTTGTACTATGGGTACTAGACGACGATAAACATACTTATATAGATAAAATAAATACTTAAATACATAGAAAACATCCATAACTCAGGAACAAATATTCGTGCTCATCACACAAATAAATGCCCTTACCGGGATTTGAACCCAGGACCTCTTGCTTCGTAGGCAGGGTCGCTACCAACTAGGCTAAAGCGGTCGTTACAACATTAATTTCAGGATTTTTCAAAGTTCCCACGGGATAAGGAAAAAACGGGATTTATATATTCAGTTCAACGGAATCCTATGAACTATAATTACTAGACTCTTCAAATTTGGCATAGATACGGTCCTTTACAGTATTTCTACCTGAAACAACCTGAGGTAGATCTACCTGAAGTTTAGTCGGGCTTGCTTGCACGCTTGCTTGCACGCTTGCTTGCACGCTTACTTGCACGCTTTCTTGCACGCTTGCTTGTTTGCTTACGTGCATGCATGCTTGCTTGCATGCTTGCATGCTTGCTTGCTTGCTTGCTTGCTTGCCTGTTTGCTTGCTTGCTTGCTTGATATCTTGGTTCTTTGGAATACTCATGTTACACGTGAGCGAAGCCGCGGGCAAAAGCTTGTTCTTTTATAAAGCTGCCTATGTGACTCAGCATCATCGAGAGGTAGTCTTAGCAAGCTTCGTCCATCCCTAAGGTCTTGACCTTTGCCAGTGATGACTTATGGCACTGCGACGTGGCCGCTAACGATGGGCCTTATAAGAAAGCTCAAAGTCACTCAGAGGGCGACGGAAAGGACTATGCTTGGAGTTTCTCTGCGGGATCGCATTAGAATAGAAATGATGAGATCCGCGCAAGAACTAAAGTCACGGACATAGCTCGAAGAATCGCTAGACTTAAGTGGCAGTGGGCAGGGCACATCGCCCGTAGAACTGACGGCCGTTGGGACCGAAAGGTTCTAGAGTGGCGTCCGCAGATCGGAAGACACAGTGTAGCTAGGCCTCCAACAAGATGGAGCGACGACCTGGTGAAGGTAGCGGGAGCGCATTGGATGCGGATGGCGCAGGGCCGATCTGTTTGGCGAGCCTTAAGTTTAGTAGTGGACGTCTTTCGGCTGAATTGATGAATGATGATGCGTGATCTTCTAGATAATTAAAGCTATTTAAGAGCTCTAGTTGAAAGCTCTTGAGGTTTTCCATCTGAGCGCGAGTAGGCAGGAGCGTGCACTTCATCAGACGGGACCGCTGCAGTTTAACGTTCACATGCCATGTGCCGCTGACTATTAAGTGATCACTGCCGATTTTTATCCTATCTATCACAGAGAACCCAATTCCCAATACCTCTCCCACTCCCACTCCCTATTCCCTATTCCCTCTCCTTTTTAAAGGCCAGCAACAGATTAGTGACTCTCTTTGAGTTGTTGATATTTATGGGCGGTGGTGACCATTTTACATCAGATGACCCGCTTGCTCGTTTGCCTCCCTCTCATAATCAAAAAATAGAGACATCATTGAACACCCGTCTCTTGCCGGTGATAAGGAAGTCTATCTATCGGTCTATTTTTGACTTACCTAAAAATTTGTGCGGAACCCTCGACTTAACTGTTTTTTTTTGCATTATAATAGAACTCCGGTACTTACTTTACTTTATGTAATTCCATGAAATAATCGTAAATTTATATTATTGATTACACATAATTCTGTGGTTTTGACATCTGCCACCCGCACCATGCTACAGTGAAAAGAATATAACTTGTCGGGCAGGTACCTACAGTAAAAAAACTTTGTAGTACATATTTTGTTGGCATTTGTATTTTGTATTTATATGTGCCTACCAAATTATTACTTTCTAATAATACTAAGAGATTAAGGAGTTGCATGAAATTTTGGATGAATGTTATTTATACCACGTAAATAATGAATGAATGACCGACCACCTTGTATGTTTCGGAAATTCTCATGAACCATGCATGAGTCATGGTAATTTAGTAACATTCCGGAATTTCAATTCAACTTAGGCTGACTTGCACGGACTATAGTTAACTATAACTTCGATTTAGGTGCTAAGCTAGGGTTAACGATTTATTTTTTTAACCGTAGACCGTGCAAGTGGTCCTTAATGATTTACGCAAGCAAAGCCGCGAGTAAAGGCTAGTTATTAATAATGTTTCACTCTGTTCTAGGGAATTTTGGGTAGGTGATTACAAAACCGCTGCGATGACATTTGACATACATAACAAGAAAATTGTGACTAATCTTTGAAATTAGTTGCGATGAAATTTCGCAACATGGCCACCTCACATAATGGATAGGCATAATGTTTTAAAGGTTGATTGGATTGGTGGTGTCAACATTAATGAGAATTCGAATTCTGCGATATGCCCGTAATTTACGGCGCCGTAAATATTCACATGACGGAGACATGTGTTAGATCTCACATTAACTTTTATAAACCGACATCTAGCTTTTATTGTTAAGCCAAATGTCTTATGGATTTGTATTATATATAAAAGTAAAGCCTTATTAGGATTAATGAGAAATGCCAAATAAAATCTAAAAGGTACTTAAATATAATTTGGTGTTAAAAATTCGCCTTTTTATTGCCATTATGAGTGGCTTTATCTGAAAAGAAAATATCCTTCACTCCATCCGTACAACTTTGTGGTGACCTGTCCTTATAATTGTCCTTTAAATTAAACGCGTTATCGTCTTATTTCACGGCCCTCTCAAAGTCAATTATAAGTTTTAAATCCGGTCCAATGTGAACTCAATCTAATCATTTTGTTTGTACAATTTTAGTGAAAAAACTCTACTCTACGTATTTTGCAAAACAAGTTGGTATATAAAATCCTCTTTGTACATTCATTCTAATGAACCGATTTAGATGAAATTTAGTATGGCGATAGTTTGTGACCCTGTGAAAGACATAGGATAGTTTATAACCCGGAATATTGCATAGTTCCCGCGGGGTAGCGATAAACGAATTCTTCGCGAGCAACAGCTAGTTAATTCATATACTTATTTAAATTAACTGCTGTGAATATATAAAGAAAAGGCGAACCTAATAGACATAGATTTAAACAAATTTAACGAATGACGAGATGAATGATATTAGTATTTCTAAACTTGTTACTCAGGATACCGTAGTAATTTCTGAACTGCTGAACTTTCCCGGTGTCGGAGGTAAGGATAAAGTTTTAATGTTTTGTTAACATAGAAATCACGGCGCGATTCCAAACGGCTCGCACCGAGGTGCGGCAGCTGCTGTTGCAGTACTTGCTGCCATGGCTCGTCAATATCGAACTGGTCGACCCCAACGTGCCACCAGCCAACCCTCTGTCCTACATTCAGGTATCAATTAACAAATATTTCTTCTACGGAACTGCGAAATCGTGAAGAGTTAATTATATACTGTATAGATTCCGGCGTTACTTTGCGGAGGTCCATGTTAAAATGAATGGAATACCTACCTAAATATCTTGCTCCTCCGCTAAGTAGTGAGGCCAAGTCATGCGAAATAGCTAAATTTCCCGCCCTCCCTCCACATAAAAAACGAAAATAACCAATGCAATAAAATTACATGGTTCGAAATCGTGCAGAATAATAAACCGCATTGAAATCGACTTGGTAATTTTTTGAGAAAAATTATAATAACAGCTCCTAACCAATACGTATATATACTTTCTCCCTTTCGCCGCGGGCGAAAATGTTCCAGTTCCATAAATGGCAACTATCTAAATATTATCCAAACACATTCTAACACCCTTAACAATACAGTCAGGTTTACTTGAGTACCTTTTTACACCCTTATACCCACTAAAGGATTACTTTAAGCCAAATCCCTCTTAACGCCACTGCGTACAGACCCACCATACTAATTTCATGTTTCAGTCGCCATCAAATTTGATAAAATATACATCGCTTGCACATATTATAGAGCAATTCCAGTGTACACTGTATACTACAGGTACTCCAGTGTACGCGACTGGAAATGTAATTCCGAGATATCTGTAAAAAAACTGTCCCTATAAAAATGTATTAAAGATTATTGTGCATTTTTACTACATCTTCATCTTTTGCCATTAATGCCATTGCGCGATATTTTGAGTGTCTGGAACGTTTAATGGTGTAAATACTGAAGTGATGACACTTACCTGCAGTATTATGCGTCCGAAGCCGGCCGCAGCGGTAGGCGTGAGGGCCTGGGTTCCGCAGAGGCTACTGAAATGGTTCTCAACAATCTCTTTTACATCACAGCTAAGGTAATTTGTTTTATTTTTCTTATCAATGATTCCTACTGACAATGATGATGTATCATTGCTGTGTAACCACAACGACTTTCAATGCTTATTTACGACTGTTCTGAAGGATATAATAATATAAAGCGTGTAAAAATAGAAGATAGCAGCTGCGTCTCGCCTCGTATATACGAGTGTTTGAGTACAGTATGAACCACCCATTGACCATTTAACTAAATACAACGTTAATTTTGATAATATGTTTACTTATTTTTATTGGTCTACGGAACCTTAAATATCAATGTAAACAGGGACATTTACCGCTCTTGATCGTGGAGAGCAAAATTCATTAATAATTCCCCTGTTGACATTCGTGATTTTCACCTTTCTCGTTGCTGATGAACATATAGGTAATGAGAAATTTATATAATTGAGTTCATTGAGTGTATTACCGACGCGCTAGTTGGTTAAGTATGGATATTATTAAAATTCATATCATTAATTATTTTAAAATTACTAAGTTACCATTTTTAGTTCTATTACATTGTACATTATTTTTGTTTGGACAGTTTTCGGACCAACATCCAAAAGAAATTGAAGATCTGTGGTCAACTTTGTGCGCTTGCTGGCCTAATAACTTAAAGGTGATCATACGATACTTGATTATAGTATCGGGAATGGCGCCAAATGAACTTTTGCCATATGTAAGTATGATTTATATTAATCTCATTACGCAACTTGGTAATTGTTATCGTGTTTCGACTTTGTTTTGAATTGAAACACGAACGTCAAAAATAAAACTGTTGACAGGCTAAACGAGTGGTACTGTACCTGGCACGCTCTCGTCCAGAGAGACTCCTGGACGAGATGATGACCGAACTGCAAACCGTAGAGACACTTAACTGTCTGATCGAGCGAACGGAAACTCCGCCGTTTTATCGACTCACCTCAATGCGGAAAGCTACGTCAGGGCACAGTGACGGGCCTGGTACAGGATCTCAGGTATATCAAAACATTTACTGACTAATATCAGCACAATTAGTAACTGAAATCTGACGTCGTTATTATTGCCTGATGTTTTTTTATATATTTTTATTAGGACGCTACAGGACGAACGGGAGAGCTAGCACCAGTAGAAAAGGGAACAATTCATACAAAAAGACACAGTGGCGAAGACCCTGCTAAAGCAAGGTAAAATAACGATTTAAGTTATTAAATTGTGTGACTGTGTCTTGCCTAGAGTACAGGGTACAGGTTTCAAAATATTAATATTTTATCGCACTGCCTTAGGATTATTATTATTGAGTGAATATAACCTAGTCATGTAAACTCGTGCTTAGGATAAAGGTTTTTTTATTTTCAAAATATATTCCCATATAACATAAATGGGCTTCACATAATTTATATTTACCATAATAGTTACGCCATCACTTGTATGAGTTGTATAGCTGGTAACTTGACGCGTAAATGATTGAATATTGACTTTCTTACGTAACATACAGGATGTTCTATCGGAAATCTTTTTTGAATTTTTATATACAGTCACGAACTTCAATTTAGGAACCACTTTATTTTTTAATAAATTTAATGTATTTCGAATTCTATACCCACCTAAATATAAAAGAGGAGTTAACCTTCTAAATTACGTACCTGTTACTTATTTAAAAAAATCTGTTTTGCTTGTATGCGCCAAAGCAAAGGTAAATGTCAAAGTGACAGTTGCAAAAGCTTAATCTTATGAAGCATTTATGATTGGAGGATAAGGCTGCGTATCCATCAGAGCTGTGCGAGGTAGCTAAGCGGTGTTCTAGAAAAAAGTCCTTATCCTAGTTCTATGCTATAATTATGTACATGCTATTATATGTATATATTGTAATTGAAGTTTGCAATCGACCTGTAGAACGGGGATAAGTCACATCGGGGACAGCGATAAATCATATGAACGGGTGTGTCCGCCGCGTAAGTGATTGGCCTCTGGCGCTTGTCAACTTAATAAACACGCCGAAAACAACCTGCACGGCCCTACGCCTATCCACTTGTACATCGAATTAATGAGATTTTAGCATAGCTCGCAAGCCCCTACAAATCACACCAATAAAAAGGTTTTATTTCCAAACCACTGGTTTTAAGAGTACTGCGTATTTTGCACTTTAAATTAAAATTTAATTATCCGTGAATGAACGACGCATGAAACTCAGCGTCCATTTATACTTGATAAGTTAGATTACAAAATATCCAAAAAGCTACGAAAATAAAAATGAAAAGATTAAAATAGCAGTGCATTAAGAAAGCCACATCAAAGAAAGCATTCTAAACGAGGAGGCCACCAGTTTTATTTGAGGGCACCGTCTATTTACTTATTACAACACATATTATGTAATGCAACACTAATACGTTTCCTCGGGATAGTAGGACGGCTAGCTTGCTAGAATTTGCTGAGAAAATTAAGGACCTACCGAGCTTTTCGCGCTAATCGATTTTGGGTGGGCGATTTCGAGCGTGGGGGAGACACGATGGCTCAAGATAGGCTGGTTGGACTGCGCGTGTTTTTGGGTATTTTCATCTTATTACTAAAACAAATACATATGTATAATAAAAATGTAGCAACACTACGCCTTAGAAAACATCTTGTTTTATTAACATTCAAGAAGTCATGACCTGCCGTGCAGTATTAGCGTCGTACTACGAATTTATTTTATTTTTTAGAGACGACTTTGGATTTTTTTTCTATCGAGCGAACTATAAGTAATCGTGTTTCGATAAACACTTGTCATTAGAGTGAATCCTTAAATATCTTACACATGTATTTCAAGACTATAGCTTTACTTGCAATGATACAGCACGAGATTAAATGAATGCAATAAATGCGCCAAAAACACGGTAGGCCCTTAAACGCCTATCCCATTCGTACACACAAACCGGTCGCAAAAGGATATGTTTTACGTCTAGCAGCAAAAGCTCTCCATACTTGCGACTTTCCATGTCTTCCAAACGAAATTATCCGATCGAAATAATCTTGCGTGAACAGTACCTACCTACAGTAGGTATGTACGTATGTATGCATGCATGTACAACTCTTTATTTCTTAAAGGAATCTTCCAGTTGAACTTTTAACGATATAACTAAAATTTCAGTTTTATCACAGGTCCATTTTAGATCTAGAAAGTATGTATGTAGTTTATAAACTTTTTTTAAAATATTTCACTCTAAGTGAATATTAAGGTCTCCAATAGCGATAATGTTTGGATATTATGGAATCCGTAACAGCATGTAAACTGTTAAAATAAAATCCAACAATCCGCATTTGAATCCAATTCCCATTACACAGACCACTATGGTTCTGACGCCTGTCACTAGACGTTTTTGTTTACATCCACTGGGAATTCAAACAGACCTTACTGGTTTGATGCTCCGTCTTATATTATTTCTAAGCGAATAAAATACATTCAAACAGTTTTACACGTTTTAAAATTATATGTACCATAATTGTTCTCTTATCGCGAAGTACACCTAATACATTAGGGTGTCATACTCAGTCATCGAATGATATTCATACTTACTTCGAATCCCCGTAATTCTAAAATGAACGTTTTATAATGTAATAGCACTAATAGCTTTAGCCCAAAACTTCGTTCGTATAGGTAGTTAATTAAAGTAAAAAAAAAAACCTCCGTAATGCATCAATTTACTCTCAAACGATATCTGCCGAATATTGAGTCTCTTTTTCAGCTAGCCAGTTAGTATTAGGTAAAGCCTTTGATTCCCTATCAAGCCGGAATTTTGAAAAATCCTATCTTAGTGTACACAAATACGGTCGTTAAATTAAACATCTTCTAAAAGACTGTAGTGGCATTCGTGTCGAGGCAATCTTTATAAAACAGTAGTTTCTTGAGAATTATTTTAATTATATTTTTATGAGTGCAGTGGCTCCAAGACGGGTGAGCAGGCGGGTTCGCGCGGCGCAGACAAGCGCGCGTCCGCGCCGCCGTGCGCCACGCCGCCAGCCGAGGATGAGCCGCCGCCCTCCGACGGCGATGCCACCCCCGTCAGTATCGCTTGACATACACCGTTTTAGTTTATATTTGTTAGATGAATCTACATTCAAGACGATCCATTTCATTGAACAGTTAACCCGCGGAACGTCTTGCGCAGTGATTTGCCATTTTTTGTTACTAGTTTCGATCACCTTTTAACGTAGGATTCTTACACAAGATGACCTAAAAAAGTCGCTGGTTGTGCAACGGGTTACAATGTTAACACTTAGGAGTAAGACTTTTTTTCGTCGTAGGTATCGCTGCGATTTCCTTTGGTCGTTATGGTAATAAGGTTCTGGGTAGCGACGGTTTCAATGTTTCACTGAATTGAATAATTTCACTAGATCGTTTATCGTATCATACTGAAACCGTCACCAACACGTGCATGTATTCTATGTTTGAATTATTGACCATAAGTCGTAGCTCACTTGTACCGGCACAGACAAAGAACGGCATATCACGTGCAGGTCCTGATTCCTGACGTTGCCAGACCGATCCTTGTGGGGGTTCACCTCGTTCCTTACGAGTCTCGACAATTTACAAAATGCGTATGAGCCCATTGGTGCAGACAGCATTGCTGCATCAGTTCTGGAACCGTAAGGCTCGTACATGGTATGTTGTGGTGTAGCGTATTGTAAAGCGAAGGCGCCCGTCGAAAGAACGACGAACTTCTTCCTGGTTAGCTTTTTATTCTTCACTTTATAAGGCCAACGTCTAAAGGTTGAACATTTATTCATCCCATAACGATTTAAGTTATTTTGTTTGATAATATACTCAAATATATGGGAAGCAGTCCAGAACTGCGAGAAATCATTGAGTGATTTCCTTGTAGACGGGACTGTGTCCCGAGCTGGGAGCGGGCACGCCGGCGGCGGGCAGCGCGCCGGCCACGCCGCAGGACCCGCGCCTGGACGTGCCGCAGCCGCGCCCGCTGCCCATGCCCGAGTACGGCGGCTTCTTCGCACTGCTCACCGAGTACTTGCCGGATAGCAGCCAACCCATCTCCGGTTTCCACAGGTACATAAGTATAGTTTGATCGCCCACTTTTTCCCAACTAATTAAGCCATCTACTCTTTAAAAGATTCTTACTGGTATTTCCTACAAGGGTCTCACAGATTATTGCTAACATTTACTTGTGTCGTATACTTAGAAAGTGGACTTTTATATCTGTAATTCGTCTTGGATCTATTATTAACATGACGAGTCTTTTAGTTAAAATACGCTTTTAAAAAAATAGTAACTTTTACCTACTTATGAAACCAAAAGATTTTTAAATGGCCATATTTCCTTTCAAATTGTTACATTTTAGCTGTGACTTATTTTTCAAAAGTGTACATTTCAATAAAAAGACAAGTCAAGATCGGCTTACCTTCATTCTAATGCTAAAAAAAAACGTAGTATAGTTCGGAGAAAAAGAGGTAGAAATATAAAGTAACCGTCTCAAATTATAGATTTTTTTTTGTTTCTAATCCCTATTTTTTAAAGTTACACCCGTGCGAAGCCTAAACTAAACTAAAACATATATGCACGAGCACTTTTTGTTTTATTAAGTTTTCATTTCTACAGTATTGCCGACTGCTCATAAACGGGCGGGGGTCCTCTCAGACGAGTACGGATTGGAGTGCGGGGTGAGGCAGGGGGGTCTGACTTCGCCTCGACTCTTTAATCTTTACATGAATGGACTTATTGATGAGCTCAGCAGTACCAAAGTCGGATGTCATATAGATGGCGTTTGCATAAACAATATAAGTTATGCAGACGATATGGTGCTCCTAAACCCCTCAATAGGGGCCCTCAAACGTTTACTGCAAATTTGTGAACAATATGCGGTGGCCCATGGACTCAAATATAATGTTAGTAAAAGCGAGGTAATGGTGTTTAAGGCAGGTACCAAAACATACTCTGTGCCTCCAGTCACACTCTCAGGTACTCCTTTGAAAACAGTTACCAAGTTTAAGTATTTGGTTCACTGGGTCACCGATAACTTGAGTGACAATGAAGACATCGAGTGGGAACGGAGGTCGTTGGCCGTCCGCTGCAACATGTTGGCACGCAGGTTTGCACGGTGTACGAGAGAGGTAAAGATCACGCTTTTCAAAGCGTTCTGTGTCTCCTTTTACTCTTGCGCCCTGTGGGTGAGCTACACGCAGCGGGCGTACAACGAGCTCCGCGTGCAGTACAACAACGCGTTCCGGGTGCTGCTGGGGCTGCCGCGATACTGCAGCGCGTCAGGCATGTTCGCGGAGGCGCGCACGGACGGGTTCGCGGCCGTCATGCGCAAGCGCTGCGCCTCGCTGGAGGCTCGCCTGCGCGCCAGCCCCAACCGCATCCTGAGCGTGTTCGCGAACCGCTGGGACGGCCCCATGATGGCCCGGTGGACGTCCCTGCACGTTTCACAGTGAACTGCTCGATTTTTTTATTTATTTATTTACTTATTTAGTTATAGTACACTTAGGTTTTTTAAGATTTTCATTGTTTACTAACCCCTTTTGTATGGACCTAAGTCTGAAATAAAATTATTATTATTATTATTATTATAAACAAACAAAATATGCTTTAATAAAGAATGAAACCTTTAATTGCCGCCTTATTTATTTGTTATTATAAATTCTTAATATTATCATCTTTAATTAGTCTCGCTTGAAATTCCTACTATAACGCCTAACTCCCCCAATTTGTAAGTCAAGTACGGTAAATGTAAATATGACGTGAGAAGCGCGAATGTCAACCATCATCTATTCTATCATTATGTAAGACAAACACTCTACCTCTAACAAAGTCCACTGAGGAATCGAGGAATAATTAATACTATAGTTTGCAAATCGAGATTACCTACTATTGCGATTATTAGAAGCGACCCAATTTGAAAGCTCGCCATGTCCTACTAATGTGCCAGGTCGTTAGTTGGGTGTAGGTAATTTAATTATTTCGATATTTTTATTCGTTACAATCCAATTTTGAACTTAAATCATGCAGAAGGGCCATTAGAGCAGTCAAATTATATAATTGGAAGAAAATTAATATTCCGATGTGAAGGGGTAACCTTTCCCCAAAAATCCCGCGGGATTTCGTTTGCCAAATTACATTCAAGTTTAAGGGCAGTATCGTAATTTTGATAAAGGTGATTTTGTTGAGGGTTATTTATTATAAATTTAAGGCCCTGAAACTTATGTATTAGGCACGTCTTTCTATTATTTGCTGCTTTCGCGGAAGGATACGATACGAACTAAGGAAAAGTTACTAACCTAAGTATGTTATGGAAGAGATAGCTTCGAAGCGATAAGGCCGCCCGTGGCTTACCTTAAAGAGTCATTGTATTGTATTGTATGTTTAAGTTACACGTACAGTGTTTACAGCGACTGGAAATTTACTGTGTTTGACTGCAATAATAAAATACGTTCGAACGTGTACTTATTTAAAACAACCTTACGCTCGCGGCTTCGACCCCTTTACTCTTTTCTCTAGTGAGTGTAAATTTCACGGAATCTGTTTTTATTTCTTGTCTATATCTATATCATATAAGCAAGTTGAAGGGTTTGTTGTGGGCAGTGAATTAAATGTAAAAAAACCGGCCAAGAGCGTGTCGGACACGCCCAAGGTAGGGTTCCGTAGCCATTACGAAAAAATCAAGTAATATTTTTCTAAGGATTTCGTATGTGTACGGAATCATCCAAGTTTAGGTATGTTTTATACCTTAGGCTACTATTTACTCTTAAACTACAAATAATTTCCAAGCAATCTTAGCCGCTATAATTTTCCCAGTAAATTTGATATATTTACTACCCTTCTGAATTTTTTCAAATTTTTCCACCCAACAGTTTAGATTTTAGAGGGGGGGGGCGATTTTAATGAAAATTTTCACTTTAAAGTTGAATATTTCGCAAACAGATCACTGAATAGAAAAAACATGTTAGCAACCCCGCAATGATTTTAAAAGACCTATCCAACGATACCCCACACTATAGGGTTAGCCGAGAAAAAAAAATCACCCGCACTTTACGTCTAAGGGAGGTACCCTAAAAAAATTTTTTTTATTCAATCACTTTGTCGGCGTGACTGATATATATATTGATGCCAAATTACAGCTTTCTAGTACTAACAGTCTCTGAGCTTAGCCGCGGACTGACAGACAGACAGACTGACAGACATGGCGAAACTATAAGGGTTTCTAGTTGACTACGGAACCCTAAAAACGTAAAACGTAAAGTATTTCAATAATATTTTTTAAAATAAAAAAAAGACGATTATTCTCTTATTAATTTAATCGTATTTTTAATTATTGTTGAATAATGTCGAACATGACATAATTTTACTTGTTTTAGTATATTATTTAAATTTATGAAAGAAATATCTTCTAAAACAGCAAGTGAACTGTATTTAACATACAGAATATTTTAATCCTCACGTCAGAGAAAGGAAATAGCGACCAAATTGAGCATTAAAGTTATCAAATTTTGGGAACAGAAGCTTTGTTTTGACCCTGAGATTTCCTTTTGTTTCCCAACTAGGGCGCGAGGTAGTACAGACAGCGACAAATGTAGGTGATCATTTTTGTACCTTAACGTATTCATACTCGTCTATTTTTTACTAAATTGCATATAATCCACCAACTTAATTCCTGGACCACTTCACAACTTTTTTTAGTCTATTAGGTGTCTTTACTGCTGGGCAAAGGCCTGTCCTTTCTCTTTACACCCTTCTCTATCCTTTGTATTTTTCCCCTCGAACCTTATCAATATCATATCATAACTTAACTCTTAAAGTGATAAGGTGGCCTTTTTACATGTACATCAAAAACAATCTTTGTCAATTGTGTTTTTCTCTTTATTGTTCGAGAAGAAAGGCTTTACATACATGCATACATACATAATTTTAATTTTTTAATTTTTCGTCGGTGCGAATTACAAAATCGCTATGTAATTTTGACTTACTTTACAGAAGACAAAAAAAACTGTTTTTATAATAGTATATGCAACTTTTGTTACATTTGACTTTGTTAAATAATAGTGCAGTAAGATTTACATGATTTTCACGAAAAAATAAACAATTCTTCCTCATAGATTTTTATGATATTAATAAAAAACCAGAATTTAGATACATAGCGACTTTAATTTGGCTTATTTTAAATCGCCATGTGCCAAATGTACACATAGCGTAGTTTTACAACGTAGAAGGCGACACATAGCGGGTTATAAAATGTTAAAATTTGGTAATGTAAGTCGACTTTTACTATTATAAATATTGAAAACATGAATCTTTATTGTTATCTGCTCACAAGTTAGTTCATTAGTTAAACCTAATCAATAATAATTCAAGCAAGTGTAATAAAGAAGAAAACTGTACCTACATTTTAGATTACACTAATTGATTTGCATAAACTTCATGAAAACATGCTGTTTAAGTTATACTAGTAAGTAGGTACTGATTTTTCATTACTCTTGCCTCTTATAATTTTAATGCGTAGTCAAAAATTAGTTGAAATCACTTAATAATTTATACGTTAACAATAGAAATTATGATAATCTTTGTGCAACCAGTAAATATTGCAGACTATTATATTTCGCTGAATAATATTTTGGACGGCTATTATATAATGGTAGTGCTTTATTATGTTCACGCTGTTCAGGTTGCCTTTGCAGTAAAAGAGTGAATATATCAGTGTGGCGCAGTTTATATTTGACACCGCCATCTTTGTACCACAGGCTTTTTATGTCGGTCACTGTAGGATCACCAGACCGTTTACCAGGCCTAATGCTTATAAAATTGCCCGGCACTTCTTCGTAATTTAAAAAAAATTAGTTATCTAAATAATTCACAATATACGGTTCCGTCAGCCTTGCCTGTCTCATGCGAGTTAAATAGTCAGTAGGTGCATATATTGGCGGCCTAAATTGGTTTTCTAATGTTGAATGAACACTGTCGACTTCCACTATGGTGTGACCTTTCTCCAATATCAGTTGTTCAATTTCGATACCTAAAGAAGTCGACGCATTAGACAAAGCACTACTCAAAACCTTGTTTCTGTTCTGGTAACAGCAGCCGTTAGATATTATAAGGTATACTTTTTTATAAGCACAGCAGTGCTCTTTTAAAAACTGTATAATACAGCTTGATAAGATGTTACTGGTTGTCACACCGCCTCCTCCCTCATGCCATACATATAAATAAACGTTTTTATTAAGATAAAATATAAATTATTTTTGACATAGTTATAGTGTAGTTATGTACTACCAGCTTTTGCTTATAATATTGCTCAGAGACAGCGAACTTTGGTCTTTTCTGGGTTTCAAAATAGAAAATATTCTTTGCTCCAACTTTTCTATTAATAATTTACGTGTCACTGCATTTAAAATATTCTCCTTGCACCAAAGTGTGTACACTTTGTGCATATGGGTCTTAGTGTGAAAGGTGTCCTCAACATAATTATGTCCTGTTACTATCTCCTCTACAATAATGACTAGGTACAACGGGAAAGAATCAGTAGTGTTCGTAGTTCTGATCCATTCTTGAATCACGTCTTTCTTTAAATCGAAAGTATCCAAGAAGAATTACATACAGACTCGGATCTTGACTCCAGTTTGACTTTGCAAGAAGCAGTCGAAACGAAACCGTACATATTTTTGGGCAAGTAATTTCCTTTTTCGCACCAGGCCGACGTTTTAATGTGCTACGAGTTTGTATTAAGCCATTTATATACGATTTTTTAGCGTCCCACGATGGTAGATTCCAAAAAATATTCATAAATGTCACTTTGGATTTCATCACTTATAAACAAAGAAAACTCCTATCCGACTTTTGTTCCGCTCCATGGGTAGGTACAAGGTTTTTCTTTCATAGAACGATTTTTCTTAACAACATCTTTACTAAATATTTTAGATGTAGATGGATCCCGCTGTCTTTTGTCACCCTTATAAGTCTGTCCAAGAAATCGCAAATGTTGATTTTCCCTAATTTTTGATGGAAGTATGCAGAAGGGTCTACAATCGCATGATTTGCTGGGCCAGTGACAATTTTCTCAAGTGGTAAATCAATAGTTATACCAGTTTCATGATTCAACATAAAGGTTAAGTATATTATCCTCAGTAGTTCTGTCATCTGACAAATTTTCGACAGAACAACTAGCCTGTTCGATACGGCTCGTGGGGTTCAATATAGTTCCAGTTATTGATATACCCGACACATGGTCTACGTTTATATCACTATTGTCATTATCCAGAAACATTGAGTGAGTGTAGGATTATTTAGAGAATTTTGCTCAAGCCAGGCAGCGGGTTCACTCAAATTTCTTTCGTTAGTAAAGTTTTCGCCGTCGATGAGATTTATAATAATACGCAATGAACAATAAGATATATCAGTCAAATTATCGCCATTAGAATTGCTAATTAAATCCCTTGAAGCATTTCTCGGTGATGTTTCATGGACTTGAACGAAGCGGACAGGATTTGACAAAATATCCATACTGTAGTCATCAAAAATAGCATAGTTAGGTCATTAACATAATTAAATGATACGTGCAATTTTACTAAGTAGAATGAAATGAAATAGGCGGGAAAAAAAGTAATTTGATAAAACCTAGCACTTACTTGATAAAATGTGAAATTAAAGCACTTATTAACATTAATTTCTCCAAATTAGTCTTACTGTCGGGTAATTCACTTAAGAAATAATCGCCATGTGTAACACACTACAGTAATAAACCATTGATTTTGACGGAGAACCTCACACATAATATCGCTATGTGCTAAAAGTCACAAAGCGATTTATTTCCATCCGAACTTTGTTCCGCGTGCACATAGCGGAATTCGTTATTTTCAAAACCAATAAAGATATCAATAAACGGTTTTGTGGGTTAACGTAGGACATTAAAAGGAATCAAATTATCAAATAATCGCAAAATCGGAAAAAAACACATAGCGATTTTTGTATTCGCACCGACGTTTTGTATTTCATTCCATTCCATTCTTATCGCATGTCGTAAATATCACGATGGCAAGGTTCTGTGATGCCATATTAAGTAAATTGTTTTTGTTTTTACAATAAACTGACCAGCGATTGACCTTGAAGGGCCGTACGTTGTATCTCTCTGTATTGTATCTGTACTTGGAACGAATTCCAATTCTTAGCAATTCTAATTAGTAAGGATGACTATAGATACGTGTCTATAAATTGAGAAGATACAGAAGCGACCTGGTACTTAGATACTGTAGTAGTATGATGGATGATGCACTAGTGGCCGCGAGTGTGTGTGTTTGTTACTGCTCCAGACTTTAAACGGCTGGACGGATTTGCATAAAATGGAATGGAATAAATCATAGGCTACTTAGGCTACTTTTTATTCCAATATTCCCACGGGATCAGGATAACATCCCAAAAATCTCAGCCGCTAAGTTTAGAGACATGAAAGTTGGCGCGGGTGTTTGTTATGCAAAATTAATGAATACCACATTGCAATTTTTTATGAATTACATTAGTCGTTGCGGCCACTGGTCGTGGTCGTGGCCATCTGGTGCGCGAGGTGCCTAATGGTTAACGCGAGCGAAGCCGCGAGCAAAGGCTAGATCCATATCCATCCATACTAATTTTTTTTTATGTTAGAGAGGCCAGACAAACGAACTAGTGGGTCACCTGATGTTAAATGAACACCACTGTCCATAGACACTCGCAGCGCTTTACGCGATACCAGTGCGTTGTCGGCCCTAAATATAAATGCGAAAGTGTGTCTGTCTGTTACCTCTTCACGCTTGAACCGACGAATCGATTCGGTTTAAATTTGGTATTAGTCCCGGGAAAGGACATAAGATGGTTTTTATCACAGAAAATTACATAGTTCCCGCCGGATAGCGCCCAACGAATTCTTCGCAGACGGATTCGCGGACAACAGCTAGTTAAAAATATAACTGTAAATACATTTGTGGGGTAGATGCAACGTGGCCGTGATGCTGCTGTGTGACGTGGTGCTGGACGGCGTGGAGCTGGACTGGTCCATCCACGTGCCTCTCATGCTGCACATCGTATTCCTCGGCATGGATCACACCAGGTCAGTACACTCATTGTGGCACTCCGCACTAACATAAAGATATGTTTCCAATTTATGTTAGAACTCACCCAAACTACCTGTCCTGGCGATTGCAAACTAGTTTGTGGCAAACAAGGTGTAGTAGATTGACCGTCAAATACGACAAGAGTTTGAAAAAAATATAGGTTTCCATTCATTCAACGTACTTGCAAAGTGATATTTTTCATCAACATTAATTGTTTAACATGTATGTAGTTGATTAAAGAAAAGTTCTCGAGTGGAGACCACGGACTGGCAAGAGCGGCGTGGGATGTCCAACAACGAGATGGACGGAAGATCTGGTAAAGGCCGCAGGTTCACATTGGATGCAAGCCTTTTCCAACCGTAATGATTGGATATCATTGAGGGAGGCCTATGATGATGATGATGGAGTTGATAAAGTAAATTAATTGATGTACTCTATGCGTATCCGCTACGGAAGTACAATAATGACAATAAGTTATTTATTTGACACCACCAGTCAATTGACATATTTGTGACCCGTCACAACGCGATCTCCCCAATCAGATCAAAGTCCATTTCTTTTTTATTAGAGCTGTGTCTTGTCATAGGGTAGAGATACCACAAAAAATAATTCCATGATGTACCTCCAGTAAAAAAATAAAACGCTTTTTAAACGGGAAAATCAGATTAATTTGCAACTAACCGCAAAATTATGTTTTTTAGTTTCTTTAAAACATACATATAAGTTCAGTCGATTTAATTTATAAATAAGTGACATCATAACTAGCTAATGTAATACACTAAATCTATGGGAAAATCGTGTTTTGACAACAAATAAAAAGCACGTCAATGACAGTGACACCATCCCTATTATTGGTTAAGGGTGCCTTTCCACCAGAGGTGTGCTATCCTGCATTGCTACGCGTTTGATATCCACCAATCATATTCATTGGTCTACATAGCATAGCACTAGTGAAAACGGATTCAACCAAGCCATGTTCTTATATGGAAAGATGCGTGCTCTGGATGCGCGCTGTGGATGAGTGCTCTGGATACAATACAATACAAATATTCTTTATTGATCACCAAAAACAGTACAGTGACATTACAAAAATAAAAATTCAGGTAGACAATAGGCTAGATAGAGGCTAGGCTGGATCTTCCTCGAGCGGCTACAAACGCTCTTAACATTAGTGGAACCGGTCACATAGATTCGTAGCGTGTCTTTCACATCCTCGCAGAATAGCTGAATAGCACATCTCTAGTGGAAAGGTACCCTGTCGGTGGTAAGTACCGTATTGTAATAGTAATAGTTTATTAAAAAACAAAATTACAATGATATACATACAAAGAACAGTATTATCCAGTAAGTACCAAACTAGGCTGAGCCTGTATCTTGGCACTCACTGGGTCAGATTAAAAATATTTCATTTAAAAATTTTTAATGCGTTACACAGTTATGTAGGTTGCCCCGTAGGTTTTAGTGGAATTATAACCATACACACTTCAGTTGCAATGTGGTAAATATTCTACGAAGCTATCAGAACAATATCTTGAATAGAAAAGAAAATTGAATTAAAAATAACAAACAATAAGACTGCATGCAATTTGAATTTAGGTGTGTGTGGTGTATGTGTGTAGTATGTGTTTGCGTGTGTGTGTGTTATATAGCCAGATGTTGCGTTGCTGAATACAATAATAACGGAAAATAAATTAAATTAAAAATAAAGATAACAGCTTGCATTTAGGTGTGTCAGTACCTATGTGCGTTAATACACAGCGAGATGGTGCGCTTGCCCGAGATCGAGAGAACGTGATCGAAATACTCAACTACTGGTATTGTATCGGGTTAGTTGTTCTGAGCGTGTGGGGTTGCAGATGGATCGTGCACCAGCACTGCCGGCAGTTGCTTCTGAACCTGCTTGTGGCGGTGGCGGCGCACCACGACCACCTGACGGTGGCGCGCGTGCTGCTGGCGAGCCGATCCGCGCAGCTCGGCCGCGGCGCGCCGCCCGCGCTGCCCCTCGTGCCGCACAACTTCACAGGTACACCCACAACCGCCTCCCCTTTGTGTGTTCAATTTAACACGTTCACTGTCCCCTTACAACAGCACGTCGAGAAAACTGAATCTCGTACCGGGGTGGAACCTTTTCGCAGATAATTTCGCGGTGATTTCTTTGGGAGATGTATGGAATGTCAACAAGACATTTGCAACGACATTTGCAAAGGTTTCACCCTGGTACGTGATTAAATTTTTCGACTGTACATTGTCCATTAACCTTTTCAACGCCACGCCTCGACAAAACATAAACCTGCTTTGAATCTTATGTCATTGTGTCAAGATCACTTTGACACTGTAGTTTGTGACACCTATATGTGTCGTTGGCGTTGAAAAGGTTAAGGGCCGTAAAGGGGATTACTAACGATAGTCTATTAGAAGCCTGACCTCGAAGGCGAAGGGCTTTTAGTGACTCGAATTTGTAATTCCCTTACTGTCTGTTGTACGCACAATAATTTTCATCACATTTGCGAGAAAAAATAATGCAAAAAACAAAATTATTTTGTTTCTAAACACTACAGCTCGGCAAGAGAAAGACGCTAAGAAAACAATTGAATTAAATAATGGCTTCCCGCCAGTACAAACTGTCTTTTTTTTTCGAGTCGTCTATAATAGATAATGCTAAGACCAGTGTTTAGTTTAAAATTCGAATTGTCTTACGGCCAGATTATGCGTGTTAAAAAAATATTTACTATAATTATTGCAAAACTTTTTGATGAAGCGCAAGATATAACTATATCAGGATCGTAGCAGGTGGAAACAAATAGTCTCTGCCTATCCCTCTGCTGGGAAAGAGGCATGATTGTATGTATGTATGTATGTATTTGATATTAATTTAAAATATAAAAATAACGAAGTTTCATGAAGCGTAAATAAAACGTTGGCTGACTTGAAACCTCCTTAGTCTGAAGTGACGTGCCTACTAACTTGATTTCAAATTTTAAAACTAAAGTTTCATTCCCTCAGGAGTAAAAACTATTCAATTCATAAATCCACAACTCCCGTGGGAACAATTTAGGCTATTGTCAATTAGTATACATGCATGGTATAACACCATTGACGAGCAAGTGTGATGAAGAACGATTTGACAAAATCAAACGTCTGAGTATCTTTCCACTTTGAAGTGGAAGCACGGACTCAATTATTCTCATTTGAAAATTAAACCTTAAATTTTCTACATAAAGTTTATTTTTGAAATGAGAATAATTCGAATTGAGCCAGTTTTTTACTAAGCGTGCGACGTCTAGACACTGCTCTTCTACTAGCATAAACCCAAAAAAAAAACCCCAGCTCTTGAGCACCAAAGAACGAAATCCGACGTACATCCCCAACATAGTAGAATGACTCAATACTCACTAATTAACTGCCCCAATCGACCTACTTACTATGTGTTATTAGTTAAGTTGTGTACTTATTATCAGAACCGGATGCCGTGTTCGACAGCTTTTCGCGATGCAACGGACACTCGCCGCGACCACACCACCCGTTGTCATTGAACTCGGACCCACAGGTTACCCCTGAAGGTATTCCCATCATTTCCGAGTCTGCTTTGTGCTGTAGAATTTTGAAAGTCATATTACTGTTAACTTTTTTACACCATAAGTCTCAATACTCTGTTACGGTACTGTTTTATTTTCCGGGACATTTGGAAAAAGTCCGCTTTGAACGCATATTTATTCAAACATTACTGTATCTTATTGACTTAGCCACCTTATTTTTACGACGAATGAACTGTAAGTAAATAAACCTGGAAAAACACATCGAGCGCGCGTGTTTGCTATTTAATTAAGTTTTTCTAACTTTAATAATTAACGTTTTTATTTTGCTTGTGAAGAGTTTATTTATGGTTGAGCTATAAATGCAATCAATACAAAATATTTAAGTGCAAATCCGCTGCTAATCAAATTCACTGGTGAAATTCCGTCTTTAATACCAAGTATTACTTTGATCAAGTATTATGATCTCTAGTGAAAATAACATTTGTCATTTAATTTGTATAATTTTACACTTCTGTAATTTGTATCATTCGAAAAAAAGTTACGTTCGACAAAATATTAAAGAATGATATTTATTTTCGACATTAATCATTTAATCAAGCTTGATTTCACATGAAATATTAATATCAATAACATGATATGTGTTAAAAGAATAACAGAATCTCACTAATTTTGAAAATTTGCCCATTCAAGTCATCTCAATAAAGTGACACAGTAAATAACAACAAGACATGTTTTCATTGCCTTGCCCAAATGTCTTGTCTTGCTGGCTGCCGCTGAATTAGTGCGCGAGACACATCATGCATCAGCATTACACTGTTGAAGCAGGCGAAGGCGACAACTACCCGTCGCTGCCGGTGATCGTGGCGGAGGGCGAGGCGGAGGCGGAGGCGCCGGCGCCCGCGCCCGCGCCCGCGCCCGCGCCCGAGCCCGCGGAGCTGCCTGTTGCCGACGTGATCAAGTCGCTTGTGCACTTCCTTGCCAACCGACCCACACACATGCCACTCTGGCAGTACGAGGACATTACTGCCAAAGGTTACTCCCGATGTTTACTTTACTATACAAATGTATAAATAGAATAGGCTACTCGTCATAATAGTCTCATGCTGCCAATATGCGATCATGTTGTTTAAAGTAATTTTATGAAAGCATATAAAAAATTTGCTGTTCTATTTTTTTACATAACGGTAATTTTATTTTTGTAATATAATCAGATTAAAATTTCAACAATTTTGTTTTTTTATTATTGTGCCTGGCGGACTCAGGAGGCCATTGAAACCATAAAACGTTACCCAGGTACAGCCGCCATCATAAACACCGGAGCGTGATATTTTTGAGCACCCTGACTGTTTCGATGTTTATGATGGCGACTGTACACTGCTGAAATGAAACGAGCAATGTTACAAATCTTTATACCTAGTCAGGAACCTCTGGCGCACACGAGCCGTACCGCGCACTCTGTACCCGGCTTGAAAGAACAGGATACAATCTTGAACCGTTTTAGGGCATATTAATACTTGTCTCGCTGTGCAGTGTGGACGCTGCGCAGCTGCCAGCAGATGGCAACGCTGGTGCGGCACGTGCAGCGCGTGTTCCGCGAGTCCCTGCCGCACGCGCTGGTGTCCGAGCGCTGGGCGCAGACCGCGCTGCAGCTCGGCCTGTCCTGCCCCTCGCGCCACTACGCCGGCCGCTCGCTGCAGGTACACTTCTAGCGACCCCAGCGACATCTACTCAACGAACTTCATGTCATTGCAAATTTTAAGTAATAACACGGCTGCAAGGTGTGTCTTACGATGACACTGAACATCATCTGATGATTTCGAGTTGACTGTTAAGAAATTAGACACCAGATCAATTCACGTGTATAAGTATGCCTGAAGAGAGATCTCTCTATTGGGCCTTGTTTCCCCATACAATTAGTACCTATATCCTTGTCACATTAAATAAATTAGACGACCAGATGGCCTAGTGGTTCGAGAACCTGACTACGAAGCTTGAGGTCCCGGGTTCGATTCCCGTATCGGGGCAGATATTTGTATCAAAAATATGAATGTTTGTTCTCGGGTCTTGGGTGTTTAATATGTATTTAAGTATATATCTATCTATATAAGTATGTTTATCCGTTGCCTAGTAGTACCCATAACACAAGCTATGCTTAGCTTACTTTGGGACTAGGTCAATCGGTGTGAATTGTCCCATGATATTTATTTTATTTATTTAAATGGAAATCCTCACCCGGTATCACTTCCCGTCCATACTAAGTAGAAAAACCGGCCAAGAGCGTGTCGGACACGCCCAAGGTAGGGTTCCCGTAGCCATTACGAAAAAATCAAGTAATATTTTTCTAAGGATTTCGTATGTGTACGGAATCATCTAAGTTTAGGTATAAATAAAAAAAATAAAAATAAATATCACGGGACAATTCACACCAATTGACCCAGTCCCAAAGTAAGCTAGGAAAGCTTGTGTTATGGGTACTAGGCAACGGATAAAAATACTTATGTAGATAGATACATACTTAAATACATATTAAACACCCAAGACTCGAGAACAAACATTCGTATTTTTCATACAAATATCTGCCCCGACACGGGAATCGAACCCGGGACCTCAAGCTTCATAGTCAGGTTCTCTAACCACTAGGCCATCTGGTCGTCAAACCAGGTCGTGGTATGTTTTATAACTTAGGCTACTATTTACTCTAAAACTACAAATAATTTCCAAGCAATCTTAGCCGCTATAATTTTCCTAGTAAATTTGATATATTTACTACCATTCTGATTTTTTTCAAATTTTTCCGCCCGACAGTTTAGATTTTAGAGGGGGGGGACGGTCGATTTTAATGTAAATTTTCACTTTAAAGTTGAATATTTCGCAAACAGATAACTGAATAGAAAAATCATGTTAGCAACACCCCAAACTAGTTACCCCACCTTATAGGGTTAGTCGAGAAAAAAAAAATCACGCCCACTTTACGTCTATGGGAGGTACCCTAAAAAAAATTGTTTTAGTTTTTTTTTTATGTAATCACTTTGTCGGCGAGACTGATATACATATATATTCATGCCAAATTACAGCTTTCTAGTACTAACAGTCTCTGAGCTTAGCCGCGGACGGACAGACAGACGGACAGACATGGCGAAACTATAAGGGTTCCTAGTTGACCACGGAACCCTAAAAAGGAGATGTGAAACGATTCACAAGCGCACCATTTACACGTTCGTCTTGGCATGCTTGTTTCGTCTCACCAGACGCACGCGGCTGTCACTGAAAACCTGATGAGAGTTACGTAGGAACTCCTTCTCGATTAAGACTTCACTTAGATGGTTTGAGAAATATCGTGCGTGTTGCACTACATTACTGTCGATGATCGAGCAGTTATAAATTCATAGCTAGCCGGTCCCCGCAATGCAACGGAACCAAGGATATATCTCGCACCGTCTTAACCTTTTAACCGCTGTGCTGTAATCTGATACATACTCGTAAGTCTCGTAACATACAAAATTTACACCTCATTTCACCGCAGTCGTATAAACAAGACCAAGTTTTGATTGATTTGGGTCCACGGAAAGAACATGTCTAGTCACCTTTTTTTGAAAATTGAAATTTTAAAATCAAAATGTAGAGTTCGAAAAGTTCTATGACTTAGAATTTAAATAAATATAATAATACCTATCTGAAAACAATTTTTAATTTTCACTTTTAAAGATATGGTCACCATAGTAATTGTTCGTGACGAGATGACTAACTTTCAAACCGCTATAGCTCAAAAGTTGCTTAGGTGACTAGACATGTTCTTTCCGTGGTCCCTTCATCTTAAAAGATATCTATCGCTCTAGCGTAATTTAATTAGATTGACTTATACACGATTATTATTATTTCGTATCAGTGGCGACAAAAGCATGCACGAAGAAAAATACTAAGCGGTTAAAGGGTTAATGAAGGTTTACTTGTGGTTAGTGTTGCCTTTCGATAGTGCAATATCGATAGACTATCGATAGTCTATCGATAGTATCGATAGGATCGATAGTGATTTACAAGCAATACTATTGATAATGGCAATACTATCGATACTATCGATAGTTTTATGTCCAATACAATCGATAGTATCGATAGTATTGCAAAATTAGGCAATTTTGACCCAAAACCAATCGCAATCGATACTATCGATAGTATCGATAGTTTTGTACTATCGATTGTACAAAGCTATCGATACTATCGATAGTATCGATTGTTTTCGGTCATTATTGTAATACTATCAATACTATCGATTGTATTGGACATAAAACTATCGATAGTATCGATAGTATTGACATGTGCGATACTATCGATAGTAATATCGATGTCCTGAATAGTTTGCGAGGTCTACGATCGATAGTTAAACTATCGATAGTTGTGCAACAGTGCTTGTGGTGTCGTAGGTGTTCCGGTTCATCGGCGTGGCGATGACGGGCCGCATGGTGTCCGACATCCTGTCGCGGCTGGTGGAGACGGTGGCGGAGCAGGGCGAGGACATGCAGGGCTACGTCACCGAGCTGCTGCTTACGCTCGAGGCCGCCGTCGACTCGCTCGAGTCCAACTTCCGCCCGCTCGACTACATGCGGGACATATTCAAGTCCACGCCGAACCTCAACAACAAGGACCCGGGGCAGCAGGCGAACGGGGGCGCCTTCTCTGCTGGTGGGTGTCACACGCTGTCGAACCCTGGTTGCGCACTCGCTTGTGCGCCTCCTGAAACGGAAGCAGCAATACTACTACTGCTCCTCCTCTTTCTCATTTTATTTAGGTACCCTCTAAGCCCAACTACAAACTGAACGTGATCGAAATTTCTATTTCTGTATATTTGTCACATCCCAAATACCAGATTCTGTTTGGTATAATTCCACGAAAATAAAACAAATTGTTAAAACAGACTTCTGTGATAACTATAAAAATGCGCGAGTGATTTTGTGTCCATTTTAGTGAATTATAGTTGTGTCAGTGAACATACGATCTCTATCGTGGTGAAATATAAGGATAACTCAAGTCTTTAATCGAGTTTAGCTCGACATGTTTCGGAATAATCCTTAGCCCTTCTTCCTGGAGCAGTGGAGCGCGTTTGCATGTAGCAGCACTAGCCCTACGAATTAGTCCAAAACATGTCGAGCTAAACTCGATTAAAGTCGTAAATTATCCGTATATTTCACTATGAGCGAGTATCACAATAGTTTCATATATGATCGCTCTGTGCAGGCAAACGATCACCGGGCGTGTGTGTGGGCTGCGTGAGCAACCACACTCGCAGCACGAGCTATTCCGTCTCTTACTGCATGCGCAAGAACGCGCCGCCCTCCAGCGCCGAAAAACCACCACACGGTAGTACAACACACATATCAACGCGTTACCCTAATACTAATGATAAAGAAAGGAAGAAAAGAAAAAAGAGTAACCTATTTTTGAACACCAAAATGAGTAAATGAAAGTTGATTCAAAAAACCGTGCCATTAAATTTTTTTAATGTTTGAAAAACATTTGTAGAAGGACGCACACGGCCCTGCAGCGAGTCAGCGAAGGGTATTTGCACCAATTTGTGTCGCTCCCGATCCGCACAGTCACTGAAGCTGCTGGGCGACAGTGCTACTCAGGTACGCTTTAATTAAAACATTTGTAGAAGTACGCACACGGCCCTGCAGCGAGTCAGCGAAGGGTATTTGCACCAATTTGTGTCGCTCCCGATCCGCACAGTCACTGAAGCTGCTGGGCGACAGTGCTACTCAGGTACGCTTTAATTAAAACTAAGTCAAGGACTTTAATTCATGAGCCACCATGGAACCTTTTCAAAGGATAAGTCATTACGATTTTCCTTGTTAATTAATGCTATGTCACTATGACGTTTACTGGGAAACGGTTCCATGGTGGCTCATGAATTAAAGTCCTTGACCGTACCGTACTAGATTAACGCCATATTCATCAAATGTTACCAATCAGTTACATAAAGCAGAATCTATGTTGGTAAAATATTGTGTTAAAGTTTTGTTATACCTACCGCTTTTTATTTCATGAATCGCTGTACCAACCTTAACGAAATTCGACTAGGAGATATTAAGAACATTAGGATAAATAAGTTTTTGTTAACAAATTTCATTTTCGATGCAAGCTTTTTCGCTGACTGTACTTTTTGTTGACTGTACTTGCATTGTCATCTAACCTACATACTCGAAAGTATACCAAATTTCAAGTAAGTCCGACCACTGGAAGTGGGTCAAATTCAACTTCCAAGATACATTGCAAGTTAATAAAAAGCTTTTTAAATTTGATTCTTTTTACCGGAGAATTCCAGGATTAATTCTAAGGTTAAACGAATTCCGCACGGACGAAGTTTACATGCAATCGGTAATTGATTAACCTTTTGAACACCAGCGTCATCTATAGACGACTATAACCTCCTAAAACGCCGCGTACATTTTTTGTACATGTTTCAAAATTGACTTTGAATTTTAACTAAATAACAAAAAAGTTCCTAATTCAAATACACAATAATTTTTCTGGGTCTCAAGAAGATACGGTAATACAAAAACTAACCTACTTAGATGTGTGGCGTTCAAAAAAGGTTGAACATTCGGACACCTCGCGTTGCGATTGTGAATTGTGTTTTTGTGGTTTCGGTTATGTAGATGATAAGTTGATAAGGTTTTATGATGTCCCAGGAATTAAATTGATTGTGTACAGGACGACAAGCTGACGATCCTAGCCACGCTGTTCTGGGTGGGCGCGTCGCTGCTGGAGTCTGATTACGAGCACGAGTTCCTGCTGGGCGTGCGGCTGCTCGCGCGCGTGATGGCGCGCCTGCCGCTCGACCGGCCCGACGCGCGCGAGCGGCTCGACCGCACGCAGGCGCACACGTCGCCCTCGCTGCACTCGTTGCTGCTCAAGGTACAGCTTGCGGAAATTATTAACTTTTCGAGTTATAGCGGTTTGAAAGTTGGTCATCACGAACAATTACTATGGTAACCATTTCTTTAAAGGTGAAAAAGAAATGGTTCTCAAACATCCATAAGTATTTAATTCAATGGTAAAGCTGACTATACTCTGTCTATTTAACAGAGTTAGTACTAGAAAACAAAGAATGCACGTAATTGGTCAGCGATAAGGACGATGCACCGGCACAAGATAGGTTTACATGCCTGTCAAAATTTAGTCAACATCTGTCTCTCGTACGGTGCGGACGCTTTCAAGTGCTTATGTTGGGTTACTAATTTTTGTTAAAATAGTCAATTACAATGCAGAACTTATTTAATTCTGTCAAAGGTTTACGTCAATAAGCTTGAAGCTTCTGGTTCCCTGTGCTCGTTTTAGCTTTTGTTACTTGAAAAAATTCAATGTCAGACGGTACGAGAGACAGATAAAAAAAATCCAACAAACGGCATGTAAGCCGAGCCTGCCATCGACGTGCGATTGTAGACACCCACTGACAGTTTCTTGTCCCTTTCATTTGCATACAAAAGTGCAACAGAGAGAACGCTTTGCTAACTCAGTTAAATAGACAGGGTATAAACATATTCTTTCCGTGGACTCTTAAATTATTATCGTAGGTATTCGACACAGGACAATACGAATTAGCTCTATAAGCGTTTTAGAATAACACTGACAGCTAAGCGCTGACAGGTAAGTACGTACCTGTGGCCGTGTGGGCCGCAGGATACTAAAATAAACGACTCGCGATGATAAGCTAGGCACCGATTTTTTCAGTGCGACGCTAAAATCAGCTCAAACTGTACAAGAGCGAGCTAAAAGACGAGCTGTTCTGGCAAGGGGTATCCTTTTTATCTTGCTTTTGCATCTGGTAGCTCTTTCTCTCTGGTTAGCTATAAAAGCCGTCAGAGGATAACAGCGATGGTTCGAAAAATATTTTTGTTTCACTACACTTGTTAGTATATAAATTTGCCATTGCCATACAATATTGGTATTAAATAATCGCGATCAAGCCTGTTAACATGCCAATATGTCCATATATCTGTTGACCCTTTATAAGTTTACCTATTTGCCCTAAATGAAACTGCCACTGAGAGGTTCAATTTTAACTTGCTGCTTTATGCTTGTGTTTGACACTGTCTGTGAAGAAGTATTATGTTCTGCTAGGACAAATTGATATAACTATAACTAAAAACCGTATTGTGCGTTAGGGCTGCACGCACCCGAACACGTACGAGCCGGTGGTGGGCGTGCTGGCGGACATGATCCCGCTCCTGGAGCTGCCGGTCATCGACCCCACGCAGTCGCTCGCATTCCCCATGACCGTCGTGGCGCTACTGCCCTACATGCTACTACACTACGAGGATGCCAACGAGCTCTGCGTACGCGCAGCTTGTCATATCGCACAGGTAAAGACTCCACTTTGCCACTCGTCAAGTTGCGAACAAGTTTGGCGAGGACGATGATTTAGTGAGGGACTTTCAATAATGCTGAGTTTACACAAGGATGATTATAAATCAAGAGAACTGTCAATTACTGTAAAACGTTGCGGGCCTTAAAAAAAACCTGCTGTGGCTAGTTTTACTATTTATAGAGAGGTCGAACAAGTTTGGCAACGACGATGATTTTAGTGATGAACTTTGAATAATTCTGGGCTTACACAAGGACAATTTTATTAAGGACTGTCAATGTCTATACAATAATGTCACGTTCCTTTACGTGTTACGTTCCAGCTGTAGCTAGTTTTACTATGAAGAGGTCTAACGCACAAAATTGTTAAAAAAAATTAAAGGAGCTCTATGTTGTGTAGACGTTTACAGTCCTCTTAATTTAATCGTCTTTGGTTTACATGTGCTTTGCAACTAATAATTAGTACTTGTCTTCTCAGTTCACGGCAGAAAAAAGCAAGAAGTTGGAGAATCTCGGTACAGTGATGACACTGTACTCACGCCGGACGTTCAGCAAGGAAAGCTTCCAGTGGACCAAGTGCGTCGTCAAGTATCTGTGGGACACGTACTCACATCTTTCGTTGCAGATGCTCGCTTTCCTCGTCGAAGTACTAGAAAAGGTAAACACCTAAAAGTAATAATTAATTCAATAGAACGAACATTGTTACCTAAACACATGAGACTAGTACTTTTATTTTGTTTATATGGAATGGACTGTCTTCTATTAGTTCTATTTTTTAATATCATTGTTTAAACTCGCAATGCAACGACTCGAATGGTGGTTAGTTCGGCTGTGTATACGTGTGTGTATGAGGGCATTGGATTAGCCAGACACTCTACTAAATACGCAATATTGGTATTAAATAATCGCGATCAAGCCTGTTAACATGCCAATATGTCCATATTTAAAGCCGAGTTTAGACCTGCAAGAAAAATCGTGCAAGTTGCATTACGTTGCGCGGCCGTAAAGCAAACGAGTTTGCAGTGGACAATCGAGTGCCGCAACGTAATGCAACTTGCACGATTTTTCTTGGTGGTCTAAACTCGGCTTAAGTGTATGTTGTAGGCTAGCTAGCTAAAATAAAATACTTTGATTTTGACTTTGACTATTAGCTTTTCGTAGCAGTTACTAGTGAGATTAATTTCGTCGTGTAAGGTGCGAGTTAATGGCGCTCCTTAAAAAACAAATGTGAATTTTTCACGTTGATACGGTGGTGACTTGTATACAGTTACTTAGTCGTGCAGAGTTGATTTCAATCACATCTCCAAAATCACCCACCCAGTAAGTGAGCTCCTCCACCCGAGATGTGCTATGCAGCTATGCTGTTAGGATGGGAAAGCTACGCTACCAAACTGTGTGACCGTTTTCACTAATGCTACGAGTATGCTATGTACCTGTTCGAGATAGATCCAGAACACGTAGCCACACCACGCATCTTTCCTTGAAAAAACATAGCTTAGTTCAACCCGTTCCACCAGTGCTATGGCTATGTAGTCCAATGAATATTATTGGTGAATGTCAAACGCATCCATAGCAGCGTAACACACCATATCTCTAGTGGAAAGTAAGTCTAGTGTAAAGTAATGGTAGGGTCCACGTCATAAATAAGTGATCACCTTTGTACAGTCAACAGCATAAATAAGTGGTCATTTATGTACCTTGTCACTTTAACACCATGTTTGAAATGGCATACAAAATTGTCAAACGATTGAAAACAACAAGGAACAGAAATTACCACTTATTTATGCTGTTGACCCTACCTTGTCACTTTAACGTCGTGTTTGAAAACCCATACGAAATTATTTAACGACTGAGGCGCAAGCCAGACAGAAGAGACGTAGGATGGGGGCGCGTCGAAGTCGCGGCGTCCCTTGATCAGTTTTCATACTAAATGTATAGAAGCGTCGCGACCCAAAGCAGGCAGAAGAGACGGGGCGGAGACGCGGACTGCGACGCGCCCCCGTCCCACGTTTCTTCTGTGTGGCTTGCGCCTGACAGCAGCAAGGTACAAAAGTGATCAGTTATTTATGACGTTGACTTACCTGCTGACTGGTGGACCACTCTGCGGTCAGTAGTAATGTTCCCTCGGGGCGCCCCAGGGCTCGGCGAGCCTGCAGCTGCCGATCCTGGCCGTGCTGCACTGCATGCTGTACTATGTGGAGCTGAACGCGCCCGCCGCGCAGCCCGTCAACGCGGACCTGCTGCGAGTCGTCGCCAAGTTCATCGACGCAAGTATCCAACCAACAAATGACATTTGTTCCTGATACTCTCTGAACGTGCTCGTAATAACGATCGAGAACTACTCATTACACTTGTGACGCGGGAAAATCTGGGTGGTAGTAAGTTCTTAACACAGACTCTGATTTGAGTATCATTAGATTTGAATCATAGTTTTACATAAGGTACATAAAGTTTAAACAGGATAATAGAGGAACTAAATAATGTTCATTTGCATACCTGGGATAACTCGGGGCATCTTTACGAAAGTGGTGTAGCAAAATATTTCATCGACAAAAAATATATCGATTTTACTGCCAACATCTAAATGTTATTCTACATAAATAAATATTACTTATTTTCTCCTCATTTTTAAATAAAAAAATTAACAAATTAAAACTTTTATTTATATGTTTATTCGCGTTGGCGTGGATGTGGATGTTTCTTGGGCGGCATGGTTATTTTGGACTTCGTAACAAACGTAGCGGAAACTTTATTGCTTCTCCATTACCATTATCATCACTTGGCGTGGCGTGATAAATATCATCGTATATTATTCTTACTCAAAGATATGAATGGACCTGACAGTAAATGGTAATTTTGATTGAAATGACATCCGCATACTTTTATTATCTTAAGAGGCTCGATATCAGAAATGTCATCGAACCTCTTTATAGTAATCGAGAATGTTCAATGTGCACATGTATTAATTTATTATATCGATATCAAATCCCTAGAACTTGCCCCGAGTTATCCCAGGTATTTTCATTTGATATTGTTATTTTTGATGAAACTCTCTAAGCTACAGATTGGTTTAGTTTTAGATAGATTTTTAGCGTAGAGAATTTTCAAAGAAAGATACAGTATATCAAATTGTCATTATGTATTTTATCCATTATCCGTTTCAAACTTTATGTAAATTGATACGTACCCAGTTTTGACACCTTAAAACCTTAAACCGTTTAATTACGAACCTACTGAAATACATGAAGATATCTTCAGCACTATAATTTTGACTATTGTACTACTCCTTAGGATGGAAACAACTACAAAGAAGCAATGAAAATCTTAAAACTAGTTGTTACTCGATGTTCGACGTTGGTGGTGCCTCCGTACTGGGACAGCCACGCTTCTTCCATTCTCGACACGGAACTACACGGAAAGAAGGTAACCTATGCATAACTATTGTTTGTATGGGAACAATAACTATTTTAAATCAATCATGATTGTAAATCAATACGGTCTATTGACAGGAATTACCCGGACGAACCATGGATTTCACATTCGATCTCAGCCAGACGCCGGTGATCGGGCGGAAGTACCTGCCGAAAGCGGGTTCGCAACCCGCTACCGGGCCCAGTTCGCTCTCTAACGCCTCTACCACCACTCCTGACAAAGGTACTCTCACCCTTGTATGGCTTCATACAAAAATTGTAATTTTAAAACACTGCTCATTTTAAATGCTCTGAATTTCTCGAAACTTTATTGCTTCTCCATTACCATTATCACTTGGCGTGGCGTGATAAATATCACCGGCTAAATATTTTTCTTTCATCATGAGCTATATCGATCGTAACACTGTTTTACTCTCTTTTCCGAATAACTAAAGGAACGGTCTTGTTTCATAGCTGGTTACGCAATGGGACGGTATGTCCGGAGCTATTCAAAGTTAAACCTTCACAACAGCACACTCCGGACACTTCGCTCAATGTGTACGAAATAGCGCGTAATCAACTGTCTAACTCGCACAATGCTACTCCTTGCACGCTCACGTGGTCGCACAGCCCTGTCGGCACGCAAACAACCCTTAGAATGTGTCACATGTCCAAAACTGGCAGCTAGAACACAGACACTACACCCAAGTGATTCTCATAATGACGCTATTTGAGCAAAATTAATGCAAACTCAAAATAAATAAATGTTTTCTTAGTAGCTGCAGTTTTTTTATAACAAAGCTGTTAGTACCGTCATTATGACCGAGTCGTTTGTTTGGTGCGAGACCTGTCCCTGATGGTTGCTCTAATCGTTTTGGTTGAGTGCAGGTTCATCGGCGTCCCAGTCGGGCTCGGCGACGACGGTGGTGGGCGGCGAGGCGGGCGCGGGGCCCGGCGCCACGCCCGCCAGCGTCGCCTCCCCGCGCCGCTCTCTCTCGCTCTCGCCCGCTGACGCTCTCGCCTCCGGCTGGAAAAGGCCCTGGATGTCACAGGTTCGTTCAGACATGTTCTTTTTTATATTAACATTGCATGCGTGACATTTCTAATGGACACTTTTTTTCTAGAAATCAAAAATAAATGGCATTTGCTTCCACAGAGTCGAGTGCGAGAATGTCTCGTTAACCTCTTGACAACATGCGGCCAGAGAGTAGGCCTACCAAAAAGCCCATCTGTAAGTATTTACTGTATTTATAACAAAACTGCAACATTTATTTTTCCAAACAACACAATTCTGAAGTGTTTATAGATAGCAACAAAAGGCATACTTTGTTGATATTTTGTAACGCGCAACGACAGACGCTCCCCTGATAAGTGACCAATAATCACGATAATTTCTATCCATCGCTGCATCTAGGACGATTTACTTACCACTTTATGTTCTAAGGTAACTCATAATATTCTGTATATGTGGCAATCGCTTTCACGCATACACCTACACTGTGCTATATTGGGTGCTCGAACGAATCCTACATAATGGTAAAATAGACAACGATTGACATCACAGTAAATATAGGGCTATTACAAATTTATGTAATCATACTTTTTAGGTATTTGTTGCAAGTGATTGAATGTTTATTTTGCTGAACGCTTTGTTTCATCTCGTCAACATGTTTCTGCAATCACTGATTTGCTACCGCCGCTTTGTCCATTTATACATCACCACGGTTTTTCCTTATTTTTTCGTACTTACCCGCAAAATCACGATAAATAATTATACAAAAGTAAGAATTGAAAGTTTAGTAATTCACATAAATCGTACGTTACCCTTTTACATAGTTAAATAAATGATTGATAGTTTGTGGATGTGGATACAAAAAAGGGATCATATATTCACTGCTGCAAGTTACAGCAGTTTATTCTCAGTAGTATTAATTGTAATGTATATATTATTCTTTATATTTCATACGTACATTTTGTTTCATTACTTGTAGTGTCGATGACATTCGTTAGACTACTTTCACATCACTCTTATTTAAATCACGTAGGTATGTATTGTCATGGTACTGGGTCGAAATATAATTTGAAAGCACTCCACCACCAGAAAAAAATTTTGTTTCAAATTCTAAAAATTCAATATCGCTAAATGTGATTAAAACGGATCAAATTGCTTGGTGTTAAATTGAATCTGACCCGATTTTATTGCTGTATATTGTAATAAAAATATTTTGGAAATAGTACGCCAGACATTTGAAGTGTTAAATCAAAGATAGGTACTTAACTTAGATACCGAATGAAAATCAATCGAGTCCGATAGTGAAGTTACAATAAAAACATGTTAGTTTCAATTTTAACCCATAATCAAACGCAAAACTTCTAAAAGGTATGTAAAATTGGGAAATAACTTGGAAGTGTTTGATTAGGAGTTAAAATACAACTTTTGACCGATTTTCTTAACCCAAAAACGCTTAAATGTAATGAATAGCGAATAAGAGCTTATTTATGGAAAAAAACATCTGACAAAAATATTCATGTCCTTGCTTCCATACTTACGCGAGTTTAGTCAGATATAAAATTACATACTTACCTATTGCAAATTTTGTACCAAAGGATTTACAGAGCTGACTATGAGCATTTAGAAACAATATTTATGAATTTTCAGTGTCGTTCAATTATTAACTAGTGATGTATTGATACTTATACCCAGTGTGGTGTAGTAACGAGATGTATATTGCACAGGTGATATTCAGCCAAAGCTCGGAGCTGCTGGAACGCGAGTCTTCAATGGCCTCGTCGCTGGAAGAGGTGTCGGGCGCGGCGGGCGACCCGGCCGCCGGCGCGCCGCCTGCCGACCACTTCGGCGTCTTCAAGGATTTTGACTTTCTCGAATACGAAAGCGAGAGCATCGAGGTCAGCGGAACTATAAAATATAAAATTATCTTTGATCAATTATAACTGTAGATCCACAGTCGCGCGCCCGAAAATGTCCGTGCCAAATGAGCGCCACTTTGATAAAAGTGGCCTTCTTTTTTCTCAGTACGTTGCGTGAAATTGTCAAGTTTAGCTGTCAAGTGTCAACCGAAATTCGACTGTAATGAAGTACAGACTAGGTTCAAATTTCTGTGTAGGTGATGATTTTAATTGTTACGCAAACAAATAAAAAAGTTCGGACATTCTTTGAAGGGGATTTTGTTCGGCAATGTGTATCTTCAGTTATAATTGATCAAAGAAAATTATAATTATATTCACTGCTCTTTCAAGACAGTCTATAATTTGCTCAAATAATCAGAGGTGTAAGTGCCGTTGTATATCTTAAATTTGATATAATTTACAGTTAGCATATTGATAAATGAAGTTACGATTGACTGGTGTGAGCATAATTACGTAATGCTTGCAGATTGACACGTCATAGCCAGAATCTCATGGAAAATGACAAAATAATTTTCGAAAGTTTAAGCTCAGCTTAAACAAGGCGACACGCATCACACGCACTATGTCAAATAACACACTAAGCAAAAAAAATGCTTATGTACAAGTATCCAGTGCAGCAACAGCGCGCTCAACCGGAACACCCTGCCATCAAATCTCATACACATATATGTTGAATGTTTAGTTTTCACGTTGGAAAATTCAATTCAACTTTTAAAACCCTAGCTCGATCGATAATATCGATGATTCTGCCAGTCTCGAGATTGATAAAGGCACTATCTATTGACACTGACCCCTTATTTATCAACACCTTGTTCGGTGTTGATAAATAAATAATCCGTTATGTTCCTTAGGGAGAGAGTTCGGACAACTTCAACTGGGGCGTGCGGCGGCGCCTGCTGAGTGAGGAGCGCGACGACGGCGGCGCGGCCGAGCGCAGCCCGCCGCAGCCGCCGCGGGTGCCGGACCCGCCCAAGCTGGTAAACACTACTCATACCAACTGTTTTTTTTTTATAGCAATAATGTGTGATCCTGCCGTATGCAGGCGGTATTGTTTCCGTCTAGAAATCTAATCTTAAGGACTCACTCGAGCGTTTTAGCCCGAAATTTAAAGCTCTAGAGTTCTTTTTCGAGATGGGCCGTTGGAATAGGTTAGAGAGCTAGTGCTTTTTTGAGAATGTCGGTTGAAAAAAGGCTTTTAAATAAGCTTAACAATTAGCCTGTAAGTCGCGTTGATATCTACTTATTTAATGTATTAATTAATTTAAATAGTTTATTCTGGCTTTGTAATAAACAAATTGTAAGTTTTCAATGTTGAATTATTGAATCATTTTTTAAGCCTTTGTGCGTCGCAACATTTTAACTTCAAGACTTTAAACAAAAGTCTTTTAATAAGATTCTTGGAGCTCCAAGAGTCGGGCCCTTGAATAGAACTAGACTCTGACTGGCTTTATATGATTTTAGCCTTGCGGCGTCAATAATTTAGGCGAGCCTCAAAATAAAGGGCTGAAAGACTCTAGTGCTTTGGATCTCTAATAAGGTTTGTCGTCAGAGCGGGCACGAGGACTCGTCGGACGAAGAGGGCGGCTGGGAGGAGGGCGCGGCGCGCGGCGGCGACGGCGACGTCAGCGCCGGCCACGAGCTGGCGCTGCGCCCGCGCGCGCACAGCTTCTCCAGCGCGTCCAGCGGCGAGCCCGACGGTACTCCCTCTTGCATACTTTAACACACATTTTTTAATTTACATGTAACCAGGGTGAAAAAAATCTATGGGCCCTGGAGGAGAACTATCTAAAATCCTCTAGTTAGCTCATTCTACTTAAAGAAAACATTATTTTATTTAAAAAAAGAAAGCATCAACAATGCGTATAGTGTGTATGAAATCATCCAGCTAAATGCGATTCAATGCTGATAGATGACCTTTTTGATAGCTCATAAAAAGGACGTTTATTAATTGGTGGTGTCAAAGTGTAGAAGTGCTGGTAATGATGCGGTATTGTCGGTCAGGCGACCGCGGCGACGTGACGCCGGTGCCGGGCGCGGCGGGCGGCGCGGCGCTGCGCGACGCGTGGCGCGCCTCCGTGGCCGCGCTGCTGCGCCACGCCGCGCACATGCCGCCCGTGGCGCTGCTGCACCGCTTGCACACCGTGCTCAAGGTAATGCCGCACTCACATACAGCCCAAGTGACCAGGGAATCGGGTAGAACGAGTGTGTAAACACGATACTTCTCATGTCACTGCCTGCCATTGTCACTCGCGCTGCCTGGCGTTTCCCAAAAGAACAGCTTTTTTTGTGCGGAAATCAAAGGACCGGCACGGCAGCGCGATATTCTGCTCGATCACTCAGTATTTGCCTAATTTGAATATGCATTAAAAATTAGTTAAATAGGTTGGTGAACTAGGTGAAGTTCCCAATACGCACTGGGCGCGCGTGGGAACTACGGCTCAAGCCCTCTCATTCTGTGGGATGGCCAGTGTTTTGGAGTGGGACGATGATGATGATTAACTAACTTAGAAACACTAATTTTGTATGACATTTAATATTTCACTTTGTGTAATTTAATTAATTATTATTAGTTAGGTGGTGCCACATCAGTATCATCATCATCTATCATCAGATAGGATGCGGTGGGTGTAGTGAACAGGGCCGGATGAACCATAGTGGAGCCCCCGGGCAATTTTTGGGGCCCCCTTTCAACAAATATCAACCGCACTTTTCAAGCAGAATCAACTGCATGCATCGAAAAATAGCAATAATACATTTTTACATATATTTGTTGCGTCCTTGGGCCCCCTAGGCAGTTGGCCACTCTGTCTAATGGTTAATCCGGCCCTGGTGGTACACATAGACATGTGTGGTGTGTTGTAATTACTGTAATGTAATCGTGTAATTAATTGCAAAAGTAATTGATTAAGCCCAACTCTGGTTGTGGTGTGGCGCTCGCGCTCGCAGGAGGTGACGTGCAAGACGGTGTCGGTGTGCGGCGAGTGGGGCGCGGCGGGCGGCTGGGGCGGCTGGGGCGGCTGGGGCGGCGCGGCGGAGCTGGGCGCGGTGCTGGAGCGGCTGCGCGCCGACGAGCCGCCGCTGCTGTGGGCCGGCGCCGCCGCCGCCGACGCGCCGCGCGTGCGCGACGCCGTGCGCTTCGCCGCGCTCGAGATCAACGAACACCTCGAGACCTACTTCGATAGGCGCGACCATGCCTTGGAGGTAACGCCATCACCATATTGAAACAATAACAAATACATTTATTCCTGACATTTTTATAAGAACAAAGAAACTGAAACTGAGACAGATATTGTCACGAAATCGCGGTGTAAAAGCCAGATGAACGTAGGTACAGTCAGCGTCAAATACTTCGTGACACCCACAGTGGCCAAAAAGTTAGCAACACGGCCTTATTCCAACTGTAATAAAGACGTGTTGCGAACTATTTGACCACGTTGGGTGTCACGAACTATTTGACGCTGACTGTAACATCAAAAATTTCGAAATCTTCTCTCATCTGAAATTTTTGATGTTACGTTCGTGTGGCTTTTACACCGCGAAATGGACAACTAAGCATAATGTTAACCTTACAGCCGACGCTGGTCTTCCGTTGGAACCATTTTGCTTGCTACTTATAACTGGATGCTGATAAGCATACATCGGGGTTTTCGGTGCGGGAATGAGTAGGTATTGACTTAAAAAACAGAATGTACTCTAGCAGGTTTCTACCTAATTAACTGAAGTTGGTTTTAAAGAAGAATCCTGGCTATGGCACACTAAAAACTATGAACGAATTATTACAAAGCAAAGAAATAGAACTGCGATCGCAAACTTTTCGTGCAACAATTGATTCCTTCAAAAATTTTAAATATGCACCTATATAAACTGCCGACGTGGAAATATCGTTCACTTCCTTGAAATGGATATTTACGGCAAGACGCTGCAGAATATAGAAAAAAATATTAATAATTTATTTTGAAAATCGGATCAACTACTTAATTTACTGCATGTAATTAATTACAGTTATTTTTATTATTATCTCATAAGGCTTGGTAGTAAAGCTAAAGTACTACATAAATTAAAATACAATTCGCAGAGCAGTAGTTATTCATTAGGCATAATATGATATTTTCTTAGACTAACCTATCTGTTTATTTCTACTTTTTCTCAAATCATTTTCGCACCGAAAACCCTGATGTCTGCTGATAAGATAAGCAATAACATGTCAACTCACAAGAACATCATTTTGAAAAAATTTCCACTAAAGATTTTTATTACCGATGTTTCAGTCTGTTCTAAAAAATTCTAAAAGTGTGTGTCTACGAGTAAAATATGGTAACCTATCTCAAACACTAAAAATCATTGACCTAATTTAATATGTCCGAAAACTATTTGAATTATAAACACAGATTTCGAAAAGTTTTCTTTTTACCATTTCACGTTTAGTAAAAGATTGTTTCTCTGAACAACTTTTCCCGGCTTATTCACTTGCTTTATGAACTCTTAGTTATTTTGTTTCGTAGCCTATTTTTCATTTACCCAGTGATAATTTTGGCACTGTACATACGTTTATACAAGTTTTCAGTTTACTAGAGGGATCCGGGTGGGCGAAGTCCCCCCACATAAAAAAACCTTTCTATACTGTTTCGTACAACCACTTGCGTAGGTTCTTTAGTAGTTACTTTTTGATCCTCAAAGCGGAAATCGAAGCCCCGTCAGGCTTCGTGGACTCGCCCTTGAAAATTCCTTCGAATTTTGCAGTTTTTTTCAAAAATGTCAGTAAAGGAGAGATTAGGTTAGAACTGTGAAATTAAATCAAAGCCAATCGAAAAAATCGGATATAAATAAAACTGAAATGTTAATCGGATAACTGATATTACGGACAAATGATATTTAGGGAATAAAATAATTTGTCAAAAATGAGTTTAGTTTCTTTATTGCAAGTCACATAACAGTACAATGACAAACCTTAAAACTAAATGACAGAGAGCCTGGTCAAACCTGGTAAATGTCAAAGTCGAGGGCCTCACGATGCAAAGGGGCTGGCCATAAAGTAACTCACACATTTAGGGAGGGGGGGGGTCAAGCGATCTGTGACACTAGAACAAAATAAACATTAATAATATGTTTTCTAACCATTTGTCAAATGGTTAGAAAACAGAAAAAAGAATTTGAACTGAATTTTCGAATAACCGAAAAAAAGTTAAAACTATATTTTTATGGAATAGTTTTTGTGGAAACGAATAAATGACTAACGTGTTTAGTGTGTCAGATAGGTAACCCTAAAATGTTCTAAAAGTGTGTATGAAGTTCCCAACTCGCATTGAGCCCGCGTGAGAACAACAGCCCAAGCCCTCTCATTATGAGTACCTGTAGTGGGACGTATATAGGCTGGGATGGGATCATGATGATGATGATATACTACTTGTATAATAGGTTGTCTCTGTCTATTTAACAGAGTTAAGTACCTACTAGAAAACAGAGAATGCACGTAATTGGTCAGCGATAAGGACGATGCATCGGCACATACGTCCCACAGCAGGGCACATATTTAAATATTATTATCTACTACTTTAAATTACAAAGTCAAAGTCAAAGTCAAAGTTATTTATTGCCAGAACATAGTGTAAATAACAAAGATCTTACGAGTAGTGAATAGGATGTGCTTATGTTCTACCTACACTAGGCATGCAATATTTTAATTAGATAATGCACTTATTGTAAAAATTAATTGATTTAAGTTTATATTTATACAATTAATAACAGTAATAATAATTATTATAAACATCATCATCAATTTCTAAGAGTAATGGCAACTTACATGAATAATTTTCCCAACATTCTGTTTTCATTAATTAACTATTTATCTAATATAATTTGTCAAGATTCTACAGTAAAATAAAATTAATATTTATCACTTGTGACGTCACAGCAAAATCTTAATTAATTAACTGAAACCTAATTAAATATCAGCGAAAAACTCCCTAACGGAGTAGTAATATTTTTCAAGGAGCCACTTAGTAATTAGTTTCTTAAATTTATTTTTGGGGCACTCTCGTATATGTGCCGGCAAATGATTGACAATTTTAATTGCCATACAAAATGAATTCCTTTTAAATACATTCGATCTTGATAAATGATGATGATCTTATGTCTAGTTGATTTAGGAAACATTTGGCCATGTGTAGCAAATATATTTGAATTATTTTTCACAAATAATGCTATTTGTTTTATGTACATGCACGGTAGCGGTAGTATCCCGAGTGTTTTAAATAGAGGTCTACATGGAGTCAGATAATGCATATTACATACTGCTCTTACGCATTTCTTTTGAGCTACAAATGCTTTTTTTTATGTCTACTGAGTTGCCCCACAACAACAACCCATAATTAAGCATAGAAGCGACATAACCATGGTAGGCCGTAAGTGCAACTTCTTTTGAGCCAGTAATACTCAACCTCCTTAGAGCAAAAACGAACTTATGGAGTTTATTACAAATTTCTGAAATCTTTGCTTTCCAAGCCCAAAAGTTGTCAATAATAATTATGATTAACTAGCCGATGCCCGCGGCTTCGCCCCCATTGTATTTTTTTTAATTTTCTTTCATAAAAACCTTCTCCTGACAATAACAAACGCAACAAAAAAATAATTATCTAATTTGGTGCAGTCGATAGGAAGTTATGCGCTTAGCAACACATTCAGCGATTCATTTTTATATTATAGATAGATGAATAAACATGACATGTAATTATTTGAGGTGCCACGAGAAAAATCAAAAAATCACGAGAAATATTACGAATATTCCAACAAAAGGCATGTAAGCCGAGCCCGCCATCGACGTGCGATTGTTGACGCCCACTGACAGTTTCATTAGCATACAAAAGTGCAACAGAGAAAACGCCTTGCTAACTCTGTTAAATAGACTGGATATATAGTATGATTGTCGTGCCACAGACGATGGAGGCGTGGCGCGGCGCGGCGCGCGAGGACGTGGTGCGCTGCCTGTACAAGCTGGTGTTCCAGCTGCTGCTGCTGCTCGAGACCAACAATAAGATGGTGGTCGCCGTCTACCACGCCGCGCTCGACAACCGGGTACGTAGCTTGCGGCACGCTCCATGCCGCTGCCGGCTCCACATGCTCGATGTCTGCCTCAAATAACAAGAATCACCCAAGCCAAATAATCAAGCCCATTCGTTCTGAGAGGAGGTCCAGTGGGACGTATATAGGCTGGAAGGGTGACCAAGTATCGCCAAGCAGCGATCGAAATCACTCATCGTGAACGCGGCATCCCCGGGCTTGGCTAACACGCTATTCTGGCACGTTCGCCAAGCCTGGGGATGATCACTACTGTACATTCTAATCACAAACAATCGATCGTTTGACGAATACCCTTTGATGATGTGTGCAAAAAACCGACACCAACGCCGGTCACTGGCAAACACAAACAAAAACTGGCAAATACCTGCAAACACTTATCCATACTTTCGTATTTGTTGATTGGTGTACGCTGTTTGCCTTTGGCAATTGCCAAGCATGTGGACCCCGCATTAGGTTTACTACGGCTAAATTGCATAATATACCTTATTCACTAATGTGACTAAATTTCAGATTGCCATGGTCCCATAATACCGAAATGACAAAACCGTCTCATTTTTAAAATGTTAAGTTATACTTATTATAATGACTGATCTAATCCGTCACATTTCTGAAACGCTTGCAAATGAAAAACACAGAATATAATACTTCAATTTAAGCGGTCAACACTATAGGATAATAAATCAATCATATTAATTACATGCAAACTAGACTTTTAAATATTCGGGTATTCTGTCGTTTAGTTGTTTCAAACATTATGGTGTTTTGAGATAAAGGTATTGTGAAGTTTGGTCATTATGGGACTAAGATATTTTTAAATTTAGTCATATTAAGAATCCGGTGGTATGAGAAAAAAATAAAGGCATTCTGGGATTTAGGTATTTTGACACTAAGTCTTAATGAGATCTAGGCGAAATTGGTTCTACTACATTAAGCCGTAATGAACCTAAAGCAGAAAACAAATATGGTGTGTGTGAATTTCCCAATCCGCACTGGGCCTGCGTGGGAACTACGGCCCATCCCCTCTAATTCTGAGAGGAGGCCTGTGCCCTGCAGTGAGACGTATATAGGCTGGGATGATGATGATGAGTGAAGTACAAGCGTTTTACGTAGGGTTGACGCCAAAGCACAACGCTAGCAGGTCTAAACGGTGCTTTAGCCTTTAGCCTAGTTGGTAGTGACCCTGCCTACGAAGCAAGAGGTCCTGGGTTCAAATCCCGGTAAGGGCATTTATTTGTGTGATGAGCACGAATATTTGTTCCTGAGTTATGGATGTTTTATATGTATTTAAGTATTTATTTATCTATATAAGTATGTTTATCCGTTGCTTAGTACCCATAACACAAGCTTTGCTAAGCTTACTTTGGGACTAGGTCAATTGGTGTGAATTGTCCCATGATATTTATTTATTTATTATTTATTTCGGCGGATCAGTGGTGCGTAGTTGTCATGTAAAGTACTTTTCACGACACTGCTCGAAAATGTGGCCATAGATAACCTAAATCCAGTACTCAAAACTGCCTATATATGTACATTTAACAGCTGACTCATTTATGGCGCACAAACACGACAACAAAGTTACACTAATCGAAAACAGGACGTAGCAGTATATGTATTTCATTATACGATACGACTTTTTGAAAGATAATTTCTGAATTTCATTCCTGGCGTGCTGAAACGACATTATTGGACCAATCAACAGTAATCGTCTGCTGCATGCGATGGATGGATGGATGAATGGATGGATGGACGGACGGACGGACGGACGGACGGACGGACAGACGGACTGGATGGACGGATGGACGGGATGGAAGGGATGGACGGGATGGACGGGATGGACAGAATGGACGGATGGACAGATGGACGGGATGGTCAGGATGGACGGATGGACGGATGGACGGGATGGACGGGATGGACGGAATGGACGGATGGACGGGATGGATGGACGGATGGACGGATGGACGGATGGACGGAATGGACGGGATGGACGGGTTGGACGGGATAGACGGGTTGGACGGGATGGACGGATTGGACGGGATGGACGGGTTGGACGGGATAGACGGGTTGGACGGGATGGACGGAATGGACGGGATGGACGGGCTGGACGGGATGGACAGGATGGACGGGATGGACGGGACGGATGGGCGGGATGAACGGAATGGACGGGATGGCCGGAATGGACGGGATGGACGGGATGGACGGGTTGGACGGGATGGACAGAATGGACGGATGGGCAGATGGACGGGATGGACAGGATGGACGGATGGACGGATGGACGGATGGACGGGATGGACGGAATGGACGGATGGACGGGATGGATGGACGGAATGGACGGGATGGACGGGATGGACGGGATGGACAGAATGGACGGATGGGCAGATGGACGGGATGGACAGGATGGACGGGATGGACGGGATGGACGGGACGGATGGACGGATGGACGGATGGTCGGATGGACGGGATGGACGGGATGGACAGGATGGACGGGATGGACGGGATGGATGGATGGATGGATGATTATGATGATGATGATGATGATAATGATTTCCTCGCATTAGTCGTGAAAAGCACAATGTTTAGTCTCGGCCAAAAGTGCAATAGATGGACTCGTACTTTCGAGGGCCTCCGCTACGCGTCGGCCCTCAAACAAACTCGTCCATCTATTGCTTACTTTCCAGCCTCTACAACAATGTACTATAGTTGTTGTATTGACAAGCGTAATAAGTTAGTCTTGGGGTGAATTATGCTACCACGTATTTAATGGAAAAAGAACCCAAATTCGTCTGTGTTATCAAATCAGTCAAAGGCGGCGAAAGGCGTGGATGACGTGGGTCACCGGCTATGGCCACGCAGCTTGAGGCGCCTCGCGCCTCAGAAGTATCTCGTTTTATTGGCTCTATTAAAACTCCATCCGTCGTATACTTGGCGACTGATCATAGGGTCTCACAAAATATATCTTGTCCTCGTCAAATGTTAGGTCCTGGAACGCCACTGAAAGTAGTTTCGGAAACTTGGCTACTTGCATCAAGCTAATCGAAACATTCTATTGTATATTGTAGGGTGTGGAAATGAGCAACGCAGTGTGTGCGGTTCGCGCAGCGCTGGTGGCGGGAGCGGCGGGCGCGGGCGCGGGCGCGGGGGCGGGCGCGGGCGCGGGGGCGACCCCGGACGCGTGGAGCGAACACGGCCACCCCCACTCGCCCGCACACGATGACACAAGGCTGCTACATCTCATACAGCGGCAGAGGTCAATCTAACTATCACGTTTTCTTTACTAAACAGCTATTTACCCAGATTTACCAATTTCCCCAGAAATTATCCCCTTACTTTAGTTTAGTGTAGGGTATGTATGTACCATTCTTTGGCACATCCTGCAACCTTAACGGCTCGATGGATTTTAAAGTGTGAGGCGTTATTAGATTCGTCTCAGTTGCGAGATTGAAATAGGTTTTGTATTTATTCAGAATTCCCATGGGAACGAATATTACACAGGAAACACGGATTTCCGACACTACTTATACGATTTCAAAACTTCCTATTGAATTTGAACTGAAATTTGGTATTCACAAACGTCATTTTTCAACACTACAAAGCCTTGTATTCAATCGCATCGCCTATTCATATCTGCAAAATACCATAGCCACCTGAGACCCAGAAAAATTATTGTGTATTTGAATTAGGAACCATTTTGTTATTTAGTTAAAATTTAAAGTCAATTTTGAAATATTTAAAATGTATGCGGAGTGTTAGGAGGTGAGATGTACGCCGTACGGCTGTAATCAAGAGTAGGTCTGCGTTTTGTTATTGTTTGTGTAACGGCGGCGTGCAGGTGGGGCGCGGCGCTGGCGACGGTGCGCGAGCGCAACGCGGAGCGCATCCTGGAGCGCGGCGAGCTGCCGGAGGACGACGCCACCACTCTGTTGCACGTCTACTGCAAGGGACTCGCGCACGCACACCCTGGTAACGTAAACAACCTTCAATTTAAACTTGTTTTTTATTTTAACCAGCTTTTGTCTGCGCCTCCCTCTGTGAAGAATTCGTTTATCACTATCCTGCGGGAACTATACAATATTCCGGGATAAAACTATCCTATGTCCTTCTCAGGGTCACAAATATCTCCATACCAAATTTCATAAATACCATAAAAGTAACCGTTCATCTCTGTGAAATTCTTATAGATTTTGTTATTTTATGTACTAAAACCTGCCGTAACTATATAAAATGTAAAGTCTAAAATCGCCACTTTTACCAAAATGTACATTTCAAGGTAACTGTACCGTTTTACCACTGTATGTTATACAGCTTTGTGTAATTACGAAACATCATAGTAAGACCGTCTAATATTGCCGAACACAATTTTAAGACCAGATGAAACCCTACCATTTTGATAAAAAATTACATTTCTGAGTAACCGTTCCAAATGAATACATGTGATAATAGGCCCTCTGAATAAACCGTATACTTACTTATTTTAAGACCGTTTCTGTTGCCGGTTTAGATTTTAAGACTGATTTAGTCCGTGATGAAAAAATGCGACAAGTACAAGTTTAGGACTGAATTCGAATTGGATTAAATTTAAAACTTGTACCTAGTTGATTAAACTATGGAAAACATCGATCTAAGAAAAAAAGTAACAACAAAAAGTATTTATGGTTTTTAGTACATAAAATGACGAAATCTATAAGAATTTCAAACAGACGAACGGTTACTTTTTTGTTAATTTGAATGTTCTACGGGCGACTGAACTAGTACAGTTGGGAGTGCGCACATAATGTAATAATTTATTGATGAGCAGACATGGTGGCCATCACGCGGCCCGTGAACGAGCTGTCGCAGAACCTGACCTTCATGATGGAGAGCCTGTACAAGGTGTCCGTGGCGCTGCAGCGACCTGACTTCGCCTGACGCTCCCCGCCCCCGCCCTCGCCCTCGCCCCCGCTACCAAAGCCCTCTTAGATGTAATAGCACCCTTATGACCTAATAAAACACCTACTATTATTCCAGCTGTTTCTTCAACAGAAACTTCACTTCACTTTTCTTCCTTATTTTGAACGTAAGGAAAAAAATGCTAGACGACTAATATTTAATAAATGAGCGACAAATAACAATTTTACCAGTTTATAATACTATACCTACTGGCGGTAGTTTACTGATCTCAGATAAGATATTGTATTACTGTACGTAAGATTAAAGAGATTTCCTCAGTTTTCGTAGGTTTTAGCGTCGAGATTGCGCTGAGCAATTTAAAATTACCATATTTTATTGAGAAAATTAATAGGCCTGGTACTTTTTCGTATGCATGTGACATTTGTTGCTCAGTTGAGTACATAGTGACAAAGCAATGTTGTAGACTTTATTTTATTCAGCTTTTTTAATTCAGGGATAAACATCATGTGTAAACCATTAACATAAGTGTACACATAAACTAAATAAACAACTTTACTACCGATATGAAACCCCAAAAAAATAATTTTGTATTGAGATCTCGCAAGGTGCAGAAAGTTATTTAGCGTTGGAATATTCAGCCGGTAATCAATGTAATCAAATCAACCTCTGTCAATAATTAAGTTTTTAAACTGACCAAGACACAGTCATAGCTATTGAAATTTGTCTAACGCTTTTTAGGACTTGCTGAACTGGTTTAACCCACTTAAATTGCTGAGTAGGATTTCTGACGCCTGTTATTATTTTAATGAAATACAATTTGACAATAACCACTTTCGAAAGATACATTTCAAAGAAATCGTCGAATGTTTTTCTTAAGGCCCTACCGTGTTTTTGGCGCATTTATTGCATTCATTTAATCTCGTGCTGTATCATTACTAGCAAAGCTATAGTCCTGAAATTCATACATGTGTAAGATATTTGAAGATTCACTCTACTGACAAGTGTTTATCGAAACACGATTACTTGTAGTTCGCTCGATAGAAAAAAAATCCAAATTCGTCTCTAAAAAATAAAATAATTTCGTAGTACGACGTATATACTTACTGCACGGCAGGTCGTGCATGACTCAAGACTTTTTGAATGTTAATAAAACGATGTTTTCTAGGGCGTAATGACGCTACATTTTTAAAATGTTATTTGTTTTAGTAATACGATGAAAATACCTAAATACACGCGCAGTCTAATTAACCTATCTTGCGTCATCGTGCTTCCCCCATACCAAAATATCTTACCTAAAATCTATTATCGCGAAAAGCTCGGTAGGGCCTTTATGCTATATTGTATAATTTAGCTAGGAAAATTATAGAAGCCTTTAAGGTACGCTATCAAGCACCAACATAACTTTGACCAATATAATTATATCATCAGAATACTTACCTAGTTTAGGTAAATATGTACAGTCAGCATTGGAAGTAGCTGCACACTTTTCTACGGCTTAGGCCTGAAATGTCCGTTTTCCTAAAATGTATCTTTCCCAAAATGTCTGCTTTTCCATTTTTATACAAAAGACGTGACATATTATGGAAAAGCAGACATTTTGGAAAAGATACATTTTAGGAAAACGGACATTTCAGGCCTGAGCCTTTTCTACCTATTCGCATTACGGCCACATATACCTATACGTGATAGAATTAACGGGCCATTTAAAGAGAATTAGTACTAAAGTATTCAACATCGTTTAGCCCTAATAACGAATATTCCGAACGATCTAAAGCGCAAAGATCCATGTGATGTGGTAATTCATCCTATGCTTATCACTCTTATCAGGACAGTTTTGTAGCTTATTGGCGACTCAACTTTATTTTCTATGCAACCACTATTTTTTTGTCTACTCTTGTTTTCTCGAGGGTTTTCTCTTATTTTTACCTGCACGTTTAAACAGCTGCAGCTCATTCGTTGTTCTAAAACGAGTTCGAATATACATAGATCGGTTGCCTTCTAAATTAACTACAAATGGTCCAAATGAGTTTAATGATTCACCCTACGATTCACCACATCATTGTAGTCCACTTGCCCAGCTAATTCCTGTCCAAAAACTTTTTGTTCGACGGAAAACTTGCCCTTGTGATATTCAACTTGGTTTCATTATTAATTGTAACTATTAACTCAACCATCGTTGGCAAATAACAAACCTAGTTGATGACATTATTTTTAGTTAACTAGTTGGTGACATTATTTTTAGTTAATTATTATTGTGTAACATTTCGCTGTGGAAACTTTTTATTGTTATGGTTAATTGTAATTGATATTTGTAACCGATTGTACATGTATTCTAATATTAATTTAATAAACAAACTACGTAAGCAATGTGTTTTATTTATCAACAAGTTATAATGACAAACTTTACGTAACTCTAAATACACCCTATTACAGGAGCCACCGCAGCAAAATATCAATTACAGGGACTGTTAGGTAGGTAGGTACATAACTGATACAGCCAAATTTGTATCACGTTACTTGACACTTTATTTATAGCCGTGGTGATCTAGTGGTTTGACCTATGGTCTCTTAAGCAGAGGGTCGGGGGTTCAAATCCGGGCTTCGGAATTTGTGCGAAATTACATTTGATTTGAAATTTACCATGAGCTTTACGGTGCAGGAAAACAAAGTACCTAGGCGACCGAGCTCCTCTCGGGCTGAAACTCGGTGCCAAGCATTTTCCCAGAGGTGAGACCAAGCTAGATAAATTTTTCATCCCCGAAAACCCCCACATACCAAATTTCATCGAAATCGTTAGAGCCGTTTCTGAGATTCTGATTTATATATATATATATACTAGCTGTTGCCCGCGACTCCGTCTGCGAAGAATAGGGGTATAAAAAATAGCCTACGACCTATTCTCAGACCTACCGAGTGTAGAGAAAAAAGTTTCATAAAAATCGGCCAAGCCGTTTCGGAGGAGTTCGGTAATTTGTCCCGAACTTGGCGCCGTGCGGCCGACATGCATCGCACCCGTTGCGCACCCGACTGGTTTCCTGTGGTCTGCGGACTGCGGTTTTCCTGCACTGCAATCTGGGGGGCACACTTACATATATCACACTTTTCATGCGACTACAGCGATCTCTGGTGTTTTTTAAAGAACTAAATTAGCGGCCATCTTGGTTGACTTGTCAAACTTGTCAGTTGTCATTCATCGGCCATGGCCATGGGCCATGGCGTACCAAATTGTATTGTCAAGGACTTTAATTGATAGGCCACTTGCCAATGTTCGTATTTTAGCCGTATAGTGCAAATCGGGTTTAGCCGCTTATACTTCGTATATGCTGATTTGAATTAGACGGCTAAAATACGAATAGTGGCAATTAGCCTATCAATTAAAATTACGCGTAATTATAGCTGTACATCACTACCAACATATACATATAGATAGGTATACATCTATAGATACGTCACGATAGTTCTTGACAAGCCGTAGGGCGGCACCACCTCCCATACATGCATATTTGACCATAGAGTTGCCACTCTTGTTCATATAATATTACAATACTCTTTGGGGGCTACTCCGAAATTCGAAAATCGAAGTTCGTATCGCATCGTCTTGCTCGCTCTTGTATTAAATACTATTGCGTGAGAGGAATGGCAAGATACGAAGTTCGAATTTTGCACTTCGTAGTATAAGGCCTGCGCTTGAGGGGTGGGGTAACTCGAATCGGTGCGGGGCGAAGCGTGGCCATTCTGTACGTTAGTACTATTATATATTCTGTGCCCAAAGTCCTGTAACACACATTTGGGAGTTCGTATCGTGCTGTCCCTCTTACTCTGCTATAAAAAGCTATAAGCGTGAGTGGGATGGCACGATGCGAAGTTCGAAAGTTGACTTTCGTATCTAGCCAGAATAACGTTAGGGTACTGTGAGCATAGCAATGTGTTCTGCGCATTACAATAATAGTACATTACTGCAGAGGCCGTGAAGTAAGGGATTGATGGAGGAGATTTAGGGTATACGGCCGAGTCGTAGACCAAACCGGATAAAACGAGTCCAGCAATTCCTTTTCCGGCCGAGGATTGTATAGAGCTTTTCTCAAACATGCTCATCATCACCATCACCATCACCGTCATCATCATCATCATCATCATCATCACATCACTTAGAGTTGGCTGTAGGTATGTAATTTTTCCTTTGTCAGTTTAATTAGTAAGCAAATTTAAAAAGTTAGAGCAGCGGATAATAATGGTTTTTCATACTTACTTTTATGGCCTAGGCCCAATACCTATACGTGATAGAATTAACGGGCCATTTAAAGAGAATTAGTACTAAAGTATTCAACATCGTTTAGCCCTAATAACGAATATTCCGAACGATCTAAAGCGCAAAGATCCATGTGATGTGGTAATTCATCCTATGCTTATCACTCTTATCAGGACAGTTTTGTAGCTTATTGGCGACTCAACTTTATTTTCTATGCAACCACTATTTTTTTGTCTACTCTTGTTTTCTCGAGGGTTTTCTCTTATTTTTACCTGCACGTTTAAACAGCTGCAGCTCATTCGTTGTTCTAAAACGAGTTCGAATATACATAGATCGGTTGCCTTCTAAATTAACTACAAATGGTCCAAATGAGTTTAATGATTCACCCTACGATTCACCACATCATTGTAGTCCACTTGCCCAGCTAATTCCTGTCCAAAAACTTTTTGTTCGACGGAAAACTTGCCCTTGTGATATTCAACTTGGTTTCATTATTAATTGTAACTATTAACTCAACCATCGTTGGTAAATAACAAACCTAGTTGATGACATTATTTTTAGTTAACTAGTTGGTGACATTATTTTTAGTTAATTATTATTGTGTAACATTTCGCTGTGGAAACTTTTTATTGTTATGGTTAATTGTAATTGATATTTGTAACCGATTGTACATGTATTCTAATATTAATTTAATAAACAAACTACGTAAGCAATGTGTTTTATTTATCAACAAGTTATAATGACAAACTTTACGTAACTCTAAATACACCCTATTACAGGAGCCACCGCAGCAAAATATCAATTACAGGGACTGTTAGGTAGGTAGGTACATAACTGATACAGCCAAATTTGTATCACGTTACTTGACACTTTATTTATAGCCGTGGTTAAAAAAATATGCTTTCAGGATACCGAGATAAACCTCCCCTATGAAAATCTGACGCGCTCGAGTATTTCAAAAAAACGTTTTTTTTTTTGCATTTTCAAAAATTCATCGTAACTTATCGTCACGCCGAAATCGTCAGTTTTTTTAAAGGGAGCTTCCTTGGGGCCTACTTAACATCCCTTCCGAAAATCTGACGCGCTCGAGTAAATTTTTTTTTTTGCATTTTTGACTACTTTATATGCCTACCCCCACCACGCAAACCGACAGATTAGTATACCGTTGTTATCAGAGGCACTCGGGGCATACGTAGTATGAATATCTGACGCGCTCGAGAATGCCCAAGTAACCGTTTTTTTTAACATTTTTGAAAAACCGTACACGCCAAACCCACCGCTAAAATGGTTTTTGCCATACGAGCTTTTCTTTTCGAAATTATTTTATCTTTCGATTTTGATAGGTCTCGACGGCGCCGTTGAATTACGCCATTTAGCTACCTCGCCTCCCTAACTATTAACAGGGTCGTACATTAACCGCATCCGATAGACCTATCTAGTATCTACTTACTTAGGTGCATACTAATATATAATATCATAATTTTAAAACGCATCGTACTATATTTTCATTTACTTTTCGAATTTATTTTCTAATTTCTAAAAGAATTCATTACAATTCTGACTGTTCCAAATTTAGCGCTGTGACGTCGATTTCTTTTAACAATTTGTGTACCTACGCCGCCACTGCGTGCATTGAAAACCCATGTCGAACAAATAAAACACACGTTTCACTTTTATCTATTATTTATTAAACTTAGATACAATTTATACAGAACAAAGTGAACATAATTATATGCATTTACTTAGTGACATTAGGATTTGCTATTTGCATGAAATTTACCTCAATGTACAATGTACATATTTAGTGACATTTTGAAGAAACGTTACATAAAGCCTGCGAGCGTTTTTTTGTTTATTGATTATGCAACATGCATTAGAACTCTTTTGGTCCTACATGAAGACCTAGGACTGTAATAAGTAATCATAGTCAAAATATTTATATTCATTAATAATGTAAAGTCTATTATAAAAAGTCGCTTCGCATACTAATGCAACGCACAAAGTAATGTACAAGATAGAAATGTTTATTTACAAATAACGTACATTTAATTATAAATTCTCAGTCCTTTTTATTTATAAAAATACATAGGTACATAGATAATTTATACCTTTGAACGTTCAAACAATCTAAGTAGCTGGTGATTATTCAGGGTGTTATTATCAGAGATATCCCGGAACCCGAAAAAAAATTACTTCTAACACTTACTTACTAGCTGTGCTTTAAAATTTAAAGGGACCGACGAGAGTAGAAAACTGTTAAAACGAACTAAAAATGTTCATACAAAACTGTTGTCATATTTATACACCATACAGCAAAAATATGACAGTTACAAAGAAAGTGGCGCTCTCATTTAATTTCTACTCTTTATTGTTGCTCTCTAGTTATAATAAATTAAGATATTCAATACATGCTAGTTAACGAGATTCGGATCTGGTAGATTGATTGGGCGTTTTGATAACGACACAATAGGTAGTCGATTTAGCGCAAAACTAAAGCAACATCGTAATAAGAAGCGAAGCGTCGTGAAAGCTATCCTCAACCTACGGTGCTATTCCCGCTTCTCCGTACACTTTCATTTCAACTTCGAACTAATGGGATCCTTTTCCCCAGTTAACCGCCACTACCAACAGGTGAGTAAGGCTGCGTATCCACCGGAGCTGTGCGAGGATGCATTGCGAGGGATGTGTCTGTCATGAACCAATAGAAACACTTCATTTAAAAGGTCCTAAGTGAATGAAGTGTTTCTATTGGTTCATGACAGACACATCCCTCGCAACGCATCCTCGCACATCTCTGGTGGAAACGCAGCCTAAACAACCAGTTCGCAATACAACCTTATGAGAAAATGAATTCTCGCTAATTTGCACTCAACGTTAGGGTGCGAACTAATAAAATATTTTTTCCTAATTATTCACAGTGTGATGTACCTAGCCATAAGTTTACTTTCTTGACACAGGTTTTATGTACCGTAAATTGCTTAAAGTGCATAGATAACAACTCAATAAATAGAAAAAACAATAAAATTATTTACAGTATAGATTACAAAATTACTACTCTACACATTTATTTTCAATCTATCAAAAGTCTAATGTAATTTTAAACACAGAAATAATTTATTTATTGCAAAAAAATACTTTGTGATTTCTTGAAGTCTCATTTCACTATTTCAAAATACTAGGTAGGTAACCTACGACACGTAGAACTTGGGTTTGGGCAATTCAGCTATCTACACGAGACTGAAAATACGATATCAGGGGGGTTACTACGAAATTCGAAGTTCGAAGTTCGGATCGTGCGGTCCCTCTCACTCTCGTAATAAATACCATTAGCGAGAGCGGAACGGCATGAAACGAAGTTCGAATTTCGCGCTTCGTAGTATAGGGCCAGGACGCATCAACTGGTTTTAGAGCTTTTCATAAACACTTCGAGACATAATTATTATAAAATCATGCGTTCTAAAAAAAGTAGTAGATGATTAAAAGTACATACAATGTAAAACCTTAGATTATTTATACACTAGATAGTGTCAGTAGCAAACATTGCGATACAAAAAACGTCCAAAAATCCATTTGACAGCTTCATATTACGATCGCGTTACGTCATTCAAACTGAAGAGAGGCAAATGACATATAAACCAACTGTTGGCTTATATTTTTCGGGACGTTTTCATGCCGCCTAAGCTCTATCTAGTGTATAAATAATCTAAGTGTAAAACGTCTTTACGTTACGAGATTATATGGGTGCATTCAAAGTCACAACATTTTGTTGTACCGACGAAATGTGGAATGTATGTACTGTTAAGGATATAAATAAATACATGTTATCATGACATTCATTAAAGTGAAATAACTTTTAAATATTTTTTTTATTTTAACAGAGGTTTTTTACATATTTTTAAAACGCAACTTGTTTATTTATTTACATACTTACATACGTACGAACATTGCTAGTTGAATAAAATCTTGTAAAAATGAACATATACCTATTATGATTTTAGAACTTGACTGTACCCATTAATCTTTGCACTTGACAGTCTATAATGAAGTATTAATGAACAATATTGGAATTATACAAAACCATTGAAATCCAAGTTTGTGATGTGGCAATGGGCAGTGTGTAAATAGTTGTTAGAGGCTGTAGATGAGTAAGCGGCTGCTTCGGTGAGACGGCAATGCATACTTATATAGTGAACGAACTGATGAATATAGCTAAAATTGTTTGTCAATGTAACTTCATACAGACAGCAACAGAAGTGGATGAGCAATCGTGGAGCTCAAAATTATCTACACACTATTCTAATTTCAATGTAATAAAAGGGAGTATATTTTGAGCTCCTCAACGTCTCGTATACGAATAGCAAGTGTTTAAAATGAACTCCTGATCTTATGATATGGATAGAACTGTAACATTTTTATAGTTAAAAATATGGAATTTCAACAATGGTACCTAGCAGACCGAATAAATTATATTCCATAAGGATTTCTGTTTTCAGGTGGGGTTCAGGGCTCTGATAAGTATCTTCCTACCTTGAATTTCTTAGTGAGCGTCATACGTCTTCGTGATAAGTAAAGCTGAATGTATAACAAAATGTAATATGTACTATAATTTATATACACGAAATATGCATGGTTTTATTTTTGCCAATAAACCTTTGGAAATAAAATGTTTAGCAAACTATTTTTAATGTAAACACTTCGCATCCATTCCACCACAAGAGAGATAATATTGTTAGCGTCTCTTTTCTTGCACGTACGACATGTTTACACTTTAAAAAGAAAACTTTTAATGACAGTTTTTATTTATGCTAAAAGACAAGAGTAATAATTTTAATGGTTATTTTTATACAAAACACTATAAAATGTACAACCTCAGTTCGAAATTTATTGAAGAAAAGTACCTACAGTTGCCACCAGACATTTCGGAGCGGCCACGGCCAGGGTGTCAAAAGTACCTACAGTTGCCACCAGACATTTCGGAGCGGCCAGGGTGTCAAAAGTACCTACAGTTGCCACCAGACATTTCGGAGCGGCCACGGCCAGGGTGTCAAAAGTACCTACAGTTGCCACCAGACATTTCGGAGCGGCCAGGGTGTCAAAAGTACCTACAGTTGCCACCAGACATTTCGGAGCGGCCACGGCCAGGGTGTCAAAAGTACCTACAGTTGCCACCAGACATTTCGGAGCGGCCAGGGTGTCAAAAGTACCTACAGTTGCCACCAGACATTTCGGAGCGGCCACGGCCAGGGTGTCAAAAGTACCTACAGTTGCCACCAGACATTTCGGAGCGGCCAGGGTGTCAAAAGTACCTACAGTTGCCACCAGACATTTCGGAGCGGCCACGGCCAGGGTGTCAAAATTATCTACATACACTGTGTACAGATATTATTAACTTTGCATAGCAAGAGGCTACGTCAATGTAGCCCCGCCCCAGGTACGTGTAAATTGTCCCACGATATTATTTATTTTAAGTAAGTGCCTCGCCTTCTACAATTTATCTGATGGACTGATAGCGGCAGCACTTCGAGAAAGACATTTACCTAATTCCTTATGAACCATTTAGATATGTATGTAGCTGCATCAGATAAAGATAACTGCCTTAAAAAAACTAAAAAATGTGAATATCAATCTAGAAACATAAACAATCCATAGGTAAAAAAAAATATACATCGTAAAAAAATCGTAAAAAAGTATACATTAAATTATGGTTAACAGTGAAATTCTATTATTCCGTTTATTTTCACTATGAGTGAGTCTCACGGTAGTTTCATGTTTAAAGTGAAATTCTATTTACCTGTGCCAAATTGTCAATAAATAATATCGCTATAATATACACCCTGTAGCAGAACGAGGCGCTTTCCTTTTAACATCCGATTCTACTCACAATTACGATCAACTTTTAGTATGGGACCAACAACATAATCGTACAAAAAAAAATTTTTCACCATACAAAACTTGCAGCTAACAGAGCACTTTAGTATGGGCCATTCAATTTTTTTTTTAAGATTTCGATGTTGCTTCCATACTAAAAGTTGATCGTAATTGTGAGAAGAATCGGATGTTAAAAGGAAAGCCCCTCGTTCCGTTACAGGGTGTATAAATAGTATCGCTGCAATAACTGATTAAGCGAGCTGAGACGTGTGATGTATAGGAAAAATTACGGTGTCTATATCCCGACCAGTTGTGGTGTAGGGATATACAGCACGCAGCACGGAATGCTGAGGACCTGGGTTCGATTCTCAGAGCTGGTCTTTTTTTTTGGGTTTTTCTGTGCATCCATGTTTCAGTTCGTATTTAGTATGATATATATGGATTTCAAGGGATAAAAGTAAAAAAAATTGCAGTCGGAAAATAAAAATACAAAAAGATACCTCCATACCAATCATGGAATAAACTACTTATTAATAAAATAAATTCGTCATTGTTCCTTTGGTTTTTATTGATTGATTTAATTGAAACAATATTTAAAAGCTGTTTTGCTTTCTCATCAAACCACAAAAAATATGCATAAAACAGTTATTAGCCTAGCAATTCATCTGGTGAGATTATTTTCTGCTAAAATACAGTGAATTAAAAAAAGTGGTTTCTATCTTATTAATAAAAGTAGGCGAAAGTTGTGAAATACAAAAAGGATACTCTTGCACATTTAAAAGCTGTAGGTATGTATGATTATTTATTACAACCTATAATTGGGGTTCACCGATTTCAACATTTTCCGTTATTAGCTAGCTGAATTAGGGGTAGTTATTTTATATGGGGATTGATTGGCAAAAATATTGGCATTCTCGAGATTTTTTTTTTCCTTTCTTGAAATACTATCCTTGGCTATTTTATTTATTTTATCATTTTGATCGAAGTGTGGATTAAAAAAACAATTTTCCATAAATTCGATTCACTGTAAATTTACGTAAACGTGATATTTATTTACTTTCGAATACTTTTTATTCTGGCCTACATATATGATCGTATTGTTATTTTTGGGCACAAAATATCATTACTGTTCTTGCATAAAACTATAATAGGTACGTACCACAAGATAAAGTTAAATAAGCACTTTATATACACATATCAATTGTACTAAAATTTTAAAACTTTGTTCAAATATTTTCTAATAAAATAAAATGTCTAACTTAAAAGTAAAATAGCTGTGATTATAAATTGACTACTCTTATCAACTACGCACACAACGTATTAAATTATAATAATAAAATATAAAACTCTAAAGCTGGAGATTGATTTTAAACATATAATATTACGGTTAAGGTTAAAAACTAAAAGGGTTTCCTGATGTTCTGACAACCACTCCGATCTCTCATAAACCACGTATACAAGCAGTCGGCCAAAAACAATGTTATCCTAATACATCTCGAACAATAATAATACGATTTAATATTGAAGTACCATCACTTTTCATTATCTAACTATCATTGATTTCCTTGACACGTTTTAAATGTTATGTACAATTACGACACGTAGCCAAGCTTGAATAAAACCGTCATTTATAAAATTCATTATAAATATGATGATTGCAAACTATTTTGCCTGACTATGATATTTCTAAAATTAGGACTCATGATTCGTTGTCAAGAACATTAATAGTAAAAACAAGTTTTATTCATATAATCTTCACCATGAAAAGTATTAAGTGTGAATTTTGTATAAATTAATTAACGATAACATAGTATCTGATTTGCAGTTACAATTAGGATAATAATAATAATTATAATAATAATTTAATAAATCATGATTGTACATTACATAAAGTGTCATTTGAAATTTCATCTGTAAATTATTGGTTGGACTAATCAACTCAGTTGAATAAGACAGAGTTGGGGTCTTCGTTGTCCATTTGTTTAACATGCCGGAGGACATCCTTCTTAGTAATGACGCCGAGTAGACGACTGTAAAGAATGAATTCAGCTATAATATATATTTTTTATGAGAAACTTGGCATAATTGAGAACAATTCCAGGTTTTCAGCTGGTCTGATAACACTATACTTCATTTTTTTAGCATTAGAAATAAGGTAAACAATCTTGACGAGTCTTTTTATTGAAAAACGCTTTTAAAAAAATATTAACTATTACTTATGATAAGAAAAGAGTGTAAATTACCATATTTCCTTTCAAATTGTTACATATTTGCTGTGACTTATTTTTCAAAAGTGTTTTTCAATAAAAAGACACAGCAAGTTCGCTTACCTTCTCTCTAATGCTTTAAAAAAAACGAAGTCTAGTTGTCGATAAGTGGGTTCAAGCCGAATTAATAATTGTACCGATAAAATCCTGTGTGCCAGTAAATCACCGCTGATGTGCGATATGACCACCAACAGGAGACCGAGACGTAGTTTAGTTGGCTATATGTGTAACTTGGGTAAATTATATTATGTAGTATCTGGGGTCGCACCTCCGACTTACAAAGCTTACACTAAAGGAAAACATCGCGATCTGCACACAATTGCGAAGCAATTTAGAAGTGTGTGTCAAGTTTTCGATCCGCATTGGGCCGACATGAGAACTATACCCCAAGCCCTCTCTTTCTGAGAGGTTTGTGTCCCAGCAATAGGCCGAGATGACGATGAAAATCCATGTAGTGAAGGTATATTACCCGTTGTGCGTGACGAGTGTCTGGCGCAGGCCGAGCTTGCGGAACATGTCGACGACGGTCTCCATGGGCGTCTGGTCGGTGACGGTGATGGGCGCCATGTCGAGGATGCGGTGCAGCTTGAGCGGCGGCAGCGCGCCCGCGCCGCCCGCGCCGCCCGCAGCGCCCGCCGGCGGCCCGCCCGCGAACAGCACCAGCGACTGCCCAGTGATGCCTTCTACCAGCCGCCGCGCGTTTGCTGCGTACACATTTTAAAACACATAAGAACAATAGTAATTGCGTACAGTACACTAATGATAGTAATTTGTTTGTTGAAGTATTATTAATAACTAGCTTTTGCCCGCGACTCCGTCCGCGTGGAATTAGTAATTTGGGCAGCTTATTTCTTTTTTATCCAATTTGCTTTTTCATCAATTATGGCGTACACTTGCGTTCACATTCAACACCGTACTCCCAAGTCAAGCGTGCCTATAGAAGTTTTACTTCAAAAACCCCCGATTTTGAAACATTCTTCCGCTCCGCTCCGCTCCTATTGGTGTTAGCGTGATGATATATAGCCTATAGCCTTCCTCGATAAATGTGCTATCTAACACTGAAAGAATTTTTCAAATCGGAGCAGTAGTTCCTGAGATTAGCGCGTTCAAACAAAAAAAACCTGTTCGATAAATTCTTAAAATAGACGTATCTTTCTTATTTGTGAACCGATTCAAATGAAACAAACACTAAATGTTAATCCAAGAAAATACCAACATATCAGTGAAAACCGCATCCTTCTAGGTTAAGCCGTTTCTGAGATTAGCGCGCACAAACGCACAGACAAACAGACAATAATTCTAAAAATCATTGTTTTGGGTTCTATTGTGCTAATAAATAGCCCTAGTGACAGTTTTTCTGAAATATCTTCAATGTACAGACACCGACTTGTTACAGATTTATTATATGTATAGATATAGACTAGCGACCGCCCGCGGCTCCGCCCGCGTAGAATAGGTATAGGTATTATGCAAGTTGGTTATAAATTTGTAAAGGTCTGTCCAGATTTGGCGAAGGCGCCCCTTGCGCACTATTAGCTAAACGCTCCTGCGCTACATGCCCACTGGCTCCACTGCACACGTGTATACGACTGTAGCGATCTGGACACACCTTTTGAAATATCTGGGAATAGCATGCCCCTCACGCTCGGCGAGTGAAGGATGATGATAAGCAATAACATGTCAACCTACATGAACGTCGTTTTGAGAAAATGAGCGCTAAGATTTTTATTAGGGTTTTTACAGTTAGTTTGATATTTTGTGGGTTGACACGTTATTGCTTATCAGCATCCCTCAGTAATAAATAAAATAATACTCTTTGAGTCTGTTCCGTTTTGTCTGTCCAATAATTTGCCAATGACAATCGCCCTGTCACCCATGTAACTATTTTGCCGAAGCAATGTTGCCAGAGCAGAGGCCAGACCATAGAGAGTTCACGTTCCAATACGCGGCCTAACCAAGGGTAGGTTGTTTGGAACAAAAAGTTTACCTTTATTACGTTTTTATATATCCCATCTCTTTCTTTCACGTGTTACGAATGAGTTCCATCTCTTTCTTACCCTAACTAAAGAAAGATATGGATTCTTGATGGATTAGATTCGTGACAATAATAAAGGTCAAATTTCTTGTTTCAAACGGATGTTCGGCGTTCAACCTCCCTCCATATTTTCATTTTTTCTACCCCTTCAGAGATAGGCAAAGGATACTTATTCCATGCAGCCATGCAAAGTTAAACTATCGCGCCACGATATGCTGTGAAGTTAGTACTGGGATTTTAGTCAGCCTGTAATAGTACGCAATTTGGCAGAGGAGTGCGCGAGTACGTTAAACTACTAAATAGTACCCCATTCTTACTCTTTCTTATTTAAAAAAATAGCAATTATCAAATAGGTACAGTTACAACTCGACAGCACTTAATATGTAGGTCAGTGCTTAATATGTAGGTCTGTGGTCACCTTTACAGACTGCAATGCAATGTATGGCAACACTGGCATAGATAATAGATCGGTCATTTTTGGCACGAAATTCAAACTTGTGATTTTATTTTGCTCAATATACAAAATTTACACACCCAATATCATATTTTCTCAAGTTTTTCGCGATTCCCAAGGTCAAAGAATCGAATTGCTTTAAAATTCCAGAGAAATAAGGTGTTGTTTGGGAGAAACGTGTCACAATGGTGTTGTAGAGCGCCATCCCGCTCTGTCTCGTTTTTTTATCCCGTTCTGGCCGTTCACTTTTATATTATAGATTATACACAATGATTTTTAATTAGTGATCAGGAACCAATTATTCTAGATCAGTATTCGGTGGCGACCACGTTTAAGTCGCAGTAACATTAAATAAAACATCTGTTTTTTAAAGAATGATTACTTGGAAAATCAATTTTTAGTTAAAATCTTTGTCACCCTACACATGATTCTTTCTATGAGCATAAAACCTCTTTAGCAAGTCAGTTTCTTAAAAAAACTTTGACGTGAGACCTGTCAAATTCCCCGCTAAAGCGATAACACTTAACGAAACTACTTAACTTCGACAAAGATGACCATGTATTTGGCGGATGGAGGAAATTTTAACAATAACTTTTTTTTATTAAACTGATAATTACTTGGGATCTCATCTATTAAATTCTATTTTAGCTACGGATTACTATTTTTGAACTCCTGATCACCGATTAAAAATCACCATGTAGATTAAAATCCAAATATTTATTAAATACAACACTTTAATATACTGAAATAGCAAAAATAATATTTATTTATAACTATCACTCCTCGTCGAACCTGGCTCAAAAGTCCCCATAACGCAAGCAGCATTGTCCCGCTGTATGGCCAGCGCAATCTACTGAACCAAGTACGACCCGAGGAGAAAGTTACAGCCCCTGTCTCGCAATCTACGACCCAATTTCCACACCAAGGATTTGGCCTCAGCACCAGTAGGGACCAGCCGTTTCGACTGCAAAATGCTTAGGAATAGAGGGGTGAGAGGGAGTGATGAAATTGTACCATATACCTGTATACTAATTTGGATTGCCTGCATCTTAATCCTTGGCTTGTGACAAGGCATTTTGCTATATGACACAGCTCAGTACCCTAATTCAAGACGCATATTAGTGGTAACACAGAACTTTGTTCTTTTTCGTTCACAAAAGGCTCGCGCTTGTTAAGTGAGTACGTAGAGCTTGCATCACTAGATGCACGCGTGGCATACCCATAGCGAGGTTGAGGTCGCGGCGCAGGACGAACCCGACCAGGTACTGGGACTCCTTGGACACGACGACGGGGTACCCATTGTGCTCCGTCTCCTTCAGCAGCGCCTCCACGTCCTCCACTGTCATGGAGTCTTGCGTGATCACCGATAGCGTCTCGTTGCGCCTAAAGGCACAAAACATTATAATAAAAAAAAAGGATCTTTTCTTTCAATTATTCTTTAGAAAGAAAGGAATACCAAATTTTATTCGTGTCTTTAAATGTTGTTTAAGGGTTAAGTTTAGGGGGCAGAAACAAATGAGAAAAGTTAAATTGTATTTTATTTTAATTATAAACAAGGAAAATTGTGGTTGGGTGTATTTTAACGCTTATGTTAACTCAAACCTTACAAGGAATCGTAAATTATTCAATGTATTAATAAATTGTCTATCAGTTGAAATTAAAAAGATGAAAAAGAGTATGTATAACTATTAAAATGATGAACTGGTAAAGCACTCTGATCTACATGACTATGAAACTAGAGGATATAAATAGAGAGGACTTCAACTTTACTTTATTCCACGGAAGTAAGAAAGAATCCCATCACATTCAGAAGCTATTGTAGATAGTTATAAAAAATATATACATATTTAAAGGCTTAATCAAGACAAAACCACGATCGCTTCCTTTATGTAACGAGAGTTAGTCACAAAATATATGGGTAACTATCGTTACACAAAGGAACCAATTAAGTTTTGTTTTGAATAAAACCCTTAACTGTGTATTTTTTTTGAAAACGTCTCTTGTATCGTAGGTTAGCAAAGAATACCCGTGGTCATTATCGGTGTTGAGTTACTTGGGTTGCATGACGTCGGCGGCGAGAGAGGTGTGCTGGAACTCGTCCTTGCTGTCTAGGAAGGGATATCCGTTGAGCGCGATGTGCGCGTCGTAGATGCCCTGCTTGCCGAGCGCGTCGCCCACCCACTTGGAGGCCATCGCCGCCGCCATCAGCGGCACGATGTAGCGCACGCCGCCCGTCAGCTCGAACATTATCACCACCAGCGACACTGACAAATAAACATAACAACTGTACTCTAACTGCCCATTTTTAACAAAAAGTGTTTATTTTTAATGAGGAAATTTTAGGGTGTTCTTACACAGAATTAAGAGCGCTATTTATTTTGATGATTAAAAAACACCCATAATAAATTTGAGTCCGTTTTGTGACGGACGACCATACTGTATGAAAAAGTCACGAAACTGATTCAAAAATTAGGACACTTTTTTTTCCATGTGAACATGAATAGTACTGTGATTTTGAATAAGAAAATCCCAAATTTTCCTCATTTAAAAAGCAAAGGGTACACTTTTTATTGAAAATGCCCAACTACATATAAGTCGGGGTGCGAGCCGGATGTCGCGTGTGTTCGAGCGTTACGGCTCGTCTCTGATAGAGTAGAGCGTTTTGAGCTGGTGCACCCCGGGCAGCAACGGTTTGCTAATTTATAATATCTGACTGGAGGAAAGAAGATTAGAGTAGACTAAATACCGAACAATTGCTACATATAGTGTCTTCTTTAACTTCGATATTGGCGAAATAATCATCGACAGTAACAAGTTATTGTACCTATAAAAGAGTAATGTAACTGAATGACTGACAGGCAACAAACAGCCTAAACGACTAGAGATAGAGATTTGAAATATAGCAGACTATATAAGTAAAAATGAATCGCCAAAAGCGTTGCTAAGCGGAAAACCTAAGAATCACTGCTCCAAATTGGATAATCCTTTTTTGTTTTCGTAATTGTCAGGACAAGGTTTTTATGACAAGGTACTATTTGAGACAAACGAAACTAGAATGCAGGTTTTTCTTTACTTCACGCATATAAGAGGTAAAACATGTAATTTTTTATAGTCAGTAGCTGAGCGTAGATCGTCGACTCCGTTAGCAGTAGCCGTATAATTGACTACTCTTGCAGCTGACTCTAATGGTATAACTGTAAATATGAGAGCTGAGTCTAGTGTAGGGTTGCCAACTATTTCTTAAGCAAATATAGTGTTTCCCAGCCCAAAGTACAAAAAATATAGTACTCTGAAAAAAAAAATAGTACAAAATACTTTAAATAGCGAAAATTGATTCATTAAACGTAAGTATAGCCTATTGTCTACCTGAATTTTTATTTTTGTAATGTCACTGTACTGTTTTTGGTGATCAATAAAGAATATTTGTATTGTATTGTATTGTATAGTAAAAATGGCCTACCCAAACCGCATGCGTAAGGACTGACTGAAATATAGTATTTTTGCGTACTATATATTTCTTCAACAGTATATAGTACACAGAGCGAAAATATAGTACAATACTATACTATATATTATAGTACGGTTGGCAACCCTAGTCTAGTGGCAAGCGTCGTACCGGTCATGCGCGTGACGCCGCCGAGCACGGCCGCGGCGCCCACCATGGCGTAGAGGCCGGGCGTGATGCAGTCGTCGCCGGTCGAACACTCGCCCGAGAACAGCCAGATCTTCGGGTAGTGGTACGCCAGCTGCTCCACGCCTGATACAATCACAGAAGGGTTTGTTTCACTATTTCCAAAGTAACTGCTTTTTAGGGTGCGGGTGCCGTACCCAAGGGGTGCCAACGAGACCCTTTACTGAGACTCCGCTGTCTATGCGTCCGTCTATCACAGGGTTTTATCTCTTAAACAGTAATAGCTAGACACTTGAAATTTTCACCGATTATATATATTACTGGGGCCGCTATAACAACAAATACCAAAAATAAAATAAGCTTAAACTAAGACAAAGACGTCATACAAGAAACGTGTTTTTTTTAGCGTTTTTATCTCGATTTATATAATTGTTTTACTGAAGTATGAGGTACGAAATACTTCAGGTACGAGCCATACCTATGGGTTCTCATCGGTCCCAGGTTCGAGTTCGGGCTCGCACCATTGAGTTTTCCGTAATTTATGTCCGAAATTACATTTGAAATTTACCATGAGCTTAACAGTGATGGAAAATATCGTGTTGAAGCCTAAATATAAATTCGGGGCCATCCATACAGTACGTCACACCAATTTCGATCAATTTGGACCCCCCCCCCCTTATTACTATGAAAACGGCCATTTTTTTGTTCTTGTGTCACAGATCGCTTGACCCCCTCCCCCCCTAAATGTATGACGTACTTTATGGACGGCCCCTTCAATGGTGTGTGTGCAGTTCAAATCCACACTGGGCCCGCGTGGGTACTACGGCCCAAGCCCTTTCATTCTGGGAGTAGGCCTGTGGCCTGCAGTGAGACGTATATAGGCTGGGATCATTGACGTACAATAAAACAACTAGACTCCCAATCGCTTAACAAAAGTTCCTCAAAAAACGTCCGAGCGGCGTTGTGTGTACGTATACATCAATTTATACAGATAACATTGACAGCATTCATTCAAATTAACACCTTATTTCGTAGCAGTAATGTTTAATGTCAATTGAATACGATCGTTCGAAGTAGGGAAACCGCCTAAAGAGTAAAGAATGCAGTGGAGTGGCCATGCGAAGCGGAAGCTAGACTGTCTGTCTCTTTTTTTCTCGTGAGTTTGATTACGGTGCGAAAGAGACATATACGAATACGGGGCGAAAAGTGACGTTGTAATCAACGCGCGGTTGAAACACAACTGAACCAAAATTCTGCACAATAGATGCGTGTGCAGAGTTTTGCTTCGGACAATTTTTGAGCGTGATTGGGAGTCTAGTTGTTTTATTGTACGTCAATGGCTGGGATGATGTACCTACGCATTATGGCTGGAAAAGGTTAAGGAAACGGAAGGTTCACTAGGTTGAAGGGTGTAAGTAGGAGTGAACTAACCGATGCCGACGATGCGGCCGGCGATAGCGCCGAGCGCCAGGCTGGGGATGAACAGGCCGCAGGGCACCTTGATGCCGAACGTGAACACCGTCATCACCAGCTTGAGCAGCAGCGCCAGGAACAGCAGCCACACGGCGCGGTACACGCCCGGCCCCGCCGCCGCCTTCTCGATGGCCGAGTTCACGTCCGTGAAGTTGCGGTTGTAGTCACTGTACAGTTACAACATACAGATACGTTACACCATACTATTGGGGTTGTTTATATTCTTGCAGTGTATATAGTAAATCAAAAACCATTTCGAGATAAATACAATATAAATCGTATCCTGTAGACATTTAATTTAAATGTAATGAATTTATTAGAGAGAGAGAGAGAGAGAGAGAGAGAGATGTTTATTTACACATATTCGATACACAGGAAATACATTTGACAGGAAAAGATACAAATAAAAATCATCGAATAGTATAAATTGGGCCCCACTCAGCATAATGTTGCGGCAAGCCGCAACGCTGTTTTTCAGTGGGACCCATTTAAAAACTAAACACAAAAAAAAACAACACATTGTGAAGACACGAACGCCAGCGGAAAATGTAGTTATTACTTAACAAATAAGCAATGACTTTCATTTGAGTTTATAAATAATGTAGACGGTCCAAGTCGTACTTTATACGGTGAGAAATCGTCCCGTTCAAAGAATTTGCCACGGGTTTCAGATGGTATAGTCATGCCACTGTATGTCACTTTATAAATAAATAAATGAACTTTCGATACACCACTGATCGAAACCATATAATTCTAGATTACGGTTTGTAGATTGTACATATTTCGGCCACAAGTATTTCGATCTAGCGAATATTCGATCCAGTAACAGTCGAGCCAACGAACGTTCGATAGCATGTTATTCCGAGAGTACGTAGTCGAAACTATGATATACAGTCCCAAGTGTTCAAATTATACCAGTTCTGGAAAAATATAATAAATAAAATTAATGTCACTTAATTAAGCGATCACTTCACTAAGTATCACATTAAGTATTAGATATTTTCGAAATAATGTTTATCATCGCTTAACTAAAAGACATGAACATTTCTTCATATTTTTTTCAGAACTGTATAACTTGGCCTACCGCCCAATACCAGGTTATCGTGGAGTTTTGGGACATCCTGTGTATATTATTATGTATGCACTTCCACAATAATCATTACATTGTTGGAACCAATTTTAAACTTTATTCCAAAAAAGTGGGGAAAAAAGATAACAGCACAGACGGATGTCGACGGCGACAGCGACGGATGACTCTATGATGCCATTTATCTACAGTGGATATTTTAGTAGTTTACGCGAATCGTCACTAATAAGGGAATTAACATTATTTGTCATAACTGAGTTTGATTTTACAATATGAATATAAAATAAGAGCACAATGAGCACTGAGATTTTACCACAGAGGATCGGAGTTCGAGATGCCGCACTGATTGAACAGCAGATAAATAAGCTGACTGGTGTTCATGCGCGTGTAGGGGTTGGGGTACGCGACCACCGCCGTCACCAGAGTCACCACCAGCACCTCCGTCACCGGGTACTGGCCCAGCTTCGAGTACTTGCGGTAGCGGCACCAGTAAATGTTCGCCTTTATGAATATCGTTGCTATGCAACCCTGGACGACAACAACAAATACACAATCTATATTAACACTTCCAAGTCAACATTTCACAACCTAGACAAAGAGAATCAATTCAAAAAGAGGTATTTCTGACTTACATAAGATCGCTAGATAGCGCCATCCACAAAAGATCCGTTTAACGTTACATTCTAGCTTGAGATTGACTCATTAAGTTAGAAACTAATCCCAAATGAGACAAAAATTACAAACGAACCATGCGATACTATACTAACGCTGTCTAGCGATGTTCCACCTGTCAGAAAACCCTCATTAACGTAAGTTTTATTTTAAGGCAGGTCACATACACTCATTCTCTTGATTCGATTTTTCGTATAGGTTTTTCAAAATGCAGCAAATTCAAATAACAATCAGGCTGTAAGTGGCCTGCCCTGCGCTTCGTTTGGATTGCCCGATTTAAAAAACGAATCAGGAAAACGTGTATAATGTGGACAGCCCAATGAAATACTTATACTGAATCAGTATGGCTTTTTTTTTATCTATTCGTTAATTGTACTTAAATACTCAAACACTTACGCCTATAATACCGAGTCCGACGAACGGTATCAGTTCGAAGAATATCCAAGGCTTGTTGTACTCCACAAAGAATAGTACAGAATGTTCGTTGCCGAATGGATTGATCGATCGCAATATAAAAGCCGCAATTAATGCGCAGAAGAACGACCGCCATAGCGTTTTCAGAGGGAAGTAATATGACACCTGTACAAAAAATTGTTATTTAGTAAAATTAACAGGAAAACAATTTCAATAACTGTTAATGGATGTTATTAGAATTACCTCTTCTAAGCTGAAGAGTACGCCTCCGATGGGGGCGCCGAAGGCGACGGACACACCGGCGGCCGCCGCCGCTGACAAGATCTCTCGTTTTTTCGCCTCATTTCGACCATATTTTGGGAACAAGTACGACAAAATATTACCTGCGAGGAAGCAAAATATTATAATTTCAAGTTTCCACCTATAACTTTTACAAAAACCATTAAATGAAATGTGAATATTTTTTATGACTCACCTAAGCAACTGGCGATATGCACCATGGGTCCTTCTTTTCCGAGCGACAATCCAGAGGACACGGACAATATTAGGCCAACTACTTTTATAATTAGCGTCCATTTACCAAGGTAGCCTCTAATGATGAAGCCGCTGAGAATCGTTTTGATTTCAGGTATACCTAGGAACAGTACATTTTGAGTATTAGTTTATAGTGATTAGGCTTAATATAGTTAATAGGTAGCTAAAATAAGGCACGCTTAGTGTGAGTGAACACCATAACTGTTTAGATACAGCTTTTGTAAAACTAAAATACATAGATTTCACTTTAATAAGCAAGTGTAATTTGATGAATGGTTGCTTGTGCTTATCAACATTACCAGCAACCTTTCAACAAAACATCACTATGTTGGTTTTTCTACTTTATGATTTCCATGTATAAATACCTGTGACGGATTTGCATGTTATGTTTGTCTATGCCCTAGAAATTAATAAAGCCAAAAACCCACAAAGAACTTGAATATTTAGAAAGAAACTGATAAACCAACTTTGATAACACTTTGTCTAACAAATAAAAAAATCAAATTGGAATTAGTGAAATTTATAGTTAATTACAAATCATCAAATCATTCGTAGTTAATAAAGTAATGGTTGGTAAATCAATAGTCGGTTAGTTGTATTTTATACCGGAGCCACAAGCGTAGGGAGCGAACATCCGCACGAGCGAGGCAGAGAGCGCGGCGAACAGCAGCGCCCACAGGATGTAGAACAGGTAGCTGATGATGTACGCGCCCGGCCCGTCGCGCGACCCGCCCAGCGCCTCCGGCCACGTCCACCACTGCAATAAGCTCAATCCTCGAAAACCAGCATACTATACTATCCACATCCAACAGATTATGATATGCTCCTTATAAAATACCACATTCCTACTGACAACTGAATGTGTAAGTATTAAAAGATATCATATGAAATTATTTCTGCCCAGTGTGCAAGGGCGTAGCTACCGCCGTATCAGCCGTATCAATGAGACGGGCCCGCCGGGCTACAAAGGCCCCTAACGTGTGTAAGCAAAAATTAGTAAAATGTTATCCACAATGTCGCTTAATCTCGTGCTTTCCAGGAAAGCCCCCCAACTAATTTTGATACAGGGCCCCTCCAAGGCACGCTACCCCACTTCCAGTGTGATAACATCATGGTGAAAATCATTGCCATTTAAAAAACTAAACTTGAATGAACTAAAAAGTACACTCACATTAAGACCATATCAATACAGTAACACCATGAGTCCATGATGTTTCAAACAAACTTACATGCACTGACATAAATTCACGCATTGACTTGTGTCAATACCATTTTTATTTCTAAGTAGTTTCCCAGCTAAATCCATTTACTTTTCATTGGGCCAAGTACTACATTTTGTTATCCATTGTTTATTTTCAATCTCTTACTTTCTTCACCTCATATACAAATGAATGAGTTATAAATTATTTTCAAAATAATTGTACATACTTAAGGGCTTAATCAAAAATAAATCATAATTGCTTCAGTTGTGAAATGAAAGTTAGTCATACATAATATATTTTGAGAACCAGATGGCCTAGTGGTTAGAGAACCTGACTATGAAGCTTGAGGTCCCCGGTTTGATTCCCATGTTGGGGCAGATATTTGTATGAAAAATATGAATATTTTTTCTCGGGTCTTGGGTGTTTAATATGTATTTAAGTATGTATCTATCTATATAATTATATTTATCCGTTGCTTAGTACCCAATCCAATCCAATGCAAGAGGTGGGAGGATGACCTACCCAAAGGATTCCGAAGAATTGCAAGGGACCGGAAAAAATGGCAAGAACTGGAGGAGGCCTATGTCATGGATGGACAACCTGATGTCAATGATGCTGGTGTCAATTAATTTTGTAAATTATCACTATATCAGTGAATAAAGGCTATTTTTTTATTTTTTTTTATTTTATTTAGTACCCATAACACAAGCTTTGCTAAGCTTACTTTGGGACTAGGTCAATTAGTGTGAATTGTCCTGTGATATTTATATTTATTTATTTAATATATGGGTAACTTTATGGGTGGGGTAATTTTTTGGGTGGTTAATTTTCTTGAAAACGACTCTTATATAGTCCTAGAAACAAACTTACAACCAAATAAGTAGTGCTGGTAATCACCACCATCCATCCACCATCACCATCATTGATTGATGCGGTTTTTGTAGATACAAGGGTGAGAAAGTAAGAATAAGTAAATATTTATGAGAATGAGAGATTTATGTAGTGGCTGTCTTAACACATTCACTGCGGCAATTAGTTTAACTTTCAATTAACCATACATGTATTGGGTCATATCAAACCCAATACCGCAGTAAACATGTTAACCTGTAAAGGGTGTAAGTACTTGTTTTTATAATTTTTACCTGTGAACAATTTCCATGGTCGAATGTTGTTTCATTGTCAGACCAGCAGCATTGTTCTCGATTGAACCAGAATGCTTGTGGGCAGATTCCAAATTTCAGATCTGTCATCCAAGAGGCACCAATGTCGATAACTCCGGCCACCACACCCGTACATACTCCCACCAAGAGAACACATACCCAGCCAGACCATGCATCATGAGCTCCCTGGAAATAAAAGTACATATTAACAAAACAGTTCAGGCTACAAATCTCAGTTAAAAAATTCAGTGCCAAGAACTCGACAGGTGGGATCTGTGTTTGTAAGCAGTTTTCCCTAAAAGCAGAAAACACAACACGCTTAGCACATGGCAATTTGTGGCAGGGAATGTGTGAAACAATGTATCATAAGTAATGAAATAAAAATAACAAGGAAGAGCTAAATAAAAATGTAGCTGGTACTTTTATTAAATCCCATATTGAATCTTGTCTTTTCTTCACAATGTATCTGTGGCGCATGCGATCTCGGGCAATATCTCTTTGCCAATCAATTGTGTGGAAGTCATCATATTGACCAATGCCAGGAATGTCATCATCACCTACAGAAGTATAAAACAGAGATATTAAACATTTTAGAGCATTCAAATAAGCATTTCTAGGATTTCAATAGAGAAAAGTACAAACATTATAATCTGTAATGGTAACAATATACAAATATAAAGGAAAATATCAAATTTATACCTGCCCACTGAATGTTTTGACTTACTGTTTTGAAATTCTAATAATGAATGGTCACATGACTTGAAAATGTAGCATATGTCAAAACGTTATGTGCAAAAAATTAACTATAATTCATTATTAGTATGTCTAAATTACTCACCCTGCATCCCAGAAAATATGACTGCGTCCCCTAGAACAATGTATTATGTATTAATAATCAATAAATACATAGGTAAATCAGAGACGTTATTTCCACTTGAAAAGCACATTCATTATAATTAAAATGTCTACTGGTGCTGCTCACAGAATAGTGTCTCGGAATAACTGTTGTAATGACTGAAGTTACGAAATGAAGCACGAAAGCTAATAAAACAAACGAAAATTGTCGTAAACTCAATACCAATAATGACAGTCGAAAGAAAAAAGCAAAGCTAACTAACTATACACAGTATGTATACACAATTTAAGACACTGACAGTACTGACACTGTGCCTTGCCAGCGAAAACGTCAAAACAAACTTTTTAATTAGAAAAAATACAAGCTGTACTCTGGATTCTTCATTTTTAAGAAGGGTATACCATGTACATATCTCGAGTTCTACGGATTCTCGCAATCGTGTAAGATCTTGATGACACTGAGAATAGCGGCACTGATTAAAATAAAATGATCGAGGCGTAATTCAAAAAAATTACAAACAATTGCTACCCAATACCAAAACCGAAATTGACATTTGACAGCTGCCACTTTCATACAATTTATAACCTAATAAACACGAAATTGTATAGGAATAAATAAAGTAGATTAACCCCGTTTCACCATCCATTTCTGGTGGGTGGTGAAACAGCCCCTAACAGAAGCTAATTTCTGAGAATTTTGAGAAATTAAAGTTATAATATTTTACAAGCTTGCAATGTAGGTGTATGTATATTATGTATGTACGGGTCAAATCTTGGAAGTCGGATTTGAAACACTTCCAGTCAATGATCTTATATGTTACTATCGTAACTAGATTGGCAGTTTACGACACCGATGCGTTGACACTTCGAAGATGCCTGCAGGCTTATCTGGCGTCAGTTGGCTGTTTGACATTAAGTGAGCGTGACGCACCCGTTAAAGTTTTTAAATATGGTGAAATGTGCTGTTAAAAGTTGTGTATCACGGTCCGAAAAGAATCACAAAGCAAATGGCGTTACTTTTCACAAGTAAGTTTGCATAATTTTGATCATGCTGTGTAAAATAATATTATAAACATTATAAAATAAAATAAATATATCGTGCGTTGTTTTTGCCATCGGTGTTGCCAGTAAAGCGATTATGATTTTCCCACATTTTCGGGAGTTTAGTTAAGTTAATGAAGGAATGAATGGTAGAAGTGTGCGCCATTATTTGTTTTTTTTTTTATATATACAGTGGATTTCATTTATTACGACCTTGGTTGTAGCGACCATGTGGCTATAGCGACTTTGGATGTAATGCCGAGTTAGAGTGTAGCAACTGTTTTTAATGGATGTTTCTAACAAATTCCTAGAAATCCCATGCAGATGCGACCGGCGTTGCGTTGGCCGCCAAAGACACAAGGAGTTTCTTATCTTTTGTTTACATCCACACAGATGGTCAGCAACTGTGGAGACCTTTACCTTTTGTTTATAGATATCAGCTAAAGTAGGTAGGTAAGCGTGTACTTTACGGAGTCAAGTTTTTGGATCAGTTTAAGTTTAAGTTCATAATTAAAAACAATAATAAATTATAATCACGATTGGTTTTTTTTTGGAGTATTTTTGTATTTTTTAATTGTATTTTTTTTTAATTTCTATCAACATACTTTGTCAGTGTCTTAGATCTTTATTATTTATTAGCTTTTTAAATGAAATCCTCGGTCATTTTTTCATATCAAAATCCATTTACTACCTAAGTACTAATAGTTTTTTCTAAATATTTTCAATGTATAGACACGTTTCTATTACAGTTTTATAATAATAGTAAAGATTGAAAGTTGTATTAAATTCTTTTCAGAATATACACCATTAATCACGCTAAAGCAATTAAATACATTTTGGGGACAGTTTCTGACCACTGGCAACTCTGTCCGTTTTCAAGCTAGCAAAGTTTTATCTCACTTCAAAGGTAATTAGTTGGGTATTGGAAGAAACGAGACAAATATAGTTTATTTTGGCATAATGTGTCGGTTTCAAAGCTACGTCTTTTGAAGTCTCAAGTGGTTACGCATTGTTGAGATTTGTTTGTAAGACGTTACTTCTCTAGTATTTGTAAGCTCACTGCTTCCAGTGGTCGGATTCACTTGAAATTTGGTATACTTACCTACGTAGGTTGGATGACAATGCAAGTACAGTCAGCAAAAAGTACAGTCAGCGAAAAAGGTTGCATTTAAAACTAAATTTTTAACAAAAACTTATTTGAGTATTACCTCCAACCAAAGATCTTTAATCGAAAATTTGGAAAAAGATAGTTGACTAATACAATAAAATTACTCATGAAATATGAAGCCATAAATAATCACATTCGGGCCGATAACCTAATGAGTGGAATACCGGCCTAGTCCATTGCTATTTTACATTTAATCCAAAAAGTACAGTACCTAGGTAATAGAAAAATTACAGCTCTGATCATGTCAACTATAGTCAAAATTTAATTTGAGTTATATGTAGGTAGGTCTATAAAAAAAGACATTTACAACTTTCAAATAGTATTTACGAGTGAAATGATTTTAAAAAACAAACAGGACACGGTTGATGCTTAATGTAATATGGCCTTAAAAAGTTAACATGCTAGGAAGTCGTGCATAGGTATAATCAAAGAGTATTGTAATATTATATGAACAGGAGTGGCAACTCTATGGTCAAATTTGCATGTATGGAAGGTGCTGCTGCCCTACGCCCTGGTGAAGAACTAATGTGACGTATCTATAGATGTATACCTATCTATATGTATATGTTGGTAGTGATGTACAGCTATAATTACGCGTAATTTTAATTGATAGGCTAATTGCCACTATTCGTATTTTAGCCGTCTGATTCCAATCAGCATATACGAAGTAAACGAAGTATAAGCGGCTAAACCCGATTTGCACTATACGGCTAAAATACGAACATTGGCAAGTGGCCTATCAATTAAAGTCCTTGACCGTACAATTTGGTACGCCATGGCCATGGCCGATGAATGACAACTGACAAGTTTGACAAGTCAACGAAGATGGCCGCTAATTTAGTTCTTTACCAAACAACCAGAGAGATAAAGTGTGATATATGTAAGTGTGCCCCCCCTGGGTATAATTGACAACATTTCATATTTCTAAGACAATAATTTGATACATTCTCTGTATACTGTTTGGAAAGAGAAAGACGCCGATAGTTTTAAATTTTCACTAGGATTATTAATTAATTTATTACAATTTTTTAAAGATGTGCTTATTCTAAAAGAGCGTAACGATAGAATAGATCCATTACTTTTGTCTAGTATCTATTAAAAAAAAGTGATGACGTAAATTTGACATTAAGGTTGTTATCAAATTTAAAATTATGACAGCTCTTTTTTCTAGTGAAAAGGGTAAAGGAAACATATCTATTCTGTGGAGGTACAGGTAAGTACACGTATGTTTTTTAAATATGAAGAAATAAATTATAATAAATATTTTTCCGTGTTCAGGAGGCGAAACTCTTTCGATTCCTGTAGTAATTTTCAGGTGTTAAAAAAATGAAATGTTGTCAATTTAGACAAGGATGCGCGTTTCATTCATTCATTCATTTAAGACGATTATGTAGGTACGAAATAGGGGCCTATAGGGATTCCTATACATAACACCTAAAACCTAAAATACTCCTAGCCCATAAGTCCCATAACATCCATATATTTCAATTCCTACTATGTCCTATCCTACCAACACAATAATAATTTTATCCTTAGATTTATCGTTATCGCACGCGAACGCCACAAAATAGCATAGTATAGTAGGTCTAACAATAAAATCATATGTGGGATTTGGGGGGGTAGAGAAAGATATGGATAACTCACATCTATGATTTAACTCGACATGTTACGGGCTAATCCATCCATAGCCCTTCATCTCAAATTTCATGAGGTTTCATATTCAAAGGGGGAGGGAGAATCGAGCCAAATATCACGAAGTCTCTCCAAGGGCGAAGGGAGTCGAAAAATCCTAATAATCGCCTCGATTAATTAATGGACGCCCTCTTGCATGTAGTGAATTAGTTGAGTGACACATAATTATCCATACAGTATTTTTTTATTTGCATGCTTGCCATTATAACTTACTCCATTTATACTCCATTTAATTTAGAATTATAAACCACAACAACATTATATTGCGGCTCGTGAACTGTAATCTCTTTACAATTTGTACTAGAGTAACAATTGACGACACGCAAATAAAGTGACATTAAAACAATTTTATTTTGCGGTTCCCAGACTATTGTACTGTACTATTTGCTAGGTAAGAAATAGTTGACGAGCCGCAATATAATGATGTTGTGGTTTTCAATTCTAAATTAAATGAAGTATAGGTTGGTCTGTTTAGTCCCCAGCCAGTTAAATGATAAGCCTACCAGATAAGAGCTGCACGTATACAACTTAAAACGATCGAAGAGGGCTTTAAAGAAAGTGAGTGATAAAGGAATTATAAGCGATAGATAATAAGTAAGTACATAGTATAAAAAAATACCTATTATTTTTTATTTTGCCCAACTAAGATTCTAAGACAAAAAAATAATATTTCCTATTTGCAATGCAATATAGCAGTAAAGGAGAAATAAAACGGCTGGTTTATTTTGTAACATGTGTCAACCTACCTCAATTTCTTCTTAATGTCGGCGCGACATGATAAACGTGCCAAGGAAAACTTGGCACGTTTAAAGTTTACCCATAGACCCTTTAGTGGCAAAATGTGTTTTTTATTATTTAGTTACATAATGAAATTGGCTGATACGATAAAACTTACGGGGGTTCTTAACGCGAGTTACGATCAGCCAATTATATTTAGGTAGTGCCCGCGACTCAGTCAGCGAAGAATCAGTCCCGCAGGAACTATGCAATTTTATTTAGGTAGTGCCCGCGACTCAGTCAGCGAAGAATCAGTCCCGCAGGAACTATGCAATTTTCCGGGATAAAATCTATCCAATGTCCTTCCTAGGGTCTTGAACTAACTGCACATCAAATTTCGTCTAATACTGTTCAGCGGTTTCAGCGTGAAGAAGTACCTAACAGACAGGCAGACAAACACCCTTTCACATTTGTAATATTATTATTTATTGCTATGGATTAACACACTTTGTCACTAAGTGGTATGGTTGGTATGGTAGAATTAAATATTATACTATAAGTACATTGTGTTTTTTTTTACAACACTTCAATTTAATATTTACGTATTTTGTCAGCAAATTTGGCCTAGCAATGCAGGCTCTATGCTTTGCTATTTAGTTTTCCGGTATTCACAATGTAATGAGTGTCTTAAGTAAGTATACGTTTATTTGACGAAAACATCGAACATAATAATTACGGGAAACATGAATAGTAGTAAATTGTAGCACCAATACGATACGATACTAGTTAAGAATTCCTATCACATGATGCTGCTTCGTTGATGTCTAGTATTCGACATGTTAAATGAACAATTATATTTGAAACCTGCAATAATATTAAGATTTCCTGCTCGTTGGTCAGTATCATTGAATGATAAACACAAAGAAATACTCTGATTAACTGAAAATGGTGTAACACAATAATTACCTAAGTATTTTACATAATAACTTTTCAGATAGCCAGTACCTTTATTAGGGTTCCGTAGTCAACTAGGAACCCTTATAGTTTCGCCATGTCTGTCCGTCTGTCTGTCTGTCTGTCCGCGGCTAAGCTCAGAGACTGTTAGTTCTAACAAGCTGTAATTTGGCATGAATATATATATCAGTCACGCCGACAAAGTGGTTAAATAAAAAAAAGTAAAACAAACGTAAACGTAAACATAGACGTAAAGTGGGGGTGACTTTTTTTTCTTGACTATCCCTATAGTGTGAAGTATCATTGGATAGGTATTTGAAAATAAATGAATGAATATTTTCGGAGATATTCACTCCGAAAGTTCAAAATAATGTGCCCCCCCCCTCTAACTTTTGAACCGCACGTCTAAAAAATATGAAAAAAATTATGTAAGTTAAACTTAATAAAAACTTTCTAAGAAAATTATTTTCAACTTAATCGGTTGTGCAGTTTTAAAAATTTTTGTAAAAAAATATTTCTAAACTAAAATAAGTCCGCCTAAGTATTGTGACGGTCGGGAACTACGGAACCCTACACTGAGCATGGCCGACATGCTCTTGACCGGTTTTTTGTTTCTGTCGCAAGACGGTAATGTAGTTATGTTAAGTCGTTCCAATAAATAACATAACCAGGAAATCAAATGAGTAGCATCTACCTATGCCGTTAAATTATTTCTAGTTATTAGTGTTTTAGAAATAAAAGATAAAACTAAATATTACCTACATTCTTGACCCGACTGTCCAACAAGCGGCTCAGTGTCTCCAACTGTTAATTCAGTAGATTCCATTTGGACAGACCCACTTTCTAACTCTTCATATCACACACTAAATATTGATATCAAATCACGTATCTTTCTTATCTACCTATGTAGTTTGAAATATCGATACCAGAAAATATGGCAGACAGAAAGAAACGAATTTGTTATTTGCCTTTAATTTTATCAGAATCATATTATAAAGCGTCTGGTGTCCTAGCAAAGGTGAGATGATAAATGAGTTAAAAGTCTGAATCAAATTATAAGATTGTAACAACAAATGCTTACCAGTGGAATCACCGAAGTACTGAGCAATGCAAGCTTGAAAGCAGAGAATAATTACATTGAGCTGAATTATTTTTATATTTAGATACCTACAGCTAAGCTTTCGTCATAGATATTATGCTAACTTAATTTTACAATTATTTTTACTGTTGATCGGCTTTTTAATTGTTCAAATAGACTTGAAGGCTTCAACGAATCAAAGTTGCCGACCCGCCTATACAATTAAAATAGACTAGACTGTAAGATGGACAGGTCTGCAAAAGGATTGAACACTGTATGACATTATATAATTAGAAGCGAACAACAAAGCGGTAGGTACTGACAGTTTGGGCTGGTGTCGGGATTGCGCGCGGGCGTGTGCTCGTACAGCTGGAAGGTGCCGTGGCTGGTAGGCGTGTAGTCGGCGGAGCGCCCCGGGCTCATCTCTACCATGTCCCCCTCGCCCGACGCCTGGAACCCATTGTTGAGTGCACCCTGACAACACAACATTTACAACTCTTTATTTGTAGTTACAAAGAAACGTTACCAACTGCTAATTTAAAATTGTCTTTTTTTTCGAAGCTATGCTTGTCATTTAAAAACTATTGGTCTTATTAGTCGGCATCTCAGGATCATTATTGTTCATTGACCAACAATATGAGAAGTAGGTAAGTACTACGTTAATGAACTGAAACTGAAAAGTACTACGTTGACGAAGAAAACAAATCAAATGTGCGATTTCGTGTGTTGCAATACGACTTCTACTTCAACTAAATCATTAATTCGACTTTAGGCACCAAGTGCAATTTCACCGTAAGTGCGTATATGCTGAACAACACAAATGCATTCTACTTTAAAAGTGTCACGGCAGACGTAACGCCTTCTCAGCAAGAGTTCAACACTTACTTAAATCATCAAAAAACACTTCACATTTATTTATATATGTTGTTAATTGTTATTGAAATATGTCGACGTAATAAACGCAATCACCAAAAGGCGATGCATGAAACTCTCTTTCCTTCAATGGAAAGCGGGGGAGGGGAAAATCAATAGCCGTCCCTAGAGCAAGCAGTAGCACGAGGCCGCCGCTCTGCGGAACTCCATGTTCCTAATCTCAGATATTGTAGTGAATGGTTTATTTTATTGCGCTGTTTTCTAGGTGATACTTATACAATCGTTTTACACTAACATGCATCTCCACATTTGGCAAAGTTATGCCCAATGAGACAAATGAGGACCTAACATAATTGAATTATTCTGTATTTGTACCACGTGCTTTTTTATCACTGCGATCATTTTGAGACAATTAAAATACTATAATAAAAACTGTTAACGTTTCCAATTAGAGAAATTTAGCACTGGCAGGTAGCAGTGCTAGTAAAGAATAACCATTTGTTTATGACCTCAGCAGTTAGGTATTTTCTCGACTAAAGTTCCAAGTAATGATCTAAATTATTGATGTATTAATTTAATAATGACCTGATGTGATTATGGTTTTTGTAAGTGGTCATTTTCAATAAAAAGTGTATGTACCATTTACTTTTGAAATGAGAAAATTTTGGGGTTTAAGCACCTACTTATTGAAAATCACGACTACTACTTATCTATTCATTGCCCGCGACTCCGTCTGCGAAGAATAGGGGTAGCCTACGACCTATTCTCAGAACTACCGAATATGGAGAAAAAAAGTTTCATAAAAATCGGCAAGCCGTTTCGGAGGAGTTCGATAACAAACACCGTGACACGAGATTTTTATATACTTATTAGAGATATCTAACATTCTCGAGTACAAACATTTGTATAGCAGTACACGGACAACCCCGCTTCAGTCGTGTTAATACTCGAAAACATGCGTTTTCCCAGAGATAAAGCCAAGCGAGATCGATTGTTCAAATTTTATCAAAATCTTTGGAGCTATTATTGATGTTCCCGAAATAAATAAATATACGAATACAAGAATGGCTCGTTCATTTTATATTACCTGGGTGACTGAGCTTTGCTGGGGCTAAATGTCGAAAATATAGATCGATTGTTTGCCCCCGAAAATTTACACATAGGAATTACATCGAATACGTTAGAACTGCTTCCAAAATTAAAAAAAATATATACTGGAATTACTCGTTTAATGGTATTAGAATTATTAGGTAGATCATAAAAGCGCCTACCCTTACCGGGATTCAAAGATAACTTCATGTTTAAGGTCACTTGTGCCCAATAAGTTGGCCAACAATAACGATAGATCAATGGGTCAACGGTTTGCAATGGTCTCCGGGAACAAAGATCTCGTAATGATGTTCTTCCTGGTAATAGCCTGCCTGACATAGTATCTATGCTATTCGAACCCATTATCACAACTAATTAGGATCTGTTTTGATGTCTGGTAGGAATCCATTTTAGTCTTCTTCTTCTGTCTTTTCGTTGTATCACGAAATCGCGTTTTTTCTTAGCGGCGAGTTTAACCGCCAGTCCTAAGTACAGTACTGATGAATCTACAGTCCACAATTTTTATTGCTGAGCCACCAAGGAACTTTATCCAAGTAAATAATTCTTTACTGTTCAATAATATGTACGATGAGATGATGAGTGTCATGACAGGGTTCTATTGTGGCCTAGGTATTAAACTGGTTGACTGTATATTTTAATGAGTAGGTACTTAACTAAAAATCAAGAATATTACATAAAAAAACTGGATGTTGCCTGCCGAACTATGAGTTGAAGCCAGGTTCATTCACCTTTGCTCCTATGTTCTATCTCTTTTCAACACTGTGATATATTGCCAGGTTATTTATAAAAAAACCTAATTTTTTTTAGAAATACGCATTATCCGGCATCACCTAATTAATTTACTTTAAGCTAATTTCAACAGAAATTTATATTTTTCTTATAAAACTTTCTGCAATAAAATTTACTTAGTTTTCTTTGTATTATACAAAAAAAAGAACCCAGTCAAAATCCTCATTTCACCGGTATGCACCTCCTGCGTACTATGGCAGCACTAAATGGCCGATATGTCAGAATCACGTCAGAATTGTCAGAAGTCATTCACCAATTTCAGAGGATTTTTACGTTAAATAAACGTTTTTCGTCGATTTACTTGGGTTATGCGCTATGTATTGCATAGTAAAGCATTGTAGGAGTAATTGGAGGCCGAAATCCGACATAAAACTTCACAGGTGAGTACTTATTTTACGAAAATGTTCATAAATCTTAGTGGCAATCAATTTTCCTATATTTTGCTTCTAAGCTTTGTTAGTTTTTATTCAAAAACCCCACGAATAGGTTTATAATGTTAAGTTAGAAGTATATTTTGTTTATTTGGAGTTAAACATGACCATAAATGAAAAATTGAAGAATGTGTGGTTTTACAACTAGGGTGACCAATCCTTTTTCATGCATGGTATTTATTCGTATTGAATGGAGCTAAATCTATCAACTTGGTACGGTTTCTATCTTCATAATTCATATCACAGTATATAATAACATGTTTATTGTTTGTGTCTTTACAATTAACATGAATAATATTTTACATTGCAGTTTTCCAAAAGATGAAAGAAGGAGGCAAAATTGGCTGTCGATTGTACCGATAAAGGGAAAGGTGTAGAGCGTTTGACAATTTGCAGCTTGCATTTTAAGCCTGAAGATTATGACTATGACCCAGAAAGGCCGGGACGCCTACTCAGTACAAAACAATATTATTCTCACATGTGTAGAAAATAAAGAAACTGTTATAACGTCCTAGTATTTTATTATTTTTTTCCATTGACAAATACTTCACTTATGTTTTGCAGTAAGTATTTGTAGCGTCCTCAGGTAAAAGGTAACCTTTTGCCGGATATCAGTAAGGCCGAGTAACTGCAGAGTGGCATAGAAATGCAACCAGAAATGGACCTTATATTGACGACTGACAAAAAAATTAATTATTAAATTATTATTATTAATTGGTACCTTTTACTTGAGTTTGTGAGGATGGATGCTCACTTTCATGATAAAACGGTTGAATAAAAATTTAATAACAAAACCGGCCAAGTGCGAGTCGGACTTGCGCACCGAGGGTTCCGTACAAATTTATATGTATCTATGAACATCCAGTCTTAGCAGACCCCTATTCCTAAGCAAAATGTGCGCAGTGTGGGATCATTGTAGATTGGTTACTGATATAGACAGACAGACAAAAAAAAATTATGCTTTCTGCTTGCAATTTATGCTTGCAATTTTTCCTTTATCTGTGCTATAAGACCTTGCTTCGTACCAAATTTCAAGATTCTAAGTTCACGGGAAGTATCCCTTGCGAGTGTCGAAAATTTGCGGCAAATGGCTGTAGGTATCTTTTGATTGCGTTGGGTTAGAAGTTTGATTTTTTCAGAGCTCCAAGGGACAGTACAGTAGACTTGAGTATTTGATTTAAATTTCAGCTTGATACCTCCACGCGTTCCTGAGAAAAAGGGTCTTGACAGACGGACGAACGGACAACAAAGTGATCCTATAAGGGTTCCGTTTTTTCTTTTTGAGGTACGGAACCCTAAAAATTGAATTTAATTGAAATTGGTTGAATTTAATAAATTACAAAATCAATCTGTTGTATAAAAGTATGTCAAATTCCGTGGGATATTCCTAATGTATGCTTAATTATGGACACCCTAAAGAAAGAGATGCAAGATCGGCGTGACGTAATTCAAGGTCATTTTTTCTGGCTTCAAAGGAATGTTCGGCATGCAATATCCAGTTTTTTTATTTAATATTCTTGCTAAAAATACACAGACCTGACACGAGACTTTGCATGTACGTTCCGTTTCGATGACAATGTGTTTATACGAGGGGCGTTCAATATAAAGTGAGAATGAGATGCAAACTCTTTTAATATTACGAAATTAAATACTGGCCGGTAAAGCTAATCTATCTAGCTGATTGCTATGAAAAAAAAAACTAACTGTCTTTTGTTTAAAAAAATATACGGTAACTTCTTTGCAATGCTATTGAGTACGTTAGCGAAAATGGAGAAAATTGAACTGCGCGCCGTTATCAAATACTTGTGTTTGAAAAATTTTTCTACGGACCAAGTCAATTTGGATTTGCGGGACACTTTAGGGTCTAATGCTCCTCCGTATTCGACAGTCGCACGTTGGTGCGCCGAATTTAGACGTGGAAGAACATCGACAATGGACGACCCCCGCTCCGGACGCCCTACTACAGCAGTAACTGAAGAAATTGTGAAAAAAGTCGAAAACTCAGTTTTGGCGGATCGTCGTGTCATGGTTCGTTTTATTGCTGAAAATGTAAAGATTTCAAAAGGTATCTGCGCGTTGGGTACCAAGAATGCTTACTGACACGCAAAAACAAACTAGACTAGAGATTTGTCAAGAAGCTTTGAACCTGATGCAGCAAGACCGGGAACTTTTTTTGGCGCGATTTATAACAATGGACGAAACATGGCTCCATCATTACGACCCAGAAACGAAACTGCAGTCTATGACATGGAAAAGGCCATCATCTCCAACTCCGAAGAAATTCAAGGTGAGCCCATCTGCCGGTAAGGTCATGGGCTCTGTTTTTTGGGATGGTAAAGGGGTATTAATGATTGAGTATCTCGAGCATGGAGCCACTATTACGGGCACATTATACGCCAAACAAATAGCAACATTGCGCAATGAGATCCGCGAAAAACGGCGAGGTAAACTCTCGAAAGTTGTGCTGTTCCACCAGGACAATGCCCCGGCACACAAGTCCGCCGTTGCAATGGCTGCAATTCGTGATGCTGGGTTCGATATCCTTAAGCATCCTCCGTATTCACCAGATCTCGCTCCCAGTGATTTCTACCTATTTCCGAGATTGAAACAATACCTGAGAGGCCAGAAATTTGAAGACGACGACGCGGTAGTCGCTGCAGTACAAGATTTTTTAAGTACTCAAGATGAGACCTTTTTTAAAAATGGAATTTTAAGTTTAGAAAAAAGATATACTAAGTGTATTATGCTAAAAGGTGACTATGTCGAAAAATAAAATGACATTTAGTAAAAGTTGTTTATAACATACTCATTCTCACTTTTTATTGAACGCCCCTAGTATGATAGACACAACTCGATGCTTCAGCCAGGATCGTCCTCTCAATGGTTGATAGTACAGACACGAAACTTTGCATGTACGTTCAGTTTCGATGACAATGCGTTTATAAGTATGAACTTCGATCAACAATACTACCTACTTGTAATGTTGTATTGTTGATCGAAGAGTATGAAAGACATCTTGATTCTAGAGGCAGGATCGTGCCCGCAATGGTTGATAATGATAACGCAGCGCATACACGAAACTTTGCTTGAGTTTTGATGATGACAATACATACATTTTTTTGTATAATACACATGACTTGATCCTGCAGCCAGAAACTTCTCCTCATGAGGGAATTCCAGAATTGTTGATAGCACAGACAATCAGACATGAAACTTTGCATATTCATATGCGTTCAGTTTTGATTAAAATACATTCCGTGCGGATTGGAAACTTCACACACACCATTGAATTTCTTTGCAGGTGTATGCAGGTTAAATTATAAAATTAAAATTATATTTGTAATTGATTAATATTCGTAATTATTCATCATTTTTCACGAAATTAAATCTTTTTTTAGGGTTCCGCAAAGAAAGGGTAAAAATGGGACCCTATTACTGAGATTTTGCTGTCTGTCCGTCTGTCACCAGCCAGGCTGTACCTATCTCATGAACCGTGATAGCTAGACAGTTGAAATTTTCACAGATGATGTATTTCGGTTGCCGCTATAACAACAAATACTAAAAAACAGAATAAAATAAATATTTAAGGGGCTTCCATACAGCAAACGTGATTTGTTTTGCTCGTTTTTGCTCAATATTGATAACGGCAACAGGTAGACGCTTGAAATATTCACACAATATAAGATAATCAAAGTAAGGAGTTCCATTTTCAAATAGGTACTTTATTTTTTATAATTTGAAAATGAAAGTGCTTACAAATTAATTTCGCAGTCAGCCACTGCAGCAAATCCTACTAATATTATAAACGCGAAAGTTTGTAAGTATGGATGGATGGATGTTTGTTACTCTTTCACGCTAAAACGGATTGACGGATTCTGATGAAATTTGGCACACAGATAGTTTATAATCCGGATTATCATATAGGATACTAATGGACTGAAACAATTACTTTGCTCACCCGCGACCTTACGATAGTTACGTTTATGCAAGAAATGTGTGTTCATGCAGTTCCTCCACCTCCACACTGTACGAACACACACAAATCACACAAACCCAACCATCACCACCACCAAACTACACCTACGCGTTTCGAACTCAACCAGAGCTCATCCTCAGAGCACCACAACCGTATGCTAAACCACCAAATGTTAAACTGTCAAAAAAAACAAATGTTTTAACTTGTCACTGTAACTTCTCAAGTACCCACTTTATTTTTATTTTCCCAAACTACCCCACAAAAAATATATTTTATTGACATATAAAACTTCCTTTAATTTTTGTTTATTTATTGATTAGGCATATTTTATTAATACTATATAACTGTTCAAATTAGACCCAAGCCGCAGTAAAGGGGAAGATACAAAATTTACCTGTTCATTAATAATAGACCCCATAGTGTTGTACCTAATTATTTCCATGCATTCCAGAGCATATAGACCCAACCCCTTGCCGCAATAATGTAAAACTTCATAAGTAAGGAAATTTTTTCCAAAATAAGCTTTTATGTAAATTTTGTAAAAAAAAAGATTCCAACAAATTGAGAACCACCTCCTTTTTTTAAGTTGGTTATTTACTACATTACACTTTAATATGACATATAAAACCTTTCGCGAGACTTATATAATTACTAGCTGTTGCCCGCGACTCCGTCCGCGAAGAATAGTAGTAGGTATAGCAAATAGCCTACGACCTATTCTCAGGCCTACCAAATGCAGAGAAAAAGCTTCATAAAAATCGGACAAGCCGTTTCGGAGGAGTTCGATAACAAACACCGTGACACGAGATTTTTATATTAGAAGATTTAATTGCTCTTCACGACCGGTTGAGTATTTTAAGCGTGAAAGTGTAACAAAGAAATCAACATAGTAAATAATTAGATTATACAAAAAAATTTAAGGTTTTAACGAAAAGCAGTTTTTATTCTAGAATTCTAGGAATAATGACGATCCTAAGGCTTCGCCGTTTACTGACGCGACACGCTTCGCTCATTCGGGTCACGTACAGTTGTGTTCCCAAAATTATCTCTACCGAGAACTATGAAGTTTTAATTATTTGTTTAAAGCAACTGCATACTCTTGATTTCATATTATATTTATACTTACCTTTTTGTAGACGGATTGATATGTTGAGCTCATTTTTTGTGCAGATGACTTTAGTGGAAATCTTTCCATACCTGCTTCTCTGAAACAGTCAATTATTTACAGTTTGATTAAAATCTATGCCAGTATAATAGAGGAAAGGTGAGGGTGAAGCATGATTTTTTAATTTTAGGCTTGTCTTTATTGGCTTGAAAATCAAGCAATATATTTTTTAATAAGTGCACAAATTTTAACATGTGATTCAGTGACGTTAAAATAACAAATTCAGCATTTCAGCATTTTTCGTTATAATATCTATCACTTAATTTAAGGGGCCATCCATAAAGTATGTCACACCAATTTCGATCAATTTGCCCCCACACTTATAACTATAGTATAGTGTGGTGAAGCTTGAGAATGGACTCTGATAAAAAGATAAGTGTAAAAGTCTGCTACCACACTATTTCACAGAATCTATTGAGAAAAATAAACAAAATCAGAATTGCATGATTAAGCAGTGTTATAACAATCATATTTACGACCTGAAATTTGTTTTTTTCATCTACATCTATAGAAGAAATGAGTAGTGTAAGTTAAGTATGAAGTATCTTTTTCTATTTATTTTTTTATTTTCTTCAACTTCATTTTTTTTTTTTTTATATTACTTTTACGGTCATCCCGTGAAACCATATATTTCAAACTAAATACAAACTGAAATATAGATGCACAGAAAAAACCCCAGAAAAAAGACCAATGCTGGGAATCAAACCCAGGTCCTCAGCGTTCCGTGCTGCGTGCTTACCCCTACACCAGTAGTAGCAGTAGTGAGTAGTGTAACTTTATGAGTAGACTAGAGGCCGTAATTCTCATGGCAATTTTGAAGCTGACATAGGGACTTCTCATTTATCGACTTCCAATGTACGGTTGAGTTTACCAATATATGCATCGCCAACCTTTCATAAATATCTATACATAGACCTTATGTTACCGTAATAAGGTCCATGTATAGATATTTATGAAATGTTGGCTGTACAGATATTGGTGAACTCGACTGTACATAATTAATTATATAACTAACTATTTAATTAGAACCACTCCTTGGAGCTTGGCGCGGGCGGCGTACGCGATGCTCAAGCCTGTGTGGACGTCCACCGTAATAACCCGACGCACCAAGATCAGAGTGGTTAACTCCAACGTCAAGTCAGTCCTACTGTACGGATGCAAGACATGGTTCGTAAGGAAGGACATCACCGATCGGTTGGAGGTGTTTGTATGTATGTATGTATGTATGTAAACTCTTTATTGTACAAAAATAAGGAAAAAAAGAAATACATTAACAAATGCTTGAGGCGCATCCTGGGAATTTATTGGCTGCAAACTATCTCAAACGCAAGACTGTGGCAAATGACTGACCAGAAGCCAGTAAGCCGAGAAGTTCTGACAAGGAAGTGGCAATGGATTGGACACACGCTTCGAGGGTCAGATAACCACCTGCCCAAGCAGGGTCTCCGCTGGCAAACTACTGGCACAAGACGGCCAGGACGTCCTCGTACCACATGGAGGCGATCAGTTGAGAAGGAGGATGGCTCAATTGGTCTCGGCTGGGAAGAGCTGGAAGAAGCCGCGCAAGATCGAGCCAAATGGAAAACTCTTCTACGAGCCCTATGTTCCTAATGAGGGATAACAGGAACACATCATCATCATCATCACTCCTTGGAGCTAGAGATTTATAATTTGTCTGACGCTTTCTTGAGAGTCATAGAGGTGCACCTAAAATTAGCTTTTCCAAATTTCAAAGAGATAGTCTATGAAAGATTTTTTAAATACTAATATATTATATGAGCTGGTATTGAATTCACATTTGGCTGATAGATTCCTTGTGGGTCACAGAGGTGCACCAAGAAGGGATTCTTGGAATTTCCCATAGGTAATAATAGGATTTTTTAACATAGCTTATAGACTGTCTTGATATTAAGCACATAGGTATATTACTTGAGGGTCTTTTGAATTAAACTTTGGTTTTTTTCAGCTGCTCACTTTTTATTTTATCAAAAACCCATTAATTTAACATACAAATGTATGGTTTGCAGTAGCAAAAAATAATATTCATCAATTTATTAAAAGTGGTTTCCATAGTAAGGCCCTTACATCAAATGGGCTCGGGTTTTTTTTCTGAGTACCTCTTGTAATGTAGAATATTTCAGCCAAGTATGAACATCCTACTTATAAATATTATTTGATTTATGATTTTTTTCAGTTTTTTTTTATGTTTGGTTTTTCAGGATGTATTCAAGCAATTTGCGTCAAATTTTGAAATGATGTTCTTTAGATAGATTTGCATCGCCACCCAAAAAACTAATATGGGGTGGAGCGTGGCCATTCTGTATGTTAGTACTATTATATATTCTGTGGCTATGATCAAAACATTGAACAAGGGTGTTCATTTTCGAAAAAAAACCTAAAAGTCCAAATATCTCGAAAACCGTGCCACTTTTACTAAACCTATATTACCTTTATTATAACGTCCTAAGTGCCCTCTATCCGTAATTCAAGGATTATCCACTCATTGCCTAACATCCTGTATATTGTTTTAATAAAATTCCTAGTAGGTGCATATTCGTATTATTAGTTTTGTGTAGTATAGGCATATTTCCTAATCATCAAATGAGCATAGAAAAGATCTATACAAGCAGAGCAATTAGTAATTTTGTATTAAATAGAGCTAAACCTACTTCACTTAAACACAAATTAGATAGACCAAAAGAGTAAGACTCGCAAATGAGCAGCGCTGACGCCCCTCAAGATAAAATTTCCACGTAAATATCCATATTGTGCATAACAGCAATTAATGAGTTTCATCAAATGAATTTCACTTCGTGTCAAAACACCGTGTATACCATAATATTTTTTAAATTAATACTATTGATTGCATAAAAGCATAACAAAACAAATTAGAAAATTAATAAACTTCCTGGTACTAACCTAGTACTTTCGTGTCATATCGAGGCCAGAATATCAAAGCGTATCTTTTCTGCTTTCGTTTCGTGAATACTAGATAGTCTATAAGCCTTGTAAAAACTGAGTGATATAAACAGCCGCCTTCAATTTTCCCAGCTATGGAATTCGACTTCGATTCGACACTAAAGTGAATGTACCAACGCAAAACCAAAATAATGACAACAGAATAAACACTAAACAGACAGAACGACAGTCCAGTGTTGTCACATACAATTTTGAAATATTGGTAGAATAAAATGAAAATTTGGTAGGAATAGGTAGAACTGAGAATGAAAATAGGTAGATCTACCGTTTTAGTCAAAACAGTCCCTTTTATTGAAGAAAAATGCGTTAAAATGTTGAAAAGGATTTATTGACGCTGCTTTAACATGTTTTTGTAAAACAATTTCAAATGGTCGGAGTTAGGAACACAACTTTTAAAAACAAATCTTTGTGTGTGCCAGCAGACCCTCTAAAGTTTGGCAAGTTTTCATATTGTTTATGGACGAAAACAGCCTCTCAACATTCGCACTTCTACGAGGAAGTGGATAGAATCAAAGAAATTGATTGCAACGGAAATGTTTTGAAAAAGAGGTAGATTTGAGGCCGCGGGTGGTAGATAGGTAGAACGGAGGCAAAATAGGTAGATCTACCAAAAAGTTGGTAGATGTGACAACACTGCGACAGTCGAAAACTTCTAAAACAAAACGTCAAAAAATGTTTTAATTATTATTATTTTTTTCCTGGTTCGTCCGTTCGGACCGGCTAAGAGGCCCTACCACGAAGTGCATAATTCGAACTTCGTTTCGTGCCGTCCCGCTCACGCTAATGGTATTTATCCGAACTTCGAACTTCGAATTTCGTAGTAACCCCCCAGAGGCCCTACCACGAAGTGCATAATTCGAACTTCGTTTCGTGCCGTCCCGCTCACGCTAATATGATTTGACACGAGAGTGAGAGGGATAATGCGATACGAACTTCGATTTTCGAATTTCGTGGTAGCGCCTCAGGTCCGGGACCATGTTTTCATTATTTTTTTGTAGCGCAAGTTATTCTAAAGCCTTCCACAGACCGCAGCGAGGACCGGTGCCCAGCCAGCGCGCTGCATAACACTGAATCAAGACTGAATCATGTACGCTGACACACACTGACACTGACAGCGCAGCGCCTTATTGCACGCACGGCCCGCCACCAGTGAGTGTCAGAGTATATGATTCAGTGTTATACAGCGCGCTGGGCACGCTTCGTTGGCGGCTCGCGCTTTGTTTTGTGGTGGCCTTTATTATCTTCATTTGGACCAGCCACAGACTATATTAATATTTATTTTCTTCTATTTGAAAAATGTTTAATCTGTGGTTGGTGTTCACTAGTGTTGTATTAAATTACCAAGTTTATAAGACGTGACATAGATATCATTTGTCGTATTATTATCTGCTTATTTTTTGGGTGTGTAACAAATTATTTTTCAAGACAGTTAATATCCTTTTTCGTACAAATTGGCTAAATAAAAATTTTAATTTGCATTGAAAACCGGTAACACTTTGTTCCGTTTCAACCGATTTGTCCACATGACTGCTCCATGTCAGCCGATTTGTATAAAATGGCGTCAGCCGAGTTTTTAGAGCAAGCCTTGTCCACAGACGTTGATGAGAACGCAGTGAATGCTATAGTTGGATCACTGGAAAATCAATTAGTTACGTCCGTTTCATCAGTGTCTTCACAAAACAATATAGTTAACGTTATTCCTAGTCAGCTTTCTCATATTACGTCAAATGCAAGTTCTATTATTGGTGTACAAAAATACAACACAGACCAAGTGAGTGTTGGTGAAATATCAAGTGGTAATTTTCAACAGGCTGGCCCTGGAAGTGGAGGTGTAACTTTTAATAATGTTCAGGGATTTGTTTCGCAACATTCTTTGACTAATTCTAGCGAGCCTATTAAAGTGATATACTCTCAAACGTCGCAGAGTCTGTCTAATAGTGTGAACAGAGTGTCATATCCATCGCAACCATTGCCAAACGGAAGCATTGGCCTCTCGGCCTCCCAAAACCAGATAATCCACACCGGAGCCGTGATTCCGCAGTCTATAAACAAAACAATCAGCATGCAGCCTCCACTTGTCATCAAACAAGGAACTACGTCGGGTCAGGTGGGCATGCAGCCCGGCATGGTCACGGTGCCCATGACTGTTAATTCAAGCATGCCCAATTCGATGTCTAATGTTATGAACATGAATAAGCCAGGAGGGCAAAATGTTGTAGTCACAACCCAAAATTTAGGCTCAGGGCAACCAGCCATCATTCCAAATGTTCAGATATTAAACATGAGACCTGGCGCACCATCAGTTGCAGCTCAGAAATCAGTAGCAACAGTTTCCCCACGAGTAGTCATTGGAACGCCTCAAGTAGTGGGAACAAGAGCAGCAGCACCTGGGGTAACTATTTTTAAATAATTTGCTGCTTTGTATTATAAATGCTGACTTGCACTTGCTCACTGAATGTCTAAAGACATATCACCATCACTAAAACTCATCAATATCTGTCTAATCTAACTAAATTCACTTGATACTATCATCATGCAATGGCACACAATGCTTTTGAACATAAATACTATTACAGTTGAATCCCTTTACTATGTATGTTTCTGTTTAACATTACTTATACATGTTAATCTTTGTGTTGCTTATTTTAACAAATTAGGGTTTATAATATTGCTATTCTTGTAATTGCTGTCCTAGGGCATTGCTGCCTATGCACTTCTTAAGTGGCGAGAAATCTGTGGTATTTTACCATAATGTATCCCCAATCATCATGAAACTTTTAAGGTAGAAGAAATAGTACTATGATAGAAATGTTATTTTATTTCCTTTATATACTGCTAAGACTTACGACTGCTAAGTATGTGATTATAAATGGATTCTACTGTATATCATCGTATGAAAATGTTGGGTGTGGTTACTGTATGTCCGGTAATTGTTGACTTGGAATGAACGGCAAATTACAAAAGGGTATGAATTTCTGGGCATACATTATTGTTGTTCATTCAGGTTCAACAAATACAAATTGTACAGTACCCAAATGTCATCATGGTTAGAGGAAAAGGCTTTTTACTCAATGGTGTAACTTATATTACTTGCATTTGTCTTAATAACAATATTCCACATTATAACACACACATGCTGCTAAATTAAAATCAGTCAAGAAATAAAAGTCTACTAAGTATACACTTAGTGCATTAAAAATATTGAGTCAATCATTACAATATTTTGCTGAAAACCATTAGTCTTTCAGTGATTTGATTGTATCATCCTTTTAAGGAATTTCTGATGCTTGCGGGTGAATATACAAGTGTTTTGATCACTCGGTTATATCATTACCATCCACGATTATTACCACAACAGAAACACAAGATCTTTGATCATACTAAATTTAGCATTGGTACTGTTTGTAGTATTTATAAAAGTTAACCCTGAGCATCATCTATTTTAAAAATATTTGCTGAAATGGTAATGAATGAAAAAAATGAATGATGAAAAGAAAATGCCATAATAATGCTGAATATTCACCCTTGCATTCCATTATTCTGTCTTGTCACATTCCATGAAATGTGTTGAGTATGGTGGGAGTGATACAATTAAATAATGTGTTGGTTGAATAACCAACTAGCAGATGACACTATATGGAGCAGGTCCATCAGGTGATGCAGATTTTATATAAAAGGTGATTAAAGATGTTCCTAACCACCCTATAAAACGTTAAATTAATCTTTCTTGAAATTGAATGTGCCCCTTCTCATTAGAAAGAGAATATGTAATTTGTGTGGTTTGTTTCATGATTGAAATCACTGAGATCGTAAAACAATGAAAATATCTCTTCTATGTGACCACAAAATTTAGGAAAAACTCTCAAATCAGTAGTTTTGCTTGCTGAACATCAAAAAATAAAATAAAAATTGTTTATTAAAAGAAAACATCAACTTCATCATCAACTTATTAGAGCTAAGTAAGATTTTTCAAAGTAATTTTGTCTTACTGTTCATGGTTTTATTACTGCAGTACCTTCCTCAATATCAAAACTAACTACATAAATAAATAGAGGTTGGAATTTTCACTGCAAACAAAAAACCATCGCAATCAAGCCAGTTTTAGAATCATATCTTTATCAATATTGAATATTAGTAGGTATATAAAAAACATGTGGCTACTCCCAACAGTTAATTTAAAACATGCAAAAGACATGATACCACCTCATTGAAAATAATCACTTCAGAATTAAGTATACAATGGCTTTTTAGTGATGAATGAAACGGTCTACTCAGAGAGAATGTTTAGAAATTAATGATTATCATCTCATGGTTACTGGTAAAAAAGCATAAATTTACACATGGATACTTGGTTGCTAGAGTATTATATGGTCTAATAAAAGGTGAAAAAATGGAGCTTTACCATAAATGTTTATTCTAAGGAAAGTTTGCTTAAAATTTATGTAAATGGGTTCCCTAACCACCTTTATAATATATCTGCATCAACCTCCAGCTCATCTTGTATAAATTCACAAAAAAAGTCTATTACAGGCACGCAGTCTTTCTCTTTTTAAGGCTGTTGTGACATGGTCAATGTATGTGTTTCTGATTTTAACTTTTTAGTTCCGCCCATAGTTATTTCAATAGGCATTCTTACATGTCAAATAATGGACCAGGTCATTTGGTGTGAATTGTCCCATGATATTTATTTTATTTATTTATTTATTTATTGAAATGTCTAGCCTATCTATTCAACTTGAATAAACACATTGGACCCATCCATGCTCACTTCACACTGTAAGTGGTGTAACAGTGATGGCTCTCACTCTTGGTTCAAATCTTCAATTTAGATCTCTATAAATTTAGTTTGTGTCGGGCAAAGAAAAATATGTGGAAGTTCAATAAAGACTAACAAATGTCAATTTATCAAAAGTTAAACAAGCATTTGTAACTAAGGGGTAAATGTATAGGTGATGAATGATGAATCACCATATGCCTGTTAAACTAAACTGAAAAACAAACAAACAGGTAAAAAATCTAACCAATTAATAAAAAAGTAGTATTGAGCTCATTACTTATATATCATATTATAAGCCTAAATTGTTCAGGAATTTGTCCATCATTTATTTTATATCAACCTCTTAATCCATCCAATATTTAATATGTTTGTTTAAATTAAATACAACATTTGGAAACACCTTAAGTAAAAATTATAAATAAGTACTACAGCAAATGCAATTTTTTATGAGTACTCAGAACACACTCAGTATCATTCTGTTGTTCTAGTTGCTAGAGACAAGAAGAGAATGTCTTTACAATTGACGAGATTTCATTTTTTTTTAAACCTGAAAATTACTACAGGAATCAAAAGAGTTTTGCCTCTGAACACGGAAAAATATTTATTATAATTTATTTCTCCATATTTAAAGAAATACAAGATATTAAAAGAATATATCTGAATTTACCAATACTACCACAGAATAGATGTTTCCTTTGGCTTTTTCACCAGACAAAAGAGCTGTCATAATTTTAAATTTGACATTAAGATTGAGACTTGATAGATACCTACATAAATGATCTATTTTTATTAATGTTAATGCACAAACAACATGTTATTGATTTAAATAAGATTTTAAAGCAGCCCGTAGTTGTGATCACAAAGCAAGAAAGAACCAAACTGCCCAAGCAAACCACACACAACATCAACATCAGATTTAAGTAATCACTTTTTTTTTAATAGAGACTAGACTAAAGTAATGGATCTATAGTGTGGTAGTTTTAGAGTTATGCCCTTTTAGAATAAGCACATCTTAAAAAATTTGTAATAAATTAATTAATAATCATAGTGAAAATTCGAAACTATCAGCATCTTTCTCTCACCAAACAGAATACAGAGAACGAATCAAATTATAGTCTTAGAAATTTGAAATCTTGTCAATTGAGTTGAATCTTACTTTACTGATAAGCATACCCCGCAACGGAGGTAGCAAAACCGTAGCATATGACAGTTTTATGTTAGGGTTGGCGATTATGATGAATCATTTACTTACTCTATTGTATGTACAATTAAAATAATTTAATGATAACCTTACTAACCCTGTTTTGATATAAACTTGCTTAATTTTCTATCAAAGAAAATAAATTCACATGTCAATTGCAATCAATGTGTCTGGGTTCTCTTCACTCTTAGATTTTTTTTTAAAAGATAAGCCAGATTTACATTGAAAAGACAAGAAAATTTACTATATAGTTACATTAAAAAAAATTGATGATTTAAATTGTATTTTTATTTGTTCATAGTACTTAGTGACAACCCTGACGTGTAACTGCTACAGATTTGCTAGTTCGATTGTAGGGTATGCTGATAAGAACTGCCTATTTGTCACATTATGCTGAATATTTGCAAAACATGCCAAAGAACACTTGTTGATACATTTTCCAGACTAATTATTTAGTAGATTTAGGCACTTGTCCCACCGCCGGCGACGAGCGATAAACGAGTAGAACTAGAAACGAGTGGGCGAGCGGCGGGAGGCGAGTGTGTAGTTTCGATAGTTTTCTCGCTCGGCTATAAGCGAGTGTTCGAGTGCGACGGGCGATTGTACCGGATTGACGGGTGATTGTCATCGCCGAGTACCGCTGAGCGAGTTTTATCGTTGACAGTTTTTATCGCTGCGATCAACTAGTGAAGAGAGAGTCCTCCGGCAGTGTGAACTATAAATATAAATCTCTCTCTTTTATTTACACGGGAGCGATTATCTTTGGTTCGTTTCTTGGGCGAAAAAATTGCCGATATCTCATCGCTTACTCGCCGGCGGTGAGACCAGTGCCTTATGCTGACTTGTATCCCCCCCAAGTTATGCCCCTGGAGTCCCAGTAGAAATGACAATTGTAATAACTTTCTTATTTGTACATTCACTTACAAAGATTTGTATCCACTTTTTATATTTTTAGGGATCCTATCAATGTTTAGAAAAAAATATTTCCGGAGGTTTAGAATCCCGAAAACTTCAATTGTCCGAAAGCATTTTTTTCTGAAACTGTAAATATTTCAGGATTTATTTTAGGACCATTGTTTAGAACCCTTTAGGTTAGGTTAGGGTTGTTTTATAAAAATCCTGAAAAAAATGCATTTGGATAAATGAAGCATTTGGGAATTAAAATATTCGAAAAAAAATAATTCTAAAATTTGATAGGTAACCATATTTTTCACCTTATAACATAACTTAACAAAACAATAATGTGAAAAATGTGTTTCTATTTTCTTTATTTGTTTTTTCCTGTCCCTCTAGCTGAATTTCCTTTATCTGGAAATAATCAGGAATTATCAAGTATATATTGTAGATCTCATCTTCACTTTCCATCAGGCGAGATTATGGTCAAACGCAAGCCTATTATTGTCTAAAAAAAACTAGATTTTTATGTCTCCTTTTGTAACTTGAAGTGGTACAAGCTGTACTGTAGAACCTACTGATCCACTGTTGAGCATTTTGTGATGGGATAAGAATTACATGGTTCAACTGTATTTTAAGTGAGAATTATCTAGTATCTGGAATGATATGATACACATTTTTAACATTTTGCAAAGTATCCTTTTCTTGTTTTTTTTAGAATAATAATATATATTGTATAGCTTAATTTAATAATTACAAAACAAGTATTCTTTAAGTTGTTTTGTTTGGCATTCCAAATTATTTTGCACTATTTATAGTAATATTCATTTCAATTGAGTGTGAACTGATCTAACAAATGACCTGCTTTTGAATCATGTTTTTGGATTCTGCTATAAAGGTTGAACACGCCAAAACTGAGGCATATAAAATCGGCTATTGTTACGCAAAAAATTGAGATATACAAAGTTTTTAGACACCTATTTGAGCACAAGGAAATTTCCTATAATATGTCCATAGATTTTTTTCTAATACTTATTCGTTGTCAAAATGTTGAGCAAACAACATCAACAACGCGAACCCATTTTGCACGAAAATGTAGAAAATTCAATGCTAAGCTACAGAGATATCGCGAAAAGACTGAAATGTCCTCAATCTACGGTTCGTCGCGTATTAAAAAGGTTTCGTGAACACTTAACAATAGATTGAAAGCCAGGAAGTGGTGGGTTGCCGGGAGTCAAGAATAAAAAAAAGGACGAGTGTTGTAAGGGTTTTTTCCTCAAATCCTAAGATTTAATCTCGTGATGTTGCCAAAAAAGTGAAAATGTCTCAGTCCTATGTTCAAAAAGTAAAGCGTAGGGCAGGACTAAGAAGTTACAAAGCCCAAGCTGCACCAGTCGAGACTCGAAACAGAACTTATCCTCAAAGAACGGTCACGAAAACTTTATGAAAATTTAATTACGAAACATATATAAAAGCTGACTTTAAACAAATACCTGGGTGGTTCTTTACCAGCGTAAGTCAAACAGACGCTTCTGAAGAATATAAATTAAAAAACGGTATAAATTCCCAAAAAATACCTCCTTTGGCAGGCAATTTGTAGCTGCGGAAAAAGAAGTCGCTCGTTTATTACCACCTGGACAATAAACGGCGATATTATTTTATCAAAAAGAGTATTTATAGAAACGTTTGCTGCCTTTCATAAGGAAGCACGACTCACCACGGCTGTTTTGGCTAGATTTAGCCAGTTGTCATTTCATTACGCAAAACTAGTGATGGAATAGTACGACGCAAACGGGATCGCGGTAGTAACCAAAGTATGCAACCCGCCAAATAGTCCAGAACTCCGGTCTGTTGAATAGTACTGGAGTATTATGAAGGAATTTTAAAAAAAGAAAGGCGGAGAAGTAAAATCGGTCTCTGAGCTACAAAAAATATGGACATGGGCGTCGAAACGGTGTCATAATGAGATGGTGCAAAGTCTTATGAGCCGTATGCGTAGGAAAGTTAGAATTATGTCTTACTGTGTAGACAATAACTAAAATAGGAAATATTATTTTAAACTTCATTAAATTTGTCATTAAATGTGGAGTTATTTATTGTTAAAATTATTTAGTATTAATCTTTGTGTGCCCCAGTTTTAGCGTGTTCAACCTTTATATATAGAAACACGTAATTTTAATACATATATATTATTAGCTACAGCTAATGTTCATTTATGAAATTACTTAGACCTTTGGGTTCAGAACTGTAAGTTCACTGAAATTGAAACAAGGCGTTCATTTTTAGATAACGCTGCAAACTCTGCAGAGTCTACAACCTGGGCAGCAGGGTCATTTGTTGTTAAAGACTGAGAATGGTCAATACCAGTTGCTGAGGGTGGGTCCCGCGCCCGCGGCCGGCACTCTCACGGCCCCGCAGACTCAAACCATCCGGCTCTCGACCGTGCCGGCAGTAAGTAGGCACAGCAATTCTGCAACTCACCTTCTACTTTGAAATTGGACAAGCGCATGCACACAATCACTTGCAAGGGCCAATTTTTAAACATTTTTTATGCACTTTATCCGTTTGTCCAATTTTAACTCATTGTCAGTGCATGTGCAAACATGGTGAAGGTGCATGTTCTGAGGTAATTAACAAGGTAAGCTAATGGAATTACAGCTAATGTCATCATGTACTTATGATCTGTTCATTGTAAGTAATTTTCATAATCTTAAATGTTTTTACATTGTCATGTTTCATTTCTTTACGAAACATGTAACTCCAGTTATATCCTACTTAGCTTGAGAATGTATAACGCTTAAACAAATGGTTGATTTAAAAAACCAATGAGCATGACCGATTGCAAACTTTGGGATGGAGCTCACAATAAACATTGATTGCAGCATCCTGGTGTGCAAACGGTATCGACAAGTATTGCGGCTCCAGCTCAAATGCAACCTCAAATACCCTCGGGTCCGCCTCCAGCGCCAATGGTAGCGGCTTCCGTGGCCTCGGTCGCGCCGCCTCCACAGGCGCCGACTGTCACCACCCAGGTAAATATATCTCTATGATAGAGAATCAGAATATCCAAAGTAAAATTATCAAAAGACTACATAATAACGGTTCACACATTTATATGATTTCGATAAACTTGCACCCTTCAAATTCTTACTCTTTTTTTTAAATAAACACAAAAGTCATGATCTCATGATCCACAAGGGTAAGTAATAGGTACGAGAAACAACTTACTATCTAATATTCATAATATATACGCTCACTTTATATAAACTCGTTTAGTATAACGTTCACTGGATATAATGAACGAAAAGTATAATTATAAAATATCTAATTTTGTAATATATAACGTTGTTTATATATAATATCAATTGATATAACGATCGAAGCGTATAATGTTCATAACACCTAAGATTTAAAACATATAAATTCATTAAAAACTGATGCAAGCAAACAATCAAGCAATCCATTCATTTTTTCCGCTCTGTTACATAATAAACCTACTAACATCTTAGCCTTCTGGACCTAACCTCTCCAAGTCGCCTCTGCCCCGAAAAGTCATGCTCGCTCGCTTCGCTCGCTCGCCGCCACGTAATTTAACATTTACACATATTGTTATATAATCATGACTGTTATACCAAATGTTTGTTATGTTAAAAGAAATTAGTCCATATAAATCTTATACAAATTGAAGTTATATAAAAATAACGTTATATAATTTAAGCGTTATACGTTAAAAAATTATACTTTTTGCTGTTATAGCTAACGTTCATTATACCTGTGAACGTTATTAAAATGAAATTAGATATTTTGTAGTTATATCTCGTGGGACGCACCTGATCCACAAAGACGATTTAGTAATTTATCCTTGGCCTTATGGCGGCAGATTCCCTTGTTCCTGGTACACCACTTTTTAATAAAATAAAGCCTGACCAGTAATATATGATCATGCGCCATGTTGCGGATTTCATTGGAACTAATTTCTGGGTCTGAATTTGAAGCCACTTCTCCTATGGACACCGAATTTGGATTCTGATTCTGATTACGGTGAATAAAAGGAGGTACCTAAGTGAAAATAACGAGTTGCCAATCCACATTGTTTACATTATACTGAAATGTTCATACAAATGAAAACAGTAGCGCCCTCTTGACAATGATCATATATTTCTGGTCAGGCTTTAACTTATTTCCAAAAAAACTCTAGTCTGCTGCCACTTGGTATTTGCTGCACAAGCAGTCAGATTTGTGCTTTTTTTTGTTAGTTGTGATTTAATTAGTGTTATGGTATTTCTTCATAGTTATGAGTTATCTCAACCTTTAGCTTAGGGCTTAATTAAAATCTTAATTAATTGTCTACAGAAACCTTCCGATAACACCAAAGAGAAATGCAGAAATTTTTTGGCAAATCTTTTGGACCTATCCAGCAAAGAGCCGAAGTCTGTTGAAAGAAATGTCAGGAATCTTATCCAAGAGCTTATTGATGCGCAAGTTGAGCCCGAAGAATTTTGCGATCGGCTTGAACGGTTACTAAATGCTAGTCCACAGCCATGTTTAATTGGATTCTTAAAGGTTAGTACAAATACATCACTATTTAAACATGTTCTTTTGTTAATACTATTAATCAAAATCATCGTCATCTGATATTATTTTGAGGATTAGTTAATTGTGACTCCAATAAGACAATCAATTATGATCTTTGTTAGGAGCCATACAACAACAACAACAATTCATATTTTTTTAATTTTATTTAGAAAAGTCTACCACTTCTGCGTCAATCGTTAGTCACAAAGGAGCTGGTTATTGAAGGAATCAACCCGCCGGCGCCCCACGTGGCGTTTTCGACGATAGTAGCGCCATCACAGCAATCCATGATGGCTACATCCAATGTCCAAATGGTAATATTATTTTATTTTTCGTTATCTTTAATAAAAGTTACTAACAACTGAAAAAATGAGCAGGTAGGCATACTGATTTGGCGTATGGAACTTGAATAAAGTTGGTGTTTTCGAAGAGTTAACATGAAATATTCATTAAGATTGTATTATATTTTCTGATTTTCAACTCATTAGCGTTTGTATCTCTAGTTTCCAGTATATTAGTTTACCCTTGTATCAACTGAAACAAGTAAGCAAAAGTCTATATCTTCCACACAGGACACAAAGTCACTAATTGCTAAAAGTTCTTATTTGTATATAACTTCGTACGTCTGTTATTCTAGGGTGAAAAGGTTTACCAACTGTTATTCAGCTCTTAGTGGCTTCTTCCACGTTACTATGCAGTTCTAATTTTAATGACGACTCCCAGACTTGTGGAATAATATTACAATTTGAGAATTTGTTTGTGTGCATAGTCGGATGAAGACTACAATGCCTTCGTCCCATCTCGGCTGACTCCAACATTCCCATTACCACGCACTTACATCTATGACTTTTCTCCTGCGAAAGCCATACCTGTAAAGGCAGAGTGTCAGGTGCGTCTCATTGAACGTAGTCAATTAAGCTTGACTCGTGACTAGTAATCTCACAATTTCCGAACCAACAGTTCGGTTTGTGCTCTTACACTCTGGACTTATACTTACTACTAAATCATTTTAATTCAGTCTTCAAAATTGTGTTGACGTTTTGTGCTGTAATTATTTTTTACTAGTAAGCTAAAAATCCGGATATCTTACCAATTGGCTACAGATACATTTTGGGAACAATCATTCTAAGAAAATATTAATAATTACTAGTGATATTATTCCAAATTCTATAACGTTGTTAAAGGTATTCCTTAGCTCAGTATTGCTTTATCTTGAGCGTGTAAGCGCATAAACCATAAGCATGAGCGAGACAAGCTCTCAGGTTACTTTTGTTGTACCCTTTCTTTCGCTTAAATCCCAACCTTTAATTTCTTTGGTGCACTATGATGGGTCGAAAGCCCGATCTAGCTGGACAGAATTATTTTACACTCTTAATCAGTTCTATCGGGTGTGTTTATTTATAGATTGTCTAAATAGACCAAAATTCAAAATAATTGTCTTTTGTGCAAGTATTAATGCAAAAATAAGGAAACCAGTGTAAATTGACCTTTGTATAGGAAGAATTACTACGGCAAAAGAGATTAACTATAATTGGTTGTACATTTTTAATAAAACGAAACATTATTGCAAATGGGCCCTAAAAAACCGGGCAAGTGCGAGTCGGACTCGCGCACGAAAGGTTCCGTACCATTATCTATAAAAACGACAAAAAAATCACATTTGTCGTATGGGAGCCCCCTTAAACATTTGTTTTATTTTAATTTAATTATTTATTTTTAAAGTGAATATATATATAACTAAATATTCTGTGAATATTTCAAGCGTCTACCTGTTGCCGTTATCAATATCGAGCAAAAACAAGCAAAAAAATCACATTTTTTGTATTTGAGCCCCCTTATATATTTATTTTATGGGTCAATCAACTTTTTTGTAAATTTCTATTTACTCCTTTACAAGTAACTCTGTAATCTCTGGTTAGTGAAACCATGATTTTGTAGTAATTAGATAAACTGTTTATCATAGTGTGTATGTGAAAACCAAAAAAAATAAGTATTTCTATGAAAAAATCCGGTCACCCAGGGGACATACCACTATTATCATACAAATTTCGGGGACATCATTGTCCCCTAGGTCACCCACGAAATAGAAGCTAAACAAAATAAAATAAATATGGCAATTATACCATTATTGACTACAAAAATCTAGGGTTTTGAAAAGTATACTTTAAACAAGGAAAAATAATCAGTTTTTTAATTATTTCGGTTTTCATAGAAAGTAGCAGAAAATCGTTGAGAAAAAAAAGTTGATTGACCCTTATTCCGTTTTTTAGTGTTTGTTGTTATAGCGGCAACAGAAATACATCATCTGTGAAAATTTCAATTGTCACGTTTCAATATGATATAGCCTAGATAATAGTTATTTCGGTTTCTGAAAAAAATCACTTAGCTTCAGCTTAACTACAAATATCGCGTGGTTCCGCATTCGCCCGTAGTTTTATATGTACTTAATCTAATACTGTATGAAAGAGACTACCAAATAAAAAAATTACAGCCATGATACAAGATGGTACATGTAGTTTCTGGTCTAAGAAACATAAAATATGCACTAAAAATGTGATAAGAATTCACCACATTCCTTGGCTTTCTTCTCAGCAAAAATGGAAGTATTTACGATTTAAATAATTGTAAAAAATAATAATTACCATTCACTTTACGATCCATGACTAAAAACTTATAAATTAATCTTATAACACTGAATCACACGCAAGAAATTACGGAAAGTAAATGATTTTAATACGCACGACTACGCTCTTATTGACACTTCGAGATTAATAATTAATTATTGGAGGGTATTTACACAAAATTATCAACGGAATCGTGACCTCGGGAGTATCTGTTATCGTTTTTGCTAGTACTAATACAGAATTGCAGTGATGGTTTTTGTCCAGCTAGATCGGGCTTTCGACCCATAGTGTGATGTACTATGACTGTGAACATTACATTATATGTACTTGTTATAACACTTTTATTTCAATGCATTCACCAGGATTAAAAGTTATAGGCTCCATAGTAAGACTTGGAAATCCTAAGAACTTTGCTACGTCCGACCGCATATATTTTATTCTTGGGGACTATTAAGCACAGTTTCAATCACTACGTCCTGTTGGCGCGCCGTGGCTTAATTTGATACTCTTTGTAAGGTCCCCTGCCTCAAAAGGAAAGAAAGAAACTTTTATAAGATCACTTCATTGTTCGTGCGTCTACCTGTATGTATGTGAAGTTTTGACACACAACTCGCAACTAACTCAAAACCCATAGAGTACATTGCATTCCATTGTCCTAAAACGATGAGGCAAGAAGCAAGGTCTCATATCATAGCACAACAAGCAAAGGACGAAGAAAAATTTTAATCTTAGTAGTTATATTTTCAGTTACATAGATTTTTCGTTGATTTTTCAAGTCAAGATTGTCTTTCAGTCTGAGTTATCTTTTGTTAGGTTAGAGCAATGCTAAGTACTTTCATAGATAATAAACTTTATTAATGTGATACCTGGGCGAGCTAAAACTTGAAAACGCATTTTCCCAGAGATAAAACCACAGCAGTAGCGTGCGGTGCTCCAGAACGTAAGACCGGCTGAAAAATAGCATAGCTAAGTTCAGCAGTTTTTTTAATAGGGTGGAACCGAGCAAGCGGGTAACTAGATAGCAAGTAAGCACCACTACCAATGGACACCCGCAAAACTCACGGTTTGCCATTGTGTTGCTAGCCTATAGAGATATTTGGAAACATGTCGAGGAGTTGAAAAAAGATATGAAATCGGTAGTTGAAGCACTTACCAATGTTATTCCGCCAAGTGAGTCTGTGGTGTAGCTGTTCTTAAGTCAATATAACCCGTGTCATTCCAAACATTTACAGAATTTCCGAATAAAATGCATGAAAAACAATACAAACGCTCTGTGTGTACACAGCCTGTAAGCCAGCTAAAAGTTTCATAATATTTCGCATGAAATTGACGAGTTATGTTTCTTCTGGTTGAACTTAGTTTTAACTCGGAAACACATCTACCTTTTTTTAACTACTGCAAGCTTGTATCCCACGACAATCTAAGTTAATAACAAAAGAAAATCACTATAAACCAATAATTCTACAAATAATGAGCCGGTCTCTTCGCATTAAAAACATAAACAAAACATGGCGCTCGTTTTTTACCGAATTCAAATTAAGTAGACCAAAATAAAAACCTGAAAAATTGAAAAGTGCGAGCGTTTGTGGTAAATGTGTAATGGTGGCACTTCACTTGGCGTTGCGTGTTCGCGTTGCGCTATTGCCATCTCCGTCTTTCACGCTAGAATCGGCATAGTGCTCCTCCCTCGCACACGCAACTATTTCGTGAAATACGCCAAGTGAAGTGCCAGCATAAAATCAAGACGTTTTTAATTTGTCCGGTTTTGTGCGCCAGAAAAGCTTCAGTCTATTGCGCATGCGTGAACGTCATGTCGGGCTATCTCGCTCACGCTAACAATATTTAATACAAGAGAGAGAGATGGCGCGATTGCGCGATATGAACTTCGAATGTAGCAGTGAATGTAGCCATGAGGCTAAATTTTCTGGATATCAACTATTTTGATTCACTACGAAATATTTTACGCAAACTAACAAACATTGGATGGAAAATCGGTTATCAACTATGTTTAATATTATGTTTACTTACAATTTTCAAACAAATATTTATCTCCAAAATACTCCAAATGAAAAGCGTAAACAATACAAGTTTAGCGCCCAACCTGGTACACTGGTTTGACGGACCTGGCAACACTTCCCGGTACGGCCGCTGGGGGGTTACTACGAAATTCGAAGTTCGAAGTTCGGATCGTGCGGTCCCTCTCACTCTCGTAATAAATACCATTAGCGTGAGCGGAACGGCATGAAACGAAGTTCGAATTTCGTGCTTCGTAGTATAGGGCCTGGTCTCGAGTTTGTAGAAATAAGTTATTGGCTATGATTGTGTGTGTGAATGTAAGTGTAGTGGCCTGAAGTCTATCAGTACGTAGTTCACGGTTGCTTTTTACACAAGCGTAGCGTATATTAGTGTGCGCTGGTAAAAGCAAACTCGAGCTGTGCTTTGCCTGCGCGATTTTATTAAATCGTACGTCGTGAAGCGTGGAAATTCAAACGCTCAGCGTGCTTTTTTTGAAAGTTGATAGCGGAAAGGTATAATACGCACCGAACGAGTAACATTAATAAATATGAAGTAAAATAAAAAGTAACTTAATTAATTTAATATAAATATTTATGTTAATATGCTAGGGTAAACACTGCATTTATGCTTGTTCATTAAGACCGCCCCTGAAACCAAGCTAAATCGATTGTTCAACCCCGAAAATCCCCACATGGCAAATTTCATCGAAATCTTTTCGAGATATCCGAAGTAACTAAATATACAGGAATTACTTGCTTACAAGGTATTAGATTAGGTACGGAACCTCGGTACGCAAATCCGACTTGCACTTGGTCGATTTCTTTATAATAAAAATATATATATAATTTAGTAACGCGCGAATTTTTTCGTGAATCAGTAATCTATAATAATAAGTTAAACAATAAATTAATTACCTTTTCGATTAAATGTGTGATTAGCGGCATTATCTTAATATCTATTACTATCAGAAAAGTTTTGATGCGGAGCTAATAACTGGTCCCTAATGGAATCTGCGTAATGCCTACCTGGACCTCCACTCGCCAAACAGTCCGTTTTAATAACTCAATCTGTAACGTCGTGTCGCTCAGGTCAACTTGTTTGCTAAGGCTATTGTTATCAAGTTATTGTTTTGTGAAATTTTGACAATGTTACAGAAGTGTACCATGCGAAATACTATGAAACCCTACTTTAAAGTATGTATCCAAGCACCTGCCTGTTTTCTATTTTATTTATTATTCGCCTGAAGTATTTTTAATTTGTTATATGTCGTTCAGAATGTGTTTCTGTGCTTCCATAGAGTGCTGTCTGTCCCATAAAGTAACTATTTATATTAATGTTTGATGGCCAAATATGTTTCTTGAATGTTGTTTATAATAAGAACAGAGTTCAATAAGTATTGCTAATTGGATAGTTGTAAAAATCTATGTTCTTTGATTTATAAACCCTTCCGACCGCTTTATCACGTTATATATCTTTGGTGAGTCATTTTAAAAAAAATATATAATTAAGGGCTTTAATTAAAACAAAACTTAACTGATTCCTTTGTGTAAAGAAAGTTATTCATATAGTTTGTATGACTAACTTTCATGACATAACACAAAGGACACGATCGTTATTTTGTTTTCATTGAGCCCTTAATGTACGTATACAATTTTTTTGAAAACGACTTGTACCAATTATTTTTCTAAAAGAACCTTGAAAATAGTTGTTCTAGTTCCAATTCCTAAGCAATATATACAAAGTATTTTTTTTATAAAAAGTTTCATATAGTTTTTGAAACTCCCACCTAAAGTCTAAACCACACCACAGCATGCAAATGACATGTTGAAGCTTAAAAGATAGTGTCTTAAGGTCGGTAAGTAAAGAGTAACGAACGAGACTATTAGAAGACCCGAAGTCGAAGACTAAGGGCTTTTTCTGAGTCAAGGTTCGTAATTCCCGTGCCCGCCTGTGAAACATACATTGTTTTTCATCACATTTGCGAGGAAACAAATAAAATAGCACAGTGAGAAACATCACATCAAAAATTGAATTTTCTCAGTCGCCTTTACAATATCATTTATTCTACACTTAAAAGATAATCTTTATTTTATCGTATAGGTATTTAATCATTTAACCAAAATACAAAAGATTTATTAGTCATTTCACAAAGACATATCTGTGGCTAATGGTGGGCTATGTTATAAAATATAATGAGCATACTTATTTTAGAAAAGTGATCGCCAAAGAGTGTCTGTACCTTCTACCAGAAAGGCTGTACGAAAAATTGGTAAAAAGATAATGACAAACGGCGATTTAACGACAAACAGTAGTGACAGATGTTAATGAAAATGTATAATTGCGGAATTAAAATATTTAAATAGAAATCATTACTTCCGTAATATCCTTATTTAAATTTGACATCTAAATCTGAATGTATTTTTATTCTTTTTGTTTTTATTGTTATTATTTATTGATTATTTGGTCTTATGACATCTTCACATTATGTGAATTAGTATTATTCTTTTAATATATTTATGTTGTAGTTTTTAAATTTCTTTGACATTCACACATTACTATAAAATAGTATATACTTTATTGTAACTAAAAATAATACAATTAAGAAGAAATAACAATGAATAAAACTTAACTATAAACTAAATATCTAACTCTATTACAAACTAAATTAAAAACTAAACTAGATCTAAAAAAGGCCCCTGCGGCATTGTGTCGAAGATGCTGGCAGCATTTCCTCGTTGAATTTCTGGGCTAATTCTTTGAGCGAGGTAGCTGCCAGCTCTTCGGTCACCGGTAGCATCTATAAGCCTCTTCGAAATCTCTTTGAAGAGGCTTAGTGCTCCTGGGCCCCACGGACCAAGGGTCTCGACACCGAAAGGGATGAAATGATATTCGGCGCCGAGACCACTATATTTGCCAATTTTAGCGGTTTCGGCCGCCTCTGCTGCGGCTGCTGCCCTTGTGGAGGTCCGGTGGATATGAGAAGGGGCTAGTGTGTCTACACAGGTAGCATCCCACACCAGAACCCTTCCCATACTCCACGGGATCAACGACATACCGTCTGGTCTCTTGCCGTCGTCTCTTGAAATACCTGACGGCTCCAGGAGAGCCGGCACGTTAGTCGACGCAAGAGACCGACGAATAATGTCGTTAAGGGCAGCATGTCTCGCGAAGCGGCCCGCGCTCTTCTGGCAGGAGAGTCCGTGGTGCCCAAGCCGGTCTACATCGCTTCCGCAGGGGCAACGATGTGGAGCGCAGACCGTGACCCCAAGACGTAAACAAATGAATGATTTATTATGTGATTTAATATTTTTACTGACATTACTAATATTACTTTCTTTGTGACATTTTATATTAATGTATTTTTCATTTATGTTTTTCAAATTCTTTTCACGATCTTTTTGTGAATTCTTTATATTTGTGGCATTTGGAATGCTGAATATAATTGCAATTTTCAATCTGAAATAAATGAATCTAATCTAATCTAATAATAATGAAGCAAAATGTTATTAAAATGCAATAAAGTTTCTGTATGAACTAAATTTAACGCAAAAGTATTTATCTCTTTGTTTAAACTTGAACCTGAAGTATTATAAGGCACTACCTACGTAAAGCCAATTAAAATAACTATTGCAGCCCTTAAATTAATTAAAATTCTGTAAGTAGAGGAAAAAGTCCGTATTTTTTTTTAGAGCCTTATACTCTAATTAGCTAGCATGTGACACATGTGTTGAATAAATGTATGAACGTAAAACGAAAACGGCGTAAAATTTATGACAAGCGCACAAAATGTATTCTGACTGGGTATTCTGATGTACAAAAGCCTGGAAAGCGGTTTTAATGAAAATATTATTATTATTAATCATAATGATACGGGATTGTCGACTGTTTTTCTTTTTAATGTTTTCTGTTAGAAATCTTGCATTATTTTGTTAGGCCTGAACTCTCGTGCAGGAATCCAACCGACAATTATTGACCAATTTTTATTAAATTATTATTGTGTCCTTCCCTCGTATGTATTCGAAAAATTTCATGATAAGCTTAGAATCATACAGCAATCAATGTAAATGATTTATTTATTTCATTGCCTAAATAAACCATACAGCTTCGTTTAACTATTCACATACCTACTTTTTTTATCGTTTACTATAATGTCTCCAGTAAATTTAAACGTTACCGTTTAAATTTCTTTTAGTTTTTTGTGCCTAGACAAATAATCAACCTCAAAAAATGGAACTAATTTTCAAAAAAGTAATTTCTTAGATTTTCGTTATGTTTTTTTTATTAGGTTAACTTATGATATGAACTTGGGTACTCACTATGCGAGTGATTTGGGATATTCAAAATATAACTTTTAGTTATGTTGATAACTCAGCCGTTGGATGAGGATGGCTCAAGCCCGACCCTGACGACCCTTCTGCCGCCGATGTTGCCCGTTAGCCTAGCCCCCGCACTCGTGCCTACGGCTAAGAGTATGAGCGTTGTATCGGTGCCAGCTAACTCGCAGGTTTGTGGGCTGCCAGAATGGAACATGCATCGGTGTCAAGTCGTAGCTTTGTATACGCGTAGATATAGTTTTGATAGCTTCGCGATTTGCCTATAGGTTTATGTTTTAATTTATTTCAAACTCGTTGACGTAGCCTAAAAAAATAGTTACGTCGACAAGAAAACATTATCTAAACTATGTTTATTGGCAATGTACTATATCTAGGCAATGGCACTCTAAATAGGTCGATTCAGGTGAGTTGGGGCGAATGGATTAAATGAATAAATCATATTATCTATATCTGTCGTCGATTTCAATTCATTATACATACACACATTAAAATGCATGGCATTGGTCATTTCTAGTGCCACCATGGACCTACTACCTAAACAGGACCGAGCACTCGCAGCTAAAAAACGAGCAAAGCAAGATAGCCAGTGCAATGGACTTGTGTCCTTTTCTAATAGGGTGACAATAAAATTTTTGTTGTGAGACAAATTCAATTTTGCAATCTTCCTGCTTCATTGTTTATACATATAATTAGTGACCGGAATAGGTTGTGTTAAGGTCATTGACCCGAAATTACACTACCTATTCCGATCACTGATTATAAACACTGAATGAACTGAAACAATTACTTTGCTCACCCGCGACCTTATGATAGCTCGTAAGGTAATTTGACAGTAGGTTTGAAAAGTAAATTGAACTAACTAACTAGAAACTGAATGGAACGTCGCATATGTCCAGTTTGTTATTTTGTTATTTGTGTGTTATTTGGGGGTAGTTAGAATAGAGAGATCTCTCTCCAGGCAGATGTTATGCCTGGGGACCGAAGTCCAATGGATGAAAGTTGGAAGTTGTATTTATGCAGCCGAGTTGAGAAACTTCGATAGCGTGATGTAGGATTGTAGTGATTAGTTCCTTATGTGATGACTAGATGGCGCTAGTAGTCGCTACATCAGCCCCCCTTTTTAGACCGGAGGTCGATACGAATTGCAGTGGAGTGTAGTCTGTGCGTCATGTGGGCGCTTGCAAGGGCCAGTCGCTCAGAGCCTCGTCGGCGAGCATTCTTACCACGGGAGAAATCGTTGGTATAGCGTCAGCTTTTAATAACTGACGGCTATTTTTAATACAAAAGCAGGAAGGTTGAAAATGACGACTGCATACGACTGAATATTTGGTAATTCTTTGCATCACTTTTATATTCCTGAGCCATTTTTGTCGCATTTCTTCATTTTTTGGGAAACTGTAAAAATAGTGCAACAGTAAGGACCGGCCACACAATACGAGAATTCATGGTCAACGTAGTAGTTAGATTAAAAATAAATATAATTTTTAGCTTACCTATGGAACGATATATTGCAACCACTATAACATTGACTTTTACAAGTGTAAACACAACACGTTTTCACCATTTTGTTTGATTTTCAAGCTTAGATTTCTTATTTAACGAATTTTCTTATTTACTGAATGACGTTTTGAAGGGTTACCATTAGAAATAAAAAAGTGGACTAGACAAGAAATGTATGTTTTATTTTTTATTTATGAATAAATATAATAAAATTAATGAAATTGTAATACGTTTACTAAAAATTGTTTAAATAACATTTAAATACAAGTGTTTCAAGTGAGTTTTTTGAGGCAAAAATTTTGATCAAAAGCATTTTTTTAGGCTGGCAAGATGAGAGAACGAGACAAAAGTCCCTCATTGTCGCTATTTCATCTCTGCTTGGATTTCCCTCTGTGTAAGGCGCAACGGACCAAAATACTTTACTACCTTGTAATACGGTTCATTTTCGTAAATACACATTTTCAGAGTACTCGTCCCGTTTAGGTAGTAGGTCCATGAGTGCCACCCACTTATGATCATTGATGAATTTGCTTTTGCCGCTAACTTGGTGTTCCATATTTAACCGCCGGTTTAGATGATTTTGTTACATGATAATTACATAGTAGTTACCTTCAATACATCTTCCCGGCGGATTAAGTATACGACTCAAATAGCTAATAGAGCTGTGAACAAGCGACTGCAACAAAAAAAAATTTACAGCTCTGTCGGCGCGCGCGAGAATTATAAGAATTACAAATATTTCTTTCATTTAAGAGTGCTACTCGTATGCCACCAGGTACTTACAGGTTCATAGCTTGTTCGAATAATGGACTCTTCTATCTATCACACCCTTACATACGCGTATCATATCGCTATTTCTCTTGCATTTCTGGCCTAGTCTAATGGAGGTTAGTACTCGCGTGTCTATGGCTGTGCTGTGACGAATCAGGCTGGTTCGTAATGAAAACTCCGTGGTTTATCCATATTATGACGTATCGCATTGTCGTAAATAAAGCTCAGACTCAGATAAAGTTGTAGAGAAAGTTGTTTTTTAAACTAATTAGACTGTTGATGAATATTAACTTGACTGCCATCAAAAGACGTGCGCATGTTAATCGTTTTTTTAATGAATAGATTAAGTTCAAATGCAAAATGTAGAATGCTTGTATTAATAGGTATTCTTGTTAGTTGTTGTTATTAATGATGACTAAGTACTTACCTACTCGTAGTTAGTACAAGTCTACAAGTAACATTTTAAGTGTTGTATGGTGCATGATTTCTATCATTTAGAGGTCTGAATCATAACTCAAAAATTAGTGTTCGTAAGTTCTGAAAACAAATTAAATTAAATTCACGCATGCTGAAAAAAGACTTGTGGCTAACACACACGTTTTTCAGAAAAAAACTGACACTTAATGCCGTCCTCATCAAAGATATTATGCTACATTAAAAGAGGTAGACATGATACTAGCCCACCGAAAATAAAATTTAAAAAGGCGACAATTGTTGTCTTTGGTATCTCGTATGCCTTTCATAACGGAAGCAAAAAGGACGTTATATTATATTGTATGTGTGTGTTTCCGCTGCGTTCGAATCATGTTTTTCGGTTGTTTTGGGTGCATATGACCTATGTTTACTTATAAAATCATTGGTTCTCATTAGTTAAACGTGTTTTAGAAAAGAAATACCTAGCTAGTTCTATGGATTTACTTAAATGAAACATACTAAAAAAAAAGCAATAGGAAGAGCATTACAGCTATTAATTAAGGCAGTAATATTTTACAAAATGACTCCTTAAGCCGTGAACTGCGATCGTTGTTTCTAAGAGAATTTAATTAAATTTTGAAGTTATTTTTACCTTTAAGGAGTGAAAACTATCACTTACATAATTAATTAGTAAGTCTAGGCTTCTAATTGTCAGTGGAAAGTTTTTCAAAACTTTGAGATGTTTCCTGTCGATAATTCGCAGAATTTGAATTAAAATATTATTGATAATAAAAGTAGGGCAACCATGATTCTTGACTTAACTTAAAATTCAAATAAAATAGGTAGTAGCTGTTTTGAGTACATAGAAGTCTTATACTTAATTTACAGGGTACGATTACATTACACAAATATGCGATAAAATAATCTTATACAAATAGCCAATATTTCCTCGATATTTTTAAAGTAATGAGGTTATTGATTACGGCATAACCTTTATATCAAACAAAAACAATTTGTATTGATTTGTGATTAATTGCATTAGACATACAGGGTGTTACAAAATTACCCGTAATAACTGAAGGGTATGGAAGTAAAGAATTAAATTAGTATATTTTTATTTTGGGATGGCGGGAGCTCGCCTTTGATAGGCAGGAGTGGAGCAAGAGAGGAGAGGCCTTTGCCCAGCAGTGGGACACAAAAATAGGCTAAATAAAAAAAATAAAAAAAAACATTTTTTTTTTTACAAAAATAAGAACAGCGCGTAAAGTTACAGTTTTTTTTACTGTTCATGGGGTTTCAGGCTTTAAGGGTTATTTTGTAACACCCTGTATTTGCTACGGAATACAGATCATACATTATCATCATGTATTACCTCTGATGAGCTCTCGATGACGCAGGTAGATACGTCGAAATATCAGAAGCACATTAAAGGTAATCATAATCAAGGTCATACATCCTGTAGCAAATATGTCAATTGTATTCAAATAAATGTGTAAGTATTATGATTTTAAAAATACTATCGCGGGCTAAGCGTTCAGTTACAGCATTTTGCAAATAATAATCTGTTAATAAAAAATCTGTTTGTCTGAAATACATATTATACTGCTCAAAATTCATTACATTTTTTTTTAATTCGAGGCGGCCATCACTCTGACTTCTGATTTTTAAGCGATCTTGACAGATGTCAAAATATACAATACAGTGTTTTTAGAATTTTTTTTTCTAGTTCCTATCACAGAGTGGTAAAAAAAAATTACCGTTGACTTTTCTCTAGTTTATTATCCGGACTTATTTCGATATCCAATATATCGGATATATATTTTCTGACCGCAAAATCCGCCAAAATAGTATTTAACATCGGGGTCTAATTTCCCCAATATCAGCTATGCGTGCCTCTAGTTGCCGGATATTTTTTTCAAAAGCCATACGACCTATCTGCTTGTCTTGTATGCTGCGCTCCTTTGTTTGCTGACATACTATGAGTTTGCACTTTTTATTTATTTCGATGGTTTTGTTAGCATGTTCATCGTTATGTTAACTATTGAAAGACTGTTTTGAAGTTCTGCAGTGCATCCACTGCCAGTAATATCGGATAGGATACTCAATCGGGCACTCAAGAACATCTGATGTGAACAGAATTGCGTTAGATATTTTTGAATGCTTTGTCCTATTATATATTTTGACGACCAGGTGGCCTAGTGGTTAGAGAACCTGACTACGAAGCTTGAGGTCCCGGGTTCGATTCCCGTGTCGGGGCAGATATTTGTATGAAAAATACGAATGTTTGCTCTCGGGTCTTGGTTGTTTAATATGTATTTAAGTATGTATCTATCTATATAAGTATGTTTATCCGTTGCCTGGTAGTATAACACAAGCTTGCCTAGCTTACTTTGGGACTAGGTCAATTGGTGTGAATTGTCCCGTGATATTTATTTATTTATTTATTTATTTATTATTGCCGGCGAATACACAAACTACAGTAAAATTAATTCCACTTGACACTCGGTCATTCTCGACATTCATCGGGAGAGATCGGAAGTGCAAATGACTCGAGTACATTGCTGCATATTCATAGTACCTATCATACATTACTTAACAGTTTAAAACAGTAATGTATATCACCTGTCACAATGTAATTTTTTTACAGTAGACTTATGAATAACACAGATATGGCTCGATTTAATTACATATTACATCGCATCTATAATATAAAAGTGAACGGCCAGAACGGGTTAAAAAAACGAGACAGAGCAGGATTGCGCTCTACAACACCATTTTGACACGTTTCTCCCAAACAACGCATTATTTCTCTGGAATTTAAAAGCAATTCGATTCTTTGACCTTGGGAATCGCGATAAACTTGAGAAAATATGATATTGGGTGTGTACATTTCGTATATTAAGCAAAATAAAACCACAAGTTCGAATTTCGAGCCAAAAGCAAGCGATTTATTATCTATGCCAGTGTTGCCATTCAGGGAAAAAGAAATCCATTCATTATCCTGCATTGCAGTCTGTAAAGCTCTTTAAGCACTGACCTGCATATTAAAGCATGACAAGTTCCTATTTAGCCCCCTCGCTATGTTGCGGATTTTCAGTGGAACTAATTTATTTTAATGGCAATGTTTTTTTTTGACAACAGATGTTGGAAGATTGGAAGTCATTGAACGTCACCGATGTAAACAAAACGAAAATAAATGTACATATTTCAGAATAATAATCGATTTTGCAATCAAAATGCCCCAAAAAGTTCACCCCGATGCAAAAAAAAATTAAATACATTCAAATGGTTGCGGTAGTCACGGTGTTTGTTATCGAACTCCTCCGAAATGGTTTGACCGATTTTTATCAAATTTTTTCTCTATATTTGGTAGATTTGACAATAGGTTGTAGGCTATTTTTTATACCCTTATTCTTCGCGGGCGGAGTCGCGGGCAACAGCTAGTTATTAAAAACACAAATATTAAATTAGTACATGGGAATTTCCTTCTTAACTTAAAAGCGTTACTTACAATAAGTACTAATTGTATGATTAATTATGAAACAATCACTCTATTACTTCCACTGTCTAAATTATAAAACTGTCACATTGATTATAAAACTGTCACTAAACACATCCAGCTTCCCTTCTTCAGTTAAATATTTGTCTTAACATTTAATGGCATAATTGCAAAACTCGTCCAGTTTTCAGGGCCCAACATATTAATTTTTAGAGCTCCGTACCCAAAGGGTCCTAACGCGACCCTATTACCGAGACTCCACTTTGTCCGTCTGTCCATCAGTCCGACCGTCTGTCACAGAGCTCTATCTCTTGAACCGTAATAGTTGGGCATTTAAAATTTTCACCAATTATGTAACACTGTAACCGCTGTAATAAAAAATACTAAACCTAAAATAAAGATAAAAATTAAAGGGGGTCGTCGTACAAGAAACGTGTTGTTTTTTTCGGCGTAACTAACGTAGCTCATTCTTTATAAAGGCTGTCCCAGAAGTAAAGAGACAAATTTCAAATTTCAAACTGGTTGAAAAGATTTTCATTTTTTTAAGAAAAATAACTGTCATGGCCGCCGTAGGCATTATGTCTGTCAGATTAAGCGGGAATTTTGAAAGTATTTTTAAAGTTTTAATTATAAAGAGAGCTGAACACGAAGTATTTGTTAAAAGAATTTTTCAATTTTATAAATGTCATGGAAAAACGGACACGACACGTCATTTTTCTCCAGAGGGAGTCAGATGAACTACTTTGTATCGAATTATAAGCGTTTTGAAGAAACGCACAGAGATATTTATAAAAATATTTCTGTAAGAAAACGTACTGTTTCGTCACCTAAAAATATAAATAAGGTAAAAAAGTTTATAAACGGAATCCCTCGATGTCTGTTAGAGTTGCTGCGGATAAATTGAAAATATCGAAGTCAAGTATAGCTCGAATGAAAACACTCGACCTATAGCTTAAAGCGTTTGTAAAATTATCTGCTCCTAAATATATTAAAGACCAGGAAGTGCGAGCTAAAAAAGGATGCCGAAGAGGGTATGAAAAAACACCGAAAAAAGTTCTTATAATTGATGACGAGACCTACGTGCCCGTGGACCCAGTGGATGTTCCTTTCCTGGGAAGCAATACTACCATGCAAACAATCGGGTTCGGGACGCTGTAGATTATTCACAAAAAATCATACGAAAGGCCAAATTTTTCAATAAATACCTACTTTGGCAAGCCATAGACCAGAGTGGTAATACGTCTGAACCATATATTTGCACAGGCTCTATGAACGCACGCATTTACCCGAGAGAATGTATAATAAAGCGATTGATTCCCTTCATTGATAAATATTACCATAGGGAAGAAATTATATTCTGGCCGGATATGGCGTCATGCCACTACGCCACCGAAGTCACCCAACATTTACAGGCTGCGGGGATAGATTTTATACGAAAACATAATGATGCCCCAAATGTCCCCCAAGCTCGTGGTATTGAAACTTTTTGGTATTTATGCAAACGAGAATATAAAAAACAAACGGAAAACCCCAAATCATTGCCTGCATTTACACATCGATGGACTAGATCGGCTAAAATTGTGGCAACTAGGTCAGGAAAAGCTGTAATGTGGCGAGCAAATAATAAACCTCAGAAAAATTGGCTATAAAGGCATTCCACAAGCAAATTTAATATAAAATAACAAATTTGAATATATTCTTGATTGGACTTAATGTAAATGTTAGCACTTTATTATATTTTTTCATCAGATATTTTCATTTCAATCTTGTCTCTTTACTTATGGGACACCCCAGTATTTTATTTACTGAACTATTTTTAAAACTTTGTGCGGATGTGAAGTGTAGGGTATCACATTCGTTTAGCCGTGTGAATTTTTCGAAGTACCCGCATTTGATTTTGTTGTAGGTACATAATCGCTTACAACACTCACAATATCCCGCGATTTATCCGAACTGTACTTCTTTTAGTTTTTTTGTACTTAGGTTGAGGTTTAACGTTTCGTATGCCGGGAACGCGGATCCGCGCCACATTTACGACTATCTTTTTGTATTTTTATTGTAATCTGCAATATTGGCTCTATTTGAAACAAACGAGCCTAGAATGCAGGTTATTTTTTACTTTTGTCATACGAGAGGTTAATTATTAATTAGGTATATTCAATAGATTTGAATATTTTATGTGAGTGAATTCTAGTATTTCCATATGCTCTACGTGAAAACACGAACCTGTACCTACAGTTAAAAGTGAGAAACCGCAGTGTCAAAGTGGAAGTAATTGTATTGTACGCACGTCATTACGTGACAAAAATATGCAAATAAACACGCCTTTTTTTATTTGGACATACCTGCTTAATATCTTCGGCCTCATCTGTCCTTACCATCAGGTGAGATAACTGCCGAAAAAAAATTTTAAATGAAATTTTACTAACAATATTGTTCTGTTCTGGGCTGTCGAGACTTAAATTATTCGTGCGTCAATTTAATACACACTATGAACATTGATTTATCGTGCATCCACATTTCAATTGGATACCGTGCTATGGTATTGCTCCAAATTTGCATTGTTTGTCTTTGATAACCCAGTTCTTTCACTTACAGCCGAAACCTCCCGTCAAATCTGGCAACACGATAGCTGTACTTCAGAATATACCTGTTCATACGAAGATAAATGTTAACAAGGTGGCCGGAAAAGCTATGACTGTTAACAGCAAAGCTAATTTCAATCGGAATGCAGCGGCTTCGGCAGCCCTCAACACAGTATTAACTCCAGGAAAATCGCTACTTAAAGAAAAAGAGAAGAAATCATCAGTTCAATACTCTTCGCAGCCATACGTGGACGATAAAATGGCTGGTGACGACGACATAAACGACGTTGCAGCGATGGGTGGAGTTAATCTGGCCGAGGAGACCCAAAGAATTCTTGGTTCTACTGAAATGATTGGAACACAAATCCGGTACGAGCTTACATGTATTAAACTTTTACCATAGAATATATCTTTCGCAAAAAACAATAAAATTTTGTTCAGGATTTTGATATGTAATAACTAATGCATTTTGATTAGGTCGTGTAAGGACGAGTATTTGGTGCCGATGAGCCTGATGCAGGCGCGACTGAAAGCGGCAGCGGCGCGGCATGGCTTGGAGGAGCCGTCGCCGGAGGTGGCCGGGCTGCTCTCGCACGCCGTGCACGAGCGGCTCAAGAACCTCGTTGAGAAACTTGCCGTCATCGCGCAGCATAGGATCGACCTCGTTATAAAAGTAATGCATTTAATGTGTCATCTCATCACAAACACCTTAACATGCGCGTGATACGCGTAGGCAAAATTTGATGGCAAAGGGTGCATCTTTACACCTATTTTCTAATGAATCTGTTCTGATATCATCATCCCACCCCCCTACGTCCCAGTGCAGTTCAGAGGAATCCTCTCACAATGGTTCTGATATAGAGCACTGTTATTTATCTGGCCAAAATTTTGTCAAGCCTACTTCATTGTTCATTATTATTTCACGCCATTGCTGTTTGCATTTGATGCAAAATAAAGAACAGTACTAACTTAACTGGTCATTTCACTTAGATAAATGTCAAAGTTATTTGTTGTTGTTGTGTTGTTTCCAGGTAATCATTATAACATTTATGACAAACAACGATGACTACTTGAGAAAAACTGTTAAACATCTTGGCAGTTAAAATGCGTAGAATGATAACATTTGGACACAATTTTTATTTTTTATGTTGTAAGGAAATGAAAACAAAAACATCATATAAAAGGTTTTCAAAATTTTTATTTCAAGTTAATTGTTTTGGTGTAAGGTGAAATGACTTAAAGTATATGCATCTAATTTGTTAGGAGCTTATGTTGTTCTATACGAATATTTTTTCTGTGTATTATGCATATATAAAAAAAAATTTCAGCATTGCGATTTAATCTATATGTCCCCTAGCTGTAGCTTCCAGTGCCCCTATTCGAAACGTGCTAAAGCGATTTATATTCCAGTAAATATTTTCCTGCTTCTGCGAATAATTAATGTAAATTTATTTTTATGATTGCAACGTTATAGTATTGTATTGCCGATTCGTGAATAGGGAGTCATCTTCTTCTACTCACGACGGGCAAGAGTTTATCATAAAATGGTAAACCGCGGATGAGTTTATAAACATAAATATTTCATAGTCAATTATTATAATACGCTTGTATGCTGTGTTAGTTTTTCTTTCTTTCAAGTATGGTATATAAATACTACTAAGATTAGTTAATCGAGGCGGAGTTGTAACACTTTCATGATTATTTATTCGCTGCCTTAATCAAAAGATCATAATCTGCCAAATGAGTGGCTGCAATGCGAAGTTATTTTTTGCCTATCTGATCTTATTTCTAGGGGTTTTAGGCCATTTAGAGAATTGAAAATTCATAAAGAACACATTTCGAAGCGTCTTTCATACACACACGTCGTACACAGTTCTGTTATTTGAAATTTTTTTGCTGTAGGCCAATTTATAAACACAGTCTTAAAGTTTTATTTGTACTAAAGAAATCATAAAACAACTGTAAAAACTTTGTACATTTAAGAAAACTACTCGTTCCATATAATAAAAATTATATTTTTATTTTATTTGTCAGACTGATTCGCGGTACGAGGTGACGCAGGACGTGAAAGGGCAACTAAAGTTTCTAGAAGAACTAGACCGCGTAGACAAGAAGCGGCGAGAGGATTCCGAAAGAGAAATGTTGCTGCGGGCAGCAAAGTCTAGATCTAAGAACGAAGACCCTGAGCAAGCAAAACTTAAAGCAAAGGTAAGTTAAAGTAAAGGTACTCACTTATTTTTCATCACACTTGCTCGTCAATGGTGTTATTCCACGCCTGTATACTAAATGACAATGGCCTAAATTGTTCATAAGGGAGTTGTTATGGATTTACCAGTTTTTCCTCCCAAGGGAGTTCTAATTTTAGTTTTAAGAGCGTTTATACCTGCTGAGCTGGCAACGTTGCATTTTTGTTATAGTTTTTCTTGATTATTCCATAAAAATTGAATGAAAATTAAAAATGTGGTCTATAAGAATTGTTCTAATATATAAGTTAATGTGTCTACTGCAATAATTATTCGTGACAGACTTTTATTTTCTTTATAAACGAACAAATTATTACCTAATGGTTTTTAAAGAAAATAAAAGTCTATCATGAATAATAATTGCAGTAGACACATTACCTTATTAAGAACAATTCTTATAGGCCACATTTTTAATTTTCATTAAATTTTTATGGAATAATCGATAAAAACTAACAAAAATGCAACGTTGCCAGCTCAGCAGGTATAAACGCTCTTAAAATTTGCAAACAAGTTAGTAGGTATGTCATTTCAGACTAAAGAGGTTTCAATTCTGCCAACGTTTTATTTATATCTTTAAAACTAAGCTATAACCCAATTTTACAACACAAAACTTATCTACGCTTCATGATACTTCGTTATTTTTATATTTTAAATGTATATCATATAGCTTTGCAATTTTTTTGTTTTAGTGGGTATTTTTTTAATATGTTGGCAGTATCTGGCCGTATGACGATTCGAATTCTAAACTAAACACAGTTTACAATATCTATGGTAGATGAATCGAAAAAAGTGACAATCTGTATTGGCGGGTAGCCATTATTTTGTTCAAGTGTTCAGAGACAAAATAATTTTATTTTTGGATTTTTTTTCCTCGTTATGTGATGAAAATCATTGTGTGTATCACGGGCAGTAAGGGGATTACAACCACGAGTCATTAAAAACTAATTGACTCTAATTGACTCTCGTTAGTAATCTCCTACTTACGGCCCTTGATGCACAATGTACTATTCAAGCTTGAGTTTATAGAGAGAGATAATGTTTCTTCCAGGCCAAAGAAATGCAACGAGCGGAGCTGGAAGAGCTGCGTCAACGAGAAGCGAACTTGACTGCGCTGCAAGCGATCGGGCCGCGCAAGAAGCCGCGACTGGACGGGCCCGGCGGCGCCGGTGACGTCGTGCCCAACGGCGCCTCTCACAACAATACTGGACTGGTAAGGAGCTATTAAGTATACGCTGCTTTGTAAGACCAACTATACCCTGTCTATTTAACTGAGTTAGCAAAGCGTTCTCTCTGTTGCACTTTTGTATGCAAATGAAAGGGACAAGAAACTGTCAGTGGGCGTCAACAATCGCACGTCGATGGCAGGCTCGGCTTACATGCCGTTTGTTGGAATTTTTTCATCTGTCTCTCGTACCGTCTGACATTGAATTTTCTCAAGTAACAAAAGCTAAACGAGACAGGGAACCGGAAGCTTCAAACTTATTGACGTAAACCTTTGACAGAATCAAATAAGTTCTACTTACTAACAGTAAAGAGTATATGCATTGTAATTGCCTATTTTAACAAAAATTAGTAACCAAAGATAAACACTAGAAAGCGTCCGCACCGCACCGTACGAGACAGATGTTGACTAAATTTTGACAGGCATGTAAACCTATCTTGTGCCGGTGCGTCGTCCTTATCGCTGACCAATTACGTGCATTCTCTGTTTTCTAGTACTAACTCTGTTAAATAGACAGAATATAGATAAATAGAGTAGTGGTAGAGCCATGTTGTAACTAGCCGCTGCATCACGAATGGGCCGGCTCGTCCGGGGAAGTACCACCCTCTCACAGAACACCGGCGTGAAGCAGCAGTACTCCTGCTGCGTTTCGTACGGTCAGTGAGAGCGCCGGGGGCCCAATACCTCTCCCCCTCTATTCCCTTTCCTTTTTCCTCTCCCTTTTAGGGCCGACGACGCACTGGCATCGCGTAAAGCGCTGCGGGTGTCTATGGACAGTGGTGATCACTTAACATCAGGTGACCCACTAGTTCGTTTGTCTGGCCTCTCTAACATAAAAAAATATATATATAGCCTGCTATTGAGTGGGATACGGTTTCTGTAGCATTTCGATCTAAAAAACAAGTTAATGTTCAATTAATAATTACAGTATTATTTTTAGTTCGTTTGAAAAAACAAATACATAGTATATTGAATTCTAGTTCGTTGAGGAGTCTCTTGAAGCACGGTCAGGTCAAGAGTACCCGAAACCGGCGAGCATGTATGAAAATACTAATGAATGTTGTGGAAGCGAAAGATGTATGACATGATCATAGCAGGTGGAAACAAATAGTCTCTGCCTGCCTACTCCTTTGCGGGGAAGGAGGCGGGATTACATGTTTAGTTTAGTCAGAGGTTGTTGACGCCTTACAAAATGTATGACAGCTTATAAATAACTATTATCTACATCCATATCATAAATTCCCTATAAATGTTCAGAAGCGATAAGCAAATAGAAACATGTATCTGTGGCTGCCTTATGATTATGATGCAGCCATGTTTACATTAAAGTATCGAAATCGATACTTTGATTACACTTTAGTTTTTAACGTCCTAACAAAATAATCATACTTATTTAGTTTTGATTGTCGAATTAGCTTATTTGTAATTTAATTCAATGTGAAATTCTTGTTTTAAATTTTTTTCTGAATTTCGAGTATTATGAATGATCACTTGATCAGAGATTCGGAATCGACTCGAGTCTAGATTGTTTATGAATTTAAAAAAATATATAAATGTCAGTCATTTGTTTCGAATTGGAACTGTCAAAGATCAGAAAATAAAGTTTACCGTATTTTGTGATGTGACATATCTGGTGAAAAACGAGTAATAACGGGGACTTATGATATGCATGTAAAAAAATTATGTATGCGACTGTACATAATTAGGAAATAGGAAAACGCTCGTGTAATCTTATTATGAAACGAACCGGAAATGCCTCTCATGAGGCACCAGTCACATATCGCACTCTTCGATCAAGAGTATATTATTAAAAATAATCTGCCATTGTCATTTAGACCTTCCTGAAAGTGAATAAAGTCTAAATTAAAACGGGGTATTATTTTGAGTTGATGTAGGTGGGTGAACCAACTTTTTAGTGCCAACCGTTGCTAATGTTGCCATGGTTACACAAATTTTGTCCCTTGGACAACCTAAGCATTTTTCAATGAAACAGTATGAAGTACCACTTTGACAACCGGGGACAGAGTAAACAACACAATAAAGTTGATTCACCCACATACTCTTAATTTAGAAGTGCGATATGTAAGTAGTATATTGGTACCGTGCCGTGGCGTAATGTGGGCGTGTTTGTCGCAGAGCGGGCGCAGCCAGCTGGCGCTGCGCACGCGCCTAAAGCGCATCAACCACCGCGACATGGTGTTCCTGCTGGAGCAGGAACGCGAAACGGCGCACTCGCCGCTCATCTACCGCAGCTACCTCAAGTGACCGCCCAACCACCACCAATCACTTACTTATACTGCAACACTCCTTTATTTTAGGATTACCCCTGTATGTAAGGGTCACACACAGCAAAAGAAACAAAAGTTCTCTCCTGTGGATATAAAATTAGCTACTCCGAGTCAGCAAACTTAAGATTTATTTAAATAGGTCTAAAGTTGGCCAGGCTTTCCACACGCTGATGACTTGACTAAAAAATATTGGCTATAGACCCTTAACTTTTACCATGTCCACAGGAGAGACGCGAACAAAAAAATTTGTATGACCCATAAATCCGATAAATTCAATCGGTTCGTTAAAAACTAGGGACAGTTGCAATTTAAAAACGAGATAATTATATCAAAACAGTCTAATAGTAACTGAATTGTGAGATTGTATGCAATGAAATGACGAAGGCACTATAATACATAAAGTGTTATGCCGTTAATTGTTTGTTAAGTGAACGTTCAAATGTGTGCTAGGTTATGTATGCAGTCTGATACTGTGATAAAAATTATAATTCGTATTGAAACCTTCTTGACAAGTTGAAATATTTTTTCGATAGGACTAAAATGGAGAATCAAGTTGTATTATATAAGTTGAACAATGAAATCCAAGATCAGTACTTAATGTACTTTACATATAAAAAAATAATGTCAATATCATGGTAAAATAATATAATATAGCAAGACTCTGGTCATATTTAATCATGAATTGAAGCATTCATATTATAATCTTAACTAGCAACTTTTCATGTAACAGCGTATTAGAGCTTAGCATGTTTTTTTTTCAAACATAAGCATACAAGTAAATAAGTTAATTTCATGAAATATCGTAATTTCCGTCAATAACGTGGTTACGCACGTTTTTTAACAATAACTAGTTGTGTAGATAATTAATTAGTATGTATGACTCTTGTAAATAGTGATGTATGTGTACATAATATATTTTTCATTAATATCTACTCGTTGTTTATTAATCTAACTATAAATTTTATCAATCGTTTTAATAGTCTGTTCACTGATCATCAAGGGTCGGAAAAACTTCCGTCATTTCAATAGTACATTACTGCAGATGCCGGGAAGTAAGGGGTTGCCGGCCGAGTAAGTTTGACATTCCATTACATTCCCGCCGAGGTATGTATAGATAGTGCTTTTCTCAAACATGCAAGGAAATAAATTTGGAAAAAACTCCAAAAAATTAAAGGTTTATTTCTAGAGAAATACAAGTAAACTAGATAAAAATATAACTAACATATTTATTACTATTTATTTAAATCCATTTCCAACTCAGATTTAATAGAAAACAAATAATTCATAATTTTTTTTTCATAAGCGTATTGGCAGTTTGTCATAATGAACCAAATCGCAAATATTGCTTATAGTTTTTTTAATGGCTATGCTTGGCTAAATGCCATGATGCCATAGACCTATAAACGTCATGGTGCTGTGTCACATGAAACAATAGACGATCGCTTTCCCGGCCAAGGCCTGCAATTCTGTATGAAAATACATTACATATCACTTGTCTAACCGCGCCCGCAAAGTGATACGTCCCGGCTTTGATCAATTATAACTGTAGATCCACAGTCGCGCGCCCGAATATGTCCGAGCCAAATGAGCGCTACTTTGATAAAAGTGGCCTTCGTTTTTATCACTACGTTGTTGTCAATGCAAGCGTAACGATGTCCACGTGCGTCTTTAAAAAGTGCCCCGATTTTGAAACATTCTTCTGCTGCGCTCCTATTGGTGTTAGCGTGATGATATATAGCCTTCCTCGATAAATGGGCTATCTAACACAAAGAATTTTTCAAATAGGAGCAGTAGTTCCTGAGATTAGCGCGTTCAAACAAACAATCAAACAAACTCTTCAGCTTTATAATATTAGTATAGATTATCTCGAAAAGTTAAACATTTGGAGTAAAGAAAATTAGCTTTAAAATTATCTAAATGACCTCCCCATTCATCCTGTAAAGTATTAGCGTTAACCTTAATTTCACCCTATTTTTTTATTGCATTAATTGACAAAAACTTTTTATAAAGAAAGTCCTCTCCTAAAGTCCGAATGCATTCTTTGTTCTACAACATAATTTCGTCCGTCAAAGCAGCGTCAAACTCGTCAAAGCAATCTTACAACATCACCTTCAATGTAGCAAGTGAAATTAATCCCTCTGCCGTTTCTGATAAGGCTTACATTCATATCTGAGTTTAACTACCAAACGTATGTGAAATTGTCAAGTTTAGCTGTCAAGTGTCAAGCGTTGTGGAGTTTTGCCGCTACCGAAATTCGACTGTAATGAAGTAAAGACTAGGTTCAAATTTCGTCACGTATACTTCAATTCGTTTGTGTGGTGGGATCAGTTTTCTCTACGCAAACGTAATAGTATTTTTCTCAAACATGCTATGAAATATTGACGTTATGTTCCTTATAATACGCCACGAACTGTCACGTTGCAGGTGCGCCTAGACGAGAGGTCAATAATGGAATTTCATACAACATTGCTGGCCTTGGCCAGCAAAGTGATCGTCTATTGTTTTATGTGACACAGCACCATGACGTTTAATAGGTCGACGTGGTCGACGTGGATGGATGGATGGATGGATGGAAGGATGGATGGATGGATGGATGGATGGATGGACGGACGGATGGACGGACGGTCGGAAGGACGGACGGACGGACGGACAGATGGATGGATGTTGATGGATGGATGGATGGATGGATGTTGATGGATGTTGATGGATGTTGATAGATGTTGATGGATATTGGTTGATGGATGTTGATGGATGTTGGTTGATGGATGTTGATGGATGTTGATGGATGGATGGATGGATGGATGTTGTTGGATGTTGATGGATGTTGATGTATGTTGATGGATGTTGATGGATGTTGATGGATGTTGATGGATGTTGGTTGATGGATGTTGATGGATATTGATGGATGTTGATGGATGTTAATGGATGTTGGTTGATGGATGTTGATGGATGTTGATGGATGAATGGATGGATGGATGTTCATGGATGTTGATGGATGTTGATGGATGTTGGTTGATGGATGTTGATGGATGTTGATGGATGTTGATGGATGTTGATGGATGTTGATGGATATTGATGGCTGTTGATGGATGTTGATGGATGTTGGTTGATGGATGTTGATGGATATTGATGGCTGTTGATGGATGTTGATGGATGTTGGTTGATGGATATTGATGGATGTTGATGGATGTTGATGGATGTTGGATGATGGATGTTGATGGATGGATGTTGTTGGATGTTGATGGATGTTGATGTATGTTGATGGATGTTGATGGATGTTGATGGATGTTGATGGATGTTGGTTGATGGATGTTGATGGATATTGATGGATGTTGATGGATGTTAATGGATGTTGGTTGATGGATGTTGATGGATGTTGATGGATGGATGGATGGATGGATGTTGTTGGATGTTGATGGATGTTGATGTATGTTGATGGATGTTGATGGATGTTGATGGATGTTGATGGATGTTGGTTGATGGATGTTGATGGATATTGATGGATGTTGATGGATGTTAATGGATGTTGGTTGATGGATGTTGATGGATGTTGATGGATGAATGGATGGATGGATGTTCATGGATGTTGATGGATGTTGATGGATGTTGGTTGATGGATGTTGATGGATGTTGATGGATGTTGTTGGATGTTGATGGATGTTGATGGATGTTGATGGATATTGATGGCTGTTGATGGATGTTGATGGATGTTGGTTGATGGATGTTGATGGATATTGATGGCTGTTGATGGATGTTGATGGATGTTGGTTGATGGATATTGATGGATGTTGATGGATGTTGATGGATGTTGGATGATGGATGTTGATGGATGGATGTTGTTGGATGTTGATGGATGTTGATGTATGTTGATGGATGTTGATGGCTGTTGATGGATGTTGATGGATATTGGTTGATGGATGTTGATGGATGTTGGTTGATGGATGTTGATGGATGTTGATGGATGGATGGATGGATGGATGTTGTTGGATGTTGATGGATGTTGATGTATGTTGATGGATGTTGATGGATGTTGATGGATGTTGATGGATGTTGGTTGATGGATGTTGATGGATATTGATGGATGTTGATGGATGTTAATGGATGTTGGTTGATGGATGTTGATGGATGTTGATGGATGAATGGATGGATGGATGTTCATGGATGTTGATGGATGTTGATGGATGTTGGTTGATGGATGTTGATGGATGTTGATGGATGTTGTTGGATGTTGATGGATGTTGATGGATGTTGATGGATATTGATGGCTGTTGATGGATGTTGATGGATGTTGGTTGATGGATGTTGATGGATATTGATGGCTGTTGATGGATGTTGATGGATGTTGGTTGATGGATATTGATGGATGTTGATGGATGTTGATGGATGTTGGATGATGGATGTTGATGGATGTTGATGGATGTTGATGATGTTGTTGGTGATGGTGATGATGATGGCGGTGATGATGGTGGTGATGATGATGATGCATTTTTGAGAAAAACTTTATACAAGCCTTGGCCACGAACAGGGATTGCCGGCCTCGTATCTCTAGATGGCCTCGTTGACACTCGGCCATCTATAACTACTCGGCCGGCAATCCCCTATTTCGCGGCCGCTGCAGTAATGTACTATTATGCAACGGTTGTATAAGTGAGATCTTAAAAGGCGAGTGACGTGAGTTGCGATATGAGCGAATGCGAGTATCGCAATGGAAGACGGCACGAGCCGTTAAGACCAAATTATACACCGTCGCATACAATATTTTTACTACGACTCGACTCTACTGGTACAGTAGGGTAAAAATGGGGTACAGTCGGGTACAGCAGGGTAAAAAAGGATGCAGTAGGGTACAGTAGGGTACAGTCGGGTGAAATAGGGTACAGTCGGGTACAGTAGGGTAAAATAGGGTACAGAAGGGTAAAATATTTACCCTACTACCCTACCCTATTTTACCCTACTGTCCCGACTGTACCCTATTTTACCCTACTGTACCCGACTGTACCCTATTTTACCCTACTGTACCCAACTGTGCCCTATTTTACCCTACTGTACCTGACTGTACCCGACTGTACCCTACTGTACCCTACTGTACCCTATTTTACCCTACTGTACCCGACTGTACCCTATTTTACCCTACTGTACCCGACTGTACCCTATTTTACCCTACTGTACCCGACTGTACCCACTGTACCCTATTTTACCCTACTGTACCCAACTGTACCCTATTTTACCCTACTGTACCCGACTGTACCCTACTGTACCCTATTTTACCCTACTGTACCCGACTGTACTCTACTGTACCCTATTTTACCCTACTGTACCCGACTGTACCCTACTGTACCCGACTGTACCTTACTGTACCCTATTTTACCCTACTGTACCCGACTGTACCCTATTTTACTCTACTGCACCCGACTGTACCCAACTGTACCCTATTTTACCCTACTGTACCCGACTGTACTCTACTGTACCCTATTTTACCCTACTGTACCCGACTGTACCCTACTGTACCCTATTTTACCCTACTGTACCCGACTGTACCCTATTTTACCCTACTGTACCCTATTTTACCCTACTGTACCCGACTGTACCCTACTGTACCCGACAGTACTCTACTGTAGCCTATTTTACCCTACTGTACCCGACTGTACCCTATTTTACTCTACTGCACCCGACTGTACCCAACTGTACCCTATTTTACCCTACTGTACCAGACTGTACTCTACTGTACCCTATTTTACCCTACTGTACCCGACTGTACCCTACTGTACCCTATTTTACCCTACTGTACCCGACTGTACCCTATTTTACCCTACTGTACCCGACTGTACCCTACTGTACCCGACAGTACTCTACTGTAGCCTATTTTACCCTACTGTACCCGACTGTACCCTAATGTACCCTATTTTACCCTACTGTACCCGACTGTACCCTATTTTACCCTACTGTACCCGACTGTACCCTATTTTACCCTACTGTACCCAACTGTACCCTATTTTACCCTACTGTACCCGACTGTACCCTATTTTACCCTACTGTACCCGACTGTACCCGACTGTACCCTACTGTACCCTATTTTATCCTACTGTACCCGATTGTACACTACTTTACTCAACTCAGCAGGTCTAAACTGGGCTTTAGTGTTGAGTGTACCCTACATTTAATATTATGTGGCAGCTAGGTGTATCGTAATAACGACATTACGACACAAGTGCTGTTATGGCGAATAGATTAAGTATAGACTTTCTGAAGTCATATTATCTATGTTCTTATACAGGGTTATTTGTAATTCACTGACATCCTCTTAACCCTGAATTCCTATCACTCAAACAAATGTTTTTTGTTTTACGACTTTTTTAAATGAAGCACTTTTTTCCCATACAAATACACAGAGTATCGTAAAAATAACAGGTAATCTCAAATTTTCAAAACTTTATTACACCAAAAATATTAAGTTATGACAAAAGCCGTAAAACAAAAAACATTTGTTTAAGTGGTAGGAGTTTAGGGTTAAAAGGATGCTAGTGAATTACAAATAACCCTGTATATTTGTTCGCGACCATGTAAAAACCAGATAAAAGTACAGGAGTAGGAAAATATATCTATCTATACATATAATAAATCTGTAACAAGTCAGTGTCTGTACATTGAAGATATTTGAGAAAAACTGTCACTAGGGCTATTTATTAGCGCAATAGAACCCAAAACAATGATTTTTAGAATTATTGTCTGTTTGTCTGTTTGTCTGTTTGTCTGTCTGTGCGTTTGTGCGCGCTAATCTCAAAAACGGCTTAACCTAGAAGGATGCGGTTTTCATTGATATGTTGGTATTTTCTTGGATTAACATTTAGTGTTTGTTTCATTTGAATCGGTTCACAAATAAGAAAGATACGTCTATTTTAATAATTTATCGAACAGTTTTTAGAAGAATTGACTGACAATCGCTGCTCGCCGGATTTCCCTGAACGTAGTTCCATCTGGAGGGGACGATGTCGCAGTCCACGCGGACGGGAGTCGCGGGCACAGCTATCTATATACTAATATTATAAAGCTGAAGAGTTTGTTTGTTTGTTTGTTTGAACGCGCTAATCTCAGGAACTACTGCTCCGATTTGAAAAATTCTTTCAGTGTTAGATAGCCCACTTATTGAGGAAGGCTATAGGCTATAGGTATATCATCACGCTAACACCAATAGGAGCGGAGCGGAGCGGAAGTATGTTTCAAAATCGGGGGTTTTTGAAGTAAAACTTCTATAGGCACGCTTGACTTGGGAGTTCGGTGGTGAATGTGAACGCGTATTTTTTTTATATCGAGGACCTGAGGAGGGCCATAATTGATGAAAAAGCAAATTGGATTAAAAAATAAGCTGCCCAAATTACTAATTCCACGCGGACAAAGTCGCGGGCAAAAGCTAGTTTTTTACAATACATTTGCACGAAAAATTCACTTTCAAAGGATGTATACATGGCTCGTAAGTTCATTTTACCGCACTAGTGCGATTTTTTTACAGTTTTTTTTTAATTCTCCATTTTAAAAGTTTACAAGCAAAGAGTTTTAAGTGACAAAAATAAAAAAATATCGATTTATACGTAGAAAAATGTATAAATATACAAAACTAAGTAATGAATTTGCAAAATTGATTGTTATTATTATAAACTGTAATTTAATTACCGCAGATTTTAATGATTTCCACCTTTTATTTATTCGAAAAAATCGCAGTGGCTGAACGCGTCGAACCTTTGCCTGATAATTTTAGTTAACCTTATTAAAAACAAAACTTACGCATGCGCATTACGGACGCGCCATTTTTGTAAAACTATGCGTTGTTTTGAGTTGTTGATTATAGTATATGTACAAAAACCAAACAAAATGAGTGATGTTCAAGTGATGAAGTCGACAATTAAATAACATGGCATTAATTCCGCCCGATATTTAAAGTAAGGCGCAAACTGCGCAAAATAATCTTTTGCTACCAATAAGTATCTCGAGTAATTTGTTTTTATTTTACAATTTTGTGTTATTAATTGCCTATTTTCTCAAAAATTTATTTATTTATTTATTTATTTATTTATTGGACCTTCAACAACAAGTATACTCATACATGCGTTATTTTACATAAGCAACTTAAGACTAAGTACCTTATTAATTATAGAAGGACACCGCATGCACAAAATAACAGTAGATTTAACTTAAAGCTAAAAAAAAAAATTATTTTTTATTTTTTACCAAAATCAAAATATTGTTTGCTCCTACACTCGAAACTTAACTAAGCTAACAACTCAAAATAATTTTAAGTATATCGGGTTTATTTCTTGTAAATGTATTGTAAAACGTCGTATGATACACGGTTGGCAAGGTTTTACAAACTCGTGACGATGAAAACCCTCGCCGTGCGGCTCGGGATTATCACTCGTCAACTCATTTGTAAAACCATACTTACCAACCTTGTATCACAAATAACTATTTTAAGTGTCAAGCGTTATGGAGTTTTGCCGCTACCGAAATTCAACTGTAATTAAGTGAAGACTAGGTTCAAATTTCGTCACTTATTCTTGTAATTACTTTGTGTAGGTGATGATTTTATTTGTTACGCAAACAAATAAATAGTTCGGACATTCTTTGAAGGGGATTTTGTTCGGCAATGTGTATCTTCAGTTATAATTTATAATTGATCAAAGCGTCCCAGCCTATTATTTGGAACGTAAGGTTAACATTTCATTGCATCTTTGAGGAAAAAACCTGTTTAAACTAAAAATATATCTGTTCGAATAGGAGACTGTAACAGAGTTGGACTCTCACATAAACGTAGAAAAAATAAAGGAATAACTAAATATTCCCATACCAAATTATTGCCATAGTTAAGTATGTATTTCACATTAAATCATGTGTCCGTCACGTAGAAAGTGGCGTCCTCATTTTATTTCTGTTTTATTACGTGGGAGACCAGGTTAGGTGGTGAGTTGTTCCGATAAATCCATTGGGATATCCATCTCGAATTTTCGTCGTCAAGCAACCCTTGCTGACCATCCACAAACATTCTTCTCTCGTTGTACAGTAGACTGCAAAAATATGTATCCACTCTAATAATGTGAGAAGATTATACATCTTTTTGTAGTTGACTGTAATTGGAGCAGTAGGTAAATAGTAATGATTTTACTGCATCTATCTTCATCGGACCAAGTTGTCTAATGAAATACTACAGCACACGGGTTCAAAGAATGTCCGAACTATTTATAGGGTTATAAAAGCGTGTAAAAAAAGTAGCTTGAACGGAGAAGTAGCATTTTGATCCCTGTAGTTGGGGAGCAAAAGCCACTTTTCCGAATGTAAGGTGTGAAAAAATTATTTCGTAAGTATGAAATGTGACTAAACACATTGAAATAGTGATGTGGAGGAGCGGGCCATGTTATCGTAGTTTATCTCTACTGTAGAAGCCCATAAGCTGGTAAGAAATGTAAGTTTTCAAATTCGATCATCGTTATTGGCCGAAATGCGATTCATACATTTACCGATGAAGACTTCTATCATCAGGATAACGCTTATTAACTTGTTTTCTGATTTGATTATAGAAGTTATTTTTTTAAACATGAAAAAGCAATAATTTTAAATATAAGTCAAACCCAACACGGTTTGCGAGCTGTAAATCAATCATTTCCTGGGATAGGATAGGTCATTTGAGACTAAAAGCTTTTTACTAAACCTAAAATGTGATATTCTGGTAGGTAATTAGTAGGTCTATCAGCCCCTAACGGGTTATCGTCGGTTTCTGGGACATCCTGTATACCTGTTAGACGGATTTTCACGGACCCGAGTTAACTATATGTATAACTCCGGGCTAAGTGCTAATCCAGAGTGTTAAAATGTATGGAACTATCAGCCATCATATCACAGAGTTCACTATTAAATGTTTTAACCCCAGACCGTGCAAACGGCCCTTATTATGTAATTATTGGCCAGTGGCTCAATGGCGCATAAGATAAATATTCGAATTGTCACTGGAGCAGTGAGAGCCTGATTAGAGGTGTTTATTTGTAGTAGGGAGATTATCTCTGGAACTACTGAACCCATTCCAACAATAGGTATTGGTACCTATATTGTAGGAATGAGTTCAGTGGTTACCATAATTTAATAAGACAAAATTTCAGAAGAAAATTTGTATAATAGGTACTTTAATCTTACATGTATTAGCACTTTAGGAAATACATACATTATGATTGTAATAATATAAAATAAAATTTTAAATACACTTATATGTTAATCCAGCAGGGTACCATCATCTTCCGATAAATCCTGAAATAAAAAATCAACATTAAAAAGAAAGTCTAATAATAAAAACAAACATATTGAACATTTTAAGTATGGTGATAATTACAGAGGTACTATCGCCCCAAGCGCCAGATAACCACCTTAAAGGCCCAGTTTGCGTGCAGTGGCTAGACATCTGTCCATAACAATCCATAGCAATAAACATCAACGGCTGCAAGCAAATTTGTTTTGAAAATGGGTATCTGGCGTCTGGGGCGATGGTACTTATTTATAAATATGGTGGCTGAAAATCAAATTTTGTATTCAAATGTGTCATCCGGAAAAGTCTTGCAAAAAGCTTTATGTTTGGGGAACGAAAGGTTATACTCTGGATCAAAACAAAATTATACATAGGTATTGCACAAAAAAAATAGCGACTTACATGTGTCTATCATTAATTAGCTGGGTACTGATATTGACCGAGCGAATAGTGCTCAACAAGGTACTGATGGCAAAACAAGCGCTTAGTGAATGAATAAAGTAACCTTTTTACACAACTGATTGCATTTATAGTGAAAATAAACGGATCACTCACGTCTTAAAACGAGTTTAACTCATCATTTGACAATGACAATAAAAGTGAAGATGAAAACGGGGGTAGTTGTGTGTTGCTGTCAATTGCGTCGAGTAGCCGCGCGACTAGGGCGGTAGCGCGCAGTGAGCGTTTGGCAGCCGCCGTGACGTGTGACTCCGACAAGAAGGGCTACGAATTAGCCCGAAAAATGTCGAGTTAAACTCGTTTTAAGACGTGAGTGATCCGTATATTTTCACTATGAGCGAGTCTTACGGTAGTTTCGTGTTTAAAGTGATTGCATTTAATTCTTGACATGAACAAGTAGGTATATATGTGACAATCCATTAGCAGAACTTTTATACCAAAATATTAAAAATGTAAATAATTATACTAGGGAAATAGGTCAATCTGTGTGAATCGTCCCGCGAAAAAAAAAATATTAAAAACTTCCGCTGTTTTTTTTTTGTTTGATAAATAATAAAAACCGATATGAGAGAAGCAGGCGAGAATGTTACACAGCATTACAATATTTGTCTTAATTAGATTCCGTACTGCCCACTTAAGTAAGACCAAGATATTTGAAGGCAGTACGGAATCCTCGGTGCATGTATCACGGCTTACAAATTCGGTCTAATTTATCTGGGAGCACGGTGGTGCCCCCGCCAAGTCGAGCAGCACAAAGGCATATGTATTTTCGTCATCTACATTGCCGATTATTTTTACACTGGGAGTATTAATAGTGATTTATGTATGTATAGTATAACTTACAAAAACCAAAATCTAGCAAAATCTTTGATATTATATTTCACACGGTTATTTCTTTTTCTGTTTCTTAGGGGCTGTTTCACCACTTTTCTTAAAGTTCGGATTAGCTTAATCATAACCTTATTTGACAGATGGAATTAAAATGTCTGTTTCACCAGTTTCGATTAGCGCTAAGTGACGGACAAACTGTTTCTTAATTTGACCATCAGATCAGGAGGCATTTAGCATTGTTATCCGTTACATAACTTTTAAATTAGTTAGTTTATTTTTTTGTGGCCATGGTTGGAGAGCCCTTCAGCCGGTTTCAGAAAAATAAATCAAAGTATTTTTTTATTTTTTAAAGAAAGAGGTCATGCTAAATTGCATAAAATAATTTAAATATCAAGATTTGAATAAAAAAATGTAGGTACACTTTTAGTATGTAAAAATAAATCCAAAATTTCGTAATATTTTTTAACAACAAACTTTTTTTCAGTGGCTCAATCGTTTGTTCTACCTGAACTTGTATGTCGCCATTAAAAAAAAGTTTATCTGTCAAATGGTTTGGCGCCACTTTTCGATTCGTTTTACGTGATTTTATTTTTCTTTGTTATTGTTAACAAAGTATCGTAAATAAATACCGTTTTTGGATCAATTATAATGTTACGTATTTGTTTATGCAAAAAAAATAGATGTATTCAAAAATTATATAGTTAACCATTTCATTTGCTTTAATAATGAGTGACTCTTTGAACGAAAGTGTGCGAACAGGAACGCGTGGTCGTGAAATGCGACGTTGCCATTCCGACTTTTTGTTAAACCCACGATTAGTTAAGTGGTACTTAGTTTGCACAGGACCGGAGTGGTGAAACTGAAAAAACACTAGCTGACAGATTTGTCCAGTACTTAGTTTATTCATTGGTTACGTAACCAGCAGTTTGACAATAAGGTGGTGAAACACCCCCTTAATGTACCTACTTTTAGTTCAGGATAGTTGTACATAAATAATTAAATTATAAGTGTTTTTTCCTAATTAAAAGAAAATTATATAAAAAAATACACACTATGTGCTACTTGAATCGGGTATTTCAGAAACAAGTCATATTGTTTTCCCAAATGAGTTTATTACGTCATTGTGTTCTTTTAAGATAACCTCACATGTCCGCCAAAAACCACGCAAGTCACTGCGATATCAAAGGAGCAGCGTCAAGTCCATAATCACATGTATTAGTAGAGAAACCCCGTAAGTCACTGATTAATGGGATTTCTGCAGTACATTATTTTTAATTTCATAGTTTTACTGACTGGCAACACATGCTATCGATTGATTCTATGGGCAAGAAAGTCGCTAAAGACAAAAAGATCACATTTTAAATCAGTCTAGATATAGATTTTTCCACTATAATGAAGGACAAGATGGAGTAGTGACTGCAAGTGAATATATTGGCGGCTTTGTGTCACATTCTTTTATGCTTAGGAAAGCATGTAGGGCCAATTTTGCGCTGTCCACAAAGCCTGCGTATGTCCGGATAAGGCCTGTAAGGATCTAAAAAAACTTGAGACTTACCTCAAGAACGAAAAGTCATTATATTATACATATGATAAAATATATGAGTGGCCAGTTACCGAACGCAAAAACATTGTGGATTATGCCCATTGTTGAATGTATTGTGTATTTTGGTCCATATTACAAATTATTAATATAGAAAATAAATAAATCAAACCATGTTTTTCTTTTCTTTTCATGTATTTCAGAAACCCCATAAGTCAAAGAAATTTGAAGTGATTTTTCAGACACTAAAACAAGAAATTTTTTTTTTTAAATATCCTATTGTATTAATATTAATACTTGAACTTTGCGGATGTTACTTACTTTGTAAAGTCAGTCTAAAAAAATTTTATACTTATAGAAAAACAGTTTTTTGCTTCTCCTGGTAAATTGGCTTTGCTTGACTTATGGCGTTTCTGAAATACCCGATTCATTTAAAGGGTACATTTCTATTGAATTTTATCAGTGTGGACTGGTGCATGTCTATGATAAGTTATTCTGCTCAGTGATAGCCACATCTACTATGAACAGCTCGGGCCGAAGATGTCGAAAAGAACCTTAATATGACTGAAAGAAATGTTTATGTACAAAAAACAATCAGTGAAGCAGTAAGAACCGTTAAGTGATCTGTTTTCTAATAAAGTATTATAATTATAAGTAAGGTAATACATAGAGTTGAAAATTCTATAAGGCTATATGCATATCATATTTATCAAATTATCTACCCTTAAATTTTATAACCGTAATACACCAACTTGGCATTACTTAAGTTATTGAAATGAAATTAAGTTACTTCATATACCAATTCATAAATTTATCCACAAAAACTGTTAATATATCATTTATCAAGAAGCGTAACTTTGGTGCCGGTGACAGACGTATGACGTCAAGCTACATACAGAGTATTTTATTATAAAACTTTTTACTTTACGAGTACTGATATAATCCATGTCAGATTTACCGTAGTCAATTTTCATGGATGGGTTTGGGATTGCTTTTGCCATAAAAGATAAAGACAGGTTGAACTTCAACAATATTTGCTCCGGTTATGAGGATTATGAGCAGTACGACGCCAATTTTTATAACTGGCGGGAGATTCGAGAGTTATATTGCCCTGAATTTACACGCGAAATGTATGTATATACATATAAAAAAGAAAATGCGATATTATGTTTAAATTTTAAGCGTTCTGCATACTTCGACATTCAACGAAACATTAAATTAAATTTTGTCTAAATTATTAGGAATTATTGGAGTTTTGTTTTAAAAACATCCTGTATACACCAAAGCTTCGCTCCCTGATTTGATTATAATATTGGAAAACCAAAGGCAGTCATAATATTTTTGGTCTGGATTTTTGATCCCTAGTTTACCAGGATTTACTTAAATTTTTCGCTACTAAACAATTGACTACTCATACATTACAACATCACATCTATCATGCGGCAGTCGCGTTAGGCGTGCAATTATAAATTATAATATACATAAAGTTACTTTATTTACTACACACTGATCCCTATGTTACCGTATTGTTACTGTAGCTAATATTATAAAGCGTTTAATAAAACTATGTTAACAATGAACAGAATGTATTTTAAAAACGTCTAAGCTACAACAATTCCAAAACATATTCAAATCATTGGTGTATTTGTTATCGTAATATAACCGAAATAAAAATCTATTATTTGATTTTTTCTATTTAATTAATTACTCAATGTTTACTGTACTATAAACGCACATTTAGCAAACTTCATTTGGTCTCCAGGTTTCCTATTAATTGCACTATTTTATCATCATTACGTTACGCTGGAAGGGGATAAGTACTTAAGCGTTCTACAGCTACACTTACATAAACAAATACTCTAAAATCAACGGTACGTTTTACCTTCTATCGATATATCCATTTGTTTACGTTAAATGCAAACAAGAGAAGTAAAAGTTACTTGAGGTATTACGTTACATACTACAATTCCTTACTAATTCAAATATGATTTTACCATTACATATATACGGTATGTACAAATACCTATCTAAGGCTGCGTATCCACCGGAGCTGTGCGAGGATGCGTTGCGAGGGATGTGTTTGTCATGAACCAATAGAAACACTTCATTTAAAAGGTCCCAAGTGAATGATGTGTTTCTATTGGTTCATGACAAACACATCCCTCGAAACGCATCCTCGCACATCTCTGGTGGAAACGCAGCCTAATGGGGGCGCTGGTGAGACTGAAATTAATTACATAATTATTTTGGCTGTCATTTTCAACTTGTGTGGGTGAGTTTTGAAGATGTTTGTTTTATATATCTAGGATATATTTTGCATAGCTCGCTCGCTCTTTGCTTTTCCCGCCGGCACGCGGCACGGAAGCGGCTTAAGGTCCGAACAGACACTCACCAGACTGTCGCCGTCTTCCAGCGCGATGCCATCGATCTCTTTCTCGATCTCGTCCATCATGTCAAGCGATTCCCTGTGGGGATGGCTCTCTGCCGCTACCGGTAAAATACTAAAAGGAAAACGAAATAATCACATAGTCACACTGTAGTAATACTGTATCCAAAGATATGGCTATGATCAGAGATCGGAATTTTCACGGCAAAATATAAGACTGTCGCAATCAAGCTAGTGTTAGAACCAAAAAGCAAGAAAGAGTTATAAATTACTTAATATGATAATGATAAAGTATAGTTAAGGTTTAGATGGAATAACAAATAAGTATAAAACAATCCCGTAATTTACCACTTCTTTTGCATATTATAAATTAACTGTGCAAATGATTATAAAATAATGTACCTAAATATATCGGCATGACTTTTTTCTATATAATAATAGTCGATATCGATAAAAAAATGGTTCTAACACTAGCTTGATTGTGCAGTCTTATGTTTTGCCGTGAAAATTCCGATCTCTGGCTATGATCTACAACCGTCATCACAAAATAAACAGAAATTGTAGACACCATTCGTATACATTGATCATAATAACCATTAAAGCAAGGGTCTTCAACCTTTTTGAAGTCAAGGGCCTAGTATACTCAGATATTGGTTCGGTGGGCCGCAACATAATAAAAACTATTTTATTTATTATTATTATTATTATTTATTTAATTTGTAGACATGTGAATTTTATTTTGTCAATACAATGTCGGGCCGCTATGGACGCAACCGCGGGCCGCCCGTTGAAGTCCCTTGCAATAAAGAGACTGCAGACATACCTGTCTCTTGAAGGCCCCGGATTTAATTTAGCCAATTTATCGTCATCGTTGTCGGGGAGCGGATCAGGCTTGCTACTCCGGTCGGAAGGCTTCCACTTGTCGAGTTTTTCCGCCACGACCTTCTCCTCGGCAAGATTGCGGTCTATGTTGCATAATTTGGAGTTCGTTGGAATATTGGATAGCAGGGAACTGTTTTCGAATCCAAACTCTTTTTGAAATCGCTCCAACTCTAGAGATTCCTGTTTGGGAAAATAAGCGGTTACAATCGGCAATCAGCTGTAATTTTAAATTTTAGGTAAGTTTAAGAACCAAAGATAAATCTACGAAAACGTTACAACCGTTTCATCCCCCATATAAATAAACAAATATACTAGAAATTCTCGTTTAAATGCATTAGATATGTGTACCGCAAACTCAGGAAACAAATTTTCATAATTTTCAGGATCAGCAAGGGACTGGCCGGAACGTTTATTTGTGGCTCCAAGTGATTCTCGCCACATTTTCACCACCTCGCACATCTTCGATGGAATGTAAGACCTGAAACATCATCAGAAATCCCTGTTCAACTATTCAATATCGTAAACTCAATATTTTTAGTACAATCAAGGATGATATAGACTGGATTGGCAGTCGCCATAGTACGGATCGGCCGCGGTTTTTGTAGTTCGATTATTAAATATAGATGGCGCTGAAATATAGCCAGAGGCTTTGAAGGCAAAAAAATAAGACTACAGATGTTTCATATTACTACAAATGTATTATTTTTCAAAAATATTGCATAATAAAACATTTGTAGTAATGTGAAACATCTGTAGTCTTATTTTTTTGCCTCCAAAGCCTCTGGCTATATTTCAGCGCCAACTAGATTTAATAATCGAACTACAAAAACCGCGGCCGATCCGTACTATGGCGACTGCCAATCCAGTCTATATCATCCTTGGTACAATACATAGACTTAAGAAATAGGTTACAATTTCAATAAATTACAATTTGGCTCAAACTTTGCGGTTGACTGTTTAATGGTTTGCAAGCTAAGACCTTTCACTTCAAGGATTAAGGCGTTTTCAAATTACATTATTTTCAACTCAAGTCAATAATTATGCACAACATAAATAATATTGTGTTACATTAGACGAAGAATTTGGTAGTATGGTCAACAACTTTAACTGCAAAACGCCTATACTCGTATATCCTGATTTGCATTACACGGCTACATTAACATTACCAAGAATGGCAAGTTGCTCAACAATTAAAGTTGTTGACCGTCCAAGGTATCTATGGCTAGTAAAATTGACAATTGGGACTGTGGGTCTGTGTGTATGAGTGACCTGGCGAAGAAGGCAGCCTCGGGCAGTTTGTTGCGTGCGAGCAGCAGCTGCAGACAAGCCTCGGGCCGGTTGAGCGTGAAATGCGCCACAAACGCAATGTTATCGTCGCCATTAGCCGCCGACAGGGTCGCCACCTCCTCTAGAAGCTTCTCGTCACCTGAACGGTATAAACATTAAACGGTTGTGGTTAAAGTACGACCTGTGATTATCGACCCGGAATGAATGACAAAAATTAACGACCTGATAATTCAAATCCCCATGTAAATTCCATAATGCCCGCCTTCCACTGCGTGCGGAACAAGCTTCATACGAAGTCCCTTAACTCGCAATTGCAAGCTGCATATAAGTGCTTCCACTTCCACCGAATAAGAGTGGGCGGAGCGGATCAAACGAGTTCAGAGAGTCACAAAAGAAAGTGGTCCTAATTTTCATACAAGCACTTCCATTGCAACCGAGTAAGCGATGCGGACTGAACGAATTAAAAAAAAAGATACATACAGACGAATATTATAACCTCCTCCTTTTTTTTTAAGTCAGTTAAAAATGGGTCTGCTCTCTGCTGTGTCATGGTCATGGCGTCGCACGCTAGTTTTGAACGGACTCCGCTCATCCCGTCTCATCCCATTTTCCGCTTTGCTCGTTTCGCAAAGTCCGCTGGCAGTGGAAGGCAAATGATGAAACTCTTTTAGTGGAAGTGCACTACTAATTTACTCCGGACCACCCAGCCGTTACCTCCATTTCCGCTCATTACCCTTTTTCAGTGGAAGGCGGGCATAAGGGTTTGAATTATCTTATCAGGTTGTGCATTATTGCCGTTCATTCGGGGTACTGAGTAGTACACTAACCGCACCCCATAGCATTACCACTTCCCTAGCAAAACAAACTAAAGTTTATTTTCAAAACTTTTTACTTAAGTAGGTATTCCATTGAAAAGCAAACTTTTGTGGTAAAATAACTTTAAGAGAAAAAATGTCAAGTGGTAAAGATATTCGTTGTTTCAGGTGCCAGTGTTTGTTCTCGGCGCATGCATATTTTACTACCCGACTGCCGAAGGAGCTGGGTTATGTTTTCGAGCGTGCGTATTGCTGCAACGGCTCAATGGATTTTAATTTAAAGTGTGAGGTGTCATTAGATTCTTCTCGTGAGAATGACATAGAGTATTTTCCCGGAATTCCCGTAAGAACGGGAATTACACAGAAAACACACAAAACATAAAACGAATTTTAAACACGGGGGCCACATTTGGGGTAAATAAGAAAATATTTTTACGCAGTCTGCTTTTTTGTAGGTAGATTTAGATAGATTTAGATATATATTGATTATATAGATTTAGGTAGATTTAGATATATATTGAGGGTAGTCAAGTACAGATTAATAAACAGTTAACTGCCAGCCGCTGTCTTTTAATTACGTATTTCACACTGGCGACGAGTTCGGATTTTTTTTTTCCAATTATCACGCGTGTGCAAGTTACAAGATGCCATACGGAAAAATTGAGTCGTTTGATTTGTGTTCGGGACGATGGTTGACCTACGTGCGTCGTGTGGAGCAGTACATTATGCTCAACGAGATCAAAGATGCACTTAAAGTGGCCACGTTGGTCACGGTGGTGGGTGAACGTACTTATAATCTTATGTGTGACTTGTGTGCACCTGACCAACCGGAAAATAAGTCGTTCACCGATTTAGTGGAAATAGTCAGAAAGCACATTGAACCGCAAACTTCCGAAATCGCAGAAAGACAAATATTTAGGGAAAGGAAACAAAATAGTGGGGAAACCGTGATGGATTTTTTACAACAACTAAAACATTTAGCAATAACATGCAACTTTAAAAACACCTTGGAAGAGAACCTTCGTGATCAATTTGTGATCGGATTAGCGAGTATTGATATGAAATCACGGTTACTCGGAGAAAAAAACTTGACCTACAAAAAAGCGTTGGAGTTAGCTCTTGGACTGGAGGCTGCGGAGAAGCATGTGGAAAAAGTGAGCGGGCGCAATAGTTTCGGAGGCGGGGGCTCGACCGGAGGCTTCGGCAGCAGCGGCGGCGCCGGCGGCGGCGCGAGCGGCGCGGGCGCAGGCGCGGCGGCGGGCGAGGGCCTGCACGCCCTGCGCGGGGCGCGCTCGGCCCCGGCCGCGGCGGCGCCCGCGCCAGACGATTGTTGGCGGTGCGGAAGGCGGCACCGCGCAGATAAGTGTCGTTTTAAGCAGTACACGTGTGACAGATGTCATAGTAAAGGTCATTTAAAAAATATGTGCAAAGTTCCAGAGCAAAAGTTAAAAAATAAAAGACATAATTTTATGGATGAGGAATCGGATAATGAGATGTACAATATAACAGCATTTTCAGCGGGAGATAAACCGTATTTTATTAAAGTTATAATAGGGGAGGTTGTTCTAAATTGTGAGTTAGATACGGGCAGTAAGATCTCCGCAATAAATGAAGAATGCTATAAAAAATTGTTTTCTTCATATCACTTATATAACGATGATATTAAATTATGTTCATATTCAGGCTCACTAATTGAACCGTTGGGGTACATTTTGGTAGAAGCTTGTATTAATGAAACGAAAGAAAATAACTTGCAATTGTATGTAATTAGAAATGGAAACCGCCCGTTACTGGGTAGGTCATGGATTCGGCGTTTCAAAATTAACCAACTTTGCATTAATAACATAGTGCCAGACGAAAAACACTACCACCAGCAGTTCATTAGTGAGCTAAAAAATGATTTTCCAGCCGTTTTTAAGGATACATTAGGAACTTGTAAAAAAGAGATTCGTTTGCAGCTCACAGATAACGAACCGGTTTTTGTCCGCGCGCGTCCGGTACCATTGGCACTGCGTTTGGCAGTGGAGAATGAACTTGCCCGGTTAGAGCGCGAAGGGTCAATTTACCCGGTTGAACATTCGGAATACGGAACTCCAATAGTGCCGGTTATCAAATCCTCCGGTGAAATCCGCATCTGTGGAGACTACAAGTCGACAATAAACCCTAAATTAAAAATGGATCACTATCCGCTACCACGGATAGATGAGTTGTTCGCCGCGTTGAGTGGAGGGGAAGAATATTCCAAGATAGATCTGACCACGGCGTACATGCAGGTTCCTCTTTCCCCAGACTCGCAGGCGTGTACGGCTATTTCAACTCATGTCGGTACATTTGCATTTCGTCGCACTCCTTACGGATTAAGTTGTGTGCCGGAAAAGTTCCAAAAAATTATGGAGGAGACCCTTCGCGGTTTACCAGACACAGTAGTATTTTTAGATGACATATGTATTACGGGTAAAGACAGAAAAACGCATAAAAAAAATCTGCGAGCTGTAATCGAGCGACTAGCGAAAATGGGCCTGACTATAAAAATTGACAAGTGTCAATTTTTACAAAAAAGTGTAGCTTACTTAGGGTTCATTATTGACAAAAATGGGTTGCGCCCTGATGAGTCAAAAATAGAAGCTATTGTGCGTGCCCCAATACCTGAAAATATAACTCAACTGAAAGCTTTTTTAGGTTTAATCAACTACTACGGGAAATTCGTTCCTAATTTAAGTTCGTTGCTTCATCCCTTGTATGTGTTACTTAAAAAAGATCAGGATTGGACATGGAACGAGCACTGTAACAATGCTTTTAAACAGATAAAAAAAATATTAGCGAGCGATACCGTGTTATGTCATTACGAGCAGTCTTTACCGTTAATTTTGTCCGTAGACAGTAGTTCGTACGGAATAGGGGCGGTACTCGCGCATCGCTACCCGGACGGCTCGGAACGTCCGATCAGCTGTGCGTCAAGGACTTTAACAGACACAGAGAAAAATTACAGTCAACTAGATAAGGAAGCTCTAGCGATCGTATACGGAATACAAAAACATCACCAATACCTATTTGGTAGGAGTTTTAGGCTAAAGACAGATCACAAACCACTTGTGTACATTTTTGGACCAAAAGGGGGTATTCCCCAAACGGCAGCTAGCAGGCTGCAACGGTGGGCTGTAAAATTGGCAGCATATGATTTCAATATTGAGTACGTCACTTCAAAGGACAATGGGAACGCAGACGCACTGTCGCGACTCCCATTGTTGTGCGAAAAAAATGAAAACGGCGATAAGTCCGAACTAAATTATCTACATATGGTTAGTGAAATGTTTCCGGTGAGTTCTAAAGATATAGCGTTAGCCTCAAAACAAGATAAATTGTTAAATAGAATTTATGGTTACATTATGTTTGGATGGCCAACTAAATGTGAAAATATAGATGAAATGTGTTTTTACAATAGGCGCGATGAGTTGTATGCAGAGCACGGTTGTATACTATATAAGTATAGAGTAGTGATACCACAAAAATTACAAAAACAAATATTAACGGAGATTCATGATGGACATATGGGTATCGTAAAAATGAAATCGATAGCTAGAAATTTTGTTTACTGGCCTTCCATAGACAAAGATATTGAGGGGTTAGGTCAAAACTGCGATGCTTGTCGTAGTGTGCGTGATGCGCCGCCACGCCATTCCATACATCCATGGGAATTCCCGGCAGGCCCGTGGCAAAGACTCCATGCAGATTTTGCACAGTTAAATGGGAGATATTTTATTATATTAGTTGATGCCTACAGTAAATGGGTTGAAGCAGAGGAAGTACGTAGTACATCAGCGTTTGAGACTTTGAAATTCTTAAGAAATTTGTTTGCAAAGTTTGGGTTGCCGTTGCAACTAGTAACTGATAACGGGCCACCATTTCAAAGTTTTGAATTTAAGGAATTCTGTAAAAGGAACATGATTAGACATACTACGTCTTCCCCCTATAGGCCCCAAGGAAATGGATTAGCAGAAAATTCGGTAAAAACAGTAAAAAAAACATTAAAAAAAGCAATGTATGAAGGAAATGATTTGTCAGTTAGTTTGAGTAGATTTCTGTTGCAATATAGAAATTGCGAGCATTCAACGACTGGGGTAGCTCCCGCAGTAGCGTTACTGGGCCGACGGTTGCGCAGCAGGCTAGACGCACTACGCCCAAGTACTAGGCACACAGTTTGGGCAGCGCAAAATAAGCAGTTAGAAGCAGCAGGGGGTGTCGTTAGGAATTTTGAAATTGGAGACCCAGTGTTAACTCGAGATTATTCGAATAATAAGGATAAGTGGTCAGCGGGACAGGTAGCAGAAAAAACAGGCCCAGTGTCGTATAAAATAACATTAAATAGCGGAAATATTTGTCGCAGACATATTGATCAGCTGTTGCCGAATAGAAATAGCAGATTTTCAACTGTAAATGCCGGCCTTAACGTAGAAAATAATTATGAACCAAAGGCGTTAGTACACCACAACAAGTCAGAAGGCGCCAACGCGGCTGATGTTCCCCTAGAAACCGAGGGTGTGAGCATTGCGACGCCGGCGCCTGCACCTGCGCTGGCGCAGGGGCTGGCACAGCGCGGCACAGACGAGTTGGCAACACCGCTCAGTGACCGCGGCCAGCGGGCCATCCGCAGAGAATTAAAAAAAAAAGGGAGCAGCGTAGACACAACAAAGAGTTTTTAGTTTAACAACATTCTTTGCTTAACACAAACAGTTGAGTTATATTTAAAAAAAAATAGTATTTTTAAGTTTAAGAACTTAAGTCAAATAAGTATAAGTTTTTGTTTAAGAATTTTAGTATGTACTATAATAGGTAAGCACTAAGCAGATTACATACAGCACATTAGTGAATAAATATTTGTTTTGTTTTAAAAAAAAAAAAAAAAAAAAAAAAAAAAAGTACCTAACTAAGTATAATTATAAATAAAACACTATTTTGTAAGACTAAATTGTAATTTTCTTGTTCCTTCTCAAATAAGAAGGGGAGGTAAATGTAGAAGAGAAAAACATTAGTTCCTGTACACGTTAATTGTTTAAGTATATATTCTATATGTTTGAAGCCTTTATGTAGAAGAGAGATGTGTAATGTAGGTAGATTTAGATATATATTGAGGGTAGTCAAGTACAGATTAATAAACAGTTAACTGCCAGCCGCTGTCTTTTAATTACGTATTTCACAGTGGAAGTGCACTACTAATTTACTCCGGACCACCCAGCCGTTACCTCCATTTCCGCTCATTACCCTTTTTCAGTGGAAGGCGGGCATAAGGGTTTGAATTATCTTATCAGGTTGTGCATTATTGCCGTTCATTCGGGGTACTGAGTAGTACACTAACCGCACCCCATAGCATTACCACTTCCCTAGCAAAACAAACTAAAGTTTATTTTCAAAACTTTTTACTTAAGTAGGTATTCCATTGAAAAGCAAACTTTTGTGGTAAAATAACTTTAAGAGAAAAAATGTCAAGTGGTAAAGATATTCGTTGTTTCAGGTGCCAGTGTTTGTTCTCGGCGCATGCATATTTTACTACCCGACTGCCGAAGGAGCTGGGTTATGTTTTCGAGCGTGCGTATTGCTGCAACGGCTCAATGGATTTTAATTTAAAGTGTGAGGTGTCATTAGATTCTTCTCGTGAGAATGACATAGAGTATTTTCCCGGAATTCCCGTAAGAACGGGAATTACACAGAAAACACACAAAACATAAAACGAATTTTAAACACGGGGGCCACATTTGGGGTAAATAAGAAAATATTTTTACGCAGTCTGCTTTTTTTTTCGTTTACATTAAAATTAAAGTTATAAAATAAATGAGTGAACGTTGTATATACCTGTTGTTAGTGTAACATATAGTATAGAACAGGGGTGGGCAACTTTATTAGACCCAAGATCTACAGTTTACTGACGAAACCCGGGGCGATCTAATGACATAAACGCCGCCGTTGGTGATTGAATACGTTGCCCAGTCTGTTCTATGTATTGCGATCGACCGGTTGGCTACCCCTGGTATAGAATAAGAACCATTGTAAATATCTACTGTAATTTCCTTTGTAAACACTGTTTGTATATCAATAAAAAACCGGCCAAGTGCGAGTCGGATTCGCGCACGAAGGGTGCCGTACAATTATCTATAAAAACAACAAAAAAATCACGTTTGTTGTATGGGAGCCCCCCTTAAATATTTGTTTCATTTTAATTTAATTATTTATTTTTAAAGTGAATATATAATTAAATATTTGGTGAATATTTCAAGCGTCTAACTGTTGCCGTTATCAATATCGAGCAAAAACGAGCAAAAAAAATCACGTTTGTTGTATGGGAGCTCACTTAAATATTTATTTTATTCTATTTTTTTAGTATTTTTTGTTATAGCGGCAACTGAAATAAAATCATCTGTGAACATTTCAACTGTCTAGCTATTACGGTTCATGAGATACAGCTTGGTGACAGACGGACAGACAGAGAGAGAGGGACGGACAGCGATGTCTCAGTAATACGGTCCCTTTGGTTACGGAACCCTAAAAAATGTTATGTTTCGGAGATTGGAGCTGAATTTGATCTGCGGGCCAAAATTTTAGAGAAACGACCGCGTTTCAAACATTGCAAACGTGTGAAGATACCGTGTGCGTGTATGACTGACCGGTGCTGGCAGCGAAAAGCAGCAACGCGCTGTAGTCCTGCGCCTTGAGGTAGCAGGTCTTGGTGAGCTGCGTGTCGGCGGCGGCGGCGGCGGCGGCGCCGAGCCGCGACCAGCGCGCGGCGGCGGCGGCGGAGCGCGAGGGCGCGCCCTCGGCCGCCGCCGCCTCCTCGCCCAGCTGCTGCGCGCGCCGCAGCTCGCCCAGCGACAGCGCCAGCTCGAACTGGTGCTCCGGCTCCGTGGACACCGCCAGCGCTTGTTGCTTGAAGCCCTGTCGACATCAAAGCTCGACATTCAAACGGCTAATAGCTTCAGCTTCTGCTCCTTTAGACTCCAACTGCCTGCCACGCATCAGCAAATGTACCTGCGCTTCGACTTCTGGCCGGAGGGTGTGGTGTTTCGTCGTTTTAGGGAAACGACGAAGACTATTTAAAAAAACCCTAAATAGTCTGTGTTTTTATATATAGCTAAATATGTTTTTTTTTTAATTTTACAGCGCACTGGTGTTATACTGTTGGCTATGTGCGAAGCGGGTGGTGGGGGTACAGAAAACGATTGCAGCGCAAAACATGGCGAAAATTGGAAGTAAACTCGGAGGAAATGTTGTCAACGCTACACGGCGCCACCGCCATGCACATAAATAAATAAATCACCTCACTAAGTCACCCAAAAGTATAGTCTACCACCCTACGGTTGAATTTCATTGGACGTCATGGTATCTAGGTAACGCCATCAGAGTTGAGGTCACGCACACAACAACACGTCATGTAATGACAGCGGGATTTTGACATTTATTCGTACCGATAGCAAGTTCAACAGACTCAACATAGAATTACAAGATTGACTAAAAATTTCTTCAACCTATTCCGTTAAGAATTATTAAAGAAAATTCATCTAGTTCAAACAAAACAGAGAATAAAATATTTTGATATATTTTATTTAAATCAACTAAGCATATTTTTCGATTTTTATAAATTACCGATTTTTTCAGTTTCAAATTGTATATTTCAAAAATAGGTTATATGATAAAAGAAAAAATTAAAATATGCATAGTATTGCGTAGGTATTTCACATTAAGATAATACATAATAATTCACATTTCCATTCACTCACTCTCATTTCATTAATTCATAATTTTTTTTGCAATCAGTACTTTATGTAGCCGTGTGTGTGTAATACTATCGATAGTTCTAAAAACTATCGATATTATCGATAGTATTGATTATATGTATATTTTTTGATTTTTGATTGATTTTTCAAGGTCAACTATCGATAGTCAAACTATCGATTGTTATGCAACACTACTATGGAGGTTTGTACACGGCCACGACTTTAGCACAGCGCGGCTACGCTGCCGTGTGCGCACGTAATGTTCGCCAGTTGTACGGCAGTCTTTACGAGCTAGATGACGGCGCCAGAGGTCTTCACGTTTTCGTGACCACTTGGTGATAGTTTTAAAATGGAATTGTTAAAAATAAAATGTGGTTTTCTACAATCTAAATTGCTTTAGTGCACCAAATTACTCCCTTTCTTGCAAAATTAGATGTAACCGAAACCTTCTTTTTAAAATTTTCTGTACACCATTGGGACGTTCTGATTATAGGGCGTTTTGTTTTTATGTCATTCTGTGATTTCATGGCGTTTCGCTTTCGGGACGTTTTGCTAAAAGGCCGACCTGATTAAGGACGTTTTGCTTTCAGGTCATTGTGCTAATGGGACGTTTTGCTTTCAGGTCATTGTGCTAATAGGACAATTTGCTTTTAGGCCGTTACGATACGAAGGGGAAAATATTCTATACAAAGCTGTCAATTGTAACTCTCGGGACAGAACGGGGCGAGGCGTGCCCACTGCAGTGTAGCTTAGTTTTTTTTTCAACGCTGGCCTGCTACACTGCCATTTGTCTTGACAGGAGTGTGAGTGTAGCGTGCGGCGTATAGATACAGTCAGCAACAGAAGTGGATGAACGGTCACCGAGCTCACAAAGATCTACACACGACTCTTCTGTCAAGTTAATAAGCGGTTGTGCACCGCAACCGCTCATCCACTCTGCTGCTGCCTGTGCGGGATACGGCACCTGTTTCTCGAGGAAGTGCGCGACGCGGGTGCGGTGGTCGCGCGGCACGGTGGGCAGCACGCGATCCGCGGTCTCGAAGTCGCCGCGCATCACCGCCGTCTGGTACTCCAGTACCGACAGCAGCAGCGAATACGACACCACGTTCAACTCCTTGTCGTTTAAGTACAGCCTGTAAAGTACAAACTGGGTACAAACCTGCCCTGCATCTGTCAACCTCTTAAGCCACGACTGATGCAACAGTTGCTAGTGAAAGTAATCTTTATGTTTTACTCATTTGCATCCATCCTCGTGACGCCAATGATTCAAATATACTTGTCATTGAAATTTTAATGAAATTATGTGGAAAATAAACTTGATGTGTCAAAAGAGAAAAACAAAAGAAATTCGTCATTCTCACATTGCCATAGGTCCTTGGACTTCATTAAAGAATTCAAATTTTATCGCTTATTTGCTGGCACGAGCACGTAGCTATAATGACCATTATAACAATTATGTTGAAAAGGTTGAGATTGAAATGGACAGATGCAAAATCTGGAGCTTGCTACTTTGGAAAATCATTTCCAGAGCAATTATTTTAAATGATTTACCTGTTCTCTTTGGCCACGTATCCGAGGATATACATAGTGTGATCCAGATGAGATATGGTGACGATTTCACCTCCGACGTAATAATTTAGTCTGTTTAGGGAGTTGGTGTAAATGAAACAATCGCCCACCCACAGTCCAGTTTTAACTGTTTCGTTGACATCACCAACCACCTGAAAGTAAATTATTTATTTACGACTGAACTATCTAATAATGTTTGTAATTTTGATTCAAATCGTCAGTTACTAATTTGAAATTATTCTTTATGTGTATAAATCTTAGCTGGTCACTTTTAAATAGTACACGCAGGATGAATATTCGAGCGTTTTGACCGCGCGGTTAAACGTCATTAGCATTCGACGATTATTACCACAACCGAAGAACGAATCGCGCGAAATTTCATCAATCTAGATTCAGCATCGGTACTGTCTTAAGTTTTCATAAAAAGTTAACCCTAAGCATCATCCATTTTAATAATTTCTGCTCAAGTGGTAATGACAAAAAAACCGCCGTAAAAACGCTGAATATTTACCCCGCAGAAGACAATTAGACTATTCGTTAGTCAATTTGGTGAATTAACAATTGAATAGTGTAGCAATTAGACCTCAAAAGCGTCCTCGATGCCGTCTTCTGTGACTTCCGCATTGTTGGCGCGGGCGCGGGCGATCACAGCGGCATTCAGCTTCAGTACATAATAAGTCTCGTCAGTCGCTAAACACACCAGGTTGCCGCTCTCCGACCAATACACGTGACGCGGCTGGATCTCAATGCTGCGAAAACAATCGGTTCGTCATATGCTATGAATATCTAGGCGAGTTGTAGCGTAGGTCAATCGCAATGCATTTAGATTGGTTGAGAGTAAGTACATCGCGGTAGCATCGTGCCCTTTATAAATACTTAATCACTTTTCTCTCATGGAAGAAGACCATTATGGAGATGCTTTTTTTGGAATTTTTATAAAAGAAGAATAAAGAGAATATGATATTGTAGTTGTAATAGGCATAAAACCTTCCTTTCAATCCATGCAAAAATTACTCAACGACTCCATTACCTTATCGCACATTACGACATGCTTAAATTTTACAATATAACTATTGAATTATCACACATAATTATTTCGCTTCAGCCCACATGAATCAATGGCGCTTTTTTTTTTAGTTGCACATATAGATTTTGTGTATTTACTGAGAAAATGTTTCAAAAGATTTCATTCAAATCAACGATTCACTTTTCTTCCTTTTGACTGAAAAATTACACTATGTGAAAGTAAACAAACCTTCAATTAGAGATTACATTGTCTGACGCGCTCACAATCACATTCACCACATCTTTTTAACACATTTTGCACTATTTTCAGTGATGATTGTGATAGTGATCGGGCGCGCGACCTTTTGACCGCCAGCGTCGGCTATAGACGACAGTACGGTAATACAAAATTAAACCTACCCGCATCCGCATAAGAATCAATTTTGTTCCAAACAAAAACGATGCGTGGCGGTCAAAAGGTAAACAATAACCTTTTGAATTGAACGTGATGAGATTTGAATTGAAAATTAGTACTACATAGTTTACTATTTAAACGAAATATGTGATATGTCCTTAATCTAATGATAGAAAATCTCATGTCACAGTGTTTGTTACCGAACTCCCACAAAAAACCTTGACCTATTTTTAAACATTTTTTTGTCTATATTTGGTAGGTCTGAGTCATCATGTTAAAACAAAAATTCTTCTTAGACGTCGCAATTACTACCACAACGCTCTTGAATCGTTCGTCATAAACATAATAAACAAGCCAATATGTCTTTGCGTAGCTAATTTGCGTAGACATTATGGTATTTAATGCTTAATTAATCAAATTGTATTAAGTACAAATTTCAATCGTATTATTTAAAAGAAAAATTCGCTTGACAGATATTCAGCATTTGTAAGAATATTTATTGAAAAAAATAATTTCAAATTAAGGTCATGTTGTACAAGAACCAATTCTGAAGAGATTTGTTTTAAAACCCAGACTAAGGTGTTCACTTGGTTATATTCCAAGCATATTTCTTTCGAATAGTCGCAAGCTAATTTGAAGAAAAAAAACAAGTTGATTTACACATTCTTATATACAATAAAAGCTGTCATGTATACTCTACGTGCAAACCCAGTCTAGGTAAGGAACTAACTGCAATGTTCTTCATAATATTGACCCTCAGAAAATCGTAGTTAACTTATATTAGTGATTCAACTTCACAAACAAGTAGAAGTATTCTCTTTATTGTTATCGCATTTGCAGGTGAAGGATGGTGACATACCCTCCTGACATCGAACTCACTCTTAAGTGACATAAAGTAAGTTCATTGAAACAAAATTGTCGTGGGCCGCATGAGGATAAATAAAATATACTCAAATAAAAAACGTCAGAGGTCTTCTCAGATAGGTACTAATTAAATGCTAGCCATTAACCTTTTCAACGCACTGTCAAATACAACAGCTCTCACTCATACACCATGACATCGGAATTTCAAACACGAAGTTGAACCCTACAGAAATGCTTGAAGGTAGATATCGCTCTGCACGCCGTGACTGGTATATCAGTCGTTGGCGTAGAACCTGCGGTGCTGATATATGTGTCGTTGGCGTCGAAAAGGTTAAAACTTTTTATACTATGCACATACAGGGTTATTTGTAATTCACTAGCATCCTTTTAACCCTAAACTCCTACCACTTAAACAAATGTTTTTTGTTTTACGGCTTTTGTCATAACTTAATATTTTTGGTGTAATAACGTTTTGAAAATTAGAGATTACCTCTTATTTTTACGATACTCTTATATTTGTATGGGAAAAAAAGTGCTTCATTTTAAAAAGTCGTAAAACAAAAAACATTTGTTTGAGTGATAGGAATTCAGGGTTAAGAGGATGTCAGTGAATTAAAAATAACCCTGTATAAAATTCATAAAAATTCTTACCGTCTTATCAATTCGAGATGTTCCCAATCATAAAAGGAAAATGCCATTCCACTTATAGATTTAACTCCAAGCATGTTTCCTCCGAAAATACCTGCAACATAATAAAAAATAATAGGTACATACCAGAAATACAAAAAATACACACATTTATAATATTCACTACGAAAATTTGCCTATTAAAGAACACATACCTTCAGCTCCATATTCAGGCTTGAAGCTTTTTCGTTCTTTGAAGTTTTTGAACACTTTGATAGTGCTGGAATTCTCCAACGTCGCATATTCTGAACTATCAAAGGCCCAAACAAACTCTTGCGCCGTTCCAAATGCCTTGTTTCTGAGCGCCATGGCCGTGTATATGATGTATTCACCATCGCCGCAGACGACCACAAATCTGCCGTTAGGGTTGTGAGCAATGGTCTGTGGATAAATTTCGCAGGAACCCATGTCTTTGGCGACTACCGGAACACGCTCGCCATCTCGCATTTCCGTGCCTGGAGAAGATTGGTATTGACAGATCATTTCCTGAATCGATTTGATTTAATAACTAAGGAAAAGCCAAGTTATAATAACTCACCTTCGGGAAGAGCTTTTAAGTTAACTTGCTGCATTTCGGAATGTTTAGCCCAGATTATTTTGCCTCCATTGACATCCATGGAAATAGCTGGCTCTTCTCTACCAACCTTGATCATAATGGTCCCTTCATCATAGCTGTGGCAAATTATTTAATATAATAAAATAAAACAACAAAACACAATATTGATAATACAAGAAAAATCAAGAAGTATAAATGGGTACCAGAAGTACAATAACTTACCCAATAGCCACATTGTTAGAAGCATGCATCGAGGATATGGTCCAAACTCTTTCAAAACCGTAATTGAGGGAAGATTCGAGTCTGTATGTGCCAGCATGCCATATTCTGACAGTGCCATCTTCGGAGCCCGTCAGCAAGATGGGAAGTTCAGGGTGGAATGATACAGCTGATACATTTTGCGCGTGACCTAAATAAAACAAGTAATGTAGGTGTTGATTGACATACCAAAAAGCACAACAAACAGGTTAATAGCACTGTTACCTTCTAGGGTCTGGACACACGTCTTGTTTTGATAGTCCCATATCTTAACCAGGCGGTCATCTGCACCACTGATGAGGTAGGGTTTGTCACCACCATGGTAATAATCAACACAGTTGACACCTTTTTCGTGACCTTCTAGTGTAAAGTTTGACACAGAAGATCCCAGCTGCCACACCTGAATGATTTCATTAAAATTATAATTGCATAAGTATATCAAATAGCTTTTAACTTTGTGTATATTTCACTAAAATTTTTAAATTTAAGAGCACTATTTTATGTTAAGGAAGAGTTAAGATATCTTAGGCCCGAGCCTCAGATTTCTATAATTTTATGATACACACCTTCACTGTTGTATCGAGACTGGCACTTGCAAAGGTGTTGTTGTCTTTGGGGTTGATAACAATCTGCATGACATAGTGTGTATGTCCCTCAAAAACTTGTTGGCAAGCCCAGCTGCGGTCCCAATTCCATAGTTTAATCAATAGATCATCTGTCAATAAATAGATAACGATAAGACTGGTATCAATACTATAAAAGAGTCAGTCCAAAATGTTTTATTGTGCAAATATTTGTATCTGTACAGTAAAGGGCTCTATAATCATTACCATACCTACTAGGAAATTGCAACTGTAAACAATAAATACGCCACTGAATACTTTTTATCAAATATCATTTAGCAAATTTTACATATAGACGAAAATAGAGAAACTGTAACTCTTATTAGTTATGGTACCAGTGGCACCCGAAAATTTGATATGTTATTTCTTTTTGTGGTATGATAAATATGAAATTCAAAGGATAGTATTTAAGGAGAACAGAATAGGACTTACCACTACATGTAAGAATGTAAGGTTGTGTGGGATGAATAGCGATGCATCGGACATAATCTGAATGAGCTTCAAAGGAGTGTATCCTCTCCAAAGTATTGTAGTTGAACACTCTGATTTGCATGTCATCAGAGCCTGTGACCACCCAATTTTTTCTGGGTACAAATTTGGCAGACCTCACGGGTAAGTCCATACACACCTGTAATTTTTTTTATCTTTATAATCTAGACCCATTCCAATTGAATAAATGTAACATATACAAGTGAGCAACTAACTACAAGCATATTAACAATATAATATAATAACTACATTAATTAAATAATACAACAAACAAAATATATACATTGATGCTAATTTAAAAAGGTAAGTCAAAGTAAGCAATTGCATGCTATACAGTAAAAATAGTTCAGATTTTAAACCCTAGATAGTTTCACTCATAAATGTTTGTAACAATAAAAAATACCAGCAAACTTATTATTTCAACAATGATGAAGTCTGATTATTGATATGGTACAGTGCTTACAAAAACAAGCATAAAACAATATAATTATAGTATTGAAATCTGAATGCTAAATTGCTACCCAACATTGAATTGCTTTCAGAACTCTGCTGTAAGCAGGGAAGTTTGTTTAAATCATCTAATGGTGTAAGATGAAAATGCAGGTCTCAAAAGGTCTAGTATCAAGAACTCTACTATTTATACTGGTAAAAAGGTTAAACACTCAAATGAGTAAATTCTTTAATTGTTGTTGTTTGTTTAAGTTAAACAAGAAAACAACACTTTAACATATCAGTTAACATGTTAAATATAATCAGCACAATATTACAAAAATTGTTACAGTAAAACAGGTCAAATTAATTAGATCTTTAATTTAGGAAGACAATGTATTAAGATGTTCATTGCTGTCATTGACACAACAGATGATATTTTGACATCTTAAATAACACCCCTCTTTTTGCATTGAGGGTTAAAAATGGTTTCTATTTGAATTTATGAAAATTTTTCTAGTTCAACAGGATTGAATTTGTTTCTGTGTTTTATCAGTACTATTAACTTACTAGCTCTGGTTTTACCACAGCTTAGTTGGCTAAATACTTTTTAATGGGAAAAAGTGTTTAATTATTTCTAAACAGAGAAACTTTCTTGACCAAATGAAAATCATAGCTAATCATCACTGGCTTTTTCCTGTGTTTCCAAACACAGGAAAAAGCCAGTGATGAAATTAGGTAATAAAAAAAGAGAATACTGGGAAATATCTGAGCTACCTCGAATCTCTTGATCTGAAGCTGTGTCTCGTAGTTCCATATGTTGACGTCGCCGTTGTAGAGCGAGCACAGAAGCCATGGCTCGGTCGGGTGCTGGTCCACGCACTTGACGCGGTCCGACCTCGCCGTCAACTTCCTTTTGATATCCAGTCTCAACGGCTTTAACAATCATTAACAAACAACTGGTTAGCCCTGCTTTATCAAGATAAATATACGTATTTCAATAATATGTTTTCACAAACGCCGATGTATAACGTTGGCGATGATGACACACTCTGTAAATCATTTAATTACAAAACGTAATGGTTTCCGACGTAAATGACTACAGTTTATTTTTTACATATTACGGTCGACATCTTATTATCCTTACCATTTTTTAGTTATCAAACATGAAAAATTATAATGTAGAAATCAGTGGCCGAAGAACCGTGTAAGTTTGACAGGGTGGGTGGACGTGTCACTTAATTTTTTTTTTAACTAACCACAGACGTATTATCTCTAGTACGTACAGTAAGAACCACCCAACCTATTGTCACTTAAATACGTTTTTCATGCTCATGTGTTCAATCCGTCGTACGAGCAATTGAGTTGGACTTTTTGAATTCAGAGAAATAGTAAGGCTAATAGTGGGTCCATTATTTAATTACTATTCTTACATACATAGAGCACCAATAGGCTCATGTTAATTAACCGACTTCAAAAAAGGAGGAGGTTTCTCAATTCGACCGTATGTATTTTTGCAAATAAAATTATAAAAATGTTTCAAAAGGGTACCATACATTTTTTAGATTGCGTTACCTCTTATCTCAAAATGTTTTCATGCCAGATTGATAGAAGTTAAGGTATATGGGAGGTGAATCATCTTACAACATGATTCTCTTTCTCCAAAATTGTTGATTTTAACCATAACATTAAGTCAAATATAGGGAGAAAAATATAGAAACTACTGAATAGATGGAATAAGAATAGGTTTCACCCAATTACTCGATTTCAATTCATGGGATAGTTCACTTTTATTTCATCGCTAAATGAAATGATCGTATAAAGGCTCTTCTATACGTTCCATCTTGCACAAATCGTCAATTTTTACAAAATTAGCGAGTCGGTCTCGTATCTCCCCTGCCGGATCCCCTGGGGGAGACATCAGGAATATGCCAGTCCTAGTGTCTCCCCTTTCTAGAGGAGATGTCAGAACTTGCTTCTAAAGGATATTTCAGTACTAGTGCATCCTCTATCATTGACATTGCAGTAGACGAAATAATTCTTTTCTGACGTGTTGCTTTAAAGGCTTTTTGCGTTATTCTTACTACCTACTTGATACCTACTAACTCGTTTATTTAAGGTCTACCTAAAGCTAGTTAGTGATTTCTGAGAACCAATTTATTAATATTAAGTTACGAAACATATAATTGCCATGGTTTTATCTGGGGAGATTTGTTTGTTAGAATTTGTATTGATTTGTACGAAACCAAACTGTAAAATTGTACAATAGCCTTCCCACTGTTTTAAAGTCCATAAATAGTGTAAAACTGTTCAAACAACGGCTCAGGCTTTATTTGTTGAGTAAGTGTTTTTATGATATAAATGATTTTATTAATATAGTTTAAATTAGTTTAGAAATATATGTACCTATAGTTCCTATTAAATGCTCAATTATGCAATATTGTCTCAAGTGCAATGTAAATTATTTTAGCTAAAAGTTATGTTTGTTACATTAAGTTAATTAATAGCAATGTAAATTATTTTACTTAAAAGTTATGGCTGTTAGATTAAGATTTAGATTAATTAAGATTTTTAGAACAAGACTATATTCCATAGTCTTTAATATCCGACACAATGTAAATTGTTATGGACATAAATTGAATTGAATTGAATTGAAAATTGAATTGAATTTATACTGTAAGATTTTGTGTTATATTAAAGCTGTAGGTACAACACGTGTGATGATTAACGTGGGGTACAGTGGAGCATTTTGTTTTGTAAGTGACATAACAGACACACTTTAACTTCTCAATAGAAAATTTTTCGATAAAGCTCTAGTGCATTTATTTAATTATGTTAATCAATTGCACAAAAGGCTTCAACTCCATAAAAAACAACAAGAAATGCTCTTTTTAAAAAAAGTGGAAAGTGATTCACTGTAACCCATATATGGGTAACAATGGATCAGTGTGTTGGGCTACTATGAATCGCATGGGGCTCACTGAATCATGAGGATATAAAATGTATTAAGACAAGAAATAAACAATCAAAAATCTTTATTTTGCTCCTTCACTTATTGCAATACAGTTTAGTTTTCGAGATTGCTTTATTACAAATCACAAAGTTTAAAATCACAGTCTTTTCAGATGCTACGATATACTACAATCATTTATATATAAACATTTATTTTGTACTATGCTATTACACTAAAACGTAAATGTATGAAACTTTTAACTTAAAAAAGGAGCATTTCTTCTATTCCATAAGAAAACAGCAGTTTTATAAACAATAATCAGTCTCAAAATGACTATATTAATCATCATAATACGTTAATTTTACTTAAAGTAACGAAATATAATTTGGTAAATTAAATTATTTAACGATTTTTTTTATCATAACACTAAAGAAGATGGCATTCTGCCTTAGAGCATTTCCTCTGCTCTTAAATTATTAAACAAGATTTAACAATTAGAAACAAATAAATAAACAATCAACGTAACACTACTCAAGCTACATTCCTCAGGCATTCTGAGGCTAATATTTGGGTATCTTTTACGAAAGCTATGGAGCCATTCGATTCCCGCTAGCTTTGTGTCATGCCACTTTTGAGGCACCGTCAATTTATTCTGAACAGCCATTTCGTAGTCTAGCCGGAGTGTATCCATCAAGGCAAGTCCGTAAAACATTTTGCTGTATATGCTCAAATAATTAACTAAATCCTGTTCTTGAACATTATTGAATATTTTTCGAACAGAATTATTTGGTGTCATTGATTCCGTGTTAATAGGATCATGAGATGATGACAATTTCACTTTGTTATTGTATCTATAGAGAGTCGTAAATGGAATTTTGCTTGATTTTGCTACAGCTCTAATTGTCTGACCCTCGGATATCATTTGTTAAGCAGCTCGCATATCGGATTCACTGTGAAGCCCTATGTTGGTCTTTCTCACCCTGTTTCGAGGCATTTTATCTAAAAAGAAAGTAAAATTTGGTCAGTAAAACTTTATAATTTTTGTGGGTCACAGTGGATCGTGATCCACTGAAACCCAAACCATTTTGATCCGCTGTTCCCCATTCATGTTAATATACGAAAAAAATTATATATATAAAAGAGATAAGTTTGTTGCAAAAATAGATCATTCACATTAATTTTAATACATTAGACAACATCTACATGTAACTCAACTAACCCAAAACAAATTCAGTGGACCACTATACGTTTTGGAAAAGTACGTAATAAAATACTTTCGGACTTACCTACTGACGGATTGCTCGCGACGCAACCTCCCGCTTCGATACTGCGCGGCTCACTGGTTTGGCGAACGGAGGCATGACAGAGCGATAACGTCGCATGCGCTTACGTGTGTGCGTGCAATACATACAAAACTATAGCAATCAATCCACTCTGACCCATGATCCACTGAACCCCACTCTCCCCTAGTTCTTAGCTACACAAAGAAAATAACGTTATTAAACTCCTAGTAAAGTAATTTTGTGATTGAACCTGAGTATATTTGCAGCGTTTCTCTAGTAAAGTGCATTTAAAGTTGACTTTACAGCGATTTCTTACAGACTAATGGCTCCATCCTTTCATTCATGGCATACCTTGATTAACCTACCTGAATTAAAATAATAAAATTCCTTTCATGTAATTTTAATATTTTAAATTACGTAAAACGTTTATTGCATGTATTTAATGATATTTTATGCTACTACCAACTAAATACTAAATTCTTGTTACGGAACTTCCAACGTATAATTACAACAAATGGTGAACATTTTCGCATAATTCATTCCTGTAATGACAGAAATCTAAGGAAAACAATATAAATGTAGTAAGTTATAGTGGTCTATACACCCAAAAATTGCATTATTTTCTACAAAAATGGCCTAACAATCTTAAATTTCTTAAAATGGTATGGTCGTAAGTACTCGAATAACAAACATTGACTATTGGGGTATTGGCCTATAGGGGTATTGGCCTATTGGGGTTCCATACAGGAAGGGTTCCATGTTCTGTTCGTCGTTTCCGAACAGATCGCCCCATTGACATTTTTGACAGCTCATTCGTTTCGTTCATATCGTTGGTAGGTACGCAACGCAATAAGCATAATTGTGTTGAACTATATCGTGTCTGTTTTGTTGGTATCTCTGAGAAGCACAGTTTTTCATCACAAAGGTAGTGATTGAAGTTTGAAGACGTTTTTGATGGCCATGGTGGCCATGTCCATGTGTTCGCTTCGTCGTATCGTATGAAGAAGTCGAATTTTTTATTTTATGGAATATCTATAGTGAATTGAATTATGGTTAGTTATTTGTTATCACTGTTATGCATGAGTCCAGATAAGTCTTTATAATTTTGACTGTAATTTTAATTCATCATTATATTATAGGTGTATCAAACACAGCTAGAGGACCACACGCCATGAGGGAACCGGCAGTAAGGACGGATTGTAATTAAAAAATGTGAAAGGTTAATTACTACAGTCTTAAGTGTAAACCTAATACTCTAACGCTGAGCGGCTCACAGTTCAGACAGCTGTACCCGGTCGTCAGAAAACGGTCTAAAAATGGGCGAGGAAAGGGTCAAGATGCGAAAGCAATTGGGCCTGCTAGAAGGAGTAGCCATAATTTTAGGTATCATATTTGGAAGTGGGATATTCATATCTCCTAAAGAAGTCCTGGAAAATACTGGGTCGGTGTGGGGTGCTCTGTCAGTTTGGGCTGCTTGTGGACTTTTGGCAACTCTGGGAGCTTTATGCTATGCAGAATTAGGTAAGTCTTTTCTTGGATTGCATATTTTACCATGTACATAAATAAGTTTCTTAATCCAAATTAAGGATTTTTTGGGGTAGTTGCAATAGAGAGATCTCTCTCCAGGCAGATATTGTCTGGGGACCGAAGTCCAATGGATGAAAGTTGGAAGTTGTATTTATGCAGAACTGATTAGGCATTAATAAAAGAATACAATAAAATCAGATCTGCAGCATAGGCTTCGTCAATGAGAGAAAAAAAAGAAGAGTTGAGAAACTGATAGTGTGATGCAGGATGTAGTAATTAGTTTCTGATGGATGTAGTAATTAGTGATGACTAGATGGCGCTAGTAGTTGCTACAGATTGTTTAGAAAATATATTGTGAATGGCTTGTGAAAATCTTTTAGAGTTGATATTGTTTATATACTTAATAGTTAATTGCATATTGTTAAAAGTATCTTTCTAAACAGGTACCACATTGGCTCAAAGTGGTGGAGATTACCACTATATAAATGAGGCTTATGGACCTTTGCCAGCATTCCTTTATCTATGGGATGCTAATTTGGTATTTGTGTAAGTGGAATATGTTCATATTTTTATCACAGTACATTCTATGGACTATTTAATGACAACATTTTGCTGCTTATCTATAACAACGGCCCAATCTAAAACGATACGCTGCGCAACTATACACCTTATTTGCAATGATTAAAGTATTAAGTTGCACACCATAGCATTCCGGATCAGAGCGCTGTTCCAGACAAGCAGCGATTTGTCTGACAGTTTTTAGAAGATTACCAATTATTTATCATCATCTAACATTCTTATGGAACAAGTCTTGAAAGAATAAGTTTATTGTTGAATTAAATTATTCTGGGCTCAGTATTCATATTTATACAGGGTAATTTTTTAGTAATTTTGATATTTGATTCAGTATCGTTGATAGATCACGATTATCTGTATGAGAATTTATTTTTTTACGTTTTGAAATTTGGGTTGGATATAGTAATTCATCCAATAATTGATAGAGTTACTATGAAAAACAAAAAAATTAAGTAAATAAATATTATAATGAAAAATTACCCTGTGAATATGTTGAAGCAATGAGGGTTTTCTATGAGAGGCTATTTGGCGCTAGTATTGTCAGGCCCGTTTGTCAACTTTGACATTTGTTGTATGGGTGTAACGTCAAATAGACCTTACGATACTAACGCCATCTAGCAATATTCCACCTGTCAGAAAACCCTCATTGTTGATTACAATTTGCACCCCTTATTATTCCCTGCTTTGGAGAAAATCTCAGTCTAGAAATATTTTGCATGTTTGTCCATTTCATAAAGCAAGGAGTCTCAAAATTAATCTGAAATATTTCATCAGATAGTTGGGTTAGTTTGACTGAACATCTTTGTAAATGATTTTCAGGATTTTAATATTGTATTTAACTAATTTTTCCATACATTGGTTGATGATCAAAGTGTACCTCATCAAGGGTGTGACTACATGTTGATACAAAAATACAGATGTCAACTCTTTACTGGAGTGTTCAGTCACACTATTCCAACCATCTGATGAAATATTGATGACCAACTGATGAAATATTCTGATTTATTTTGAGACACCTTGTATACCTGATATAACATGACTTGCTATACAGCATGTACAGAATACTAGTTTAGGGAGTTGGGGACTATAAGTATTTTTTTATTTACCTTTACCATTGTAACATTTAATACACATAATCATTATTTCTTGCTGCCATGGTACATTTTATTTCTTGCATGGCTGTTTATTTAAAATATAATATAATTTAAATTATAATATTTTATAAATTTTGGTTAATCATTTGTATCAATTTATTTTAGACCAAGTACAAATGCTATAATGGCATTAACTTTTGCTAATAACTTGTTGGAGCCCATATTTCCAAATTGCCCAATTGACCCCTTGAGTCAGAAGTTAATTGCAGCTGTTACTATTTGTAAGTATACCTACTATATTTTTATCTTACATATTCCACTAGCCCAGGTTTGGCTCTGAAAGATTTGTTTTTACATATGTTTATAAATGTAAATGATAGCATTAATATAATTTAATTATTTACAGGCTTCCTCACATTCATAAATGCTTATGACGTTCGTTTCACAACTAGGGTTCAAAATGTCTTCATGTTCACAAAAATATCTGCTTTGGTTATTATAATTATTGGTGGGATTGTGTGGTTGGGTAAAGGTAAATATTAAATTATAAATTATTAAATGTTGTTCTTTCCTGTTTTGATGATTCGTTATCAATTGTTTCTCTTATGGTTTTCCAGGAAGGGTAGAGCAATTTGACGATGGCTGGGCGGGAACAAAAACCTCTGTCAGTGACTGGTCTGTTGCCTTTTACTCAGGAATATTTTCTTACTCTGGATGGTAAGGAATTTAATGCAATGTTATACTGTTATACTGCTGGGTTGATGAATCATTTGTTTGATGTGTTATGTTAATTTTCACCATAAATGGTGAGTTTTGATTTGAATGCCTGACAGCTCTCAGGTCAGGTTCAGGTCAACAGCAAATTCATTATAACAAAGCAATCTAGTAATGTTTTATTTACAAGTTGGATGATGGTTGCCAAATATTAGATATTAGAAAAAACATACATGTAGTCAATTACATAGTGTATTACAACCTCCTTTTTGGAAGTTGATTAATGAGTTGATCAATTATATAACAAGAATTACAATAATAACTAAATAAAATGGGTAATATTATTCTACTTTATAGTATCATACAATTTTTCATATTCAAATTCAAAAAACTGTGAATTTTTGCTTTCTATAAGTACTTAACAGTTTTGGTTATTTTGATTCTACCCCATAAGTAAAGTAATCCATAAAATTTTATTAAAAAATCACTTGCATTAAATCATTGACTTAACTATGTGTATCCTGTTATACTGATAACAATAACTGATATTGTTTTACAATGTTGTGGATCATTATCATTTTTGTTAAGATCAAACCAACATCATGAGCTTTGAAGCAGTTGAGAAATTAATTAAGATTAATATTTTTGTAACAGTTCAAATTCTACCAGTGTACCAAGTGCCTGGGCGATCCAGCTTTGCTTGGTGTTTGTACAATCGAAAAAAGGCGTTTTCCCAGAGATGAAACGCCTTGCTATGCGTAAATAACATGGTTCCCACGGGATAGCGATGTACATATTCTTCGTATACAAAGTCGCGGGTTGCAGCTAGTACGGCTATAGGTACAAATAATTAGTTTGTTTTTTTTCTTTCTGTCTACAGGAGCTATCTAAATTTTATGACGGAAGAGCTCAAAGACCCTTTCGTTAATCTGCCACGCGCAATTTACTTGTCGTTGCCCATGGTGACGGCTATTTACTTGCTGGCGAACGTCGCTTACTTGGCCGTGTTGGGGCCCGTCGGTGTCAGAGCGACAGAGGCTATTGCTGTCGTAAGTATTACTCATATATACTAAATGTATGCAGCTCGGGCTGGCTACCTAACATTACTGACGTGCCATTCAAACCATCAAAGTCTCAACGTTGTAGCTATGTATGGGAACTCCTAATTTATCTGAGAAATCAATTTAAAAAAGTTTTTTATTGACATTGCCCATCACATCACCCACCAAACTGCTTGCTTGATAACAGGATCTAGGTAGGTACTTATGATACTACTCATTATACTCAAGCTTAGTTTTACATTATCAGTATCACAACGGTATAAATAGTATTAATTTGGTACTATTGTTTTTCCCACAGGATTTCTCCATTGCTGCCTTGGGCTGGCTCAGATTTGCCATGCCAACACTTGTGGCCATAGCCATTTTGGGTGGACTTACCGTACACATCATGACGTCGTCTCGAATGTGCTTTGCGGGCGCACGAAATGGACACATGCCGGAGCTGTTGGCGCATATCAACGTCAAATGCATGTCTCCCTTGCCGTCACTCATATTTTTGGTGAGTACGAGTACTGTGTGTCTATGATTACGATTGTCGATTACTATGGCTACAGTGAGATTATACAATGATTTACTTGTTCCAGATGTTAATGTCATTAATAATGCTGATCCCTAGTAACCTGACTTCACTTATCACATACTGTACCATAGTTGAGTCTTTCTTCACCACTCTCAGTTGCAGTGCCGTGCTGTGGCTACGATACAAGAAGCCAGATTTGCCTAGGCCTATCAAGGTAAACATTAGAAACGCGCATAGTTCATGATTTCTATTATTACAAGCTTTTGTTTTTCTGTTTGCTCTAAAAAAATTTAAATAAAAAATAGAACCGCCTTCAAAAACACCCAAAAAAATATTAATTCAAAATTTAACCGACTATAATGAGCATTATAATATATTTCTACTAATCTGTTTGAAGTCGGGCCTCAGCACGAGCTGGCAGGAGTGGTAGAAGCCCAACAGATAGTAGGTAGGTAAGTTAAATTACTACTATAAAGTTTGAGGTCCCAGGTTCGGTTCCTGCGTCGGGGCAGATATTTGTATGAAAAACACGAATGTTTGATCTCGGGTCTTGGGTGTTTAATATGTATTTAAGTATGTATCTATCTATATAAGTATGTTTATCCGTTGACTAGTACCCATAACACAAGCTTTGTCGATTGGTGTGAATTGTCCCGGGATATTTAATTATTAATTTAATTACTAGGTCCATTCCTGCTGGCTCGAGCTGAATTTTGAATTAATATTTTTTGGGTGTTTTTGAAGGCGGTTCTATTTTTTATTTAAATTTTTTTATTTTTGGCTTTTTAGTTGTATTGGTATAAAAAAGATGCGTAGGCGTAGCCAGTAAACGAAGCCCCGCTTCTGTTTACGCTCTGAGGATCGCAAGTTAACTAACGAACTTAACCAGGTTAAACGGGGGTGGTTTGAAGGTATTTTTTTAATGCGGGAAGCTCTGCCCCCCGAGCCCCCCGTTCCAGTAGCGAGGCTTCTATTACTACTCTGAGGGACGTAAGATAAACTGACGAATTTAACCAAGTGAAACGGTAGATGGTTTAACAGATTTTAGAGCGGGGCTTTTATTTTCACCCTGAGGGACGCAAGACAGCTAACTAACCTAACCAGGTTAAACGGGAAGTGATTAGAAGGTATTTTTTATTACGGGAGCTCCGCCCCCCAAGCCCCTCTACCGGTACCGAGGTTTCTATTTCCACTCTGAGGGACGCAAGATAACTGACAAATCAAACCAGGTTAAACGGGAGGTGGTTTAAGAGTGTTTTTTATTGCGGGGGCTCCGCCCCCCCAGCGCCCCTCCAACAGCGGGACTTCTATTTCCACTCTGAGGGACGTAAGATAACTAACGAACCTAAGTAGGTTAAACAGGGGGTGGTTTGAAGGTGTTTTTTATTACGGGGGGATCCGCCCCCCGAGCCCCCCTTCCAGTACCAAGGCTTCATTTTCCACTCTGAGGGACGCAAGATAACTAACGAATCTGGTTAAGTTAAACGGGACGTGGTTTGACATTTTTTTTATTGCGGGGGGCTCCGCCCCCCGAGCCCCCCCTCCCACCTAATATCACTTTGAGGAGCGCAAGGTAACTAACGAACCTAACCAGGTTAAACGGGGGATGGTTTGAAAGTTTTTATTGCGGGGGCTCCGCCCAACGAGTCCCCTTTCCGGTAGCGATGCTTCTATTTCCACTCTGAGGGACGCAAGATAACTGAAGAATCTAAGCAGGTTAAACGGGAGGTGGTTTAAGAGTATCTTTATTGCGGGGCGCTCCGCCCCCCGAGCCCCCTCCAAGAGCCGGGCTTCTATTTCCACTCTGAGGGACGTAAGATAACTAATGAAACAAGTTAAGTATGAAGTATCTTTTTCTATTTTTTTTTTTAACTAATGAACCTAACCAGCTCCGCCCCTAACAGGGTTTAAAACAGGTTTGGTTTTAAACAGAGGGTGGTTTGAAGGTGTTTATTATTACGGGGGCTCCGCCCCCCGAGCCCCCCTTCCAGTGCCAAGGCTTCAATTTCCACTCTGAGGGACGCAAGATAACTAACGAATCTGGTTAGGTTAAACGGGAGGCGGTTTGACAGGTTTTTTATTTCGGGGGGCTCCGCCCCCCAAGCCCCCCCCTCTAATATCACTTTGAGGAGCGCAAGGTAACTAACGAACCTTAACAGGTTAAACGGGGGATGGTTTGAAAGTATTTTTTTATTGCGGGGGGCTTCGCCCCCCGAGCCCCCCCCTTTAATATCACTTTGAGGAGCGCAAGGTAACTAACGAACCTAAACAAGTTAAACGGGGGATGGTTTGAAATTATTTCTTTATTGCTCGCCCCCCGAGCCCCCCTCCGCTGACTAGACTTCCATTCCCACTCTACGGGACGCAAGATAACTAACGAACCTAACAAGGTTAAGCGAAAGGTGGTTTGTAGGTATTTTTTATTGCCCCGTTTTATTCGTACATAGGTGCCATACCTACTTACTATAATTTAGGTGAATAACTTACACAATTCTTAGGACTGCTTTGGCCAATTAATATTAGTAATAAAACGTTGTAGGTAATTCGATGTTCTTGTTATCAATATAAGGACGAACAAATATGCTTTAGGACTTTCAACAGTATGCCAAACATTCTTCGCCAGAAAATTTTAGAACAATCAACATTATGCGATACAACAGGTACTCTTTGCTGACTGTACTTTTTGATCCTGGTTACCAAAGACTCGTCAAGACGAATCAAATGAGCCCAAACTTGATGGGGTTATGTCGTTTTATTATGGAGTTCTTATGGTCACCTTCCAACTCCATCTTCAGACCCCAGTTACCATCTAGGATCAAAGTACTCGTCAAGACAAATCAAATGAGCTCAAACTCGATGCGGTCGTATCGTTTTATTACAGAGTTTCTATGGCCATCTTTCAGCTCCATCATCAGATCAGCTCCATGTCATAATAATATTGCATTGTCATCCAATTCACACATGTTGCAAAATTTCAGCTCAATTGGAAACCGCAAAGTGGGTCAAATTTAACTTGCAAGATTTGACCCGTTGAGGAGTTCCGTTGGCCATCTACGGTCTTCTTCATCAGGTCCAGTTTACCAAATGATACTTTCTGAATGCAAATACTTCACTTGATACTAAAAATGCTAAAATCACTATAGGTTTGCCTGTAAAATTTGAAGGTTGCCCTCGATTTCTCTAGGATCCTATGATCAGATCTTGATTTGGTGCCAATGGGACCACCTCAGGAGTATACTGTTTCAAACAAAAAAATAATTTTGAAAATCGGTTCACAATTGAGGGAGTAATCGCGTAACAAACATACAAAAAAAAAACATACAGACAAATTGATAACCTCCTCTTTTTTTTTGAAGTCGGTCAAAAACACTTAATCATGTCTGTTACATACTAACATATATTTTTAGGGTGACTTATTATTGCTATAATGTTGAAAATAATCTTAACACATTATTAGATCACCAGTGGTGGTGTAGGGGCACGGAATGCTGAGGACCTGGGTTCGATTCCCAGCGCTAGTCTTTTTTCTGTTTTTTTGCTGTGCATCCATGTTTCAGTTTGTATTTAGTATGAAATATATGGATTTCACGGGGTGACCGTAGTAGTAATAAAAAAAATACAAATAGATACTTCATATAAAACTTATTAATATTAGATCAAGTTTATAAAAATCTGTTTGGAGACCCGCTTGAAAATAACCGGTGAGATAATTGATAGGAATAGGTTATATTCTTTTTCTGCTGACTATTGTTACATTGCTAATTAATAAAAATGCTTATTTATTCAGACTTCTCGATCCATTTTGTTAGTAAAAACATAATCGCGTATTGACTAATGTTATCAGCTATGATAATTTAGTTTAAAATAATGATATCAAAATAATCAGATTGAATCACAATCAAATAGCCATTGAGGCATTTCCTTCTCGTAAACAAGCCAGGACCCTTGAAAGGGTAAAGGCTCCGTATAAATTGTGCCGTGTGTGTGTAGGTGCCGACATGGATGCCAGCGGTGTTCGTGTGCGTGTGCGCCGTGCTGCTGGTGGTCCCGATCCGCAGCGAGCCGCTGGCTGTGTGCGCCGGCGCCGGCATCACGCTCGCCGGCGTGCCCGTCTACTTCGCGCTCGTGCGTTCGCGACCACCTTGGCTCGTTCCCTACGCTAGTAAGTACTTAGAATCCAGTCGATTGACACCAATTGGCCTACACCCAAACTAAGCAAAGCCCTAGCCTAGGCGCGATGAACTTGCTGCGCCCTTGCGACGAAATCGTTACGCATTCGCGGCGAAATCGTTGCGCGCTCTAATCGAACTCGCTGCCCACTCGCCTCGCTTTTAACTCGTCCACAAGTAGCCTGTGTGATAAGGTGTGGTAAGGGTTCCGAAGCTTGAGGTTTCGATTCCCGGTAGGGGCTGACATTTGTGTGAAAAATACGAATCTTTGTGCTCGAGTCTTGGATGTTCAATATGTATTTAAGTATGTATGTATCTATCTATATATAAGTATGTTTATCCGTTGCCTAGTACCGATAACACAAGCTTTGCTTAACTTACTTTGGAACTAGATCAATTGGTGTAAATCGTCCCGTGATATTTATTTATTATTATTAAATTAATTATTATTTTTATTACAGCAAAGTTCACTCATGGGTGCCAAAAATTGTTGCTCTCTGCCGTAGAAGATAAAGAAGAATAAATAAAATCTTGAATATCGAACGGTCTCTGTTGTTTAGTGTATAAAATGTTATCCATTTAGATGATGTATCATTTTAAGTATTTAAAACTTATAGATCTTTTTTGTGTGTTTTACTAGCAGAGTGCGAAAAGTAAAGGTTTTGTGATGTAATGTAATTCTTTTGCAAGTTGTTTTTTATGGTTTTTAGTTATTTTAATGTACTATCATATTTTTTTTCCGTGAAGTAGATATAAACTATCTACACTGTACAGTCTAATATTAATAATAGTGTTTTCAGTCTTTTTACCCTTCGAGAATATGCATTCATTATTTATTTTTTATTCATTTATAATCACATCTCTTATTTTCTTACAATAAACTTACCAGTGTGTTTCATCTAATGGGCAATTGATGCCAAACTGGTGCAGTAACAGCCTTTTCACTCTGGCCTTTGAAGAGCCCCAGGTTTTATCTGTCCAGTTTCGCATAAGAAAGGATTAAGCGAACCATTTCGTGCGTGTCAACGAAATTCTAACAATAAATAACAACCTCCCCCACCTAAATTTCCTAAATTTCAAATTTAATAAAGGAGCTTAAGAATTTTATTTTCGTACAAATTTTGTTCTTGACTGTACCTGTATTGTCATTACAGATTTTAGGATATACCGGGACAGATTAAACTAAATAAAAACTTGTAAAAATAATAACTAGGGGCATGAATACTGTGAACTCTATTAAGGTACAGTTTAAATGAAAGAACTGTAAAAGTTTTTGTCTATACATATTATTATAATAATTTAACTAATAGTAATAGAATATAATCAGAAAAATCTTTAAGATACGAACATAAAAAGGTTTTATGCAATAACATAATACATACATAAGTTATATATTTTTTAATGAATTCTTATTTTATTATGCTTATTTATTATTATTATTATTTTTTTTTTTAGACGATCAGATGGCCTAGTGGTTAGAGAACCTGACTATGAAGCTTGAGGTCCCGGGTTCGATTCCCGTGTCGGGGCAGATATTTGTATGAAAAATACGAATGTTTGTTCTCGGGTCTTGGGTGTTTAATATGTATTTAAGTATGTATCTATCTATATAAGTATGTTTATCCGTTGCCTAGTACCCATAACACAAGCTTTCCTAGCTTACTTTGGGACTAGGTCAATTGGTGTGAATTGTCCCGTGATATTTATTTATTTATTTATTTATTTATTTATTTATTTATTTAGTTTCGTTGATGAGATGATAAGAATTCTCATTTTGTAAGTACTTTCTCAGACTTTAATTTGTACTTAAGCAAATAATTAATGTTAATTGTAATAAGAAACCAGACGTAACAGTCTAAAATCTCACTGGCAGTATTATTACAGTGTATCCTACAGTGCTTCAAAAATAAATTCTAATAATGGAATATGTCAGTATTGTATGTGTATCTATCTCAACTGATTACTATTCAACATAATATTGTAGTATTTCAAATATTTGCTTTGTAAAAGTTCACAAACGAGTTTAACGGGATACTGTTCGTATGTCGTCTTTTTGCATAGAACGACTGTGCCTTATTGTGCATCACATCATCATGCTAGTTATCTTTTGTAAATAATTTAGTTTGGCGGATATTATGTTAGCAGTATGTGCCTAAACAGCAATAATCCTATCTATGTGAAACACCTATGCATGTTTATCAAATGCTAAGTTATTCGTGTGTATAGAATCTCAAGAATACGTATTAAAATAATTTTACTATTATGTATGTAATATAGATAAGCTTAGATTTGTCTGGTCACTTTGTCACAATTTTTTGTATTTTTGTAAATATTCTTAGTGCCAATAAGTGAAATTTCTATAGCTTTTTTACTCATTTTAATTGATGAATTATACACTGGTTGTGCATATGAAGTAATTTAATTGTTAATTTACCCTTTCAAAGTCCATTTTCAAAGTATAGTCGAGGAAACTGAAAAACGCACTAGGGTGGAATCTTTTCATAAACAATTTCACGATAATTTTGTTGGCAGATGTATGGAATTTCAATATGAGTCTCGATTGAGATATGTAGCGAAAAGGTTCCACCCTGCTACGCGATACAGTTTCTTCGACTGAACCTATGGTATATTATTTATATTATCAAAGTTATCACATTATAATGGAATAAGATAGAAAAATGTGCATAAATATCTTCGTCCTAGATTGAGCACAGTTGAAAAAAATATATCTAGAAGTGATACTCAGTATAATAGTACCATTAGATGCATAAGAGTAGGTAAGTATTCAATTATTTTATTTAAGAGGGTTTATACCTGCTGAGCTGGCAACGTTGCATTTTTGTTAGTTTTTCTCGATTATTCCATAAAAATTGTTAATGTGTCTACTGCAATAATAATTCGTGATAAGAATTTTATTTTCTTTAAAAACCGTTAGGTAATAATTTGTTCAATTTTAAAGAAAATAAAATTCTATCACGAATTATTATTGCAGTAGACACATTAACTTATACATTAGAACAATTTGTATACAAAACATTTTTAATTTTCATTCAATTTTTATTGAATTATCTAGAAAAACTAACAAAAATGTAACGTTGCCAGCTCAGCAGGTATAACCCTCTTAAGGTACGGCCCAGACTTACGAGACATTTTATCCAAACGTTCGAAATCAATTCGTTAACAAGTTGCTTGTTAGTTAGTTCTATCAAAGCAATTACTTTTTATTGAGCTAATGGTTGTAGTTAACAGTAGCCGACATTAAGTCGAGGCACGATGAACGATTGGACCATGCAGTATATGGTTATTATATTAGTCTCCATTTTATGGATTAAGCAGGTATAACGCGCAAATCATATTTTTTTCTTTTCTAGAGGAATATATATTTTACTTGTACTCAGTGAACGAAAAAAATTAAAAGTATTTCTAGCGGCGTAATACTTGTCTGTCAAGTATTGAGTTGCAAACTATTGAAATCAACCTTGTGTGCTCCACGTTATGGTGGATTTTGGAAAAAACCTGAATACTTATTTGTTTTGCGGAATTCTCCACTATCGAAAATTCGACATGTTGATGTTAATATCATCTTGATTAGCGTAACTCGTAACAATTTTTTATGCAAACAGATCTTGTAAGTCGATTTGCATCCACTATTAATAGCCGGATCTTCTTGAAACTTAATGAATAAGTATATAAATTCTATATAAAAGCAACAGTAAAGTACTTACATAATAGACATGGATTACATGCCAGACTGGTGTTTCTTCTATTTTTAACCGACTTCAAAAAAAGACAGAGCTTCTAAGTTCGACTGTACGTATCTTTTTTTTCTTTATTGTTTCATTTATATGTTTTAGAGTAATGGCGCCAAGGGACATTTTAACAATCAGACGGCACATGAGTTCACAACTCCACAAGATGAGATCGCACCAATGCTGCCTGATGAAAACATGCAAGCCTCCACTGTTATTGCAGGACTGATGCCGGATTCATTTGGGGAAATGTTTAATTTCCTCGACGGAGACAGCTTTGGAATAGGTTGTTGATCTAGACAAGAATATTCGAATATAATTTGCAGTTTGTGTAATGGGAAAAACAACTGAGGAATGGAATTATTTTTATATGTAGAGCTTTTGATTAGATTTTGTAATTAGTGTCTAAATTTACTTAATTTCAGGTCCTATGCACGAATTTGTATACGGTTGGCAAGCAATCGTCAATACCATGAGCATGAAGAACAACGTGGAAGTACGCAAGCGAGCGGGCCTGCAAAGGTTCGCGCTAGCCGGCATCAACGGCATCACCCTCATAGCCCATATTGGGGTGACGGAAATCATGATCAACGGAACCAGAACATATTGCTTCGGTGGTGTATCGCGTCCACCGGGCAGAAGGAGCGTCATATGCAAGGTTTAACGAATCCCACATTATAATACTGTTTAGTATTTTAGTCGACGCGTGCTAAATGTGCTAAAAATTCTAAAAAAGACTGTAGTAACTTCAAAGAAAATTCAATATATAAATAGATTAAGAAAATCAAATAATAAAGCAAAAACAATGTGGAATATAATAAGAGAACGAACAAATAAAGAACGCAGGGTAGACAAAAGCAACATAAGATTAGAAATAGATAAAACCCAAATATCGGACCCAAAAATTATAGCTGACACATTTAATGACTTTTTTGCGTCAGTGGGTGAATCTGTAAAAGATAACAAAAGGGAGAAACCCCGCGGCCGCCCGGTTATGTTTCCTTCAGAGAATTCAATATTTCTTAGACCGGTGAATTATCGTGAAATCTATAAATGTATAAAAAATCTTAAAAATAAAAAAAGTCACTGAGTAGATGAACTTCCACCGTCGCTATTGAAGCAGTGCGCGGATGAATTAACAGTACCATTCTGTATGTTAATAAACCAGTCATTTAATGAAGGAACTTTTCCTAATCTGCTGAAAAAAGCTGTTATTTTGGGGGTAGTTACAATAGAGAGATCTCTCTCCAGGCAGATGTTATGCCTGGGGACCGAAGTCCGGTGGATGAAAGTTGGAAGTTGTATTTATGCAGCCGAGTTGAGAAACTTCGATAGCGTGATGTAGGATTGTAGCAATTAGTTCCTTATGTGACGACTAGATGGCGCTAGTAGTCGCTACATTATAAAACCTATCCATAAGAAAAATAAAAAAACTGATCCAGGTAGCTACCGTCCAATCGCACTATTAACAACACCGTCAAAGTTATTTGAGAAAGCCATGTGCGATCGAGTCTATACTTTTTGTGAGAAATATGGTTTGTTAGATGAATGCCAAATTGGTTTTCGAAAAAAAAGGTCCACTACTCTAGCGGTTTTTAAATATGTTCAAGGGGTTTTAAATACAATAAACACTAAAAAATATGCAGTTGGTCTTTTGTTAGACATGTCTAAGGCCTATGATAAAGTACAGTACGACATATTATTAAATAAGTTGTACGGAATAGGAGTCCGTGGCCTTGCTCATAAATGGTTTGCTTCGTACCTTGAAAACAGGGAGCAGATCACAGAAGTACAGTTTTTTGACTTCAACACCAAAGAAATAAGAAACGTACGTTCAGAATGCTAAAAAATCAGTTGTTCAATTCCTCAGGGTAGCGTAGCTGGTTGCCTATTATTCTTAATTTATATTAATGATCTTCCCAAGATAATCGAGGAAACATGTGTCCTTCTTGCTGATGACATATCCTTACAATTGAAATGTGAAAACAATGAAAGTTTAAATGATAATTTGAAATCCGTACTCGACAAAACAACTGATTGGATGACTGATCAGAATCTAGAAATTAACTATGCGTAGACAAAATTATTGACTTTCCATTCTTATAAAAAAGCTACCTTGAATATAGATTTTACTTATAAAAATATAAAGCTAGAGGAAGTGAAAGAGTTTCCATTACTCGGTATAGTCATTGATAAATACATAAACTGGAAAGCACACATAAAACTAGTCAAATCTAAAACGTCCAGTTTTGCATATGCCCTCCGAGAAGTGAAAAAAACAACTGACACCAAAACGGGCATCCTCACATATTATGCTTATGCAAACGCATGGTTTAGCTATGGTATTATATTATGGGGAAACAGTACTGATGCTCCACTTCTTTTTACCCAGCAGAAAAAAATAATTAGAATAATAGCAAATATAGATAATACTGATTCTTGCAAGCCACATTTTAAAAACCACAAAATTCTTACTTTACCTTGTATTTATATATTGGAACTGTGTAAATATACCAGAAACACAGAAGTCCTATTCAGAAAGAGAGAAGAACTTCCCACATCACACTTGCTACGACACAAAGATAGACTTATGATCCCAGTGTCTAAAATTAAAATGCACTCCAGTAGTACTTATGTCATGGCTATAAAAATATTTAATAAGTTACCCAATATAATCAGAACGGAAACATGTCGTAAAAAAATTGTAAATTTGGTTAAAGATTTGTTAATTTCTAAATGCTACTACAGTCAAATGATTATTTTAATGATAAATTCTAGACATTTTAATTGAATATTTTTACTCGTTATGATTATTTTTAAATTTCGAATCTTATTAGTTGATATCTTTGTTTGATTTTTATTGCTGTTTTTATGTTGTTTTGCTTGTTTTTGCTATGATTGTTTATTTATATCACATTTTTTTTTTACATTATGTGGTCCTAGATTTTATTTTAGTTGTTAATTACTATTGTGTGCCCTTACAGGGTGTCATGAACTGACTTAAACTAATGACAACATCTTTATTATAATGTGCATGACTTGACAATGAATAAATGAATATGAATATAAATGAATATGAATATGAAATGCTACATCCTTTGTTAGCGCGTAAGAGAAGGGTAGAAGTTTTCCACCTCGAAGGCATCGTGTCTAGAATGTGTCTGTTCAACTCGCTTCTCACCGTCTACGTCAGCTTAACAGTATAAGCAGTATTTAATCGTAGGCTGTTTCAGGGCGCGATGTACCAGGAAGGAAGATTTTCGTGTAAAGTGCCGTATCTCCGCTACCCTACTGTTCTAGGATACCGATATTGCATCGATAAATATGCTGCCGTAAAATCCATCGATGGCACTTATAAAAGTAAATTATTTTTGTCAAATGAATTAATTCTAATTATTTTGTCACCGGAAAACGATTATCGCTAATAATTAATTTTCAGCGACATATTGTGCTCGTGGAGAGGCGATTCCGAAGTTTCATTATGACTACATCTGTGAACGTAGAGACATCAAGATCAAGAGGGTAAACTTGACAGACCCTAACGAACGGTTTAACATAAGGAATCCAGTAGTGAGGAGAGCGGAATATTACAGAGCGCCTTATGACATACTTAAAGCTTGCCCCGATTGGTAAACGATATAGATTTTTTATTATTGTTTTTATTTTTTCTAGAAACTTGAGTTAACAACAATATGTTTACTTTATTATCTTGCAGGTATGGGTGCAACTTGCGTATAGCTCCTGAATCCCTTCACCAAGATTTACCATTGGGGCTGCTCCAGGCTAACGAAACTGCATTTGTAGGGCATGGGGGAAAATATTGGCTGTCTCTTTACTACACACAGGTATTAGAACCATAATTAACAAGAAGTTTTATTTTAGACTCTACCCTATAAATCTTCGGCCCCCACGACTATGTTCAGTTGCCACTAAATATGCTGCTGCGCTTATACCACTCGCAGCACAATACGCTCATGACAACGTAAATTTAGTTACATCCTTAGTTATTACAGTAACCGATTTATTGCATTAAGAGTAAGTCTAGAATGTAACCCTAGTTTTTTTCAGCTTTCAACGTACGCAATATACTTCCAAGCGCACGCGGAGTATCCTTGGCAGTCGAACAGGCCTATTGTATCTTCTGATAAAGGTATTACGATATGTGAACTTCTTAACTAATATTACCTTATGTTTATGTTAACTACTTTACATAATATCAACTGAGCATGTAAATTATAAAAGCGTAATTTATCACAAACAATTTTGCTTTTGTAGGTGGTATTTGGGAGCAGCTTCTTAAAGCTAACATTGGTCCAGACATGAATTTGCATTACAATTTGAACGGCATTTACAACAGATATCCGGCGTCACCCGCCGTGCCAGATTTAATGCGAAACGACGGCCAGGTAAAACCCACTCCATTATTTTTCCACAGCACTCGTATTCATTAAGGTAGCATATATCTGCAAAGCGAGAAGTACCTAATGCCAGTAAATACTTGACAAATAAAAATATAGTCGACGTATTTACAACACAGGACAAAGAAAGTTTTTAGGTATGCTGGATATGAACTGCGTAAAATTACTTTTATGCTTTAGTGCATAAAGTTAATTTTCGTCTACAACAGAAATTTATAAAATACCTATAAGGTTTTGTTTTTATTTTTATAACCGGTGTTTTATATTACGAAATTATTAAAACTAGGCAAATCTAGTACATTGTTATAGAAATTTCAAAGCATGAAAAATAAGAGATGGAAAATGAACATTTATTTCCAATGTTGCTGTTTAATTTCGTTGCAATCTAAGTGAAAAGCAGATTCTGAAACTCTAGCATTAAACTTATTTTCTCCTCGACGTGTCTATCCACCCTCACCGTACCGGCTCGGTTGCTAAACGAACGGCTCGTGTATAATGGCTCGTTTTATGCTCTCGTTATACAATCTACTATTTATACTTTCCATTCACCCTCCTAATATTGCAAATTTCTATAGGTCCAGCCATCGAACTTTAGAACCGATACAAGAGACGCTGCACCTGAAGATGTGCTAGTGGGCAATTCCCACTTGTCTGCAGACGGACCAGGTAATCTTTATTTCCAAACCCCAATTGAACAGCGACAAGTTTGTTTCATTCATAATTTTTTTAATACTTTTGTTTTTATTCAACTTTAAGGTGGTGAGCCCAATCTTGGTAGCTATAACTTCCTGCACGATTCTCAAGTTCAAGCAAATTTCGAGCATGGTAAAAATGTTAAATAAGGTAAGGTGTTTATCGAAAAATAAAGAATTCAAAAGAAGTGTTGTTTTATTGTTCACAGACAAACAGATAGTAGGTCAGAGCCTGTCTAATTTAAAATGACGCGCCCCACCACCGCATTTACGCACAGGATTTGAAAGTAGAAAAAGGCCCTAAATACAGCGTCAATAGGTTCAAAACTTGAACAAAAGTTTCACAAAAGCATTTTTTCATAAAGCGATTTTTCTTTTTCATAAAGCGTTTTATAATGTTCGCATTTTTTTTTTTGCTTATTTTGCCAGTAGATTAATTTAATAGTCGCAATTTTTTTTCAGTAGACTTAGGCAACCCATCACGCCTTATGTCAGACGGAGCCCCGCAGCGGGGCTCCTTTTTCTGGACAGATTGCCCTTCGGGCATCTGAAGATAACTAACGAACCTAACCTACCTATTAATACGTAATAATATGGACACTAAGAAGGTTACGATAGAGGGTGAACTATAGATTTATTAGAATAATGATTTCGAGTAAAATGTCTAACAAACCGCACTATATTATACTGAAAAAATTTGCGACTAATAAATTAATCTACTGGTCAAATAAGCGAAAAAAATAAACGCGAACATTTATAATAAAACGCTTTATGAAAAACGCTACATGGAAAAAGAAGAATAATTAAATTTGCGATCACGAAAGAACGCGATGTGAAAATTCGCTAGTATTGTAATATTATATGAACAAGAGTGGCAACTCTATGGTCAAATATGCATGTATGGAAGGTGCTGCTGCCCTACGCCCTGGTGATATGTTACGTATCTATAGATGTATACCTATCTATATGTATATGTTGGTAGTGATGTACAGCTATAATTACGCGTAATTTTAATTGATAGGCTAATTGCCACTATTCGTATTTTAGCCGTCTGATTCCAATCAGCATATACGAAGTAAACGAAGTATAAGCGGCTAAACCCGATTTGCACTATACGGCTAAAATACGAACATTGGCAAGTGGCCTATCAATTAAAGTCCTTGACCGTACAATTTGGTACGCCATGGCCATGGCCGATGAATGACAACTGACAAGTTTGACAAGTCAACCAAGATGGCCGCTAATTTAGTTCTTTACAAAACAACCAGAGATCGCGTAGTCGCATGAAAAGTGTGATATATGTAAGTGTGCCCCCCCGTGTTCAGTCAGAGAACTGATTTCTGAACGAAAACCACAGATATAGTTAAGGCTGAATTGGATAGTACAGTAATTGCCACCGCACTCGAGCCCGATTTAAAAAAATCGGAGTCGTCTGACATCTTTCTTTGTGCAATTTCTGTCAGGTCTCATGAAAAATCCCGTTATTTTGCTTTTGTAACTCATCTAACAAAGGCATTAACTGGTTGCGACGGCTGACCACTCTTAGTGGAACACGCGTTACAAACGCTGATCCGTTCAGTGACATCGTGTAAAGATTTATTTTGGTCTCTTAAATTATCGATTTTAGTCTTCTTCAGAAAAATAGTGTTTATTTATTAGTGGGCTCAGGTGGTTGCTGCATAAGCAACAAGATTTTCGTGCCACAGTCCCATTCAAGGTAAGCATCAGTTGTTCATTTAGAGACGAAATTAGTAATGGAATTATCGTAAGAAAAAAGTACTTGTTAACGTAATACTTTTCCCACTTTCATCAATTCTGGCAAATTATGCTCTGATGTTTTGAATTCCACATTATGGGTGTATAATTGTCTCCTTTACGCGATACAGTATTGTGAAAATTAATCACTATGATTAGGACAGCTTCTACCATTCTATATTTAAACAATCAATTCTATCTTATTTTTACTTGAATTTTATAATTAGCTATCAGTTGAAATAACCTCACTAAACGTTCTTATTATGATCAAATATTTTGCTGTCATTCAATTACTGATCTCCTTTGATTCCCATCAAACCAGTTGATGTGTTTTTAAAGTCTATAGAAACAATGTATATTGTTACCTAAATACCACATTACATTATAAATAAAGGGGTTATGGTTGTCAGAGAAGAACTATAAATACATGAAAACTATGTCATGTATGGTTATTGCATTAGTATGTATAAATAATGCTGCCTAAATATTTATGATAGTGGAAAATCTGTACTGGACTGGTACTGCAGAGAATAATTTAGAAAATGTCTCAGGTAATAATTAGCCTGTGAATGTTTGTAGTAATGTCAAATTGTGCCATATTGACTCATACTGCAGCACTCTTGAGACATTAAATTGTTCAAATTACTAGTGAGTCAGTCTGAATTTTCCTTACAAAAATTGAAGAATAGCTCTGGTTATGTCTCAATTTTTTCCTAATAAATGTATATTTAGAAAAAGTTCATAAGTAGTGATCATTATCAACATGCAGTTTTCATAGCAAAGTATGTTTGGCAAAAAAAATATTCACAATTATTACACATATATACACATGCAATGCATTAAACTTACATGCACTTCAGATATTTAATGTAACTTATAGCCTAGTTGTATTTCTATGACAATGACATCAATGCATGTCATTCAACGTGCTGATGTGCATCATGATATTTTTTTTAAGATAATAAAAGGTTTGCTATTGTGAATAATTATATCCTGAAGTCAATATAGTCAACCATATACTTTGCTGTGAAAACTTTATGTTAATAATGATCACTATTCATGACTTTGATTTATTGGTGCTTAATTTTTTTGACTAATGCAAGCCTCCACCTGAAAGCACCTTGTATCTCACGTTAATTGTTGCATTAATGTTTGATGTGATGATGTGTTATGGGCTAGTCTTGACTACTTGCCAGTGTAATGAAGTCTAATGCACAGTAATGCATATTTTTCTTTGTATGCGTTGGAATGGTAAAGCTCCTGATATGAAACAGTATATTGGGTGGATCCCATCAGGCCAAGTTCCTGTGAGTCACATCAACATTATTGATATTAACTATTAAAATTTCCAACATAAGTGGTAACTCATTCTGATCATTAGATTTAATTAGATCATTAGAGTGTTAATTTCATCCACATCTATTAGATTACTACATGTATATCATGCAAAATGCATTATTAACGATGTTGCCAATTCTGTTGTTTAGGCATTTATTCTAACATATTTGTGTGAAAGGATACACAAGCATGTATTTATAACAAACACAATACTATAACTGCCATTTAGAAATTATGTAAAGAACTAGTCAAACACAACAGACACTTTGCTGCTGTCAAGAGTCATTGGCAGAATTGCTGCTAATCTAATGCAACCAATTGCCAAAAACAAAAATGTGTAAGTTGAAGTATAACATTAATTTCCATACCAAATTGTTTACAATGCATATTAACTTCAGTTACAGTTGATCATAAACATTAAAACTAGAATTTGGTTCAGGTATTTATTCAGGTATTTAATAGCTCCAGTGTTTAGATGGGGCTCTAAAGTGTTTCAACTGCAGTATTCCGTGTGCTATGAAAATCAACTGATAATAATGTCTGTCAACTAAAAATCCCAATGACCTACCTACCCACATGTGTTGCAGTGTGTGGTTGCAGAATTGCAATTGATTTTAGTTCATGGGAGGGGGATATGGCGGTTGAAATGCTTCAAACTCCCGCCTGTTTATGATGCTTACTGTACCAACAGATAAAATTTTGTTAAAAATGATTTTTTAATTGTTTTTGCTGAATTTATTTAAGTACGTATGCCTAATTTCAAGTCAATCCAACCACTGGAAGTGGGTTAACTTCAACTTCCAAGTTTTGACTCAAACAAACAGGGCAAGTTAAGTTAAAGCTATGTGAAAAAAACATATGTCTTTGGGCAGATGTGTTATAAATAAGGAAAAAAGAAAAAAAATACGTATAAAAGACTTTACTCAGTTTACTATCCATTCTTCCAATAATCATTTGAACAAATGCGTCATTTCACAAATGCCTAATTACCATAATATATTAAAACATATAATTCCTTCCCTTTTAATTGTTATAGATACAAGTAGGTGTAAATCGTAATAATAATTGCTTCCAAGAATATCTATAGCAAATGTTCTAAAATATTATTACCAAGCAGGTAGACCAAAGGTTAATTAAATTAACTCACAGGTGCGGGGCTAGAAGCACAATAGTGGCCAAAACACTAAGATTGTTGTTGGCTGTTACTCAAATGTACATATCTGATTGTGTTTAAATGTGTTATTCTCACAGAGAGAGCCGTGTCTTGGGGGAAAAGCACCCCGGGCACTACGGTGGCCCCAGACACACCGGCGCCAGCGCCCCAGCCTCCGGGTAAGCCATTGGTCCTCTATGTTTGCCTTTTTCTGTTAAACTTGAATGCTACAGCGCCCAACAATTCCTCCTAATCCTATTTAGCTATGCTGTGGCACCTTTCTGCATAGTAATATAATTTCAAGACTATTTTTTTCATATAAAATCGATTAACTCAACAGTAGCATTAACTAAAATATATTTGACTAACACTAGTTTTTCCCGAATCGCAATTTTAATACACTCGGCGTCACGGAAATCGCACACCTACGGATTTTGCTTTCAAGCGAATATAACTTTTATCTTTATAACTTTTATTGCTTTTTTTACCGATTTTGCATTGTTATTAAATGGAGGATTGAATAACCTTTCATATGAATCCACACATCCATACTTTACCTTTATGACTGTATAAGGTTTATAACGGCTTGACACAGAAATCCGTGGGTGTGCGATTTCCGTGACGCTGTGTTGAGTATATGATACTCCAAGAAATAAGCGACAAAGATGTGTCAAGTACCAGATATTATATTACTACTAGCTGACCCCGCAAACGTTGTTTTGCCATACATCACCCATGAGTGTAAAAAATAGCCTACAACCTATTCTCAGGCCTACCGATTAAAGACAAAAAAGTTTCATAACAATTGGTCAAGCCGTTTCGGAGGAGTTCGGTAACAAACACCGTGACACGAGATTTTTATATATTAGATAAATCAGATAACGTGAAAAAGCATGTTACACTAGATGGGTTGATTAAATTTAGTATGACTTGTTATCTCCACAAGTGATGAATGTGTAACCCAAACAGAGCTTTATTATTGCTCTAACACGCCTTAGTTTCGTTTAGATATAAATTTTATTGACAGTAAATAGGTATCTCCTAATATCCGGGTACTTTCGTTTGGCAAATTACGTTTCCCAAACTGATTCATTTGGCAGATGTTTCATTTCCCAAATGTTTATTTTTTCTGAAACTGTAAACTATTCAGGATATATTTCAGGACTATTTTGTAGTTTAGGTTAGGTTAGGTTAGGGTTGTTTTATAATAATCCTGTAAAGTTTACAGTTTCAGAAAAATAAACATTTGGGAAATGAAACATTTGCCAAGTGAATCAGTTTGGGAAACGTAATTTGCGAAACATTAGTAAACCGAAATCTTAACTATGAACGTAATGCGTACCTACTACCTACCCTACACATCTTTGTGTGTCTTTGTCATTACCATTATGTGCCACGCAGTCTTTATTCCGAGATTTCGGTACGGATGACCGTATATTCTAGCAGTATTGATGGTGTTTCGATACAAAAATGGTTAGCGTGATACGTTATTGATTGCGCAGCGTACGTGTAAGAGCGTGAAGTCATAATGATAGTGTTTAGTTAGCTAGTTTGTTTGTACATTGCGTCACGCATCTGGGAGCGCGGCACGGCGCGCTGCGACAATCTCATCTCCGCTAATAAAGTGCGAGGCTACAGATAAATCACGGTTCGGCTTGTTTACGCTTGCCTATGCACATAAAATGTTGCGTATAGGATAAACGATAATAGATTTATCTACTTGCGCTGACGTAACACTATTTTACTAGTCCATCGACTCTTTAAAACTCGACTGATCCCTAATTATTAGTAGTAATATTAGTTATTAGTAGTAAAAGCTTTAAAGTGGATACATTGGCCTTTTACAACTCTTAAAATTAAAACAATGAAACATTATGGACAAAATTATTACAACGATTTATTTTGATATTTACGATGTATGTATGTATACTCGTGCTCAGTCAGTTATTATATTTGTGTTTGTAAAGTATGGATATTCCATTTAATAATTTTATTAAAAAACCGGCCAAGAGCGTGTCGGACACGCCCAAGATAGGGTTCCGTAGCAGGTACGAAAAAATCTTTGCATACTTTGTTAATGTGGTTGTTTTTGGTCCGAACTCCCACCGCGCGCTAGGGTTAGCGCAATGTAGAATTTCAACGTCGGCGGTACAGCGCCATCTATCGACGAATTGGTTAACAAATCTAACTGCAGTCTACTAGAACTAGTATGTATGTTGATGGATTTTCAGATGTAATCTGGGGGCACGGTAGTGCCCCCGCCAAGTCGAGCAAAACAAAGGCACGGCCGTACCATCCTTTTCTCGAACCCATTCAGGCTATTTTTAACCTCCTGTAATTTTATGCTGGCTACACCTAGAGCCCTGAATTTTCAGTAACATGTAGGGCGTAATGAGATTTAGATATTATTCTCAATAACATTCAATTTGAACTGACAGTTTCAGAACTATTGGACGTCAAAGTTCCTTAGTTTTGTCACTGACTCACTCACTGATTCACGATCATCATAATTCTAAGGTACTTTTAGTAGACCTACAGGCTCCAAATTTTAAATATAAATAGATTTAACCCTACGAAGTCGTAGAAAACCTAAAAATATTTCAATTTCAGTCACGTTTCAAAGATACAGAAACTGCACATATAAGTTTGTAATCCCATTTAAATACCAGCGATTACAAAGTTATACTACACACAACAATGAGTTCTCGATTTCCGATTAGGCTAAAACTTTGCATGCATGTGTAAATTGGATTACAATGCAATATTATTATGACATTAAGCTTAACAACAATAGCTGAGAAAAAAAAATAACAATTACTGAGAGGGTCAAGGAACATATCGCGGCTGTTAAAAATCGCCAAGTAAATAAGTCAGCCAAGCCAAGCATTTATTGGAGTCAGGACCAAACCACTGGATTGAACTGCACAATCCCAGAATTCTCTCAACGGAACGTCATTTCTACTCTAGAATGGACCATTTTTGAGTTTTTTAATTTCAACCGGGAGGATGTATATAAGCTTTCGTCTTCGTGGAATCCTGTTATAAACAAATGTGGGCGTCAGGAGGAGTGTTCGGAGAGATCGTCGGATGTTGTGAGTGTTGTGTGTCAGTGTGATGGGGTGCCGTTAAAAAATCTTGATCAAGTGCGGGTATTTCGAGATACGGGTGCTGATTCTAATCGGGATCAAGTGCGGGTAGTTCGAAAGACTCGTGCGGCTAAACGAACTTGACACCCTACACTTCAGTTAACTCGTGACCACAGTTGCTGCAATGTGGCCGAAACGTCGAGGTAAATAAATAAATATTTATTGCGTGATAAGTCCCGTTTAGTTTAGTAATTATGACATTAAGCTGATCTGATGATTGTGCTGGAAGGTGGTCAAAGGCACTCCACAATAAAACAACACAATCCCATCGAGTTTGGGCTCGTTTGATTCGTCTCGATGAGTACTTTGGTTCTAGATTGTAACCAGGGTTTCATAATGGAGCTGGAAGGTGGTCAAAGGCACTCTAATAATAAAAAGACAAAACCGCATCGGGATTTGACTCATCTGATGCGTCTTGACGAGTACTTTGATCCTAGATTGTAACTAGGGTCTGATGATGGAACTGAAAGTTGACTACAAGAATTCCATAACGAAACGACGAAACCCCATCGAGTTTGGGGTCGTTTGATTCATATTGACATGTACTTTGATCCTAGAGTATAACCAGGGTCTGATGATGGAGCTGGAAGGTGGCGAAAGGCACGCCATAATAAAACGATACAACCCCATCGCATTTGGGCTCGTTTGATTAGTCTCGACGAGTAATTGGGTTCTACATGGTAACCAGATTCTGATGATGGAGCTGGAAGGTGGACGAAGGCACTCGATAATAAAATGACATGACCCTTTAAACATGAAACTACCGTGAGACTCACTCATAGTGAAAATAAACGGATCACTCACGTCTTAAAACGAGTTTAACTCGACATGTATCGTTTATATCGGAGAGACTGGACGTAATGTTTCCACAAGGTTATCGGAGCACATACGCAGTATGAAAAAGCAAGACAGCAAGGGGTCTGCGGTGGCCGAACACTCAATGGACTCGGGCTCGACGCACTACATCCGGTTTGATAAGGCTTCCGTACTTGCGAGAGAAAAGTTTTTCATTCCGCGGAAGGTGCGTGAAGCCATCGAGATTGGTCGTCATCCAAATTTTAACCGGGATAGTGGTTGGTCAGTATCCCCGAGTTGGAAAACAGTGTTGAATGTTCGTACTGCGTCAACGGTGAGTGTGGGCGAACCTTTACAAAGTGATGTGGTTAGTGTTGTGTGCTACCCTACATTTGACAATGACAATAAAGGTGATGATGAAAACGGGGGTAGTTGTGTGTCGCTGTCAGTTGCGTCGAGTAGCCGCGCGACCAGGGCGTTAGCACGCAGTGCACGTTTGGCAGCCGCCGTGACGTGCGACTCCGAGAGGAAGGGCTACGGATTAGCCCGAAACATGTCGAGTTAAACTTGTTTTAAGACGTGAGTGATCCGTTTATTTTCACTATGACATGACCCCATCAAATTTGACTTTAAAACTAGATTGTTACCAGGGTTTGATGATGGAGCTGGAAAGTGGCCAAAGACACACCATAGAAAACGACACAACTTCATCGAGTTTGGACTAATTTGATTCATCTCGACGAGTACTTTGGTCCTGAATGGTAAACAGGGTCTAATGATAGAGCTGGAAGGTACAGTACCCGGCCATAAAGATTGCACATCGGTCTTTGGAACAAGACTCGGCAAAATGTCGGTTTCGTAGAGCGTTGTCCCACATTAGTTGTAAGTAGCGTGCGACAACGCTCTACGAAGCCTACATTTGCCGAGTCTTTTTCCAAAGACCGATGTGCAATCTTTATGGCCGGATACTGTAGCTGTAGACAGGCACCACATGAATAAATACAGAGCAGAAGAAAAGCTTCCGAAGTGCTCGAAATTCTTACCTATTATCATAGGGTTGTCCCTCGGTAAAAAAATATATTAAAAATCAAAATATTTTATTCAAACAAGTACCTAAATATCTAATATCTGTATATCTACAAACACTACAACAGGTAGGCATCTTTAAAAACAACCGAACACCCGAACTATGTAGCTAAACGCTAAACGGTCGCGTCGTCGCTGGCGGCACACCTGAACTTTGTCTACTCACTTAGCTAGTTCAAACCGGTTTGTCTCCGAGCGGGCGCCGGTGCACGCCCCCCCCCCCCGTCCTGTCTGTACAGGTCACGCACACATATGTTGTGCGTGTAGTAGTGTAATGCGTGCGCGACGTTGTTTGAACTTTTTATTCTGCTCTGTATTTATTCATGTGCAGGCACTCCGTAATAAAATGACTCAACCCCATCGAGTTTGGGCTCATTCGATTCGTCTTGACAAGTTCTTTGATACTAGATGGTAACCAAGAGTCTGGTGATGGCAAAAAAAGAAGCACTGCCTACAAAAAGTAATGAGAACCCATCAAAAATATTACATGTAAATAGATGCAATGAACGAACGAACCGCTTTAGCCTAGTTGGTAGTGACCCTGCCTGCGAAGCAAGAGGTCCTGGGTTCGAATCCCGGTAAGGGCATTTATTTGTGTGATGAGCACGAATATTTGTTCCTGAGTTATGGATGTTTTCTATGTTTTCTACGCATTTAAGTATTTATTTATCTATATAAGTATGTTTATCGTCGTCTAGTACCCATAGTACAAGCTTTGCTTAGTTTGGGACTAAAATCGCTGTGAATTGAAATTGCGAACAATGTAAATAAACCATTTAATGAAATATCCATATTCTAGCACTTGTTTATTGTTTTAATGGTTTAGGATAGTGTTGTGGTAATTATTGATTAAATAACACACGGATTTAGCAGTATTTGATGAGGGAAAATGGAAATTAAAGATTATGGTGACACAAAATACTAGGTCATTTGTACCAGTATGGCGGTTCTTCAGGGGTCTAATTACGTAATGACAAAAAAGAAAATGATGGTCATGGCGCTGGTACCGGCGGCCCAACCGCGTGGGCGTTAATCGAACGTGTCGGATAAATAACGAGTATCGAACGATTTGTTACACAATAATTCTTGTATTTTCCGATAGTCGATAAAAAAACAAGGCGGTAACGTAATGCCATACTTCTCCGGTGTGACTTACAGCCCGCCATACCGTCGCGAACACGTTAATTTAAAAACAACAATTCAACCATTTGTACCGAGCTAATTTTTGCACAGCTAATAATCGTCGAGTAGCCATTCACGAAAATCACCATGCCCTACTTTTCGCCTCATGTCAAACTCGCACTCGTGTCTCAATGGCCCCCCTATTATGATACAGTTGCATAAAACACTATATTTAAATTCTCGTGAGCAGATTTTACCATGTCACACTATGATAGTTCAACTTATAACCCTATTCATACAAAACCTTGACATAAAAAAATAATTTGAAGATAAATTAATACATTTTGATTGTGTAAAATTTTTACTGTAAAACCTCTTTACTAGTTAGACTCCCTTCTTTCATAACGATTATTTCACTGGCTGTTACTGTTTTAGATGCTCTCACTGATGCTCTGCGTCTCGGGCAAGCAAAACTCGACTTTACGATGACATTAATTTTTGTCATTCATCTTATTTAAGTCAATGACCTTTTCTCTGTGACCTAGTTTTATCTGGGGTTATACAAAGCATTTTTTTGCAATAAAGTTTAACAAGCTGCAACTCGAAAATGGTTAGAAATATTAACATAGTTTATTTTTAAAAAAAAAAACCGGCCAAGTGCGAGTCGGACTCGCGCACCGAGGGTTCCGTACAAATTTATATGTATCTATGAACATCCAGTCTTAGCAGACCCCTGCTCCTAAGCAAAATGTGAGCAGTGTGGGATCATTGTAGATTGGGTACTGATATAGACAGACAGACAAAAAAATTTATGCTTTTCGCAATTTTTCCTTTATCTGTGCTGTAAGACCTTGCTTCGTGCCAAATTTCAAGATTCTGAGTTCACGGGAAGTACCCTGGTTTTGATTCCCTTGCGAGTGTCGACAATTTGCGGAATATTGCGGCATAAAAGGCTATATCTTTTGATTGCGTTAAAAATGTATGCTTTTTGCAATTTTCCCTTTATCTGTGCTATAATACGTTGCTTCGTACCAAATTTCAAGATTCTGAGTTCACGGGAAGTACCCTGTAGGTTTTGATTCCCTTGCGAGTTTCGAAAATTTGCGGAAATTTGCGGCATAAACGGCTGTATCTTTTGATTGCGTTGGCTTAGAAGTTTGATTTTTTTACAGCTCCAAGGGACCGTAGGCCTGAGTATTTGATATAAATTTTAGCTTGATACCTCCACGCGTTCCTGAGAAAAAGGGTCTTGACAGACAGACGGACGGACAACAAAGTGATCCTATAAGGGTTCCGCTTTTTCCTTTCGAGGTGCGGAACCCTAAAAAGATAGTACTAGGCCTAATTAACACCCCATTTTCCGAAAGGTCTAACGTTCTGTTCCACCCTGTATAAAAAGAATTAAGCAAATTGCTAATTATTACTGATTTCATTATATGTTTGATAATATGAAAAAATAATGAGCATATGTGTTTTGTTATATATATCGCCTCAAACTCATATTTTCATAAAAAAGCACCACTAGGAAATATAAAACTTTGAAGGGTACTTTCGTATTATGTACTTTCGTTTTAGGAAAATATGAGTTGAGGCGATATAACAAAAATAAATTAATATAAAACAAACTCTATAACGACCGCTTTAGCCTAGTTGGTAGTGACCCTGCCTACGAAGCAAGATGTCTTGGGTTCAAATCCCGGTAAGGGCATTTATTTGTGTGATGAGCACGAATATTTGTTCCTGAGTTATGGATGTTTTCTATGTATTTAAGTATTTATTTATCTACATAAGTATGTTTATCGTCGTCTAGTACCCATAGTACAAGCTTTGCTTAGTTTGGGACTAGATCGATTTGTGTAAGATTGTCCCCTAATATTTATTTATTCTTTAACCTTCAGGTTAATGAAAAAAGCATCAGGTCATAAATAACAAAGTTATTACAAAGGTTACCACACAGTACACAGTACTACAGATTACTTAAATTTACTAACGTAAAAATTACGAAACTCTGTTTGCAGTCGCTATACATTCACCTAGGAGCCGGCTCACCGCCAACGGTGTTAGTAGTAGTTACAGAATACGTTTTCAAGTGACTTCCGTTAAAAAGAAAATAATCACTAAATGATAGCAGTGGGCAAGTACTTTTTGTACGGAGAAACGGAGCACCGAAAGTACTGGTTAAATTTAATCGTATATTATCTTTAAAAGAGTACCAGCTAGAATATTAGTGAACTTTATTTGACCTCAAAGAGCTTCCCTTAAATTTAACGAAAAAGAAAAAAACCCACGGTGTATTTCAGGTGTCAAAACTAATTTTTGCACTTAAATAAAGTATGCCTTGATATTTTTATTTGTCGCCATATTTTCATTCTTATCTTTCATTGCCTGACTAACTACTTAATTACATACACCGTGAAATTTTAGTGGTTGTTTTCCCGAAACGAGGTGATTCAGTTTCGATTGTACACTCGATTTATAATTACTATTAGCTTTTGCCCGCGACTTCGTATGCGAAGACAATAACGTTAGGTTGTTTGGATGAAATCTGGCACACAGGTAGTTTATTACATGAATTATAACACATAGGATAATGCCAGGAAAATGAAAAGTTCCCGTGGTTTAGGAATAAGTGAATTCTATAGCCGCTAAGCCGTGGTGCCATAGTGGTCAGACCTATGGACTCTTAAGCAGAGGGTCGTGAGTTTGAGCTCGGGCTTGCACCTCTGAGTTTTTCCGAATTCATGTGGTAAATTACGTTTGAAGTTTACCATGAGCGTAATAGTGAAGGAAAACATCGCGAGGAAAGCTGCACACACCTGAGAAGAATTTCAATTGTGGGTGTGAAGTTCCCAAATCTACTGTCCAAGTCCTCTCGTTCTGGGAGGAGGCCTGTGCCTGATTGAAACAGGCTTTTTTATCCCGGAAAGTGTAAACTAAAGTTTCCGCGGGATAGAAATTCCTTTTTTGACCTTTTTTGAAAATCAGAGACATTGTAGCTTTTTATTAGTGAAATCATTTTAACAATCAGCCTATATTCAATTCACTTATGTCTATCCCATGTGAATTTAGTATTTTCCCGTAGAAAAGTAACCTATGTCAATCAGGGATGCTGTAGCATACTATTAGTGAAAGAATTTTTTAAACCACCCACAAATTTGGATTGACTTACTTCTATCCTGCGGGAATTTTGCATTTTCCCGAAGAAGAGTAGTCTATACCAATCAGAAATAGTGTAGCTTTCTATTGGTGAAAGAATTTTCAAAATCAGCCCCGAAGTTGAATTCAGTTTTTTCTATCCCGTGGGATTTTTTTATTATCCCGGAAAAAGTACCCTATGTAAATCAGGGATACTGTAGCTTACTATTGGTGAAAGAATTTTTGAAATCAGCCCCGATGTTGAATTCACTTATTTCTATCCCGCAGGAATTTTGCATTTTCCCGAAGAAGAGTAGTCTATACTAATCAGAAATAGCTGTAGCTTTCTATTGGTGAAAGAATTTTCAAAATCAGCCCCGAAGTTGAATTTATTTTTTTCTATCCCGTGGGAATTTTGTATTTTCCCGAAGAAAAAGTAGCTTTTGTTAATCGGGGATAGTCATATCACATAATATGTAAGAATTATTAAAATCAGCTACGAAATTGAATTAATTTATTTCTATCCCCTTGGAATTTTTAACTTTCCCGGATAAAAAGTAACTTACGTCAATCAAGAATAGTGTAGCTTTCTAATAGTGAAAGAATTTTTTAAATCGGCTCAATAGTTTCAGAGATTCTGCTATAAACAAAAAAACAAAGAAAGTTTAGATATTTCCCTTTCCCGTGGGAATTTCAAAAGATATATACTGTGGTGGGCTTTTTTGTAGGACTATTTAAGATAAACATTTCCATCATACATTACTTATGTGTAACTCTAGCGGTTTTGGCATTCCTGCGAAGAATTCGTTTATCGCTATCCTGCGGGAACTATGCAATTTTCCGGGATAAAAAGTATCCTATATAAAACAAGTTAGCTATGAAGTATCTTTTTTTTTTTGTACTTATTTTTTCAACTTCATTTTTTTTATTACTTTTACGGTCATCCCGTGAAATCATACATTTCGTACTAAATACAAACTGAAATATAGATGCACAGAAAAAACCCCAGAAAAAAGACCAATGCTGGGAATCGAACCCAGGTCCTCAGCATTCCGTGCCGCGTGCCATACCCCTACACCACCACTGGTCTAGAGATTAGACACGAATCTTTCCTATACATCATACATTTCAATCTGCTAAATCATCACCTTATGCAGTGACAAACGCACATCTATGTTACACCCTCATCGAGAGATTTTAACACTCCTTCGGAACTAACCGCTCACCTGGACAAGAGATGGCGCTACTGTGCAACTTTTTAAACAAGTTAGCTATGAAGTATCTTTTTTTTTTTTTTTAGTACGAAATGTAAGTATCCTATATGTTAATCCGGATTATAAACTATCTGTGTGCCAAATTTAATCAGAATCCGTCAAACCGTTTTAGCGTGAAAGAGTAACAAACATCCATACATACATTCTTACAAACTTTCGCGTTTATAATATTAGTAGGATTGTAAGATTTTGACTAGAGTCAAAAATCCAATTGTGAAAAACGAACGTCGAAAATGACCGCAAACCAATAGTAACGCTTCGTTGGTACAAGTAGCGTGCGATCGTACGATAGGTTAGGTACCAACGAAGCGTTACTATTGGTTTGCGGTCATTTTCGACATTCGTTTTTCACAATTGGATTTTTGACTCTAGTCAAAATAGTAATTATAAATCGATTGTACAATCGATACTAAATCACCTTGTTTCGGGAAAACAACCACTACAATTTCACTGTGTATATTTAATTTAACAGTTTGGGAAGAATTCAGGCATTGTGTAAAATATAAATCTAGCTCTAATTTATGGTGTATGTGAGATGTATTAGTGGTACTTACTAGAGTATTTCTAACGACCCACCAAGGTCGGAAACGTCAGACGTGATGTCAGAACTTGTTGTATGATGTTACCTCGTTATAATTATAGCCTCTTATAAGGGGATAGGTAGCCGAATCATGTGGCGAATTGTTATGCTGAAGAGGTACGATAATTATTATTTATTTTTAGGTATACAATAAACCGCTTAAACACAATCATTTATCTTGGCTTTATTTCGTCACTCTATTTTTGGCTCCGAAATACATTATAGTAAAGTCTAGAACATCCACAATTATCAGCTTTGTTTTTGTTTTAATTATCTAATATATCAAAATCTAGTGTCACGGTGCTTGTTACCGAACTCCTTCGAAACGGCTTGGCCGATTTTTATGAAACTTTTTTCTCTACACTCGGTAGGTCTGCGAATAGGTCGTACGCTATTTTTTATCCCCCCCCCATTCTTCGCGGACGGAGTCGCGGGCAACAGCTAGTATTATATAATACTAGCTGTTGCCTATTCTCAGACCTATCGAGTGTAGAGAAAAAAGTTTCATAAAAATCGGCCAAGCCGTTTCGGAGGAGTTAGGTAACAAACACCGTGACACGAGATTTTTATATATTAGATTATTATATGATGTCGATACTGACCTATGTATATTTACTCGTAACGTGATAAAAACAATACCGTTAAATCATGATTTAAAAACCGGCTAAGAGCGTGTCGGACACGCCCAAGGTAGGGTTCCGTAGCCATTACGAAAAAATCAAGTAATATTTTTCTACGGATTTCGTATGTGTACGGAATCATCCAAGTTTAGGTATGTTTTATACCTTAGGCTACTATTTACTCTTAAACTACAAATAATTTCCAAGCAATCTTAGCCGCTATAATTTTCCTAGTAAATTTGACATACGAGGGGCGTTCAATATAAAGTGAGAATGAGATGCAAACTCTTTTAATATTACGAAATTAAATACTGGCCGGTAAAGCTAATCTATCTAGCTGATTGCTATGAAAAAAAAACTAACTGTCTTTTGTTTAAAAAAATATACGGTAATTTCTTTGCAATGCTATTGAGTACGTTAGCGAAAATGGAGAAAATTGAACTGCGCGCAATCAAATACTTGTGTTTGAAAAATTTTTCTACGGACCAAGTCAATTTGGATTTGCGGGACACTTAAGGGTCTAATGCTCCTCCGTATTCGACAGTCGCACGTTGGTGCGCCAAATTTAGACGTGGAAGAACATCGACAATGGACGACCCCCGCTCCGGACGCCCTACTACAGCAGTAACTGAAGAAATTGTGAAAAAAGTCGAAAACTCAGTTTTGGCGGATCGTCGTGTCACGGTTCGTTTTATTGCTGAAAATGTAAAGATTTCAACAGGGAGCGTGCATCATATTTTACATGAACGCTTGGGTATGAAAAAGGTATCTGCGCGTTGGGTACCAAGAATGCTTACTGACACGCAAAAACAAACTAGACTAGAGATTTGTCAAGAAGCTTTGAACCTGATGTAGCAAGACCGGGAACTTTTTTTGGCGCGATTTATAACAATGGACGAAACATGGCTCCATCATTACGACCCAGAAACGAAACTGCAGTCTATGACATGGAAAAGGCCATCTTCTCCAACTCCGAAGAAATTCAAGGTGAGCCCATCTGCCGGTAAGGTCATGGGCTCTGTTTTTTGGGATGGTAAAGGGGTATTAATGATTGAGTATCTCGAGCATGAAGCCACTATTACGGGCACATTATACGCCAAACAAATAGCAACATTGCGCAATGAGATCCGCGAAAAACGGCGAGGTAAACTCTTGAAAGTTGTGCTGTTCCACCAGGACAATGCCCCGGCACACAAGTCCGCCGTTGCAATGGCTGCAATTCGTGATGCTGGGTTCGATATCCTTAAGCATCCTCCGTATTCACCAGATCTCGCTCCCAGTGATTTCTACCTATTTCCGAGATTGAAACAATACCTGAGAGGCCAGAAATTTGAAGACGACGACGCGGTAGTCGCTGCTGTACAAGATTTTTTAAGTACTCAAGATGAGACCGTTTTTAAAAATGGAATTTTAAGTTTAGAAAAAAGATATACTAAGGGTATTATGCTAAAAGGTGACTATGTCGAAAAATAAAATGACATTTAGTAAAAGTTGTTTATAACATACTCATTCTCACTTTTTATTGAACGCCCCTAGTATTTACTACCATTCTGAATTTATTAAAATTTTTCCACTCAACAGTTTAGATTTTAGAGGGGGGGGGGGGACGGTCGATTTTAATGAAAATCTTCGCTTTAAAGTTGAATATTTCGTAAACAGATCACTGAATAGAAAAAAATCATGTTAGCAACCCCACAATGGTTTTAAAAGACCTATCCAACGATACCCCACACTATAGGGTTAGTTGACAAAAAACAATCATCCCCACTTTAAGTCCATGTGAGGTTACCCTAAAAAAAATTTTTTTAGTTTTTTTATTTAATCACTTTGTCGGCGTAACTGTTATATATATTCATGCCAAATTACAGCTTACTAGTACTAACAGTCTCTGAGCTTAGCCGCGGACGGACAGACAGACAGACAGACGGACAGACATGGCGAAACTATAAGGGTTCCTAGTTTACTACGGAACCCTAAAAACTACGCACTAATGTATCAAGACAAGATAAACACCGGCCAAGTGCATGTCGTATGACATAATACAGTCGAAGAAAGGTAATCGCGTACCAGGGTGGAACCTATTCACAGTCAATTTCCCAATGATTTCTTTGGCAAATATAGAGAATGTCAACATTACATTTGCAATAAAAAGGTTCCATCCTAGTACGCGATTCAGTTTACTCCACTGTACATATTTACTGTTTTAGTTTTGAGTTTCAGTGCCCAAATAGAGATTCAAGTTATGCCTCGACCGATCAACTCTTATTTACCTATGAGTTGTTTGTTTACTTTTTCCATTCACTTGTTCATGTTAGTTAATATTGAGTGGACTACCATTTTTTAATCGACTTCAAAAGAAGAATCAATCCATTTGAATGTACTTCAGAACTACTTCAGAACTCCGTCATTTATGGATTTGAAAACATTGAATTGGTTGGAAAGGGCTTCCGATTAGGTCCCACTGTCACCAAAGTTAGGATCTGATTAATGGTTCCCGGGGAAATTAAGGGAACTGTAGGCACACCTATAGTGATTAGATTAGAGTATAATTTGTAGCAACTCGTGTACTGGCTCATGGAAATCATCATATTTAGTGAAGTGGAAACTGATGTGGAAGACCATAGTAGTTGGCCACCGGAACTGCTCAATAATAAATGCCTGTATTGAAAAATACGGATATATCACGTCTATGATCGAGATTATCTAGACGTGAGTTATACGTATTTTTTCACTATGAGTGGGTCTCACTTAGTTTTATGTTAAACAAGTTCGTATTTTACGGGTTGCGATTCGATTACTTTAAACTGTTGTTAAGCAACTAATGCTCGTTTTAATGCTTTTTAATTGGTGAAGCGGAACTGATGGCGAAGCACGAGGACAATTGGCTAAGTAAAGTTTTTTTGAAGAGATGCTAATTATATTTTTTTTTCGACAGTGGAACACTGCAACACCAAGAAACTGCAGCTGTTTTATTTTTATCTCCTTTTATTTATTAGAAATATTTTTTTAAGTGTTCGAGATGACATTTGTGAGATTTTATGGCTGACAAGCGGTTCGTGCTCAGTACTAAGAAGAAATAGAAAAAAAACGAATTCAACTGTCGCTTCTGTCAATGTCAAATGAAATCTAACCGTTTGCGTTTCGTTTGCTTTGCGTTGTCCAAGAAGCAGTTCCAAAATAGTGATCGAAAGTATTCAATCGCGATCCAATTATCGTGCATAGGTCGTGGAGAAATGCGGTAAAATTGAAAGTCCGGGTTTTATGCGAAGGTCGATAAAAATAGTCAAAAAATCACACTGAGCACACCAAAACGCAAAGCAAACGAAACGCAAACGATTTGACATTGACAGCAGTAACAGTTCACTTCGGTTTTTTTTTCTGTTTCTACTAAGTTCTGAGCACGAACGGCTTGTCAACCATAAAATCTCACAAATGTCATCTCGAACACTCAAAAAAATATTTCCAGTAGTAAACAATAGGTGATAAAAATAAAACAGCTGCAGTTTCTCGATCTCCAGAACGCCGACTGTCGAAAAATAGTTATTTATGATACAAGTGCGGAAAGTAGGCTATTCCCAACGAATGGCGGAGATCTAAACAAACGAGCGAAGCGAGTTTGGTTTAGCCGACATGAGTTGGGAATTTCCTACTTTCGACACGTATATCATACAACATTTTACAATGCATTAAGCGAGGAAAAAAATTGGGGCTAAGAGCGCGCGCAGACAGAGAGCGGTCTGGAGTACCGAGTTCCGCGTTCAGAGTTTTGTGTTTTCATCGCTCGAGAGTTCCAGTCGCCTGCTGTGTGCGTTGTCGTAAGAGACTCAGTACATTCGAAAGAACGCAGAACTGAGTACGCTTAGTATAGGTTTTACTTCACCAAAATACTTCTCGATCGCGTTTACGTAAAAAATTCAATTACTAGGGAAACATGGGCAGCGTCTCCGCGGGCGCGCTTTCATGTTTCCATAGAATTGAAATTTTTACGTAAACGCGATCGAGAAGTATTGAAGTGAAGGAAAACTTATACTAAGCGTACTGAACTCGGAACTCCAGACCGCTCTCTGTCTGCGCGCGCTTATGAACATTTTCGGAAAAAGATGTTGCGTTCTTATTTACCTTTCATTGAGGGAAAGTCTCGTAGATGTTTACATATTTCAGCATCGGTTTAGTCAGCAGGAGGCTATCACATTTAATTTTGTGCTTGGTCTAGGACGTCAGGCGGCGTTAAGTCCTATGTAAATTCATCACTTGAACTCTCCATTTTAATTTACAAAACTTAAATTAATTCTCCGGACTGAATTCATGAACATTACTGTTGCGGGTTTTCATGACAGGCGCGAACGGAACGAACCATGATTGGTTCGTGTTACGCCATGCGCGCGCACTGAAAACTCATTGGTTGACAGGCGCGAACGGGTAACCGTGATTGGTTCGTGTTACGCCATGCGCGTACACTGAAAGCTCATTGGTTGACAGGCGCGAACGGGTAAACATGGTTGGTTCGTGTTACGCCATGCGCGCGCACTGAAAGCGCAGATGTCGTACGGTCCGAAATGGATTCAAGGAATTATTTTAGTACTAAATTTTTTATTTCAAAACTTTTGACGAAATTAAAATTTGTGTGTTTTAATATTAAAACAATCTGTTTTATTATTTTATCAGTAAATATTCATTTGGTTGCATCAAACATTTTCTTATTTGTGCAAAGCTGAATTATGAAGACACAACTCTCTAGTCTTATTTTTTAAACACTAGTTTGGACACAACTTTTTGAGAATTGGGAATTTAAAAAGTTACTTTTCCGCACGCGTGTGGAAAGTAAAATCCATACAATTTTTTTTCACACTTGCGAAAGTGTGCTGGGATGACTAACTTTCTATAGATATGTTGGCTCGCGTCAAGAGGCGCTTTCCGAGCATATGCATTGTAAAAATATAATTAGCACCTCTTCAAAAAACTTTACTTAGCCAATTAAAATTTGTGAATCCAGAAAAGCAATATTTTACAAAACATGAAGAGCAGATGACATTTAAGCTATTGTAATTTGGATTAGTTACACTAAAAAGGAAGGAATAAAATAAATAAGTTTTTGGTAAAAAAAAACATTTTTAGAGCGTACGTTTTAGCCTTGGTTTTAGCTGTCTATACTTTTTTTTGACTGTACTTGCATTGTCAACCAACTTACATAAGTAGGTATACCAAATTCCAAGTGAATCCGACCACTGGAAGTGGGTTATATTCGACTTCCAAGATTTGACCCGTACATATGTACATAGATACATTACAAGTTAAATAAAAGCCTTTAAAATTGATCTGACTCCGAATAAACACTAGAATTACTTTTTTTTCTGATCTGCTTGAAGTCGGCGTCTCACTCATTACGAGTCAGCTAGAATTGACCTGCCATCTACCTTATCTACATAACTACTATCTATTGGACTTCTATCACTCCTGCTGGCTCGCGCTGAGGCCCTGACTTCAAACAGAACAGTAGAAAGTAGTTGAGGTTTTATGGAGTCTGTTTAATTTTTATTTTATGATTTTTTCATCGATCAGTTATACCTTAAAATCAGCAACTTAACAGCGACACATATCGCTTTAATACACGTATTGATAGATTTTTTATTTCAATCAGAATTGATTTAACACTTAGCCAATTAGCGTGACACCACGAGCCGAGCCGAAGTATAGCGCTACTTCGAAGGAAAAAATATTCAGTCTTTCAGTTCGACTTTTACAGAAAGTTACAAAGTAAAAACTACTTTTATATAGAGTACGGTCGGCCAAGAAAGTGGTCTAACAGTTTTGACAAAAGTTTTAGTGAACATCGCTAAAGTTGACATTTGTAACTGAGTGAAGTCATTAGTCGTCATAATCATAATATTATTGCAAGAGAAAATCGACCTTGTTGTATTATGAAATTGCAAATGAACTTCAACCGTAGGGTGGTAGACCATATTTTTGGGCGGCCGTTACCTTTATCCTAAGATCACATCAAATTTTACGGTGGAGACTTACACTATCCAGGCAGTTATCGGAAGCTGCTTTCCAATGTTTAAGGAAAATAATGCTATTCACAGTCACAATGTAACTAAAATACCACTATGACTCAGTAATCACTAAACGTGGAGTGGTTAATAATGATGACAATTTTTTTCTTTCAAGGGGTGCTGGAAATGACAGCCACGGATAACATTCGGTTCAGCGGGCACACGCTTGACAAGGCTACGAAAGCCAAAGTCACTTTAGAAAATTTCTATACAAACCTCATATCTCAACATTATGAGAGAAAACAAAGGTAGGTGTATAAAATATTGAAGCGATATTACTGTTTATCATTTGTGTAATTTTCTTGCATTGTCAAACACGAACGAGTGTGTCTTTTCATACAAAAAGCGGGAACGTTTTTACCTCTTAAAATTTAACCGATTTGTACCATATAATATACAAATAAATGTTGTTAGTAAACACATTAGTTATTTAGGTTTGTAAGTTTCATGTATTATTAATTGGTCAAAATCGGTTAATGTTTAGCAGGTAGAAACCGTTACCGTGACTACACAATAATTGACATTCCTTCTTCCTTGAATAGTTCGAAATATATATTTATTATTTTATTGGCTGTCAAATAGTTGTATATATTAATATAGATCATTCAAAGGAGAGTTAGATTTTTATTACAATCGTGAGATGGATTTTTTGTTTGATTTAATTCATTCTATTCAGGCTGGAGAAACTGGAGGAGTCGCTCAAGGACGAAAACTTGACGGAAAGTCAGAAGCAAGAAAAAAGACAACAACATGCTCAGAAAGAAACAGAGTTTTTGAGGCTCAAGCGATCTAGGCTCGGCGTGGAGGACTTTGAACCTTTAAAAGTAATAACAACACCAACACCCTTAAACCTCTGCCGTACACTCGTTTTGGCTCTACCTTATATTCTGTCGAGCAAAAATAACGTGTCACTTGACATACTAAATTGTATCAAAAGCAATCCGTTATTTTCGTTCGTCGATATACTTGATTAGCTTCTTTACACTTGGGTAAAAATGGAGCGGACTCTAATGACTAAGATACATAATGCAATTTTTACAGGTCATAGGTAGAGGCGCGTTTGGAGAAGTGCGGCTTGTTCAAAAGAAAGATACCGGTCATGTCTACGCAATGAAAATACTCAGAAAAGCCGATATGCTTGAAAAGGAACAAGTGAGTCTCTGGTGTTTACTTCACAAATAACTGTCGAAATAAAACCTAAAATAAGCTTATTTTGATAACAATTTACAGCCCTACTATTTTTTTAAAATTAAGTAATCGTAAAAGTGAAAACATTTTACAAAGGTTTATCTTTATGTTAACCTGGCTATAATTAAGAAAATTACCAATGGATTTATGTGAAACTATGTTTGTTCAGGTGGCACACGTCCGAGCCGAGCGGGACATCCTGGTAGAAGCGGACCATCAGTGGGTAGTGAAGATGTATTATAGTTTTCAAGATCCTATGAATCTGTACCTTATTATGGAATTCCTTCCCGGGGGAGACATGATGACGCTTCTAATGAAAAAAGATACCCTGAGCGAAGAATGTGCGCAGTTCTATGTCGCTGAAACGGCTTTGGCGATCGACAGTATACATAAACTCGGCTTTATACATAGGTAATAATAACTTGCTATGCCAATGAATAAACTTGACGGGAAGCATCACACTATCTAGTGGTTAGATTACGTAATTCTGTAATAATTGGTGTGTGCAGAGACATAAAGCCCGACAACCTGCTGCTGGACGCGCGCGGCCACATCAAGCTCAGTGACTTCGGCCTCTGCACCGGCCTTAAAAAGAGCCACCGCACCGACTTCTACCGGGACCTGTCACGCGCCACTCCTTCCGACTTCAGTACGTAATCACACATTCACTATCAATCACTGAAATATGACTCATTGAATGCCGTTTTTTTTCCTAACTTGAATTAATTGTCATTTTCTTTTTTATTTATGTGTCGTGTTTTTATAGATGAATAATTCGTGGAATCGTCACGTTAGACTTTTTTTCAGTTTCAACGTCGTCGTCGGCGATGGACTCCAAGAGACGCGCGGAGTCGTGGAAGCGCAACCGACGCGCGTTGGCCTACTCCACCGTGGGCACGCCTGACTACATCGCGCCCGAGGTGTTCCTGCAGACTGGCTACGGCCCGCAGGCCGATTGGTGGAGCCTCGGCGTCATCATGTGAGTACTGAGTGCCGTCTGGCCAGACTCTGAGTCAGAGCTCAGAGACCAGCATAGAGTAGAGCCAGAGAGTGCTCAGGGTCTGGTGTGCCTTAACGCGTCCATGCGAAATACTATATGTACGTCCCACGGCTCAGCTACATTCAGACGATTGTCCTAATCATTAGGACCTAATGGACGCTTTTATATTGCGTCGTGCACAGATATTCGATCCCTTTTCAGTTGCATCTGTCTGCAAAAAGCCGATGTTACCTTTGGCTTGGCTGAAATGCAGCACGATTGTTTTGTTGATCAAGATGTTTTTATTATTTGACGTCTTAATTGTTTACGATGAGTATTGAGTTAATACAAAGTAATTACGAAATTTGAAATATTAATTATTCTTTATCAGTCAGTGACAGCGAGCCATATAATGCAAGTGCGACTTTTACGAATAAATAGTCTTGAAATTCGGTACTTAGGGTGACAGCACCAGTAAAGGACAAGAACTAATTATGGTATTTTTTTTCCGTAAACCCAAATTTGAAGAAACGGATACTACATTTTTAAACTATCAAAACTATGCTCAGATAACTGATAGTCATAACTGGTAAAGTCCATGAATGGTGGGCTAAACGGCATTGAATCTTTGCTGCCCACTACTGGGCACTACTGTGCTTAACATGTCCATGTTTGGTGCCGTTACCCTAAGTGTAAGTAGGTTGGTTGTAGTACAGTCAAAAAAAAGCTCAGCCAAAAAGCTTGCATGAATAACATATTTTTTAAACAAAAACTTATTGCCTATCGATTTGTCTCAATTATTTATTTTAACTGTAGAGAAAACAAAAAAAAAATGCGCTCTACTTATATGTTTCTAATTCTTTCCTTGATATTGTCATATTCAAATTGTGTCTAATTCCTGTAGTTAATGTGCTGTCGTTATCCTTATAATTTGCATTGCGATTTAAGGCCACGATAAAATATGTTTAAAAACTAAAATTTTCCAGTTTACAGTACATATTATTTACAGCTTCAATTTTTACACGTACCTAACTTACTGGTGACAGCAATGTGCCACGCCATTATATATTTAATTAGTGGAGGCTACCTTTCTTCTCTTGCGTCGTTTGTATTGTATTATCGTAGCCTCGTTTACACATCAACTCCATTTTGAATGCCTATTGTGTATTATTTATTAGTGGATCCCTTTTGTTGTGAATCACAACTTGTGAATTGTACACATATTTGTTTGTTTGATCAATGAATTCTATGTTTGACTTTAAACAAAAGCCGACGATGGAATAATCTAGTGGTTAGTTATTCTGACTACAAAGCTTAAAGTCTCGGATTTGATTTCCGTGAGGGGCAGACATAATCGTAATAAACGCTATTTTAAGTAATTTAGTTGTAGATTATACACCGTGAAATTTTAGTGGTTGTTTTCCCGAAACGAGGTGATTTAGTTTCGATTGTACAATCGATTTATAATTACTATTTTGACTAGAGTCAAAAATCCAATTGTGAAAAACGAAAGTCGAAAATGACCGCAAACCAATAGTAACGCTTCGTTGGTACAAGTAGCGTACGATCGTACGATAGGTTAGGTACCAACAAAGCGTTACTATTGGTTTGCGGTCATTTTCGACTTTCGTTTTTCACAATTGGATTTTTGACTCTAGTCAAAATAGTAATTACTAGCAGCCCGTCCCGGCTTCGCACGGGGTAGACAATTATTTATTTTTGGAAATTTGGATATAAAACACTTTTTTTCACAAATATTTTTATTTATTAAAAAATTATTATTTATTATTTATTAATTATTACAAACGTGCACGCCCCACTCCTGTATTTCAGTGCCCCCTCCACCCCGCCCGCCGCGATGCCCGGCGCGCTTTTCAGACTGCATCGCAAACAACGGCCACGGCGCTATGGCGGTTTTGTTTACTGTTTGAATTTTTTAATTCGTAATATCTTTTGAATGGAAAGTCCAATTTAAATAATTTAAAAACTATTTTATAGGTAGTTAAATGGTCTTTACCATTAAATAATTTATTTGGATAAGGATTAATATAAACACATAAATAGCATGGTTTGAATTTGGTTAGCATTTTCATTAATGTTTAAAATGAAAAAAGTTGTTGTAGTGACATAACTACAATAGTTGGACATATGCTACCGCGGAGTTTTTTGTAGACATTATGATGTTCTTCAATATTGTTGTACATTATTTTGTTCTATCGCTAATAGTTTCGGCAGCGCATTCGACGAAAGACATTTTAAGACTCATTTTTCTACACCTTCGGTTACATTGTTCAAATTTTACCAAGGATCCCTAATTTTTTTCAAAATTAAATGTAGCCTATGTCAAATTGGAAGAATGTAGCATTCTATTGGTGAAAGAATTTTTTAAATCGGCCCAGTACTTTTTGAGCCTATTCATTACAAACATACAAAAATAGGTACAAATCTTTCCTCTTTATAATATTAGTGTAGATAAATCGATTGTACAATCGATACTAAATCACCTCGTTTCGGGAAAACAACCACTAAAATTTCACGGTGTATTGTCTTCAACAATGTAATAGTCGAAGGCATAAATATCTATACGATCTTCGCGTCAAATATATGTAAACATGTGATATTTTTGACGCCTTGGTAACGTAAATATATATTTATGAACTTGACTGTACTTGTCAAAATAAATAGGTATATGCATCTGCTTAATTTCCTTTAACTGCCCCGTAATATTTATTTATGCTGGAGATGCACAGGGCACAGTAAAATCTAATATATAAAAATCTCGTGTCACGGTGTTTGTTATCGAACTCCTCCGAAACGGCTTGACCGATTTTTATGAAACTTTTTCTCTATACTCGGTAGGTCTGAGAATAGGTCGTAGGCAACTATTTATCGCGGACGGAGTCGCGAGCAACAGCTAGTCTAATATATAAAAATCTCGTGTCACAGTGTTTGTTATCGAACTCCTCCGAAAAAGCTTGACCGATTTTATAAAACTTTTTTCTCTACATTCGGTAGAGGTCTGAGAACAGGTCGTAGGCTATTTCTTATGACCATATTCTTCGCAGACGGAGTCGCGGGCAACAGCTAGTTTTAAATAAATTTCAGTACTGTTAAGTTTTGACATTATATCTTGAATATACCTACACAAACACAATGAAAACTTAAAGCACTTATTTTAATTACCAATGCAGTTGTTAAACACTATTTTTGCAATGCTGCTATTTTGTATTTCCTTGTTTTTAAATAAACTAGCTTACGCGTCTGGCTTCGCACCCGCTCCAGAACTATCTCGTGCGTGCTCGCTTTTATGACAAAAAGATAATTCATTATTATTTAATATTCTTACAGGTATGAGATGCTGATCGGTTACCCTCCATTTTGCTCTGAATCTCCTCAAGAAACGTACAGGAAGGTGATGTCTTGGAGGGAGTCGCTGACCTTCCCTCCCGAGATCCCGATTAGCGAAGAAGCGCGGGAAACAATAATGCGCTTTTGCTCCGAGCCAGATCGCAGGTACCTACCAGCAATCTTTCTTTTTACTTTGTCAAACACAAATTAACTGTTTGTCAATTCATTTCATTGGACAACGATTTGATTTAAGAGTATATTTTTGATTTATAATGGCAATTTACACCATTATGGACTTTTATATAATAATAATAATAATAAATGTTATTTATTAAGATATCTAAGATCAATTTGTGAATTACTTAAGGCTAAGTTAGTAAAATGTCACACTAAAAAATAAAATATAGTTAATTAAATTAATTTACAATACAAGATAAATATACATTATTAAAATAAAAATGGTAATTCAAGAAATAAATAGAAAAATAAAATCTCCTATTATATGGCATTGGTGCGTGGAGTAACGTCCAGTGTCTCATAAAAGGACAATCCGTCCTGTCTGCAACCACACTGAGGAGTACAGTGATAATGGAGACATGTTTATCGCTCTCTATTTGGCTGGTGCAGCAACCACTTGCGATCTGAGCCATTACGTATTTTATTTTGTATCTGCTCTAGGTGTGGAATATGCGGGATAATAGTAGTGGTGTTATTTTACGCAGGCTGGGTTCGGGGCGCGGCATCGAAGACGTAAAGTCGGTGTCGTTCTTCCGCGGCGTGGATTGGAGCCACGTGCGCGAGCGCCCCGCAGCCATCAGCGTAGAAGTGCGCTCCATCGACGACACATCTAACTTCGACGACTTCCCTGACGTCAAGCTCGAGATACGTAAGTGACAGTGATCGAGTTGTGTTCATAATAGCCGTGAATTACTTCTTCGACCCGTTAATCGTATGATATTTGGCAGATCCCCAAAAAATTGTCATACAAATTTTGGCTACACTGCTATTAGTGAATAATAAGAAAAAAACGATTACTATTTTGTTTGCTGCTGCCGTGGTCTGTTCATTACTTTATTATTAGCAGTGATCGGAACTCTGGGAGCTAAACTTTAACAAAACTTGCCAAGCGGGCATGAATCAGTGCTTTACAGACATGAAAATATTAATAACCTACTGAAAATCTGAGATTTCGATATAGAGTTAAATTGAACACTAATCTGACAATAATATTCTTATTTTTCTTGGTTGCAATTTCTCCTTAATGTCAGCTTTACAAGTTTTGTTAAAGTTTAGCTCCCAGAGTTCCGATCACTAATTACTGGGCTGTCCCATAAGTAAAGAGACAAGTTTGTTATGAAAATATTTAATGAAAAAATATAATAAAGTGCTAACATTTACATTAAGTCCAATCAAGAATATATTCAAATTTGTTATTTTATATTAAATTTGCTTGTGGAATGCCTTTATAGCCAATTTTTCTGAGGTTTATTGTTGCTCGCCACATTACAGCTTTTCCTGACCTAGTTGCCACAATTTTAGCCGATCTAGTCCATCGATGTTTAAATTCAGCCAATGATTTGGGTTTTTCCGTTTGTTTTTTATATTCTCGTTTGCATAAATACCAAAAAGTTTCAATACCACGAGCTTGGGGGACATTTGGGGCGTCATTATGTTTTCGTATAAAATCTATCCCCGCAGCCTGTAAATGTTGGGTGACTTCGGTGGCGTAGTGGCATGACGCCATATCCGGCCAGAATATAATTTCTTCCCCATGGTAATATTTATCAATGAAGGGAATCAATCGCTTTATTATACATTCTCTCAGGTAAATGCGTGCGTTCATAGAGCCTGTGCAAATATATGGTTCAGACGTATTACCACTCTGGTCTATGGCTTGCCAAACTAGGTATTTATTAAAAAATTTGGCCTTTGGTATGATTTTTTGTGAATAATCTACAGCGTCCCGAAGCCGATTGTTTGCATGGTAGTATTGCTTCCCAGGAAAGGAACATCCATTGGGTCCACGGGCACGTAGGTCTCGTCATCAATTATAAGAACTTTTTTCGGTGTTTTTTCATACCCTCTTCGGCATCCTTTTTTAGCTCGCACTTCCTGGTCTTTAATATATTTAGGAGCAGATAATTTTGCAAACGCTATAAGCTATAGGTCGTGTGTTTTCATTCGAGCTATACTTGACTTCGATATTTTCAATTTATACGCAGCAACTCTAACAGACATCGAGGGATTCCGTTTATAAACTTTTTTACCTTATTTATATTTTTAGGTGACGAAACAGTACGTTTTCTTCCAGAAATATTTTTATAAATATCTCCGTGCGTTTCTTCAAAACGCTTATAATTCGATACAAAGTAGTTCATCTGACTCCCTCTGGAGAAAAATGACGTGTCGTGTCCGTTTTTCCATTACATTTATAAAATTGAAAAATTATTTTTGCAAATACTTCGTGTTCAGCTCTCTTTATAATTAAAACTTTGAAAATACTTTCGAAATTCCCGCTTAATCTGACAGATATAATGCCTACGGCGGCCATGACAGTTATTTTTCTTAAAAAAATTAAAATCTTTTCAACCAGTTTGAAATTTGAAATTTGTCTCTTTACTTCTGGGACAACCTTTATTAGTGTCTTCTTCCTCGTCGTCTACTTCGGTTATAGTTATTCCAATCTATCATGTAAATGATTATTGATAATGATAGCAAGATATTGATTAGGTCTGTGACTTTTCCTGCCTACAAGTGAATATAGGTGTAACGGCACCCTGTGTTTGCAGCTGCGGCCCCGATCACCCAAGACGGCGAGGTGGCGTACAAGGACTGGGTGTTCATCAACTACACGTTCAAGCGGTTCGAGGGCCTCACGCAGCGCGGCACGCCCACCAAGAAGTGAACGGCCGCGCCGCGCCGCGCCGCCACGCCCGCCCCTTACCCCATACCGTTACCACCTCCACAGAAGTAACACTGACACGCCAACGCGAAAATTTAGTTTCCCTTTTCATTTCTCCTGCTCTAGCATTTCATTTCCCTAGCCACTCCATGTTAACATAGATACCAATACCGCGTTAAATGCGGGCAAAATCAGGCCAAGGTGGTCAAATAGTTTAAATATATTGTGATCATGACTATCGTTTATGTTCTTACGTCGTTGAATTCTGTTGGATCCAACATTGTAAATGTGACTGTATCAATAGTCGCCCGCATCATGCTTTCATTAGAGTGCTCTCTGTATTAATTGATAATTATTACTCTTCATGTGTGTTAACATTATTATTTATGTCAATTATTTATGTATTTCTGTAATTTTATTTTACTTTTGATTTTGAAATATTTTTTTCACAAGCAATCGAACTACTGACTAATTAAAATAATATAGCAATATTTTACCTGTGTGGTAATTTTTAAAGGCATTCGTTGTTTTACCCACGTGAAGGACTGCAATGTTTGCTGCAGCTGATTACCACTTTAGTGCATTATTTTGAATATATACCTATGTACTCGTGGTTATTTCGCTTTACACTCGAGAGGTTTCGCAATGAGTGTTTGTGCAAGAAGGTAAATGCAGAAATGGCTTGCTGGCTACCAATAATGGATTATGCAAAAATGGATGTAAAAAAACTTGATTCCAAATATTTTTATATGTAGTATATGAAGGAATTTAGGTTTACGGTGTATTTGCATTGAATTGCATTGTAGAAATTGAACTACGCGTGTGACAATATTAATAAAGAAAACTTACGTCAGGCATGAAGATAGTTAAGGAATATAAACTTCACATGAATATGGATATAAAACATAACCAACAGTATTTTTGTGATAAGATTCAATCTGAAAGTTTAGCAGGCCATGTTGCCAGCAACTATACCGTTACCTATTGGTGTCCACTGCCCTTTTAAGCCTTGCTCTCGGATTTAAGTCTTGGTACGTATTTGAGTATTCCATGGTCGTTCGACGTTTAAATCAATACGGCTACGCAAGAAATAATTAGATACTGGATAAGCGGAATGGGCTTCGATCAAAAAAATTATCTGACTGGTCATCACATCACGATTAGACAATGATAAGTAGAAAAGTGAAAAGGTGATAAGTTAACCCTAATGCAACATTTTTGTGGCACTAAAACTGCATCCATTTCGTACAACAGGGCTTATATCTCAGAAGCTTAAAGGATTTTTTTTTCGTTACATGGGTGTTGGTTGCTATTTAGGAAGTATTTTACCTGATGTCATCAAAACACTAGATATTATTGACGGCTATGCTTACTCGCACTTGGAAGAGGCTAGGAGACCTTGTCGGTTCGTTTTAGAAGAATGTCTTGAACAACAGACTAGGCACATTTTATTTCTGTTATATTATAGTTATGGTACTTATGGGTTATGACTATGAGTGAATTGTCTTCTGTATGAAAATAAACTGTTTTGTAAATTACATCCGATCGCTGAAAGTTTGGATTGGAATTTAAATTGAGCGCAGACAAAAGTGCCGAGGCTCAAAGGCGTCCTTGAAAGCAATAACATATCATCAATATCACGTTATATGTAAGGTGAATTATTGAGTCGGTCGCTGAATGTAGTGACGACAGCACTCGAGGAGACCTTGTAGTTGAGTTCTTTTTGGAAGGGCTTTATTTTCTTTTGTATTTTTGTGTCTTTGCCTAATGAACTAGACCTAGACTAAAGTGAAATTTAAACTACATCAAAAATCGAAGCATGAACTTTTGAGAAACATTTCTACTCTTTGTCTTTTTATTTAACAGTTACAAGGTCTACTGGAATGCTATAACCTTACGAACAAGTATATTCAACGATCAACTGGAATCTTAACTTACACTTGTGATACTTTGCTTGGGGTATTTCCTAAAAGGAAGTTCAAATGATTTTTATTAATCTATATCCCAAGTGCACTTTCTACCTACTGTTAGATATGATTAAAAATGTGTCACCACAAATTTACGTCGGGGGGTCCAAGGTACCTATGTGATGTGACATTAAGAAAAAAAAAAAACTATAATTTTCTTACTTGATTGTCCCTAAAAAATATGGGGAAAACGTGAAGTTCCCAAAGTAAAGTATGTAATTTTATTTTTCAATAACACATAAATAATGCAGTAGACTTGTTGTACGATCGGTTTTATTTATTCAATATTTTACAGAATGTTGACATATTTAGTGCTTGAATACGAGTAAAAGTAGAATTAACTACCGATTTTAAAATTAATTCATTATTGTGTTTAGTTAATATAATATGCAACTGCTTTTTGCTTGTATTTTACAAATATATGACAACTTAATGTTAACATTTATTTATTTACATTATTTTGACTAAGCCAGCAAACCACCAAAAGTGGAAATGAAATGACGGCATGACTTTCTTAATTTTTTATCGTACAATACTTGAAATTTACATTTTCGCATGTTTATGTAAGTGCATAGAGTACCCTAGGTAATGTACCTACCCTAGAGAAATTATCATATATTATAACGTAAACCGGGGTGACTTTGAACTGCGACTTTAAAAAGTAGTTTGCACCAACTCACGCATTTTTGTTAGCATTTGCTATTCCCTGTCGATGTTTTTGTCTATCTTTTTTTTGACTACATGTCAACCATATACATCATATGGACAATGACGACTTTATAGCGATTTTATAACTATACATTATAGTATTTTATGCAACTGTATCATAATAAGGGCCATTAAGACAAGAATGCGAGTTATAATGTCATAATGTCATAATAGATACGCATGAGTGTCTTAATGGCCGATTATGAATAGTTGCATACATTACTTTTTCTACGAGTTCAAAACAAACAAATGATTAAATAATGATTACTTACATAACGGACAATAAATGAATTTTTCGATTTTAAAATATAGTAGTAGTATGTTTGAACATTAAGTCAATGCCCATTATGCGTCTAAGATCCCTTCCGCAGCTAACAAAAGAGCTAATAATTTTGAAACGGCTTAGCCGATTTTGATGAAACATATCTAAGAACCATCGCCAAGAATCCAGCTTTCTATTAACCTTTTCGACGCCAACGACACATATATAAGCACCGCAGGTTCTACGCCAACGACACATATATCAGTCACGGCGGGCAGAGCGATATCTACCTACATGCGTTTTTGTAGGGTTCAACTTCGCGTTTGACATTCCGGTGTCTCGGCGTATGAGTGAGAGCTGTTGTATTTGACAGAGCGTTGAAAAGGTTAAAAAAAACCGCATCCAAATAGGTTCAACCGTTTAAGAGCTATGGTGCCACAGACAGATCCACAGACAGACAGACAGACACACACACAAACACACATAACGGTCAAACTTATAACACCCCTCTTTTTGTGTGGGGGTTTAAAAACCGTCAAAGTTGCCCCAATTTGATCAAAGGCACCCCGGTTTACGGTACATACATTCAGTATCATTTTTTTAAATCAGTTGCAAAACAAGTGTTTATGATCTTATTTATCGCACTCCCAGATCAACAGAGCATCAATTTAAAACAATGTACCATTTTTATTTAGACTTTAGTCAATTTCTGGAAGGTCTTAATTAAAATGGTAGGTATATTATTTCGAATCGATGCCTTTGTTGATCTGGGAGTGCGTTATATTTACAATTCAAATTAGCCTTTTTTTACAATTCAAATTAGCCATAAAGTTTCGGAAATGCTTGTGCGTTTAGTTGCATAATTTAATATTTTTTTCCAAATATATTGCGGAAGTCAGAATTTGAGGCTACTATTTAAATAAAATATTTTTTAACCAAGTAAGAAATCATAATATTGAATTAAAGGAGTACCTACCGTTTGTTCAATTCACTCGAAAAATAATTCCGTCCAATCACTACGTTAGGTACTATAAATGTATCAAATTGTACCTTAAAAAAATAGTGACTATCTATACCGAAGCATTATTGTAGCAGTATTACAGACCAGCGAACAGTCGTGTCTGTTTGTGGTGCATCGCTTATCCCTCTCATACTGTGTTAGTTGAAATGGGACTCACTGAGCAACAAAAATGAAAGAATCTTTCTTGTTAGTCATGCATTTTCTCCTTGGTACTTGTCCTAGTATGAGAACATACCTTCGTTATAACTGAACTGGAGGTACTACATATATGTATACTTACATTCACAATTTTTTGAAGATTTGGATTAGTTCATTCCTCAATCATGCAAGTAACAAGCATTTCTGAAAAAAAAAATCCAGGATTTTTTCGTTCATGCCCTTATTATTGGCAGAAATGTACAAATGATACACTCCTGTATGATTGCAGCTGGTGCGGTCTGAAAATTTCAACTCCTGGGCCGTAATTTGTACCAGGTAATGGAACCGGTTATGAAATAGCGATTAATATCGTTCAATTATCCGTTAAAGTATAGTAATACTGAATCAATTGATTGACTGGTTATTGGTTAATGTAACTATGTTTTTTTAGGGTTCCGTAGTCAACTAGGAACCCTTATAGTTTCGCCATGTCTGTCCGTCTGTCTGTCTGTCTGTCTGTCTGTCCGCGGCTAAGCTCAGAGACTGTTAGTACTAGAAAGCTGTAATTTGGCATCAATATATATATATCAGTCACGCCGACAAAGTGATTGAATAAAAAAAAGTTAAAAAAATTTTTTTAGGGTACCTCCCATAGACGTAAAGTGGGGGTGATTTTTTTTTCTCGGCTAACCCTATAGTGTGGGGTATCGTTGGATAGGTCTTTTAAAATCATTGCGGGGTTGCTAGCATGATTTTTCTATTCAGTGATCTGTTTGCGAAATATTCAACTTTAAAGTGAAAATTTTCATTAAAATCGGCCCCCCCCCCCCTCTAAAATCTAAACTGTTGGGTGGAAAAATTTGAAAAAATTCAGAAGGGTAGTTCATAAATCAAATTTACTAGGAAAATTATAGCGGCTAAGATTGCTTGGAAATTATTTGTAGTTTAAGAGTAAATAGTAGCATAAGGTATAAAACATACCTAAACTTGGATGATTCCGTACACATACGAAATCCTTAGAAAAATATATTACTTGATTTTTTCGTAATGGCTACGGAACCCTACCTTGGGCGTGTCCGACACGCTCTTGGCCGGTTTTTTTTTATGTTAGAGAGGCCAGACAAACGAACTAGTGGGTCACCTGATGTTAAATGATCACCACAGTCCATAGACGCCCGCAGCGCTTTACGCGATGCCAGTGCGTTGTCAGCCCCAAGGAAAAAGGAGAGGGAATAGGGGAGGGGGAGAGGTATTGGGCCCCGGCGTTCTCACTGACCGCACGAAACGCAGCAGGAGTACTGCTGCTTCACGCCGGGGAAAAAAAGATTCAAAAGATTCCTGGTTAAGCTCGCTAACCGATACTAAAACATAGATACATCTGTTATACTCCTTTTTAGCAACGCAATGAGATTTTATTTGCCTGTGTGTGGAGTTCGTATCCGTTGATTTAGAAAATTTACAGCTTAATTAAGTGCGTGATTAGAATGTAAAATAAACCGGTTTTACTACATTACATTTTGTAAGAAAACCGATCATGAGCAATAATTTGTTTATTAGCATCACCTTTAAATCTTATATAAAATTCTTGTGTCGCGGTGTTTGTTACCAAACTCCTCTGAAATGGCTCGACCGATTCTCATGAAATTTTGTGTGCATATCGGGTAGGTCTGAGAATCGCCCAACATCTATTTTTCATACCCCTAAATGTTAAGGGTGGTTCACCCCTTAATTTTTGACGTGACAACGTCTAATAAATCGATGAGCGCCGGCTGCATACACGAAAAAGGATGACGCAATGTAGGTATAGTCGGGGTAAGAAAAGGTTCGTCACTTTTCGACTCTATGTCAACGTGTTAAAGTCGAAAAGTGACGAACCTTTTCTTACCTCGACTATACATGAGCCGCGAGGGCCAGTTGCAAGAGAGCGGCGAAAGCCAGGATGTACAGTGCGGGGGGGGGGGTGCTCTAAGGCGGAACAAAGTTCGCCGGGTCAGCTAGCAACAATGACTATAAACCGGCCAAGTGCATGTCGAGTCACGCGCAGTGTAATTCAACATTAAGCTTTGATCGCTATTACTCTGTAGCTTGTAAAACCTACTTAGCTGTGATAGTATTCCTTTTAAATTCGTTATAATTTTTATTATCATCATTATTTTCATTTTTTCAATCTAACGATTTAGCTAGTACAGTCGAGGAAACTGAATCGCGTACCAGGGTGGAACCTCTTCACAGTCAATTTCCCGATGATTTCTTTGGCAGATATAGGCAATGTCAACATGATATTTGCAACAAAAAGGTTCTATCGTGATACGCAATTCAGTTTCCTCGATTGTACAAGCAACGGCCTAAATCTAAAAATGGGTTCAGCAAAGCTATAACGTTTATAAAAGACCTATCCACTACAGGTTTAGATGAGAAAAAACTCATCCCCACTTTACGCGCAAGGGAGATATCAAAAAGGATGTTTTAAAATAGTTATTTATGATCAGGGTTCGGATTTTTTATCAAGAAAAATATGGAGTCGATATTAAAGTTAAAATTTAACTCATATTCATACTAATCATACTCATACTCACATTCACTTATTTTCTTAGTCTCGTACTACTTTTATCCCTTTATCAGGCTGACAGATCGAAAATGTCAATCGAAAGTTAATCTTACTTACTTAATGTAATTCAAATGTTTTTTTTGTAGTACGATGCGAGAAGTCTAGAATATACTACCAACCAATATAAAACCTCTTTTATTCTAGAAAATATGAAAAACGTCGCCATAAATGAGTATAATGATACTCATTTTACGATTGTAATTTTGAAATGGACAATACACCACCATACCTACTTTATCAAGATTTTGACGCCCATTCCTGTATCTCCATGCCCCATGGATATTACGAAATAGAAGCATTTTAAATGTTATTTTTTTTTATTGTGCGGCAGTTAGTTTTTTTATTTAAAATATCATTTAATTGAATTAAAATTGTTTGTTACATTTAAAATTTACTCTCGGTATTAATTACGTGGATGAGTATGAGTATGAATATGAGTTAAATTTTAACTTTAATATCGACTCCATAATTTTCTTTCATCTTACCGTGTGATGAAAAATCCGAACCCTGTTTATGATACAAGTTTGGTAAGTAGGCAATTCCCAACGAATGGCGGAGACCTAAACACACGAGCGAAGTGAGTGTGGTTTAGCCGACATGAGTTGGGAATTCCCTACTTTCGACACGTATATCATACAACGTTTTACAATGCATTAAGCGAGGAAAAAAATTGGGGCTAAACATTTTCGGAAAAAGATGTTGCGTTCTTATTTACCTTTCATTGAGGGAATGTCTCGTAGATGTTTACATATTTCAGCATCGGTTTAGTCAGCAGCAGGCTGACACATTTGTGCTTAGTCTAGGACGGCAGGCGGCGTTAAGTCCTATGTAAATTCATCACTTGAACTCTCCATTTTAATTTACTAAACTTAAATTAATTCTCCGGACTGAATTCATGAACATTACTGTGGCGGGTTTTCATGACAGGCGCGAACGGGTAACCTAACTATGATTGGTTCGTGTTACGCCATGCGCGCGCACTGTAAGCTCATTGGTTGAATTTCGATTGCGCGCGCATGATGTCGTACGGTCCGAATTGGACCCAAGGATCTTTAGTACTAAATTTTTTATTACAAATTTTGACTAAATTAAAATTTATGTTTTTTTTTTAATATTAAAACAATCTGTTTTATTATTTTATCAGTAAATATTCATTTGGTTGCATCAAACATTTTCTTATTTGTGCAAAGCTGAATGATAAAGACACAACTCTCTAGTCTTATTTTTTAAACACTAGTTTGGACAGAACTTTTTGAGATTTGGCAATTTAAAAAGTTACTTTTCCGCACGCGTGTGGAAAGTAATATCCATACAATTTTTTTTCACACTTGCGGAAGTGTGCTGGGATGACTAACTTTCTATAAATATGTTGGTTGAATCACGTGAAGAGGCACTTTCCGAGCATATGCATTGTAAAAATAATTTTTAGGTATCTAAAACTTAAAAATCTTGATTTCGCAGAACTAAAATAATTGTAGGTGCAGAAACATAGTCTAGTAATTAGTAGAGAGTATTCCAGGCGGACATAACTTGCCTTTTATATTTTATAAAAAAGGTTAATCTTGCCGGTAGCCTTCTTAAGTAAAAATCTTTTGAATTGATAAATGACTAGGCAGGAGATCTAAAATCGATTTTCATTCTTGTAGAAATTATTGAAAGCTAATGTTTGAAAGACTAGTAAATTAATCACTATATAAAATAAACTAGTGACTACGTCCAGTCCAGTCCGACAGAAATGAAGTCATGAAGATAGTCATGTTCCTTAGTAGGTAACTGTCACGTTTTAGTCTAAAAATGCCTGGACTTGACAACATTTTTGTACTCAAGGTCTTCCCTCATTCACTTTCTACCCTTTAATGTCGGACTGATAATCGTTTCATGGTGATCATCGCAACGTTTCATCTTCCTTCCTTTACGTTGCAATTTGTTCTTTTGACGAATCATTTTCTATTTCCTTCAGTATTTCTGTAGTTCTTATAACTAGGGCATCTAAAATAATTTCTTTCGATTTCCCATGCAATAAAAATTAAATCCAGTGTATTCTATCTAAATAAATATTCACCGTTTGACCTAAAATTTTCACATGTGCGATATGTAAATGCGGCGTTGGATATTTTTTCTATATTGATTAAAGCTGACTAAAAACGACTACTGGGCCCAATTGCAGAACAAATTACAACTAATATTACAAGCGGAACTCTCGCTTTAGTTATATTAACTAGAAAGGGAGTTCCGCTTGTAATATAAGTTATACTTTGTTATGCAATTGGGCCCAGGTTGAAGCAATTACGTCTTGTACGTTAAGTTTTACCTAGAAAGTAAAACCTTGCCACGATTAACTTCTCCGTACTAGACATTAATAATTAATTAATTATGCAAGTGTTTTAGGGCAACGGTCATCATTTACTTTCTGTGTCTTGTACGTTTGCCTCTTCTGTTTCATAAATAAATACCTACATAATAAACATTTTAATCTTTAGAATAGATGAGTCAAAACGTGTAGACAAAGTGGTCTTGACTATGGACACTTTTATGTCTTTGATTGATAGTATTAATGAAAATAATGCATGTTGCATAATTTAAAAGCTAGCGTTCCCGTGGAAGATATATTATCCAGGTTATGTATATTCAAGAAAATGCTACTCTTGTAGGTTTCGAGATAGATGCGACGCTTTTTATACGCCTTCTTTAGGTTTGGGCGCATAACGTCCCACTCGCAAAACGTCCCTCCACCAAAATTACGTCCCATTCGCAAAACGTCTTCTCTGCAAATGGTCCCTTATGTAAAATACCCCATTCGCAAGACGTCCCTTTCTCAAAAGGTCCCACCCATTTCGCAAAACGTCCCTTCAGAGAAAGCCCCTTTCGTTGAAAGTCCCTACTGCATAACGCCCCTTTCGCAAAACGTCCCGTCTGCGAAATGACTCATTCGCAAAATGTCCCGTCTGGAAAAAGCTTGTTTCAGTAGAGACTAGGAGTCTTCTCGTGGGATAAAAGATGGCCAATCGAACGGGTCATTTTACGAAAGGGACGTTTTGCGAACGGGTCATTTTGCGAAAGGGACGTTGACGTTTTGCGAACGGGACCTTTTGCAGAAGGGTCGTTTTGCGTAAGGGAGATTTAGGACAGGGACATTTCGCGAAAGGGACAAAGGGACATTATGCGAGTGGGACTTTATGCGCCTAAACCCTTCTTCATCTTGAGGTTTTTCCGTATGAGGTCAAATGATTATACTGAAAAAAAAGACCAATTCACGGTTTGCCATCAACTTCGAAGGAAAAAGTTAAAAATTGTGGACCTTGAAGGTTTCGTTACGGTTACATTTTGAATACAAATATGGAGCATTTCATGTTTAGGTGTAATACCATCCGAATTGTATAAGAGATGATCGTACATCAGCTGTTATCTCGAAAATTTAAAGGTCTGGGTTTTAAATTTCCTATAAGATCACAACTTAATAAGGGATCATTTGTAAATTACGCTACATACTTAGGAGATGAGGGGGGGGGGGGGGCTGGTAATTTTTGATACGAATAAAAAAATGTGGTGACGTTAATTATGGATATCTCTTGACTACGAGGACGAGAGACAGCAAAGCTGAATGTCGATCTCCCGGTTCTCATTACAGTTGTAATTTCCTCAATTATCCTATCCTCGACGTAGGGTCAACAGCATAAATAAGCGGTCATTTCTGTGCCTTGTCGTTTTCAATCGTTTGACAATTTTGTATGACATTTCAAACATGACGTTAAAGTGACAAGGTACATAAATGATCAGATCACTTATTTGTGCTGTTGACTGTACCAGCCGCTGTGTACAACTAAAACCCATTAATACAAATTTAATAAAAAATAACGAGTCCTTAAGGTTTTGTTTGTGGGAGTGAATGATTATGTTTTAGTTAGCGATTGATTAAGTAAAAAATAAATAGGCATGTCCCCCTGCATTAAAGTAGAGAAGCTCTTATTTTATGTTGCTTTTTGTTAATCGCGTGCACACAAGGTTGATCATCGTTTCACCTGTATATACAAGTTAGAATTATACAGTATATCAATCTACTCTAATGTTCTGTTTTATATAACTATAAATTAAAAATTTTAAAAACCGCCTACGCAATTATGTCACACGTATGTTTGAACATAAAGTAAATGCCCATTATGCGTCTAAGATCCCTTCCGCAGCTAACAAAAGAGCTGATAACTTTGAAACGGCTGAATCGATTTTGATGAAACATATCTAAAAACCATCGCCAAGAAACCTGCTTTCTAATAATAAAACCGCATCTAAATCGGTTTACCCGTTTAAGAGCTATGATGCCACAAACAGACACACACACATAGCGGCCAAACTTATAACACCCCTCTTTTTGTGTCGGGGGTTAAAAACTAGCATAACGAAACAATTGTAAGTAATCGTCAGAATGCCGCATTCTAAAATGTAAAAATGTACGTAGTTACATTTTAAATTCAGCTTTTAAAGGATCGGGGCTCAAAGTCGAGAACCGACGAGGCTTGAGAACGGGTATAGTTGTCAGCCAGTCTATCAGCGCTAGTAATGAAAATGAATAGCAATAGCTCTGAATTTCACTGTATTCAAACTCAAAAATTGACTCCTGCTATTGATGCACTTTTCTTTAGGTTAATTATGTTTTGTAACATTTGTTTTTTAAGATGTAGTAATTATGAATTTCAAAGACATTACATTTTTGAACCCTATGTATATAACGTGCCTAACTAAGAAAGGCTAATAATATGTTTCTGTGTGTTATTAAGTTTTAGTTTACTAATATCATATTTTCAAGTAGTTTCATGTTGGCAATTCCGTTTGTTATAAGTTATAATGCTTACCACAATTATTATGGCTTATAGATTTGAAATGTCGTATTCGTTTTTGTATATTAATAATAGACGAGTTAAAATTACGAAATGCTTGTTTAACTAGCGATAGAAATCGCTAACATTCTAAAATTAGCTATTTGCTTTGTTATTGTTATTAAAGATGAAAGATGAATTATTTAATTTCTTAAATTGTAAGTTTTTAAAATATTTTGTTTAACACTATTGTTTCGTCTTTGTGATTTGAGAAAGCGGCAATACAAATTAAGCATTAAATCAAAATATATTTTTATTCGTACTTACCTGATACCTTTAACCTGTACCCTCTTGGCGCTTCTAGCTGAGCTGAGTTAGCTCTTTACTGAAAATGCAGACTAATTTAAAAATGTGTCTCATTGATACAGTAATCCAAACAACAACAAGTTTTGTTTTAGGTACCATTTCAAATGTACTACTTTCCCCGCGCATGGTAGAAGGATGAAATTAGGACAATAAAGATAAAATAGAATGCTCTAAGTGGATGTTAGTAGTAGCATTTTAATTTTTTATCAGGTCAATGCCAGTATCTTATAAAGTTCAATACGCCTCTTAGAGTGGGGCAATTAAATTGTTTAAATCTTCAACAATTCTAATAGGCAGTAGATGCGCAGACCTAACATTAAATATTAGTTATACCTACTATGAACTGGATATAGAAATTTGATTTCGTATAACACTACAGTATAATAATGTTTTGAGACGAATATTCCATCCTGTTATCAGTCAATCTCCTTGAATTCCTGTGATCGTACGAGCTGGGATTGTAACTTTATGCACTAAATGTGGAGGCGACATGGATTCACACCCTTCTGATGTTCAATGAACGAGTCTGTACAAATATTTATATAGGGAGGTAAGAAAAAAAAATTAAATTCGCTGCTACATGCAATTTAATCCTGTTAGTATGACATTGATATTATCAAGGCATACTTTAGCCGTATGTAAACAATTTAAGTACAACTAACTAGATTATAACAAGGCTCTAAATTCTACATATATAAGACAAGAAATATTTTTATAATTTTTGTTGGGGGGTACCGATTCTCTGTTTACTTTTCAATCGCACTAATAGTAACTTATTCTGCCTAGGTTTACATAAACACAGTATAATACATCGTGTATAGTGTCATCTTATGTTTACTATCCAAAAATAGCTTTTAAATAGATTAATTTACAATGACAATAGCTTAGTAATAAGTACTCCGCCTAGGTACAGTCAACCAATTTGATTCCTAGGCCACTACAGAACCTGTCTGTCATCGAGATATTTATGTCAATCTACAGGCATTGTTATAGATAAATACAATAATTTATTGTAAGCTTCTATTACCACCGCCTAGAAATCAAATTGGTCCACTTAAGTTCGTCTAAGGAAACATTTGATACTGTTGCTTATTATAGTTTCGAGTAGACACCACTTAAACCATTTACGCTAATATATCTTTAATTGTTCCTAAATAAAACTGTTAGTAAGCAGCAGACTGTCGGATCGGTGTTGTTAGATAGGAATTCTATTTTTTATTTTACCCACGCGTTCTCAATATCTAAAAAAACTTAGATTCATTCCTAGTAGACTTAAAGGACTATATGTATGTAAGTACCAGTACCAGTGATTTAACAGCAAGAATGATTTGCGATAAGCCGGGACAAAGCTTTTGCTTTGTCGCGCCTTCTTTTTGGCACGCAATTTTTAAGATGTATCAAATTGGATGGATAAGTACGTTAAGAGCAGGCTACTTATATCATATGACGTGCCTAATCACCACTGAGTAATATATTATTTAATGCTAATCAATGAGTGTGAAAGTAAACACATTCTATAATAAATAAAAATTACAATGCAAGATTAAAATTCCGTATTATTTTCCATAGGAAAGTACCTAAATGTTTGCATCGCAGTGAATTTTGACCCTGGTCGATTTATTGTGACTGGTCGAATGGGCTTGATATACCTATGGTACGCGTGTATCCGCCAGTTGACCAATACGAGTCGTTTACAAAAAAATGTACATACATTAAAACTTAATGAAAACAAAATCTCGATCGCATCCTTTATGTATAACTTTTGTTGCACAAAGGAATCAATTAAGTTTTGTTTTAATTAAATCCCTTAATTGTGTACAGTTCTTTTTTCTCTCGTGCATACTTCGTTTGTGAACTATTGCCAAAAGAATTATACCCGTGTCTTATGACTGGGTTGACTTTAAATTTAATAAATTTATTATGGATCTTATAGTGTCTCGGAAATGCGGATAGCATTTAATTTTTTAACTGCTTTGTATACTGGTCCAGCCAGATTACCTGATAAGGTGGACAATGCGAACATATCAGCTTGGGGATATTCAGTCCTGTAGGGTAATCTTTGTCGCCCTTGATGTCACGCGTCAATATGAGTAGAGCCAGACTTTAATTCCATTACCATAGCACTTACAACAGTCCGGCTTAATCATTAGGTTTTTATATATCAAACTGCTGGCAAAATCAAATCATTAGAATAGTATAGTATGATGGTTTTAGATAGTGAGATTCTGTGGCAAGTAGAGTGGTGCCACTCATTGGCGACAAGTATAACAAGAGTGTTATAGAGTCTATCAGTCTCAAAGCTGAGATCAGATTTGAAATACATTTAAATTAAAGTATAGGTATTTACTATTGCACCCAATTAAATTACGTTTTTAAAGCCAACTAGGCGCTTATGCTAAGAACATTATTTTTAATTTTCATTAAAAGACCATGTGTTCAAGCTTTACCTACCTTCAGTGTATTAATGTAAATCAATTAATGTGAGGGATGACATGTTTCGATTAAGTTAAGACATAATAATCTCTTATGTACTTCAGTGATTAACATTATATTTTTTCGATAAAATTTTTGACTGTTGTGTCAGGTAGCCGCAATATTTAGCTACTTTGTATTTTGAAATCAGCGCCCTTTAAATGCCCTTTGGATTTCGTCGAAAAATTTCGTTATCTTCCTTCAACTCCATGTTTTAGAATCTATCGAGTGTATAAGTAAATCCTATTTTATCGACGAAACCCGAACGACTTTTGAAAATCTCATGACGTAGGTTGAATTCAGTACCAGGCTTGCTTATCAGTGGCATTTGTGAGTCACTGAACTTTACAATGTCAATGATGATGTGATGATGAACACGTATGCTATAATGAAAGTCTGTGCAAATGCCACTTCGTGGAGGCGCCTACTGTTAGATACCCTGAGAATAGTTCAAGTTGGTTTTGGCTTCTACTGTTTGTTTACATCTAAAAAGTATTTTGACTCACAATTCCTATACTGGTTATTTTCTCTAGCACATTAAAAGTAAGTAAGTTGAACACGACCGAAGTAGGTACGGAGTTTTGATCTGTTGTACTCCGACTATGAGAATTAAGTTCTTAAATCTTCTTACTTTATTTTATAATTGGGCACTCCCTAACTTTCCAGGTAAGTCAAATAAAACTCTATCAACTTACATGGAATGTTTAAAACAAATCAAATAAGAAGTGCATAATTAAATCGGATTTGTTGATGGGACTCCCTGTATCGCCATCGGATGTATCGGGCGAGTGTGTGAAGATATTTCTGTGATTGCGCAAGCGCGGGTTTGTGGCTTCGTTTTATCACGCCGATACGGCTCAGGCCTGAAATGTCCGTTTTCTAAAATATATCTTTCCCAAAATGTCTGATTTTCCATAATATGTCACGTCTTACTATACAATAGACGTGCCATATTATGGAAAAACAGACATTTTGGGAAAGATACATTTTAGGAAAACGGACATTTCAGGCCTGAGCCGCCGATACATTTGTCAGGGGTAATATAATACTGAAGTACGAAGGACCGAATGTATTAAAATATCGAATGAGTCAAAAGACCGACACGTTTTTTTTCTGAAACCGTAGGTAAACTTCAGAAATTATTATAACGGCATCGCATAGAATCGCATCCATTAGGTTAGGTTAGTTCTATTACAATCTCAAAAGTTTACGTTTACAGAAAAAAACTTTTCGGTCTTTTGACCCATTCGATATTTTAACCCTTAGGTAAATCGATACCGGAAATATATTGGCAGTCAAACAGACATCAAAGCCGATTCAAATTATTAGCAACATTTACAGTCCAAAAACGAATGGCTTGACAGTGTTGTCAAATGGTTTAAGGGTTAATAGGTCGAAGGCATAGCGTCGGTGATACTTCAATACCGCGTAACTAGCTTTACCCATAAGGTATTTTATCTATTTTCCCCTGTTATTTAATTTCAAGTTGAGCCTTATGGAAAAAGTTAGTTACGCGGTATTGCATTATCAACGACGATAGATATCTAAACCGCTATCACGTCAAATATGTATATTCAAACACCAGCCTAATGGTTAGTTGCATAGAGTTGTATAGATATTTTTGACGCCTTGGTAACGTACATATATATTTATGCCCTTGACTGTACATTCGGACTTTCGAAAGTACTTCGGTATTACTTTGTCAGCAGTTAGCTGAATACCTAGATCTGTGAAATTGGTGCGGCTTAACCCTGTATTTGCGAAGCCAGGCTGTTGTCGGTTCCGGAGGAGGCTGCGGCGGCGCCGGCGGCGGAGGAGGAGGGCGCGGGGGGCGCGGAGGAGGAGCAGGCCCGCTCCGGCTCGGCGGCGTCGTCCTCCTCGCCCTTGGGGATATCGAAGATCTCTGCGAAGAGCGCGGGCAGCACGAGGCGCGGCCAGTGGTCGCGGCACCAGCCCAGCAGCTCGAGGTGGCGCCGGCCCAGCGCCTGCGCGTCGCGCGTGGCCGCCGCGATGGCCGCCAGCCGCGCCGCGGCCGCCGCGCCCGCGCCCGACCCTGCGTTCGCACTCGCCGTGCTGATCACCTGACAACAAACCTAACATTGAATAAAAATTACACTCCTCACTCTTGATTTGACTATATTGAAAAGAAAGACAAGGGTCATTTACTAGCAAGAATACTGTTTAATTTCCTCGCAATCAAAGTGAAGAGCAGAGTCATAACATAAGACCTATTGTAGCCTTTACTTAGCTATCAGTTGCATATTTCTAGCATGTATTTAAGGCGCTTTACAGATGAAAAAGCTTTAGTTGTGGTAACTATCAACTTTAAAAAAAATCCTTCAAAAGTTGCCAGAACAGTTGCTACAGCCATGCAAATATCCTAGTTTACGGTTGTCGGTTATGGGAATCGGCGGACAGGAAAGGGTGGAAAGGGGGTAATCGCTCGACGAGTTGCGATTGCCGGTTGGGGAAACCAGCAATTTTTCTTCACTGATACAAATTTGACAGTTTCTAGTAGCGACAATTAGAAACTAACTTTGTCATCGATTGCAGGCTGCAGCAACTAAAAACTGTTGTCTATTTATCACCGGCACTCGCAACTCGAGTTGCCAAGTGTAGGTACCTACCTACGCAGTTCCATTAAGATACATACACGTAAACAGCTAGTTGCCAGTTGCTGCAATAGTTGTTCCATTTTGCAAGGCATATAATTTGTTAAATATCTTCTTGGTAAACTTCCAGGTTTAGCCCCCTTACGTTAAGCTCAATAATAATTATGGTCCAACAAAATTACGTGTTCGATGAAATGTTCGCGCGAATTCTCTCCTCGATGTTTCACTCGTTGTATTTGTGATGGGTATGTATTACAATACCGAAGTACGAAAGACCGAATGTATTAAAATATCGAATAGGTCAAAAGACTGACACGATTTTTTTCTGAAACCGTAAACTTCTCAAAATTTATTAAAACGGCATCATACAGAATCCATTAGGTTAGGTTAGGTTTGTTTTATAACAATGTTAAAAAGTTAACGGTTTCAGAAAAAAATCGTGTCGGTCTTTTGACCCATACGATGTTTTAATACATTCGGTCTTTCGTACTTCGGTATTGTAATACATACCCATTTGTGATAATATACGTACCGACCTGGTGCATCACTGTTCAAACTAAATGTGTGCTGTAACACCTATCATATGGCTATGAGTTTCCGCTGTGCGTATACATGGTGATTTTTAATCGATGATCAGGAATAACAAAAAGCGATAAAGTCGGCTATACTGAATAGATTTTTCCATGGGACCAATACGAAAATCGGGAAAAAAATCCGTGGTGCTATTCATGGAGGCTGGTGAGGCCCTGAAGTTTTCTATGAAATAGCTGATTTTTTCACCCCGACTTTCGTATTGGTTCCATGGGTAAAGTTATTCAGTATGATCGTCTTTATCGCTTTTTGTTAGTCCTGATCACCAATTAAAAAATCATCGTGTGTAATATTGGTACTGACAGTGTTCTGGAAGGCCTCGTAGAGCGCGCGGTGCAGCGCGGCGACGCGCGCGGGCTCGCTGAGGCCGGCGCGCTGCGGGCTCAGCAGCAGCGCGCCCGTGAACAGCGCCAGCTCCTCCTCGCTCAGCGCCGCCGCCGCCACGTCGCGCGCGTAGCGCAGCGCGCCCGCCGCAAACGGCGCCTACACAACACGCAATTATCTTTACCTTTTGAACGCCACTTAAGTGGGGTCATGAAGTTTTTTTGGGGCCTTCCATTAATCACTCAGGAGTCAGTGCTTCGAGTAATAAAATAATTTATTAGTCGAAAAAGTTCGTTCAGAGTGCGGTCTACAGATGTCATTGCGGTATATCGTAAAGCTGTGTACGGACTGCGCGCACTCGGGTACGCGTATGGGCTTGCGTGTCCTGGAACGCCATGTCCGTACGCCATGTACGCGTATAGTCAAAATTTTATAAGCTGAGGGTTTAGGACTGCAGAACTCATCTGGTAAAGATAACATTGTTCTCGTTTGTTGAAGCCTGCCGATAATAACAAATCAGAACAAGTAACAAAAAATGCAAACAAATAGCTACCTTTTTCTCTAAGTTACAAGGTTGAAATTGCCAAAGCTTAACTCATTAAGAAAGGCCTTTCGTCACTGTAAGCGTTGATCGTCGATTGAGCGTTGGTCTATTAGTAATCGTGTGTGACGCACCGCACACCTGCACTTCAGTGTATGAACTTACCGATAAGACAATTACTTTTTTTTTGTATATTGGAAGAAACCCTTTGCACAAAATCCGACAATAATAATCTATTATGGATGCACTACAACGCTGACGATCCACCTGAGTCACATACAATGACGAAAGGCCTTTCTTAATGAGTTAAGCTTTCGCAATTTCAACCTTGTAACTTAGAGAAGACGGTAGCTATTTGTTTGCATTTTTTGTTACTTGTTCTGGTTTTTTATTAGCAGTAGGCTTCAACAAACGAGAACAATGTTATCTTTACCAGATAAGTTCTGCAGTTTTAAACACCCAGCTTATAAAATTTTCACTATACACTGTACACGTACACGTACTGTACACGTACACGTACAGTGTACGCGTGCATGGCGTACGGACATGGCGTTCCAGGACACGCAAGCCCGGGTAGGTACGCGTACCCGAGTGCGCGCAGTCCGTACGCAGCTTAACATTTCTAAAGTCTCTCCTACTCTCTCTACTATAAGTTGAGTTTTTTTTCGGGACAGTACCTACCGTACCTAGGTTTTCGCCCTTCACACTAACCTTCTGTAATGACTTGCGATATTAAGATAAAATAAAAAACCGGCCAAGTGCGAGTCGGGCTCGCGCACCGAGGGTTCCATACAAATTTATATGTATCTATGAACGTCTTAGCAGACGCCTGCTCCTACGCAAAATGTGCGCAGTGTGGGATCATTATAGATTGGTTACTGATAAGACAGACAGACAAAAAATTTATGCTTTTCGCAATTTTTCCTTTATCTGTGCTATAAGACCTTGCTTCGTACCAAATTTCAAGATACTGAGTTCACGGGAAGTACCCTGTAGGTTTTGATTCCCTTGCGAGTGTCGAAAATTTGCGGATAAATAGATTGGTTAGATATAGACAGACAGACAAAAAAAAAAGGCTTTTCGCAATTTTTCCTTTATCTGTGCTATAAGACCTTGCTTCGTATCAAATTTCAAGATTCTGAGTTCACGGTAAGTACCCTGTAGGTTTTGATTCCCTTGCACGTTTCGAAAATTTTCGGAAATTTGCGGCATAAACGACTGTATCTTTTGATTGCGTTGGCTTAGAAATTTGATTTTTTCACAGCTCTAAGGGACTGTAGACTTGAGTATTTGATATAGATTTCAGCTTGATACCTCGACGCGTTCCTGAGAAAAAGGGTCTTGACAGACGGACGGACGGACAACAAAGTGATCCTGTAAGGGTTCCGTTTTTCCTTTTGAGGTACGGAACCCTAAAAACTTACATCATATACTATCTCCAGCTGACTCTGGGTAATAATAGTTCCGTCGTCAAACACGATGCCGTCAGCGGTCGACAGGCGCGTGGCGCGCGTCAGCCACACCTCGAAGAACCCAAGCTGCAAGAATAATACACACAGCTAGCGTTAACTTTTTGTTTGCCACCACAACGAATTATTTGTATTACTTTCCTTTGCCAATAGCTTTAATGAAACTAAGTACCTACCTACTACATTTTTTTTCGCTCTAAATAGACCCGTTACAAGAGCATTCGCTGCAGTTCCTTTAATGCATTCTTTTCCTTTACATAATAGTTAATTATCCAATTTTGTATGTCTGTCTAATATTTATTAATAATAGCAAATTATAGTATATTGTGCATTGAGGGCCGTAAGTAGGGGATTACCAACGAGAGTCTAAAAAAATATTGAACTTATGGAAGGATTAAAAAATTCTTTCACCAATAGAAAGCTACACTATTCCTGATTGGTATAGACTACTCTTCTTCGGGAAAATGTAAAATTCCAGCGGGATGGATACAAGTGAAAGGTCAAATAAATACGTAGCTAAAGCATGTTAAAAAGAGTGAGTGAGTCCTATGCCCTTGAACTACTTGAGGATAGGATGTTTGTTTCGCTCTCACTTCGTATGAGCCATTACAGACGGACTGGCTGGCCTGCTTTCGAATTTAAAAAACGCATTCAAATCGGTTCACCCGTTTAAGAGCTATGATGCTACAGACAGGTACACTGACACACACGCACATAGCAGTCAAACTTATAACACCCCTTTTAAGAAACGTCGGGGGTTAAAAAGTACATTGACGGTGATAGATTACCTTGATGAGTATGAGCTGGTCATCCTGCGGCAGGCTGTGGAAGCCGGGCAGGCGCTTGGCAAACTCGACCACCTGCTGCACGGCGGGCGTCATGCGCAGCGCCACGTGGTGCCACAGCACGGACCGCACGTCCGTGGCGCGGTCCGTCGTCGACGACGCCGCCTCCTCGCCGCCGCTGCCTGCACGCCCACAACATACCATCATTTATACAACGTTTTAGGGCTCCGTACCTAAAGCACCAAACGCACTGAAAGCGATAGCGGGCCGGCGCGGCGCCGGTGACGGTTGTAATATTCTAACTTGTATGAACGGTTGTGCGGTCCCATATCACGAACTCGTTCATACAAGTTAGAATATTACAACCGTCACCGCCACCGCACCGCCACGCCTCCGCTGTCTGTGCGTTTGGAGCTTAAAGGATGCCAACGGGACCCTATTGCAGACACTCCGTTGTCTGTCTGTCCGTCTGTCACAAAGCTCTATCTCTTGAACTGTTATTTCTAGCTTGAAATTTTCACCGATTATATATTATTGTGGCCGCTATAGCAACAAATACTGAAAATAACATACTTAAAGTTAATAATTAAAGGGGGTCGTCATACAAGAAACCGTGTTCTTTTTCAGCCTTTTTAACTCGATCTTTAAAATGGCATTAGCTGGATATTTACTTGCAGTTTTCACACAATACCTTCTTCTAATCTAATCTAAGTCTAAGTAATATATAAAAATCTCGTGTCACGGTGTTTGTTATCAAACTCCTCAGAAACGGCTTGACCGATTTTTATTAAACTTTTTTCTCCACATTCGGTAGGTCTGAGAATAGGTCGTAGGCTATTTTTCATACCGATATTCTTCGCAGACGGAGTCGCGGGCAACAGCTAGTCTATGTAATAAATAAAAATCTCGTGTCACGGTGTTTCTTATCGAACTCCCCCGAAACGGCTTGACCATTTTTTCTGTCTGTCCGTCCGTCCGTCTGCGGCTTAGCTTAGACACTATTAGTGCTAGAAAGCTGTAATCTTGCATGGATATATATGTGTAGCAATTACCCCAACAAAATGGTAAAATATTTTTTTAAGGGTACCTAGGTAGACGTAAAATAGGGGTGATTTTTTATATCATTGGATAGATCTTTTAAAATCATTAAGGGGTGGTGAAGACGATTTTTTGATTTGATTCGTTTGCGAAATATTCAACTTCTAAGTGCTAATTTTTTGTTAAAATCGAGCGTCTCACCGCCCTCTAAACGCTAAAAAACTTCGAAAAAATTCATGATGAGAGTAAGTTTGCTTGGGAATTATTAGTAGTTTAAAGGATTTGCCACACTGGATGCGTTGTGCGGTCGCGGTCAGGTCAAATTGAACGCAGCCCGCATTATGTATGAATAACATTGTCGGTCTCTATACATATATTTTGTATAGGTATGTGATCTGACCCAGCCCCGGATCCAGCCACTCTCCTGAACTCCTGAGTTAACCAGGATTCCCTGGAAGATCAGGCTAGGGGATCCAGGTGGACTGAACGAGCGTTTTCGACTCGGAACAGAAGCTTGATGATGGCGCCCCTCGCTCCAGTGTTTGAGTCTTTCTTATGCTAGGCGCTTTGTAGAGCTAATTTTTTTTTCAACCATATTATGATTTTGGCGCCCCGCGAAACTTCCGCCCGTGGCCGGTGCCCCGGTTTGCCCCTTCTTAGATCCGTTGCTGATCTGACCGTGCGGTCCGCGCGGTCAGATCGCACGCAAGCGCAATATATAGAGAGCGACAATGATGTTGGGTCAAGTGCAAAAATAAGTATCGATTTAATCCTCCCATCGTTACATACCTATACCTTAATTCGATGACATAAGAGCTATGGGACATATTTATGAGCAAGTTGTGTGCACCCATATTTTTACACTTGACTGTTCATACATAATGCGGGCTGCGTTCAATTTGACCTGACCGCGATCGCAGAACGCATTCAGTATGACAAATCCTTAAGAGTAAATAAATAGCAGCCTGACTTATAAAATATACTTACTTAAGTACCTATCTATACTTCCGTTCAACATACAAAATCCTTAGAAAAATATTACGTGTTTAATACGGATAGTTATAATTAATAGTAAAATTATGTGAAAATAAAATAGTAGCAATCATAAACGAAGTTGACGTTCAAATAACAACACATTGGAGTGGGCGGAACTTGGTGAAGGCGATTACCGGACGCAATATAGGTACATATAGTCGGGGTAAGAAAAGGTTCGTTACTTTTCGACTCTATGTCAACGAGTTAAGGTCGAAAAGTGACGAACCTTTTCTTACCCCGACTATACATCCATTGCGTGCATCGATGTAAGGATTTTTTCGTAACGGCTACGGAACCCTATCCTGGGCGCTTTTAGCCGGTGTTTTTGTTATACTTAGTTTCATATGTACTTAACAGTATTTTTTTAAAGTGTTTTTATAAAAAGACAGGTCAAATTTTTATTGCTTATTTACTTTGTCAATTAGAACCGAGATGTAGAACCGTTATTAGATTACCTTTAATAAGCTCTCGATTTTCTCTCGCAATCCCCGCAATTTCTTCAATCTATATGTTATCATGACGTTAGTAGATGCCTCGAACAATACATATAATATGAGACTCCCCACATAAATTGATCTTTGCCCATCATTAGATATAGTTACGACGATGTTTGATATTAGATACAATGAAAGGGCAATCACTATGAAAGTTGAGTGGTAGCAGGTGATTATTTACATATACAAAACTGGTATATAGACAATTGTAACCCTATTTTGGTAAGTATTTATACCAACTAATATTTCAAAGCCATAGCTGGACACTGTTATGCAATACTATGCCAACCCTCTTGAACGCCATCTTGAGAAAATCGTGCTTAAACATAAAAACAACATTTTTACCAAGATAAAACCTGTGTTTTAAAAATCACTATCTGTGTAAAAGTATTATAATAGTTACGTCGTTTGTGAAGCTATTTACAATGTGAAAGTCCTGAAAATACGTATAATTATTTATGTAATTGCATATTTGATCACAGAAAAATGTCGAATCAACAATAATATGAGACATAACGATTTAAGTCTCCTGACACATTTAAGTAGCTAAATTCGAAACAAAGTTTTCAATTTGATCAGTTGTCTTTCAAATTAGTATTGAGTCATTGAAAATGGTTAATAAAACTGAAGCAAATCAGATAAAAGTGCCAGAAACAGAAAAAACTCCGCTTACACAATACAAATAATAAAGCAGTGGAAACCGTATGTTTGCACCTTGAATAAATTTATGAAAACAATAGCGTGGGCGATAAAACAAAGTAGGTACTATTATATTATATTATACTATACTATTGTAATATTATCAATATTTACCTTGACATTTCGGCCACATTGCAGCAGCCGTAGTCACGAGTTAACTGAAGTGTAGGGTGTCAAGTTCACTTAGCCGCTGGACTCTTTCGAACTACCCGCACTTGATTCCGATTAGTATCAGCACCCGTATTTCGAACTACCCGCACTTGATCAAGATTTTTTAACGGCACCCCATCACACCGACACAAAATACTAACAATGTCCTACGATCTCTTCGAACATTCATCCAACAGACAAAAGCATTTTTTGACATTATTGTCTGTCTGTGTGTACACGTTAATCTCCGAATAAACTACTGAACGGATTTTCATGCGGTTTTCGCAAGTAATGAGGGTCAAATTGGAGCAACATATAGGCTTTATTTCATTAAAATCGGATAATACTGAAAAAGTTATAGTCTTTAAAAATAATTTGTCATATAAATTCGCCGCTCGCCTGTGCGTGCATAGCAAAATATAACAAGAATCTAGCTAAATTAACTATTGTACCTACTTGTGATTTAGGAACAAAAATTTAATTGTTAAAAGGAGTTTAGTTACAAAGTAATAAAATAAAGTTCATGAATTAACCAGCTAAATCTTCTACAACTACAAAATAGTACCGTGACTGACTGACAGACAATAGAGACTTGAGATTGGCCACACATGTGCTTAGAGTAGCATAGAGGTCCACAAAGGATTTTTTTTAAATTTCCATGGGGTATGGTTTATTTGTTTGTAGGGGGTAATCTCTGAAGTTACCTACTGAGCTGATTATAAAAATTCTTTCACCAATAGAAAGCTGCACTATCCCTGATTGAAATAGGCTACTTTTTCTTCAGTAAAATGCAAAATTCTCGTGGGTAAAAAATTAGATACTAGGCATGATTGATTTGGAATAACTTCCAGCCTTTTTACATTTGCAAAAGCATTTTATCCCTCTCTGGCGATGGTTGATTGGTTGGATGGTTCATGTGGGGTTGTCAGGTCAGGTGTCCGTATTTCATACAAATAAAAGAAAACCTATACGCTAATCGCAATTTTTTTGCGTTAATAAGGCTTTACACGTAGCAACAAATAATATTGCTTTAACATGTCGGTAATAAATTATTATTTAATAGCCTTCCGTCCGCAGCTTCGCCCGCGATAAAATTAATTTTCTCGTGGGAAAAGGTATTTTCCCGCGGTATAAAGTAGCCTATGTCACTCTGTAGTAATGTAGCATTCGAACGGCAAAAGAATTTTTGAAATTGGTCCGGTAGTTTCGGAGCCTATTCAATGCAAACAAACAAACAAACAAACATACAAACAAACAATCAAATCTTCCCTCTTTATAATATTAGTACAGATATAGATATTTCGAAACATTTTAGAAGTAGGTAAATGTTTTACTTCATTACATTACATCAATCGCATATTGTTCTACAAAAAACGAAAGGATTGAAATCAACTTAACTCTGGCAACTCTAAGTCACTGTTAGATAGAACGGGACACAGCGTTCAGTGGTGGCCCTCTCACTCGGCTTCATTTTTATTTTGCGCGCAACAAGACTCTTACGACCTTAACATAAGGTTTTATTTTCTTTATTTTAGCTGCAAGATGCACAGATAGAGCTCATTCCCGTTGTACGTAGTACTTATTACTTCCATGGTGTAACCTACATTTTCAACACAGTTGCTCGTAAATTGACTCTTATTACACCGTTTTTAGTTTCATAATGCAGCATATTACCACACTTGTGCTGTAATAACATTACCGTACAAGTGCTGTAATATAAACTTTTTTTTTTAATTTCAGCAAAAGTTGTTGTTTAGACCACTGAATATTTTTACGAATATTAAATTATTTTAGGGTTTAAATTTAAATACAAAGGTCTTGGCTCTGAATACAACTTTGTTCCATTCGGGGTTGAGACCTTTGGTCCGTGGGGCTCCAGCGCAAAAAGTCTTTACAAAGATATTTGTAAACGGCTTTGTGACACTACAGGAGACCAAAGAGCTGGCAGCTACCTCGCACAACGTATCAGCATTGCTATACAGCGAGGTAATGCTGCCAGTGTCTTTGGGTCCATGCCGCGGGGGGAACCTTTTGTTAATTTTATTTAGTTTTAGTTTAAGTTAGTTTTATTTTATTTTATTTATAGTTATAGTATTAATTTATTATTGTTATTTTTTCTTAATATTTGTATATTTCCAAAAAATAGAATGCTTAATTATTTTAGGGTTAATATAACAAATAAACATTTAATTTCATCAAATTGTATATTTATAAACACAAATTAACTTAACTATCGTATTTAGAAACATAAATTTATAGTTTATTTTATTTTTATATTGCTGCTTCCTGCTCCGGCTGAACAGCCGTTTTTCCCGTGCCTTTATTGAACCTGAGGCCCTACCACGAAGTGCATAATTCGAACTTCGTTTCGTGCTGTCCCGCTCACGCTAATGGTATTTATTACGAGAGTGAGAGAGACCGTACGATCCGAACTTCGAACTTCGAATTTCGTAGTAACCCCCCTGCGCGCGCATCGAAAGTGCGGCGCGCGAAAAAAATAAAACTTGTGTGTCATGTCATTTTCCGTAAATATTTGGTAAAGTTGCTGCTGTGTGGTTAATTACTATCAAAAATGTCTACTTCAAATAGTGAAGACAAGCAAAATATTAATTCAACCCGGAAATATTTATCGAGGCACGAAACGCGAGTGATAGATAGCCTGTTCCCGCCAAAATCCAGAGGAAAATACCTGGCGGCTTACGAAACATTCAATCAGTGGAAAAACAGCAAAAATGCCAAGTCATATTTGGAGAATGTAACTTTGGCCTACTTCAATGAACTGGCAAATAAATACAAGGCCAGTTCATTATACTCTATGTTGAAAAGCACAGTAAAGACCAAAAATGAAGCTGATATATAAAAATGGGTATAGAACTTGACGGCATTCCTAAAGAGACGTTCTGATGGATATAAATAAAATAATATAATATATTGGTCGAAAGTCAAAAGTGTTGTCACCAACCGATGTTGAAAAGTTTTTAAAAGAAGCTCCGGACCTCTCCGGACTGTCGTTACTTGGCAACAAAGGTCAGTTGAACTTTACAAATATAAATTTATGTATCAGCTCTATAATTGCGTTACTATGGCAATACGTTCCTACAACTTCACTAACTATACTTATTTGATCTCTTTGCAGGTTACGTTACTGTTCGGTATTAGGTACTGGTGCGTGTAGTCGTCAAGAGCTCAATGATATTTACAACCAAGGATGTAGAAACCCACGGTGAAATTTTGCTTGTATAAATCACAAAAGTTACTAACAATACAAGTTTGCTTTTTTCCTCGCAATTGTGTTGAAAAACATCGTATGCAACTCGTGTGCATTGATCAATACACACTTCGGCTTCCTTATCGCGCTCGCCTAACGGCTCGCGCTTACAATAATGCCTCATGTGTAATGACCAACATAGCACACTTGTATCATAATGTACTATTAATAATCTGAGGCAGCTAGGTGTATCGTAATAATGACATTACGACACAAGTGCTGTTATGGGGAATAGATATACCTAGAGTTTTCTGAAGTCGTAATATTATCTATGTTCTTATTTATTTGTTCGCGACCAGTAACAAGATAGATAAAAGTACAAAAGTAGAAAAAATATAGGTACATATTACAATTGCCGTAACCTTTCAAAATCAAAGGTTAACATAACCTCGAAAGCGGTTTGATAAAAGTCACTAAAATACCCAACATTTGAACCCATCTTTAACGGGCATTGTTGGACATCACTTTAATAGTACATTGTGCATCAAGGGCCGTAGGCTTTTAATGACTCGAGTTTGTAATCCCCTTACTGCCCGTGATACATACAATGATTTTCATCACATTGCGAGGAAAAAAATCCAAAAATAAAATTGTTTTGTTTCTAAACACTTAAATTGAATATTATATATGTATTACAAATATATTTTTACGGATCATAGACTTACAGTTTCCTAAAGAAAAAATATTGAAACCTTACATAAATACTAAGGTAAACTACCCAGCTACCACCCCCACACCAGCGATCAACAACTCCAAGAGAAAGACTATCAAGCGCCAACCAGTCCATCACCCGCGCCTGACCAGCATCTTAATTGGTGCTGTGTTTGCTTTATAGTCAGGTTATGTAGTTAATCAAACGCAGATGACAGACAGCTAGCATTCGACAATGCCCGCCCAATGCCCCAAAGCAGCCAACCACCGGCACAAGGGCAACACCTAGGCAGCCCACTCTACATAAAACTAAAACTAAACTAAACGAGTTTACAGAGTTAATCCACCCCTATGCATCAAAAACAAAGGAAATATATATGTATATTACTAGCTGACCCTGCAAACGTTGCCTTGCCTTATATCACCTAGGGGTATAAAAAATAGTCTACGACCTATTCTCAGACCTACCGAATACGGAGAAAAAAGTTTCATAAAGATCGGTCCAGCCATTTCGAAGGAGTTCGGTAAAAAACACCGTGACACGAGATTTTTATATATGAGATTTACAAATTTATGCCTAAAACAAAACAAAAACAAAAACGACAAAACACAGCCTACCCAAAATCTGTAATACACTGCAGGAACTGTTTTTAGGGTTCCGTAGTCAACTAGGAACCCTTATAGTTTCGCCATGTCTGTCCGTCTGTCTGTCTGTCCGCGGCTAAGCTCAGAGATCGTTAGTACTAGAAAGCTGTAATTTGGCACGAATATACATATCAGTCACGCCAACAAAATGGTAAAATAAAAAACAAAAAAATATTTTTTTTTAGGGTACCTCGCATAGACGTAAAGGGGGGGTGATTTTTTTTTTCTCAACTAAACCTATAGTGTGTGGTATCGTTGGATAGGTCTTTTAAAATCATTGCGGGGTTGCTAACATGATTTTTCTATTCAATGATCTGTTTGCGAAATATTCAACTTTAAAGTGAAAATTTTCATTAAAATCGAGCGTCCCCCCCCCTCTAAAATCTAAACTGTTAGGTGGAAAAATTTGAAAAAATTCAGAATGGTAGTAAATATATCAAATTTACTAGGAAAATTATAGCGGCTAAGATTGCTTGGAAATTATTTGTAGATTAAGAGTAAATAGTAGCCTAAGGTATAAAACATACCTAAACTTGGATGATTCCGTACACATACGAAATCCTTAGAAAAATATTACTTGATTTTTTTGTAATGGCTACGGAACCCTACCTTGTGCGTGTCCGACACGCTCTTGGCCGGTTTTTTTTTTAAACCTACTTAACTTATTGCTGAAAATATCCAAATGTACATACTTATCATTATACAACCTGCACGCTCTTTTCATGAAACTATTATTTGCATACGAACTTCGACTACGGGGAATATGAAAAAGAGGTTTCTTTCTACAAGCTCGCTCACAACGACTGAACGAAGGGATTGTAACAACAAAGGGGCATCAATATGATTATTAATAATTTTATAAAGAAATAACAAATCAAAACGCTCACGGCGAACGCTTAAAGATGTTATAAGTATTTTGTCTCTTCAGAGCGGTGGCATAATCCAAGTATTTTTTCGCGGTGCGATACTCTACAGCCTTAACAAACTTTTTTTGCACTTTTTCTATTCTATCACTATGTATTTTATAAAGTGGACTCCAGACTGCACAAGCAAATTCCAATCCACTACGGACATAACTATTGAATAGTACCTTAAACGTTAAAAGCCTCTTAAAAGGCTTACCTACACGCAAAATAAAGCCCAATTGTTTTAAAGATTTACTTATTATATTATCTATATGAGGTATAAAAGTAAGTTTAGAGTCCATAATTACGCCAAGATCACGAATCTGATCGACGCGACCCAGCTCTTTGTTATGAAGTTTATATTTGAAATTGATATTAGTCTTTTTCCTACTAAAAATGATAACAAAACATTTATCTGGATTCAAGAACAAATTACTTGAGACACAGAAGGTCTCGAAACTATTTAAATCATTTTCTAGGGCATTACAATCATCTATACTTCGAATAACTCTGAAAATCTTTGCATCATCGGCATATAAGAGCATATTTGAATTAGAAAAATTTAATTAATATAGTTTCTAATTTAGTTTTACAAAAACTGTAAAGAAATCAATTTTTCATCACACTTGCTCGTCAGTGGTGTTATTCCATGCCTGCATACTAAATGACAATGGCCTAAATATGGCCTAAATTGTTCTTTTACGTAGGTACAGTTTTTCCTCCCAAGGGAGTTCTAACTTTGGTTTTAAAATTTGCAAACAAGTTAGTAGATATGTCATTTCAGACTAAGGAGGTTTCAAGTCAGCCAACGTTTTATTTATATCTTTAAAACTTAGCTATAACCCAATTTTATAATAACACAAATCTTTTCTACGCTTCATGAAACTTTGTTAATTTTATATTTTAAATTTAGTTATATTAAATAGTTTTGCAATAATTTTAATAACTATTTGTTTAACATGTTGGCAGAATCTGGCCGTATGTATGATCATTCAAATTCTAAACTAAACACAGTTTACATTATCTATGGTAGATGTCTCGAAAAAAGTGACAATCTGTATTGGTGGGTAGCCATATTATTTAAAAAAAAATATATTTGTAATACATATAACTATAAGAGACTGTTTGTTTCTAAATAAATAAATAATTAAATTTTTAACCAGGCGCTGTTGGCGAATGTTTTTGACGCTTGCAAAACCGTCCTACACTAGATGATTCGTATTATGCAATAATGTGTCAAATCTCATGACTGTTTCCTCAAAACAGATGGCGTTTCCAACCAGAAATAGTGTCAAGGAACATGGCACAATATTGTAAATTATTCTATAAGTAGTGAATTTAATTTATGTCTCAACAGCTTTTATCAGTTTTTCAGTACTAAAACGATTCAATTCACTTAACGCTCTTTTGAAAATTGTAGTGTCTTGCATAAGGAAGCGACTGGTATCAATATCTCGTTTTTGGTGATTTTGTGGGTTGACACTGCATTCCAATAAAAATATTTGTAAATTGTCCAGACGTTATCTAAAGTCAACCAAAGAGCCTAGTGGTTAGAGAACCTGATTACGAAGCATGAAGTCCCGGGTTCGATTCCCGCGTCGGGGCAGATATTTGTATGAATAATGCGAATGTTTGTTCTCGAGTCTTGGGTGTTTAATATGTATTTAATTATGTATGTATATAAGTATGTTTATCCGTTGGCTAGTACCCATAACACAAGCTTTGCTTACTTTGGGACTAGCTCAATTGGTGTGAATTGTCCCGTGATATTTATTTTATTTATTTTAAACTGATTTAAAATAACCATACAAAATGCGTGTTCCGAGATATTTGCAATAATATTTTAATATGGTTTAATAAGTGGCATTACTTAAGATAAATAAAGTTTGGAGCCACAATTCGTAATACAACATAAAGCAACATTGATTGAACAAAAAGCTTCATAACTCTCATATTTTGACTGTGAATTATGCGTGAAGGCTGATAAAGACAAACATCTACATACCTCCATTAGACAAAAAATAGAACGCATGAAGCCATAATGGCAATTGAGCAGTCCTGTATTTAGCCTACTTACACAGGCAACATAGCCTCAACAGTGATAATCTTTGGTGCACTAAGCGTTTCAATAAATAACATACAAAATCCATACAGCAGTTATCATTAAGCAGTCTTATGAGGTTGTGTTCTTAAGATCCCACTTCGGCTGAAATTATAAAGGTGCGTCACGTTTATCCCACCAAGTAACCCTATGCAGATACTTCTGTCTGAAGTGAATAGGCGTACCTACCATTAATAATTAAGGATCACTTCTAGTTGATTAGTAGCAAATAGGGAGAGGTATTTAAAGTAAATGTTGAGATATAGGTAGAGGAAGGTGCCTAACGCACTCGTATATGAAAGCAAAAGCTCGCGCACGTCACCTTCGTTGTCGGAGTCGTCGGACTGCAGCAGGATGGCGCGGCGTGGCAGCGAGCCGCGCAGCTCCGCGGTGTAGGTGTTGTTGCAGCGGTGCGCGGCGGTCACGGTCTTCGTCAGCTCCTTGGCCACGTCGAGCCGCACACTTTCCGACTCCATGTCTTCCTTGCTCGCCAGGGGAACGGCTCCCGATACGGTCAGATTTCTGGCTAGGTCAGGCATGCTATCAGCGCTTACCACATCCTTGGTCCTTTTCGGTACTCTGCCGTACCTAACAGCTGGGGAGTGAGCTTAAATTAGATACAAAGCGAAGTTAATGCGGTAAAGCTGCCTTCTTACGAGCCGAATGAAAAATGGGTAACCTGCTGCTAATAATCTTTGCGTGTCGGATATGTAATGTAATACCTATAAATGTAAAAAACTGAACACGGCGGTTTTGGAAACGCTTGTTAGTTTACCTTCCTTTTGGTTTGATGATAATAATTTATTTAAAATGAATTCTGAGTGAGTAGGTAGGTAGCGAGGAGATATTTTCCAATTTTATATACATGGACAGACAATTCTTATCAATGCAAGATGCATGCAACCTATGTAAATTGCACTTCTATTAGAGCTCAAGCTCAAGCCTGGTTTTGTTTTGAATACTTAAGTAAGCACGTGTGAGACGATACCTACATCAACTAATCACACCAATTAAAATAAGTACCTAAGAAAGAAGATAAAACATGGTGCATGCAAAAGCGAACACTGAATACAGTCATTTCTTCAAACCACACCACATAATACATATTTTTTAACGGAAGTCGCACTTTGTAGGATATCGTTGATCAATAATAAACTTAATTAAATTGTAAAATTAAATATACTTCGTAAAACAAAATAATGAATGCGATATGTTTAACTCACAATCTCTGCTCATGCCGACCGCGAGGCACTTCTTGAAGCGGCAGAACTGGCAGCGATTCCTGTTCAGCCTTATGACAAGGCACCTTCCGTCGCGCAGGCAGCGGTATTCAATTTGTTTTTGAATACTTCGTCGAAAGAAACCCTGCGAAAATATTTCAAGGTTCAACTCTTTTAATTCCGAACAACATCCCAAATGTATTTTACCTAAGAGGGCGGGCAGAAGCCTATAAAACGCTACTCGACAATTAGGTCACCTGAGGTAAATGCGTCACTGTTTTATTGTGTTTTTATTTAAATCTCTAATTGTGTAATATGTATTAATTATATTGAAGTACTGTTTAGGCCTGTGCTTTATACAACTCTTTAACAATCAATTAATTCTCGAAGTACCTACTTAACTTTTTTGCTGCACTATTATTAAAAAAATCGGTCAAGTGCGAGTCGGACTCGCGCTGCGCACGAAGGGTCCCGGACCATTATCTATAAAAACGGTAAAAAAAGCAAGTTTGTTTGTTTTTATGTATTTGTTGTTTGTATTTGTATTTATTTTATTCGGTTTTTTAGTATTTGTTGTTATAACGGCAACAGAAATACATCATTTGTGAAAATTTCAACTGTATAACTATCACGGTTCATGAGATACAGCCTGGTGATAGACGGACAGACAAACAGACGGACGGACAGCGGAGTGTTAGTAATAGAGTCCCGTTTTAGGGTACGGAACCCTAGCAATATATAAGCATTTTTTTTAAACTGGGATTTTAGACGCTTTTTAGCCTCAATTTGGGAAAATGCATCGTTTTTAAATAATTGTCTAACGATTGGGATTTGCCTCTAAAACTAAATAGCATGTGTTCGCAATACAGTATTCGACAAGGTATTATTAACACAAGAAATCACAAATCGGTAAATAACGAGCTGTGTCAAAAATAGTAGTTATACTGACGCATTTATCAAAATTTCATAAATAACTTCCAAATTTTAAATGGTAATAAGTCTAAAACAAAAGCATTTTGAATACATGCATTTAAATACTGGTCATCTTTAATACAAATTAACGCGGGCAACAGCTTGTATATGTATATATTTATTTCAAATGTTAGGAAAGATATTTTTCTCAAACATGCTATGAAATATCGACGTTATGTTCCTTATAATAGGCCGCGAAGTGTCACGTTGCAGGTGCGGCTAGACGAGAGGTCAATAATGGAATTTCATGGCGGCCGGCAGTGATCTTTTTAGGGTTCCGTACCCAAAGGGTAAAAACGGGACCCTATTACTGAGGCTCCGCGGTCCGTCCGTCTGTCCGTTCGTCTATCCGTCCGTCCGTCTGTCACCAGGCTGTATCTCATGAACCGTGATAGCTTGACAGTTGAAATTTTCACAGATGATGTATTTCGGTTGCCGCTATATCAACAAATACTAAAAACTAGAATAAAATTAATATTTAAGGGGGCTCCCATACAACAAATGTGATTTTTTTTTGCTCGTTTTTGCTCGATATTGATAACGGCAACAGGTAGACGCTTGACGTATTTACAGAATATTTAGTTGTATATTCACTTTAAAAATAAATAGTACCTAGTTAAATTAAAAACTAGGGTAGACTAAACTTAGTTCAGTTTAATCCCCAAAAGACTCAAGTTTGCGCGTTCTCCACTAAAAAGGATCCCTTTGTTGTTTCGCCTTGTTTTGATGGTACTCCCCTTGATGCCAAATCGTCTATTGGGATCCTGGGTATTGACATTTCGAGTGATGTTCAGTTTCGTGGTCATTTGGAAGGCAAAGCTAAGTTAGCTTCTAAAAAATTGGGGGTGCTTAATAGAGCGGGACGGTACTTCTCGCCAGCCCATCGCTTACAACTTTATAAGGCGCAGGTTAGGCCGCACATGGAGTACTGCTCTCACCTCTGGGCTGGGGCACCCAAGTACCAAATTCTTCCATTTGACCGCATCCAACGTAGAGCTGCTCGATTTGTCGGTAATCAGGCACTCTCTGGCCTACTCGATCCTTTGGCTTTGCGGAGGGATGTGGCGTCTCTCTGTATATTATACCGTATCTATCATGGGGAGTGTTCTGACGAACTGTTCGAATTGCTGCCTGCGGCTAAATTCCACTACCGCACTTCGAGGAACCGTTTGTCTTTCCATCCTCACCATCTTGATGATTGGCATTCTAGTACCGTGCGTTTTAAGCGAAACTTCTTTCCTCGCACGACAAAGATCTGGAATCAGCTTTCTGCGGCAGCATTCCCGGAGCGTTACAACTTAGGGATCTTTAAAAAACGAGCCTACCAATTCCTAAAAGGGTCGGCAACGCACCTGTGATGCCCCCCGTGTTGCGGGTGTCCATGGGCGACGGTGATCGCTTTCCATCAGGTGACCCGTCTGCTCGTTTGCCACCTCTTATATAAAAAAAAAAAATATAAAAAAAAAATATGTAAGGGGGCTCCCATACAAAAAACGTGATTTTTTGCCGTTTTTATATGGTGTTTATAATGGTACGGAACCCTTCGTGCGCGAGTCCGACTCACACTTGGCCAGGTTTTTTTTTTACTTTCATTACATACGGAGTGACACGGCACCATGGCGTTGAGCCATTAAAAAAAACCTATGAGCAATATTTGCTTTTTGGTTCATTACTTATGACATTCTGCCACTAAGCTCATTTAAAATAAACATTTATGAATTATCTCTGTTTTCTATTAAATCCGAGTTGGAAATAAAATGAAATAAATAGTAATAAATATGTTAGTTATATTTTTATCTAGTTTACTTTTAATTTCTCTATGAACACGTTTGAGAAAAACTCTATACAAGCCTCTGCCGCGAACTGGGATTGTCGGCCTCGTAAAATAATACGTCGTGTAATATCTACACTCAGCCGGCAATCCGATATTTCGCTGCCTCTGTAGTAATGTACTAATTCTCAAATACTTATCCAAGGAAAAGTGGTCCTTATATTACGCGAAGTACGTCATTGTATGTGCTATACAATAACGTACTACTGAAGATAGTTCTAATTTCAAATTAGAGGACAATAATGGAATTCCATACAACATTGCCGGCCATGGCCAGCAAAGAGATTCTTTTGTTTTAGTGTTTTTTTATTGACTATCTATGACATACCTGCCAATTAAGAAAAACATAGTTTGTGAATTTACTTTTTAATGTCTTATTTGGCTATATTTAAAGAGCGGATAGTTCCGAAGGAATGTTGAAGTCTCTCGATGAGGATATAAACATAGATGGTGCTGTACCACTCACTGCTATATAACTAAGTGATTATCTAACAGATTCAGATATGGATGTATGGGAAAAACTCGTGTCTAAACTCCTGACCAGTGGTGGTGTAGGGGAATGGCACGCGGCACGGAATGCTGAGGACCTGGGTTCGATTCCCAGCGCTGGTCTTTTTTCTGGGGTTTTTTCTGTGCATCCATATTTCAGTTTGTATTTAGTATGAGATACCTTATTTATAACAATTCCAAATTATGTATAGATAGATAAATGTGAATGTCAGTTTAAATTAAACCAAATAGAAAAATTAAATCCTGTCTCTTATCGTAGGTATATTTTATTAATCATGCTGAATTCACAGCAATAAAGTTATGAGTATTCGGTTATGCGTTTTCAAATTAGTTAAATTAACGTTCTGCTAATTAAAATTAAATATGTCTAAGTTTAAATTAGGAACATTCGTTTTAGGTAAGTATGATGCGTTTAAATATAGACCCGATCGAAGCATCGCACAGAGGGGATGCAGGACAAGAATGACTGTCGGCTTACCTTGCAGCCTTCGCAGGAGGTGACGCCGTAGTGGTAGCCAGACGCTTTGTCGCCGCACACTCGACAGGGTACCGCCGCCTTGCCGCTGCCTGCGCTTGCGCTATCCGCCGCGTACCTGACCACTGACAAATTGTAGCATAATCAGCAAGAGCATTGTACGAAAGTTTTTTGCACAACTGAAACCCTTTACAGAAACTCACGTTTTTTAACACTGAAACTTTAAGAGTATTCGAGGAGATGAAAGACGTATACAACTTTCTTCCAAGCAAGTTACAGTATATCTGAAGGTGCCAGGCTCTTTAATTACATATAAGTAGAAGAATCTATTAATAGTTTAACAAAAGAAAGCTTCGTAGTCTTAAGAATTCTGTACCTACGTATTTACTTAAGTATAGTTACAAACTTTTATCTTGAGCATCAAATTTCAGTCTATCTATCTACTTAGATAAAAGGATACATAATGCTGTGCATTAAATCTACAAGATGCGGCTTTTCGGGTTCCGTATTCGTACAAGGATCTACATTACCTAACAATTTTTGTTTTTTTCTCAAGCCGGTAGATATTATTAAGGCGCTCGTGCCTAAAATACCACGTTCCCAAAATACGACATTTTCCAAAACACTACATTACATAATATTTACCGCATTTCTAGCTTACCAGATTCTCGTTGCTTCAGTACGCTTAGTATAAGTTTTACTTCACCAAAATACTTCTCGATCGCGTTTACGTAAAAATTTCAATTCTATGGAAACATAGACGCGCGCGCGAGGAGGCGCTGTCCATGTTTCCCTAGTAATTGACTTTTTTACGTAAACGCGATCGAGAAGTAGGTATTTTGGTGAGGTAAAACTTATACTAAGCGTACAGATTACAGAATCGAAGATTAGGGTGATTCTTCGAGGCACCGATTTTCGATGTCCGGGGGCTAATTTCAATGAACCCTTCAGTTTAGAAGTTTCATTTTTTTTTCAGAGGTAGCATATATCTGTATTTAACTGGGGCATATGTCAGTTTTTGTGTAACTGGTTCTAATTATTTACAAAAAAATAATTAACACCATGATTTTTACTACTCTGTCGTGTCCGTTCCCCATTTTCATGAAAACATACGATAATATCTCAAAATCAGTCAACAGTAACAATATGTTGAGTGACCACATTCAAAGAATATTAGTTGTTACGTAATAAGTAAACAACTGATGAATAATTTTTACTTGGAGTATTAACTTTATAGCTGAGGAAATAAGATGTGTCCGGCGTAAATTCTTTATTACTCTGGAGCGCATTTCATTCAGTTGTTTCATAAAGAAAAAACCGGCCAAAAGCGAGTCGGACTCGCGCACCGAGGGTTCCGTACAAATTTATATGTATCTATGAAAATCCAGTCTTAGCAGACCCCTGCTCCTAAGCAAAATGTGCGCACTGTGGGATCATTGTAGATTGGTTATTGATAGATAGACAGACAGACAAAAAAATGTATGCTTTTCGCAATTTTTCCTTTATCTGTGCTATAAGACCTTGCTTCGTACCAAATTTCAAGATTCTGAGTTCACGGGAAGTACCCTGTAGGTTTTGATTCCCTTGCGAATGTCGAAAATTTGCGGAATAAATGGCTGCATCTTTTGAGTGTGTTGGCTTTGAAGTTTGATTTTTTCACAGCTCCAAGGGACAGTAGACTTGAGTATATGATATAAATTTCAGCTTGATACCTCCACGCGTTCCTGAGAAAAAGGGTCTTGACAGACAGACGGACGGACAACAAAGTGATCCTATAAGGGTTCCGCTTTTTCCTTTCGAGGTGCGGAACCCTAAAAATTAATAAATTGGTGGTAAATTCACACGTGGGCTGTTTTTACTCGCGTTTCGAACATGTCTAGTAGTGGATATTTCAGCTGGTGCAATTGCTCCAGAGATACGAAGGCAAATATTTTATTTTTATTTCTCTGTCCTCGGTTCAGGTAACATTTTTATTGCTCTGCCAGGTTTTCTGACGCTTGTATAACCCTTATTTTTTTTAATTATACTTGATTCACTGCTTTTAGTACTACCTTTCTGTAGTATTAACGGCAACCTTCCAGAATGTGCGTATTATGAATCATCAGTATTTTTATTTACTTTTTTATTCCTCTGTCCTTTATTCCTATGGATAAATGGACATTGGAATAAAAAAAATGAAGTTTTCATAGTAGTTTTTAAATAAAAGTACAGTTTACTTAGTTATTTTGAAATAAAACATGCCTTAACAGTAAAAAAAAAAAATTTCAAGGTAGTTTTATGTGACGTATTAAAGCAGGCGGTTAGATGTGCTGGTGAGTATGTAAGTACAAATAATAAGCAAAGAAAATGTTTTCAAGAATAATATGTACCTAGATTGTTAATTTTTACGTATAATAATACTCTAATTACTATTTATATTTTTTTATTAATATTTAACGTATTTTTTTACTACTATTTTTATTCCTCTGGACACAAAACTAAAATGTTAATTATTTTCAAAATGGTTTCATGAAAATGAGTGCCAAAACAATATTTATGTTACTGAACAAATCTATTTTCATGGGAGCATGATTTTTTCTGTCAAATAAATAAAAAAAAATACGACAGAGGAATAAAACAAAAATCACCACCTCGAAGAATCACCCATTACTTAATACTCAAGGAAGTAATTCTTTTGGCGGAGTGTCCTATTTTGACATCTGGTTTAATGGAAATTTAATAAATTGGTAATGTAGTATTTTGGAAAATATGGTTGTTTGGGAACGTGGTATTTTAGGCACGAGCGTATTAGGGCTCTGGCTATATTCTGGGTACCCCTTCCCTTTTGAACGACAGTTAAGAACTTTAAGATAAATGTGCCGTGTTTATTTTATTTTTCTTTAAATTGTACCTACTGCTTTCTCATGTCATGGAACTTAGTACAAAAATCTCTAAATTAATTAATTAAATCCAAGAAACTTTACGTCACTGACACTATCGGTCCATTGGCAACTCTGATTAGACTAAACACTTAGGAACTATAGGTAATGTTGTATTGTAGTTCATTTGGTGCAATACAATGCAATGCAGTGGTTTGTGACGGAAGTTCTATTTACAGAACCCTTTTTTTATTTTTTAGTCGTTTATTTATTACTAGCTTTTGCCCGCGACTTCATCCGCGCAGAATTCCAATTTGTGGTAAAGCTTCTTCATCCGTTTGATCGAATAAAACAAAAATCCGGTAACGGCAACATCCAAAACATCATTATCATCATCATCGGTATCAATTAGTGAATATTATAAATCCCGTTTATATTCCGTATCTCGAAGGAAATTCAACAAATCCGTCCTTGGTGTATGAAAATTTTCAGCCTTCTATGGCTAGGAGCTTGGGCTGAGCGTTGATGATTTTCTAGTCAGTTAATCATTTAGTAGGGTTCCGTACCCAAAGGGTAAAAACCGGCCAAGAGCGTGTCGGACACGCCCAAGGTAGGGTTCCGTAGCCATTACGAAAAAAATCAAGTAATATTTTTCTAAGGATTTCGTATGTGTACGGAAATCATCCAAGTTTAGGTATGTTTTATACCTTAGGCTACTATTTACTCTTAAACTACAAATAATTTCCAAGCAATCTTAGCCGCTATAATTTTCCTAGTAAATTTGATATATTTACTACCATTCTGAATTTTTTCAAATTTTTCCACCCAACAGTTTAGATTTTAGAGGGGGGGGACGGTCGATTTTAATGAAAATTTTCACTTTAAAGTTGAATATTTCGCAAACAGATCACTGAATAGAAAAAATCATGTTAGCAACCCCGCAATGGTTTTAAGAGACCTATCCAACGATACCCCACACAATAGGGTTAGTCGAGAAAAAAAAATCACCCCCACTTTACGTCTATGGGAGGTACCCTAAAAAAAATATTTTTAGTTTTTTTTATTTAACCACTTTGTCGGCGTGACTGATATATATATTCATGTCAAATTACAGCCTTCTAGTACTAACAGTCTCTGAGCATAGCCGCGGACAGACAGACAGACAGACGGACAGACATGGCGAAACTATAAGGGTTCCTAGTTGACTACGGAACCCTAAAAACGGGACCCTATTACGGAGGCTCCGCTGTCCGTCCGTCTGTCACCAGGCTGTATCTCATGAACCGTGATAGCTAGTCAGTTGAAATTTTCACAGATGATGTTTTTCGGTTGCCGCTATAACAACAAATACTAAAAGACAGAATAAAATAAATATTTAAGGGGGCTCCCATTCAGCAAACGTGATTTTTTGCTCGTTTTTGCTCGATATTGATAACGGCAACAGGTAGACGCTTGAAATATTCACAGAATATTTAGTTATAATTATATTCACTTAAAAATACTAGGGGCGTTCAATAAAAAGTGAGAATGAGTATGTTATAAACAACTTTTACTAAATGTCATTTTATTTTTCGACATAGTCACCTTTTAGCATAATACACTTAGTATATCTTTTTTCTAAACTTAAAATTCCATTTTTAAAAAAGGTCTCATCTTGAGTACTTAAAAAATCTTGTACTGCAGCGACTACCGCGTCGTCGTCTTCAAATTTCTGGCCTCTCAATCTCGGAAATAGGTAGAAATCACTGGGAGCGAGATCTGGTGAATACGGAGGATGCTTAAGGATATCGAACTCAGCATCACGAATTGCAGCCATTGCAACGGCGGACTTGTGTGCCGGGGCATTGTCCTGGTGGAACAGCACAACTTTCGAGAGTTTACCTCGCCGTTATTCGCGGATCTCATTGTGCAATGTTGCTATTTGTTTGGCGTATAAAGTGCCCGTAATAGTGGCTCCATGCTCGAGATACTCAATCATTAATACCCCTTTACCATCCCAAAAAACAGAGCCCATGACCTTACCGGCAGATGGGCTCACCTTGAATTTCTTCGGAGTTGGAGATGATGGCCTTTTCCATGTCATAGACTGCAGTTTCGTTTCAGGGTCGTAATGATGGAGCCATGTTTCGTCCATTGTTATAAATCGCGCCAAAAAAAGTTCCCGGTCTTGCTACATCAGGTTCAAAGCTTCTTGACAAATCTCTAGTCTAGTTTGTTTTTGCGTGTCAGTAAGCATTCTTGGTACCCAACCTTTTTCATACCCAAGCGTTCATGTAAAATATTATGCACGCTCCCCGTTGAAATCTTTACATTTTCAGCAATAAAACGAACTGTGACACGACGATCCGCCAAAACTGAGTTTTCGACTTTTTTCACAATTTCTTCAGTTACTGCTGTAGTAGGGCGTCCGGAGCGGGGGTCGTCCATTGTCGATGTTCTTTCACGTCTAAATTCGGCGCACCAACGTGCGACTGTCGAATACGGAGGGGCATTAGACCCTAAAGTGTCCCGCAAATCCAAATTGACTTGGTCCGTAGAAAAATTTTTCAAATACAAGTAGTTGATAACGGCGCGCAGTTCAATTTTCTCCATTTTCGCTAACGTACTCAATAGCATTGCAAAGAAATTACCGTATATTTTTTTAACAAAAGACAGTTAGTTTTTTTTTTCATAGCAATCAGCTAGATGGATTAGCTTTACCGGCCAGTATTTAATTTCGTAATATTAAAAGAGTTTGCATCTCATTCTCACTTTATATTGAACGCCCCTCGTACATACATGTGCAAAAGTAGGTGAATAAAATGAAATGTCACAAAGATAGTAGGTAATTATTAGAACAATTAAAATAAAAAAAGGGGGCGCCTCTGTTGGCATAAAATTTAAAGTCCGAATTCATCATTTAGAATTTAGAATTCATGATAGGTAGGTTTGTTTTGTTTTATAACAATTCTGTAGGTACAATTAATGCATTCAGAGTAAAAAAAATCGTCGAAATGATGAATTCTGACAAATGATAAATTAGGACTTAATTTTTTTTAATTTATGCCCTAGACGCTTTCTCTAGTAAGTACATAACGAAATGGCCCATAGCGTACCACTTAGTTACATAAAATGGGAACCTAAGGAATAATAAATAACCACAGGACCGACGCAATCTAAGTATGAGCACAATGTAGGTACGAATTGTTAAGTAAAGTCAATTGTTCTACTTTATTTCAGTGTGCAACGCTTGACTTCCATTTTTATAGGAGTTTATTTTAGTAACTTGCAGTTTTCGGATGTAGATATTGTACTTACTTTGTCAATTTAGAAATTCGCAAGTAAATTCGATTAAGTTATAAATAACTTCTAGTGGTCGAAATGAAATGAGGTCCGATTACATGCAATAATAGTGCCTTCGCCAACAAAAAAGCTGGTAGGTAGGTGCCTAATAAAGTTTTCTGTGACAAAAACATATTTTAATGAACCAATATACTCGTTTCGCGTCTTACGCTTGGTGTATTTAGGCTTGGTATAAAATTAGTCTTTTGTTATTGGTTTTTCTGATGAGTTGTGTGTACTTATACAGGGTGTTACAAAATAACCCCTAAAGCCTGAAACCCCATGAACAGTAAATAAAACCATACCCTTCAGTTATTACGGGTAATTTTGTAAACCCTGTATATACCTACATATATAGGATGACCTGAGTGTTTTGACAGTTCTGTGAACTAAGCATGATTGAATTAGTATCGGGTCGGAGAACACGTCACGGCTGCTGCTGTCACCGAGGAACAAAGCCAGCCGACGTATGACGTGCTACCTACCTGTTACTCAGTCTAAAGTCTAACAGCCTGCTTGTCTTACACTTAAAACATACACAGAAGTAGTCAATTTGGGCAGGGCTACGCACAGGAAAATATGAATGGATATTAATTTGTATTTTTCCCGAGCTAAGTTTTAAATAATAAATAAAACCGCCTTCAACAACATCCAAAAACTAAAAAAAAAAAAAAAAAAAAAATTAAACCGTAGGTACAAACTTTTAGCATGAAAATGTCTTTATACCTACCTACTAATCTGTTTGAAGTCGGTGCCTCAGCACGAGCCAGCAGGAGTGGTAGAAACCCAATAGATAGTATGTAGGTAAGGTAGATGATTAGGTCCACTCCTGCTGGCTCGTGCTGAGTCACCGAGTTCAAACAGATTAATAGGTAGAAAGATATTTTCATGCTAAGAGTTTGTACCTATTTGGTTTAATTTTTATTCCATTTTTTTTGCTTTTTAGTTTTTGGATGTTTTTAAATATAAAAATAAAACCTTATTTTTATATTTAAAAAATATTTAATTTTTGCTTTTTAGTTGTATTTGTATAAAAAGATGCGTAGGTTAAAGTCATCAGTTTAACTTCGAACTTTTTTTGCTGTTGGTCTTTTTGCCCCTGGTTACCTAAGAACTCATCAAGACAAATCAAACGAGATCAAACTTGATGGGGTTATGTCGTATTATTACGGAATTCTTATGGTCACTTTCCAGCTCCATCGTCAATCCCTGGTTACCACCATCAAGGATCAAAGTACTTGTCAATACGAATCAACCGAGCCCAGACTCGATGCGGTCGTATAGTTTTATTACAGAGTTTCTATGGCCACCTTCCAGCTCTATCATCAGATAGATAAGCTCCATGTCTATAATATTGCATTGTCATCCAATTTACACATGTAAGCGAAAATTTTAGCTCAATCGGAAATCGCAAAGTGGGTCAAATTTAACTTGCAAAATTTGACCCGTTGAGTAGTTCCGTTGGTCGTCTGTGGTCTTCTTCATCAGATCCATTCTACCAAATGACATTTTCTTAATGGAAATGCTTGTCTTGATGCTAATAATGCCAAAATCGTCATAGGTGTGCCCATAAAATTTGAAGGTCTCCCTCGATTTTCCTAGGATTCCATCATTAGATCTTGACTTGGTGCCAATGGGACCACCTCGGGAGTATACTCTTTCAAACGAAAAAAGAAAATCGGTCCACAATTGGCGGAGATATAGATGAACATAAATAGAAAAAAAAATAAAAAAGACCATACATATAGTCAAACATAGAACCTGCTCCTTTTTTGAAGTCGGTTAAAAAGAGTAGGCGGGTCACCAGATGGTTAAGCAATCTCCGCCCTCCAGAGACATTCGCAACTGCGTTGACTGCGTGGGAGTCACTGGTTCGTTCCTGACTTTTTACGAAGAGATTTTCTGTATATACTAAATAAACTAGCCTTCCGTCCGCAGCTTCGCCCGCGATAAATTAATTTTCCTGTAGGAAAAGGTATTTTTCCCCGGTAAAAAGTAGCCTATGTCACTCAGTGATAATGTTTTTTCTTACGGCAAAAGAATTTTTGAAATCGGTCCAGTAGTTTCAGAGCCTATTCAATACAAACAAACAAACAATCAAATCTTTCCTCTTTATCCTTATAATATTATTAGATAAAAAAAGATAGATTAAGGCTTAAAATAAACACATAGTCATATTCATATTCATAGTCGTTTATTGCAACCATAGTGTTATAATTATGAATGTAAGCTGATCGGGCTATTAGATCTGGGGCTAAAATCAGGAACGGCCCAACACGGTTTTCGAGCAGTAATTCAATCGTTTAGCATAATTATGCAGAATATTCATTATGGTAGAATCAGTGTTGCCACCTTACGCGTGGAACAAGAGGCCAAGCTATACCTACTCAAAAAGTAGCTATATGTGAAATTTTACCCTCGCAGAAGTGGCTAGAAAGTGTAGTTTAGGTAAGAAAAATAGTTGGATTTTTAAACTTATTGATTATTTATAAGTACAGAATTTTTATTTAAAGTACTTATATGTAGTCTCACTTTCAGATTCGATATCAATATCAATATTAAAAGTTGATGTCGAAGGCGAAGATTCGTTGTTTAGTTTGGGCTTTTTGGTTCTTCTAATTTCCTGTAGAATGTTGGCTGGAATTTGGTATACGGGACACGTTTCATTATTTTTGTTTAAAAATATCGAATGGTTAGTAGGTATCGAATTTAATGTCAGTAAAAAGCCCATTCTATTCCTATTTTTATTTTTCACCATTTCCATTGTGGAAAATAGCCTCTCCACTTCGTTTTATACTTTTAATTGTAATTATATTCTAAAAATTAAAAAAGTGACTAGTAAAAGTGGCTAAATTATTTACCAAACGAATATTTTTTTGTAGCTAACAAGTTTTTAAAAGTGGCTAGCTCTAGATTAACGCTGAGGTAATTTCTAGAACGTCTAAACTACATCTACTTAAAAAACCAATATTGTGGATATATTAAAAGCTAAACCAATGGCTATTAAATACCAAGTTGCATAATGAGTCACGGTGCTTTCTTCCGCGAATGTTTTATCTTGCTCTAATCGCCCCGTGGAAACGAGTCCCAAGCTTAGGTTCACTTACTAACGCTATGTAGGGTTGACTCTTCCTATCATTGCAATTCCTATCATTTGTGAAATGGCAATGATTGAGTAAGTAGGTACATAGTTACCTATGCAATTTATAACAGTTAAAATACTTAATGACTTTTGGTAATAATAGGAAGAAATGCTAACTGGTTATTCTCATGTTTTAAGCAGGTACGTACAGTCGAAGGGATAAATATCTGTAAATAGCCATCGCGTCAAATATATGTACCTAGACACCAACCGTATGATTAGTGGGACAGATTTGTATTGTTTTTAGGGTTCCGCACCTCGAAAGGAAAAAGCGGAACCCTTATAAGTAGGATCACTTTGTTGTCCGTCCGTCCGTCCGTCCGTCTGTCAAGACCCTTTTTCTCAGGAACGCGTGGAGGTATCAAGCTGAAACTTATATCAAATACTCAAGTCTACTGTCCCTTGGAGCTGTGAAAAAATCAAACTTCTAAGCCAACGCAATCAAAAGATACAGCCATTTATGCCGCAAATTTTCGACACTCGCAATGGAATCAAAACCTACAGGGTACTTCCCGTGAACTCAAAATCTTGAAATTTGGTACGAAGCAAGGTCTTATAGCACAGATAAAGGAAAAATTGCGAAAAGCATAATTTTTTTGTCTGTCTGTCTATATCAGTAACCAAACCAATCTACAATGATCCCACACTGCGCACATTTTGCTTAGGAGCAGGGGTCTGCTAAGACTGTATATTCATAGATACATATAAATTTGTACGGAACCCTCGGTGCGATTGGTCGGTTTTTTTTGACGCCTTGGTTAACGCATATAAATATATTTATAGTGAGTGGGGGTAAGATGAAAAACACTTGGGGTGTTACGAGTAGTTTTTCATCTTACACTGCTTTTCATGTGTTTTCATCTTACCCCCACTCACTATATGACCTTGACTAGACGTATAGTTAACAACAGATAAGTATCTGTACCTCTACCATGAGTTTACACTAGTTTACGTGACCGTACTCGCTAGCGACGGCGTAAATTATTTGTATGGAGAATTGTACAGCGCCTCTAGCGGTCACTTACGGAAGTACAATTCTCCATACAAATCATTTACGCCGTCGCTAGCGAGTACGGTCACTTAAACTAGTGTAAACTCATGGTAGAGGTACTGTAGCAAAGCTGCTCAAAATATCGTTGCACTCACTCAATACAGATGTCTTCGAAGTATCGAGCACTGTACTTTAAAAGTTAAACCTGCATACTTAATATACTTGTGTCTACTTACTGTCCAATTAGGAATAAACATTATTCCACTTTTCTGTGGTTGCAACAATAATTGATTACGATGCCCCATAACATAAGTAATTGATATATTACTCAAATCACAACCCTAACTTTTTCCCAAAGCAATGATTGCAGTTCAACAAACTGCGCGCGAGTCGATCATTGAACCTGCACTAACAGTTATTTCTATCTCTCTCTCGCAAGTACAATAAAAGCCTTTCTTGTCTTTTGCTTACTCCTATACTTCTTCGGATAGTTCCATTGAAGGAATAATTCTTTGGAAAACTCGGGACCACTACAATGACTCTGCAATGTATTGTTAAACACGTTCGTGCTAACTCGGGCAAGAACTTTCTGTCAGAGCGCTATTACTTACTACAAATATTACGCAAGTGTTTGATCGGTCTAGCCTAGCGTTTGGTTTTGCATTTTAATAAAAACTGTTCACTTACTTTCACGCTTCTTATTTATATGTATAAGTTAAGTAGTCAGTCATAAGTTATGCACGCTGGACTGAACTCGTGATTTGGTGTTCTGTAACTTATAGTTTGGTACCCAGACAGAGTCAGCTATAGTAAATAAATAAATAAATATAAATATCACGGGACAATTCATACCAATTGAACTGGTCCCAAAGTAAGCAAAGCTTGTGTTATGGGCAACGGATAATTATATAGATAGATTTTTATGTATATATTAAACATACATTCGCCAATATCCGCCCCGACGCGGGAATCGAACCCGGGGCCTCATGCCATGTAGTCAGGTTCTCTAACTACTAGGCCATTTGGTCGTCTTATAATAATAATAAAATGTGTACATACACTTCTGGCGTTATTTCATTCTAGGAAGTACCATTCATTATCTATAAAAACGGCAAATAAATCACGTTTGTTGTATGGGAGCCCCCCTTAAATATTTGTTTTATTTTAATTTAATAATTTATTTTTAAACTGAATATATAAATTAATATTCTGAGAATATTTCAAGCGTCTACCTATTGCCGTTATCAATATCGAGCAAAAACGAGCAAAAAAATCACGTTTGTTGTATGGGAGCCCCTTTAATATTTATTTTATTCTGGTTTTTAGTATTTGTTGTCATAGCGGCAACCGAAATACATCATCTGTGAAAAATTCAACTGTCTAGCTATCACGGTCCATGAGATACAGCCTGGTGACGGACGGACGGACGGACGGACGGACGGACGGACAGACGGACAGACGGACAGATGGACGGACAGCTGAGCCTCAGTAATAGGGTCCCGTTTTTAACCTTTGGGTACGGAACCCTAAAAACCGGCCAAAGTTGGGTTGGAATCACATACTGAGGGTTCCGTTGAAAATTAAATGCCAGAAAAAAAAAATTCTAGTTACTTCACAGTACCTACTCTTAAGAAAAGCAATGTTAGTTATGGCGCACTAGTGATTTTTCTTTAGGTGCTTGTATAGTGAGAAATTAGTTCTTGGCAATAAATTTCATAGTTCTATGTAAACAGAATTTAAGTACCGCACAGGTTTTGACACCACGGTTTTTTCATGGAAAACCAACACTTTCACAAGGTTGTATTTTTTGACCGCGTCAACTCAGAAATTTACTGTTTTTACGGTTACAAGAAGCTGATACTGCCGTCATACGGGAAAAGGACGTATCTGACATTTTTCCCGAAACTTAGTTACTTTATGGATATTCAGATAGGTACCCTTTTTTAACCGATCCCAAATATGCATGTAACTTGTCTTCCAGACACACAGATAGACAACAAAGTAGTCCTCTAAACAGAAAGGTTCGTTTTTACTTTTGAAGTATGTACGGGACCCTAAGAGGTACCTATATGTATAGTTACGTCGCTGATTTAGTAATCAGTTAAGTACTATAAAAAAATTTAAACGCAAAAGCGGAACTCTTCAAATCCACAAATTCGGTTGACCTTTTGTCAAAGCTTTCATTCAACGTGTTTCGTGCAACATAAGACAAATAAATGGTACCTAAGTAAGTATTATACGCTAAATATTTTGTGCCACGTATCTATGTCATATTGCGAACGAGAGCAATCTAGTACCAAGCAGTCATTACACATAGCCTGGGGGCCGATTTTTGGAATCGCACCCGTTAATAGTTAGGTAAGTACACCAGATCTGAAAGTGATAAAAATCTGTATACATACTGCGACAAAATTACCGCTAGATTAAAATATTCGACTAACTAAGTAAGTAGTTGACAGAGTTAAGCTGTAATTTTCTACTAGGTTCTCTTAATCGTATTTCAAATCCATACTAATATTATAAATGCGAAAGTATCTCTGTCTGTTACCTCTTCACTATTAAGCCACTGAACCAATTTAGATGTTAGGTATAGAGATAGTTTGAGTCCTGGGAAAGGACATAGCATATTTTTATCCCGGGAAACTGTTTAGTTCCGCGGAGTAGCAAAAAACGAATTCTTTGCGGACGGAGTTGCGGGCAACAGCTAGTTCCACAAAAAAAACAAATTTTTGAATGGGAGATATGTAAATATTTTTCCGTAGGAGTCATTATCATATAAGTAGTGATTTATTATCTTATCACTTATCAGTTTTAGTTAGTCATTTTAAGCAAACAGGGCGTCTGCTGATCGTGCCCAATAAATAACCCTACTTAGCATAAAGTGGTCAAGAGAGATTGCAGAGTGCAGACGGAAGAGGCTAAAATTTAAACAACAAAGGTGCAATATCACGGACGTCTTTATCAGAGGCTTACGCCATTGCATAACGTTTGCGGTCAACGACACCCTCCCCCCTCCCCAGCCCTCCGCGGACCCCCTCTAGCCCCTCTCACTGGTCCGCGATCTCCCACCGTGTCTATCTACGAGTATAAGCTGGCTCGATTGCTTTCGTGCGGATTTGCATTGCTACTGTATGGATTAACTAATAATGTTAAAAGTCATAATCATAATCTACCATAAAGTTACCTGAATATATAAGTGTGTCGTTTGTTTTGATTCTCTGAATTTCACAACAAAGTGAAACCATGTGTTTTTTCTTCAAAGATGCCTGTAGTATCTACTTAGTTGAATGAGGGTGAAGTACTTACAACAAGAGCATAAAACGAGCCATTTTACCCGAGACGTTCATATATATAAGTAAAACACTATTTTTATAAGGGAAAACAATAAACAGTTTGTGGCAGTTTGCGGCTGATTGCCTTGGTCTTAGACGAAGATTTTACTTTATGCACAAGAGCATAAAAGGCTATTTTATGCAGCATTCTATCGTCATAAAGAACAACATTACGAGCATGAGAAGTTAAAAATATATTTTCTCGTTTCGTCAAGTTACTAATTAAAATCGAATGGAAACTGGGCAGTTATTCGATTGGAGCCCTGACCATGCCAGTTTACCTACACATAAATTTCATTCTGCATAAGGAATAGAGTAAACATAAAAGCTAGGTATTACAATTATATTAATTAATGGGATTCATTTGAGCGAAATTCAATTTTATGTCTGCAGAAGATTAAGCGAAGCGAGTCAATAAATAAAATATCTAACGGGATTTGTTTGCTTCGTGATCCGCGCAACACGTCGCGTATGTGTATGTAAACAATTTGTGGCAGAATTGTCATCTTTGCTTGATACAAAAATGGCACAATTACCTGTATTATGAGATTTATGATAGGAGCACATTTATGCAAGGAATTTTATACTTTTTGAAATATTTCTTGCGTTCTTATACGTGTATGTAGGTAATATTGAAAATGAGTTATGTTTCAAGAATAAGTGCCAGTGGATGACTGATAGGAGGCACTACGTCAGAATCATGCTTCTAGTGATCTGGCCAAAAATCCCACTGGTGTGACCGCTCATTCAATTCCACAATATGCACTGATTGGCTGTATAATGGTTGTATTTGTGAACTAAGCTCAATCTAACGAGTTTCGTCTCGACTGCTTTAAATCATCCCCCTCACATAATATTTCACATATTAGTCAAATATTATCGCGTTTAGAATAAATCAATGGTCATGTGATAGAGTTTTTTATCATCATCCATCAATATCATCCCAGTCTATATACGTCCCACTGCAGGGTATAGGCCTCCTTTCAGAGGCCTCCTCTCAGAATGAGAGGGCTTGGACTGTAGCTCCCACACGGGCCTAGTGCGGATTGGGAACTTCACACAAACCATTGAATTTCTTCGCAGATGTGTCCAGGTTTCCTGGTGACGTTTTCTTTCACCGTAAAGCTCATTAATTTAATTTGATTCATTTAATGTTAATATACGGGAATTAAACAAATCTCGTTACTTAATGTAAGTGAATACCACTGCCTAATACATAACACATAACCGCCACCCGCCGCACACCCTCATACTACAATAATACCTATCAGAAAAATATCATATGTAGATTTTAGTGTCAGTCAACAAAGACAGCGACAATGGAATGTCTTTTGTCCCAGTAGGTACTTAATTTAATTTAATTTTAATTTCGATGGCACCGATAATGATCTTCAGTTCACGAACAACTTGTGAACTGTGGAACCAGCGCAAATCAAAAATTGCGTAAAGGATCGAACGATTCTTCTGACGTGATAACGTCTAACTAACAAGAGGTAGGGTGCTCCCGTTGCTAAAGTTGTCTCTGTATTTTTTTGTAAACAATATTAAGCAATATTACTGACTCATTATCAACATTGTAACTATGCATGCCATGTTTTTGTTTTTTAATGCACCTAGTCAAATGTAAAATTGTATTTGAATACCTACAACTTGAATACGGATTCTAAGATCTGCTATGTTAGTACTTAACGACGACACCGAATTTTCAAATTCAATCAACCTTTAGGTTAATAAAGATAAATCTATGGTTTGGCTTTGGCAGTCAAAAATGTCGCAAGTGCAAAAAATAAGTGAAAATGTAGACAAGTGAAATAACACAGTATTATGAAAGATGAAAATATCACTATGACTATTATTATCTTATCTGGGAGAACTACGGAAGTAAATAAGTATGATAGTTAATAAGCACTTTACCCCAAAGTATTGTGGAATATATTGTTGCTACTTTTTTATTTTTCGCATCAATGATTGGTGCATCATAAACAGTACTGAAAGACAAATAAATAAGTGGCCAATAAAACGAAGACAACTTGCGATGAACCTTGAAATTTTAAATTGTACAAAATATTCAAACTTGAGCCTGACTTTTGGAGACGCAAGCAAAGCAAAGCAATACCCTAATATAAGTAAGTGATACGATTGTAAGAGCAAAGATATTTTTTGCCTCCTTATTGATAAACATAAATAAACATGTTAAGCTTTTCTTAACTTAACATTTGTTGTTTTTTTAATTCTCTCCGCTAGGGAAAAATCATGCGTTTGTTTCATGTTTGACTTCGGCATTTCATCAGGGTTATACTTATATAACTTTTTATGATCAAGGAGGTTAGTTTGTACGCAGCCCTTAAGCGCCATTTTTAGGTATAATTATGTATAACATAACACGATAAATACCTACAGTGCGCGATTTTGTTTGTCTACAAAACGTAGATAGCAGAAAGCAAATTAAGTAAAATCAACCGAAAAAAAAGGAAAAGTACTTATAGAATATTTGGACAAGTTAAAAAACATGATATTGCTCGAAGTACCTTTTTAGGCAGCGTTGCTGTTTACTTACCAATTAATTTAGGTAATGATACATAATAAACTATTTGTACCTATTAATTGTTAAACACAACACACCTTGTTTCGGTGGCGGGGCGGATGCGACGCCGTCCTTATCAAAAAAAGTGAGCGCGAACCCTTCGCCCTCAATGGTCAAGGGCGGGGAAGCGCCGCGTGCGGGCGGGCGGCCCTTCCACAGGTCCATGGTGCGCGCATGTCCGCCCAGCGCCGGCGCCTGTAGTGACCTGCGCGTGCGCCGGCCCTCGTCACAAACCGCGCACTGAGCTTTCCTCAAGCTCGCGACTTGCTTTCGAAAACTGGTAAAGCGAAATATGTATAAAGCGATTTTGAGGGGCCCGTAGCGTAGCGCTGTTTCCGACTATGTACAGTACTTAGGTACTAGTAAATCACAAAGTTAATAACTTTACTCTTAGCGTCCTGAATACGTCTGGAGACGGACCACAAGTACTTACTTGACAAATATTGATATATTGGTGTTCCGTGACGTGATATGTCGGGACCTAGGTATTCATTTTACACGGGCAACTACTTTTTTGACTGCACAGTTTTTGAAACGGGAATAATATTTGCAAAATTTGCAAGGTACCAAGGTACAGCCTGAGTACACTTCTACCTACTAATATGTTTACTTTGCCATACCTACTTAAGTAATTGCGTGAATATGAAGAAGTTCTATAATGGCGTAATGACACAAAACAACCTTCTTTGTGTGCTGGCAATCTGGCATTTAATGCACATGTTATTCAAGTTAAAAAAAGTTTTAATCTATTTATTTCAAGAAAAATAAAAAACTACTACAAACTTCTGCTTAGACTCTAATCTTAACTTTAAAAATTTTTAATGAATCTAATTATTAATTATAATTCTCCGACGCTAATTTACATCTGACACTAAGTACCTACTAGTAATTAATCAACCCATCCTTTACTTCGTTTTCTTATTAGCATTAGAAAGTAGGTAGGTAAGCGATCTTGAAGTGTCTTTTTATTGAAAAACACTTTTGTAAAGTAAATCACAGCAAATATGTAACAAGGAAATTAATTCATTAGCAAGGAAATATGGTTATTTACATTATTTTGGTTTCATAGGTAGGTACTTAATAGTTAATATTTTATTAAAAGAGTTTTTCAATAAAAAGACTAATCATTTGTAATGCTAAAAAAAACGAAGTGTAGGTTCTCTATTCGACTTGTGTCCCGGCGGAACCCCGGTGCGCGATGCTTCCTGCGGCCGCGCTCGGCATGGACTCCGTAGAATCGGTGGGCAATGAGAGTTTTTTCAATCCACCATGGGTTTTGCTTATACGGATATACTCTTCCAAACGTAACACTGATTATACTTACTTACACGTCTTTTATAACATTTTTTTTGTTCAAAATACAATATTTCATAGAGACATGTTTCAATTAACATTCTTCAAACGGGAAAATTTTAGTTTTGCCTTTATTTCTTCAACGGCCCTTTGATAAACAATGAGGCACATTTCAATGCCAAGGTTGACGACTCAACAAAAATCATAAACATGCCAAGTACCTAGGAGTATGTTAGGGAAATATTTACGACTGTCATAGCACGTGAATCTCAGCCCCGCTCGATCTAGTAGACTGAAAACATCTATATTAATAGATATTTTCACTAAGCTAAGAAAACTGAAACGAGAGTTAAAAGAACCTTCACATTGTTGTAAATATAAGTAATCTGCAACCCTTTGTGGTGGGTAGCAAAAAAGATCTACATTGTAATGAATACGTCATGCAAGAGTATGACGTTCGCGAGTATCAGACCCTGTCTCGGTGCCCGTGCGACTCACAGGCGTCAAAACACCCAATACGCATATTTATTATGTTAATACAACTCGTGTTAAACGACTTGGACTTGGAATAGCAACATAAAAGAGTAAAAATTAGGGTAAAAATGCCATTATGACTTGCAGAGCACTATTTTATCAATAAAAAGATTGAACTATCTAGTAATTCGACTTTTCGGACACATTACTTAAGTATATAATTATATGTATACAGGACCCAATTCTCAAAATTTCGCTCCGACGAATATGACGGACGGAACAGAGTGGAATATATAACTGAAATCGATACAAAAACAGAAGGCATTGAATTTCAAATGATTATATAATGGTGGCCAATTTAAAATGATGTAGGAAATCATTCAAGTACAGCTGTGCCTAGATTTTGTTACTAGGGACTACCGAAGTTTAAGTACTGTACAGTTTTGATACGTGTGACATACGAAAAGCGGACCGGTAGGTAACACGCAAGTTTCAAGATACTTATATGAGTTTTGTGATAACTAAGGAAGGTGGAAGCTTTTTGTTGTTCTGTTGATTTGATCTAGAAGGTAGTTATCTAAAAGCTGCAAGAACCATTCGACGTTTTTGCTATTAGGTACATACTTTAAATATTTAACAAATTTCGGCTGCCAAGTCGGTTTCGATTTCTCAAGAATCGCAATCGCTGTTCAGCGCGGGAATGCTGCCTGCGTGATGGGCACCATGCCAAGAGGCCCACCTCTCTTTTTTTAATTAAGTTTAGTTTTAGTTATTTTAATTTAATAGTAGTTTTAGTCTTGTATTTACACCTGTATATGTTTTTTCTTTTAAATAAATTCACAGCTTAGTTTAGGTCAAAATCAATGTTGCGAAGAACAATTTTGATTAGCAACCAACAACGCTGACCGATTGATAAATAAAAACAAGCTAGCTAGAGCATCGAGCTTGCATGCCTAGCGTAAATGTTATGTTTATGTGTATACTCGTAGCTGCAATGCGCGTGCGCAGCGCGCGGCGCTGGAATAGCTAGATGCGCGATGGCCACTCGCGCAGCCGTGTTGCCTCTATTATGACGAAGGCGTTAGCGCAGGAAGCAAACCTTTACGTAGGTCATTGAACTGAATATGCCTGTTAGATTTGCAGCAGCTAGCTAAAACAGACCCTATTCTATTCACGCTGCGAAAGAGGATCCACGAACGAAGTTATGGTATCTAATAAAACGTGTTTTAAGAACAAGGCTTTGCAAATCGATTCATATTGAAGAGTTAATAAAGCTGGATTTAACTTAACCATTATTAAGGAAGCCTTTGCAAAGGTAATATAACATTTGTTAGTTGGCTCGCTTGTCTCATAAGATTTGCCGATACACAACCGAGAAAATTACAAAATTAAAATAAATTTACCTAATCTAAAATGACTAGAGCGTAAAAGCTTTTACTTATCGTTATTTAGATAGAATAACCATTTGGAACGCGAAAAGGTCTAATATCAGAAGCGCATTGCAATAATTGACTAAGTCCATCTTGTAGCAAAAAATGCACAGAAATAATTAAATGGTTAGCAGCGAAAATCAGCCGTTAAAGCGTTTAGACAGCATACAAAGATTTTGTTCCCAGTAGGTAAATAAAACTCAGGCAGCAATTCATGTTCCGCAAACAAGCGCGCAGCTCTACCAGCTGTTTTGACCCCTCATCATCAAAATTTCTTTAAAATACTAACGACGATGAACGATTACGTTCAGTCCAGAATTTCTTCTTGTATAAATATTGAAATGATAAGTGCCAACAATAAAACCTTTTTTATGGTTCCGGAGCCAAAATAGCAAAAAAGGAACCCTTATAGATTCGCCATGTCTGTCTAAGATTAAGGTCGCGGGTGAACAAAGTAATTGTTTCAGTTCATTAATAAGATATGCAAGGATTTTTTCGTAACGGCTGCGGAACCCTATCCTGGGCGTGTCCGACACGCTCTTGGCCGGTTTTTTTATTATATGATTGATGCCACCTTAATAAACCCACTGAAGTAAACATGATGTATAAACTGATGTTTTTGTTTGCTGACCAGAATTTAAAATTCAATTTATTGTAGCTCACATTTTCCATTGCCTGTAGGGAAAAAAGTGTAAGTAGCCCTACTCCACTACATGCTGCATTACATTAGTCGCTGATTGATTTAGAAATGTATGCTGACTAAGTACACGCTATTTTTTTAAAATATAAAGTACTGCCCATAGTAAATACTTAGTATTGACACGCTCCTTTTTGTTTCTTGCGTACAAACTGTATGGTTTAGTACTTTAAGTATAGACAATTAAATTAAATAAACACTCAAAAACTAAAAAGCAAAAAAAAAATCAATAAAATAATAAATTAAAAAATCAAAATACCCCCTGCTGAAATACTGAAAAGGTGGAAACAAGATAAAATGTTCAATAACAATAAAACGAATTTAAAACACGTCGATGGCAGTCTTTCAAAATTTAACGCAACGTAAAATGCAGTCGGAGGCATGCATGAAGTGACATTAAATCCCATGCAGCCACTGACTCCCATGCCTCCGACTGCATTTTATCATTGCATTAAATTTTGAAAGACTGCCATCGACGTGTTTTAAATTCGTTTTATTGTTATTGAACATTTTATCTTGTTTCCACCTTTTCGTTATTTCTGCTGGCGGGTTTTTTGATTTTTTAATTTATTATTTTATTTACACCGCTGGCGGGTTTTTAGTTTTTATAATTACTTTTTTATTTCTTGCTTTTTAGTGTAACCTCTTGAGACCCAGATAAATTATTGAGTACTAGCTTTTTTACCCGCGGCTTCGCTCGCGTGAACCATAAATGTTTCAGAGAAGCAGCAATTAAGCAAGCGTGAAGCAAGCATGCAAACAGCATGCAAACTTGCAAGAAAGCATGCAAGCTTGCAAGAAAGCATGCAAGGAAGCATTTAAGCATGCAAGAAGTCATGCAAGCGAGAATCCAAGCAGGATTCTAGCGAGCATGCAAGCAAGCATGCAAGCAAGCATGCATGCAAGCATGCATGCAAGCAAGCAAGCATGCAAGTTAGCATGCAAGCAAGCCTGTAAAAAAACATGCAAGCGACAATCCTAACGGATTCTAGCCAGCGTGCAAGCAAGCATGCAAGCAAGCAAGTAAGCAAGCATGCAAGCAAGCATGTAAGCAAGCAAGCAAGCATGCAAGCAAGCATGCAAGCAAGCATGCAAGCAAGCATGCAAGCAAGCATGAAAGCAAGCATGCAAGCAAGCACGCAATCAAGCACGCAAGCAAGCACGCAAGCAAGCAAGCAAGAAATCATGCAAGCAGCATGCAAGCAGCATGTAAGCAAGCAAGCTTGCAAGAAAGCAAGTATGCAAGCGTGAATCCAAGCAGGATTCTAGCGAGCATGTGAGTAAGCATCCAAGCAAGCATGCAAGCAAGCAAGCATGCAAGCAAGCAAGCATGCAAGCAAGCAAGCAAGCATGCAACAAGCAAGCATGCAAGCAAGCAAGCATCCAAGCAAGCAAGCATCCAAGCAAGCATGCAAGCAAGCATCCAAGCAGGCATGCTAGCGAGCATGCAAGCAGGCAAGCATGCAATCAAGCACGCAAGCATGCACGCAAGCAAGCACGCAAGCAAGTACGCAAGCAATCATGCAAGCAAGCATGCAAGCAAGCGTGCAAGCAGCATGCAAGCAAGCATGCAAGCGAGAATCCAAGCAGGAGGTCCAAATTTTCAAAATTAAAAACTGACATTAATTATCTTTTGAACGAAATGTCCGATTCCAATAATTCAAAAAGAAATCAACAGGTCTTGGACCAGCCTTGAATACGAAATAATTTATTTGGATAAGAATTCATACAAAGGTGTGGATTACATGGTCTGATTATGATAGGCATTTCTATCATCTTTTAAAATGTAAAAAGTAGTAATAGTGACATAACTACAATAGTTGGACATAATATGGTCTTGCAAAGTTTTTGTACATATTATACGTTCTATCATCAATACTTTCCGCAGCGCATGCGATGAAAGACATTTTATGGCTAATTTTTTTACACCTTGGTTTGGTTTTAGTAAGATTTTCTGAGGATCTCTAATTTTTTCTGGTAATAAATATAGCCTATGTTACTCAGTGATAATGTAGCTTTCTAACGGCAAAAGAAGTTTTGAAATCGGTCCAGTAGTTTGTAAGTTTATTCATTACATACAAAAATACAAATCTTTCCTCTTTATAATATTATTAGTGTAGATGTAGATTTGAATTAGGAATCCGTAGTTCAAAACCAATTTTGAAATATATAGGTACTTAATTTTCCACATGGGTTTCATAGAGAAAATTATTGCTCAAAGATATCTTAGTAAGTAGGTACCTACGTCGTCGTTTTAAAGCATTGATTGCCAATTTACTATTCCAAATTAAATTTAAACACATGACTTGTATATATTTTTGTAATCTCTTTTAAAATTCCTTCATTTTGATACCCTACTCGATAGGTTTGAATAAAAAATTTTTTTTAAAGGCTCACAATTTGGCGCCAAAACTCCGCCATTTTAATTTTTCAAGAATTTCATGTATCCAGTGTTACTCGCGTTATCAAGACGAATCCAATGACGTATCATTTATCAAAATCGGTTCAGCCGTTGTGTAGTTACGAGAGGACATTGGAATGAACATACATACATACATACATACGGGTCAAACACATAACCCTTCCTTCTTCGCAGTCGGGTAAAAAGCATGGAATAGTAGATTGATAACCAAGGGTGGAAAGCGACCCATCTAACTCGAGATATTTCTCGAGGGGATTGTTCGAGGGGAAATGGGTAATTTCACCCGAGTTAGACACTCTACTTTTCATTTTGACTGTGAGGAAAGTAAGTACTACAAAAAAATTAGAATAATAATAAATTGAATTTACTTATAGCCAGTTTCCAACCTTTTCGCCACGGCCGAAAAATCGAGTTGGTCACGACCAAGGAGCTTATATACAAAACTGGAGGTTGAACGCCAAACGAAGAAGTTTTGATCTTTAAGTTTTTTTTTTTTTTTTGTGTTTAGTTTTTAAATGGGTCCCACTGAAAAACAGCGTTGCGGCTTGCCGCAACATTATGCTGAGTGGGGCCCAATTTATACCATTCGATGATTTTTATTTGTATCTTTTCCTGTCAAATGTATTTCCTGTGTATCGAATATGTGTAAATAAACATCTCTCTCTCTCTCTCTCTCTTTATGACTTAATTTTTTTTTTCACATTTTCACGAATGTTTTCCATATCTTTCTTAACCTAACTAAAGAAAGAGATGGAATATTTTCGTGACGTAATAAAGATCAAATTTCTTGTTTCAAACGGATGTTCGGCGTACAACCTCCAGTGGCCATGCCGAAACGTGAAAAAAAATGTCATTGACGTTAATTAACCAATATTACACGAGGTTACTTGGCACCCGAGCAAACTCGTTCTCTTTTCATTTCGACTACAAGGAAAGTAAGAAAATATAAGTATAAATAAATAAAAATGTCTAAACTGGTCAATATGATCGTTGTAAAATATTTCAATGGAGTTTATTGTTAAGGAATAATTAAATTAACAAAATTTAGAATGTTCAATATAATAATCAATGAAAACAGTATATAAAGTAGGTATTTTAGTAAATTTATTTATAAAATATGTAAGTAATTGGTTACAAAAAAATAATAATAAAATAATAATTATGAAAATCGGACAACAATTGGCGGAGATATTGATGAACATACATAGAAAAAACCGGCCAAGTGCGAGTCGGACTCGCGCACCGAGGGTTCCGTACAAATTTATATGTATCTATGACATCCAGTCTTAGCAGACCCTTGCTCCTAAGCAAAATGTGCGCAGTGTGGGATCATTGTAGATTGGTTACTGATATAGACAGACAGACAAAAAATGTATGCTTTTCGCAATTTTTCCTTTATCTGTGCTATATATATATACGTTGCTTCGTACCAAATTTCAAGATTCTGAGTTCACAGGAAGTACCCTGTAGGTTTTGATTCCCTGGATCTATGACATCCAGTCTTAGCAGACCCCTGCTCCTAAGCAAAATGTGCGCAGTGTGGGATCATTGTAGATTAGTTACTGATATAGACAGACAGACAAAAAAAATTATGCTTTTCGCAATTTTTCCTTTATCTGTGCTATAATACGTTGCTACGTACCAAATTTCAAGATTCTGAGTTCACGGGAAGTACCCTGTAGGTTTTGATTCCCTTGCGAGTTTCGAAAATATGCGGAAATTTGAGTCATAAACGGCTGTATCTTTTGATTGCGTTGGCTTAGAAGTTTGATTTTTTCACAGCTCCAAGGGACAGTAGACTTGAGTATTTGATATAAATTTCAGCTTGATACCTCCACGCGTTCCTGAGAAAAAGGGTCTTGACAGACAGACGGACGGACGGACGGACGGACGGACGGACGGACGGACAACAAAGTGATCCTATAAGGGTTCCGTTTTTTCCTTTTGAGGTACGGAACCCTAAAAAAGAAAAAAGATAGATACAGTCGAACATATGTAGAACCTCCTCCTTTTTTTGAAGTTGGTTAAAAAATAGACTAGCCGAAACACACCGACCCGAATTACATTACCGAATAAATTTTTCTGTTCACCAAAGTATGAATACTTTGCTAACTAAGTACTAAATTACTTACTTACTTACAATAACTTTACAATGTAACTATGTAATGTTGTCCAAAAATAAATGTATATCGTTTTAGTTAGTTTATACTCAATACTCAAGTTAGTGACTTAGGTAAACCACATTGAATTTTTGCTGCTTGTAATAATTTCTAAGTATAGGAAGAGCCAGGAACCGCGGAATACCTCCATGGCAGAGGGGCGGGTCGACTTCTTTGGTCACGGCTGACTCTGTTCAGTTTTTCCCTCGCACGAATGCATTTTCTAAAACAAACAAGGAGACGCAGCCTCCATTTGAATGGGGGGAGGGTAGGGTGCCGCTACTGCCGCTGCCCTTCACTTCCGCGGCCTAACTGGGCTTAGGCCACGCTTAGGCAATAAAAGAGACAAAAGTAAAGATATTAGAATGGATAAGACAAGAAAGAGATAAGGATATCAGAAGAAGGATTTTGGAACTTTTCACAAAAATACCTACTTCTATTTTATGTATTATGCTATCAAAGTGTTAGCAGAGATAATTAAATGCAATTATTGTTAAACAAACGTGCAAGTTGCAAGTTTCATCACGCGATTGCCTGGAAATATCCCCTCGTCTCGTGGGTGCATCGCACTAATAACTCGATAACTAAAAGCTGGTGTTCAATGTAAGCGATTTTTCAAGATGTACTTGTACTCGTAAGTAAGTATATCTCTATCTGGTTATTCTGATTTTATTAAATCGTGTGAAGTATCCTGGTAGATTCATTAATTTATACGGTACAGTCAGCAACAAAAATATGAATACACTAAAAGTACCAAAAATATGCATCCACGACTCTATTACCGGGGCATAAAGGCGTGTATACATATTTTTGGTACTTTAAGTGTATTCATATTTTTGTTGCTGACTGTATCTATCAATTTGTGTGTAGGTAATCAAATTGTTGATACTCAATAAAACTACACTTCGTTTTTTTTAGCATTAGAAATAAGGTAAACAATCTTGACGAGTCTTTTTTATTGAAAAACGCTTTTATAAAAATAGTAACTATTATACATATTACTTATGAAACCAAAAGAGTGTAAATGACCATAATATATTTCCTTTCAAATTGTCTCTGACTTATTTTTCAAAAGTATTTTTAATAAACAGACATTATCAGTGAAAATAGTTATTTTCTCTCATACTCGGAAAGTGAGGCAAATCATATCCGACATACGGAAATTCCGAAAAACTCCGAGTTGCGAGCCGGAATTTGAACCCACGACCCTATGCTTGAGATTGAGAGGCCATAGGTCAAACCACTAGGCCACCACGGCTATAATTTTATAATGCCAGTGAATTATATTATTAAATTAAATTATTAATTGACTTAATTAAGTGACTTAAACCAGAAAAACAAAAAAATCTTAAGAAAAAAAAACGGTAAACGACAATGTTATATGTCCACACAGCCTATCTACAACCTAACTCCTTGGTTCAAACTGGTTACTTACCTACTTATTTTTTACAAATAAATTTACTAAAATACTTACTTTATCTACTGTTTTCATTGATTATTATATTGAATATTTAAAATTTTGATAAATTAATTATTATTTAACAATAAACTCTATTGAAATATTTTACAACGATCATATTGACCAGTTTAGACATTTTTATTATTTATACATACTTATATTTTCTTTCTTTCCTTGTAGTCGAAATGAAAAGCAGAGTGTTTAACTCGGGAAAAACACCAATATCACCCTCGAAATATTGGCACCCTCGCTGTGACCGGGTGCCAAGTAACCTTGTGTGATATTGGTTATTTTCCTCCCTTGTTGAACAATCTACTATTGTGTCACAAGGGAGCAAAAGGATGTATTTACGGCGAGGGCAGTAGGTACATTGAATCCAGAGTGAAGCGAAGGATTCTACAATAGAATCCTGAGCGCAGCGAGGGATTCTGAATTTCTGAGTTAGAATCCTGAGCGTAACGAAGGACTCAAGTGTTAACGCCCAAGACGAAAATAATTTTGCTCCTGAGTGACACATACAACTCTTCACACCGACTAAGTATGAGGAAAATTGGAATAAAGTGCTGTAAAAATAATAAAATCACAGTGACATTTATCGATATTTTTGATTTCAATGAAACGTATAATTTATTGTGACATTTTTCAACTATTATGAAATTTCATCATTTTCATATAGGTAACGTTGTTAAAGTTAAAACTTGAAATATGTTCGTTTTCAATCGATTACGATGAAATTACAATCGATTATTTTATTAAGGTCTGTGTTCATTGGCACATTGCGTAAATGACATGCCAATGAATAAATTAAATACGGAACCCTAAAAAAGTAGCTTGAACAGAAAAGTAGCATTTCAATCACTGTCGCCAGGGAATGAAAGGTGTGAAATAGTTATTTGTTATACAAGGGGGGAAAGTTGTATTTTACCTGCGAGTGTTCATTTGAAACACGAGCTATCGAAAGGATTCTATGATTGACCACGAGCGAAGCGAGTGGTTCAAAAATAGAATCCTTTCGATAGCGAGTGCTTCAACACACGAGACGTAAAATAACTTTTCACCCGTGTATAACACAAAACTTTTCACCTCACTACATCGAGGAAAATAAGAAAAAGGGTTTGTACTATCAATTATTATTTATTTACCTCTTTGTCAGTACAATAATTTTGAAGTACTTATAGAAATATTGGTAAAATCAAAAATAATGCAAAATAGCCTAAGCATATCCAGTCTTTATGGAACTATTCCAATACCGACATATCGTCACTACTTTGAAAAAATCTCGTACCTATCTCCAATCAATGAATAAACCAAACTGAACTTTATTGCACATCGAGTAAAGTTCAATTAGCCAGATTATCGATTTTGAGATACGAGCAAACTGTATTATTGTTAAATTGTACCTATACTGTTTTGACTTAAGTTTTTTTTTATTATTTCGGATGCGTTTTGTTCGCACATCGACTTACTTGGACTGTCAGAACATTTTATCCGTTTTTACAACAAGAATGAAGGTTAATGTTGAATGCTGATATTTATGAATTAAAATAAAGTTGTAAGACTGTATTAGTGTTTTTTACTCGATGCAATTCATTAATTGTGATGTTAAAAATTCAGCACTTTTAACGTTTTACGTTTTGTTAGCTGTCAAATATCACTTAAGCTGCTTTCAAATGTCAAAACTCTTTCTTCACTTGTGGATAAAAAGCGATTTTCTCAATAGATGTCAAACAAACAAAAAGGGCTTTCCGAGCTAGTGAGGTGAAAAAGCACTTTTGCTTCTAGAACAGAGGAGCCTTGGGCTTCCTCTGCGTTTATTATGAATCTAAATTATTCTGAAATAATATTTACAATTTACCATTTTCGCGGGCGGGCGGGCAAAGCTGTCCAATGGTGTGTGCGTGTGAAATTCCCAATCTGCATCATGTATTATGGGAACTACAGCTTTGTACTCAACAATGGGTCGTAAATAGGCTGATATTCTGGATACAAGATGCTGCTTTTCACGGCCACTTTTGCAGAGTAACCCACGATTTCTTAGATGGACACGGTTTTGACGTGACCGGCAAACTCTAAAGCTGTGTACGGACTGCACACACATTACGCGTACCCTACGCGAGCCCGGGTACGCGGGTCCTGGAACGCCATGTCCGTACGCTATGTACGCGTATACTGTACGCGTAGCTGCAAGTACGGACATGGCGTTCCAGGACACGCGTACCCGGGCTCGCGTAGGGTACGCGTAATGTGCGCGCAGTCCGTACGCAGCTTAAAAGCGTTCAATAGCTAGAGATATGCTAGAAATACTCGCTTGCTATGTGCCGCGGCCCGTGCGCCGGCAAGTTTTCAACTCCAGGTAGGTAGCTAACAACTGGAGCCGAAGCGTTTTTCTCTACGGGCCTATAAGGTGGTTGAACTTCGTTAATACATGAGGGATTGTTTGTTAAATATATGACTATATTTGATAGCGGAAGCATTAAGAAATGCGTGCACTGCATGATACTTTTGTAACATTTAATGTTTTGTTTAACTCGTTCAGATAAGGGCCAAATTTCAAAACATTATTGATTAGTGTCAATTTTTTATGAATTTTCTGGTAATGTACCTAATCTATCGTAAGCACATTGAGAACGATTAAGTTATAAGAGCCTGCAAAACTTGCGTAACCTAGGGTATAGGACCCAGTGAGCCTTGTGGATTACGTGTCATACAGTAAATTTGTGGTTTTCTATTTGAGCACTTAGGGCCGCTTGCATAGTCTAAGGTTAAGAAATGTAATCATTAAACCTGGGTAACGGATTACAGCTAGTTCCGTACATTTGTACACTACCTACTTGGCCCTGAACTGTCGGATAATTTGGAGTATACATATGGCTAACTCTAAACCGCGCAAGCCCGCCTAAGAGACACAGTGTAGTAAGTAATAGATTGTAATGTACCTGGTGAACTTGCTGGTTCCGGTGAACTGGGTTCTTCTTTAAAGCTGCGAACAATAAAATGGAAAAAATTATCGTCTTCGCCGCTGACACTAAAATAACTAAGTAGACCTAAATTTGATTATGATTAATATTTGCATTAATGACAACCAAAATAAGGTTCTACGAAGTTACCTTCACTTTTAATAAACTTTATAAACCTAAGGAGTGACTAGGTAGGCATCTTCTGGGTAAGCGTGCTTCACCCATAGAACTTGTCTGTACTTTCCATCAGGGTCCTATTTCACCATCGTGACAATTGTCAGTGACGTATGTTGAGTGAGTGATTATTGTCGAGCGACAGGTGACATGTGACAATGTTGTTTTTTTTTCTTTAGAAATACTTTAGAAATGACAGGCATTTTGTTACAATTGTTGGTATCTAAATTTAATGACAATTATGTAGATTTGTCGGTAAATCTTAACATGAGATTAAACTGTGGCAGGCTTGCGTTACAATTGTAGTGTTTCATGGTTAACATATGCGTATTTTCAAAATGGCTCTCCGTGAAAATAGTAGTGACAATAGTGATAAGTTGTCACTGACAATTGTCACTTTGGTGAAATAAGGGCCTTGTGAAAACAAAAGTCAAACGTAAATCTTTTCACCATAACAAATATACTTACCCATTACAAGGCTAAAAATAGAACCAATACACATAGCACTACAAAAAAAGTTTCAACGATTTTTTTATTTTAGTAACATTTTTATAAAATAGATAAGTATAGTACCTAGGTACCTACGTACATTACTGCAGAGGCCGCGAAATAGCGGATTGCCGAGTGTTAATCTAGCCGAAAATCCCAATTCGCGTCAGAGGCTTGTATAAAGCTTTTCACAAACATGCAATGAAATAAATAAAAAAACTTAAAAAAAAATCAAAGGTTTACTTCTAGATAAATTATAAGTAAACTTGATAAAAATATAACTAACACATTTTATTACTATTTATTTAATTTTATTTCCAACTCGGATTTAATAGAAAACAGAGATAATTCATAAATATTTATTTTTAATAAGCGCACCTACTAGGAGAACTCAAACACCATTGTAAATGTACTGATTTGTTATTACCCAATAAACGATTATTATTATAATAATGAACCAAAAAGCAAATATTGCTTATAGTTTTTTTTTAATGGCTGAACGCAAAATATTTTTCTCAAACATGCTATGAAATATTGACGTTATGTTCCTTAAAATACGCCACGAACTGTCACGTTGCAGGTGCGGCTAGACGAGAGGTCAATAATGGAATTTCATACAACATTGCTGGCCAAGGTCAGCAAAGTGATCGTCTATTGTTTTATGTGACACAGCACCATGACGTTTAATAGGTCGACGTGGTCGACGTGGATGGATGGATGGACGGACGGATGGACGGACGGACGGACGGACGGACGGAGGGATGGATGGATGTTGATGGATGTTGGTTGATGGATGTTGATGGATGTTGGTTGATGGATGTTGATGGATGTTGATGGATGTTGGTTGATGGATGTTGGTTGATGGATGTTGGTTAATGGATGTTGATGGATGTTGATGGATGTTGATGGATGTTAGTTGATGGATGTTAGTTGATGGTTGTTGATGGATGTTGATGGATGTTGATGGATGTTGGTTGATGGATGTTGATGTATATTGATGGATGTTGATGGATGTTGTTGGATGTTGATGGATGTTGATGGATGTTGATGGTTGTTGATGGATGTTGATGGATGGATGGATGGATGGATGTTGATGGATGTTCTTGTTCATGGATGTTGACGGATGTTGATGGATGTTGATGAATGTTGATGGATGATGATGATGTTGTTGGTGATGGTGATGGTGATGGTGATGGTGATGGTGATGATGATGGCGGTGATGATGGTGGTGATGATGATGATGCATGTTTGAGAAAAACTCTATACAAGCCTTGGCCACGAACAGGGATTGCCGGCCTCGTATCTCTAGATGGCCTCGTTAACACTCGGCCATCTATAACTACTCGGCCGGCAATCCCCTATTTCGCGGCCGCTGCAGTAATGTACTATAAATTTATATATTTTATAAAAATAAAATGATGTCGTGTGGAACGGAAATTATAAAAGATCACTTTGCCGGCCTAGACCGGCAATGTTTTATGAAATTCCATTATTGATCTCTCGTCATAGCCGCACCTGCAACGTGATACTTCGCGGCCTATTATAAGGAACATAACATCAATATTTCATTGCATGTTTGAGAAAAAATTGATACTTAGTTTTACCTAGGGTGTGATAAGGTTGCCTGCAAATGAGTGAGGTCGAGTAAAATAAAAGTATGTAGTCCTAAAATAAATTCTATTTTGTACAGCAACCAATTTGATTCCTAGGCCACCATAGAACCCTGTCATAATGAATCAATTTGTTTATCTTCTACGACAGTGATTATTGCGTGATGTACTACGTCATGATGGTTCTCGATATTTGCGACCATGTGTCAACGACAATAAATAGGAAAGGAGTTTGCTTGTGTAAGTATTAAAGTAGGTAATAACTTGAATTGGGGACGTCTATTTTTTGCAATGTATAGAAAAGCGAAAACCATTTCGAGATAAACGCTTTTTAAATCGTTTTCTGTAGTTATTTAATTTTAATATTATGTAATGAATTTATTATATAACAAATAAGCAATGACCTTCATTTGACATTGGTGTAAATTGCGTGACCGGTTCAAGTCGTACCTACTTTATTCTGTGTGGTTAGAATTCTTCACAATTTACGCGTGGATCATACTACGGAGTTTGATTTGGACCCGCTGTCTGACATCTAGCACTTTGTCAGTGCCAGCAAAGTGACACAGTGTATAGTGTACCACTACGCAAAAAATAATTAAAGGGGTTGCCTTATCGTACGCATTTAGATAGATTTAGAAATTTGGCATTGTGGGAGCCCTCAATTATAATCTGACGTCATCAACTAAAATAGTTTCAATAATTAATTTTGAAAAAAGTAGTGAACTAAATGACAAAATATTGAAATTAGTTTCTTATGATTGACTTTTCTATACAAAAAAAATATAAAAACCACTGGTATTTTTTTTAGACATTCCCGATTGTCACTTTCCGTCTCTCAAAATCAAAAAATATTTTTCTTCTCATGTCATTTAACGAAAACGTTTATAAACTCTTTACGTTTATTGCATGTTGCGATTGGAAAGTTGACAATCCTTTGACCCGCACTGACGTTGTATTTATCTAGTACCTAGTTTGTGCGACAAGGTTCTATACTGGCCTTGGAATCAAATTGGTTGACTGTACCTACTGACGTCAATCCCATAGAACAAATGGGAAACACTCCTTAGGCTTCGCAATGTTTCTAAAAATATTTCCCCACGACTTTGTTTGCGCAATCATTTCGATACCCTGTGGTAACAATGCCTTTTTTTGTCGAGGAAAACCTTTACCTACACACAGAATAAGAAACGAAAAAGATCTTTCCAGTGGAAATAACAACTTGAATCAACAAACTTAAGTTCTCTTCGAACAAGCTAGAAGTTCTCTAGGCGCCGTATAAAATACCTATATTAGGTAGGTTCTTGTAAACCTAACTTTTGTCATGTCTACAGGAAACACGGAAGCGAAATTCTACGAATGATCCATTTATTCGGATTTATTAGGTGTGTGTGCCCCATTTAGTAATGACTGTTTAATACTTCGGACCAATAGGTATTTTACCGGCATGCAAGCGTGACGCCACGTCGCAGTTGCCGGTGTATCGCGAGGGCCTCGTAGATAGGTACAGTCAACAGCAAAAGTGGACGAGCGGTTGTGGTGCTCATAATGATCTTCACACCCCTTGTTTCCTTGGCAGTAGAGCTGTGTGTAGATAATTCTGACCACCAGCACCTTTTATCCACTTCTACTGACTGTACCCAATCACAAACATCGAATATAGTTTCATCGTGTTTTATGTAGATTTCAGTTAATATTAAGTAGGTAGGTAGTTCACTTTCTTTGTCTGAACACATCTGAACTTAACTTAATTAGGGTTCCGTACCGGAAGAGTAACAAACGGAACGCTGTTAATGTCGCTAAGCTGTTCGTCCGTCTGTCCGTCCGTCATAGGGCTGTATCTAAAAAAAACCGTAATAGATAGACAGCTATTCTAGCTAGCAGAAATTTAAAGATAATGTGCATTTCTATCTACAATAACAAATATTAAAAATAAAATGAAATTAATAATAATGGGTCCCCATAAATATCACCGACAATTTAGTCCTAAGCAAAGCTTGTGTCATGGGTACTAGACGACGGATAAACATACTTATATAGATAGAATACTTAAAAACATTTAAACACCCAAGGCTCGAGAGCAAACATTCGTATTTTTAATACAAATATCTCCCCCGACGCGTGAGTCGAACCCGGTACCTCAAGTTTCGTAGTCAAGTTCTTTAACCACTAGGGCATTTGCTCGTCCTCATACAAGAAACGATACATATTTTTGTTTTCGTTTTTATCTCCATAACTTTTAAACATAAAATACTAACCTCAAACTCGGAATGATACCTGAAGATATAAAATTATACTGAATAAGAAAAATAAAAAAAGCTGATCAAGCGTGACTTGGTCATATGGGAAAAATGAAAACTTTGTATTTTATCAGTCAGTCAGCGGCTGTACTTTATGATTTTGTGGTGTAAGTATATGGGCTGCGCAGTCAAACCAGATAGGTAAATGACAATAATTGACTGTTGAAAAAAGAACACTACGTAAAACATAAATTAAATTTCTAACAATACATTTACATCTACTACTTATCGGGTTTGACCACGCATTTTCGCCCTTAACTGTAGCTATCCTTGGGTGCGCAATATCTAATGCTAATAATACTAGACTGAGGTAACTATTATCAAACTATTATAAAGTATTAAAAATGCTACCACAGAAATAAATCAAATATCTCGTGTCACGGTGTTTGTTACCGAACTCCTCCGAAACGGCTTGGCCGATTTTTATGAAACTTTTTTCTCTACACTCGGTAGGTCTGAGAATAGGTCGTAGGCTATTTTTTATCCCCCCCCCCTCCATTCTTCGCGGACGGAGTCGCGGGCAACAGCTAGTTATTATATAAAAAGTCATAAAAAGCAAAATTAAAAATTTTGAACGAACCCACGACGGTTAAAACGAAATTGAAAAGGATAAAATAATTTAAAATAATTGACTTAAAGAATATCCGTCGGGTCGGGGGCCCATATAATGAACTATGTTTTGCAGTTTAATGGTAACGTGAATACTTATTTATATTTATAATTGAAATTTAAAATAGTGATGACAGCCCCATTCTTTACTTAAGTCGAGGGTTTTAAATTTATCCTTTTTCAATTTCGTTTTAACCGTCGTGGGTTTGTTCAAAATTTTCAACTTTGCTTTTTATTTCAAACTTTTTAGAGAGCATAGGTATTATGTACATAACACTTACGTAACACCTCGTAGTTAGTGTACAAAGGCTTTGCTGCACACGTAAAAAACTGAGGTTAGCCGGTAGTAATCGGGTTGTTATGTTACGGCGCCACGCCACTGTTATGTACCTACCAGCTTACGATTTGACCGGTAACTTTCACGCTACCAGCCGTGTGCTTGTTTTTTGTTTAAGACCAAAAAGAGATAAATCTAATATATAAAAATCTCGTGTCACGGTGTTTGTTACCGAACTCCTCCGAAACGGCTTGGCCGATTTTTATGAAACTTTTTTCTCTACACTCGGTAGGTCTGAGAATAGGTCGTAGGCTATTTTTTATGCCCCCCCCCCATTCTTCGCGGACGGAGTCGCGGGCAACAGCTAGTATTCATATATATCTTTAGAGGTATGCATTTAGATAAATGACTACAGGGTTATTTGTAATTCACTAGCATCCTTTTAACCCTAAACTCCTACCACTTAAACAATAAATGTTTTTTGTTTTACGGCTTTTGTCATAACTTAATATGTTTGGTGTAATAACGTTTTGAAAATTTGAGATTACCTCTTATTTTTACGATACTCTGTGTATTTGTATGGGAAAAAAGTGCTTCAATTTAAAAAGTCGTAAAACAAAAAACATTTGTTTGAGTGATAGGAATTCAGGGTTAAGAGGATGTCAGTGAATTACAAATAACCCTGTATAAGGTATAAATCGATTTTATTAAGGAACAAAGTAAAATAGTAATTTTCGTCAAAAGGATACTATAATTGACTACTTAGTCCTTATTTGTTTACCAATATGGTAGGTATTTGGACATTATCAACTCGTAATGACATTTTCTCAATCGGACTACGCTTCGGAATTAAATAAAGATAAAGCTTGGGTGGAAACAATAAAACGCGGCCACTAGGTTATTGGAGTTGTAGGCACATTCAAGGACGAAAATGAGTTTTTATACCTCTTTTTACCAGTGAGCAATTCAAGAAACGTCGGAGACCGAAACTTATGATTTGAATTGTAAACAAGAGTGTCCAAAATCGCTTATGCATTTATGTGTCTTACCGATACCTCGTGTCGGGGATACTGATTATATTTACAAAAAAAAACAAAAAACACACACCGGAATATATTTTTTCCCAAAAATTTGTCATTTAAATTATTTTTAATGTTTCTTTTGGACAAGGCTGACGCAGGTCGGACTGACACGCATATAAACATCAAAACGAATACCAACCTAATGCACCCCACTGTAAGATTTTCATTGCGGATAGCCATCAAGTAGACATAAATTTAACGATCAAAATGCCGTTTTTTAACCCCCGACACAAAAAGAGGGGTGTTATGAAGTTTGACCGCTGTGTGTGTATCTGTCTGTCTGTCTGTGGCTCATAGCTCTCAAGCGGGTGCACCGATTTGGATGCGGTTTTTTTTAATAGAAAGCAGGTTTCTTGGCGATGGTTCTTAGATACGTTTCATCAAAATCAGTGCAGCCGTTTCAAAGTTATCAGCTCAATTGTTAGCTGCGGAAGAGATCTTAGACGCATAACGGGCATTGACAGTGACGACATAATTGCGTTGGGGGTTTTTTAAATTTTTAATTTATAGTTATATCAGTTATGAATTGCTGGCAATGTGTGTCTTAATCACCTCTGCATATTTTTGGAGCAGTAGGAAATATAGCGAGCTAGATTTAGTAACTTTAGTAGTTTATTGTTATGTAAAATTAAAGAACTATTATTACACCCATCATAAAAAAATTACAAGTATTTAAGTACCATCATCGTCTACTCTTTTCAATAGGTAGTCTAGGCTTGTATCACCACTCTCTAGTAAATTCGTGATAATGTCAAAGGGAGATTACAAAGATTTGTCATACGGTTTGTGTTTATTTTGTTAATAGACTGGTGAAATAGGCTTGCATTTTTACTAGTTTTTTTATACGAATTCAGATCGTATTGTTTGTTTGATTCAAACTTGTAAGTGAATTCACTTCCAATTTCAAGTAAGTAAGTAGGTAGTACCTAATTATCTACTAGTAGCAACGCTTGATATTAAGCGGATATAAAACGGTTCTGTTAAGGTAAGATTCCACAAATACCTACACACGGAACTGCCACGTAAAATCTTGCCGCAAATACTTAGTATATTTTGATTGTTGTTATAATTATTTTTGATAGTTTCATTAGAAAAGATACGAAGTGAAATAGGTAACTTTATAAAAGTTTGTTGAAAACTCTCTCTCAATCTATCCCAAGTGAATTTATACCTACCAGTGAATTTTACTTAAGTAAGTATGTAAGTACTTAAGTTAAAACAATACAAGTAAAACAATAGGAAGAAGAAATTCATGATGAAGATAGGGTAGATAGCGAAAATTTAAACTAAGAGAGGCTAATTTCGGCGCCCCAAAGTTAGCTTGTAATCATAGGGGCAAATACTTTAAATTCGCATTACGCCATATGCTGCATTGTGGTTGGTCACCTGGATTGGGTTTAGGGAAAGATGAGAGTGGAAATTTACATCCAATTTCTGCAAAGGGGCTTGTCGTAAAGTTAGATAAAGCAGGGGTTGGTTTCAATTCTAAATTATTAGTCGATGAACCCTTAAACACATTTGATAATAGCGTTGACACATTAACTAGGATAGATGGGCATCCCGTAATTGTAGAAAACTTACAGGATTTCGTTGTCGCATCATTATTTGATGAAGAAGTGTCTTTTGAAGATGTAGGAAACAAAGTTAAGGCAGAAATTTGGATAGAAATCTTAGGGAATAAGATACGGTGTTTAATAGATACTGGGAGTGAAGTAAGTTGTATATCTGAAGAGTTATTTGAATCTTTGCAGGTTACAGGAAACACTAAATTTTCTTCACTGCCAGTAAAGCCCATTCAGATTAGGGGTGCAGTAGGTCAAAAGAGTTTAAGAATACAACAATTATCTTCCATTGAGTTACAAATACAAGGAGTTAGATTTGATGTGGGGTTGTTGGTTGTACCAAAGTTAACTTTGCCAGTAATACTTGGGATAGATTGGTTAATATCGTATGGAGCAACTATTAAATTGCAAGACCCTAAATCGGTAACTTTAGAATTGGGGGGAGAAAGAATTGTTGTACCGTTTATTGAGGAAAATTATGAAATTGCTAACATAAGATCAATACAAACAACAAGGGAAAATTATGTGAGTTCCGAAATATGTGATATGACTTTCCTAGACAAAATTAAGATAGGTATAGCGATGACAATTAGAATGAAGAAATCTTTAGAACGCGTATTGCAGTCCCACCAGTTAGTGTTCACTAAACGAATAGGAAAAGCAAATTGTTATGTTCATCATATAAAAATGAGTGAACATACTCCTCGGATAAATAGATCTTATCCTATTCCTTATGCTTATCGTAGTAAGGTAGAAGAAAAATTACAGGAGATGATAGAGATGGGAATTATTTCGAGGGGGTCTACTCCTTATAGTAGTCCGTTGACGTTCACTACCAAAGCAGATGGGTCTATTCGGATTTTGTTAGATGCTAGAGAGGTAAATAAATATATGGTGGCTGAAGCAGAAGCCCCACCAATGCAGGTAGATATTTTAAACGCATTTCATGGGGTTAAATACATAACTATAATAGATTTAAATAATGCCTATTTCCAAATTCCCATATCAGAAGAAAGTAGGCAATATACCGGGTTTACAGTAAATGGAAAATCATATATGTATAACGTATTACCTCAAGGATTAAAAACATCAGTTGGTAGTTTCAGTCGAGCTATGGATGTAATACTAGGGCAAGGGGTTAGAAGTTTCTGTGTAAATTATTTAGATGATTGGGCCATACTAACTGACGGACGGTGGGAAGACCATTTAGAACAAATAGATTTAGTTCTGGATCGATTAGAAAAGGCAGGAATGACATGTAATTTAGAAAAGTGCAAGTTTGCATGTCGAGAAGTGAAAATGCTAGGTCATATCGTGTCAACAGACGGGATTCGAACTGATCCAGCTAAAGTTGAGTCAATTCAAGGTTTCCCTGTCCCTAAGAAGGTAAAACATGTTCGGGCATTCCTAGGGTTATGTAACTATTATAGAAGGTTTATTCCAAATTATAGTGTTTTAATAAGTCCACTAACTAAATTGTTGAAGAAGTCTCAGCGTTGGTATTGGGATAAAGAATTAGGAGAAGCTTTTCAAAAACTAAAACAAGAGTTTTCGACTACTATATTATTATCTCATCCGGATGTGCATAAACCATATTATTTACAGACAGACAGTTCAGGAGTAGGAATAGCCGGTGTACTGTATCAATATGATGAAGATAGTAATATGCGAATTCTGAGTTTTTGTAGTAGATCTTTGCGTGGGTCCGAGTTGAAATGGACAGTTACTGAACAGGAGTTCTGGGCTATAATTTATGGATTAAAGAAATTCGAAACGTACTTACGGGGAGCTGAATTGGTTATTAGAACTGATCATAAGGCGTTAGTATTTGTCAAGAACATTAAATTTTATAATAGCCGGATTACTAGATGGATATTGTACTTAGAACAGTTTAATTATACAATAGAACATGTTAAAGGATCTGACAATGTAGGAGTAGATATTTTGTCTCGATTTCCAAATGATGGGGAAATACAGGAAGGAAAGGTCTGGTGTCCAGCCATAATGTACATGGGTGTACAGGATAACAAAGAGTTAGAAAGTAAATTTAGCCAAATGATTCATTTCCAAAAAGCGGATAATTTGATAAGAGGTATTAAAGAAAGATTGTTAAACTCCAGAGAAATGAGAATCAGTGATAGATTAACGCGGATTGCAAATCATTGTACGTTAGTTGATGGGATTTTATATTTTAATAAGTTAGATGGTACTGGAAAGGTTATATATTTGCCAGAAATTTTACAGGTCGAGGTATGTAGACAAGTTCATTTAGAATTAGGGCATTTAGGGGTGTATAAGATGATGAAGTATATACAAGATAGATTTTACTGGGTAAAGATGCGTGAAACAATTAAGGAGTTCGTCTGAACTTGTCATATCTGTCAGTTATCCAAAGTAGATAACATTAAATATGTCGGTGCTTGTAAGTCGATCATTACAGAAAATCCAGGAGATGTAGTAATGGCAGATCTTTACGGGCCGTTGCCTGAATCTAGAGGAGGAATTAAACATATATTTGTGATACAAGATACTTTCACTAAATACATTAGGCTGTATGGATTGAAGGCAGCGACAGCTAGAGGCGTTTTAAAAGGAATGCAAAATTTTGCTTTAACAATAAAACCTAAGACTGTTATGACTGACAGAGGAAAGCAATTTATAGGGAATATTTGGAGATTAGGCTTACGCGAAATTGGGGTAAGGACGATCTACACGTCTATTAGAAATCCAAGACCAAACACTGCGGAATGTGTTAATAAACAGTTAGGGAAGTTTTTTAGAGTTTATTGTCATGGACCTCACCAAAGTTGTGGACTTTGGCTAAAGAAAATTGAAGATTTATATAATAACACCTTGCATTTAAGTACAGGATTCACACCTAATGAGGTTCTTTTCGGAAGCCCGGCTAAATTATCGGTTGATAAACATTTGAAGTACGTTGTGAACAAGAAAAGTATTGAGGAGATTCGGGAACAGGCTAGGATAAATTTACGTAGTGCTAGTGAGAAGTGACGGGCTAGGTTTGACATAACTAATAAGATAACGCAATATCAGATAGGGGAGTTGGTTAAAGTTCGTAGGTTGAATAAATCTGATTCGATGAGCGGGGTTACAAAGAAATTTGAATTGATATATGATGGACCATATATAGTTGCTGATAGGCTCTATGACAATGTATATGTGTTAGTGAAACCAGAGACATTGCAGGAGAAAGGATTATTTAATGCAGTACATTTAGCACGTTACTATGCGTAAAGATGGTGTTCTGTTAATTGAGGTGGAGAAAGAGGTTTTAATGTATTGTACTAAGTAAACCAGGAAAAGAAGTGATATGTTTATTATAATGTTTACTAAATTAACGTAAAGTTGACAATATGGAGTTGTTATTGTTTATGAATCTGGTGTTTAAGGTAATTCCAAGAGAAAAATAAATTTATATTGAATTTAACAGAGTGTTCACTTTATTTAAGTAAGTAATCTAAAGGATAATAGTTTGAAGGAGTAGAAGCGAGTTTAATGAGGGTCTGATTTTGGGGGGAATGTAATTCAAGAGAAGTTTAATTGTGGGGGGAAAGTTAATTAGTACAGAACTAAAGGAGTTATGGTATAAGAATTTTAGTAAATAAAATATACAGGGAGTCTAAAGTACAGGTAGCAATTGAGTTAAAGTAAAATGCAATTGAGGTTAAATTTATTTAAATTGAATCGGTGAATTGCGATTTAGGATGTTTGATAAAAATATACAGGAAGTATAGTGTATAGGGAGAAATTAAATTAAAATAAAATTAAATTGAAAATTAAATTAAATTGATTTAAATTAATGAAATATAAAATAGAGCGGTTAATAAGTAGAATATATAGGGTGTATAAAGTACAGTCGGAAACAAAATTTAGATAAAATGCAAGTGAAGGTTAATTAATAAATTAAATTAAATAAAGTAATTACAACATAGAATGTTAAATGAACATAGTATACAGGGTGTTTAAAATTTAGTTAATAATAAAATTAAATAAAATTATGATTGCAGTCAATTAAGCTTAAATTAGTCAAGCTTGAGTTCAGATATGAAGTATAGAGGGTGTTTAAATCTTGATATAGCTAAACTAATCAATATTTAAGGGGGGAATTGTACTGAACTCGTTATATAGGTATTATTTTTTTTTGAAAAAGTTTCAATAACAAACCTTGTTTAATGACACCGGTCAAAAAAAAAAAGAAAAGGAAATGGAATGGGAATTGACAGGAGGGATGTCAGGAATAAAACGGGGGATACAAAAATAATTTTATCCAAAAGGAGAAAAGTGATCCTTAGAATTTGATCCGCGATTGTGTGAGTGAAGTGTCGTGTGGTGTGTGTGTGTATTTTTTCTACGGTTATTTCCTCATACTTTCCACAAACGCGACGACTTGAAATGACTATGAATTACGGCGTTGGGAATTACGACAACGAAAACTTTATAAACAACAGTCGATTTATTTACCAATCATCATATAGCGAGACCGTATAAAGCTGAAGGAAAGGCTTCACCTAATCAAAGATAACTAAATTTGGTTTCCAAGAAAGCAGCATCGAGAACTGTCAACTTGATGTCTAATCTACGGGACATACGAGTGAAGTTATAATAATAACAAACTTGTGATAATGTGTTTGGGATTAAATGACTATAACTCAGTGCCTATTGAATCGGGAGTGTTCTAATAATGAGAATTGTGTAGAGAATTAAATGGTGTATCAGTGTGAAGTACTGCCGTGAGTCCAAAATGATATTTCGCAGGCTAATTTAACTATTTTCAGAAATAGCGGGAGCCTAGAGGCGCGTGACGTCAGCTGTCATGTGGAGTAGAAGAATAGAAGTCAGGAGTCTACGTCAAAGGTTGATGGAGTGAAGATCGAAAGGAATCATTTGACGCGTAAGTCAAAATACTGATGTCTTATTGGGGAACTATGGGGAATTTAGATAATGGAGTAGTGATGAATTACATACAAATATGACAGGGATCAAAGTGACGACTGGAAATTCAACAATAATTTATATCTTAAACCAAAGCATAATGGACTTATCTCCAGTATATTATTATATCCATCATACGTCAGATATTGAGACTATTGGACCAATATAATTGACATCGCAGGAATATATGATCTACGAAACCTCCTGAACCATATCAGGATTGAATAATGATCTTGATGCAATATTAATATATAATTTGTTTGGCATGGATATCCATTCATTGGATATGACGACGGGTTCCTGATTGGAGTTCTGCTGAGAACTGCGAGATGCAGTAAGCTGTGAGGAGAGCTGCTGGAGTATGGAGATGCAGACTTCGGGGCTGTATGCTGGGAACGCGATGCGTTTGGATCATAATCTTAGCTAAGTGTCTTTATAATTTTATTCAACGGGGTAGTGTAAACTTATAGTATATTTTAATCAAACGCGATCTTAACTTAAACCTACCGGGTTTGACTCTCGCGGCTAAACATTTATTGAAATCATACATATAGAACAGAACTACATAGTAAGATAGATGTTTAAGTCAACGGAATTTAAGGTTCAATTTTAAACAAGATTTTGATGACTGACAGTTAATGTCAAGATGAGTAATAGGGTTCTATTTAGCTAATACAAATAAACATGACAATAGGTTTAAATATTTAAATTTTAGAACAGGCCAATTGAATCTTTGTTTAAATAAATTAGAATGTCTATTGGCATTTGATATCGAGAAACCACTTTGAGTTGAGCTATACAATGTTTTGAATTGATTTTATTTTTATTGTCTTTTCTCTTGGAATTATTATTTAAATTTAAATCTTTTTGAAATCCGAAAGGAATTATCTTCGATAATTGACAGTGGATCTGAACAATATTCTGACTGAGAACCTTGTGCGTTTATGTTGTCATACCTTCGTCTTGAAGTAATATTTGAAGTGAATATTAACTGAGCTACTGAAGACCTTGTCTTGAGATAATAGTTGAATTGAATATTATCTGAACAACCGGAAATCTTGTAACCTACTGGGGAACCTATCTTCGATAATACTACAGAGTATTTAAACAGTGAAACAGTTGTATCTTCTAGGTAAGAACTCCCAGTGTAATTTTAATAGGGTTTATTACTATTTAACCTGGTGTTTTACTATGAATGTATTTTTGGGAAGTAATTGATCAATTACTGATAGAAATGGATAAACGACCATATCATTACTGTTTATTACCCTTGTTGTGTTACTATACAAGTCCATTTAGACTTATGGTGTATTGTATTATCTATTTTATTTGCTCCAGTGAAAGAATACTATTTTTCAAAATTCATCCCCTTGATTTTGGTATAAAATCTGTTAACGTATTAGAACCTAGAATGGGGTTTCATAATACTTGAGACTAAATTAAATTACCAATACTTACCAGTCCTCAATATTACCCTTGGATTTAGTCAGACCAGTATAGAGAAAGTATTTCCCACACTTCTATCCGTACTATTACTCTGAGAGTGGGGAAGTGACAATACTGGTAGGCACAAATGCCAGTATAGTTACGACCGACCAAGTGAAATGGTCCTGATAGCACGCAGTTACACCATCACGTACCATAGTACAGACGATACAGTTGCGATGGCTAGGCTAAGCAACGGTTGATGTGAAGCTTTCACTATGCGGTCTGTAGATTATCAAAATTATTATTTGGGTGCGAGGATTGGCGATATACGTATGGTCTCCAGGGGTCAATTCTGCCTCTGGCGTGCTGAAGGTTGCCCCCTAGTGTTCGGTCTGACCAATCGGCACGTAGTGATTATGCGTAATCCAACGGGGTGTCTACTTACTCGCTCGGCAATAGGTGTCGTTAGTGAGGTTGCGGCTAAGGATAAAACGTCCCTAGAGGCGATCCGTGCAGAATTGGGTGTCTTAGGGAGGTACGTGGGGGGAGGCCAATTACTCGATCTGGGTTGTAGACCAAGTAATGGAGCGTCCTTCAGCTTACTCATACATTAATCGAAGTACCTTCTTATTATACTAGAGTCTAAGGGGGGGAACAGAAGTAGTCTCAAGTGAGTAGGGTAGTTACTCCGTGTAAATTTTAGGAGTAATGAAATCCTTCCATAGGAGTAACTACATTCTTGTTTGTCCTCTTACTCGTTTGGTGACCGATACATACGATCTATAGACGGGCGACATAGCTTGTTATTCCCTTGCAATGGTCATGGAAGGCTCGAGGAAAAGTGACCAGTAAGGTGACGAACTTTACTGGAGAGAGCGGGGAGAGGGCTCCTCCTTTACGAGTATAAGACCATATTTCTATATAATGTCTTCTAGGGCAAATAAATAATACTAATTATTAAACCTTTGTCCATTTCTGTCTGAGGATTTATATTTAAGAATTTATACATATATTCGCTATAATCTATGTATTTACATGAGTATGTAAAGTCTAATAGTTCACCTAGTTGTGAACCCCGGTCACTAGTATTATTTTAAAGGGATACCACAGTGTAGGAAATTATATAATAAACAGACGATCACGCCAAAATAAATAAATATTATCGGAGCCTAAGGCTTAGCACAGTACTTACCGCTATTGAACAAGTAATACCTATCCTATCTCATGTTTGCTCGCCGGTAAAAACGTAATTTGATATGTGTATAGTAAGTAGGTAGGTACTTACTTGTCTAGCTGGGAGTACTGAAATCCACTTCTATAGAGGTCGATTTATTTACATAGGAAAGTGCTTTTTGCTACTTCATTAGCTGTAACTCATGAGTTTTATTTTTGTATTGGGTAGATACTTATGTGTCAACTTACTAACACTTGCTCAAAACAGAAATAAAAGGCTATGATCGAGCGACTTTCTACTTTCTGAGGTAGATATGAAATAGGTATGAGAGCTTTTAAATCTATACTTAAACAAAATTGTGATTTATATAATAAAAAAATATATACTCGTCGAGTTGAGTAGCTCCTCCGTTTTATTCGTCGGTTGAAAATGGCATTCATTAGTTCATTCTGAGAGGAGGGCCTGTGCCCTGCAGTGGGATGGGACGGGGGATGATTCATTTGGTTACTAAATGTACAGTCAGCAACGAAAGTCGCCGAACACAATAAGATTTTAAAAGTTACTAGACACATTCATTGTACATACTAGGGGCGTTCAATAAAAAGTGAGAATGAGTATGTTATAAACAACTTTTACTAAATGTCATTTTATTTTTCGACATAGTCACCTTTTAGCATAATACACTTAGTATATCTTTTTTCTAAACTTAAAATTCCATTTTTAAAAAAGGTCTCATCTTGAGTACTTAAAAAATCTTGTACAGCAGCGACTACCGCGTCGTCGTCTTCAAATTTCTGGCCTCTCAGGTATTGTTTCAATCTCGGAAATAGGTAGAAATCACTGGGAGCGAGATCTGGTGAATACGGAGGATGCTTAAGGATATCGAACCCAGCATCACGAATTGCAGCCATTGCAACGGCGGACTTGTGTGCCGGGGCATTGTCCTGGTGGAACAGCACAACTTTCGAGAGTTTACCTCGCCGTTTTTCGCGGATCTCATTGCGCAATGTTGCTATTTTTTTGGCGTATAAAGTGCTCGTAATAGTGGCTCCATGCTCGAGATACTCAATCATTAATACCCCTTTACCATCCCAAAAAACAGAGCCCATGACCTTACCGGCAGATGGGCTCACCTTGAATTTCTTCGGAGTTGGAGATGATGGCCTTTTCCATGTCATAGACTGCAGTTTCGTTTCAGGGTCGTAATGATGGAGCCATGTTTCGTCCATTGTTATAAATCGCGCCAAAAAACGTTCCCGGTCTTGCTGCATCAGGTTCAAAGCTTCTTGACAAATCTCTAGTCTAGTTTGTTTTTGCGTGTCAGTAAGCATTCTTGGTACCCAACGCGCAGATACCTTTTTCATACCCAAGCGTTCATGTAAAATATTATGCACGCTCCCCGTTGACATCTTTACATTTTCAGCAATAAAACGAACTGTGACACGACGATCCCCAAAACTGAGTTTTCGACTTTTTTCACAATTTCTTCAGTTACTGCTGTAGTAGGGCGTCCGGAGCGGGGGTCGTCCATTGTCGATGTTCTTCCACGTCTAAATTCGGCGCACCAACGTGCGACTGTCGAATACGGAGGAGCATTAGACCCTAAAGTGTCCCGCAAATCCAAATTGACTTGGTCCGTAGAAAAATTTTTCAAATACAAGTATTTGATAACGGCGCGCAGTTCAATTTTCTCCATTTTCGCTAACGTACTCAATAGCATTGCAAAGAAATTACCGTATATTTTTTTAAACAAAAGACAGTTAGTTTTTTTTTTCATAGCAATCAGCTAGATAGATTAGCTTTACCGGCCAGTATTTAATTTCGTAATATTAAAAGAGTTTGCATCTCATTCTCATTTTATATTGAACGCCCCTCGTAAGTTACTGAACTGAAGTACAAACAAAAATACATTTACATCTTAAAATGCCAATAGTAGCTAAACAATATAATTTCAAAAGTTGATGCAATATACTTTCAGAAGTAACTGGACAGTATAAATCAAAAAGTGACTAGACATTTATAATTTAAAAAGTGGCTGAACAGTATACTTTCAAAAGTAGTTGGACATTATAATTACAAATGTCAAAGGAAATTATAATTCACAAAGTATTTGGTCAGATTTATTATTTTCACATTCAATTCAAACCAAAGAGGTTGCTACACATTTTACCCAAAATAAACAAGAAACACTGGCTGGTGTAAAAAAAGACAACGATGATGTCTATACATACCCATAATGAAAGAAAGAGATGAAATGACGTGACAGGTTGGCACTCTTCTCGGTGATTGTCAAAATTCAACTGAAGTTAAGAAGTACGTAATCTAATAAACATGTTCAGCAACTTTTGAAAAAATAGTGTACACCGTTTTCCGTTATTTGCAAGTGTCCAATCGATATTTGTATTAGGTACATCATGTTCAGTAACATATGAAACTTTACAGTGTGCAGGTGTTATGAAAATTTGGATGTGTTCATGGACATTCGTTGCTGACTGTACAGAATAGACTATGTATGTTTGCCTGTATAAGTGTATAATCCAATCCAATTAAATTCCTAGAGAGCGTTTACTCTATTGCAGGATGCTAAAGCTAAATACATCCTACGTATAAGCAAGCAGAACAATCATGGAAGTACCTACAATATGGTCAAGGCACAAACATTTGAAGACCTGTAGATTAGTTAGACACAGTCAAGGCCGCTCCTCAAGGCCGTGGAAAAGTCCAGCTGATATGAATAATCGATCTCAGACCATTACCTACGTCACTATCACAAAGTTTTTCAATCCACGTGAATTCAATTAATGCTTTAAAGATACTTACGTGTACAAATCTTCTTCAATATTTGAGGAGCTCGTAGCTTCAACCAGCACAGAGCAGCTCATCACTATTTCTTATGTTAGTTTTGTGGGTCAAAAGACTTATTTTGCCGATATTTGCCGTAATTAACATCTACTACGCAATGTTTGATGCTATAGCCTGACTAGTTACATTATACCTATAGGATATAGCTTTAAGCCCTTGTAGGACTTAAACACGTGCATAGATATAATAAAATCTTTCTAAATTCACAGTAAATTCCGGCGTTTGATAACCGCGTTTCGGAACTAAAATCTGTGTAGGCAGTCGTGGAGGACACCGGCCGCCTGCCTAACCTTGCTTGGGGGTAGTCGACGCTTTAATATCGTTACATTTAGGAATTTTTGGGGCATAAGTCGGAATATTCCACAACAGTTAACATACTGTGGATAGACGGATGTACAGCATCACCATAATATACCCGCTATGGTAACAAGTGGTCTTAAATAGGGCCACCAGAGTCTACGGTTAAAAATTAAATGATTAAGGGATGATGAGTTCCATACATTTTGGCATTACTTAGCCCTGGGTTAGAAGTTAACTCGGAGTTATATCGTTAACTCTGATCTGTGCAAGACCGCCTTGTTGACTAGGTACCTTAAGCTAGGTACTAATCCGTAAACATGGTACGATGCCCACATCTCTCTAAAAAAATAACTAAGTATTATAACTTTTAAGCGGTTCTTGAGATACAAACGTCTACATTTCGCCTCTTTTCCACTGACTGACATATAAAGTAGATCAAAAACCTAACCCACTCACAGATGTCCTTGGAAGTTCAAATTTGGTAACCAGTTAGATATTTGCGTGTTTACGAAGGAAGAAATCATAAAACAATGAATTTTTAACATTTGAATCGATTTTATTAAGTAACACCTTTTTTTTTTTTTTTTTTTTTTTCCGGTGGGAAAATGCATTACGCACTATCCCCACGCCGTTGGGGGACGGCGCAGGGGGTGTATGGGACTCTCCTCCCACCTTCCTTCCTTCCGTATCTGGGAAGGAAGGAAGGGTGGAGGCCTACCCATTAAAAACCCACCGGTATTCCCTCACCAGCCAATTGTGCGGACGTCGTGGGAGCGAATTGTGTCACCACAACATCCGCTGGCTGGCCCGGTCTAACCGGGTCCTCCTCTCCGAGAGGGGGGATCGGGAATACATGATCCCCCTAACTCTTGTGGGTCGTTTGACTAGCGGTGACTCCCCTGTCCCCGCCAGTCGGCTCCACCTTAGGGTAGAAGAGCGGCGGCAAATTGCCGCTGTCTTCTCCCCGTCCGTCTTCGTCGGAGCGGGTGCGCCAGAGGGTCGCTCTCGCGCTCCCGCTCCTTCTCCTCCTTCTGCGAGATTATTATTTCACAGAAGGTGGAGACGGCCTCCCAGGAGCTCTCGCTCCTCAGCATTGCAGTTATAACGCTGGGGAGCGAGAGGTCACCTCCGATTTCCGCCACGAGAGTGCGGCGTAGGTCCAACCAGGCTGGGCACACCTCGAAGGTGTGCTGCGCCGTGTCTTCGCCGGCACCGCACTCGTGACACGCCTGCGTTGCCTCCCTTCTTGCCACCCTGTGCAGGTACCGTCCAAAGCATCCATGCCCGGACAGCACCTGCACAAGGCGGAAAGTGAGGGTTCCGTGACCCCTCTTACACCACTCTGGGAGCACTGGGCGGATGGCTTCGATGGTTCGGGTGCCGTACTCGACATCCACCAGCTCCTCCGCCCAGCGCTCCATTACTCTTTCTCTTCCTATTTCCCGAGCTCTCGCAAGTTCCTGTGGGGCGAGGGTCTCACCCCGGTCCCGTCTCTCGAGCCGCGCCCTGTAAGCGTCGGCCAACATCCCTGCCTCGATTTCCCAAGGAGGGGTGCCAGCCAAGACACAGGCCGCTGCCCAACCCACTGTCCGATATGCTCGGCACATCCTCACCGCCATCACCCTTTGTGGCCTTCGTAAGAGGGCCTTGGTCTTAGCGGTGAGGCTGTCCGCCCATATCGGAGCCCCATATAGAGCCATACTCCTGATGACCCCTGCAAACAATCGTCTGCAGGGGGCATCGGGTCCCCCCATGTTTGTTATTATTAAGTAACACCTAGCGAAATTATAAACAGGGATATATAACAGGGACAGGTGAAGCTACATAAAAAGCGTGTAAAAGAAAGAAGTTTTTGCTTTAGCGAAATTATAAAGCAAAAACTTCTTTCTTTTACACGCTTTTTATTTAGCTTCACCTGTCCCGTTGTCTGTGTGTTATCAAAGCTTGCAAGTTAAAATTGACCCTCTTCTTGATTTCCGATTCAGCTGATCTTTATGATGGAGCTGGAAGGTGGCCACAGGAACTTGGTAATAAAGCGACACAACCCCGTCTAGTTTGGGCTCGTTTGATTCATCTTGAAGAGTACGTTGGTTCTGGTTTGTAACCAGCGCAGGGAAAATTATTAAATTTTCAAATTAATTTAACAAAAATAAATGACATCCCATCAAAAACATAATTGTGAAAAATGTTAGCCAAGTTCAATACTAAAAAAACAACTTCATTGTGAACATCGTCGGCAAAGGATTGAGATGTATTTAAATGGGTGCCAAGTTCTGCAGATAATCCTGAAATCTATTTATTAGAACGAATAACATCATAAACAAAATATAAAACTCTATTCCTTTTTTTATATTTAAAAATATAAATTCTTAAATTAAACTGTCGAATAATTTACACAAAGTAGATAACTTGTGTTAAATTGAAGCTTAGGTACAATTGACTTGGCTACTTTTTACCAGCAAATCATACAAACGAGTATATAGAAGATAACTTGATTAGATAAATATGTACTTATTAATAAGATGACTTGTGTGTTAAAACTAGCCAAATCAATTTGTAAGATTCTATTTAACATGAGTTATCCACTTTGTGTACTTAAATTATTTCACAGTTCAATTTAAGAATTTATATTTTTAATTATGAATCACTGTTGTAGTAGAGAAAAAAAAATAGAGTTTTATATTTGTTTATCATGTATTTTGTTCTACTAAGTAGATTTCAGGATTATTTTCAGAACTTGGGATCTACTACAACATGATATCCTACTTTTTATGGTGAACTCCCCGCATCCCGTGAAAAGGGTAAGGCCTTTATAGGTGAAAATTTCAATTTCGTTATTCACTATCCTGCGGTAACTTTCTAAACGCCTTTTTAGTGTATCTACCTCTACGACCTTCAAAAAATAATAATATCTACGCCATAAAGGCATCTCTTAACAAAAATCAGCCTTCTACAATCAGTCAGTTAGGACTTTTCTTTTTATATGTTTATAGTAACGGGATTGACCGACTGATAGGCAATGCACAACCTCAACTATCATAGAGATGCGCTAAGAAGGGATTTTTTCAATTCCCACGAGATAAGGAACTGACCTACTTTTTGTAACATAATTAATAATTATGTCCCAAGTCAAACTTTCTAAGTATTGCTTTGAATGGAACGTTTAGAATGGATCGTTGCAATTTTGTAAGTAGGCTGGGCGCTTTTTCAAAGTCACATACTGCGGTCAGGGGTGTTGAAGGCGCATGCTCCACTTTAACCTTGGACGTACTTCCCGGTTCACGGGCAAAGCGCTGTCACCTGCCTACTAGGTCAATGTGTTTATAGTATAAGTAGTACTTCCGAACCGATATATTTAATGATTTCGTGTAGATATGATGAGACCAAGACAATGGCTGTGATTGAAAGTTTGAGTTGTCCCTAATTTATTTGAAACATTGTTGGAGCGGTGGGATATATTCAAATACCCGGTATGAAAATAAATCGTATTGTACATTGTCCGGTAATACATTAGATAAGAAAGTAATGCTAACTGTTTGTAGCGGTACTCTGTTTTGTCCTACTTTTTTTGTGAATCGTCTAATTGAAATTATTTCATAAATGGAGCTAAGTTTTGAGTATAAGTCCTTATTTGAAATATTTGCTGGTACAAATCTTATAATGCCAGTTTTTCCGATTTGTGTTGCTGGTATATAAGCCTTCATGCTGTATTTGTTCAAAAATGTAGTATTGTTCAGAAAATTGTTGGCTGTGTTATATTGTTTGAACATTAATGCGATTTTATTAGCATTCAGTCGCTGACTAGCCATCACACCTTTAACGTCTGTTGTAAATATATGGTTTAAATATATCGGGCTTTTATTCCCTAATCTGTCCTTATAGTCAAGATGTTCCACGAACACTTTAAATTCGGTTTTTGTTGAATTTTCGGGGTATAGTCTTTTATAGTTCGGTTTGTAATATGGGGTGAAAAGTTCGTCTAAACGCTCACCGCCGCCGCTGCCGCCTCCTTCATTGTCGACGGCCCGTACGCGTTTCGAAGAGTTGGGCGGGTCATCCCCGCCCTCCTCATTGGCCTCCATTTTGTAGTTGTCTCACAATATTAAATATAGTTTTATTTTACTTTTGTCAATAAAAATAATTAAAATAAATTTTAAAAGCAAAATTTACACCCGCTCTCTTTAAAATTCCCGCCAAGAATCACAGTGACACTGACAATCATTAAAATTATTGCCAGTGTAAGAAATTAGTTCCAATGAAATTCCGCAACATGGCGAATAGGCATATATTTCTGGTCAGGCTTTACCTATCTACCGATAATAGTTCCACAACACGACCGCATCTCACTCATTATAATAAATAATACTATCTATAGTATACTACAATAATTTTACAATGATTTTGATCACTAAAATATCATCGATTGCCATCCCTCTCTAAGATTTAGGTTCTTTAATTTAAGGTCGTCTTAAAATGGCTGTATTAAATTATAATAAACAGGATCCTAGTACACAGGATGTATAAGCATAACTCTTTTACCTTGCCTTAAAGAGATATCTAAAAAAAAACTGTGCTGTCAGGCATTTGTCAATATCTGACGAATTGAATTTCTTAGAATTGGAAGTAGTAGAACAAAACTGTGTTTGTAGGCAGTTTGAGTTTGAGTACCTAGCTGCTTATAACTACTTATAGTTTAATATCCTGTATGTAATAAAGTCATATTTTAATAGTGCAAAATCCGATGTGACTGGTTCACCTAAAATATTTGTGTTAATGTTCCTTTAAAACAAACGTGTGCTTATTTTAGACGATATTGGTGGTATAACCACTATTATAATATAATATGTACCTACACACATATTAAAAGAACTTAGGACATAAATATAACTGCTCGCTTATCAGCGTTTGTATATAATTTCTCAATACTATGTCTGGTCTATGTAAATAATCAAAAATGATGGAAACAAGATATTATGAAGGGTGTGGAAGAGAAGGCCCAATACGATGCATCTTTTTAGGCGAATTTCATCCCGTGGCTGGCCCTAAAATCGCGTGTCAGGTAAGTACGGTTAAGGATATACTACTAAGCAGCTAATGTTTCATAATTTTGAATCAATTATTTGTGGTTATCTTTACTATATGAATAGTTTGACTTGGACATTAAGTCAGGAAATTAATCACATGCTCAGCTTAAGCAATTTATTATGTTCTGAAAAATGGTATGGTTATGCATACATGCTTAAATTGACTTGTAGTTACCACCCTGTGGTGTGGGTTAGGGTACTATTCCAAAGGGTGGCCGGAGTTAGACAATTCGAGGTTGATTTTTTATGGAGCTGGGACTTAGAAAAAATTATGCTTTCCCGTTTTGTGCAGAAAGTCATTAATTAATATCTGAATAATCAGTAATTGTTTCCATGCATTATTTTTAATGGAAACATGTTTTACTTTTTTTATTTAGTAACCATCTCTAAATATGATCATTAGAACTATGCAAGTTATGTTTTGTAGGATTATTTAACTGTAAAATTTTCTGTTTTCAGTTTCCTGAAGATTATATATCTAAAGAAGTTTTTGATTCTATCAGTGCTTATATCATTCCTAAGCCGGAAATTCAACGATGTACAATGACTATGTAAGTGAACATTATAGACCAGCTAATGTGGTTATTAATTATTTGATATGATTCATAGAGACTACTTAGTCACTATCAAGCAAATTCTAATAATTAGTTTGTTTTATTTGGTTTTATTTTACTCAAAATAAGCTTGCATAAGTATTTTCATATTTTTCTGCTTAAACTTGCTATGCTGGTGTATACATATTGGTAAATTGAATTACTTAAATCTTAAAAAGATAAATAAAACATTAATAAAGCTGAAGCGAATTTACAGGCTTTGGAAGATGTGAATTTTAATTTAATGCATATTTTGGATTTGTGTCACCAAATTTTTATAGTGTATATTTTAGTTTTATTTAATGACCTAAATCATTTATTTGCATAAAAACATGATATTAGTTTGGTGACATAAGGGAAAATATAGGTTCTAATATGTTTGCTTAGCAAAATACATATTAATATGAACATGGCAATGCTGGCTAGGAAAACCTGTTTTTACTTTATTGTGTACTAGTCTTAACCTGCAGCTTGCCTTGCGTTAGAAATATCTTTATGAGAAACATACTTAATCTTAGAATTTGGCCTATAAAATGATGCAGTAGGTAAGATTTTTAAAGCACAATATTTGCTTGGACAATACCATCTTTGATTGCAGATGAAGTTATCCCATAGGAATGCAATGCCAGGATATTAAGTATCACATGTCTTCAAATCTGTTCAGCAGTTGCGTGATTGACTAACAAACATCCAAATATCCAAGCATCCCACCATCCAAATATCTTCACAAACTTTCTTGTTTGTAATATAAGTTGGATGTCTATTTGTGTATTTAACCACAATAACCCTAAAAATGAATCATCATAATCATTTATCTGCTAAGTACAAAATACATGTCATGCAAATATGGAAATTATAGTAGGAGTAATATATTTTCTCTTCAACCCTTTAATTTGCAACATAGAACAGAAACTATATTCTTATTTTAAAAATCCTGATTTCTTGCTGTTGTGTGTGCATGCATAATGTAATGACAATAAAATTCACAGTCAAAATAATTTTGAATATATAAAAATGAATGTTTGTATGTCCTTTATAGAATCGTAAACTATGCATTTGATCATGTGATGATCTTTAGCAAAGTTGTTGTGCATGAGCCAAAGAAGGTTTCTGAGTTGGTACGACCAATTTTCGACAGATGGCGCCACACAAAGGGGGCGAAGCCGCAGGCATCAGCTAGTTTTGAATATTTTGAACTGTCTCTCTTGGATACCATTGTGATATCGAATTTTTCTTTTCTTTTTTATTTATGCAGTATTTATATTTTATTTTGGAGTATCTTAACAAAAACTTTAAAAACATTGATAAATCGTGTAATACGCACAGTACAATTGCTCGGAGTATGGTATAATATTTGTCAGGTTTTGGTCTTAGTTGGTGGAGTTAGTTTTTTACCCACAACACAACAGAACAGAGTTGTGTGATTGTGCGTTTGTGTGTGCCATGTTCCATACCGAGTATAACATACCTACATAACTCCCTGAAATTATTAACATGTGATGGGATCTTAATAGACAAATAGCGCAGATTAACTTACGATCAAATTTTACACATTCCCTACATGCAAATTTAAAAGTTCTTTCACATATTTCTTTTTAGTCTGCCAGCGCTTTCGGAGACACTATCATTGCCAAGACATATGCCCATCAAGAAATTTTCCAAAAAGTTTTTTACTTAAAGAAGTTACTAGGTAGTTTCATACTACTTACTACTTAGAAAAATTAGTTTTACATATTTACGCGAGCGAACCAATGCCTGTTTATTGTAGATGGTCAAATGACAAACTCCAAGCAATTGATCTGCAAGTACTTTCTTTGTACTTTATCAATCAGTACTGATAAATAATAATTTCTTTTAGAAATGCACTTGGTCACAAAATTGTGGGCTATCCGATAAGAATCGACAGTTCCCGCTATGAACGCAATGCGTACCTCTTCAATTTGTGTTTTGTATGCGACAGTTGGTCGAAAACCGTGCAGTATGAACCAGTTGTCAAGAAACTGGGCGAACACTTGGTTAGTAGCTACAAATTATTCTTCATTAAGTTGTGTTAAATCGTGTCTCGAAGACATTACCGGTTCACGACATTTTGGAACATGAGCTCTACTCTACATTCGCCGTCATTAATGCTAGGTTTACACAGAGCTTAGTGGCTAATGCTTAGTACTTGTCACTTACACTTGTCAGATGCGTGTATTGTTTAATACTAAGCACTTGTACAATATGTTTACACAATTCTGACAAGTTTAAGTGACAAGTATTAAGCATTAGCTACTAAGCTCCGTGTAAACCTAGCATAACAAGTAGCAGTCAAGCAAGGTGTTCAAAAATATCTGAACACGGTCGTACGCGATTGGTAATACGGTTGTGTTCAGATATTTTTGACCACCTTGAATGCTCCTATGTTGATGATGACGACTATACGTATGCTTTCCAAAGCACTGTATCATATTTTCTATCAATCTGTATACAAATGCGTACTCTTATTTTCTGTGCAGACAATAATGGAAGAAGAGACAATGTTTGTGTCGAATGGTTCCACGAAGCTGCCCACGTTACTAGCGCACCTTCTGCACGACCTGAACACGCATCGGAAGGCGACGCTCGTCGGTAAGTTGATTTCGGGTTATAATGGTTTTTTTCAACCGACGAAAAAAAAAAACGGAGGAGGTTCTCAAGTCGACGCGGATATATTTTTTTTATGTATGACCACGCATAACTTTTTACAGGGTTGTCCGATTTTGATAATTCTTTTTTTATTGGAAAGGGTATACCTCGAACTTTGTCTCATATAAATTTGGAAAATCTAACCCTAAGGGTAGGAAAACAGGAGGTGATTTATTGTTCACTAACTGATTGTAATGTAATGTATGACCACGTAATAATAACTTTTTACAGAGTAGTCTGATTTTTGATAATTCTTTTCTGTATTGAAAAGGGTATACCTAAAAATTGGGCCCATATAAATTTGGAAAAATCCAACCCTGAGGGTGAGAAAATAGGGGTGATTATTGTTCACTCACAGACATTAATGCTGAGTTGTGTATTACAAAAACCTCACTATGAATGAGCTTCAGACAGCTTTCAGAAATAAAAACTTTTTAACAAAAAATGAAACCGCCGATTAAAATGAAAAGCAGAAAATAATAAACATTTTTTTAACCTTAAAAACTAAGTTCTTAAGCTAATGTAAGTATACCTAAGTAATTTTGAGTCGGTGCCAAACAATCAATCCTTCGCCGGAAAATGCAGAGCGTTCACGAGCGAGCGTTAAGTGGGTACGATGGCTGAGAGAATTTTGAGAAATAGGTATTTTAATGAATTGTCGCTGTCTCGCCCGAGCCCGTCCGTGTCAGTACAGCGAGAGCGGGACAACTGCACCTCAGACCGTTAATAGGCGCGTAAAATTGATCAAAACAGCATTTCGTACTCCCCTGTTTTCTTCTCGAAAACTGGACCAATAAATTTATTTTTTTCATAAATAATTAGAGGACAGATTTAGCTATGCCCCTATATTTTCCTTTTTTTGTTTATAGGAGGGATTCTTTTCTGATGAGTGTCTGAAAATGATGTTGATATTGGGCAATTTTTTCAGTTTTTGAAAGCTCATATTTCTTATGTTAATTGAAATATGGAAAAAAAACGAAACATAACGGCATAGCTGTGGTAGATACAGATTACACAGTAAAAAAAAATTGGCTCTAAAGCCATTATCCAGGGAGGAAACAGGGGACTACGTTTGTATGGAGAAATGGTGCCCATCATACCCTTTTAATGTCAGCGAGACAGCAACCCGATGGGGCACACACGTGACACGTGATTGTTTGGCACTGGCTCAAAATTACTTAGGTATACTTACAATAGCTTAAGAACTTAGTTATTAAGGTTAAAGTTAAATAAAAAATGTTTATTAATTTTTGTTTTTCACTTTTTTCGGCGGTTTAATTTTTTGTTAAAAAGTTTTTATAACTTTCTAATGGTAGGATCTACTGAATCGAGAACAATGATTTGAACGCAGGGAATTAAGATAAAAAGCAGCAGCAAGTACATCGCAACAAATGCCGATTTTTTGTTGCCATTGCAACACACGTAAATGTTATTAGAGGTACTTGCGAACATGGCAGGGTAATCAAAGCGTACTTTCCATGGACCTAGAATCATGAAATTTGTCATGCAGGAAGGTCTTTCAGCTCAAGTAAACGAAAAAGTCCGAAAATCGTTAATTATACCGTGACAAGCTCGTGCGCGGCGCTCGGCGGAACCCTGTCGCAGGGAGACTCTGCTGTCCTTAACAAGATTGTTTTTAATAAGTGCGGCAAACGCTGACTGCGACAGGGTTCCGCGGAGGGTCGCGCACGAGCTTGTCGGACTATAGTTTCTATCACAAAAAAAATGCGATTAATTTTCACCCGACTGCCGAAGGTTGACTGGACTGTTTTTCGAGCATATGTATTTATGTATGTATGTATCATTCTTTGGCAGCCTAAACGGCTCAATGGATTTTGAAGTGTGAGGTGTCATTAGATTCGTTTCAGTTCCGCGAGTGACTTAGAGTATAGGTATATGTATATATGTATTTTCCCGGAATTCACATGCGAACGGGAATTATACAGGCGGGTTTTTCATCTAGTATTGAAACTAAAGTTATTTACTAACTAACCATTAACATACATGTTTGTACGAAACCCTCGGTGCGCAAGTTCGACTCGCACTTGCCCGGCTTTTTCTTTTCTAACAACCCTTTCACATTAGCCATTGGCAGCGTAAGTAGGTACCTACACGGATGGCGGTGTCGTCCGACATCAAAGGTGTTTCTAAACTGTATCAAGGATGATATAGACTGAATTAGCAATCGCCATAGTGCAGATCGTCCGCGGAAAAATAGTTCGATTATTAAATCTAGATGGCGCTGACATATAGCCCGAGGGTTTGAAAGCAAAACAATAAGACTACAGATGTTTCATATATGTTTCAAAAATATTGCATAATAATAAAAAAAAAAAAATATATCATGGGACAATTCACACCAATTGACCTAGTCCCAAAGTAAGCTTAGCAAAGCTTGTGTTATGGGTACTAAGCAACGGATAAACATACTTATATAGATAAATAAATACTTAAATACATAGAAAACATCCATAACTCAGGAACAAATAATACATTTGCAGTCATATGAAATATCTGTAGTCTTAATGTTTTGCTTTCAAACCCTCGGACTATATGTCAGCGCCATCTAGATTTAATAATCGAACTATTTTTCCGCGGCCGCTCTGTACTATGGCGATTGCTAATCCAGTCTATATCATCGTTGACTGTATGGATTGTAAAACTGGTGTAGGTTAGGGTAAGTGAACTCGTGAATGACGTGAACCCGTTGTTCGCAGAAGGTGACACAGTAATGCACCTGAAGGTGGTGGAGGTGCGCGCGGACCCGGCGCCGGTGCACGACCACGACGTGCCGGTGATGCTCGCGTCGGTGGGGCTGCCGCGGCCGCGGCCGGGGGCCGGGCGCGGGCGCCCGCGCCCGCCGCCGCGCGCGCCGCCCGCGCCCGCGCAGCCGCCCGCCGATGCCGCCGACCACCACGACCCTCACACCGACACCGATCAACCCTTCCATGTCGATTTTAACGCCGACTGGGATCTCACCACCAGACAGGTGCTTACAATTTTATCAAGTGTCCTACTTAACACTTTAGTGCCAGTGTCACGAATAGTACATTACTGCAGAGGCCGGGACTTAAGGGGTTGCCGGCCGAGTATCTAAGTTGACGGCCGAGTGGTACACGAGGCCGGCATGATACGAGGCCGGCAACCCCTGTTCCGGCCAAGGCTTGTATAGTGCTTTTCTCAAACATGCACCATCACCATCATCATCATCATCATCATCATCATTATCGTCGTCGTCATCATGATGGTGATGGTGATGATGATGATGATGATGATAATAGTGGTGATGATAATGATGATGATGATGATGATGGTGATGATGATGTTGGTGATGATGATGGTGATGGTGATGATTGACGATGATGATGGTGATGATGATGATGACGATGATGATGATGATGATGGTGATGATAATGATGATGGTGATGGTGATCATGGTGATGATGATGATGGTGATGATGATGATGATTATGACGATAACGATGATGATGATGATGGTGATGATAATGATGGTGGTGATGGTGATCATGGTGATGATGATGATGATTATGACGATAACGATGATGATGATGATGGTGATGATGATGTTGATGGTGAAATATTTCTCTAGACAGATCACCATTACCATCACCATCACCATCTTACCTTACCTTAAATAAGCGTAGTGGCAGAATGTCATAATGAACCAAAACGCAAATATTGCTTATATAGTTTTTTTTAAATGGCTAAATGCTATGATGCCATAGACCAATAAACATCATGGTGCTGTGTGACATGAAACAATAGACGATCGCATTGCCGGCCTAGGCCTGCAACGGTGTATTTTGAAGCCTGTTTTAAGGAACACAACGTAAACATTACATAGCATGTTTGAGAAAAAAATCTTGCTTGCTTGCCATTGACACGCATGCGTGTCGACAGAATTCGTACTTCTTATAGTTTCGCCATGTCTGTCCGTCCGTCCTTCTGCGTCTTAGGCCTTGGTCGTTCTGACCCGCCACCCGTGGCGGGCAGCGGCCCGTCGCCCGCCGCGTCTACACTCATATGCTGTGTTCGTAGTATTAGTAGTTTAAGAGGGGTAAACACCCCTTATTGTCAAACTACTGGTCACGTAACCAATGAATAAACTAAGTACTGGACAAATCTGTCGGCTAGTTTTTTTTCAGTTTTACCACTCCGGTCCTGTGCAAACTAAGTACCACTTAACTAATCATCGGTTTAACATAGAGGGGGAATTGCAACGTCACATTTCACGATCACGCGTTCCTGTTCGCACACTTTCGTTCAAAGAGTCGCTCATTGTTAAAGCAAAAGAAATCGTAAACTATGTAATTTTTAAATACATCTATTTTTTTGCATAAACAAATGTGTAACATTATAATTAATCTAAAAACGGTATTTATTTACGATACTTTGTTAACAATAACAAAGAAAAATAAAATCACGTAAAACGAATCGAAAAGTGGGGCCAAACCATTTGACAGATTAACTTTTTTTGTAATGGCGATGTACAAGTTCACGTAGAACAAACGATTGTGCCACTGAAAAAAAGTCTGTAATTAAAAAATATTACGAAATTTTGGATTTATTTTTACATACTAAAAGCGTACCTATATTTTTTTATTAAAATCTTGATATTTGATTCCTCGTTTGCAATTTAGCATGACTTCTTTCTTTAAAAAATAAAAAAATACTTGATTTATTTTTCTGAAACCGGCTGAAGGGCTCTCCAACCATGATCACAAAAAAATTAACTGACTAATTAAAAAGTTATGTGACGGATAAAAATGCTAAATGCCACCTGATCTGATGGTCAAATTAAAAAACAGTTTGTCCGTCACTTAGCGCTAATCAAGACTGGTGAAACAAAAATTTTACGTTCCTCTGTCAAATAAGGTTATGATTAAGCTAATCCGAACTTTAAAAAAAGTGGTGAAACAGCCCCTAAGACTAAATAGCAGTCTGACCTACAAAATATACCTACTTGGGAAATCAAAATACAAAATAGTACTTGTTTAATACGGATAGTATAAATATACAAGGATATTTTCGTAACTGCTCCGGACCGCAGTCCTGGGCGTGTCCGACACGCTCTTGGCCGGTTTTTTGTGTAATAATACTGTAGTTTTTTTTATACTTTTTTTTTACTTTAAAAGTTTACGAAATAAACGTTATTTTGTTATTTATTGGATTTTATGATTAAAGGGTTTTAAAAAAATCGCAACGAAGGACCTCGATATAAAGGATCAATGTTTTAGTTCACTTCAAAATTCGGTACCATATTTTTTTTATCTTTTACATTTAATGAAAGTTCTTTACCTATCAATGAATATGTAATAAATATAATCCATACTTCCATAATATTATGAATGCGATAGTATGTCTGTCGGGTTATCTCTCTGTCTGTCTGTTACCTCTTCACGCTTAAACTGCTGAACCAATTTAGATGAAGTTTGGTATGGAGATAGTTTGAGAGCCTGGGAAGGATAAAGAATAGTTTTTATCCTGGAAAATTGTGTAGTTCCCGCGTTATAGCGATAAACTAATTCATTTCCTTGCAGACGGTGTCGCGGGCAACAGTTAGTAATTTATACTTTTATACATTTCAGCTTCTGCCGTATATCACTGGATATAACCACATATCGAAGATCGCTGCTGACACGAATGTCGAGAAAACATTAGTAAAATCGTGCATACAGAATCTGGTTTATTACGGAGTGGTATGGATAGATCATTATCTTCATTGAATATAATACCTTCATAGCAGTCATTAAATAAAAATGCTATATTTATTTTATTTTGGTTTCAGGTCACGTTAATACCAGTGATAAAATTTACGAACATGTACAGAGCCACCCCTAATTTATGCCAACTATTCAGTGATCAAGAATTGCAAAAGTCCTGTCTATCCTTTATCACAAAAGGATCCGATAGTAAAGAAAAGGTATACTGTTTCCATTTTATAGTGCAAATCAAAATTCATTGATTAACCCTGATTTAGTTTTAGAAATTAAAATCAAACTTTCACTTTCCCACGATATTCTATTTTAAACCACGATTAATAAGGAAAAAAACTTAAGCATCCACGATGCTGGTAATAAACTTTAGTTGTTAAAGAAGGAAGCTATTGGTGACGAAGTTTTTGTTTCATCAAATGACAGGTTTACTGGGTGTTAGGCAATGCCTGACCAAAATAAAATGGTGAGGAATAGAGGCGGTCGAAGGGATGGGCGACGTGTGCCACCGATTATGGCCTCGCGGTCTGTGGGGCCCTCAGGCCACGAAATTTTCTCGTTTTTAATGCTCCATTAAAAATCTATTTTTCAACCGACGAAAACAAAAGGAGGAGGTTCTCAAGTCGATGTGTACTAGGGGCGTTCAATAAAAAGTGAGAATGAGTATGTTATAAACAACTTTTACTAAATGTCATTTTATTTTTCGACATAGTCACCTTTTAGCATAATACACTTAGTATATCTTTTTTCTAAACTTAAAATTCCATTTTTAAAAAAGGTCTCATCTTGAGTACTTAAAAAATCTTGTACTGCAGCGACTACCGCGTCGTCGTCTTCAAATTTCTGGCCTCTCAGGTATTGTTTCAATCTCGGAAATAGGTAGAAATCACTGGGAGCGAGATCTGGTGAATACGGAGGATGCTTAAGGATATCGAACCCAGCATCACGAATTGCAGCCATTGCAACGGCGGACTTGTGTGCCGGGGCATTGTCCTGGTGGAACAGCACAACTTTCGAGAGTTTACCTCGCCGTTTTTCGCGGATCTCATTGCGCAATGTTGCTATTTGTTTGGCGTATAATGTGCCCGTAATAGTGGCTCCATGCTCGAGATACTCAATCATTAATACCCCTTTACCATCCCAAAAAACAGAGCCCATGACCTTACCGGCAGATGGGCTCACCTTGAATTTCTTCGGAGTTGGAGATGATGGCCTTTTCCATGCATAGACTGCAGTTTCGTTTCAGGGTCGTAATGATGGAGCCATGTTTCGTCCATTGTTATAAATCGCGCCAAAAAAAGTTCCCGGTCTTGCTGCATCAGGTTCAAAGCTTCTTGACAAATCTCTAGTCTAGTTTGTTTTTGCGTGTCAGTAAGCATTCTTGGTACCCAACGCGCAGCTACCTTTTTCATACCCAAGCGTTCATGTAAAATATTATGCACGCTCCCCGTTGAAATCTTTACATTTTCAGCAATAAAACGAACCGTGACACGACGATCCGCCAAAACTGAGTTTTCGACTTTTTTCACAATTTCTTCAGTTACTGCTGTAGTAGGGCGTCCGGAGCGGGGGTCGTACATTGTCGATGTTCTTCCACGTCTAAATTCGGCGCACCAACGTGCGACTGTCGAATACGGAGGAGCATTAGACCCTTAAGTGTCCCGCAAATCCAAATTGACTTGGTCCGTAGAAAAATTTTTCAAACAAGTATTTGATAACGGCGCGCAGTTCAATTTTCTCCATTTTCGCTAACGTACTCAATAGCATTGCAAAGAAATTACCGTATATTTTTTTAAACAAAAGACAGTTAGTTTTTTTTTCATAGCAATCAGCTAGATAGATTAGCTTTACCGGCCAGTATTTAATTTCGTAATATTAAAAGAGTTTGCATCTCATTCTCACTTTATATTGAACGCCCCTCGTATATATATATTTTTTTTATGTATGATCGATCACGCATAACTTTTTACAGAGTAGTCCGATTTTGATGATTCTTTTTTATTGGAAAGCGTATACCCTGAGGGTGGTCCCATTTAAATTTGGAAATAATATTCCTACTCTAAGGGTAGGAAAACAGGGGATGACTGATTGTTCAGTCACTGATTGTACTATATGACCACGCATAACTTATTACAAAGTAGGCGGATTTTGATGATACTTTTTTTATTGGAAAGCGTATACCCCAAGGGTGGTCACATTTAAATTTGGAAAAAAAAATTACCCCAAGGATGGGAAAAAAGTATAAAATAAAAACTTTTTAACAAAAAAATTAAACCGCCGAAAAAACTGAAAAGCAAAAAATAATACCTTTTTTGTCTGACCTTAATCTAAGTACCAGTTTGAAGTCGGTGCCTCAGCACGAGCCAGGAGGAGTGATTGAAGCCAATCAGGTAGACGATTATAGGTCCACTCCTCCTGGCTAGTGCTCAGGCGGCTTGTGTTAAAAAGTTTTTATTTATGCCTGATACGTCACTAATAAATCTTGCCCTCTTCAAATATTGGTCCTGCGCTGCCACTGGCGGGTAATGAACATCAAAGGACCTCATCTGTACTTCATTTTAGCATTCAACCACTAAAAAGGAATATCCATTTAGCAATGATGAAGTGAGCCGCAACATTGTATGGCAAAAGCATTAAAAATTAAAAAAATTGATTGTCAATATAATTTTTATGGTATCCAATCTTTTCATAAATATTCGTTTTAAAAACAACGTTTGGCAAACTATCCATCAACAAATTGATTGTTTCATAAAATATTCAGTGCCGGCGAAACGACCACTGACACCCCGGGCAAGAATTTTGTGGCGTCCACGTCTTAAGGAAATCAAAATCGAGTGCCAGTTTGGCGGGGGAAGCATCCCACCCCCACCTACAGACGCGCCGACAACCGATTAAAATTCGGGCCCGACATCCGACATAGTGGGAACGAGCTCTTATGGAAAAGCTAGTTATAGGTAACGCCACGAGAGTTGAGGAGAATGATTACACACACAGCTACATAAAGTACTGATTGCAAATAAGATAGTGAATGAATGAAATGACTGAGTGAATGAAAATGTGAGTATATGATCTTATTTTTGGCGACCAGATGGCCTAGTGGTTAGAGAACCTGACTACGAAGCTTGAGGTCCCGGGTTCGATTCCCGTGTCGGGGCAGATATTTGTATGACAAATTCGAATGTTTGTTCTCGGGTCTTGGGTGTTTAATATGTATTTAAGTATGTATCTATCTATATAAGTATGTTTATCCGTTGCTTAGTACCCATAACACAAGCTTTGCTAAGCTTACTTTGGGACTAGGTCAATTGGTGTGAATTGTCGCGTGATATTTATTTATTTATTTATTTATGATGAAATACTTACGCAATACTATGTATATTATAATTTTTCTTTTTTCATATAACCTATTTTCGAAATAAAACAATTTGAAACTGATAAGAAATATTCGCAAGAAAAAATCGGTATTTTATAAATATTTCATTTTCTATTTTGTTTGAACTAGATGTATTTTCTTAAATTATTCTTAAAGTTGAAGAAATTTTTAGTCAATCTTGTAATTCTATGTTGAGTCTGTCGAACTTGCTATCGGTACGAATAAATGTCAAAATCCCGCTGTCATTACATGACGTGTTGTTGTGTGCGTGACCTGAACTCTGATGGCGTTACCTATACGCGGTATTGCAGTTTCACCGACGATATACGAGGTTGAGTCGGTGACCCGTCGAAATGGTAAGGTGAACTGTTGTGTTGCAATGTATGTGTGTATGTGTGTGCCAGCCCACGATGTCGGACGTGCTGGCGGTGCTGTGCGCGCTGCAGCAGGGCACGACGCTGCGCGCGGTGTGCGAGCGGTACGCGGCCGCCGCGCGCCCCGGCTTCGACGTGCGCCAGCTGGTCGTGTTCGCGCAGCTGCACGGGTTCATCAAGTGCCTTAAACGGTATATAGCTATAACGACTACATACAATTATCAACATCAGGGCCCAATAGACCTTTCATTTTTTTAACACCTGAAAATTACTGCAGGAATCGAAAGAGTTTCGCCTCCTAAACACTGAAAAATATTTATTATAATTTATTTCTCCATATTTACAAAAATACAACAAATTTAAAAACATATATGTACTTACAAATACGTCCACAGAATAGATATGTTTCCTTTACCCTTTACTTTACACTAGAAAAAAGAGCTGTCATAATTTTAAATTTGATAACAACCTTAACGTCAAATTTACGTCATCACTTTTTTTAATAGACTAGACAAAAGTAATGGATCTATTCAATCGTTACGCTCTTTTAGAATAGGCACATCTTTAAAAAATTGTAACAAATTAATCAATAATCCTAGTGAAAATTTAAAACTATCAGCGTCTTTCTCTTTCCAAACAGAATACAGAAAACGAATCAAATTATAGTCTTAGAAATATGAAATGTTGTCAATTGCATAACTAATATTACAAGCGGAACTCTCGCTCCAGTTATATTAACTAGAAAGGGAGTTCCGCTTGTAATATAAGTTGTACTTTGTTATGCAATTGGGCCCAGGCCTCGAACTTGAGGTGCGGATGACGTAAAAATGACGTCATTTTGTACACAGGATGATGAGGTACCTAAATAAATAAATAATAAAATGTGCATCTATGTTTCAGTTTGTATTTAGTATGAAATATATAAATATTAGGGGACAATTTTACACAAATCGACCTAGTCCCAAACTAAGCAAAGCTTGTACTATGGGTACTAGACGACGATAAACATACTTATATAGATAAATAAATACTTAAATACATAGAAAACATCCATAACTCAGGAACAAAATAAATATTCGTGCTCATCACACAAATAAATGCCCTTACCGGGATTCGAACCCATGACCTCTTGCTTCGTAGGCAGGGTCACTACCAACTAGGCTAAAGCGGTCGTTATATGGATTTCTGGGGATGACCGTAAAAGTAAAAAATTTAAGTTGGAAAAATAAAAAAATACAAAAAGATACTTCAAACCAAACTTGTTAAAAGTATGGCCTTGTAGCGACATTTCTTGTCCGGGTGAGCGGTTAGTTCCGAAGGAGTGTTGATGTTTCTCGATGAGAACTGAACATAGATGGCGCTGTATCTCTGCAAAAGTGATGATGGCAGGCTGGAATGTATGATGCATAGGAAAAATTTGCGTGTAAACTCCTGACCAGTGGTGGTGTAGGGGTAAGCACGCGGCACGGAATGCCGAGGACCTGGGTTCGATTCCCAGCATTGGTCTTTTTTCTGTGCATCTATGTTTCAGTTTGTATTTAGCATGAAATAAATAAAAAATATCACGTGACAATAAAATTCACACCAATTAATCTAGTCCCAAACTACTATTACACAACTGATAAACATACTTATATTATAGATAAATACATATTGAACATCCAAGACTCGAGCACAAACATTCGTATTTTTTTCACACAAATATTGGCAGTGTATTCAAATGGGTAACACAGAGATACTTTCATTCACTCATTCAATCCATTCGTGCCAGCTCTTGTGAATCGACCTGTACGGTATGTATTTAATTTGAAGTTATGTCAACTCGCTTTTATAGTATTAAGTACAGACAAATTTCAACGTCAAATCGACACCTAACAAGTTTTGTTGGCGCCATTTTCAATATTTGAGTTAATTATTCATACTTTATATTCACAATAGTTGTAACTTGAAATAAAATGAGTGAAGATGTGCGTAAACGCAGTCCTAGTTGGCTGCCGTCTAAAAAAGACCTTTTATTAAAATTAGTGGAGAAGCATTTCAAAACAAGACAAGAAAACCGGCGTAGCTACAAAATCAAAATTAACCCAGTGGAAATTTATTTCCAATCAATATATTTGCCAAACAAGCCACAATGCTTGAAATAAGAGTTAAATCGCGCGAAACGGCGGTATAATACTACTCCCGAATAGACAACGTAATTCTTGAATTATTATTTGGTAAAATGCAAAATTGATTTATTCCAAGAATAAATTATACTCTCTTTTGGTTGAATCGACCCTAAACTATAGTTGTCCTAACAGGTTTCCAGTGTACATCCGGACGCCGACGCGGGCGAACGGCTTCAACCGTCGCGTCGAGGCGGCGCCGGGGCTGCGGCGGCTGTTCACGGGCCGGCTCTGCGCGGACGAGATCTGCTGCCTGGCGCGCCTCGACCTGCCCACGCTCGACCAGATCATAGAAGACGACCCCAACGTCGCCGTCATCTGGAGATAACACCACCCCGCACTTAACAGTAAAGTCGTTCCTTCTAGAAAGTTCGGACCACGCTCGCCGCGTCGTGGGCTCCTCAGATCGAACACTGTCAACTGTACTTAATGAACTGAAACAATTACTTTGCTCACCCGCGACCTTATGATAGTTACGTTTATGCGAGAAATGCGTGTTCATGCAGTTCCTCCACCTCCACACTGTGCGAACACACACAAATCACACAAACCCAACTATCACCACCACCAAACTACACTGACGCGTTTCGAATTGTTACAGTTCATTGATATGAACCTCTGGAAAGTAACGCCTGATTCAATAAACTATACTTAAGTTTACAAAACTGCAACGAAAACAGTAATTTTAAGGGTTAAAAACCCATTCTTTAGTTTGCATTACGCTACAAATAAACTGCATGCCCTCTTAATAAATTCAACGTAATGAAAAAAGGTAGAATCTTTAGCTATCTTAGACCACGTCAGCAATTACCGCCAGGGGCTGTTGCATAACAAAGTACAACTAATATTACAAGCGGAACTCTCGCTTCACTTATATTATCTAGAAAGGGAGTACCGCTTGTAATATCAGTTGTACTTTGTTATGCAACAGGCCCCAGGTATGATTGTTGACAAACGCCAATGCAATATATATAGAACCAATGTTGCGCTTAATTAATAGTGGTCGTACTACGCTCAAGCAATTTGAATGATCTTGATGTGAACTGGAATTTACGATACTGTGTACAAGCTTGTTTTTTTTGTCTAAACTAGAATCCTTGTCATGTATTCTGTTGAAGAGCTTCCGAAGAGTTAATATTCCGTTTAGGTCGTGGATCATAGACAAAGGTCCAAAAGGTATCAAAATTAGCCCGCGAAGTGATTTTCAGCACAGTGAACGCAGTTGAAACCTTTACCTTTAGCAAATTCTCGAAAAAGATTTTCTAAGTGGCTAGTTTGAAATAGACGTGGCGTACATTTTCAAGTTTATGCCTTATTTTATTATAGTTTTAATAATTATAAAAAGGTCCAATCAAAAGCGAAGCTTGGAAAAACCATTTTGTAAATTGCCAGAATGACAGGCTTTAACAAAATACGGTTATAAGGGTTCGTGAGGGAGAGGCTTGTAGATCTTGAGGTTAACAATAGATCGTACACCTGCATGTGGAAAAAACGCGATGTCTTGCAATATTATAGTGTTATATTAAGAACAGAGGCTCCTTTTACTTTTATGATTTGAATGAATGTTTTCGGTATTTTTGCACCTATTGGTTCGATCACGTGGAGGCCTTTGTGTTCTACAGCAAAACTATATTATTTTAAGTATCCTGATATTTAATTTTATTTTTATTTGGTTGATCTTCTAAATACTTTACAAGATAGTCGTGTAGTTATTTGCTATTATGCTCTATAAGATTAATCTGTCTATTGCGAAGTAAAAAATAGCGAATATTTTTTAAAATGTTATAAGTTTTTTAAATGTTATTTTGTGTCTCATTTATTTTGAACCGGCACGCTTATTGACTAACGCGCGGGCGCTTCCTAACGCATTCGCTATTTCTTTCTGTCAAAAAGTATAAGATGGCGACAGAAAGGGATGTCGAATGCTGTAGCAAACGCCCACGCGTTAGGCAATACGGCATCGGGTGTTAGTTATTAAATAATGTCACCCAGTGGCAAAAGCCCATTGAACCTTCAAGCAAGGGTGTCTGAAATGCCGTATAGATTAAAACCATCTGTATGTCTGTATTACACCATGCTCCATGTTTTATTTATAAGGCTATTAGTTGACCCAGCAAACGTTGTTTTGCCATATAAATTATAGCCTACGACCTATTCTCAGACCTACCGAGTGTAGAGAAAAAAGTTTCATAAAAATCGGCCAAGCCGTTTCGGAGGAGTTCGGTAACAAACACCGTGAAACGAGATTTTTATATATTAGATAAGGCTGTCTTGCGGCATAAAAATAAATCTAGCTTTAAGCGCGGCTTAAAAGTGTTTAAAAGGGTTTATAATTATAATGACTCCCATAAAATTTTCCTTCATCATATTATCGGAAGTCACATTAAACAACGTAAATTGGAGTTACAATTTTCTTAAGTCATAATTATTGTAAGGACTAAATAAGTAAAGTCATATCATTTGGTGTCATGGATGCATCACTCTTCATAATGTTAAAGATAATAAAGTCACTCATAATAGTCATAATAATAATTATTGCAAGGTCTTTTTTCGCAAGTCATAATTATTTTTAGGCATAATATTACTTTGTAATAAATAACATTCAATGTCATGGTTGTACGACATTTCATAATATTAAAGGTAATAATCCTTTTCTGTACTGTCATAAAAAAAAACCTAACTCGAAGGTTAAGGCGGGCTACGCTACGCTTCGCTCCCGCCTTTAGCCTTCTGAACCTAACCTGTCCGAGTGGCTTCTGCCCTGAAAAGTCTTGCTCGCTCGCTTCGCTCGCTCGCTGTCAGCGATATGTCTTACAATGTTTCTGAATAATTATCGATATTCCTTTGGATGTTATAGATTTCGATGTACCTATACCTATATGCTTAGTGCATTTTAGGTAATGAAAAATTATGACTAAACAATTATTACTTTAAGATATATGCCTTACAATGTTTCTGAATAATCAACGATATTCCGTTAAATGTTATTGATATCAATATTATAACTTTTTAAAGTTATGATCAATAGGATTATGGATCATTGCAGTTAGAACTATTAAGCGATATGCTTTAAAAAAAATTATGACCATCGATATTTATGAGCAAGAATATTATGGATATCAATTTCTGACTTTCAAAATTCGGATAAAAAAGATTATGGGAGAAAAGGTGATCCCGTTTAAAAATGTATGGATTGATCAAGCCAGATTTAATGTTTTGGTGCAAGTGGCGCTAAGACATTTGCGGTTAAAAGGTTAAAACTGCCTTACAACTTTTATGAATTAAGAATATATGGTCGCAATTTCCTTATTTCATCAAATAGCTCTTCTATTTGCCATCGATGATTTTTATGTTTAGACTGTCATCGGGTTATAGCGTTGGTCTTCACCGAATGTAATGGGCAAAGGCTAGAGAAATGATGTCAATCAAAACACGACGGTGTTTGATAGGTTTTATAAAAAAGGAAGTATTATGACTTTCAATTTACGTTTGATTGTTTTGTTCCTCTCCAGTATTTACTTATATCTACTTATAACGTTAAGTTACAATACGCACCAAATAAGTCTACCTACTTTTGTGAAGTTGCCTACTGTTAGAACCGCACCAAACGTTTTTAGATGTCAATGGCAGGTAGCCTGTGCAGAACCCGCTTAAGGTCAATTTCAAAGACGAAAAATTCTTTGGTGCGCGTTGTAAGAGTATAATGATTTTACTAGCAAATTGGCCAATTTCTGATATAGAATTGACTTGAAGTTCGTTATATGTATATCTACAATTTTGATATATTTAAAACGTAACGTGACGCTAGTAATAATTAAAAAAGTTTCACCATAAAAATTTTGACATGTTAGATGATTTTCCCGAAATCGTTTTTTCATTGAAGCAAATTTTCTTTTCGCATTATTTTCTGGTACCAAATTTTTAGCTCGAGTTTATTCCCAAAGCAAAATTTTCACAATCGCATTTATTTCTATTCACATTATTCCTTGACAGCGAATTTTCTGTCGACTACTCATTTAATTATACTCAGCGGCACAAAATTTGGCCCACTACAAAATTACCTATTACTCCATAGATTTGAGGACAACATTTTTTGCCGCTCAGTATATTAGCTCGCTTTGATGAAATTTAGCTACCGTGATAAAAGGAGACAGTATAATATACGAAAAGGAAAAAGTATTAGGAATAACTATGGGTAAAAAATCGTCAAGAAACAAAATAAGCTATTGATAATATACTGCTGAGGAAAAATGAGACAGAATATAACGCGATAAGGAATAAAAACGACTGTGAAAGTATGTTGCTATAGAAAAATAAAACGGGAAAATATGCGACTAGGAAAACATGCGAAAAGAAAATTTGCTTCAATGATAAAACGATTTCGGGAAAATCAACTAACAAATCCCGCTTTTGTATATTATTCAAATAACTTCTTTGTATAATATTCAAAAGTTCAGCTGGTAGCGGGAAAAGCGTCGTAATTATATAATTTCCACGTAACTGTGTCTATGCTGTGGTAAGTAGTCCAGGGAAAATGTCTATGGCTTCTATTGAAGTGCGGAACAATTTAAAGTGAAACATTGATAAACTAATCAATAATTACACTATCAATCAATCAATATCAATATCAAGAAATATAATAAGCCCATTATTATAAGCCCAAAACAATATAATAAAAATAAAGCATAATATGCAATTTAAAAACAATTTCAAGCAGATGTATGGCAATACAAGGCGTTACAGAAGCTATGCCGCCTACTACGAGCATATACCCGCCTATGTCGTATGATGGAAATAAGGATAGGTACTTCATTATTTATTTACTATTTATTTGAGTTGTTAAGAGTAATAAATAAACTAAAAGTCTTATTTATAGAAAGATGCAAACTTGTTTAAAGAAAAAATATTTGTAAGTAATGTTTGGCAAACACAAATGTCAAAGTGACATAAATACTAGTGAATTTTAAGTTAACAGTAGCCTAACAAGAATGTATGAATAAATTATATATGTATAAAAACTAGCTGTTACCCGCGACTCCGTCAGCGAAAAGTAAGGGTATAATAAAACCGGTCAAGTGCGAGTCGGACTCGTACAAGAAGGGTTCCTTACTCTCGCGTTGCCTAGCAACAGCTGTCGCCTAGGCCGCCTAGCAACGCCTAACAACATCGCCTAGCAACCAAAACACGGTGAAAAAACAAGTTTCTTGTGTGCCGACCCCCTTTAATTTTTAACTTTATTTTATTTTGTGTCTATTTGTTGTTATAGCGGCCACAGTATTACAAAATACATAAGCGGTGAAAATTTAAAGTGTCTAGACACGGTTCGCTAGCCTATTACGGTTTAAGAGATGGAATCCTGTGACAGACGGACGGACGGACAGAGAGACAGTGGAGTGTTAGAAATAGGGTTACGTAGGCACCCTTTGGGTACGAAACCATAAAAAAATAGCCAAATATAGACAAAAAAAATCGGTCAAGCTGTTTCGGAGGAGTTAGATAACAAACATTGTGACACAAAAGTTTTATATAATGTATTAGATTTATAATGGTCGTACACTGTTTACACACCGCACTCAGTCGGCATTAGGTATTATATTTATATCAGAGTAGAGCTGACCACGTTCAAATATAATATAAACTTCTTTTAGTAGAAGCATGTTTTGTTTGCGCCGAGTAATCTCTTTGAGCTTGTCAAGAAGATAATTACTGTACGATTTACTTAAAAACGATCTAGTCGTGAATTGTTATGTTAGGCATTTTTAGAAACAAACATACAGGTGAAGCTAATATAAAGCGTGTAAAAAGAAGGGCAAAATGAACTTTGCTCCCTTGTTTGAAATTGAAAAAAAAATTTTAGCATTGTGTCCTTGGTTCCACTAAAACAGACATAATATTTATTTACCATTAATTTATTGACTGTGTCATTTACATAGTGAATTGACATGCCGGTGTGAAGAAATGTTTTTAAACGATCGAAGGAATGCTTAGTAATAATATAAATGCTTATAAGATGTAATAAATGTGCACTTAAATCTTTTCTTTCCCAATATAATTAAAATATACTCGCTGCTCTTTAGGCATTAGTTGTAAAATACTTAGTTATTATTTCGCATCGGTCTGGATCACAAGAGGTCCTTTCTTGGCACTTTATAAATAAATAATATAATTTATCATTATGTACACGAGTAAAAAAGTGATAAGATGATTTGAATTAGTGAGGGTTTATAGTGAAACCTAGATATAGCATGTCATGGTAATGCAGATAGGTTTGTACCTACCCTTTACAAATAAAAAAATTATAACCTATATTCTGTATACTTCCTACGAAACTATAAGTGTAAACAAAATATAACTTCTCGATTGACTTGTTTGTGCTATATATTATGATTAAATATGCCCGAGTAATTGTTATAATTTTAAAACAATCTACTTGAACCAATAGCTGGTTGAGGAGATTTAAGGATAGCAGTATTATTATTTTAAGGGCTGGATTTTTGATTTGATTATACATAGCCGACAAAGAGCTAAAGGTATAAAGTCGTTAACACATATTGTTGACTGCTAAGTTAATCGAATAAGATAAATGCATTCGTGATGTGATGTGTATGAATGATCGTTACTGCCATATTGTGTTGTATAAAGTGTTTTAATTAGTTTGGATAAATGTTGCTGTATTTATGGTATTTCCATGCCAAATGCACATTGTATCGGTGGTGTATTGTACTGTGAATTCCCAAACAAATTGTTATAAATTTTGTCAAACACTGTCAGTCGTACTCAGAATAAGCAATAATTAAAAATCTAAAATAAATTAATTGCTGTATTGTCTCTGACTACGACATTTAGTGATAGTTTTGATAGCAGGTGCTAGCGAGGAAGATAAATCGATGGCCTATACTTGCGCTATTGCTGAGTCGTTTTCAAAAAAATTGTACACAGTTAAGGGATTAATGAAAAACAAAATTTAATTAATTATTTTTGTGTAGCGGAGTTACCCATATACTTTGTATGACTCATCCTTGGTATGACTAACTTTCGTTACACAAAAATAGCGATCGTGATTTTTGTTTTGATTAAGCCGTTAACTATGTACAAATTTTTTGAAAATGATCCTGCTACCAAGTATTGAGATACAACTGTGCCCGTAATCGCTCCTTTATCTGCTGGCGGTTATATATAAATATAATCCTTTTCATATATGTAGCTTGGGTACGGTGACATTTAGTTTTTCCATTCCACGCCTTGAATGTTTCAGGCCAATACTTTATAAAAAAATATATATCTACACAGCTTAAAATATTTCGTAATAATAAACACATATCACTTCAAAATATATTATTATGTTATAAAACTAAAAAAATATTTTTTAATTTCGTCAACTTTCATCGTGTAAAACGGAACGGAATTGTAATTGAGTTCCGTTTTACATGATGAAAGTTGACGAGATTGAAATTTATCTTTTTAGTTTTATAACATAATAATATATTTTGAAGTGAAATGTGTTTATTATATTACGAAATATTTTAAGCTGTGGAGATATATATTTTTTTATTCTTTCGGGATTCAAGTATATTTTTTTATAAAGTATTGGTCTGAATCATTACTGAATGGAAAAAAAAACAAATGTCACCGTACTCAAGCTATATGAAAAGGATTATACACCGTGAAATTTTAGTGGTTGTTTTCCCGAAACGAGGTGATTTAGTATCGATTGTACAATCGATTTATAATTACTATTTTGACTAGAGTCAAAAATCCAATTGTGAAAAACGAAAGTCGAAAATGACCGCAAACCAATAGTAACGCTTCGTTGGTACAAGTAGCGTACGATCGTACGATAGGTTAGGTACCAACGAAGCGTTACTATTGGTTTGCGGTAATTTTCGACTTTCGTTTTTCACAATTGGATTTTTGACTCTAGTCAAAATAGTAATTATAAATCGATTGTACAATCGAAACTAAATCATCTCGTTTCGGGAAAACAACCACTAAAATTTCACGGTGTATAGGTAGAGCTTGTCTAATTTAAAATGACGCGCCCCACCGCCGCATTTACGCACAGGATTTTGAACCTATTGAAGCTGTATTTAGGGCCATTCTACTTTCAAGTCCTGTGCGTAAATGCGGTGGTGGGGCGCGTCATTTTAAATTAGACAGGCTCTAGTTCTTGAGTGTATGTCGTACTCAGAGTGTAAGTACTAGTTAGGGAACTGGCTGCCAAAATTTCCAAATAATTTGTTCACGTGGTAGATATAATTAATAGTTGCGCCACGCCATGACAGCCTGCGTTACCAATTGACAGCCTATACTTGAGCTTTTACTGCAAACTGATTTTGTCCTAGTATTATCTATCACTTTGAACCACAGGAGGATATAGATATTACTAGCTGTTCCCCGCGACTCTGTGCGCGAAGAATAGGGATATAAAAAATAGCTTACGACCTATTCTCAGACCTACCGAATGTGGAGAAAAAAGTTTAATAAAAATCGGTCAAGCCGTTTCGGAGGAGTTCGATAACAAAAACAGTGACACGAGTTTTTTATATATTAGATTAGATGAAACATGAATAAATTAATATTATTATCGTATACCCCAATGGCAGCCAGCTTCCTTACTATACTTAGATATTTACAATTATTAGGTATAGTTAGTTATTCACTTTTCAACACAATTTGTATTGGATAATCTTATGTTTTCACAATTTATGGAAATTGAAATGTAACTTACACGGTTTATATCCCGTAACGAGCGTATTTTATTTCAGCTTGGTTGCCGTTAAGTCAATGAAATTAATTTACGTATTTTACCGCTCTGTCAGTTCAGGAGCTCGAATAGATATAATTATTTGCATCTTGTTCTCGCCTGTGATGCGTCACGTAGGTGCATAAAAGCCTTTCGTGCGATTAAACATAGTGATAGCTCTGTTGATAACAATTGATTACACAATTTTATGTGAATTTCAAAGCGCATAAGAGGAAATTACTGCTGTCTCAGCGAGCTCTTGAACCGATTGTGACTGGTATCGAAAAATAAAATACAAACTACTGATAAATTCATAAAGATACGAAAGAATGAAATAAAAATTTATTAGTGACCTTAGTTTTGTTCATTCCATTCGTGCTTTTTCATGAAATTATCTGTCCTTTATTACTTTGACTGTACATCATTTTTCGCTTTAACTATTTGTCTCAAGACTTAAATAAACTTTATATTCAAAACTTTTTTTTTACCTTATATTTTTTACCTTGTATGTATATACGTAATCAAAAAATCAATATGTCGGTGGAGAGTTAAGCGTATGCCTCGAGATTTTGTGGATGAACGAATGCGCGCCTGATCCGCGCGCCGGTATCACTGTACTCCGTTCGAGGTGTAACTACCTAATAAATAGTGATCGTAGATTTTCCAGCATTTTTGGTGCAGTGCTAGGGTTGACAGTAGTGACAAACATTAAATTGCTTGAACCAAGTATTAAATAAAATCAAAGCAACTTTAGAACTAGGTAGGTAAGTAATAATGTAAAGATGGTTGGTAATTGGGTCATTATTTTATTTTTCGGCTAGTATTTTTTGAAATATGCGCTTCAATTATTTTTTTACAAAAACGGTAAACTGCTCGGTTTTATTAATAAACATTTAAATAGGTACATAATTCGGCTTACATTTAAAATTATCACTACGTATAAAAAGTAATCATTATTATCTATAAAGTAGGTAACGCAGTGGACATGCATGTCCCCGCCATTTGTATGGAAATTGGCGAAATTGGTGTATTCTCCGCTGAGTTACCAATTGTTTTCACAGAATTTCTTTAAATTTAAAGTTTTTTTGCTTTAAAAGGTTAAATTTAGTTATTTTAGATTTTATATAAGTTATTTACACTTGAAAAAATCACCAGGTATGCCTTATATTTCACAAAAGATTAATGGCTGAAAAATAAAATAATGGCCCAATTAAATAACAATTTAAAATATTATTATTATTACATTTTTATTTTTACAGTGCCCAATATATGTTCATGTTTTTTTTTTAATTTTCGAGAAAGGTGTTTAAGGATTATGCTCGAACAAGTAAACTTTATGAAATTTGATGATTGTTGGGACGAAGTCGTAGGTGTGTTTCGAAAATATGAACAAAAGATGTCCAAGTTATTTAGTAACTAGTAACACATTGTCAGACTGTTAATTTTAACATGTTGCGTTTTACAATCTCTCGGTAAGGTGCTATTCAATTCCAAGCATCCTATATAATTTATATTATAATTTATTTATATTTATATTATACATATATATTAATATTTATATTATTTTTTAATAAATAACTGATTAAGTAAAAAGTGTAGTGTTTCATTATCCAGACAACATAATATTACTTAGATTATTTGAAATGTCAATCATAACACCTCGACAACCCTAGGTCACTGTCGTATATGTCATTGAGCGTCATTGCACCGGTTTTGCTGAAAAATCTACGATCACTGGTAATAAAAAAATAACAGGCGACATCGGCGCAATCACCACTTCACCAGCGCGCTAACGCTTTATCTTACAGTGGTTTGATCTTAACTGATAATGACATCTGCGAGCTTTGCACCTTTGGTATGAGGCATGTCTTATACCTAAAACTTTGCAAAGATTAAGAACTTAATCTTACTTTTTTATGTTGCGGACCTGACCTCCTCGCGTCAACTTTAAATCACATCGATTAAGTATGTATTATTTGTAGGTTAAAAGAAAGATGTAAATATTTAATATTTAATTCTAAACCAATTAATTTGATTAAAAGTTAATTTTCACAGAGAAAACAATTTTGGAGTGACTTCTGGGTCCGGGTCCGGATAGTACTGCAGTAAATCTGCAACTGGTGCTTCTTGGTCCTCGTAGAAATCACAAGCAAGCAAGTATTCTCTCTTTGAGTAATCGTCGCCTTTGCAAAACATTTCACCTGTAAGTAAAATGAGTGTTTAGTACAGCGTGTGAAGATTGTAACATCAGCCGAAAAATACATTCAACTCCCTAAAGTACCTACTTATACTGGGTGGAACCAAACGATGATCCTTTACTTAAACAGGTGATAGTGTTGCTTAAACTGAACAACTTTCTCCAAGGAACATAGGTCGAAAAACGAAAAAAATTTCATACTCCCATACAAAATATATTGGTTAGCTGTCCGACTTACTATGGAGAGGTGAATAAAAATTTGGAGAAAGTTGTTCAGTTTTAGCAACACTGTCACCTGTTTTCGGGAAGGACCCCCGTCCTCATCCACTCTGTATAATATAAAAATGTATTGAGTAATTTTAATTATGTTGCGTCGTACTTAAATTTAAAAAGCAGCTGAAAAAGGCATTAGGTACCTACTTAAGTATTTCAAAGAATTAGGTATTATGTATGAATCTGCGACTTGGATTTTTTAATTTATCAACTTGTATGATTGTGATGCCTTGCTAAATTTTTGTAATTTTATGCCAACTAGAGGTACCTCAAAAGTTTTGATTTAATACATGCGGTTCTTTAATAATAAGTTTTTGTCAAAAATTTCATTTTGAATACAAGCTTTTTCGCTGACTGTACTTTTTGTTGACTGTACTTGCATTGTCATCCAACCTACATAAGTATACCAAATTTCAAGTAAATCCAACAACTGAAAGTGGGTCAAATTCGACTTCTAAGATTTGACCCAAGAATAATAATAAATAATAAAACAAACGGGTTGAGTTAAATAAAAGCTTGTAAAACATACATACACGTACCTACAGCATTTATTGAAATTTGCCCTTCCTTAGCTCTTATTATTTGATATTAATTTCAACGCGATAACCATCACTACTAATTAATAAAATAGTGGCAACAGACAGCTGCACGCATGCACAGACGGACAACGACGTGATACTATAATTAGGGTTTTAAAAACTTTCCATGTGAGGCAGATACGGAACCCTAAAAAAATATAATTTAAAGTAAAAATCTGTAGGTACCTACAAGAAGAAACTGTCAGGTCGCCAACCGTTTATTTTTGGTTGCGGGGTTTGACCGGTGTCCTTTGTCAGTAAAAACATCCAACTTCACTTGTTTGCATATTTAGATAGGTACATTATCAATAAGTAATATAAATACTTGAATAATTCTAAACACGGGTACATAAACTGCTTCATACCGCTTCCTTTGCCGGAGTCAGGTAAAAATGATAATTATGTACCTAGGTATGTATACATGTTCCCGAGGTAAAGGTAAACAGGCTTAGTAAGTGATATGACCGCTATTTAGTAGCCACCAAAGTCAACTTCAATTTGAAGCCACAACGGATATTCTATTGTCACCTTGGCTCGACAACATTCCTTGCAAAGCCCACAAATATAATCACGATTGGGTTTGACATCTAAACAAACAGTATTATAATAAGCATATTCTGATAATATGCGTTTTACGAGTTAGAAATGAAAAGGACTACATGACTCCAAGCAGGAACATGCCTATTGCCTAATGCTTTTTAAGAATAATATAAATTATGGAGATGGCTAGACTAGAGTGTCGTTACCTTCAATATCCATAATGTGAACTGGGCTCTTCGACTCCAGAGCTCCTACACAGTAATGTTCTTCGGTCAAGTCCGGATGCCAGTACATGATTGCGTCGCGGCACGAAGAACCAGCGATCGGTAGCAATATCCTATCCTAGAAGCGACAATACTAGCTTGATAATAGACTTCAACAAAACTCGAAAATTACTGATCCAATTTAACGGAAGTTTCACATTTATTTAGATTTTGGGAAATCGAGCTACGGACTAATAGAACATGGGAATAAGTTAAAGTTTAAATTGGAGAGGTGCATAGTGCTGGGATAGAAAAATTGGAAAATATTTATAAAAATGTACGCAGAAGTCAATTTACAGCGGATAGTTTTAAGAGCGGAAGGTTTATGAGGAAAAATCCACCTACAGGAAAGAAACTGAGCAAGGCTCCTAGGAAAATTAAGTAATACTAATGATGATATTTTCCTTGTGGTACGCCCCGTAACAAGGTGGCGAAGGACGGTGGAGTTAAGTACCTAACTTCGCCACCAACCTCGCTGACTTGTCACGGGTTTAAGATCATGAATGAGCGTCACCGCTTAACTATTTTGAATACCTACTTGAGGATGAAGGTACGGATGTACAAGTACGAGGGGCGTTCAATATAATTAAAATACTGGATAAATTAAATACTGGCCGGTAAAGCTAATCTATCTAGCTGAATGCTATGAAAAAAATAAGTAACTGTCCTTAGTTTAAAAAAAAATACGGTAATTTCTTTGCAATGCTATTGAGTACGTTAGCGAAAATGGAGAAAATTTAACTGCGCGCCGTTATCAAATACTTGTGTTTGAAAATTTTTTCTACGGACCAAGTCAATTTAGATTTGCGGGACACTTTAGGGTCTAATGCTCCTCCGTATTCGACAGTCGCACGTTGGTGCGCCGAATTTAGACATGGAAGAACATCAACCATGGACGACCCCCGCTCCGGACGTAACTACAGCAATAACTGAAGAAATTGTAAAAAAAGTTAAAACTCAGTTTTGGCGGATCGTCGTGTCACGGTTCGTTTTATTGCTGAAAATGTAAAGATTTCAACGGGGAGCGTGCATAATATTTTACATGAACGCTTGGGTATGAAAAAGGTATCTGCGCGTTGGGTACCAAGAATGCTTACTGACACGCAAAAACAAACTAAGCTTTCAGCTTTGGACCTGATACAGCAAGACCGGGAACTTTTTTTGGCGTGATTTATAACAATGGACGAAACATGGCTCCATCATTACGACCCTGAAACGAAACTGCAGTCTATGACATGGAAAAGGCCATCATCTCCAACTCCGAAGAAATTCAAGGTGGGCCCATCTGCCGGTAAGGTCATGGGCTCTGTTTTTTGGGATGGTAAAGGGGTATTAATGATTGAGTATCTCAAACATGGAGCCACTATTACGGGCACTTTATACGCCAAACAAATAGCAACATTGCGCAATGAGATCCGCGAAAAACGGCGAGGTACTCTCGAAAGTTGTGCTGTTCCACCAGGACAATGCCCCGGCACACAAGTCCATCGTTGCAATGGCTGCAATTCGTGATGTTGGGTTCAATATCCTTAAGCATCCTCTGTATTCATCAGATCTCGCTCCCAATGATTTCTACCTATTTCCGAGATTGAAACAATACCCGAGAGGCCAGAAATTTGAAGACGACGACGCGGTAGTCGCTGCAGTACAAGATTTTTTAAGTACTCAAGATGAGACCTTTTTTAAAAATGAAATTTTAAGTTTAGAAAAAAGATTTAATAAGTGTATTATGCTAAAAGGTGACTATGTCGAAAAATAAAATTACATTTAGTAAAAGTTGTTTATAACATACTCATTCTCACTTTTTATTGAACGCCCCTAGTAGCGCGATTTAATATAGGTATTATCTATCACCAGAGCTTGGATTTAATCATCGCAAAACAATTAAGTACAACACGAAAATCGATCCATTTTTTGACAGTTTTTAACTTTACCAGGCTTATAATATTTAGAAATGATAGTTTTAGGTAGGTACTTATTAATTTTAGTTGTTGTCATAAAATGTCGCAGGACCGTCACTGAGACAAAGCTACGGTAGAAATGCAATCAAAATAAGTCTAATACTAAATGCGAAAATATCCTCTTTCGATAATAACATACATACACTTATGTACGACTCTATTGCATCTAGTTCTAGTTACGTACTTATTTGTTTTGCGATGATGTGACCGAGCTCTAATTATGAAATTTTCAATTTATCACACACACAATACCGCTTAGCTCTGGTGGATACGTAGTCAAGAAATCACGATATTTTACAATGAAACATAAAACATAAATAATGCTTTCAATGTACTAACCTTACAAATAATTTTGTTGTTGACGATCGGCTCCTTAACCTCGCCGGTGCAGAAGAATTTGCGCTTTTTCCTCATGATCACCGTGCTCACTTCAAGGACGGTTTTTATGCTGTTGCCTGTGAATAACGATGCCTTCAGTATATTATCGATAGCGCGGTAGAAAAATGACAATGACTAAGATGTAAATTTACTGATCTCGGCCTATATATGTCCCACTAAAGGGCACAGGCCTCCTCTCAGATTGAATTAGAATTAATTACAATAAAATCGGATCACGCTATAAATAAAGCCTAGGTACTTTTGTAATGCCTTCTAGCTAGATATTATTGAAACTTAAGTATATACCTCATTCACAAACGGAATAATTTTAGGGTTTTATACCCGACGAGTGCTAACGGACCTATTGTAACTTAGGCTCAGCTGTCTATTCGTCCATCGGTCACAGGGCTGTATATTTAGAACCGTAATTGGTTAAGTTTAGTACTTAGGCACCCTAAGAGCAAAAGCAGTTAAATAACAAATGGGCATGACCTTTATTTGTCCGGTGAAGATCGGTTGTAGAAATGAACCTGTACAGTCAAGGAAATTGAATCGCGTACCTTTTCCCAACCAATTTCACGATGATTTCTTTGGCAGATGTATGAAATGTCAACATGACATTTGCAATGAAAACGGTTCACCCTGGTACGTGATTCAGTTTCTTCGACTGTACATCGTAATGTGATACAAAACGTAAAATGGAAATAACTAAGTACCTAAGTAAATTATTTTATCATTGCTTCTCGGCAACCAAAGAAGGAATTTTAGCAAGACACGTAGATACATTTGGTATTGGGTTATTATTGGGTTGTATTATATGTAATGCTTAGATTAATCAATTACATAATAAGAAATTTTAAACCTTGAAATGAACGGCAGCAGCAGTAATAACCCACTATGAACCAAGTATATGGTTACCTTTTTCGCCGTTGATTGCTTCGAGCTCCCGCATGCCTCTTGCCTGCGTCTCCCTGCTGTTTTGCTGCTTCATGTAGCTGGCCAACCGGTACATCGCTTCCACGAACTCGTCAATGGGCCCTTAAAATTCACACTTTTAACCATAATGATTTAAAAACTAAAGTGAGTATTCGCTTGAGCGAGTTGGTTTTTAGACGCTTTACGCACGCAGTAACAACAGCTTTTAAGGTATTTTCTCCCTGTTTTTAGTGCGCAAGTAGATGATTATAGATTTAATTCATCGACTGACAAAATTTCATTGGAATGACTAAGGAATTTTAATCCTTAACTGTTATTTTCAAATTCAACCTTAATCTACGCACCTGTTCCAAAACTCGCACCATCCAAATAATTAAGAAACTGATAAAAACGCAAGGCTTCATCTGATTCTATTTCGTCCATTACTGGTCTCTGAGGAAAAAAGTACAATTTACTTGATACCTTATGTTGGACTACTTACTTGTATATTTCTAGAATTATCTTACGAATTTTCCACTCCAGGCGCCGACGTCTGAGTACAGTGAGTTCACCCTGCTCGGCATCCAGTCCATCGAGGCGCGCGCCACCAGAACTGGATGCTAAAATACAACCATCAATCAGCAACACAAATGCCATTACAGTTTAGTCAAATAGGTACCTAGGTAACTCAAATTTGAACATTCTACTACAACTTACCAGAGTTGGTGGCTTGCACAAAGCATCGTGAGTTAAAAAAATAAGAACAAATAAACAAGAGCTTTTCACGATCATTTCTGCTCCAAACTAACATAAACAAGATCCAATCGTTGACGCGATGAAACGAACACAATCTTTGGTACCTACTTCTTAGTTTATAGCTTGTTAATAAAATTGCTCAATCAATATTATTTTAATTGGAACAACAGTCAATTAAATACTTTTCACGTTTCTAAGTTAAAATTCAATGGTAGTTCCTTGGCAATACATGGCTACATATTTATTATTTAGTAATACATAATATTTATTTATTGGATTTTTATTTCGGTAAAATCCCCATTATTTTTAGGTATATAAAAGATGAACTTAATGCCGAAATGATTTGTCACCCAGTCAACCATCACTTTTCTTTCTACATGTTACTAATATCATAAATACAAAAGTTTGCGAGTGTGTGCGTGTGTATATGTGTTTGTGTGTTTGTTACTCCTTCATGCTTAAAAACGGCTGAATTTACCTAAATGAAATTTGGTATGTAGATATTTGGACTTATATAATAAACAAGTTAGCTATGAAGTATCTTTTTTTTTTGTACTTATTTTTTCAACTTCATTTTTTTATTACTTTTACGGTCATCCCGTGAAATCATATATTTCGTACTAAATACAAACTGAAATATAGATGCACAGAAAAAACCCCAGAAAAAAGACCAATGCTGGGAATCGAACCCAGGTCCTCAGCATTCCGTGCCGCGTGCCATACCCCTACACCACCACTGGTCTAGAGATTAGACACGAATCTTTCCTATACATCATACATTTCAATCTGCTAAATCATCATTATATAATAACGCATAAGTAGCCTTTTCATCCCTATTTTCTCATGGGATCCATGTAAAATCCCAAAATCTTAACCGCTAAGTCTAGAGCCATAAAATTTTGCACGCTTGTTCTTCATACTACTTATAATATATTAGCTTTTACCGAAATTTAACAAAAACCCAAAAATTCAATTCGATCAGTCAGATCAGGAGACAGGATCAGATCAGATCAGATAGGGTCCTGTTGGCACCCTTTAGGTACGGAACCCTAAAAAGAAATGCAGAGGATAGAGGGTCGTCTGCTGAGAATTCCGATTATAAAAGGACGCCGTCTATAAGCATATAATTCATAGAAGCGAGACTTTGTACCTATTATTTATTTCCTACCCCTATTTAGCCGTTTACGGACGACGATAAAGTTTTGTTGTTGCAAGTCATTTGCAAATACGTTGTTGCTGAGGTCGTAGGTACACCCTAAGGCCATTGAACAAAAGGTTGCAATAACTTTTTCACTTCTAATGCTCGTAAAGTTGTTCTTTATGGTGAGATATTGTTACATAAATGGCTTTTTATACTCTAGTGCATAAAGTAAAATCTCTGTCTAAAGAAGAGCAAAGCAATCGGGCTCAAACAGCCACAGACAATAGAAATTTATAAAGTATAAGCTTCTAGTTTTTTTACATGAATGGTATTTTAATAAAACTAGGCAAATCTAGTAGTACATTATTATAGAGATTGCAATGCATGAAAAATAAGAGCTTGTAATGTATTTCCAATGTTGTTTTTAATTTTCTTGCAAGTTGTGTAAGCAGAATGTAAAACTCGAGCATTAACCCCAATTCCTCTCGACGTGTCGATCCACCGCCTCGTGGCTATACATAATGAACGTCTCGGGTAAAATAGCTCGTTTTATGCTCTTGTTGTACATAAAACCTACTATTGATCTGTCGAGATAGTAATGCAAACACGTTCTTGACTAACTTGATGAACCGTGGCTGTGTGCGTCCACTCCGGCAGGAAATACGCATTATACCGAAGTGACCGGTGTGGTCAAATCAGTTGCACCAGAGCCTATATAGTTATATGCAGTTGCAAGTGGGCTTATTATAAAAATCAAAATAAAGAGTAGTAACAAAAAAAATAATTAAATACATTTTTATTACAATGTACACAAAAAATCACAAATTTGCGCGCTCCCGGTATCACAGACTTAATAATAATAAAATAAATAGGTAGGTAAGTATACAATATTAAAAGTATTGAAACTTTTCATAATTCCAATTAATAAATAATAATGCAATACAAACTTATAGCAAAAGTAGGAAATTTAATAAAAATGTTATAATTAATAGACTTTTTAGGTAATTTCAATAAGTTACGGATTTTACCTACAGATAGAATAGAAACCGAACTGTGTCCGGTTAGGTAAGTAAGTAGGTAATGGTATGTAATATTTATTACTCTACAAATCCTCCATAATGCAGAGTACCTATACATTTCGTTCGCTTCAATTATTTTCATGGTGTATGTACAGTCAAGTATTTAATTTCCTACCCATTTCGTAAAAAGATCGCTAAGCATTAGCAATGCATAAAGGTCGAAATGTAATGGTGACACTTCACTTGGCGTTGCGTGTTCGCGTTGCGCTATTGCCATCTCCGTCTTTCACGACAGAATCGGCATAGTGCTCCTCTCTCGCACACGCAACTATTTCGTGAAATACGCCAAGTGAAGTGCCAGCATCAAACGCAACACGTCAAAGCAACATCGTAACTAGCTCTTATGGTGACAGTTTGCTGTGCGATATTCAAATTTAGGTGGGTAGGAAATTAAATTCCTTGACTGTACAGTCAAGGAAACTGGATCACGTATTATACCAGAGTGAACGCTTTTCATGTCATGTTGACATTTCATACACCTGCCAAAGAAATTATCGTGAAATTGGTCGTTAAGAGGTTCAGTTTCCAGTTGGTACGCGATTCAGTTTCCTCGACTACCTATACACGACCTGCAGCTGCAGCGGTGCAGATGGAAATCGAAATATTATGATTATACACCGTGAAATTTTAGTGGTTGTTTTCCCGAAACGAGGTGATTTAGTATCGATTGTACAATCGATTTATAATTACTAGTACCCATAGTACAGGCTTTGCTTAGTTTGGGACTAGGTCGATTTGTGTTAGATAGTCCCCTAATATTTATTTTATTTATTTTATTTTGACTAGAGTCAAAAATCCAATTGTAAAAAACGAAAGTCGAAAATGACCGCAAACCAATAGTAACGCTTCGTTGGAACCTAACCTATCGTACGATCGTACGCTACTTGTACCAACGAAGCGTTACTATTGGTTTGCGGTCATTTTCGACTTTCGTTTTTCACAATAGGATTTTTGACTCTAGTCAAAATAGTAATTATAAATCGATTGTACAATCGAAACTAAATCACCTCGTTTCGGGAAAACAACCACTAAAATTTCACGGTGTATAAGACTAGTTATTTGAGCTTAGGTAGTAGCTTAAGCTTAGGTATTTATTTACACAGTCTTACCATCGATCGATACCTAAATGGGTAGACTAATAAGCCGGAAATTCCGGTTTATGAGCAGAGGCGTAGAATATTATATATTTGGGCATTTCTAAGAAATTGTTAATAGGGAGTTAAAATTAGTCCTTTTGGTTGCGCACTTTTTGAAGCCTTTACAATAAAAAAAAACGTAACAAATCGGACAAGTTTAACAATGTTTAACAAGAAGTTGAGAATTGTCCAGTTTGTTACCTACGTATTTTTTTATTGTAATGGCTTGAAATAGTGCGTAATAGACCGGGGGATGGTGACACAAAATACAAGGTCATTTGTACCAGTGGCGGTTCTTCAGGGGTCTAATTACGTAATGACAAAAAGGAAAATGATGGTCATAGCGCTGGTACCGGCGGCCCAACCGCGTGGGCGTTAATCGAACGTGTCGGATAAATAACGAAAATCGAACGATTTGTTCCACAAAAATTCTTGTATTTTCCGATAGTCGATAAAAAAACAGAAGGCGGTAGCGTAATGCCATACTTCTCCGGTGTGGCTTACAGCCCGCCATACCGTCGCGAACACGTTAATTTAAAAACAACAATTGAACCATTTGTACCGAGCTAATTTTTGCACAGCTAATAATCGTCGAGTAGCCATTCACGAAAATCACCATGCCATACTTTTCTGACGGTTCCAAATGGGCGCCATACCGCCGCAAAGAAGTAATTTTTATTTTTTTTGCAAAACGATTTGTACCAGTATTGCATTTGAATTTTTGGAAAGTACTTGATAAAATGTGACCGTTATTATATTTACATTTTGCCACTGTTGACGCATCCAAGAACGTCTTTCCTGTTCCAGCGCCCCACGCTTTTACAATCAAATATTATAATTAAAAGCACATAGTTTACACTTCAGCCCAGAAATAGAGACAACTTGAACGATTCATAATTTATTTTATGTTTTTACGTGCATTTATAAAAGCGTGTTTTTCTTGTGTTTTTTAAACTATTAATTTTGTTACTCCCTATTAATAATTTCTTAATTGGTTACAAGGAAAAATAGAAATACCGATTTAATCTTCCAGGAACAGTAAACCGATGTGCATATTTTTATATAAACTCTGTCTAGTATTGTGCCATCCCTTTCACTCTTTTGTTTAATATATTAGCGTGCACGGAACGAAACGAAATGAACGAATACGAACTTCGAAAATCGAGTGTCGTAGTATAACTATTAACTAGTATAAGGCCAGGACGAAGAGTATGACATAAAGTAGAAAATGGATGGGAAGGAAAAAATTTAAATAAATTTTACGTCAAAAATGTAACAGTAATGAATAAAGTAGCGCCCTCCTTAATATACTTTATAATGGCGTAGGTACTCTACATGTTGACGTATTTTGTTGCAATTAAATATACCTACCCTAAATTTGTTTTAATTAAAGCATCACCGTACCGTGAACTGTACCGTGTGACATATCAAATGAAAGGGCTTGTTGTAAGCGTCGGGCGAGGTGATACTGATAACAAATAAATACCATTTTGTATTAACACGGTCGCGTAAGCAACGTAAGGATTAAGGAATCATAGATAATTAGCTGGAAACTGATGTGCACTTTTATTTTAGCGTTTTAAAATTTGTCTCATAAGTCTCAAAATATCTTGTGTGTGCGTTTTAAGATATTTTAAGATACTTAGTTATTCAGGGGCACGAATATCAGTTTTTGCAAATATCTCGCTTCCTTAATTTTGATGACATAAATGCATGTACATACCTACCTACTACACAAACGTAGAGCGTAAAATTATCTACTAAGATCATTTTTTTTTCTGAAATATCATGTGACAGAGTGATTTTTGAGAAAACTTTCAGAATGCCAAACTAAAGGTTTATACGAGTTTCAAATCTCTCATTCCACGGTGAAAACCTTGTGGCTGAGTTACATGAGTTTTGAGGCGGTTGCTATAAGTAGGTACTTACCTACGAGTATAGCCTTTCAGAAAAAGCTTTTGAAAAAATTCTCAGAGGCGTGGAATCAGTCCCTGCATAGGACCTGTTTCTTTTTATTATAGAAACAAAGTCATATTTTTATCGACTGTCTCACTAGCGCATTAAAATGCGCATTGTCTGGCCTTAAACAATTAAAATTATGATTTTAAATCTTAAACGCTACCACAATAGCTGCTATACTTTCGTAAGTCCCTGTGATAAATATAAATAGTCCGAGTATAATTATTAATACATTTTTGGCAAATATGTAGAAAGGTATTCCGCCATGCCTCTGGGAGTTTGCCACCAGTTGGATCAGGGGCGGAAACACGAGAGCCAAGGCTGTGCTGCTGATGGCGCCCACCAAAGAAATGAACAGCCCGAGTTGAGGTATAGTTTCTGCCAAAATAACTGTAAAAAAGTTCATATTATAATATTGATTGACCAGAGGGTTACCAACTTTACTATCATTAATTAAGTCCGGTCAACGGTTTCATGCTTCATTACTTTTAACAAATCCTAGTAAATTAATATTTCACCATCTGATAAATACAATGAACGTACACGTGAGTAGAACTAATAAAGCTCGGAATCCCAGCTCTTTAGCTACTGGCGAACTGGACCCCAGTTTTTTGCGGAGTGCCGGCCACGCGATGTCAATTGGAACGTAAAACTGCAGCGGGTATGTCAGCAGCATGGCCAGAGCTAGTAAAGCTTGCACAACTGAGCTGAGGCTGGAATAGATAAACAATTTCGGTTCAAAAGAGAGTTCATATTGTCAACAATGAGACTATGCAATATTTCACATGAAAAGTATCATTATGTTCTTACATGTGACCCGGCGTCATGTTAAGAGTAAGGCTGCCGGCAACTTCGTCTCCCCACTTGAGGTAGCCAAGGAAGCCGACGGTGACGAATATTCCTCCTACAATCACCATGCCGACGTTCAGCACCCCGAAAGTCTTTTGGAACTGCTCCGGGCGTTGCATTTCATTTTTCAGCGGAAGGACCTTGAAAATTATGGTAAGTATGTAACTTACTATGTGGCTGTCTACGTACATAATATATATTCGACGTCAAACATCTGCTCTCTTTAGTTACATGTCGCTTTATCGTCTTATATACACCACCGTAGGAAGTGGTAATATAAATTAAAACGACAAAGTAATGAAGTGCGCCTACAAGATATGCGATTGCGTATGTACGCATCTATGTTCATTCAACAATGTTACTTACTAGACCGATTCCTTCGAAGGCGTAGACGGCTGTACCGAAGTACAGGGGCAGCTGTCTCCAGTCGGCGATGTAGTCGCGCTCGCTGGGAGCCGGCAGGTCTTGCGCCGCCTCGTACACGACGGCGCTGACGCCGGCCGCCATCAGCACGTTGGCTATGGTCGAGAACGGCGTCAAGTACTTCAGGTTGCGCACTGAGCACGCCAGCAGTATCGGGATCACCACAAATATCATGTGCACCGATAGCTCCATTTGCACGCCGTAGTGGTCACATATCTGCACCAAGTACAGGTTAGGGTTTGACGAGTGAAAAAAAAACCGACCAAGTGCGAGTCGGACTCGCGCACCGAGGGTTCCGTACAAATTTTTGGGTATATCAAAATATACGCTGTAAACAACCGTAACTAATCCAGTGTTAGTAGCACCCTGCTTCTAAGTAAAATTTACGCATTGTGAGCTCATTTTATATTGGTTAGTCGATACCCCCTTAATATTTGGTACTTATCCTATTATCTCGCCCCATTCATTTTTCGTTTAATTCTTATTTCGTCTCATTCTGTATTCGTCTTCGTCTTGTTCGCTATCCGTCACTATCTTTTTTGATCAAATTCTGTCTTCCCTGGACTCATTCTGCGTTCTTCCCTTTCGTTTTTTGTCTCATTTACTTATTCGCCAAACGCTGGTAAATAAATGTTCGTAAGTTAATGAGACAAAAAACGAAAGGGAAGAACGACAAATGAGTCGAAGGAATACCATGACGAAATAAGAGTAAGACTTATTAAGAGAGCTAAGTTACAGAATTTGACCAAATAAGATAATGACGGATAGCGAACAAGACGAATAAAGAATGAGTGACGAATACAGAATGAGACGATTTCGTTCATTCATTCATTCTTATTTAAGAATTAAACGAAAAACGACTGAGGCGAGTTAATAGGATACCTATAATATTTAATATGTATAATTCTAATATATAAAAATCTCGTGTCACGGTGTTTGTTATCTAACTCCTCCGAAACGGCTTCACCGATATTTATAATACTTTTTTCTCTGTATTCGGTGGGTCTGAGAATAGGTCGTAGGCTATTTTTTATACCCCTATTATTCGCAGATGGAGTCGCGGGCAACAGCTAGTAATTATATATTTATTATTTGTTGTTGTACCGGATACAGTAATACATAATCGGTGAAAATTTCAAGTCTAGTTAACGCCATTATACTCGTAAAGATCGAGTAAAAACGTTGAAAAAACACGTTTCTTGTATGACGACCCATTTTAATTTTTAACTTTATTTTTATTTTTAGTATTTTTTGTTATAGCGGCAACAGAAATACATCATCTGTGAAAATTTCAAGTGTCTAACCATCACGGTTCATGAGATACAGCCTGGTGACAGACGCGGACAGCAGAGTCTTAGCAATAGGGTCCCGTTTTACCCTTTGGGTACGGAACCCTAAAAATTAATAAGTAGGTACGTAGGTAGGTCTTTAATTAAGTGTAAAAATTTCAAAATTGAGGCATATAATATAAGTACCTACATGTGTGTGTTGTGTGTTGTAACTATTACATGAAATAGGTAAGCCTTTTTAGGATTATTCCTAAAATCCATTGGTTTTAATGATAGGAAGTCGTTGTTAAGTTGATCTCTTCGAATACGTTATTTTTTGTTTATGACTGTGTTGACTAAATAAGTAGTAGGTACGTAACCCGAATAGAAATAGAGATGTATTAGGTATTTGTACCTGTCTGTCTCTACATATTTATACAGACCAGCGAAAGATACGCGGTGCGTTGTTTAGGGTAGGTCAAAATATTATTTTTACCATTTTAACATTGTTAGCAATGAAGACAATGTACACACAGCAGAAGCCCAGCTGTGTGACGCAGAGGAAGGTGTTCACTAGAATCTTCATGGTACCGGCTAAGTGTCGCAGTCGGGGCGGGCCGGTCGCGAACACGAGGGACACGGTTTCGGCGAAGTTCGGTGCTTTGTCCCGCTTTGTTTGACGATGCATCTCTTCGGAACAATTTAGCTAAAATAAAAAAAAAAAATAATTAGTGTTACACCTTGTTTCAAATCGTACTACGTGTTGTGCTTTTTATCCCTGATCTCGAGTTTCTTAGCTATCAATATCATGTACCTACCGACGAAGTACAGCATCGGGTTAGATCAGTTTACCAGAATCGTTATTTCCTATTTCCTACTAGCAAGATTTCCATTTGCATCTTTTCCCACATGGTTTTTTTTCTCACTATGGTTTTTTACTAAAGCTTATTTTCACAATCGCAATTTTTTCCAACTTTAAGCTACACAGAAACATAGGTAGGTTTAGGTTATGATGTTAATGTTAAGTTTGCATCGGACCGAAGGGTCAAAAGCACACAGAAGAAGGAGCTCCGCGTGAGTGGAATTCCGTCGATACTGTTTCTGTGTCGATCCAAATCGGGAAAAAACGCTACCTTGAAAAGAAGCTTCAGTAAAAAACCATAGCGAGGAAAAAAGAATGTGGGAAAAATGCGAATTGAAATTTTGCTACAAGGAAATAACTATTCTGGCAAATTGATCTAACCAGTCGATTGACAAGTGAATTATTACGACAAAGTACAAAAGTGACCAGCTGTACAGTCGCCATTATAAACATCGGAGCAGGCATGGTGCTCAAAAATATCTGTATTAACAAATATGGTCTTTTTTTTTCATACATTCAATGACCGCTTTAGCCTAGTTGGTAGTGAACCTGCCTACGAAGCAAGAGGTCCTGGGTTCAAATCCCGGTAAGGGCATTTATTTGTGTGATGAGCACGAATATTTGTTCCTGAGTTATGGATGTTTTATATGTATTTAAGTATTTATTTATCTATATAAGTATGTTTATCGTCGTCTAGTACACATAGTACAAGCTTTGCTTAGTTTGGGACTGGGTCGATTTGTGTAAGATTGTCCCTTAATATTTTATTTATTTACATTATTCCGATATTTTTGACCGCCTTGAATGCTCCGATGTTTATTATGGCGACTGCACTTTATGCTAATGTTTTATGTAAGTATTTAATTTTCAATGCCGAACCTACCAATAGGTGCTGTGAGTGGACACAGATGACGCCGAGGATGGCCGTCATGATGGGCGCGAAGACAATGCCTCCATTCTTGAATGCGTCCCCCATGGCCAATAGTCCTGAACCTATGTTGCCTCGGAAGAGGTGAAGCATTGTTTCTCCATACCTATTAACATAAGTGTCTTGAAACCAACAAAATGATCAATAACAAAATGTTTAAGCACGATTTCGGTAACAGTAACAGACGCACAGTCACAAGTAAATCTACCCTCAAATCAACGAAAGTAAGAGATAGACGCAAATCAATATTTCATATCTGTCTGCATCAAAGCATAATATTATAAAATGTGTGGATTTATACTCTTTACTCTTAGTATTAGGTACTTTTTAACGCCAAAACGGTTTGATGGATTCTGATGAAATTTGACATACAGAAAGTTTATAACCTAGATTATCATACAAGATCGTACGAAATATTGAGCAAACATAATTGTTTTTCATGTTAATGACACTGCGTTGTAGACATTATTTTGAAATCCGTACCTGAGAAGCATAACACTGCAAGTGCCATTTCCGAAATTTTACAGGAGAAGGGATTTTGTGTCAAATTCCAGCATACACGACAATAAGGATGGTTTAAAATAAAACTTATCGAATTTAAGTAACAGAGCTTTTTATTAATCAAAAGTTTGGTTATTCGAGAAAAAGATTTATTATATTATGAGATCAACTTCTAAATCTGAGACATATTATTTTCAGAAAATAAAAAAAACTAGCTCACGTACCGTGTTCTGCTTCTTAGCAAAAAATTAAACCTATAGAGTTACCTCAATAATCACATTATAATAGTGTGAAGCAAGAGGTCCTGGGTTCGAATCCCGGTAAGGGCATTTATTTGTGTGATGAGCACGAATATTTATGGATGTTTTCTATGTATTTAAGTATTTATTTATCTATATAAGTATGTTTATCGTCGTCTAGTACCCATAGTACAAGCTTTGCTTAGTTTGGGACTAGGTCGATTTGTGTAAGATTGTCCCTTAATATTTATTTATTTATTTATTTATTTAATAGATGATAAAATAATAAAGATATTTTGTTTTTATTATCGAGGAAACTCCAAAGATTCAATTTTTTAGGGTTTCGTAGCCAAATGGCAAAAAACGGGACCCTTATGGATTCGTCATACGTCAGTCTGTCTGTCTGTCCGTCCGTGTGTTTAGCCACATTTTTCCGAAACTATAAGAACTATGCTGTTGAAACTTGGTAAGTAGATGTATTCTGAGAACCGCATTAAGATTTTCAGATAAAAAGTGAAAAAAAACAATAAATTTTGGGGGTTCCTCATACTTAGAACTGAAACTCAAAAAAATTTTTTTTCCAGCAAACCCAGAGGTACGTGTGTGGTATCTATGGATAGGTTTTCAAAAATGATATTGAGGTTTCTAATATCATTTTTTTCTAAACTGAATAGTTTGCGCGAGAGACACTTCCAAAGTGGTAAAATGTGTGTCCCCCCCCCCCGTAACTTCTAAAATAAGAGAATGTAAAACTTAAAAAAATATATGATGTACATTACCATGTAAACTTCCACCGAAAATTGGTTTGAACGAGATCTAGTAAGTAGTTTTTTTAATACGTCATAAATAGTAAACCGCAATTTCTTATAGATATATTTTTTTTAATTATTTTGCTTAGTTACTAATCAAAAACCATAATTTTAAATTCTATTAAAATTATCAGCCAAAATAAAAATAAAAAATAATAAAAAACTCGCTTATACAAAAAACTCTTCAGAAAAATAAAAATTGTATACGATATTTTCATATAAAGTAACCAGTTTTCATTGCTCTCAAGGGTAAAATGGCTACAAAAACATGTTTTTTTATTATAAAATGCATCAGTCTTCATTCTCCGATTCCACAATATCAGCCATGAGGCAAGTCAGTGTAATATTTTTTTATTAACGAATCAGCCATCCACTCGTACTGCACGTTGAGGTAACTCCCGCGCAATGACAAACAAACCCCTCCCTGCGCACCCGCCGCCTGGCTAACGTTTGGAGCACAATACTGTAAGTGCAGACTTACATTAAAATGCCTGACAGCATAATACTGTAACTCAACTAAATGTCGTTCATATCACTGTAACTCCGGGACGTACGATAAAATGTAGTTTATTTATCATCATGTTGTATTATACGGTAATTCACTTAGACTGAAATGCTTCGCAGTGATAAATGTTCTTACATCAAAATACATCTGAGGAACTCGGAAACGTAAACGATTTCCACAGATACTTACAGTGTTATGGCTCGATAGAGCTCAAAAAGTTATGTATGGTAATGTAAAAAACCGAAAATCGTAAAAAGTGGCACTTGCAGTGTTATGCTTCTCAGGTACGGAAATTATAACGTATATTTCAGAAAGGGAGCAATGGCGTATACAATATTATTGTGATCGAGATTGTTGACTTAATTTTGCTACCAATATCGTTTACATTAGTTGCTCTAGTGATCTTTGAAAGACGACTGCAAATTAATGAAATACCTAATACTAACGTGGTGGGGTGATTGACCTTGTGGGACACAGGTGTAGCATGTTCCAGTTCAAGTTGTGATTTCGTTTCAGGGATGATCGCTTCCCTCGACTGAAACATGCCGTAGCCTTCGGACAGTGTTCTGGAAATCACAAATAGCAGAAATTAAGCAGATAAACATTCCTACCATGACCGCCAACCAAAAACAAAAATAAACAAACAAAAAATAAATAAACAAAAGGTTCGTTTGTTTATTTCAACTTCACTACATTTAACTTACATAAATTTAGTAAATGCAACTGGTGGATTTAATTTAGGGCCCATATGCATATGAAATATCGCATTCACTATTGCCGGCAATATTTTGAAGCGGGAATATTTGACTAATTACTCACTGATCACAGAAAAAATATCCTACGCCAGTGCGTGTGCAATCGGTTTTTTAGGGTTCCGGAGCCAAATTGGCAAAAACGGAACCCTTATAGTTTCGCCATGTCTGTCTGTCCGTCCGCCCGTCCGTCTGTCCGTCCGTCCGTCCGTGGCTTAGCTCAGACACTATTTTTCTCGTCTAATAACCTTATAGTGTGGGGTATCATTGGATGGGTCTGTATTACAATACCGAAGTACGAAAGACCGAATGTATTAAAACATCGAATGGGTCAAAAGACCGACACGATTTTTTTCTGAAACCGTATACTTTTCAGAATTTATTAAAACGGCATCATACAGAACCCATTAGGTTAGGTTAGGTTTGTTTTATAACAATCTTAAAAAGTTAACGGTTTCAGAAAAAAATCGTGTCGGTCTTTTGACCCATTCGATGTTTTAATACATTCGGTCTTTCGTACTTCGGTATTGTAATACATACCCCATTGGATAGGTCTTTTAAAATCATTTCAAGGTTGTTAAACGATTTTTCGATGTAGTGATTCGTTTGCGAAATATTCAACTTTACATTGCGTCTCCCCTCTGAGGGCTAAACTGGAACTGTTGGTAAAAAAATTTTGAAAAAAAATCAGTACGGGAGGAAATATGGCTAAGTTTGCTTGAGAATTATTAGTACTTAGTTGAAGAGTAAATAGCAGCCTGACCTATAAAATATTGCTTGTTTAATACGGACAGTATAATTACTTAATAGTAAAATTAATAAGATATGCAAAGTTTTTTTCGTAATGGCTGTGAAACCCTATCTAGGGTGTGTCCAATACGCTCTTGGCCGGTTTTTTATACAGCGTAATTACCAAATTAAATGAATCAACATAGGTATCAAAATTTATTTTCATCATATTTCAAGGAAAACAGAAATAGGTAAGTTTGAGATTTTTCTTTAATTAAATTCTGCCAATAAGATTTTTGATTGCACATTTTAAAGAGTCCCTACGAGGCAAACCAGTCGTCGAAAGATGGCGCAGGCAATAATCAAGTACGGAGGTAAAATCCTGGAAATGGAAACACGATCAAACTTAAAATAACTAATAGGTAAAAAAAACATGTTTTTACTAATTATTATTATTTGCAGGACAAACATAAGAATTAACAATAAAGAATTAATTATCTAAAATAATACATTTTTTTTAAAGTTTAGGTTAGGTACATTTAATTTTAAGTCGTTACTAGGTACATAAGTAAGTTCATAATAGCACAAACGTACAATACAATACAATACAATACAAATATTCTTTATTGATCACCAAAAACAGTACAAAAATAAAAATAAAAAAATTCAGGTAGACAATAGGCGGTCTTATCGCTAAAAAGCGATCTCTTCCAGACAGCCAATTACTCAGAAATTAAAACGTAAATTACTTATGTAATTTTTAATTTTTTAGGTACTAAAATAGGTACAAATATATTTTAAAATAGGTACGGTAATGTGGTAATTTTTTAAATCATCAAGGGAAATTTCAGTTTACGTCCGAATCAAAAAGGCTGATTCAATTTAATGTTTATTATCCTACTCACAGAGGGCGGGAGCTTATGTTGCGCTTTCATGATACATACCTAAACCTACGTCGAGACATGAGTTGGTCGTACGTAACAATGGTATATTTATTGTTTCTTCATCTAGGTATTTGCCATTTAATGGAAAAAGATAAATCAATCATGTTTATAGTTATAGGTTTAGATATACATATAAATAAATAAGGCATTGTGTAGGTATACCTACCATTGTTTACGTCCATATAAAAACTACGTGCTAAAATGAAAACTTAAGCGCATTTAAACCTCCCATACTTAAGGAATGATTGATAACCAAAATCTAGCTATGTACGTATCTACTAAACACTTCACTGTGATTACCACTTTCTTACTTGCGAACTATCACTAGGTGCAACATCACGTGCATACCTTAAGTTTATTAAACTGACAAATCACTTCTTGAAAAGCTTATAGATTGGTTTTAATAGTTGATTGACTTGTTTGTTGATTTGCTTCTGGGTTCTCCTGGGGCGGTTAATGTAATCTGCAAGGACGTTGCCAAAGCCCGACGCCGCTGCTGACACTACGTTTTGAAAAGGACGTGCAGGTTGTTGGAACGCTCCTTGTCCGTAATAAGGCTGGTTGACGGGTTGTCCATAGCCCCCAATGAATGGTGCCCCTTGATTGGCGCCGCCAAAATGCTGGTGTTGGCCATGGTGGCCATGGTGGCCGTGGTGGCCGTGGTGGCCGTGCTGCGACTGGCTCGCGCCCACCTGCACGGGGTAGGCGCCGAGTGCCGGCTGCGGGTACGGCGCCACTGGCACGGGGGCCACTCCGCACCCGAAGAAGTAATTCATTACTGGAGCTGACACATATGTATAATCCTGAAACCCGAACGTTCGCCCGTATCCGCTCCCGCAAGGCCCTGCGCCCTGGGGCCTTCTATGCTTGCGATGTCGTCGTTCCAAGTCCTCGGGATTTTCTAAATCTTTAGTTTCTTCAATCTCTCCCCTTATATTCGCAATGTAAAGGAGGAGCAAAACGAGTGTTGCAGTTTTCTATAAAAAAAAAGGATTCCTGATTACTTCGATTAATCCCCAGAAGTGTCACAGCTTAGTAGGTTAATAAGTTCGTGTGTTGAAAAAGATCTTACCATTTTTTGCAGTCGACTGTTTTCCGTAGAGGTTTCAACTCAACTGGCTGCTGCTGGGCCAATTTGGGGGATTCCAAAGTTAAAAGTGAAAGTATGTTACAGATCCTCTAAGTAACAATAATACGATATCGCAACAGATGACGAATAAGTAGCTATTCATTAAGATTGCCCATGCATAGGAGTAACTTTATTGAGCAATGTTACTTAGTAGGTGATTCCGACCTTACCATGCCTTTTATGTTAAACTATTGGCCGTTGAACTCCAGAACGAACTCTTAAAAGTACCCAGTATACCTATTCTGTGTACGTAGTGCATCTTGTGCAATGTGCCGCAACGAATCGTTTCAATTGGAAATAAAATGATGTACATAGGTACCAGATTACCTAGATATACCTAAACATCATTGGGGTTACCACAAAAAACTTAAACTCGCCTCACTCACATATAAATAAATAAATAAATATCACGGGACAATTCACACCAATTGACCTAGTCCCAAACTAAGCAAAGCTTGCTTGTACTACGGGTAGTAGACAACGGATAAACATACTAATATAGATACATACTTAAATACAATATGCCTCAATTATTTTAAAATTTATGTTATTTTATTTAAGTCAGGGTAGCCGTTATAGTAAACGACTTGGAAAACTATCTAAATAGTATATAAGATTATTTAAATAGTATATGCCAGGGACCAATGATAACAGCAAGGGCAATTGAATATTTAGTTATCATCTAATTGCCATTTCAAATAGTTAATTTTTCATAATGCCAGGGCATTAACTATGTACAATGATGAGCATACCCCGGGACTTTCGGGGCATGGATGATTGACATTAGCCAAAGAGTAGCTATCGAGTTATCAAAAAACAGAGTGCACTCTAGCTGGTTTCTACCTATTTAATGAATAATTAATCAATTAGAAAAAAAAATACATGATATTTAAAACACAAAAAATATTAAATTTTCGTAAGATGAAATCGTTTCCATTTTAACCAAATTAAGTTTGAAAAGATTAAATCCTTCAAGATTAAAATTATCGCCAATCGAGTTATTTGATCGTGATTAATTTTTGTGATTTAAATAATGTATTTAATCCACTTTTTTGTACCTACTCAGTATCCCGTACCGATTTACCTCCTAACTGAAAATCATATCAAGTTCTAAATTTACTACAGGTAATTAACTAACGTTTTTTAGGGTTCCGTACCTCAAAAGGAAAAACAGAACCCTTATAGGATCACTTTGTTGTCCGTCCGTCCGTCCGTCCGTGCGTCTGTCAAGAACCTTTTTCTCAGGAACGCGTGGAGGTATCAAGCTGAAATTTATATCAAATACTTAGGTCTACTGCCCCTTGGAGCTGTGAAAAAATCAAACTTCTAAGCCAACGCAATCAAAAGATACAGCCGTTTATGACGCGAATTTCCGCAAATTTTCGAAACTCGCAAGGGAATCAAAACCTACAGGGTACTTCCCGTGAACTCAGAATCATGAAATTTGGTACGAAGCAAGTTCTTATAGCACAGATAAAGGAAAAATTGCGAAAAGCATAATTTTTTTGTCTGTCTGTCTATATCAGTAACCAATCTACAATGATCCCACACTGCGCACATTTTGCTTAGGAGCGGGGTCTGATAAGACTGGATTGTCATAGATACAATATATAAATTTGTACGGAACCCTCGGTGCGCGAGTCCGACTCGCACTTGGCCGGTTTTTTAGGGTTCCGTACCTCAAAAGGAAAAAACGGAACCCTTATAGGATCACTTTGATGTCCGTCCGTCCGTCCGTCCGTCCGTTTGTCAAGACCCTTTTTCTCAGGAACGCGTGAAGGTATCAAGCTGAAATTTATAGCAAATACTCAAGTCTGCTGTCCCTTGGAGCTGTGAAAAAATCAAACTTCTAAGCCAACGCCATCAAAAGATACAGCCGTTTATGCCGCAAATTCTTGAAATTCCGCAGAATCTTGAAATTTGGTACGAAGCAAGGTCTTATAGCACAGATAAAGGCAAAATTGCGAAAAGCATAAATTTTTTGTCTGTCTGTCTATATCAGTAACCAATCTATTTATGCCGCAAATTTTCGACACTCGCAAGGGAATCAAAACCTACAGGGTACTTCCCGTGAAATCAGAATCTTGAAATTTGGTACGAAGCAAGGTCTTATAGCACAGATAAAGGAAAAATTGCGAAAATCATAATTTTTTTTGTCTGTCCGTCTATATCTAACCAATCTAGTTATGCCGCAAATTTTCGAAACTCGCAAGGGAATCAAAACCTACAGGGTACTTCTCGTGAACTCAGAATCTTGAAATTTGGTACGAAGCAAGGTCTTATAGCACAGATAAAGGAAAAATTGCGAAAAGCATAAATTTTTTGGTGTCTGTCTGTCTATATCTGTAACCATTCTACAATGATCCCACACTGCGCACATTTTGCTTAGGGGCAGGGGTCTGCTAAGACTGGATGTTCATAGATACATATAAATTTGTACGGAACCCTCGGTGCGCGAGTCCGACTCGCACTTGGCCGGTTTTTTATTATTATCTCATAACATAAGCCTTGGTACTAAACTTAAAGTACTAGTATAGTTTACAATTCGCAGTGAGGTAATTATTCATTAGGTAGAGTTAATATATGATGTTTTGTCAGAATAACCTATGTATTAATGTTAACTCTTTAGCAAATCGTTCGTGCCCCGAAAGCCCTGGGGTATGATAATGAGCCGTTAATCACTTTGTTCATAGCATATGTACCTACCTATTATCATGAAATCAGACTCACATTTGTAAATTTATTGAAACAGTTACTTATTTCTTCGTTGTTTCCGAAAAATGCGTGGCGCCGAAAAATAACTCGGTTAGTTTCTAAATATACTTACTTGCAAAACTTGAAATTAAGTAATGAAAGGCATCTTGCGTAAACTAAAAGTTTTGTTATGCGTCACCTACGCATATTATTCAATGTGTGGCAATGGTTAAGGACACCTGGCCCACTATGTAAGACAGTCCAAGTCAAGTCATAGTAGGAGAAGATGCCAAATTAACACTTTGAAGGACACTATGCCTATAGGCGTCCAAATATACATATAGCTTAACAACTCTTAATTTAAAGTTCTGTCAATCAATGTGTTAAGTTAACTAGGGCACTTGAACTATTTACACCTTACTGAAAACATTTGCCTATTCTAGACACACACTTTTAACTCTATACTTGTTACTTACAACGGGTATGTAAATTAGAAAAAGTCATTTTGTGTAATAGCAGCGAGCTTCGTTCGGCCAATTTAACTATACTAACTTTAAAACACGCATTTTTTTAGATATAAGACCAAGCTAAGTACCTAAAGCGATTGTTGGTCCCAAAAAATTCCCACAAAGCAAATTTTATCGAAATCGGTAGAGCTGTTTCCGAAATCCCCGAAATATGTAAATAATTATAGACTAATTGCTTGTTAATATTTTTATACTAAATACAAACTGAAACATGGATACCTACACAGAATAAGAGACCAGCGCTGGGAATCGAACCCAGGTCCTCAGCATTCCGTGCTGTGTGCTTATACCCCTACACCACCACTGGTCAGGAGTTAAGACACACCCCCCGATGGGTACCCACCTTGTCGTGGTGGGGGGGCTCCTCGCCGCATGCAATGTGTCCGGCCTGCGGCGGGGCCAAGAGGTACCCAGGTGTGGCCGCTCCCAGTATCCCTCTGACCCAGCAGAGTGGACAGGGGACGCGGCAGCGCTTCGGCGCGAGGTGGGCCCGCAAGGGCATAACGGGCAGCCATGGTGGCTGTCCAGGGTACGGTGTTTTGGCCACCGTACTCCGAGGGGGTCAGTGCCGGGACTGAGCGGCCCCAACATCGGCCGCTCTCGGACACAAGTCCTTGCGAGGAAGGGCGCGTAGGCGCATGACGGGGAGGGCGAAGGACCCCTGAAATCCGTTGCTGAATTGCGGGGTGTCCTTCGGCATAGTGGCGTAGCTCCGGGGGCCTCCTAGAGGAAAAGTATCCTGGGGACTGAGTGCCCCGGGTGGCCCAAGGATTGATGTCCTTGGGTCTTTTCCTGGCCCCAGAGAGGCGAGCTTACCCCGCTTCCCTCAGAGGGACATCGGGTGGTGGATCGGGGGGTCCGTCACCCGCCAATGATGTCCCGAGGTTGTAAGGCGCTCTAGGTGTTTCCGGAGCGCCTTAAACAGAGTTTGTGGGGCTTACGCCCCACAGAGGTGAGCCCGAAAGGGCAGCCGCCGGTGAGGGCCGTGGATGGCGAAACCGTTCCCGTAGCCTACCTAGGCGGAGAGAGGGAATACCGTGGGGTTTTAGTCAGTAGGAGTCTGTCATAACCCATCGTCTTCCCCCGAGGATGGTGTGTATCCATGAGGATTTCCCCACGTAAAAAAAAAGGAGTTAAGACACAAATTTTCCCTATATATCAACATTTTTCAGTTTGTATTGTTATTGTTTATATTGCTTGTTATTTATAGATGTCACACGGTACAATTTATAAAACCAATATTTAAGGTTCCTAAATGGCAAAAACTTATCCGGCTTAGTTCCTCTCTGAGCTAAGAAAAGAAGAGACTATTCTATTCTGTGTACAGAAAGGCATAATTTGGCTTGACAGGGTGAATACATAATAATCACGGTGTCAGTGTGGCTGCCCGGAGCAAACAGTCCGACATATGGTCTTTGAGTGCCCAATCACCAAATTTAGCGGGCTAGCGGCAGACTTTAAGACCCTCTCGACAGATGCACTAGCATACCTAAAATCTAGTTTATTAAATATTTAGTTTAAGTAGAGAACCAGAAGCCATACGATAAATAAATAAATCACGTAACGCCGACAAAATGTTAACATGCAATTTTGAAAACAAAAATGTTTTTTTCTTTCCCTATACGTATTGTGGGGATTTTTTCTTTCTTCTGTCCCATGGAGCTTCCACAATTGGCTAAGTAAAGTTTTTTGAAGAGATGCTAATTATTTTTTTTTTCGACAGTGGTCGACTTCAACACCAAGAAACTGCAGCTTTTTTATTTTTATCTCCTTTTATTTATTAGAAATATTTTTTTAAGTGTTCGAGATGACATTTGTGAGATTTTTTGGCTGACAAGCAGTTCGTGCTCAGTACTAAGAAGAAATAGAAAAAAAAACGAATTCAACTCTCGCTTCTGTCAATGTCAAATGAAATCTAACCGTTTGCGTTTCGTTTGCTTTGCGTTGTCCAAGAAGCAGTTCCAAAATAGTGATCGAAAGTATTCAATCGTGATCCAATTATCGTGCATAGGTCGCGGAGAAATGCGGTAAAATTGAAAGTCCGGATTTTATGCGAAGGTCGATAAAAATAGTCAAAAAATCACACTGAGCACACCAAAAACGCAAAGCAAACGAAACGCAAACGATTTGACATTGACAGCAGTAACAGTTCACTTCGGTTTTTTTTTCTGTTTCTACTAAGTTCTGAGCACGAACGGCTTGTCAACCATAAAATCTCACAAATGTCCTCTCGAACACTCAAAAAAATATTTCCAGTAAACAATAGGAGATAAAAATAAAACAGCTGCAGTTTCTCGATCTCCAGAACGCCGACTGTCGAAAAAAAAATATAATTAACACCTCTTCAAAAAACTTTACTTAGCCAATTATTGCAGGTTCACAAAAATTATTTTACAGTAGATTAAAAAGAAATCTATCATAGCTAATTATTAGTTTATACCATTTTTTTAAGTTGTTTGGTTAAATATTTTCCGCATATTAGTTCTACGGAACCCTACATGGCGCGTGTCCCTATATGCATTTAGCCGTTTTTCCTTTGAACTGTACAGTCGACTACAAAAAGATCGATACCGCCAAAGTTACAAAGATATGTATACACACCTTTATTGACTTAACATTAAGGTCGTGTATACATATTTTTGTAACTTTGGCCGTATCGATTTTTTTGTAGTCGACTGTACCTACGTGTTTAAATTAATAAGTCACTATTACCTTCCGTCTTCATTGACAGATACGATACTCCCACTGATAACACTTATATCAACGTTTTCTGCCTTCTTCATATTTAAATCTGAAACAAATATGGATTAATAAGTACGCATAACGAATATGGCAGGGTGTAAAACAACGTCCTGAGTAGTCACATATGTCGACTTGCAATGCAGCGTATGCTAAGTATTGGAATGCAAATTATTAAATAACACAATTAAAATCATTTGTTAATTAATACCGAGCTTAACTGATTTGGATGCAATTGATTGAGCACAGAAATCGATCTAGATCTAGAAAAGTCGTCTGGGCAGCGAAGCTCGGTCGACATAGTGTATTTATAAAGTCCATGAGCAAATAAAACTCATTCTCAATGCAGCCGCGGGTGCTGCATCTTTAGTTGACGCACTCAGAAGCGGGCTTCGGCATTACTTTGTTATATACGAAATGGAACCACTTGTCTTCTCAGTGTCGTGTCTAGCATTGTTCTAGTGAGGTGGAATTGAGGAAATTTCCACTTATCTCACTCATTCAGAACACGTTCGCACTAAGGAGAGGACGGTCTAAAGGAAATAAACCACGCTTAATGGGGCGTAATTTGCTTCCGTACCTACCTATTTAGGTATCTCTCTGAAGTGAATATGAGCAAAAATTTACCTTACTAAAAATAAAGATGGGCTATCGGAGTCGGAACTATGGCTTGGATTACTGAAGTATCGTGCTTACTGAAGTAATCAGAAGTGAATACGAATACAAATAAGTGAAGTGACACGGCTTAATTGAGCATTAAAGTAGGATCATAATTAAATAATGCACGCAGTATTGACTCAATCCTACAATGTTCAACATTAAATAATTTCACAGTGTGGTCACCCTACTGACAAGAAAGAGATTGGGGCAAAAATAATCTTTTTCATATATACCTCTAGTGTCCACCTCCCTATTGCTGTGTTTATCCTTTGAATAGCACTTGGAAATGCTATTATATAGGTACAGCAGATACAACACAGGTAGGTTTTTAGGTATCGCTAGGTTTTGCTAATAAGTTAATAACATCTACTACACAAGTTACTGCTACATGTATGTACTATTGCTTGGGAATGGTCATCAATTACGGAGTCTGAAAAAGTGGTTTCTGATCACGTCTCAGATTTCACCCCGTATAATGTACATACATTAAATAAATAGCTGTCTAGGGCATCCGCCAAGGCTCCAAGTCAAGTATTGCACCAGCAAAACATGATTATGATGAGTTATCACTCTAAAGATAACTCACCTTAATGTCTTTATTGATTGACACACTATGTACTAATAGATTTGATGTGCACTTAAAGTTGGCATTTTGGTATCAATATAACAGAATGTATGGTATGTTCACTACAGTAGGTACAGGTAATAAATGAAACTATTTTAGTACCTACCATACCACAAAACATAAATTCTTATCGTTGAATTCTACCTTTTCTCTCAGTTTTCGACTTATGCCGAAACATTGCAGCTGCAACACGTGGTATTATAACTACTTCAGTGAAATAAATGCATACCTAGGTAGTGTATAAGTTGCAGCGTCAAAACCAGAACCATTGAAAAGTTTTAGCCGCCGATGACGTGCCATCCAAAGTCAGCATAGAACCAGTTTTTATATGCATAAGTACTCATATGGTACAGCATAAGTAGGGTAACGGCTCCAGTGGCCAGCCAGGAACCAGTGTTCGCAGTGAATATCGCTATATTCAAAATAAACAAATCACGTGCACTTAAATAGAAGCTCTGATTCCTCATTGGTAAATCTGTCACGCAACAGGAGCGGCAGGGGATCAGGGGGGAGAAATAGACTCGTTCATACAGGTGCTGTCCACCGACAAGAGCAGAAGTGCCATGTCCGCCATATTTTTTACTACACGTGTGTTCTCTTAACAGGTAAGAAAAAATATATTTTATTACAAAATGTGATTGTGTTTTATGCATGGTAGCTTTGTACATTACTTCATGTATTAAATTATGTTAAATTTGAATAAAAATATCACTTTTTTACGTATAAATCGAGGGGGCTGAGTATTGGATACCACTTTTTTATAAAAGATCCAATGGACAGCCCTGGGGGCTGAGCACTGGGTTTTTGGATTATTTTTGAAATTACAAGAAAAAGGTACCGTTAGAACCGTCAAATTTAAATTTACAACTTTAGTAAGACAAGTCTTTTCCTAATGGTCGAAAAACCCAGTGGTCAGCCGCATTTTAAATTATTTTTTCACACGGCTGATCACTGGGTGTTGGATATCCAGTATTCAGCCACAATCTTATTTAAATGGTTTTAAGGACGAATATGGATATTTGTATGAGGACTTAATTTTACCTGAAATCGTTATAAAATGATTGATTCATTGAACATAAATAACTACACTTTTGATCAAAAGGAAAATTCCGATAAATTATTGACCTCATCAAGTGTTTCGTCAACTTTAAATAACAATTTAAATCAACTTTCAGTTCTATCTGGTCACAAGAACAATTATAATGTACGTAAGACCTCTGCAAATGTTTCACCAGCATTGAAACAAATTCTAAAAATACCGTCTCATATTAAAAAATCTAGCACCCCTAGAGTAATGAATCGAATTGGAGCAATATTGTTTGCTTGCAATACTAATTTTTGTAAGGTGGGACATTTTTTATTGTGTTTTGAGAATTGTTGCTATAAAAATATATAAACAATATCGTTGATTTTGATATCATATTGCTCATTTTGATCTCATTATTAGTAATATTTACAAGGGCTGAGCACTGGGTTCATCAAGGCTGTATATTGGTTTTTAGTGGCTGTCCACTGGGACCAAGGGCCATTTTTTGTTTAAACTTAATTATATATTTTATTTATAGAATTATTGTTTTTGACATATATTGCTTAAAACTATAATAAACAATAAATCAAATCATGTTGTACGTTTCATTATCCAACGAATGCTGTAGAAATGCCAACTGTTTAAACTTCAAAAAGTCGTTATGAGGCTGACCACTGGTGCCTTTACCCTACGTATGTGTGACACCAAATTATAATTACCAGATGGCCTAGTGGTTAGAGAACCTGACTACGAAGCTTGAGGTCCCGGGTTCGATTCCCGTGTCGGGACAGATATTTGTATGAAAAATACGAATGTTTGTTCTCGGGTCTTGGGTGTTTAATATGTATTTAAGTATGTATCCATCTATATAAGTATGTTTATCCGTTGCCTAGTACCCATAACACAAGCTTTGCTTAGCTTACTTTGGGACTGGGCCAATTGGTGTGAATTGTCCCATGATATTTATTTATTTATTTATTTATTTAATGAGTCGTTTCTTAATGATCGCTGACCGAAGAACGCAGCGAAAATATTAAGAAGGGCCCAACAGTTAAAACATCCTAAAAAATATTTAGGCGCTTATACCTAAATTGAGCGTAAGTTTGTAACTAATCTATACATATAAAATCCTTTGTCCTGACTGACGGATCAACGCACAGCCTAAACCGCTGATCGTAGAGACCTGAAACTTGGAGGGTGTGTTCTTTGTATGACGTAGGCATCCGATAAGAAAGGATTTTTCGTAGTTCTACTCCTAAGGGGGTAAAAAAGGAGGGCAAAGTTTGTATGGGACAACGTGATTCCTTGGTCCAATCTACTTCAAATTTTGCATAAACATTCTTTAACAGAATTGTTGGAAGACGTGTTTCGTATTTTATTGAAATTCATCTCTTGACGGGGTTAAAAAGGAGTAGAAAGTTATTTTGGGGGTGATTTTCTTCGAAGTTGATATCAACACTCCTTAGTGCTTTTGATTTAAATTAAATTTTATTTTGACACAATGTAAACGAAACGAAACTTCAAATTTTGCAAACCATTTGTCTACGTTTGTCAACCACTTCCTGATCTGATCTCTGATAATAACTAATTATATGTATAATAAGTATTTGCATTTCACCAAGCTTTTGCTTTTACAAGCGCAGCGTGGGACGTCCACCAACGAGATGGACGGACGTTTTGGTGAAGGCCGCAGGTTCAGGGTGGATGCAAGTCGCTTCCAACCGTAATGATTGGGCGTCAATGAGGGAGGCCTATGTCCAGCAGTGGACGTCCTACGGCTGAAATGATGATGATGATGATGATGAAGCTTTTATGTGAGTTTAACCTTTTTCGAATAAAATCGAATTGAGTATTCAAACATCATTGTTGAACTCGCACAAAAGCTTGGTGCAATGCAAATAAATATAAAATGCTTTGTCCTGAAGTCCTAAATGACTGACTGGCGGATTAACGCACAGCCTAAACCGCTGTATGTAGAGACCTGAAACTTGGAGGATGTGTTCTTTGTATGACGTAGGCATCCGATAAGAAAGAATTTTCCAGAATTCCCACGGGATAAGGAATATACGGGATGTATATATTTCATCAATCAAGAGTGACCCTATCCCCATAACGAAGATTACTAAACTGTTCAGATTGGGCATGCAAGTAGGTAGCCTATTAGAATAGGTATAAAGCTAATTTCAATTATTCTGAAAATTCCCACGGGATAAGGATAAATCAGGATTAATATACTCAAATCAACTGGATCCTGTCTCCGTAACTACAATTAAGTACTAAACTTTCAAATTCAGTATAAACATAAATGGTCATACATAACAGCAAAAAAACTTATTGCAGGATTTTTGGAAATTCCTGTGGGATAGATAATCTCTGAAACTTCCGAGCCGATTAAAAAAAAATCTTTTACCAGTAAAAAGTTACACTATCCTTTATTGACCATAGGCTACTTTTTTCCGAGAAAATACAAAATTCCCAAGGGATAGAAAAAAAAAATTCAACTTCGGAGCTCATTTTAAAATTTCTTTCACCAATAGAAAAGATACACTGTCCTTGATTAACATAGGATGCTATTTTCCGGATAAATGCAAAATTCCCGCGGTATAGAAAATAGTAAATTTAACTTCGGGCCTGACTTTAAAAAAAAAAATACCAATAGAAAGCTACACTATCCTTTATTGGTATAGGCTAGGCTACCTACTATTTATTCGGTAAAATGCAAAATTCCCGTGGGATAGAAAGAAGTGAATATCACTTAAGGGCTGATTTGAAAATTTCGTCAAAAAACTACACCAACCATTATTTACATAGACTACTTTTCTCCGTGAAAATACAAAATTCCCACGGGAAAAAAATAAGTGAATTCAACTACGGGGCTGATTTTAAAACTTCTTTTACCGGTATAAAGCTACACCTTTGCAAAAATGCAAAATTCCCGCGGGATAAAAATAAGCGAAAATTTGCATAGAATAAGGACAAAGTTGAAATTCCCACGGGATTCAATAAACGGGATTTATAATATTCACTAACTGATACTGATGATGATGAAATGATAATAATGATGGATTATGTTACCTACCGTTGCCGGATTTTTGTTTTATTATACAATGAAAGCGATGAAGAAGCTTTACCGCAAATTGGATTTCTACGCGGACGAAGTCGCGGGCAAAAGCTAGTCAGATTATAGAATCATAACATAATACTTACATTACATTATTCACACAAAATATACCTACCTATTTAGAGAAAGATTCGTTAAGAGAGAAAAAACTTAAATTTACATAATTTTAAGCTAAAAACTCCAGCGATATTTACAAATATCCTGCGTTTCCCCGTTGTATCGCAATGCCACTCGGATACAAATATTATTCATATTCATAATCAATAATGCCTGCCTCTACCAGGATTCGTACCTACCCAAAATCTCTTGTTTCATCATAATCAGGGTCACTAACCATGTAAGTAGGTATTCGTCAAATAAGGAATAAATTCGGCAAAAAATGTGTCCTGTGACTGTTTTTTATGCATGATAATCACTAGTTTAATAATAGCAAATTGTAAGTGGAATACACGGGTCTCCATGTTGACACGGGCTTTAACGAAAACACAATCTGAGTCGCTAATGTAAATATAAACGTAGCTATCCGGAAAAGAGCAATTTAGCTGTAGAACAACAAAACTAAATGCCTACTTAGTGTTAGTCTAATTGATAAAAGTACTGTAGTTACAATTATGACGGTTATTAAAAATGCTTTATAATTATAACTATTATAAGTAATGAACGCGTTATGATTTTTAACGAATTCAAAAAAGGAGGAGGTTATTCATTGTCAATTCGGTTGTATATATTTTAAAGTCTCTCAATCGGGAAAAGCAATACCTATTTTGTAAAAGATGACGAGCAGTTGACACCAAGCTATGTAACTTAGATTAGTAAAGTTAAAGTATTGCGAGGTCAGCGAGTCGAGGTGTTCATTTAAATTAATCTGATTGGTCAATTCTCCACGTCTATACAGACTACTACCTACTCAGCCTCAATGGCCTCACCATCATCACTCAATATACTTAAGTAAGTATACCGAAGAAGTGTCGTCATCGTCATAATAGAAACATTGACATTAATGGAGAATCAGATATTTTTGCACGGCTATCCACAGTCATAATACACAATCTAGCCACTTTGTGGTTAAATCTAGCGACTTTTTTGGCACTACGTCAGCGACTTTTTTATGCGTTTTTTCAACTGCTTTTTTAAGTTTTCTAATAATTTTGTGACTATTGGAGCCAATTTTCCAGAAATGGGTGAGTTATTCAATATTTCTAGAGACTTTAAAATAAATACTTTCGTCTAAATAAGTTGGCAACAGGGCATATAAGTACAGTCGAAGAAACTGAATCACGTAGGGTCAACGTCATAAACAAGTGATATATTTTGTACCTTGTCACTTTAATTAACGTCATGTTTGAAAAGCCATACGTAAATGTAACGACTGAATGAATTTATGACGTTGACTGTACCAGGGTAAACCCTTTTCATTGCAAATGTCATGTTGACATACCATTCATCTGCCAAAGAAATCATCGTGAAATTAGTTATGAAAAGGTTTTATTGACTGCTTAGTCGACCAAGAAATTCCTTTACCACTCTAAGGTTCAATTCAGTTGTACGGCTTAAAGGCTATTTTCACTTGCAGGTCAATGTGACAATCAGCCTTATTATTTTTATACAGCTGTAGGGGAACTGTCATAAAAAATAAAATAAAATAAATAAATAAATATCACGGGACAATTCACACCAATTGACTAAGTCCCAAAGTAAGCTAAGCAAAGCTTGTGTTATGGGTACTAGGCAACGGATAAACATACTTATATAGATAGGATACATACTTAAATACATATTAAACACCCAAGACCCGAGAACAAACATTCGTATTTTTCATACAAATATCTGCCCCGACACGGGAATCGAACCCGGGACCTCAAGCTTCATTGTCAGGTTCTCTAACCACTAGGCCATCTGGTCGTCTCTTCGTCTCGTCGTCTGGTCGGAAAAATGGCAAAGCACTACTTGGTCGACTATACCTATTCACGATAGTGGCTGTATCTGATAGGAAGTTATTTTGTCCTGTTTCGAATAAGATTGATGACGCACAGTACGAGGTCGAGGCCGTGATTTTTATTTTATGTACTATTCAAACTGAAAAGGAACACAACGTCAACTTTAAAATAGCATAATAAAGCTTTCAATTCTGAAGAAACTAACATTACAAAAATCACATTGACATTGTAATGTAAAAAGTTAAACCAAAACGCATAAGTTTTACTTTAACTATAGTATAAATCTTCCCAGGTAAATTTTCGCTTCGAGCCCTTATCTTTCAAAACCAACGGTATCGTCATAGTATTAAGGTTGAAATTTAATGTAATGGCTCGAAGCGAAAAATTCACCTGGGAAGATTTATACTCATTATATACCTGTGTGCCAAAATTCGTCCAAACCCGTTAAGCTATTTTTGAGTGATGGAGTAAGAAACATCCAAACTTTCACATTTGTAATTTTAATAGGATAGGGCTTTAGCCAGGCGCCGTCGTAAAAGCTTAATAAGTACTTATCCCACAAAAACATTTCATGTTAAATGTTGCCAAGACGAGACCATGTAGCTCGCACTGTCAAAAAGTAATCAGATCTCTTGTAGAGCCAAGTTTCTAACCCTACGTGCCCAGCTCTAAATCAATAAGCCCTAATTAAACACTAATTAATCTCGTAGGCGTGCAAACCGTGGACTAAACTGGCGACTCGGCCACACGAACCTTTTGCAATTCAGCATATGGGCTTGAACTTAAAAATCTATTCAATCTTTTAAACTCTTTCCGTGCGGCCGACTCGCCAGTTTAGTCCACGGTTTGCACGCCTACGAGATTAATTAGTGTAAAATTAGGGCTTATAGATTTAGAGCTGGGCACGTAGGGTTAAAAACTTGGCTCTACAAGAGATCTGATTACTTTTTGACAGTGCGAGCTACATGGTCTCGTCTTGGCAACATTTAACATGAAAATGTTTTTGTGGGATTTCATTTCTTTTTGGTAGGGGATGATTTACTAAAAAAACCTGAAATACATATCTTATTATTTATAACAAGGATAACAAGGACCCTCTTTATAAATTTTCAGACCTCTAACATCAAAATTTGCGGAAGTCTCATACAAGCTTTCACCCCCTAGTTTAAGGGGTTGGGGGGGTAAAAGTTCCAAGTTTTAAGATTTTTTCGTTGTTTGTATACTATTACTAGCTATTACATACCAAATTTTACCTTTCTAGGACTTCAGGAAGTACCTTAAGAATTTTGATGATCAGTGAGTGAGTGAATCAGTGACGAAATCGGGGGTTTTTAGACATTGATAAAATCTAAAGTATAATAGCTACGACATTCAAACTTTGTATGTTTCATGTTTATACTAGTGTCATTATATCTTGAAATTTTCAACTATTTAACATCATCCAAAGCAAAGTTATAAAAAACGACGAAACGTTTCGAGAAAAGGTAGGTAAGTGCCCTTGCGCTCCGCTCGGCTCGTTTTGGCGGGGGCACTCCCGTGCCCCCAGATAAAATTACAATACCAATCAATTTCAATTTCTGTGGAACTTTTTCTGAACGTTTCACCGCTGGTGTGTTAGGATCTAAACTTTGAGTATTCAACTAGAATTTAGTAATCTAGTTGAATACTCAAAGAATCTAAACTGTGATTTGTAAGATTTAGGTTATGACGTTGATACTGCACGTGTCTAATCGAGTTCAAGTATTTTCACCAATCTTATCATAATCTAGGGAATTTTACAGAATTCGTCTGAACATTTGTACCAACGATATCTAAGAAACGGTGTAACCGGCCGCAAGGTTAGCATATAATTAATTATTTTTTCACATCTCATGCTCTAAATGTATTTAAGCAAAAATTTTGCGGGAGTAAACATATCATTTAATTTCTGGGATGTAAAAGTAACTATTTTTATAATTTACTCAGAGTGGCTTACTTAAAACAAATACAGCCAAGAACATTTCTTTGTAATTCCACAAAATGTAACTGAAATCATAATAAGTAGATGATATACAACCTGTCCTTTTAATATTTAATGCTTTTTTATAATAATTTTCTCGTTATCAAAGTGAAAAGTATATTTTTCACCTAATAGCCATAAACCCTCGGACTTTCTTAGCCTAACCACCTCGGGTTTATTATGCCTCTCTTTAGTCTCTTAGTGAAAAGTTTTACTAACTGACAAAAAGTAGTTAAGTTCTTCTAGTGCTTAGACCTTTACTAATACGGCCTTGGCCAAATTTTTTAGGCAACCCATTTGTGATTACAAACATGTATAATAGTTTTCGTCCGGTAAATAGATGGGTGAAGGTCGGCCTTCTACTCGTATGTACGTAGGTATCTTCTGCTAAAGTGTTTACCCACTTCACCTTATCTATCACCGACAGACCTGACAGCCGTAATAGGTACAGGAATGTCATACACTCGTAGGCCTGCGATGGAACAGTCCGGGTCTGATTACTTTCTACTATACCAAAGAGTATAGTACCTATTACTTGTACTACTCTGCGGATCTAAGTACTTATTGTGTTTTATTATCGAACTAGCTTCCACGCAAATTAAAATTTGTTGGTGAAGCTTCTTCTCTTTCAGCTAATCCAAACAATCGTCATCATCATCGATATTATCATTAGTACCAGCTAGTTACGCGACCATTTATTCCTAAAATTACCTCGTATCAATCGAATCAGAGCGCAGATTGGCTTTCCTGGATGTAAGAGATGGTGAAAACGGATGGTTCTTTGACAAGTTTATATAGATATCTTAACGCGTTGTCTCACCACCGTCCTAGACGTCTCCGATCCGTTATGAACACACTACAGTCCACAATAAAGCGTACGACCTTTGTAACCCAAAATTTTAAGAAAATGAGTTAAAGAAGTCCAGGAAGTGTTAAAGCGTAATGGATGTGAGCAGAGCATTTGCTGAAGTCAAGTCAAAACCCTTGGATTGAACTTCATAATCCTTAAGCTTCTTCTACAGAACGCCATTTATATTTTTACTAGCTTTTGCCCGCGACTCCGTCCGCGTGGAATTAGTAATTTGGGCAGCTTATTTTTTTATCCAATTTGCTTTTTCATTAATTATGGCTCTCCTTAGATCCTTCCGGAAGAAGTGAAACTTCATAATAAACCAACCCGCTCCCAATCCGCCCCCAAACCGCTCCTATCCTAACCCGCCCCCAAACCGCCCCCAACCCGCCCCCCCCCCACCCGCTCCCAACCCGCCCCCAACCCGCTCTCAACCCGCCCCCAACCCGCTCCCAACCCGCCCCCAACCCGCACCCAACCCGCTCCCAACTCGCTCACACCCCGCCCCCAACCCGCTCCTAACCCACCCCCAACCCACTCCCAACCCGCCCTCAACCCGCCCCCAACTCGCTCTCAACCCGCCCCCAACCCGCTTCCAACCCGCTCCCAACCCGCCCTATCTAACACTGAAAGAATTTTTCAAATCGGAGCAGTAGATCCCGAGATATAGAAGTTTTACTTCAAAAACCCCCGATTTGGAAACATTCTTCCACTCGGCTCCGCTCCTATTGGTGTTAGCGTGATGATATACACCGTGAAATTTAAGTGGTTGTTTTCCCGAAACGAGGTGATTTAGTTTCGATTGTACAATCGATTTATAATTACTATTTTGACTAGAGTCAAAAATCCAATTGTGAAAAACGAAAGTCGAAAATGACCGCAAACCAATAGTAACGCTTCGTTGGTACAAGTAGCGTACGATCGTACGATAGGTTAGGTACCAACGAAGCGTTACTATTGGTTTGCGGTCATTTTCGACTTTCGTTTTTCACAACTGGATTTTTGACTCTAGTCAAAATAGTAATTATAAATCGATTGTACAATCGATACTAAATCACCTCGTTTCGGGAAAACAACCACTAAAATTTCACGGTGTATAGCCTATAGCCTTCTTCGATATATGGGCTATCTAACACTGAAAGAATTTTTCAAATCGGAGCAGTAGTTCCTGAGATTAGCGCCTATAGAAGTTTTACTTCAAAAACCCCCGATTTTGAAACATTCTTCCGCTCCGCTCCGCTCCTATTGGTGTTAGCGTGATAATGTATAGCCTATAGCCTTCCTCGATAAATGGGCTATCTAACACTGAAAGAATTTTTCAAATCGGAGCAGTAGTTCCTGAGATTAGCGCGTTCAAACAAACTAACAAACAAACAAACAAACAAACAAACTCTTCCGCTTTATAATATTAGTATAGATTTTTATTTATTTTTTATATTTTTGTCGTAGCGATTGAAGTCAGAAATTACGTGTAACAATTTTAATCGGGATAGTGATAGCTATAAGTTTTCGTCTTCACGGAATCCAGTGATACTTAGGCCGATGTAGGGGACATGACGTAAATTCAAATTGAATCGTCGAACATTATCAATGTTGCGTGATAGGATGCTGGTGCAAATTCAAAATCAAGTGTAGTTCGAAAAACAAACGCGATACCCAACACTCCTGTATATTAATTATACTTGTGACCACGGCCGGTTCAATGTGACTGAAATGTCAAGGTAATTTTAGCAATAAGTTGTCGCTCTTAAGCTCTTAAGGACTTTATCCTGGGTGTAATAATAACTACGAGTATGCGATAATGTTTTTTTCTCAAACATCCAAGGAAATGTGGTCCTTATAGTCGTGACAATAGAACACGAAGTATGCCATTGTATAGCAGTTGAGGAAGATTCGTTCTAATTTCAAATTAGACGACAATAATGGAATTTCATACAAACATTGCTGGCCAAGGCCAGCAAAGAGATTGTCTTTTGTTTTAGTGGGTCGTATTTTCTTTTATTGACTATCAATGACATACTGCCAGTTAAGAAAAATTTAGTTTGTGAATTTACTTTTTAATATCTTACTTGGCTAGATTTAATAAAATAAATAAGGATTGGCGTTTACTGTTAACAATTTATTAAAATAACCAATTAATAAGGTCGTAATTTTTTAATAAATATAAATCATCTCAAGATTTTGCGTCAAAAACATTAACTGGAACAGCTTACAAATAAATTGCTGGAAAAAAAAATATTTTGGCGGGAATAAAAAAAAAACAATTTGAATTAAATATGAATATATAAGTTGAACATTCGTATCATTTCCTTGGATTTATTTGAGAAAAGCACTATACAAGCCTTGGCCACGAACAGGGATTGCCGGCCTCGTATCTCTAGATGGCCTCGTTAACACTCGGCCATCTATTACTACTCGGCCGGCAATCCCCTATTTCGCGGCCGCTGCAGTAATGTACTATTTCACACCACCTGCTCGACAATGCCGTATTATATATCATGCAAACCTCTCTCAAAGTAAATCATTATAGCCCTTGGCTTTCGCCGGGGCGTAATGTTGTACTGAATTTCATTATAACCCGGATATAACTCGGCAGTAATGTGATTCTCACTTCTCGTAGTTCTTACTGGTATGCACTTAAAGTCTAATTTCAAAATCGCTCCGCGTGCAGGCCGCAGCAGGTGCAGCTCGTGCACGTGCTGGTGCTCAACGTGCCCAGCCCCGCGGGGGGCGCGCCGCACCTAATTTATTTGCAGTTCCGCGGCCGAACGAAAACAAAGTCAAATACTTAAACAAAAGCCGCGAGTGTTTCAATACGCTGCAATTTTAAGTATCAAAACTGCAAAAGAAGATAAAACATTAAGAAAATATCGAATGACGAAAGTGATTTGACTCCTGATTCCATTAAATTAGACGCCTTAGGACCACTTGCTTGCACAGTTCAGGGTAAAAAAATTAAATCGGAACCCTGGGTTAAGAATGACAGTTCCATACATTTTGACACTTGTTAACCCTGGGTTAGCAGTTAACTCGCTCGGAATTAAGTAGCTAACCCAGGTCTGCGCAAGCCGGCCTTAGAAATTGTTAATAATGTACTCCTAGAGAAGTCGAAGGAAAAATACTTAAAAGCTTACAAAGATTTCGACAAATGGAAAACTGCGAAAGGTGCAAAGTCAGTGTCAGAATCAGTGCTTCTGGGTCTATTTCGAGTATTTTTCTGGTAGCCATGGTTTTTATTGTCTCGCAAAAGGTGAGAAAAGTAGAGTATACTCCTCGGGGATAAAACTGATTTTGCCTTGGGCGCGCTTAAATCCTTCACTGCTCTCAGGACTCCATCTTAATTCCATCGCTTCGCTCGGGAATCAACTAAAAACCCCCTCGCTACGCTCGGGAGTTAAATCTGGAGTCCCTCGATACGCTCAGGATTCAATATCGCGCCCGTGACATAATGCAGTGCTTTATCCCCTTGGTGTACAATCTACTATTTTCTACACGTTCATGCTGCGAAATCTGGAGCATTGAACCACGTACCTATCCAGATAGTTGAAAAAATTGTTCAAAAATGAAGTATTATTCCCTTATCCATAAATATTGTTGAGCTTACCCTGTGAGGATGGTTTTTTAGACGAAATATTGAAATAAAAGAAGTTTACTGTCGTAAGTAAGTTTAATACTGCTCTGTATATTTAGACTTTGGTGGTAGAGTCATGATCAGAACGGTAATTATTCGTGAGAAACTCATTGTTGAACTGAAGACGATGTTAAGCTGCGTACGGACTGCGCGCACATTACGCGTACCCTACGCGAGCCCGGGTACGCGTGTCCTGTACCTCTACCATGAGTTTACACTAGTTTACAGTGACCGTACTCGCTAGCGACGGTATAAATGATTTGTATGGAGAATTGTACATCCGTAAGTGACCGCTAGAGGCGCTGTACAATTCTCCATACAAATAATTTACGCCGTCGCTAACGAGTACGGTCACGTAAACTAGTGTAAACTCATGGTAGAGGTACTGGAACGCCATGTTCGTACTTGCAGCTACGCGTACAGTGTACGCGTACCTACATAGCGTACGGACATGGCGTTCCAGGACACGCGTACCCGGGTACGCGTACCCGGGCTCGCGTAGGGTACGCGTAATGTGCGCGCAGTCCGTACGCAGCTTAATAAAGTAAAAATCCTACGGCAATGTTTCCTTAATGTTTCCTCAATCGTAATAATTAGTCAAACACATCCCAAACAGGTAGGTATTTAAATGCTTACCTACTTACAGGCTATTTTATTGCGAAAGCCACGTTATTTAGTTATTCTATGATTAACAAACACGTTTTTTTATCGATGTTTATAGCAAATACCTAAGCGAGATGCGTCTGTCTTGAGGAAAAAGCAGCTTTATATGTTCACAGTACACATGAGTGACATTAAACCACACTGCTTTGTCGACGGGACTGAGGAGTCGAGAGACTTAAAAATTATAACTCGAAAATACCATTTAAAAGTTAATACAGTTCAAATTAAATTTTACACTAAATAGTTAATAAGATTGATCAGAACTACGAGGTATCACAACTCTACTCGTATTTCAAATTCAGTACAATCTTTCACCATTATAGAATGGTATTTTCGAGTGATGTTATTTCCAAATCGGTCCCTTGAGTCTCCCGTTTTTATCGCCTGCTAATTCCTACTAAGTAAGTAATTTCAATCGTAACTGTAATATAAATGCTGCCAAGCAATAATGAAGGGTCTCTGTATCTAAATGGAGTAGCTATATCGAGTACTAACCCTTTATTTTCCTTCGTCAGTGTAGGGATTATAAACACGAAAATATGTTTATTTTTTACTAGCTTTTGCCCGCGACTCCGTCCGCGTGGAATTAGTAATTTGGGCAGCTTATTTTTTATCTAATTTACTTTTTCATCAATTATGGCTCTCCTTAGATCCTTCCGGAAGAAGTGAAACTTCATAATAAACCAACCCGCTCCCAATCCGACCCCAAACAGCCCCCAACCCGCCCCAACCCGCTCCCAACCCGCCCCCAACCCGCCCCCAACTCACTCTCACCCCGCCTCCAACCCGCCCCCAACCCACTCCCAACCCGCCCCCAACCCGCCCCCAACTCGCTCTTAACCCGCCCCCAACCCGCTCCTAAACCGCCACCAACTCACTCCCAACCCGCCCCCAACCCGCTACCAACTCGCTCCCCCACCCGCTCCCAACCCGCCCCCAACCAGCTCTCAAACCGCCCCCAACCCGCTACCAACTCGCCCCCCACCCGCTCCCAACCCGCCCTATCTAACTGGGCTATCTGACACTGAAAGAATTTTTCAAATCGTATCAGTAGTTCCCGAGATATATAAGTTTCACTTCGAAAACCCCCAATTTGGAAACATTCTTCCGCTCCGCTCCGCTCCTATTGGTGTTAGCGTGATGATATATAGCCTATAGCCTTCCTCGATAAATGGGCTATCTAACACTGAAAGAATTTTTCAAATCGGAGCAGTAGTTCCTGAGATTAGCGCGTTCATAATAACAACTCTTATAAAAACAGTTCGATAAATTCTTAAAATAAACGTATCTTTCTTATTTGTGAACCGATTCAAATGAAACAAACACTAAATGTTAATCCAAGAAAATACCAACATATCAGTGAAAACCGCATCCTTCTAGATTAAGCCGTTTCTGAGATTAGCGCGCACAAACGCACAGACAAACAGACAAACAGACAAACAGACAATAATACTAAAAATCATTGTTTTGGGTTCTCTTGCGCTATTAAATAGCCCTAGTGTCAGTTTTTCTCAAATATCTTCAATGTACAGACACCGACTTGTTACAGATTTATTATATGTATAGATATGTTCAATGCTTCGATCAATGAAACGAAATTTTACATGTACCTGTCCATAACATCTGCCTAGAGAAATATTTTTCTATTGTAGCTTAAGCTTAAGCTACAATAAAAAAATATTTCTCTGGGCAGATGTTATGGACAAGTTACTTGATATAAATAAATATTAAATTCACTCATCTAAACTTTCTTGCCTGTTGAAATAAATACCAAAATAAAAGCTTATAATAACATAATTGGTATGAGTGGGTAATTGGCTAGTGTTATGAGACGTTTAACCATCTGTCCACGTTTGCGATTCGCACGCCGCGTATTGTTTCGTGCTAAGTAGTGTCAACGGGCATGCGAGCGAACTCGCCGCTTAGCCCTTGTGACGTAATGAAAGCGGAATTTTGTTCGAGTTGTGCATGAATAATGACCCTCAAGGTCCTGCATGGTCCAGCGAGCCCGCTGATGGAGGCTGCAACCCACATTGTTAGCATCGGTAGGTATAAGCATGGATTCAGATAAATACATATTTGTAGCTGTATTGCAAGACTCTTACAAGACAATATACTTAAATATGTAAACTATTAAATTGCGATATTATAATATTACTAGCTGTTGCCCGCGACTCCGTCCGCGAAGAAAAAATAGCCTATGACCTATTCTCAGACCTACCAAATATAATGAAGAAAGTTTAATGAAAATCGGTCAAGCCGTTTCGGAGGAGTTCGATAACAAACACAGTGACACGGGATTTTTATATATTAGAAGACTAGCTTGCCCGTGACTCCGTAGGCGAAGAATAAGGGTATAAAAATAGCCTACGACCTATTCTCAGGCCTACCAAATATAGACAAAAAATTGCATAAAAATCGATCAAGCCGTTTCGGAGGAGTTCGATAACAAACACCGTGACACGAGATTTTTATATATTAGATTCAGAGATAACACTGGAGTACACATGAATTACTTGTTCGAATAATCTTTGTTTAATTCTTGGCGAGAAAGGAAATTGAAAAACTTTTTTTAAGATTTTCCGAAATACCCGCGGGATAACGAATGAAGAGGATGCGAAGAGCTGTAACTCCGTACTCTATCTCAAGACGCAGATACGAGATTTTCTGAGACTTTTGAGAAGGTTTATACCCTTTTCCAGGCATAGTGCATATAAGGACCACATAAACCTATACAAATATTCGAACTTGCTTCCTTTACAATATGGTAGAAAATCTATTTAAATTTGTTCAAAATCTGCTTTGCTTTTAAATTAATCCTGCATAGGTAAACAATATAACACAATGATCATTTTTGTAGTAGCGTATCTAAATAGACGGGGCCTGGAAAAGGGTTAAAATGCCACAATACAAATCTGGACAAGCTTATCTAATTGCGAGGTTGATACTCTTAAATTACTTAGGTATGTAAATGAATTAACATATAAATACACTGAGCGCTGCACTATTTTAAATTTCATGCAACACGCTCAAAATCGTATTAAGTTTGACGTTCTATCCAAATACAAGAAGTTCCATAGGCAGGTAGGTAAGTCAATAGTGAGATGACATGACACGAAAGTAAAGTATATTGATATTGATCGTTAAAGTGCCCAGTTAAGACCGTATTGACTCTTCTAAAATGAGCACCACTAAACGGTAAGTATTTTTTTTTCTATAAGTAGTGGTTATGTTCAGACATAGGAATCCGCGGGGCAAAATTGTTTGACAAGTAGGGAGTTCCTATATCGATAAACTCAACTATCGATGCTAGTTCTATATACTAGTGATCAGTCAAGGGTTTGCTTGTAAAATATGTTTTTATTAAGAGTAAAAAAAAATAACTCAATACTCTTCTTCGTTTTTAAAAACAACTTTATAATTGTACTCGTCCCAATTTTTTTCTTCGTGAATGTCCCGTTTACTATTGTTAAAGTAAACGACCAGAATTTGTTCCATATTTTCGGTCGTTAATTAATTAACTAACAATCTAAAGAGGTTGAGATAATATTAACTATTTTGTAGTGCAATAGGTATTACGCCCTACCTTTATATAACCTAGCGATTATTTAAAATATGCTATGTTGAACAATAGAACAAAAAACACACAATGTTGGGGGCGAACACTAGTATATGAACGAGCACCGATAATTTAATTTGTCGATATAGGAAGTCCCTACCTGTCAACAAAATTTGCCCCGCGGATTCCTATGTCTCTGGGAATTGTCTTTAGGAAAACTATAAATAAAAGAAGACAAAGAAATTACCACCCCGATACCGTAAAAGATAAAACGTAAGTAAAAATTAATTTATTCGATTTTGCTTTGTGTTATTTACTCAATTACTGACCATTTGTGTAATTAAAATTTCAGAAAATAATAAACGTACGAAATACCTACCTAGTTACTGAAAGTTCCGTGAAATCAATATAATTATTATATATGTATATACCGAAATCTATTTTTAAGTATAAAAACGACGTTATACGTTTCATAAAATGGTACGATATATCATAACGTAAAGCTGCGTACGGACTGCGCGCACTCGGGTACGCGTAGGTACCCGGGCTTGCGTGTCCTGGAACGCCATGTCCGACCGTACGCCATGTACCTACGCGTACACTGTACACGTACACGTACATGGCGTTCCAGGACACGCAAACCCGGGTACGCGTACCCGCGTATGCGCAGTCCGTACGCAGCTTAACGGTGGAAATTGAAGGGTTAAAGTCGATATGCGCCGCTGGACACACGGAGTATCGGAGCACGGATATTCAGTCTACCTAAGTATAGCGTTTTTCTGCAATTTACATGTAGGTATACCTACTATATAATTACCACGAGTGTTATATTATCCTTCACAAAAATGATGTTTAGGGACAAGAATCAGCGCTTCGTATTCATTTTTTCATTTATGCTTTCACACTAAGCACGTTTGGTTCTAGCCTTCTAGGGTTGTCACGCCAAGACTACATCGAGGGCGAGGGAGGGATTAGGTATTATTCACATAGAAGTTGATGAATGCACAATTGCTTAAAGTAGCGGCACCGAGTGATGGCACTTTAGAAGTTTGCTCGCTCATGAAGTTCCCTAAATATTGAGAGCAAGTAGGATAAAGGAACAAATGACCAACTTCATCTTAATTTCATTTGGCTGTAATTAACCGAAACGCATTTCGTAACTAGTTTCAACCCATGAACTTATCGGTCCTGACCCATACTAGAAATTTACAAAACAGACCGTATTATAGACCAATTAACATGTGTAGTAGGTATAATAAATTGCCAATAGATAATATGAATACTTATTCATAATAATTATCTATTGGCAATTTATTGTACTACACGTGTATATATATAGGTACTGCCGTTATATGGAAAAAAGTCGCTTCTGACAATTTTCACGAAACTGCGCCTTTTTTATTTATTGATTGATACGTATACCTACCTACCTAACTCAGTTTCGAAAAAAATCTCAGTTGCGGCCTTTTTACGTATGACGGCAGTATACAAAAGTGATACTTATTTATTTCAAAAACAAGCAGTCAGTCAGTTCGGCGATGGCCCCGGACTGAAATCTCAACTCAGTTGAGACAAGCGCTAGGATAGAACGAGACGCTCCTCCCACTGTAACCCCTCTGGGTATGTAAATATGTCAAAATTATTAATGAGGTTAAATCCATCCCAGAACCCTAGCACATAGAGACTACACCAGCAAATATAATCTAGACTCTAGTAATGTACAAAAACCTAAAATTATAAATGAAATTAAATGATGAAATCATAAAAATTAAACTAACATAATAAATGGAATGTGATTTCCGTCTTTTTGCAAACTATCTACACGTTTTTGATTTTCTTTTACAACAAAATATCGCACAGGCTGTCATTTTCGTACGAGCTAAATGTACAGGCATCCGATGCTTACACGTCAAAGTAGTACCTAAACTGTCAGTCAATTGAAATTGCAAACAATATAAACAAACCTTTTATTTAAAATGTCTTGAATTTCCATTTTCCCTCATCAAATACTGCTAAATCTGTGCGTTATTTAATGAATACTTACCACAATACTATCCTAAACCATTAAAAGAATAATGAAGTGCTAGAATATGGATATTTCATTAAATGGTTTAAGTATTTACATTGTTCGCAATTTCAATTGACAGCGATTTTATGCCTACATTCAAGTTTAATCTAATAATTTTATTATGTTTTCAAATATAGAATCCACTGAAGAACTTGCACGTTATTGCACGTTCGAGTTAAACCACCCTCATGAGCATAATTAACGGGTCACTTGCGTTGCACACAAGGTTCCGTACAAAGTGACCCATATTTTAGTTATATTTACTATAAGACTATTAATTACTAATTAAGTACTAGGTTAGGTAGTACAATGGTACCAGTGTTCATTGAAGACATTAAAGTCAGAATTCGCACTGGGCCCTTATGATATGAAAACTGCAATCCAATTCCTTTCACTCTTAGTTAGATGAGGCCTGCCAGAAATAAATAAATACATAATGAATGGAAAATTAATGAAAAAATAACATTATATTTGACCTCGTGTTATAAATTTGAAATTTCAGCCCATTGTTTTCTCCGCTCTATGTTTGGGTTTAACAAAAACAAAAATAACAACATACTAGATGATTAGACCCACGACGGCCACGACACGCGTCTTGTTGGACAACTAATAAACAAAAACACAGTGACAATGTATTGTTTATGCTATAAAAATAAACATTAAAAAACTTTCATTTAATACTAGAGCAGGCAATTTCAAATAAGTACTTAGCTTGATTGATTTAGATATAATTCAAGCAGGTAGTAAGTCATTTTTGGATTTGCATGGTATCGACACACTGTCTTTTAATGTAAACTCTTACTCATTTACAAGTTTCCTGTATTAAAACCAGTTAGCATTCAAAGTAAAATTCCTAGTTGTTAACCTTCAGCTACAGTCTTTCACCAGCATTGCTAATGCGCTCTTACGGCAGGCATTAGGAAATAGATAGGCAAGTAGGTACATACCTATAATCGAACAAAAATGTGTAAAAAAATCATCAAATTTTTGACAATGGCTGCAGGTGTTATTAAGAACATGTGTAATCAAAGGGTGCCTAAAGGCATAACTACTTAAGATTTTTGTAGTACCTAAGTAAAAGATCATAAGTGCGTATACATGTACATATTTTAAAATTAATTAAAATCGCAAAGCAAATCAAGTGTCGTTACGCATACCTGTGGTTGCAGATTGTTTAAGCGTGCGCGTCGAGATTTTGCGGATGAACGCATGCGCGCCTGATCCGCGCGCCGGAGTGGGACTGCGCGGCCGCCGCGCGAGAGCCAGCGGCGCCTGCGCCCGCCGGTAACACTGCACTCCGTTCGAGGTGTAATAATAGGGGCCATCGGCGCATGTCACCACTGCACCACCGCGCTAACGCTTCATCGTAAGTACACTGGATATTAATGGATTTGATCTTGACAGATTGTGATAACCTGAGAACTTGGTGTTGAGAGAGCAAACCTATGTAAAGATTAAAAACTTAAACCTAGGTACAGTCAAGGGCGTAAATATTATGTATGTAACCAAGGCGTCAAAAGTACTTATACAACTCTATGCCATTAAATATAAGGTTGGTGTTTACATATTTTTGACGTGATGGGTATACCTAGCCCAAGTAGCACAAGTAGCATTATAAGAAATCACTTTTGGTGTACACGGAAACTTGAAGCTGTATAAGACAGTGTTACAATGGTGTTAACAGCGCTGTTAACACTGAAATAACTCTTATTTGGGCACAAATTCCTATATTCAAGCCTATAGTTCTAGTTTAGTACACATTTCTGTTTAACAGCATTACAGTAGCACTATATTGGAATTATTATGGGTCACCAGGCTGTTTATCAGCTGCTTAACAGAATACGAGTGTCCTGTTATACAGACTAAGCGTCAGGATTGGGTGACTGCTAGTCTTATATAACGCTTTAGGTTTTACATTACCCTTCGTTCATATTGAAATTGCTTATTATATTTGCAGATTTGCTTTTAATAGAATTATAGCGGTGCCGATAAATTTCGAGAGTGTGATATGTAATGGCGAAGTAAATGTGACAATTTTATTGAGAATTTGTGTTAACTCACGAAAGTACACCTTTATAGCCAACCTACTGTGAAAACATTTGGGAATGCAAGTTTACTGTGAATGTTTATATGGTTATTTAGCAAAATTTTTACGCGCTTCGGAAATATCTCATTTTAATTAGAAATGTTGTGAAAAAAGTAACACACCAAAAATATATGTATACATTTTTGAGCGATTTACATAAAATTATACGAAGTTTTATATTATACTATAATAAGTATATGAATAACGTGTAATTTAAGGCAGTAAAATATATTTTTTTTTTTTTTGTTCTACGTGTTATCATGCGATCAGTCCAATGACTATGAGCAGATAAGTTGCGTGATGTATAGCGTGTAGAGTTAGTTCCCCAGTGGGAGCCCCTCTAACTGTGGCTGAATCTTCAAGTTAGTTGATCCAGTTCTAGGATTCTGCGCCTCTTAAGACGTCTTATCTGGTCAGGTTCAGTAAGTAAGCCTGCCAGCTGGTTTGGGTGGCGGTGTAGTCGCTTTTTATATTTTATTGAATATGACTGAATTTCTTCCTTCACAGTGTTAATTTTTAAATGTTGATGGACTTCTGAGTTCTTAATGAACCAAGGTGTGTTAGCAATTTGTTTGAGAATAGAGTCTTCAGCTCTTTGTATTGAAGAGATGTTTGAATTGCATGCAGAGCCCCAAAGCTGGATGCCATAAGTCCATATTGGTTTCAGGACAGCCTTGTATATGAGAAGCTTATTGTCAAGAGACAGGACGCTGTTCCTTTCGAGCAGCCAGTACAGCCCACGAAATCTCAGATTAAGTTGGTCTCTTTTTGCTCGGATATGATCCCTCCAGGTCAACCTACGATCTAAGTGCATTCCCAAGTACTTAACAGAGTCGTTATGGGGTAGCTGTTGGTCGCCAAGTTTGACAGGTGGGCAATTACCTCTTCTCAGTGTGAATGTGATGTGGACTGACTTTGCAACACTAGCCTTTATCCTCCATTTATTAAGCCATTCTTGGAGTTCATTCAAGCTATCTTGCAGAAATTGAGATGCTTCAACAGGGTTAGGACTAGATGCCAGTATTGCTGTGTCGTCGGCAAAAGTGGCTACTGTAACTCTGGAGTTCTGAGGTAGATCTGATGTGAATATTGAGTATAGCACTGGGCCAAGCACAGAACCCTGAGGCACTCCGGCTAGTATATCGAAACATGCTGATGTACTATCTCCTTCTTTAACCTGAAACAATCTCCCTGAGAGGTATGATTCTATTACAGTGTACAAATTATGCGGGAGGTAGGTTTTTATTTTATAGAGTAGTCCCCTGTGCCACACTCTGTCAAAGGCCTGTTGAATGTCCAGAAAGGCAGCTGAACAATATTCTTTCTTTTCAAGGGTTGTTCTAGCGACTTTACATACTCTATGAATTTGTTCAACCGTAGCGTGGTCCTTCCTAAAACCAAATTGGTGATCAGGTATTACTGAACGTGACAATAGCGGTTTCATGAGTCTTTTAAGGAGGATCCTCTCAAAGATCTTCGATATGACTGGCAACAGACTTATTGGTCTATATGAAGACACATCTTGTACTGGTTTACCTGGTTTAAGCACCATAATTATTTGCGATACTTTCCAAAGTGCAGGAAAATGTCCTACTCTCATTATACCATTAAAAATGCATGTCAAATATACAACCGCTTTTCTAGGGAGTTCTGTTAGCACCTTCTTATCTATGAGATCAAAGCCTGGAGCTTTATTGTTATCTAAGTTGTTGATCGTTTGTTTAATTTCGTTGGGAGATGTTGGTCGTATTGGAAAGTCCATTTGTAAGTCTTAGCTTACGACTTCATCAATGTCCGATTCATCACTGTTAGGGTCAGGTTCGTTCGGGGTGAATATCTTTGACAAGTGCGTGGCAAAGAGGTTGGCCTTTTCTTCTGGAGTTCTAGCCCATGTATACTCTGCTGTCTTTAACGGTGGTTTAGGAGCAATGGGCTTATTTACATTCTTACACACTTTCCATAATAAGTAATCGGTAGTTTTGGTGGCTGTCAATGCTTTAATTTCAGCTTCCGCCGCATCATTCGCTGCTCGGTGTATCATATCTTTTAGTTCCCTGATAGCGGAGTTTAGTGCTCTTTTATCTGACGGGTGGCGGCTGGTGTGCCATACGAGGGGCGTTCAATATAAAGTGAGAATGAGATGCAAACTCTTTTAATATTACGAAATTAAATACTGGCCGGTAAAGCTAATCTATCTAGCTGATTGCTATGAAAAAAAAACTAACTGTCTTTTGTTTAAAAAAATATACGGTAATTTCTTTGCAATGCTATTGAGTACGTTAGCGAAAATGGAGAAAATTGAACTGCGCGCCGTTATCAAATACTTGTTTTTGAAAAATTTTTCTACGGACCAAGTCAATTTGGATTTGCGGGACACTTTAGGGTCTAATGCTCCTCCGTATTCGACAGTCGCACGTTGGTGCGCCGAATTTTTACTTGGAAGAACATCGACAATGGACGACCCCTGCTCCGGACGCCCTACTACAGCAGTAACTGAAGAAATTGTGAAAAAAGTCGAAAACTCAGTTTTGGCGGATCGTCGTGTCACGGTTCGTTTTATTGCTGAAAATGTAAAGATTTCAACGGGGAGCGTGCATAATATTTTACATGAACGCTTGGGTATGAAAAAGGTATCTGCGCGTTGGGTACCAAGAATGCTTACTGACACGCAAAAACAAACTAGACTAGAGATTTGTCAAGAAGCTTTGAACCTGATGCAGCAAGACCGGGAACTTTTTTGCCGCGATTTATAACAATGGACGAAACATGGCTCCATCATTACGACCCAGAAACGAAACTGCAGTCTATGACATGGAAAAACCCATCATCTCCAACTCCGAAGAAATTCAAGGTGAGCCCATCTGCCGGTAAGGTCATGGGCTCTGTTTTTTGGGATGGTAAAGGGGTATTAATGATTGAGTATCTCGAGCATGGAGCCACTATTACGGGCACATTATACGCCAAACAAATAGCAACATTGCGCAATGAGATCCGCGAAAAACGGCGAGGTAAACTCTCGAAAGTTGTGCTGTTCCACCAGGACAATGCCCCGGCACACAAGTCCGCCGTTGCAATGGCTGCAATTCGTGATGCTGGGTTCGATATCCTTAAGCATCCTCCGTATTCACCAGATCTCGCTCCCAGTGATTTCTACCTATTTCCGAGATTGAAACAATACCTGAGAGGCCAGAAATTTGAAGACGACGACGCGGTAGTCGCTGCAGTACAAGATTTTTACAGTACTCAAGATGGGACCTTTTTTAAAAATGGCATTTTAAGTTTAGAAAAAAGATATACTAAGTGTATTATGCTAAAAGGTGACTATATCGAAAAATAAAATGACATTTAGTAAAAGTTGTTTATAACATACTCATTCTCACTTTTTATTGAACGCCCCTAGTACTCTACGAAGTCGTCTTTTTTCAGTAATTTTTCCTCTAATTTCATCAGGTACAGGGTTATGCCTAGCCTGAGAGTATGTAGTCTCAGGCGTACAAGTCCAACAGCTAGTCTGTACCACAGTAGTAAATTCTGTTACTGCGCTATCTATGTCTTCCTTTGATTTAAGAGCTACCTTGAGCTGCAGCCTTTCGTTCACCAGATCTCTAAATGATTCCCAATCTGTCCTCTTATTATAAAGTGTTGCGCGTCTATTAATGTTTAACACAGCTTCGCTAATTTTAAGGATTATAGGTGTGTGATCTGATGAGCCATCAAGGCACGGCTCTATTTTCCAAGATAGTCGTGATAATCCTTTCATCACAAAAAGTCTATAACATCTGGAAGTCGATTTGTATCAGATGGCCAGTGTGTGGGTTCGGCAGTTGCAATCGCTGTCAGGTTGAGAGTATCAATGCTTTTCTTAAGCTCTCTGCCTCTTGTAGTGGTCAACCTGGAGCCCCAGTAGATGTGTTTGGCATTCCAGTCTCCTCCTGAGATGAATCGTCCACCAAGAGAATTAAAGTATTCGTTGAACATATTTTCGTCGGTTTTAGGTTTTGGGGGACAATATAAAAGGTGGCCGCAAACTAGAAGTGAAAATGAGTGAAAATTTTATTGTACAGAATAATTATCAATATATACGATTTAGGTTATAATAAAATGGCGCATTCTTAAGAAGCTTTTGTGAACTCTTTTTATCCTGAATTAATTACCATGGCTGTACAAGAATACACCCCAGTTCCTCTATTATACTTATTGCAGTAAATAAGAGTTCAAGTGAAGCAATATTCAGCCTGTCAGCTGTTATTAGTTTTATTATGGTTCACATAAACGCTAAAACCATTTATTTGAACTACTTAAACGCATTACCTTTTAATAGTTATTTAATTTTTATTTAGTAGTTTTAATTTTAATTCAATCTTGTTTTAATTTTTCAATTTTTTTAGCATTTTGTATAATTTAATACACGATCCACGCCAACTGTTAAAATGACCGCTTAAGAATTTAATGATTGACTAACGTGAACCTGATTGCAGCTTCGTGCGTTATAATATATGTAAAGTGTTCTTTTATGCAGACTAAAACAATATATTGGTATATTTCACAGCCAAATGCTGCATTTCTGAGTTAAACAAGGATCTTGAAATACCTTCGGTGTTCACGTGTATTAATAAAACACCTTTTAACTGCTTTGAAAAATAGGCTTATAACAGAGCCGAGGCGAACCGATGTGGAACTTTTTGTGTTAAATTACTCTAAGTGTACACTACTCTAAAACTGTTGGCTGTACGGTAGTTCACAGTGACACTTTTAAGACGCTAGCATTTCAGTGGTATAATTCTACGCCTTTAAACAGCAATAGCATATTTTACTACCACTATAATGCTCTTAAGCAACCAATGCAAAAGAGACTGTAAGAAGGCATTTTTGACATCTGCACTAACTCTGATCCCGTAACAATAGTATCCGTAACCATATTAACTGTTTATTAAGTCATGAAGTTCCGAGTTATACCCAAAGTGATTTCTTATAATGCTAACTGTGCTACTTGGGAGGTATAGATATTTATGCCTTCGACTGTAGGTACTCTTTTATGTTGCGGATCTGCTTCTACTCAAGTAAATAATATCGCCTTACAGCGTTAAATATCAAAACATTGTATTAATTTTATTAATGTTGCTTTTAGCAGAGGTTACATTTATAAAAAAAAACACAGCTTAAAAAGTAATATTTCAAAGAATTAGGGCGCTTTTCCGTCAGAGATGTGCTATGGCTATCGTGCGAGGATGTGAAAGTTACGCTACAATAGTAGGTACGTTACTGAAGAGACCGTAAGGCTGTAAGGCACTTATTGCTCGAAGCTTTTATATAAGTAGGTAGTGATTTTTTCAAAAATAAAACAGAAAACCACAGAGACAAAATAAATTAGGTAGGTACATGACAACAAAATATTTCCAAAATGTTAAAATTTTCCCGCTCTTTTTTAAAATACTTTAGTATGCAACCTCGTTGCATGACCGCCGCTGCTCTTGTTTTTTTTTTAATAAAAACTCAGAGTTGAAATAAATATTTGATAAATTTAATGAATACTAATCTATTTAGGTACCTATATTTGTATTTGCCCGCGACTCCATCTGCAAAGAATCCGTTTAACATTATCCCGCGGGAACTATGCAGTTCTCCAGGATAAAAACTGTCCTTTCCAGGGTCTCAACTACCTAAATACCAAATTTTTATCCAAATCGGTTCAGCGGTTTAAGTGTGAAGAGGTAACATACAGACAGACACACTTTCGCATTTATAATATTACTAGCTGTTGCCCGCGACTCTTTCCGCGACGAATAGGGGTAGGTACAAAAAAATAGCCTACAACCTATTCTCAGACCTACCGAATACAGAGAAAAAAGTTTCATAAAAACAGTTTCGGAGTAGGTAGTTCGATAACAAACACAGTGACACGAGATTTTTATACCGGGTGGATTTCCACGAAGGGACCTTCCTGAAAACAGGTGATAGGTGTTGCTTAAACTGAACAACTTTCTCCAAGGAACATAGGTCGAAAAACTAAATTTTTTTTTCACCTCTCCATAGTAAGTCGGTCAGCTAACCAATATTAGCTGTCCGACTTACTATGGAAAGGTGAAAAAGAAATTTAGTTTTTCGACCTATGTTCCTTGGAGAAAGTTGTTCAGTTTAAGCAACACTATCACCTGTTTTCGGGAAGGACCCTCGTGGAAATCCACCCGGTATATTAGATAATATTCTAAGCAATAAGCAAATAAGCATTAAGCATAAGCATAAGCACATAAGCATGGATATGGATAAATACGTATATTGTTTAACCTTTTTATAGTGCACTATTAAGAAATATGGGGTCTCATTCTAAATCCCTAACATCGTTTGTCCTAATGTAATGTTTGTCCAAATGATCGATTGTCCTAACACTTGTTTTCTCGGAAACCGTGATTTTTTAGGAACTTTTTTGTGATTATCCTATAGAACTCTATAGGTTAGGTTAGGTTTATTTTATAAAAATCCAGAGCAATTAATAGATTTTAAATAAAAAGAGTTAGATCAAATGATCATTAGGACAAACATTACATTAGGACAAATAATCATTAGGGATTTAGATATAGAGCCGAAATATGTCATATTTTACAAGGAGTTCTAAGTTCAAATTACAATGATGTTATTATTATGAGCCTTATTCGTATTTAGATACTGGACACTTTTTCATTCCGAATTAAAAACCTCTCTACTTACCGGAGACTTTTGATCATCAATAACCTGATCATAATCCGGTATTCTTAACTTTCTGGTGACTCTTTAAAGATGTAATGTAAGTAATGGCGACTTCACGTACAATTTTTGAGAAAATACTACTTACTAAGATATGTAGCCGTTCGAGGAAGATGCACTACCTATGTATGATAAAGTACAGCCGCGATGAAGATGCGCAGCTCGAGCTATGCGATGTGTCGACAGTAGGGACCATCCATAGCAAGCATCCACAGCACGGGTACAACTAAGTTATAAAAACATAACTTAGTTGTACACCCGTTTCCACCAATGTTACGCTATGTGGACCAATGCAATACGCTATGTAATGCTGCGTACGGACTGCGCGCACTCGGGTACGCGTACCCAGGCTTGCGTGTCCTGGAACGCCATGTACACGTACTGTACACGTTCACGTCCACTGTACACGTACATGGCGTACGGACATAGCGTTCCAGGACACGCAAGCCCGGGTACGCGTGCCCGAGTGCGCGCAGTCCGTACGCAGCTTAATAGTATATAAGATTAGTGGATATCAAACGCATCCATTGGAACTATGGTATCAGTGACTCGGATTTTTTTAATTTATCAACTTGTACATTGTGATGCCTTATGTCTCGCTAAACTACTCCATTTTTTAGAATTATAAACCACAACAACATTAAGTATTTTTTGTTATAGCGGCAACAGAAATACATCAACTGTGAAAATTTCTACTGTCTTATACTATCACGGTCCATGAGATACTGCCTGGTAACAGATGGGCAGACAGACAGACGGACAGACGGTACGGAACCCTAAAAATGGATTACTGCTTCAGTGACCGCCATTCCCCATTCTTACCCTATCTGACTTTGTTGCTTTTTTTGTTTTTATGTGTTTTAATTATATCCAATTATCTCGGAAATGGTTCATTTTGACATAGGGCATTATGGGACAAAAACCGGCCAAGTGCGAGTCAGCCTCGCGCACGAAGGGTTCCGTACAATTATCTATATAAATCACGTTTGTTGTATGAGAGCCCCCTTAAATATTTTTTTTTATTTTAATTTATTGATTTACTAGCTTATGCCCGCGGCTACGCTCGCGTGTACCATAAATATTTCAGAGAAGTAAGCAAGCAAGCTATTATGCAAGCAAGCATGCAAGCTTGTAAGAAAGCATGCAAGGAAGCATTCAAGCATGCAAGAAAGTATGCAAGCGAGAATCCAAGCAGGATTCTAGCGAGCATCTAAGCAAGCATGCAAGCAAGCATGCAGCAGGCATGCAAGCAAGCAAGCAAGTATGCAAGCATGCAAGCAAGCATGCAAGCAAGCATGCAATCAAGCATGCAAGCAAGCACGCAAGCAAGCACGCAAGCCAGCACGCAATCAAGCACGCAAGCAAGCATGCAAGCAAGCACGCATGCAAGCAATCATGCAAGCAAGCGTGCAAACAGCAAGCAAGCAAGCAAGCATGCGACGAAGCATTCAAGCATGCAAGCATGTATGCAAGCATGCAAGCAAGCATATAAAAAAGCATGCAAGCGACAATCCCAACGGATTCTAGCCAGCGTGCAAGCAAGCATGCAAGCAAGCATGCAAGCAAGCATGCAACCAGGCATGCAAGCAAGCAAGCAAGCATGCAAGCAAGCACACCATGCAGGCATGTAAGCGAGCATGCAGGCAGGCATGGAAGCAGGCATGCAAGCAGATATTGAAGCAAGCAAGCATGCATGTAAGCAAGGATGCATGGAAGCTTACCAAATTTCGTCTAAATCGGTTGAGCGGTTATTGATTCTCCATACAAAGTTTCACCCCCCTTTTCACCTCCTTAAAGGGTGATTTCCGGGATAAAACTATTCTATGTCCTTTCCCGGGACTCGAACTATCTGTACTTATACTAAATTTCATCTAAATCGGTTCAGCGGTTTAAGCGTGAAGAGGTAACAGACAGACAGACAGACAGACGTAGACAAACAGACAGACAGACAGACACACTTTCGAATTTATAATATTAGTATGGAATTAGTATGGATAGAGCTGTGAGCTGTAGTAGATATCGCGAGTTTTATGAAATGGTTTTATGAAACGCACCTCTCTCGGCCCCTTTCTAATCATACCCCCCAGCCCCTTTACCGCACGGGCTAGGACAAATTTAAACGGTCTAGCTATAATAATCTACTCTTTTAATTCTCTAGTGGCTTTTTTAACCTTTTCAACGTCAAGCTTAGCCAAACGTAAAGCTATGTACTTTGAAACTCATGTCCGAGAGCAATCAGCAATTGACCCTAAATTATTTAATTGGCAGGCAGGTCCCACCGAAATGATCTATATTTTATTTGGAATGTTTATTTTATATTATATAGCTGCTGCCCGCGACTCCGTCTGCAAATAATCCTTTTATTGTTATCCTGCGGGAACTATGCAGTTTTCCGGGATAAAAAGTATCCTATATGTTAATCCAGGTTATAAACTATCTGTGTGCCAAATTTTATCAAAATCCGTCAAACCGTTTTAGCGTGAAGAAGTAACAAACATACACACTCACAAACTTTCGCCTTTAGAATATTAGTGTGACCTGTTGCCCGCAACTCCGTCTGCAAAGAATCCGTTTATCGCTATCCCGCGGGAACTAGGGTGAGTGGGGGTAAGATGAAAATAAGATGACGGCAGTGTAAGATGAAAAACTACTCTTAGTACCGGGTGCTACGAGTGGTTTTTCATCTTACACTGTTTTTCATCTTACCCCCACTCAGCCTACGCAATTTTCCGGGATAAAAAGTACCCTACGTGTTAATCCAGGGTGTCAGCTAACTCCATACCAAATTTTATTAAAATCGCTCCAGCCGTTTAGACGTGAAGAAGTAACAAACATACACACTCACACACTCATAATATTAGTGTGATTTTGAAAGTCAATACATAATTAAATATTCTGTGAATATTTCAAGCTTCTACCTGTTGCCGTTATCAAAATCGAGCAAAAACGACCAAAAAAATCACGTTTGTTGTATGGGAGCCCCCTCAAATAAGGATTTATTTTATTCCATTTTTTAGTATTTGTTGTTATAGCGGCAACCGCAATACATCATCTGTGAAAATTTCAACTCTCTAGCTATCACGGTTCCCGAGATACAGCCTGGTGACAGACGGACAGACGGACGGACGGACGAACAGCGGAGCCTCAGTAATAGGGTCCCGTTTTTACCCTTTGGGTACGGAACCCTAAAAATGATTGAAAATGACCTCCCCCATAACCCTTTGATGGGAATAGGTCGACTTACTAATAACCTGTAGGTATATGTAGATGGTAGCCTAGTTTGCGCTTATTCTATGAAGTACTTTAACAGTACAGATTCCGAAAAAGTGTTGCACCCTTTGCTAGTCTCTATTGCTTAATAAAAACTTTTTAACAAAAAATTAAACCGCCGAAAAAACTGAAAAGCAAAAAATAATACCTTTTTTGTTTGACCTTAATCTAGGTACCAGTTTGAAGTCGGTGCCTCAGCACTAGCCAGGAGGAGTGGACCTATAATCTTCTACCTGACTGGCTTCTATCACTCCTCCTGGCTCGTGCTGAGGCACCGACTTCAAACTGGTACCTAGATTAAGGTCAAACAAAAAAGGTATTATTTTTTGCTTTTCAGTTTTTTCGGCGGTTTAATTTTTTGTTAAAAAGTTTTTATTTTATACTTTTTTCCCATCCTTGGGGTAAATTTTTTTTTCCAAATTTATATAATAACAACTTCAAGGTATACCCTATCCAATAAAAAAGAATTATGAAAATCAGACTACTCTGTAAAAAGTTAGTCAATCATCCCCTGTTTTCCTACCCTTAGGGTAGGAATATTATTTCCAAATTTACATGGAACCATCCTTGAGGTATACGCTTTCCAATAAAAAAAGAATCATCAAAATCCGACTACTCTGTAATAAGTTATTCGTGGTCATATAGTACAATCGGTAACTGAACAATCAATCATCCCCTGTTTTCCTACCCTTAGGGTAGGAATATTATTTCCAAATTGAAATGGGACCACCCTCGGGGTATACGCTTTCCAATAAAAAAAGAATCATCAAAATCGGACTACTCTGTAAAAAGTTATGCGTGATCATACATAAAAAAAAATAAAAAAAAAAATAAAAAAAAAAAAAAAAAAAAAAAAAATATATATACACGTCGAATTGAGAACCTCCTCCTTTTGTTTTCGTCGGTTGAAAATATCATAAACTTTTAAATAGTTTTTGCGAGACTTTTCAAGCAAGAAACTTAGCTCTACATTATGTAGGTACATACTCTCTCAATTCGTCTGGTGTTAAATTTTTGACTTTATCACTGGACTCACACATATTTAAATATTTATTATTTATTCTTATAATTTCTAACTTATATACAAAGGTCAAAGCAAAGCAAAGGCTTGATCGTGTATTGAACTCTATAGATAGCGAAACCGAAGATAATAGGTACCTAACCAAAATTTGAATCCCGCTAATTTTAAAGACGCGTTCTGATACTGCACCCGCTGTATAGGCATGCCACAATATTAAACATTGCTAAAATTATTCATAACTATGTAGACACTTTTGATAAACTTTGTATTTTTTCTACAGCATTTCTATTATTTGATTAAGTTAAAATATAATCCGATTAATAAGAAAGAAAATACAATAATCCAATTTAAAACTTTAGAGTGAGTGGGGGTAAGATGAAAAACAGCGTAAGTTACACTGCCTTTCATCTTATTTTCATCTTACCCCCACTCACCCTAACAGATGATATGCAATTTTGAGGTTATATGAGTATCCGAACGTTTAATCGTTCATTTCTTTTTTTAGGCAAGTATAGACTTTGAAAATCGAACTTTGAATTGATTAGATCGTATCTCTCGCTCTTTTCGTATCAAAATGAAAGTGGCAGATCAAAATTAAGTTCAAATCTTTCGAATTCAGTGTGTAGACCCAGCACTGCCGCACACTGCCGTCAGCACTTAAAAAAATAATTAAAAAGTTACTTTGTCTCACGCATTTAATTTTGCTCACTGTTTTTTAATTAGCAAAAACTGCCTGTTTGAGGTGCTGAGGTGAAAACATTCTTGTTTACACGCCTTTCAGAATGTTACCAATCTGAAACACTAAAAATGTTAGCCTGATTTTTGTTTGGACAAAAACTATTCGATAAATATCGTTATATATTTTTTTCGTTTGTCCGAAAATTAATTTGAAGTTCATACGATTAAGAACTTTCAGTTTTTTTATCATTTACACAAATTATATTTTTCCCTTAGGCTGCGTTCAAACCAAACCGACTGTCGGCCGCCGAAAGTGAGCGCGCGTTACGCAGTTTATTGTATTTCCAGTTTCTATACATATTCACTTTTTCGTTCACACCAAACCGACAATACGCCATTACGCTATGCGTAGTCGCCGACATAAAATACCGAACAAAATAACGTTCACACTGGGGCTCACAGTGAGCTTGCTCACAAGCTGCTCACATTCGGCGGCCGACAGACGGTTTGGTTTGAACGCAGCCTTGAGGCCATAACAAACCGGGAGCGCGGGGCGCTGACGGAGCGTGCCCAGCGCGGTCAATAACAATTAATCAAATACGTTGTGCCGTGCTGCCGGATTGTGTCACCGTATATATATTTTTTTTCTATTTTTTTTTCGAGGCTTTAGTGCACCTATGTGACTATGCCAGCCTCATTGGGAGACTCAATGGTCAAATTCATCAAACACTGCTAATGCCACGTCCAGATTCTCTGGCTGCAAAAGAATGTTTGATGAACTTGTATATTTGTACTGCATCTTGCGACACCGAACAACTCAAAATAACATTCACTGCCCCATTGAAAAGGTCTACATCATTTAAATAAGTCTCACGGTTATCCTTGGTCCGTATACACTCCACCAAAAAATGTATTACATTCACATTGGGGATTGGTCAACTTTCATCATATTTAAAAATTCATTTAATGGTACATGACCTGACCGCACTCGAAACGCCCACACAAGTAAATCCCTGGAGAGGCTGACACTATCAACACCATATATTTGATTCAGTGTTATAGAGCGCGCCGGGCCCGCTCCGTCGGCGCCTCGCGCTCCCGGTTTGTGGTGGCCTTAAATCTCATTTGTTCGTAATATGAACATTTCGGTTTCTTAAACATCCGATTTTTTTTGCTTTGATTTAATTTTACAGTTCTAACCTAACCTACTTTACTGGCAGGAGATTGGTTCTGTTGGGATCGCAGTTCAAACCAGGGGGGGCACACTTACATATATCACACTTTTCATGCGACTACAGCGATCTCTGGTTGTTTGGTAAAGAACTAAATTAGCGGCCATCTTGGTTGACTTGTCAAACTTGTCAGTTGTCATTCATCGGCCATGGCCATGGCGTACCAAATTGTACGGTCAAGGACTTTAATTGATAGGCCACTTGCCAATGTTCGTATTTTAGCCGTATAGTGCAAATCGGGCTTAGCCGCTTATACTTCGTATATGCTGATTTGAATTAGACGGCTAAAATACGAATAGTGGCAATTAGCCTATCAATTAAAATTACGCGTAATTATAGCTGTACGTACATCACTACCAACATATACATATAGATAGGTATACATCTATAGATACGTCACATTAGTTCTTTACCAGGGCGTAGGGCAGCAGCACCTTCCATACATGCATATTTGACCATAGAGTTGCCACTCTTGTTCATATAATATTACAATACTCTTTGGTTCAAACCTAACCTATTCTAATTATTTTTGTAAAAAACAAAAATTATGACTAGGCATTATGGTCCCGGATTTTAGTCTGTCCAAACGGTCAAAAAAAACGAAAGACGTGAGGTGTCAGCGTCAGGAGGAGGGTGACGGACGGGACGGGTGCGCGTAGCGCTAGCGTTACAATCATTTTCGCGCCATTCGTCTCGTACTATTGTTATTTTCACTGGTTTTAATTAAGTAAAATCATGCACGTACGTGTCAGACTATTTGGTAAACCCGACACAATTGTCGTAGTCGAGTCGAAGCTGACAAAAATTGACCAGTTTCGCCGAATTATAAAAGATAAGTTTAGTGTGGAACCAAAGTTGCAACGGCTATTCTACGGCGGTAAACTGGTAAGAAGCATATTTATATGCAACAACATTGTTGTCTGTGCTATAATAATGCGCTCTTAATAATGTACGTCTGCTTTATAACGGTAACATTCATCTTTGTTTCCTGTCGGTGAGCAGAGCTGTATTTTAACTGTGATGATTGTGTGCATGATTAGACTATGTTCTTGATTTAATACTTACGTGATATTCCTTTGCTAATTGGTGATCTGTTTTCTTGGTTGAAACGGAGTTACTTGAAAATGCTATTGTTTTTCCAAATGTTTTAGTTAATATGCTATGCCAGGTGTCAACACTTGCAAGCATTGACACTGATAGACTTGTGCAATTTACTCCTTCAAGTTATAACCCATCGCCGAGGCTGACACTATCAATCAACACTACTATCTTAGCACAATTTCGTCATTGGAAATATGAGACCAGTTAGAAAGTTAAAAAAAAATATATAGGTCTGTCTATTGGAGGACAATTTTACCAATGCCAAGTAGAAGACAGTTTTAAAATATGTCAGATGTTGTTTGGTAAAATAATTCTATACACCTCCCCTCCTGTGTTGAGTTATTTGCCAACGGCCAATGAATATCTATAATTTGGATAGCACATCATTGACCGTAGCTCAGCATGCACTGGTCTAACACTGCTCTTCTCTGCAGATAGATCCAGAAGGGACTTGCAGCTCTTTGGTAAATGAGGAGAGTTACCTGACATACACACCAAGATGAGACCATATTTTTTAATTCCTCATAATTGTACTGTCAAATTATTTTACTGCTGAAGAATATTAAATGTATCAGCTGCAGCTACAAATTAAAAGGCCTGTTGTTAACCCCTTGTTTGTGGGAAGTGAAACAAAGTGCATTCTAGTCTCAATTGTTTAATATAAAGCCAATTTTACAGATTAAAATAAAAATACAAAAAGAATAACTTCAATTTGGTACGGGTCCATGTCTAAGCATACAAGGGGTCAATTATGTGAGGGTCCCAGGAGGGAAGGGTGGGTTTGAGAAATCTCTATACCCTGTCTATTTAACAGAGTTAGCAAAGCATTCTCTCTGTTGCACTTTTGAAGGGACAAGAAACTGTCAGTGGGCGTCAACAATCGCATGTCGATGGTGGGCTTGGCTTACAATGCCGTTTGTTAGAATATTTGTAATATTTCTTGTGATTTTTGTTTGTAGTTAGTGGCACCTCAAATAATTACATGTCATGTTTATTCATCTATTAATCATAATTATGTAATTTAAAGTAGTAGATAATAATATTTAAATATGTGCCCTGCAGTGGGACATATGTGCTGGTGCATTGTCCTTATCGCTGACCAATCACGTGCATTCTTTGTTTTTTAGTACTAACTCTATTAAATAGACAGAGTATAGATAACATTATCAAATATAGAGAGAAGTGAAAGCCATTCTTACATGATATTTTACATTTGTCCTATAGACCGGGTCTAATACTAGGTCATTTGTACCAGTATGGCGGTTCTTCAGGGGTCTAAGTACGTAATGACAAAAAGGAAAATGATGGTCATAGCGCTGGTACCGGCGGCCCAATCGCGTGAGCGTTGATGATCGTGTCGGTAAATAACGAGAATCGTACGATTTGTTCCACAAAAATTCTTGTATTTTCCAATAGTCTATAAAAAAACAGAAGGTGGTAGTGTAATGCCATACTTCTCCGGTGTGACTTACAGCCCGCCATACCGACGCGAACACGTTAATTTAAAATAAATAATAATAATAATATAGCCGTTTATTCCGAAACTAGGATACAATGACATGCAATGATAATAAAATTATACTAAAATAAAAAAAATAAAAACTATAGGATGTCCTGCAGTTTGGTGTGCCTTTTAATCAATCTGTCTTCTGCAACTCTAGACCAGTAAGGCCCCAAGGTTATATGGATGTCATCTTCCCATCTTGTTTTTGGACCGCCTTGTTTTCTAATTCCATCTCTTGGGTACCATAGGGTGACTTGTTTACTCCATTTGTTGGTTTTGCATCAGTAGCGTAGCGTAGGGGGGGCGATGGGGGCGACCCGCTCCGGGCGGCACGTTTAGGGGGCGTCAAATATTTTGTAAATATTTGGACAATTACATATTGTAGTTTTTTAAATTGGCCAAGTAAAATTTTTTGAAGTAGGCAGGTATACAAGAGGGCGGCAAAATTTTCGTCCGCCCCGGGTGGCTGACACCCACGCTACGCCACTGTTTTGAATCGTAGCATATGCCCTGTCCAACCCCATTTTAGATTGTCTATTCCATTTATTATGTTCATAACCTTGGTTTTCCTTCTTATCTCTGAATTTAATTTTTTTTCCTTTAGTTTAATTCCCAACATGCTTCTCTCCATTGCTCTTTGACATTTCGCCAATTTCTCTCTATCATTGTTGGTCAGAGACCAAGTCTCGCATCCATATGAAGGGTCCACGGAAAGAACATGTCTAGTCACTTTAGTGACATTTTGAGTTATCGCGCTTTTAAAGTTTGGAACGATGTAATTAATCATAAATATATTTATGCACTGCACTTGTCTATAAATCAATTGTATGCCAATATTACTTATCTTTAGATAAATAAATAGAATATTAGTTAAAAGTGACGGATTGTCACTTAACTACAGGAAATTAACATGCAAAGTCCAAATCATAAAAGAATATTTTATTGGAATCTGGTAACTTTAGATATTATTTAGGTATATTTTGATTACATATTCCGTGGTTCTAAATACCATGGAGTTGCTAATGTCTTTATTAATAATATTTATTTAAATGTAATTCAATCTAGGCATGTCATCTATAGGAAGGTAATAGCTTAGTAACGTAAGTAAGTAAGTAACGAAAAAAGTTAGTTAAAATTAGTTAATAACTCCATTACTTTATATACCTACCTGTAAGAAATAATGCAAAGACTCCGATCCAAAGTCACATAAGTTGAGCTCGGAATTAATACCTACCATTCATTTGTTCTCATTTTGTAATGTGATATACTAAAAGAAAAGTTTCTCTAATGTATTGGTTTGTTTTGTGACATAACATGTTTTTTCCATGTACTATCGCCCCAAGCGCCAGATACCCACTTTCAAAACAAATTTGCTTGCAGCCGTTGATGTTTATTGCTATGGATTGTTATGGACAGATGTCTAGCCACTGCACGCAAACTGGGCCTTTAAGGTGGTTATCTGGCGCTTGGGGTGATAGTACATACCTAACACACAATGCACGTTATTTCCGTGTATAGGTTATTTAAAAGAAAAAAAAAAAGGCATTTTAATATAATAATACAATTGCAACAGTAGATGTAAGTTACAGTTTATTACTTGCTTTACATTTTGGCATTAAAATCTCATTTAAAAAAAAAAGTGACTAGACATGTTCTTTCCGTGGACCCTTATATCATGCATGGGAGAATGCAAATGTTGAAAGTCTTCCTTTTTATAAACATACTTAGGTCTTTATTTTTCATTGTTTCCTTTAAGGACCAATATGTTTTCCATCCACAAGCTATTCTTTTATCAACTTCCTTAGACATTGAGTCTTGAGGTGAGATAATTTGCCCCAGGTTTACATATTCGCTCACATAATCATACTTGTTCCCATTTGCTTCTATGCTTATCTGTGTAGGGTTGGTCATCAGCTTGGTTTTACTCGCATTCATTTCCAGCCCCACTTTTCTATTGTCAGCCTCATTTGTCCTATTGTCCTATGGCCTCTCAAGCTCAGGATTGCGGGTTTGAGTTTGTACTCACACCTCTTTTAAACCTAACAAATTGTAAGTGGCCAGTATTTAGTATGTCATGCACGTTTCTCTAAAGAGGTTTCAATCATTCCTTTTTATATTATAGTGGTTCTAGAAAATGTATGTAAAGTACAGGTTGATTCACAAGAGTTGGCACAAATGGATCGAATGAGTGAATGAAAGTATCTCTGTGTTACCTATTTGAATACACTTCACACAAATATGAAAATGACATGCATCAGTCATTTTCCTACATAAATGTCAAAGTGACATTGCTTTTGTTAAATCCATTTGTGCCAACTCTTGTGAATCAATCTGTATTTTATGTAAAGACTAGCTTTTGCCCGCGGCTTCGCTCGCGTGAACCGTAAATATTTCAGTGAAGCAAGCAATTAAGCAAGCAAGCATGCAAGCAGCATGCAAGCAAGCATGCAAGCTTGTAAGAAAGCATGCAAGGAAGAATTCAAGCATGCAAGAAAGTATGCAAGCGAGAATCCAAGCAGGATTCTAGCGAGCATCCAAGCAAGCATGTAAGCAAGCATGCAAGCAAGCATGCAAGCAACAATCCCAACGGATTCTAGCCAGCGTGCAAGCAAGCATGCAAGCAAGCACGCAATCAAGCATGCAAGCAAGCAAGTAAGCATGCAAGCAAGCAAGCATGCAAGCAAGCATCCAAGCAGGCATGCTAGCGAGCATGCAAGCAGGCATGCAGGCATGTAAGCGAGCATGCAGGCAGGCATGCCAACAGGCATGGAAGCAGGCATGCAAGCAGGCATTAAAGCAAGCAAGCATGCATGCATGTAAGCAAGGATGCATGGAAGCTTACCTAATTTCGTCTAAATCGGTTGTGCGGTTATTGATTCTCCATACAAAGTTTCACCCCCCTTTTCACCTCCTTAAAGGGTGATGGGATAAAACTATTCTATGTCCTTTCCCGGGACTTAAACTATCTGTATACTAAATTTCATCTAAGTTGGTTCAGCGGTTTAAGCGTGAAGAGGTAACAGACAGTCATACAGACAGACAGACGTAGACAAACAGACAGACAGACAGATACTTTCGAATTTATAATATTAGTATGGAATTAGTATGGATAGAGCTGTGAGCTGTAGCAGATCTCGCGAGTTGTATGAAATGGTTTTATGAAACGCACCTCTCTCGGCCCCTTTCTAATCATACCCCCCAGCCCCTGTACCGCGCGGGCTAGGACAAATTTAAACGGTCTAGCTATTATTTAATTGGCAGGCAGGTCCCACCAAAATGATCTGTATTTTATTTGGAATGTTTATTTTATATAGCTGCTGCCCGCGACTCCGTCTGCAAAGAATCCTTTTATCGTTATCCCGCGGGAACTACGCGATTTTCCGGGATAAAAAGTACCATATATGTTAATCCAGGGTGTCATGTCAGCTAGTTCCATACCAAATTTTATTAAAATCGCTCCAGCCGTTTAGACGTGAAGAAGTAACAAACATACACACGCACACACTCACAAACTTTCGCCTTTATAATATTAGTGTGATTTTCTATTGGAATATATTTTTCTTTTACAACCTCATCCTATTATTTCTCTGGCCGGCTAGCCGGTTACAGTGGCTGTCAGACTCTAGACTTCTTCAAATGCCACAAATGCACATGTGCATTCAAATGACCGTTGAACTATGCCAGTGGCACTACATGTTCATGGCAGTGAATTAATTAATTAATGGCCTCTAACTATCCAATGTTTCTTTTGGATCTGGGCTTATGTAATACTAGCTTTTGCCCGCGACTCCGTCCGCGTGGAATTAGTAATTTGGGCAGCTTATTTTTTTTATCCAATTTGCTTTTTCATCAATTATGGCTCTCCTTAGTTCCTCGATAATAAAAAAATTACCCCCCCCCCCCCGCAACCCCCCGCACCCTCCAACCCGCTCCCTCCCGCACTCCCCCCGCACAGCAACCCCGAACCCCCCCGCACCCCTCCGCACCCCCTGCACGCCACCCACACAGCACCCCCCGCACACCCGCGTTCGTCCCATCCCAAGTCAAGCGTGCCCTATAGAAGTTTTACTTCAAGTTTTTTTTTGCCAAATATCTTGAAAACGGTGCATCCTACGGCAAAATCAATGAAATTTTCATCCCCCCTTTAATACCCCCACACCCTCTCCCCCCTGTGGTCTATAAGAATTGTTCTAATATATAAGTTAATGTGTCTACTGCAAGAATTATTCATGATAGACTTTAATTTTCTTTAAAAACCGTTAGGTAATAATTTGTTTGTTTTTAAAGAAAATAAACGTCTATCACGAATAATTATTGCACTAGACACATTAACTTATATATTAGAACAGTTGTTGACCACATTTTTAATTTCATTCAATTTTTATGGAATAATCGAGAAAAACTAGCAAAAATGCAACGTTGCCAGCTCAGCAGGTATAAACACTCTTATGCTAGCTACACACGTAACGATATATCGTAGCGATTAATCTGTGCAAACCAATTTGCGCAGATTTATCGATCGTGTGTATGACAAATCTTTGCAGATTATTGTTATACACACGTTCAATAAATCTGCGCAAACCGGTTTGCACAGATTAATCGTTACGATTTATCGTTACGTGTGTAGCATTAAGAGAAAAAAAATATGGATTAAGTTTTTATTCAACCTTTCAAGATACATTTAAATAAAAATGTTTTAGTTGGAGAATGGATACACATTCCACGACTACAACATCAAGCTCAATGATGTTATACAGCTTATGGTTCAGCAGCAACTTCAGGCACCGGATGAAGGCAATGCCACATTAGAGAAAACTGATGCTGACTCTAGTGACAGTAAAATTGCCAAGGAAGCAATCTATACAGGTTTGTAAACATATGACTTCGATTTGCATTACATCTGAATAACATACTGATACTTTTGATTTCCACGTCTTGTGCTTGGTAGGTACCACTGCTGGCTGCCAAACCTTAAATGTACATGCCCATTCAAATTGCAGTAAAGTTATGACAGCAGCACTGGGGGAAAGGCACAAAAAAACATTTATGTATAGCCAACATAATGTATTAAATTGTGCTTCAAATAACACACTTATTATAAAATCAAAATAACAACGGGATTCGAGAGTACCGTTAGCACAACAGTACTTATAAATGATTAAATATAATCATAATTCAATCATGCCCAGGATAGGGAAGAATGGCAGAGGAAAGGGGAGGCCTTTGCCCAGCAGTGGGACATATTATAGGCTATATAAATTTTTTTTTTGATGTCTTCATAAGTGCAGACACTTATTGATAATAGAATTAATAGATAAAGAGTATCCTTTGCATATTTGGACTCTATTCTCGGGAAATGTTGTCATTTGTTTTATAAAAAATATTAATAACTGACAAATCTGTCACTAATTCAGATCATTTTCGCGTTATCAAATTGCCGTAGCTGTTAAAAATTACGTATGTATAAAATATGAATCGTGGTAAAGTATTAATATTAATTAAACGGTTGGTGCCGAGAAATTATCTGCAATGTACTAACATTTATTTCAATAAAGAAAAAGATAACAAAAGTTCTTCTGAAAACTTTGATGGCCATTTTAAGCAATTATTTACAACATTTGTATTTTGTTTAAGTAATATAATTTCTTGTTTTTTTCCTTGCTTCAGAACTTCATTGTACTAAAATAACAATTTAATTTGTCTGCACACTACCACTGACAATGTCATATCATGCATTAGTTCAAAAATGACATGAGCTCAATCCCTTTCCATCCCTTTCTAAACCCGCCTTGATAATACTAGTTTCACTTGTAACTAAGTTTTGATACAATCTAAATAAATCTGGCTGAAATTTGGCAGGTGTACAGTCAAGGTCATAAATATATGTATTTTATCAAGGCATCAAAAATATTTATGTCTTCGACTGTACATAGGTATGTAGACCAGGGGCTTGTTGCGTAACAAAGTACAATTAATATTACAAGCGGAACTCTCGCTTCAGTTATATTAACTAGAAAGGGAGTTCTGCTTGTAATATAAGTTGTACTTTGTTATGCAACAGGCCCCTGATGACAATGCGATGATAAAGTTACATTAGAGATGTTATTTAACAATAACAATTTATAATAGATGCTGACAGTCCATTATATGCAATTGGAGACCTCATTGACATGAGAGACAGCGAGCAAGGTGCGTGGTTTGAAGGAAAAATCATAAGAATAGTGAGAGATCCAAAAGCTCCCATACAGACTAAGACTGAAACAAGTAATACAAAACCAAGCACTGAAGTAGAAAGTGACTCTGAAAATAAACCACCGAGTGATGCAGCTAACAGTAAAAATACAAACAAACCAAAGAAAAGAGGCATTGCTGAGTATTTCAGTAAAACACCAAAGAAAAAGCAGATTGACTGCGAGGTCCAACAAAAAACTACACAGAGTGAGGAAACAAATGAGACATATCTATTGTATAAAATACAATTAGATGATGAGTAAGTGTGTAATTAATTGTAAGACTAATGTGTGCTGTGTATTTCTTTGCATGATGTTAGAAACTCACTTTATCTGTGTTTAATTACCATAAATAATGATATTTTTTCCAGTGATGAAAATACTTACCATTACTGTCAATTAAAGGACATACGACCCAGAGCCCGCACAGTACTTGAAATTAAAGACCTGAAAATAGGACAAAAAGTCATGCTTAATTACAATTCGGAAGACCCATTGGAGAAAGGATATTGGTGAGAAATTCTATAAAACTCTTATCAATGATATTTTCTACCTAGACTTATTATCTTTATTATGTTTGCTGAGAACATTTTTAGGATTTAGTGTTTGTTTAACAAATGATCCTTAAACATATCTTTTATTAAACTGAAGTCATATCTACAATTTATCTTTTTTAATTATAAGCATATTCATAGGTTTGATTTCAAGATAGAAGAAATAAAGAAATTAAGGGCTACTCATGAACTTCTTGGAACAATATATCTTGGCCCTGAGGCTATTCCTCAAAACGATACAAAAGTTAGGGTACTGGACAAGATCTTTGCAATTGAAGAAGTGGTACCACTTGCTGACAGAAGCCTTGACCAGAAAAACACAATGGCTACTCAACCTGATAAAAGTAAGTGCACTTATTAACTCTTAGCTTAGTGTGACTCGATAACAAGCATGTTTTATCATTATCACTCATTGCAGTAAAAGTAAATATATGCACAAAAGAAAGAATCAACCTATGAGCAACAACATTGAAGTTCCATTTCTACTGATTTTAGAATTGGATTTTGGCTCTAAGTGTCTACATATAAATGGCAATTACTATAAAAAACGACCACTGATGCTGCATGCTTAAAATTAGTCTGTCTCTAACATTTTTTTACAATTTTCAGGAGCATTACCGTTAAATTGTTTGACGTGCCGGGACGACGAAGATGCGCCCTGCAAGGATTGCGGCTGCTTCTTATGTTCCGGCAAAGAGTTTCCTGAAAAAGTATGCTACATATTTTACAATGCCAAGATATCTGAATTACTTCAAGATTAATTGATGTTTTAAATATGTATCTGTTTAAATTGGTATTGGCAGATAGTGTTATGCGACGAATGTAACAAGGGCTACCACATGATTTGTCTGACGCCGGCGCTGGTGGCGCTGCCGGCGGAGGAGTGGTACTGCCCCGCGTGCCGCCGCGACGCCAGCGCCGTGGTCGCGCCCGGCGCTGCGCGGCAGGCGCGCCGCGCCGCCTCGCAGACCAAGCGGGACTGGGGACGAGGCATGGCTTGCGTCGGTTTGTACTTCTGCACAATCATCTTCATTCAAAATTAAAAATAAAAGAATTGTCCTTAATAAGAGTCCCTTTCGTGCCACCTCTGTACTATACGTCACGTTGCAGGGCACAGAGGGTGCTGGTAAAACAAGACCTCGTATTTTTCGAGACGGAATGAACGATAATAATGTACGATCTGATAATTCATACCCTTGTGGCAATAACATGAGTGTTTTAATTAACCTTTAAATCGATACCGGCAATATATTTGCCGTCAAACAGTAATCAAAACCGGTTCAAACGACGAACTTACTTTAAGTGAAGTTCTATTTCAATTTTACGATCTTCACCATCATGGAACAACCCACCCTGACCCATTTATGTTTATGTTTTATGTTTCTTCCCCAAGTTTTTAGGGTTGTTCGTGATAGTTTAGACTTAAGTGAATAGAGGACGGCGACACCTGTCACCGAAGAGAGTAAAATCGAAATAGAACTTCACTTAAGGTAAGTTCGTTTAATATTGCAATAACCTCTCCTTCTATAGTCCTACTATGAAAAGCTCAGTTTAGACCTGATAGAAAAAATCGTGCTAGTTGCATTGCATTACATTGCGAGATTTACGTATAAAGCGAATGAGTTTAAAGTGGTCAACCGACTGCCGCACTGAAATGAAACTTGCGCGATTGTTCTTGGAGGTATAAATTGTGCTATAGAGCATACTTGAATGGGCCCTTTTAAATGTGCAATTTGTTTTGTCTAGGTAAAACTAAAACATGCTCAATGCCTCCTAACCACTTTGGACCCATTCCCGGTATTGAAGTCGGCATGTGTTGGAGGTTCAGGATACAGGTATGCAAATCAACCTTTTAAATGTTTGATGTCTTGTTTCATCAATCATCTGCGTTCAAAATACTCGTTAATCCTTGCCACACTTCTATCTATAGACAACTGTTACAATATGAATGAGTATAGTTCTCTATATTATAGCCTGTCTGAACTTATTAAACTGCAGAACAGGCAAAGTTTCAAGTCCAAATTAATTGATTGGCTACAAATAAAAATGTTTTTAAAGTGTAATAGATTACCAGGCAAATCATATTTAATTTTTATGTTAGGGCATTTTAATTAGGTTTACTAGTATGTAATGTATTTATGATAATTTATTGCTTATTTAATGTGATTTATGGCAGGTATTTCAATTAAATTGGATTATTATTGGACGTCAGATTTGCAATAAATAAATACTTGGTATAGATTTTTAATAATAGTTTGTAATTGTAATTCGAAAACAATGTATTTTTAGTACAATATGTTAATACCTAATTTGCACGCCTGCATGCAGGCTGGATACCACCGATGAGATTGTAACACGTTCGATACTGTAGTCTAGGAAATAAATGATTCTGTTTCTGAATTCCAGCTGTCGGAGTCCGGAGTGCACCGGCCGCCGGTGTCTGGCATCCACGGCCGCGACGTCGAAGGCGCCTACAGTATTGTGTTGTCAGGTAACTCGCTACTTGCACCTGTATTATAGGTGCGATGAAACCGGAGGAATGTGTGCGATGTGCGGGACGAATCTACGGTCAAGGACTTTAATTCATTAGCCACCATGGAACCATTTCACAGTAATCGTCATAGTGACATAGCATTAATTAATAAGGAAAATCGTAATGACTTTTCCTTTGAAAAGGTTCCGTGGTGGCTCATGAATTAAAGTCCTTGACGTCCTTGAAGGCCAGTACGTACTGCCGCTAGTAACAAAGGCGATACCTAATACACGCTTGCTTCTCTTATTGTTAAAATTTAATCCAATTTTAATTTGTTTCTTTTCTTCATTTATTCTTTATAACAACATAGTATCATCTGGGCGAGCGTAAATCTCGGAAACGCGTTTTCATAGAGTTAAGACCAAGCTTGATCGATGATGTCTACGTGGCTTTCTTCGAAACCGTTAAATCTGTTTCCAAAAGCCTGAATAAATAAATACAAGAATTGCTTGTTTAAAAGTACATTTTTTTTAAATTCAAATGTTGCAGTACATCTGGCACTACATTCACGTTTTGCTCGAAATAAGCTTCAATTGTATGATCTGTCCAAACGCGATTTTCCCATAGATTTCGTATGGTAATGTCATTACGTCGCTCGTTAGAAACTCAATTCTCTAATTAGTAATTTATTTGAAAGCTACTAAAAATCTAATTTTACGGTTAATACAAAATTAATTTGGTTTTCCAAGTTAAAATGTAACGGTTTTTATACTGGAATTGTTAAATAATATAGTTTTTTTTTATCTGTTACTCGACTGCGTATGTTAGGTAAGTACAAGGATATTAGAACTGATTATTAAATAGGGATGTTGACACCACCAATCAACTGACGTACTTTTTCTGAGCTGTCAAAACACAATTCTCCCATAGAGTTTGAATGACAATAGCAACTTATGACGTCACTTGTTCTCCAACTCAATCAACTATTTATTTGTTTTAAAGCAACAAACAATGTAATTTTGTAGTTAATCGAAAATTAATCTGGTTTTCAGGGCTAAAAAATAAAGCGTTTTTTTTACTGGAGCCGTGTCTTCGAATTATTTTTTAATGGCGTCAACATCCCTATTGAAATGCAATCACGCGCCCTCGGGGTAGGCTCCCTGGTTTCGGGTACTCTTGACCTGACCTTTCTTCAAGACGTCCCCAAACTGATCATGGAATGACCTTGAGATATGTGATAGTAAGATGGAGGCATGGTATTGGATCCACCGTTATATTTGTTGTGCAGGCGGGTACGAGGACGACGTGGATCACGGCGGGGAATTCACGTACACGGGCAGCGGCGGCCGCGACCTCTCTGGCAACAAGCGCACCGCGGAACAGTCCTGCGACCAGACGCTGACGCGCGAGAACAAGTCAGGAGCGACAAATTATTTCTTATCTTACTTCTCACTATCTCACTAATATTATAAACGTGAAATTTCGTTTGGACGGACGAATGGATGTTGTGTGGATGTTTGTTGCTCTGTCATGCTAAAACAATTTGACGGATTCTGATAAAATTTGGCACACAGAAGATATGTATGTACTTTAAAACCTAAATTAACATAAAGGACACTTTTTATCCACGAAAATTGCATTGTTCCCGCAGGGTAGCGATAAACGAATACATCGTAAACGGAGTCGTGGGAATCAGCTAGAAATAAATGTTTTTACAAGCTTTTATTTACCTTCACCTGTCCCGTTGTCTGTGTTATCAAATCTTGCAAGTTAAATTTGACCCACTTCCCGGTTTCCGATTGAACTGAAATTTTGCAAGCTTGTGTAAATCGGATGACAATGCAATATTATTATGACATGATGATTATTATGATGGTGAAGCTGGAACGTGGCCGTAGGAACTCTAAAACGACACGACCCCATCTGGTTTGGGCTCCTTTGATTCATCTTGACAAGTACTTTGGTCCTAGATGGTAATCAGGGCAAAAAGAGCTTGTATTAAGAGGGTACGATGGCTGAGAGACTTTTGAGAAATAGGTATTTTAATGAAATGTCGCTGTCTCGCCCGAACCCCTCCGTGTCAGTACAGCGAGAGCGGGACAACTGCAGCTCAGACCGTTATTAGGCGCGTAAAATTGATCAAAACAGCATTTCGTAATCCCCTGTTTTCTTCTCGAAAACTGGACCAATAAAATTATTTTTTTTCAAAAATAATTAGAGGACAGATTTCGCTATGCCCCTATGTTTTCCTTTTTTTGTTTATATCAGGGATTCTTTTCTGATGAGTGTCTGAAAATGACGTTGAAATTGGGCAATTTTTTCAGTTTTTGAAAGCAGTTTTTTTAACAAAAAGTTATTACCAAAGGGCGGACAATGGAATGTCATAAAACGGATAAAACTTTTATTTAATTTCGAGTAATATTTATGTATAAAAATATAATGCAGTTTTTTTATACATTTATCAGTAAGTACATACATAATACCTCTATCCTGCAATAAAATGGAGTCTGTTATAGACAGAATTCCAGATTATGATTTTATAAGAAGTTTAAGTGATGGTGATAATGTTACTAATAATGGTAAAGTATCACTTTACGAATAGGTACGCACCTCTTACATCTGTAGATGTGGAGAGGTAATTTTCCGTGAGCCATAAAAGGAATTGACTGAAAATATGTAATACATATAGAAATTAAATTAAATTACGCAAAATAGGCGCGTAAAAGACGTCGAGTTTCGGAAATTAGCCCGTTATTGCCTATTACCTGTTACATATAGAAACGATTATGATTATTTACTACAAAAATAAAATTATATTTATAGCTATTTTGCAATTATTATCACTTTTTAAACCAATTAATTGTAGTCATATCCATATTACGTATATGGTTTGAAATGATTTTGACGTACTTTGCATCCATCGGCCGCCCATTATTTATTAGGTACTAAATCTAACCATGAAAATATCCGGCAAGTGATAAATAAGTGAGTTCTGTGGTCGGCGCAGGGCTCTGGCGCGCAACTGCGCCGTGAAGAAGGTCAGCGAGGAGGGCGGCGACGCGGGCGAGGCGTGGCGCGACGGCCGGCCCGTGCGCGTCGTGCGCTCATACAAGATGCTTAAACACTTCCCCAAGTACGCGCCCAAGGAGGGCATCAGGTAAACCATCTACACTTTACTCTTCTCATGCTCTTAAAGTTATGATGATGACTATGATATTGAAACTGTTTACTGTCGGCATTTGAGTCGTTTTCAAAAAAATTGTACGTAGTTAAGGGCTTAATGAAAACAAAATCACGATCGCTTCCTTTGTGTTACGAAAGTTAGTCATACAAACTGTATGGGTAACTTTCGTCACACAAAGGAATCAATTAAGTTTTGTTTTTATTAAATCCCTTAATTGAGTAAATTTTTTTGAAAACGACTCATTTACGAAAAGTGGTCTACCTGTCAAGACTGAGCTGTATTTAACTTTAACGATGCAGATACGATGGCATCTATAAGGTGGTGAAGTACTACCCGGAGCGCGGGCTGTCAGGGTTCCGCGTGTGGAAGTATTTGCTGCGCCGCGACGACCCCTGCCCCGCGCCCTGGGAGCCCGAGGCCAAGCAGTACCCTATAGTCGTTAGTATTCTGCTTCATTCATCATTGATACGAGTAAGCTTGCCATTGCATAGCCGTGGGCGCCATTATGTAGACAAAACTGTGCAGTTGACTAAGAAAGGAATACTGGTCAAAGCCGCTGTTAGCAGCGTAATACATGTCACGAACATTTGGCCCAGGGAGTTGCTTTTGTTCCTCAACTATATACACTGACTTTTTAAATGTCTTTCTGACGCAAACGCTCCGACTCGGAAAAGAGCATTTACCAGTGTAAATATCATTTGGCTTGTTAAAAAATATGTATCTGTGTGTTACGTTTATGTATGTATGTAAATATTTTAGTACCCAGATGGCTACCTAGAAGCCGAGGCAGAGAAGCAAGCACTCAAAGCAAAAATTGGGAAGGGCCAGAAAAACGCTAAAGGAGCAAAGGGAGGGAAAAAGCGCGCGCTGCGCGACATATCTACTTCCTCTGAAGACGACGATGCCGCGCCGCCAGGCAAACGCCGCCGGAAAAATATATTCGCAACTAAAACGGTCAAAGGTAAATCTTACCCCGTTCTTGTTGCTTAAGAGAAAACTACCTTATCCATAAAGACTTGTTAAACTTAAAAAATCTGTTGCCTGTACTTTTGAAATCTTCATGATATCATTAAATTTCAGCGACTAAAAACGATGCTCAGAAACTTGCTGAAGAAAAACCCCAAGGCCTGAATGATCAGGAGCGAGAAGCGATCAAAGCAGACGAACTCAACGTCAAGCTATGGGACGAGTGTCTACTGGTAGCCGACACACGTGGCAAAAAGGTTACAAATCCTGAAAAATTTCATACTTTATTATCTCTGAATTGAATCCTCAGTAAATAAGTGTAAGTAGCTTGTTACAAACGGCTTTAACTTATCGAACACGTTGACAGGAGTTTGTGGAGTACGTGAGCCAGATGTTCCTGTGCATCATCTGTCAGGAAGTAGCGGCCGGGCCGGTCACAACGCACTGCCTCCACAACTTCTGTGGGGTAAGTTCGATTTTCGTTTTAAATTATATTCGATACTGAAGACAGCCAACCGTATTTATTTATTTCATATCAGTTTGGAGTGTATATAGATGAGTAGTTTTCCAGTTATTATTATCTTGTTTACTGTCTGGCCTTTAATCCGCATTTCATTGGAGTTTTATAAGAAAAACTTTGTTTATTTGATAAACTTATCCATATCGTCACTACTTAAAAAAAAGCTCGTATCTCAAAATCGATAATCGGCTAATTGAGCTTTACTGAGTGTGCAATAAAGTTCAGTTTGGTTTACATATTGATTTGAGATTTTTTCAAAGTAGTGACGATATGTCATTTATTTTGTCAGGCTATTGAGCGTACATGCCTTTTGGTAAATTATACGCTTGAAATTCAATTAAAAAATACTTCACTATTGTTATTTTATCTGCACACGCTGCCATTGACAATTTCTTAATCTTGTGTAAAATTTACTTGCTCATTCGCGGGGTGCGTTCTGGGAGGCGGTATCAATACAGCACTACAACCCAGTGTTGTTGCGATAGCGATAGTTTCGCTATCGATAGTTTGACATTGAGAAATAGACGATAGTGCGATAGTTCTAGTATTATCGATACTATCGATCTTTAGCAATAGTATTACTTATGATCGATACTATTGATCTTTAGCAATAGTATTACTTATTTTCAACAATCGATAGTATCGTCTTTTTTGACGCGATACTATGGATACTATCGATAGTATCGCCTAATTTTCACTATCGATAGTATCGTCAAGGGACGATAGTTTCGATAGGACTATCGGTAGTATGACTGATTTTCAAGGCCACGATAATATCACGATACTATCGATAGACCATCGCTATCGCAACATCACTACTACAACCCAAAATCTGGCAGAGCTAATTTCATGACGGTAATAGGAAGCCGATGAACACTTTTTGCGTTGCGTTGGCAGGTTTGTAGGTTGGTTTGTAGGACAGATCCTACAAATTTGCGACTTGAATCGATAATTCGGGTCATAAAATATAAGAGTAATTTGTTGCGGATTGTGTAATCATGGATTTGCATAGGTACCAATATGCTGAAATAAATTTTCACCCTGTAAACGTTACCTGGTTTTAGTCAATTTTAGTTATGTACAAATAGTCAGCCAACAGAAGCTAGTTTTGTATGTTTCTTCTTTATTTAATTTGTAAATTTTAATTTTTCTTATGCTTGTAGTGTTTTCATTCGAAAATAATTTATTTCAACACCTGTGACAGCTAATCACTATGATGATAGTTTTCGAGTTCACAGAGTTAACAAACCTACCTAAAGAAACAACATTAGTAGTGAATTGTTTTGATGCCACGAATACGTTTTATAGCATTACCGTCGAGCTTCTTGAACATATTTGAGCGCTGAATAGCAGGTAGTTTTACATAGCGTTGTTGGCAATGTGTCGTGTTCCGCAGGCGTGTATGAAGCTCGCGCTCAAGGCTGGGGGCGCGCAGTGCCCGTGCTGCCGCGCGGCGCTGCCCGACGCGCCGCGGCACAACGAGCCGCTGCAGCGCGCGCTGCGCACCGTCATGCCAGGCTACGACGCTGGCAAGAAGTAAGCCGCCACCACAAAACATAAGCATCTGGGTTATAATTCGAGCGTTTCAAACGCCTCACTTTCGTGGTCACATCTTTTACGAATTGGCTGTGGATCTTGATGGCGTTATCGGTTATTCATTAGAAGTCCTGTACTTCTACCAGATAACTGGAAACTGTATCAGAATCTTCTGCCATTTCTACAAAAATGTGTCCACGAAAGTGATTCGGAACAACGCTCAAATAATGACCCGTGTACACTTGGAGAACGAAAGTGAAGCCTGTGTCCTTAAACGAAAATGTAGACGTATTGTCAGTTTATAGCAACTTTGACAGAGACCCTTCGTTTGTTCCCCAACTGCACTTATGCATAATGTCATTTGTTTTTGAAGTATTTTCGAATTATGTGATGTAGATTACCTCCTCTTTCTTAACTTTGTTTTAATTGGTTTTTAAAACTTTTTGAGTTGTCAATCAATGTAACAAATTGGTCGATTGGGACCAGAAACGAATTGTGTTGTCATATTTGATTGACATTTTATAATGTAATTATTTTGTTTAAAGTATCTTGATTTCATTCCCTCTGTAAGCAGTGGAATAATGTTAGCCATAATAATGTATGTTGTAATTCTCAAGAGGATTTCATTAGTAATAATTATTTAGAGTAGCCTAATTATGAACCGGCCTAGACCAAAGCGCTGGCAGATACACCGTTTAATGTGTAATTAACGTATTAGTAAAAAATAAATGTAAGTGCTCACTCAGTAGGCTAATCATTTTATAGTACTACCTCTTTAGTTTTAGGCATATTAAAACCATACTTATAATAAGTATTAAGTGAAACACCAATTGAATAGCCTTAAGACAACGCGCGATTTGATAAATTGTTAGATAATAGAAGCTGAGCTTTAGAAGAGAGTGAAAATGCTTAATGTTTTCTCCAATAATTGTTATCCAATCTTGAGTTTTTAAACCCGTTCTCACAAGCTAGAATCTGAATTTTATCTTTAGGCTGCGTTTCCACCGGAGCTGTGCGAGGAATGCGTTGCGAGGGATGTGTTTGTCATGAACCAATAGAAACACTTCATTCACTTAGGACCTTTTAATTGAAGTGTTTCATTGGTTCATGACAAACACATCCCTCGCAACGCATCCTCGCACAGCTCCGGTGGATACGCAGCCATACTCTGAAGGTAAACATTTTAGCGGATAGCGGAAAAATAATTGTTATGTAACACTTCGCAATGATTCCATTTTTTATGATTAAAATTTTAAGTTGTTATGATGGGTTGAATGCTTTACGATGATATTGCATGATCAGAGTATGTCTCAATACCTTCAATAATAGATTATTAGACATGGAACTTCGGCAATGGATCATTGAACTATGAAAACGAGTAATTGCCATTCTATATTGTTTTTTTTAAACTTTTATTGGACATCATTAAAAAATGAATGTAACCTTAATAAGTTTTGATTAAACTAATGCCAATATTTCCATTTAGCTGTTTTAAACTCTTTTTACGGACTTTGACAGTTTTAAAAATACGTTAAGCACTAAAGAAACCGTTAGTAAAATTATGAATAGACATTGCTGAAAGAATTACCTCTTGTGTTTAGATTTACCATTACCAAGTGGCATTTCTGTCAGTTTTTGAGAGAAGATTTTATTATAGATCGAGTCATTCATGATGACGCGTGCCGTGGGTTTTATTGCAATGTCATTCATTACATTAATGTCTAATTTTGACAAATTCATGCGTCTTCGTGAATGGCACTAGCTAAATGTGACTTTTGTTTTAAAAGTAATTTAATTATGATGCTGTGAAAACTTTATTGTTCTGATTATATTAAGGTTTGCAAAATGTTGTTAATAAACTTCTTTCTTTTGATTAATAGGTAGTTTTAATAAAATTGCTTTATCCAAAGACAAGAATAATAAATCAATGGGGATGATTCGGGTGAATTATTCACCGTGAATTTAATAGGTATATCACAGAACTAATAATAATAGGAATAGAAATATAATGCGAGCGAAAATGGCTATAAAATCAAATGTTTCTCATTTGCGCTTCAGTCTTGAAGCAACCTCATATCAGGGAGCGGTGTAACACGATTCGTCAAACTTTACACAAACCATGCCCAATTATGCGATTTTACAGTGCAAGTACGGCTGTCGATGAAAAATTTTATCAAATTGATGCGTTTCCTATATCAGCGTGGTTGTATAATTGTTTCCAACAAAACGCAAAATAAAACACTGCAAGAATTCGGCAGAATGCGACCTCATATTTTTTGGATAATGTTTTTTTCACACAGTTACTGTATTATCCGATTCGTCAATACTGCTGTCATATTTAAATTTGATGGTTGGAGTAAGGTTGGAGTTACTTCCGGTGTTCTGTAGCCATGTTTTCTTTGTATCACTATCGATGAAGGAATTGTGAAAATTTGTTAAAGTTAACTTTACTTAATGACTGACTGTCAAATAACGCATTCTAAATCACGAAACGTTGAAATGTAAAAAAAAAATATACTGGACTGAATTTGTTTTTTCAACCCACTTGCAATATATTTATTTATTATCATCATCATCATCATCATTAATTTAAGAGCTTAGCTCTTGTCGGTGAAGTAATCGCCACTCTTTTCGGTTCTCTGCCAGCGTTTTCAGCTCCTGATACGACAGCTCTTATTTAATTTAATATAAAATACTTTTCATCCATTAACCAGTTCGGTGAAGGTCGTTCTATACTCTGATCTTAGACTACAAGATTTCAAAGTGTTAATAAATGTGCATGTGAGCATTTCCGCGTCATTGGTTTGACTACAGGATGGGGACTCGTGACATTTCTACTCCTCTTATTATTTGTTATGTGGAATGTGTGTTGTCGCACACGTAGCCGCTCGGCATTGGATCGACGCCGCCTCAACTCATCGGCTCGCCGTCAACCAGCCGTCAACCATACGTAAGCACGTAACGGAAACGGCTTAGCACCTCCGAGGTGTCCGCGCGGCTGCGGCTAGGTGACATCGCACTTACGGCTAGGCGACAGCGCGCTTAAAGCGAGGCGGCGGCTAGAACTGAAACTGTGAGTGAAACAAGCGGTGGGGCGTCGGCGGGGTGGCCGCGGGGGGAACGATGGCGGTCTGCGCGCCGTCCCCGTTCCGGCGGCGGCCGGACGTAAGCTCGATGACTGCGAGTTGCCCGTGCGCCGCTTGCGGATTGTGCCGAGGCGGGGCGATCTTGTTTCGATGCCGATATGTGTGCGCATTGTGTGCGTTACATTACAGTATGGAATTTGTTACAAAGAATACTGGACGGGTCGAGTTGGCGGCGCCGATCCGGTGCCGAGCGGTTACGTGTGCGACAACCTTTATGGTCCACCTGTAATTGCTTGAATGAAGAACCTACTGAGGTATTAATATGAAGATTTGACAACAATGTTAAAATATGAAAACATTGAGAATACGTAACATAGATTAAAACTCAGTTTGTATATAAAGTTATTTATTTATTGACCATACAATGTCGCACTGAGCACAGTATCACTGACGTGTGAACACATCACATACAATACAATATCAATAAAATAGTCAACAAAAAATAAATCCTAATAAATATTTTATATATTATAACTATCACATCACAGATTTCAATATTAAAACTTTGTGACCGAATCCCGTGACGGAAAACATGAGTGTCTTCTGCTATACTTTTGTACTATTCAGTAGGCAAATATGTAATAAATAGGGAACGTGCACGTAGACGGTGCTGCCATTAATTTGAATGTTTCACCCTGATAAGTTTCTTTTACTGTCCGCATAGTGTCTCTTCTGTCGCATTAGTGCTCCGCCTATAAGTAGTTTCTGCACGTTTCCGGTCCGGTCACATTAGCATTTTATTGGTTTGGGTAACACATTTAGCGAGGTCAAAATATATTATGTTCATCGTAGCATAAGTCGATCAGTGACAAATAAACGCATTATAGACATCAATCGAGAAATATATAATGATCATTTTATTCGAAAACGTGTTAAATACCACTTTCTTTTTTACACCGCTCGAAAATGTCTGGGAAGTAAACGCGAATGAAGCTTTTACGTGATTGAATCCTAGACACTTTATAACTTATACAATACCTAATTCTATCGAAATGCCATGCTTCACTTTAATAGATTCTCACTGTCGTAGGCTTGTAACCTTTAACCTTTTCTAATCACCTAAACTTAAATTAAAATTTATTTTAACAATCATAACATTTCTATATCTATCTACACTATTCAATAGTTTTTATTAACATGCAACCTCTCACAGAGTCAGCATAGAGTTGTCTCAATTTTTACAGATTACAGATTACACAATATTTAGAACACCGTAACATTCTATGATATCTCTGGAAATACTGTCAATCGGCTGCGGCGGCAGAGACTTCCATAAAAAGTCTTAACGATAAAAAAATAAAAAAATGATAATGTAATCTATGCTCTATCTTAATTAATGGTACTAAGCTCATAACGTTGCAGTATTTGTACTTACTCGTTTACAATACATGCCACGGACGGTTACTAATATAATGGCACTGTCATTAAACCTACGCGTCGAGGGAAGTCGCTGGCGCTCGTTAACACGTGGAGTTGGAGAAGAACGTGGCCTCTGTGGCGTTGAGCGCGGCGTCGGCGAGGTCGGCGGAGTGGCCGCCGAACTTCTCCACGATGCGCTCGAGCGAGGTCCACGTGCCCACCACCAGGCCCAGCATGCCGAACAGCACCACCACGGAGTTCTTGACCAGCATGCGCAGCCGCTCGGCGCGCGACACGTAGTACCAGTAGGTGCACGTCTGGATGATGGCCGGGAAGGCCAGCCCCAGCGCCGACAGGCACAGCGCGCCGAACAAAGAGATGAACGCCTCCAGCTCCGGCACCAGCGCCGCGATGCCGACTGCACGCACACAACAACACATGCCTTAACTACCTTTATTTTAGCATTTGAAAAAGGGTAAACAATCCTGACGAGCCGTTTTATTGAAAAACGCTTTTAAAGTATATAATAACCTATTTCCGTGCTAATTGTTATATACTATTATTGCCTGCGACTTATTTTTCAAAAGTTTTTTTTTTATGAAAAGAGTCTTCAAGATTGCTTAGGTGCATACCTTCTTTCTAATGCAAAAACACAAAGTATAGGCGCAAACAAGCTCAAAAATACAACACAGTAACATGACAATGTTGTTGCACTCCTAAATCAAGAGTATTATATCAACTCAAAATAATCAGCCATTTTCATTTAGACTTTTTAGACCTTCCTGAAAGTGACTGAAGTCTAAATGGGGATGTTGACACCACCAATCAACTGACGTTCTTTTTATGAGCTGTCAAAACACAATCTCCCATAGAGTTTGAATGACAATAGCGAAATATGACGTCATTGTTCGCAATGCTAAATCAACTAACTATTTATTTGTTTTAAAGCAACAAAAAATCTAATTTTGCATTGAATCGAAAATTAATCTGACTTTCAGGGCTGAAATAAAGCGTTTTTTTACTGGAGTCGTGTCTTCAAATTCTTTTTTAATGGTGTCAACATCCCTATTAAAACGGTGTACTTAATAAGTAGGTATTTTGAGTTGATGTACTCTAGATTTATTTTTACTGTGGAACCTTTTCACACATAACATAACATCGCATTTCCTGACAAGGAAACAATCATAACACTGAGGAATAAAATGATTCGACTGTATATCATCGGCCAATTTTTTAATTGTCATTGGCTGCCTAAGGGAAAACAATTCTAGCGGTAACTTGACTAAAGATACTGTAGCCCCGTAGATTATGGTTGTGTAAAATTAATTGACTATTAACGGTTGCCTATACAGGTGGAAAAATGTACGTACCATAAAAGAAAAATACCCTAAATAATGAAGTGAAGATATTAAATTTTTCATAAAAGTGACTAACTTTTTTGAAATATATTTACATTCGTTTTATGTATATATAGGTGTACAAATCATGAACGCAATTTTATATTATTTGAGTTTAAAACTATGTAAGTAGTTTCCTTTGCGCTTTAGTCAAATACACGCATTATGTCAAAATTTGGTTTTACTAGTCTGTTATTACGCTAGATTTATGACGAGCAAATAAGTATACTATAAGTAGATATGGTTGGTGTAAGAACTTACATGTAGTAAGAACAATGACGGTCCGGAGCAGGTACTCCCAGAAGAAGCGGATCTTGCTGTTGGAGAGACGCACGCCGATGTACTCGTTCCACAGAATATCGATGGCCACATAGCACGCCAGCCCGTGCGTGATGAAAATGGCGAAAGCCAACAGGCACTGCACTGCGCTCGCCAGCCTGCCAAACACCGCATTGTTAACCAACCACGTTATACTACACCAAACACAGTAGAGTAGCAGTACAGAGAATTCACTCACCATTCGGTCTCAGAAGGCAGGTTTAACGTAATACTGCCTTTTGCAGCTTCTCCGTACTGCAGATATCCGAAAAGGCCCATACCGACGTATAGGATTATTATGGTGATCATTGCCCTGTTTAGTACACCGAATTTCCCCACAAAATCTTTTGGCGTTTTCATTTCATTTTCTAGAGGTAAAATCTGTAACAATGCGTTATTGTGCCCATCAGTAAAAGGTATGTGAGGCCTGTGTATTAGCAATATAATGATATTGACTTAAAATAAAGAACTTACCACTCCTATTGCTTCCAGCGCAAATAACACAGTGCCAAAGAATAGAGGGAAATTGGACAGCAACCCGACGGGAGCTTTGCAATTAAGTGTGGGTATCACTCGGAAAATATAGTAAAGAATTATCCCAAAGCTCACTATCGTCACCGCATTGGCGAAAGCAGAGAATGGCGCCAGGTATTTAAGATCTCTGACACAGTTGATAAGAATTAACGGAAGAAGGATTGCACACATCACTTGGAACACAGTCACTTCGATGTGGAAGTGCTTTGTCAGCACAAACTCTATGTTTTCCGCCACGAACACGACGTAAACGCAGCATGTTCCTATTTGGTACACGAGGAGGAACGCATTCACCACATGTCTGCAACAGAAAATTATGAACATTTACATAATTATGTAGTTGGTGGCTGATGGTGTAAGTAATAAGTATGTGTTTATTCTATTTCAGGTACCATTATAATTTCCCTTTTTGTTGGTCTCAGAAATAAGGTATACCTACCTACCTGCTAAGTAGGTACCAGTGTAGTAAATCATGCATAAATTTAGTACATTGCATGAATAATGAGTAAGGACAAGGATGATATAGACTGGATTGGCAGTCGCCATACTACGGATCGGCCGCGGTTTTTGTAGTATCGATTATTAAATCTAGATGGCGCTGAAATATAGCCAGAGGCTTTGAAGGCAAAACAATAAGACTACAGATGTTACATATTACAATATTTTTGAAAAATAATACATAATAATACATATGAAACATCTGTAGTCTTATTGTTTTGCCTTCAAAGCCTCTGGCTATATTTCAGCGCCATCTAGATTTAATAATCGAAACTACAAAAACCGCGGCCGATCCGTAGTATGGCGACTGCCAATCCAGTGATGGTGTAGGGGTAAGCACGCTGCACGGAACGCTGAGGACCTGGGTTCGATTCCCAGCATTGGTCTTTTTTCTGGGGTTTTTTCTGTGCATCTATATTTCAGTTTGTATTTAGTTTGAAATATAATTTTTAAGTGTCTTTCTTGCCACAAAAACAAAATGAAGGCATTCGAAATTACTAAAAATGTCTTTAGGTTGGAACAGAGTCATTTTTCTGTGCCATAAAAAAAAATTAAAAAAATCCTTGAAATGTTCAAACATTTTTAAAAACATGCCTGTTTATTGTTCTTTCTTTTAAGGTATCACTCATTGACATTGCTTGCTAAATCTGAGATAAAAAGTAAAAACTAAACTCAGGGAGCACTCGCTAAGAATGCACTAGTCTTGAAATTTTACTAGTAAATAACATGTGAAAAAGACAAGTCTACGTCATTTTTCTGTGCCATATTTAAAATTTCCAAATTAACGCTCATTGGGGCAATATTGACTCGTGACTATCAAATTCTGGGTATTTTACAAAAATTTCTAAGTCTTCAATTTAAAAAAAAAAAACAAATTTCGGCTAAAAATGTTCAAAAATACCTCGGCTATCACCCCCTTAAAGCTTTGCACGTAGCTACCAAACACCCTGTATACCTACCTACCGTTTGTTTTCAAATTAACTTACTGGTCAATGCTCTCTCACTATAAAGACACTAGCTGACCCGGCAAACGTTGTTTTGCCATATAAACCTACCGGTATGGTATAAGAAATAGCCAACGACCTATTCTTAGACCTACCGAATGTGGAGAAAAAAGTTTTATAATAATCGGTCAAGCTGTTTCGGAGGAGTTCGACAACAAACACCGTGACACGAGATTTTTATATATTAGATTAGGATAGGTATCCAATAAATCTCAATTACCTATATATTGACACGTGTACCTTTTTAAAAGAAATTTTCCATTTAATTTTATTTTTTATAAAATTCATATCAATAGCAAACAGAAGTAAGGCTTAGGTAATGAATGAATGTTAACGCTAAGTGTTTTCTGTGGATGGTAGCAAGAAGGTCGGTACTTGTGTCCCTAATCATGTTGACACTACAAGCGTGACAGTTTGATAAAGAATTATCTCCTGTTTCATAAACACTTGTTAAGCTTATGTTAACTTAACACTCGTTTAACCTTACTAAGTGTATAGGTAACGTACGAGGGGCGTTCAATATAAAGTGAGAATGAGATGCAAACTCTTTCAATATGAGGAAATTAAATACTGGCCGGTAAAGCTAATCTATTTAGCTGATTGCTATGAAAAAAAAAACTAACTGTCTTTTGTTTAAAAAAAAATACGGTAATTTCTTTGCAATGCTATTGAGTACGTTAGCGAAAATGGAGAAAATTTAACTGCGTGCCGTTATCAAATACTTGTGTTTGAAAAATTTTTCTACGGACCAAGTCAATTTAGATTTGCGGGACACTGAAGGGTCTAATGCTCCTCCGTATTCGACAGTCGCACGTTTGTGCGCCGAATTTAGACTTGGAAGAACATCGACCATGGACGACCCCCTCTCCGGACGCCCTACTACAGCAATAACTGAAGAAATTGTGAAAAAAGTTGAAAACTCAGTTTTGGCGGATCGTCGTGTCACGGTTCGTTTTATTGCTGAAAATGTAAAGATTTCAACGGGGAGCGTGCATAATATTTTACATTAACGCTTGGGTATGAAAAAGGTATCTGCGCGTTGGGTACCAAGAATGCTTACTGACACGCAAAAACAAACTAGAGTCGAGATTTGTCAAGAAGCTTTGGACCTGATACAACAAGACCGGGAACTTTTTTTGGCGCGATTTATAACAATGGACGAAACATGGCTCCATCATTACGACCCTGAAACGAAACTGCAGTCTATGACATGGAAAAGGCCATCATCTCCAACTCCGAAGAAATTCAAGGTGGGCCCATCTGCCGGTAAGGTCATGGGCTCTGTTTTTTGGGATGGTAAAGGGGTATTAATGATTGAGTATCTCAAACATGGAGCCACTATTACGGGCACTTTATACACCAAACAAATAGCAACATTGCGCAATGAGATCCGCGAAAAACGGCGAGGTAAACTCTCGAAAGTTGTGCTGTTCCACCAGGAGAATGCCCCGGCACACAAGTCCATCGTTGCACTGGCTGCAATTCGTGATGCTGGGTTCAATATCCTTAAGCATCCTCTGTATTCACTAGATCTCGCTCCCAGTGATTTCTACCTATTTCCGAGATTGAAACAATACCCGAGAGGCCAGAAATTTGAAGACGACGACGCGGTAGTCGCTGTAGTACGAGATTATTTAAGTAATCAAGATGAGACCTTTTTTAAAAATGAAATTTTAAGTTTAGAAAAACGATTTAATAAATGTATTATGCTAAAAGGTGACTATGTCGAAAAATAAAATTACATTTAGTAAAAGTTGTTTATAACATACTCATTCTCACTTTTTATTGAACGCCCCTAGTATATTAAAACTTTTATAAATAAAAATAAGTAAATTTATTTAAAAACTTAAATCCAAATATAATCTTCATGAATTCCGAAAGGACTTTGACACTGACTTTAATATGGAAAACTTTTTACAGTCACTAGAAATCATAATTTTCATAGAACTAATTTACCGCGTCATGGTGAAGGTACTCGTATGTAGGTATATAGGTATGATATACCTACGCGCAACATATTGGCCGTCACTTACGCAGCATAAGGCGCGCACGCTTTGCACCAGTCGGGGCCTTCAGAGAGCGACGCTTCTGCAGCGCCGGTGTAGGTGAGCGAGGGCTGTTTCCGCCGCTTGCAGAGGACGTAGCAAGAGTCCAGCAGTATGTGGATGCAGTAGGTGCATAGGACACCAATGACGATGGTACCGATGGTGCCCACCACGTAGCCCGAGTTAGCGAACGCGCGTGGCATCGCCAGTATGCCTGTGCCCAAACTGCCTTTTAGAAGATGCAGAAGCGTCTCCGTGTTCCTAGGGAAGCAATCATAATACAACTATTAATCGTCAATCTCACTACCTAAGTCGATTTAGGAATGAAAAAATGACTAAAGAAGTTTTCCATTTGATTTACGATTTTTTTTTCGACGTTTACTTGATTATTGCATTGCTATCAGATCTACACGGATATAGTAATTTATGGGGAAAATTTCTTGACGTGAGCTAAATGCATCCAAATTTAATGAACCAATAAACAAACCAACATGACAACTTAACTTAAACCTTGTAAAATCAAGTTTATATACCTACGTTTAAATTGACTTGACCTTCTTAACATAAATGTGATCCATTTATCCTGTATGCTGGGGCCACGCACAGGCCACGCTAAAAAATAATACAAGAATATGACAAGAACCTACCCAAGGAGCATACTTACTGCATTACTAGTTGCCCGCCCCGGCTTCGCATGGGTGTACCTAATACTAACTTTTTTTTAAAAAACCGGCCAAGAGCGTGTCGGGCACGCCCAAGATAGGGTTCCGTAGCAGGTACGAAAAAATCTTTGCATACTTTATTAAAAGGGTACGATGCGCACCATTTCTCCATACAAACGTTTCCTCCCTGGATAATGGCTTTAGAGCCAATTTTTTTTTACTTTGTAATCTGTATCTACCACAGCTATGCCCCTATGTTTCGTTTTTTTCCATATTTCAATTAACATAAGAAATATAAGCTTACAAAAACTGAAAAAATTGCCCAATTTCAACGTCATTTTCAGACACTCATCAGAAAAGAATCTCTGATATAAACAAAAAAAGGAAAACATAGGGGCATAGCTAAATCTGTCCTCTAATTATTTTTGAAAAAAATAATTTTATTGGTCCAGTTTTCGAGAAGAAAACAGGGGATTACGAAATGCTGTTTTGATCAATTTTACGCGCCTAATAACGGTCTGAGCTGCAGTTGTCCCGCTCTCGCTGTACTGACACGGAGGGGTTCGGGCGAGACAGCGACATTTCATTAAAATACCTATTTCTCAAAAGTCTCTCAGCCATCGTACCCTCTTAATGTGGTTTTTGTTGTCCCAACGAACGTCGGCGGTACAGCGCCATCTATCGGCGAATTGGGTAACTAAGAACTAGTATGTATGTTGATTGTTTTTCAGATGTAATATATATTTTTTTATTTGAAAGAAGATACTGTTAGCGTGATCTTATAGGTATTTAAAGAAAAAAAATGCTTGCAATCGCGGTTAAATTACAATCTTAGTTTAGAAATATTTTTTAACAAAAACTTAAAAACTGCTCAACTGATTAAGTTGAAAATCATTTTCCTAGAAAGTTTTTATTAAGTTTAACTTACGTGATTTTTTTCATATTTTTTAGACGTGCCGTTCAAAAGTTAGAGGGGGGGACACATTATTTTGAACTTTCGGAGTGAATATCTCCTAAAATATTCACTTTATATAAAAATGGTTTCCAAAAACCTGTATTTATTTTCAAATACCTATCCAATGATACCCCACACTATAGGGTTAGTCCAGAAAAAAAAAATCACCCCCACTTTACGTCTACGGGAGGTACCCTAAAAAAGAGTTTTTAGTTTTTTTTATGTAATCACTTTGTCGGCGTGACTGATATATATATTCATGCCAAATTGCAGCTTTCTAGTACTAACAGTCTCTGAGCTTAGCCGCGGACAGACAGACAGACGGACAGACATGGCGAAACTATAAGGGTTCCTAGTTGACTACGGAACCCTAAAAGCAGCATTGTCTTTCATACAAACTTTCTCTCAATCGAAAGTAGTAGTACTTAGTGTGCGACTGTCGCCCCAGTCTCCTGACCCTGACTGTTCGTAGCCGACAGACGGGACAGTGGCCTAATAAGACACTGGTCCTCTCTGCATTTATGTTTAACATGTGATAATTATTTAAACTAACCATAGTTAAGTTTTTACGAACAAAACATGGACAATAGTTGGTCTGAAATAAATGCATTTTATTTAATTTTTTTATTTTTAATAGTTACTTTTGAATTAGGTAGACAAAAAGGTGCAGCCTTTCTGATGTTATACGCGTACATACATTTTCTGCAATTGGTGTTTTTTTTATGGAAAACAAACCTTTCGAGTTTGTACTAAATATCGGAAAAAAGATTTTCATACGTTGGGAAGGTTTTTGAATACTGCATCTTTTCTCTCATAATAATTATCCTTCTAATAAATTGCGGTAAACTTTTTAATATTAGGTACCTACGGCAAGTTCCCACGGATGACGATACCTTTTACTTAGGCAGGGGGATTCCACAAAATTACCCAAGTCGAGCAGAAAAACCTAACGAGCCAATTCGTATCGGCTTTGCATCTAAACTTACCTAACTTGTTATTCCCTCCACATAAGCAATCAAGGCAATGCGCAAAAATGAAGGTTTTCCTTAACATTTTGTGGGACGAGGAGTCGAGGAGGTAAGTTTTAACTTCCGTGGTGTCTAGGCAGCTTAAGAATATTATCTAAGTAGAGGTAGATGCAAAAATAATAAGTAAGACATTTATAAATCCATTTATATTTCCTGCGACTCCGTCTGCGAAGAATAGGGGTTGGTATACAAAATATAGCCTACGACCTATTCTCAGACCTACCGAATATAGAGAAAAATACATGCAAAAATAATAAGTTAGACATTTATAAATCCATTTATATTTCCCGGGACTCCGTCTGCGAAGAATAGGGGTAGGTATACAAAATATAGCCTACGACCTATCTCAGACCTACCGAATATAGAGAAAAATGTTTTATAAAAATGTCAAGCCGTCTCAGAGGAGATCGATAACAAACACCGTGACACGAGATTTTTATATATTAGATTAGATGGTCTTTATTTATTATTTTATTATTATTAGATTTTTTTTTAAATATAATTATAATGTTTTATAAATAAATATGTGTAATATACATAGCTACTTATGTAACAATATAAAAACATCGATTAATGTTAAGAGGGTTTATACCTGCTGAGCTGGCAACGTTGCATTTTTGTTAGTTTTTCTCGATTATTCCATAAATTTGAATGAAAATTAAAAATGTTTTGTATACAAATTGTTCTAATCTATAAGTTAATGTGTCTACTGCAATAATAATTCGTGATAGACTTTTATTTTCTTTAAAAACGAACAAATTATTACCTAACGGTTTTTAAAGAAAATAAAAGTCTTATCACGAATTATTATTGCAGTAGACACATTAACTTATATATTAGAACAATTTGTATACAAAACATTTTTAATTTTCATTCAATTTTTATGGAATAATCGAGAAATACTAACAAAAATGCAACGTTGCCAGCTCTGCAGGTATAAACCCTCTTAAGCTCAGTTTAGTACCTAGTATGTAACTGTCGGGCTTAATGAAGCCGTGGTGGCCTAGTTAACCCGGCCAAGTGCGAGTCGGACTCGCGCACGAATGGTTCCGTACTATTTCCATTACCTATAAAAACGGCAAAAAAATCACGTTTTTTGTATGGGAGCCCCCCTTAAATATTTGTTTTATTTTAATTTAATTATTTATTTTTAAAGTGCGTCTACCTGTTGATGTTATCAATATCGAGCAAAAAAGTCACGTTTGTTGTATGGGAGCCCCCCTAAATATTTATTTTATTCTGATTTTAAGTATTTGTTGTTATAGTGGCAACCGAAATACATCATCTGTGAAAATTTCAACTTTCTAACTATCACGGTTCAAGAGATACAGCCTGGTGACAGACGGACAGACAGGCGAAGTCTCAGTAATAGGGTCCCGTTTTTACCCTTTGGGTACGGAACCCTAAGAATGGGTTCTCAACTTTACCGACTTTCTCAAAAGACGTTTGAATTTTAACTCAAGGTGACGTGAAGTACTTACTTATTGCAAAAAGGTATTGAAGACTGATTTTGAAAGGTAGGTTAGTAGGTAGGTACCTAAGTATTTGGATTTCCATAACAAAACAGTTGCACTATATTGTGCATAGTTATTCTCACCACACCGCGTAGTAGTCGTCCTTGAGTTAACGGCGCACTATTATTATTTACTCGGTTTTTGTACATACAATGTCCTATTGACACCATCCGATCTTAACAAAGATTATTTCGTCTAAACACCTAACCTTCACCTGTTTTATTTCCTTAAATAAAGAAGAAAATTACTTACGTTGTGGGATGTTCGACTACTCTGTTGTCATAGGGCTCATATTCCTCTACTTCTTGCATATTTTTTTCTTTCATGTTTACGAGGAAGATCCCCTTGTCCATTCCACGCTTTTTCTTATCATCCTTGACCGGTGATAGGCTGTAAAAAATGAATTAATTATACTTTAAGAGGAATTGTTTTACTCGTTACGTCATTGGGTACTCTACCAGTGCACAACAATCGATATCAATGGTAAGCCAGAAACTAGCCTAAATTATATAGTGGTGCAATCTGGCTCTATGTAGGCTCTGGTGATTATTAATATTTATTTGATACCTATTATCTACGGTGCCATGATCCAGGATGCCGGGTGCCCCCACAAAAGACCTCCAAAAATTCTTTCAGCGCTATTATATATATGAAGGATTATTTAAATAATGAAAAAGTATTCACAATTATCATCATCATCTAAAGTCACGAAAACCTTCACAGCTCTGATTGGGACAAACGAGATACTTAAGTTAATGTAACGTAATGTACACCGCGCGTTTCAACGTAGGTAGGTTGCCAATTAAATTAAAGCTTTTATATATTTTGTGCAAAAAATATTCAGCCACCAATTCTGAATGAGGCATGTATTCTCACCTGGTCATTATTTTAGTGATGCGAAGAAAATACAAAAAGAGGCAATATCATATTGAATTAATAAATTCGTGACATCCGTTTGTTGCACCACAATCATAGGACGTGAATATGATTAAAAATAGGATTTTGTGCACAATTGACTTCACTTTCACTATTTATTAAGAAAAAAAAAGAAGTTATTATGTAACTAAGCCTACGTCCTAAATCATTTTGTACATGTACAGGTACCATGTGAATCAGTTTCGTTTCGCGGAGTTTGTTTGCTAGGAGACGCCGGCCGTTACAGTGCATTACGTATTGATTTGTACAGTTACAGCTGGTATAACCTTCCGCAGGGCAATGCTTGTTCTAGCATTAATTGCGTTGAATTATGTTATGTTTTTATTATTTTGTTTAAGTAGGATTCAATCTACTTATTAGGTACATAATTAATAACGCAAGCTGACAACGGCTCGAAATGTGAAATAGTACGATAGTAAAGCTCAATTTTTTTATACAATAATGTTATTTAATAAGAAATATATATAATGAATATGTTTAAAATATATTCCAAATACAGTCGAATGCCACACCTCTGACGCAGGACTCGTATTGATAAAATTTAATTGGAAGTTGTATTGCAATTATTGTCGCTAAATAAAGTACAATGAGTTATTATACCTACTAAACATTGACATCAGCAAATGGTGGGCACGGCCTGTTTATTGTCTTCAAAACAGACTGAGTGAGAAATAACAATACTTATCAATAAATAGACAATAAATCTAACCAGACGGTTCACGGATTCATTTTTAGTTATCAGTTCTTTATCACATCTGCCCTGGTAGTAGTAAGCAGTATTGTATTGGTTTATGCATAGTGGTGGATGCATTTTGTTTCAATTAGGTAATTACCTTGTAGGATGGAAGTCGTCCGGCTCGAAGGACGGGTTGACCATGGGCCCGCTCGACCGACGCGCCCATTCTTCTGCTTCCTGAAACATGGAAAGTAAAATAAAACCTCTAAATAAGTAATGAATGAATACCTAGTAGTTTTTTAAATAGGTAGTTACGTAGATTAGTTGGTAGTTTGTGTTGGACGGCGGTGCTATTTTTTGGGAGCTTTTAGCACTGCTTTTTTACCTATTTAACGACCGCTTTAGCCTAGTTGGTAGTAACCCTGCCTACGAAGCAAGAGGTCCTGGGTTCGAATCCCGGTAAGGGCATTTATTTGTGTGATGAGCACGAATATTTGTTCCTGAGTTATGGATGTTTTCTATGTATTTAAGTATTTATTTATCTATATAAGTAATAAGTATGTTTATCGTCGTCTAGTACCCATAGTACAAGCTTTGCTTAGTTTGGGACTAGGTCGATTTGTGTAAGATTGTCCCCTAATATTTATTTATTTATTTAGTTGTACGCAACGTACATTGTGGATGTAGCTTTTCGTACTTATTTAATAATACACATACCTAGAGCTTTTATTTAGTTGTCCACAGGAACAAACCAATCTAAAATCTACCAGAGTAGGTAAGTGTGCTGATTTTTAAGATTTGCGCGATATGCGCATGTTTTTTGTTTGTTGATACCTATAGGTACATAGGTACATTATGTTATACAATGTGTTCTTAATAATACCGCTATCCTACCCACGCTAAGCCAATTCTTCTAAATGCCAACAGTCGAGTCGCGTTATTTACAAAACCGGCCAAATACGAGTCGGATCGAGCTTAACGAAGGGTCCTATCAAAACGAAACTACCAAACAGAAAACATATGTATAACCTATTATAACGAACGCTCCTCGTACTGTATAGGTACCATACACACGAACGTACGCTTAAAAAAACTTACTCGCAAGTTTGGAGTAAGTACCTACACGCTACCAATTTTTTTGTAGAATTTAACTACCTAAATACGGTAGCGAAACAGTATTTTTTATTATTGATTTCAGTAGGTAAGCATACATATTATTTTTTAAGTAAAATGCCTGGGACCTACAGATAGACAGACTGGCGGATAGACAGGATGAAATTAGAAAGGTTCCGTTTTTGTCCTTTTAGCTAAGGAACCCTAAAAAAACTCGGAAACAGTTGCTTGCTCTTGTAACTTGGAGGTACTTAATGTTAAAGTATCCAGCAAAATAAGAAACGATACCTGTTATTTATACAATCTAGGTATACCTACAACCTACATATGTAGGTTATATAATATATTATATAATAAAACTGTAGCAGGTCGGTGTCATATTTGATAAAAACTTTTACTCGAGGTAGGTATTTATCAGAGTAGTAAAACATTTATGTGAAGGTAGTGTTCACTATTAGGGATAATTAGATATTTTTTTAATTTTTGCAAACAATTTTTTTATGTAGGTATAAGTGCAACTTTTATAGTAGAAGATCCGAACCTACATCGACCTTCACCGAGCTAATAATAAAATGTAACATATTTTATAATAAATTTAGTATATTCTAATATAGGTACTAAATCTTAATATATATAAATTACGTGTCACGTTGTTTGTCCGCGATGGACTCCTACTTAACCGATTTTAATAAAATTTGCACACCGTGTGCAGTTTGATCCAACTTGAAAGATAGGATAGCTTATAATATTATAAATTCGAACATAACTCTTTCTTTATCGCTTCGCGCTCTAACCGTTGAACCGATTTGGATTAAATTTGGAATGGAGATAGTTTGAAATCCTGGGACATAGGACAAGAGTTTTTATTCCGGAAAATTTTAATAGTTCCCGCAGCCTAACGATAAACTAATTATTCGCAGACGGAGTCGCGGGCAACAGCTAGTTTATAATAAAATATGTTTCGTTCTATTATCAGCTCGGTGAAGGTCGATGTGGGTTCGGATCTTAGACTATTATAAACATATCCAAAACTGATAAACCTGCTTAATTCAAACCAATTTACCAAATTAATTGGTCAATACCACTGGAGACCAAAGGGCTGGCAGCTATCTCTCTCAACGAATCTCTATCGCCATTCAGCGAGGGAATGCTGCCTGCCTTTTGGGTGCGATGCCACGGGGGCCTTTTTTTAGGACTTAATCTAGTAGTTTTTAAGTTAGATATTTAGTTTATAGTTAAGTTTTATTAATTTATTTTTTCTTCATATTTGTAGATATTCTTAGTTTCAATAAAAAAATATCATTAAAAGTAGGTATTAGTTTATAGGTAACAAATAAAATAATAATAATTTAGTTGTTTGGCAGGTAAAACCTGAACCCTTATAGTAACGTATCGTCCGCCTGTTTATTTGTTTGTCTGTCTGTCTGTCTGTATTTCACAGATATTTTACTGGGAAACTGTAAAGTGCTATAAGAATTAATTAAACTTCGATGACAGGTAGGTAAGTATCTTTTGTAAACTGCTAGGTACATAGATACCTAAGTTTTTTACAATTTGGGTTTTTTAGATTTTATGGATAAAGTGAACATTGTATTTAATGAGCTTGGAGAGTCGTAAAAATTGTATCACCCTTCTCTTGCTTTAGAATTGTACCATCAAAAATATGGCGATGAACGAACAGACAAACAAGGCACGTTGCGCGAATCATACGTATATCAAAATTAGTGCACCGATTAAAAAGTTACCCTGTATACAGTGATTTGGGTATATTATTTAGAAACTCATGCATTCTCCTTTGGAAATCGCCATTTGGTGAAGTGGAACCACCGACGGCCCCCGGAACTACTCAATAACAAATATTTCACGGGTTGCCGTTCGATTACTCTAATACAGTTGCCAAGTATTTATGTTCATCACAATGCGCATGGTAGACTGGAACAGATGGTAAACACCAGGAGGATTCCATGGCAATTTAATATTTACTTATAATTATAAATTTAATATTTTGTAGAAGATGATGAGCAATTGACATCAAGCTATTGTAACTTGATTAGTTAGTTTGGTTTATAAAAGATTTTTTCAAATAATCTAGCTAAACGGAAATTGTCTTGTCAGTAACTTTCTTCTTCAGAAAGCGGTAAGAGAATCATATAGGTACAAAGAGAGTGTGAGAGAGAGATTTATTTATTTACACATATTCGATACACAGGAAAAAATAGGTACATTTGGAAGGAAAGCTATAAGGATATATATCAATAAATATAAGGCGATGAGGTACCTGCCGAGGGCAGTCGCCCATTACGACACATCCACATCCCCTTTGATCTAAACATAGCAAAATAGTGTTCGGCCTCAATTTTCCGACCGTCTGTAAACGTAACAACCAGCATCCTGCGATGATTTGCCCCACTAGATGTATTGCCAATGGATGGATACGGCTAATACCTACCTACCTAAGTAGGTATGAATGCGTATTCATATTTCATATCATAACCCGACAATAGATATAACTTTAGTAGGGTCTATAGCGACCGGAAAGTAGTCTTCTTAAGTTTAGCACTTATGTAGTAGGTACCTACAAAGTAATTTTTAAGCCCCGACAAAAAAACATGGGTGTTATAAGTTTGACCGCTATGTCTGTGTGTCTGTCTCTGGCATCATAGCTCTTAAACGGGTGAACCGATTTGGATGCGGTTTTTTTTTTATTTGAAAGCTGGTTTCTTGGCGATGGGTCTTAGACATGTTTCATCAAAATTGGTTCAGCCGTTTTAAAATTATCAGCTTTTTGTTAGAGCTTGTCTAATTTAAAATTGAAGCTGTATTTAGGGCCATTTTCTACTTTCAAATCCTGTGCGTAAATGCGGTGGTGGGGCACGTCATTTTAAATTAGACAGGCTCTAGCTGCGGAAGGGATTTTAGACGCATGGGCATTTATTTTATTTTCAAACATATGTGACCACCAGACGTTACTACGTTTAGACGACCCGGCCTAGTGGTTAGAGAACCTGACTACGAAGCTTGAGGTCCCGGGTTCGATTCCCGTGTCGGGGCAGATATTTGTATGAAAAATACGAATGTTTGTTCCCGGGTCTTGGGTGTTTAATATGTTTTTAAGTATGTATCTATCTATATAAGTATGTTTATCCGTTGCTTAGTACCCATAACACAAGCTTTGCTAAGCTTACTTTGGGACTAGGTCAATTGGTGTGAATTGTCCCATGATATTTATTTATTTATTTATTTTATTTATGTGTAACCAAATTGCGTTGGGAGTTTTTAAAAATTTTAATTTATACTTAGTCATCATTTTCAATATCGAGGAAATTTATTTGTTCTTAAACGGAAAAATATTTTTTGGTGGTGTTAGAAGGCACAGGAATTTCTAATCTCATCTCGAGATGCTCAATCAAGTAGGCACAAGGCACAAGTACCTACATATAAGGGATACTTAATAGTTCTAATAAAATGTATGAAAGTTTGGACTTTAGGGTAACGACTCTAATCTTGTTTAACACATCTAGGTCAGTGCACAAGTGCGGCGGCTAGGAGTATGCAGATGTCTCAATTATATCTTATCATCTTTTATGCCTACACTTCGACAATTGCGTCCAGTTGGGCAGGCATCAGTCGATGATTTTTGCTGCCTCCTTGATTAACATCTCAAATCCCTTTTCATACAAATTTATTGGTGATAAGTAGGTACTATTTTAGACGTGTATTTAATTTGACACTCTATTTTAGTTTGGTTAACCTAGTTACACATAAATAAGCGTACTAGTAGGCGCTAGCAATGCTTAGTAACAACATTTTAAATTATTTCCTTTGCGATATACGAGTAAAAACAAATTACACTAATAAAATAAAACATGAAAATCAAATTAAAGTACTCTTGATTTAGCCAGCCAGCCACACACCGTATAGAGATGTGGAGTGGAGTGGGAACCAGTGCGGGTTTTTACAGTAACGCCTTTAACTCTGTGTCATATCGCGAAAACGGGTTTTGTAATTATCTATTAGGTACTTACTTATTATTATTCAGGTATTGCACCCGCACATACCTATGTGGTTACTTATTGAACCAGTTCCTAGTTTTTTCAACGGGCACCTTTATAAGTAAGTATACCTACTCTAGACAAATGCATGGAATCTTTATAGAAACTCATAACATTTTTATGTTAGTCTGTTTCTGACTGTTAATGACCAAGCTAATTACGAACTATAAAACCAATTCCCCATATTGTCTAGGTCAACAGACGTAGCGAAACCGGCTCTATGGGAATAAATAAACGTGAATTTCTACTTATTTCTTTTAATTCCTTACCTGCTTAATTTGACCAAAACCTCTTTACGATAATCGTACAAGAGATACCATCGAGTCGCGCAAGGGAAATAAATCCCGCTAAAACTACGTAGGTACTGTAGGTAGGTATACGTGGAAGCGAGATAGCCGCGTAGTTATGTCTAGCTAGACCAAGGAGCAGGGCCGGATAAACCATAAGGCAGAGTAGGCAACTGCCTATGGGGCCCGCATCGTCAAAAGACCCCGCGCGCGCAACAAAGAAATTAAGTAAAAAGGTTGCGGAATGAAAAATTAATTCGAAAATTTTATCCTCGATGACAATTAGAATTCTTGCTATTTTTCGATGCATGTTACCAGTAGATTTGATTCATCATCCCGGTCTATATACGTCCCACTGCCGGGCATAGGCCTCGTCTCAGAATGAGAGGGCTTGGGCCGTAGTTCCCACGCGGGCCCAGTGCGGATTGGGAACTTCACACACAGCATTGAATGTCTTCGCAGGTGTACCTATGCAGGTTTCCTCACGATGTTTTCCTTCACCGTAAAGCTCATGGTAAATTTCAAATGTAATTTCACACATAAATTCTGAAAACCTCAGAGGTGCGAGCCGGGATTTGAACCCACGACCCTCTGCTTGAGAGACCATAGGTCAAACCACTAGGCCACCACGGGTTTTAGTAGATTTGATTTCTTGAAAAGTGTGGTTGATATTTGACTGAAAGGGGGCCTGAAAATTGTACCTACCTATTGCCTGGGGCCTGGGGGACCCAACATTGGTAATCCGGCCCTGCCAAGGAGTATCCATTAAACTTGTCCATATGATCTTTTCTAAATCTTCAAAGTAACTATTAATAAGCTTTCTGCTGTAAAATTAGAATGTAAATAATGTTTTGAATGAATGAATGAAATTTTATTTTCAAGATATAGCTTGTCTAATTTAAAATGACGCGCCCCACCACCGCATTTACGCACAGGATTTGAAACTCAATTTAAGCTTCAATAGAGAAATATTTCTCTTGGCAGATGTGCGTAAATGCGGTGGTTGGGCGCGCATCATTTTAAATTAGACAAGCTCTAACATAGATCTCAATATTGTTAGTATGCACACAATCATAAAATAATTTATGTAGTAAAAAATTGTATTCTAGTTAAGGTGAGGTGGGGTAAGACTATCACCGGGGGAAGACTACTACAGTCCAATAACTCGATATGCACGACTTCTGTCTCTAATTTGCTATGCCGGTAAAGCAGCAAACATTCCAAAAAGTTCCCAGCTCAAACACAGATGTCGCTAGTTTACGTAAACACATTGAAAATAACGACGACATTCAAAAATTACATTTAAGGCAACAAAACACGAGGTCACCGGTTCGTTGTTTTTCGTAAATATTTTGTGGAAAAAGTGGTGAATTTGAATTTTTATTAATGTTAGTAGAATCTCAATGAAATTATCTTTTAATTAATTATATCGGTCCAACATAAAACGAATTCATTCACAAGTTACTTATCGAAACAAATACATAACTTCAAAATTACGAGGTGGGGTAAGACTATCTGTTCAACTGGGGCAAGACAAACGTATTTTAGTCTTGCCCCGAATCAGATGTTGTAAACTTTTTTTTATAGAAAGTATATTTTATACATTTATTAGCACTAGTAATAGTATTTGTTTTTATTAAAGCTAAACTGCTTTGACGTTTGGATGGTTGCTATCTCCCTAGAAATACACTTAATTTTGCCATTTAGCCATTAAACTTTAAACCTTATGTTTGAGCACTACGGCCAACGTGCTAAATAATTTAATAATTTAAAAAAGTCTGATCAAACTATTATTAAAATAATTGATTATGTTATTAATAAATCCGTCTGATTTATGTTTCGTTTAATAAAAAAGATTCTGGCTTTGTCTCTAATTTTTTTTTACAAGACTGCCCTGGTTACTTCCCCTGACTTTGATAATATGTTAGTCTTCCCCCAAATTAATAAAACACACATAAGTACGAAAATAAACCTTATTCTGCTTAGCATTAAGTTTGAAATAAAATGGTCACATTCAAATTTAACGGTTTTTCTGTCAGAACTTAAGTATGTATGATTTTTCAGATAATAAAAGGCACTGTGTTAGTCTTACCCCGTTAGTGGGGCAAGACGAGCAGTTTTAACATGCTGTAGTTTTTCCTAAATATATCTGTTTTGAATAAATTTGCGTTAAAATCAATATACTTTTGCAAAAGCTTACAAAAATCTAAAGTTAGTTCAATTATTCATTTAATAGTAAGACTTAAAATTTCGACGTAAGAACCGATCTTGATTTCTAATAATAAACTATGTTAGTCTTACCCCACCTTACCTTACTAAAATCATAATTAAATAAATACTCAATTAAAAATTAATGTTGCAATGGAAAATTAAATCCTTACTAATATTATAAATGCGAAAGTAACTCTGTCTGTCTGTCTGTCTGTCTGTTGCATAATAGTTTGCTTGCTTCTCTGAAATATTTATGGTTCACGCGAGCGAAGCCGCGGGAAAAAGCTAGTTAAATTAATAATCAAAAGTTAAAAGTAAAATTCACGTTAAAAAGTCTTGTTGTGATGTTATGATTGTTTTAGCAAAACCTACAATTATTTGACTATACCAAAACTGTCACGCTGCTCCCGAATTCCTACACGTTTCATTTTTAAATAAACCAGCTCACACGTAGCGAGGATCGTAATATTCTTCTCTTCGTTTATGTCTAATTTTATGAGCCCATTAAATAAGGAGGTTTATTCGAGAGGAATATTTTACTAAAGTCTTCTTTAGCTACCTATCTAGTTACGTTGTCGTGTCATAGTGAAACAAAGCTATCATTGCATTCCATTAGCCTCCCTTATTAGCCTTCACTTCACAGTCAACATCGCATGGTATTTAGATAAAAAAGAATAGTATTTTATGCAACTGTATGGTAATAGGGGTCTTTAAAACACGAGTGTAGTTTCATGAAACGAGGCGTATTTAATCACTTTGTTATTGGGACCCTGGCTTGCGATAACCGCCGTATTTACTCTTTTTGGATTCCGCTTTATTTTTAGAAATGGAGTCATCAATTTGAATATTTTTGAAAGTTGATTAGGTAGATTGTTGCGTAGTCAAGGCCGTTTGAAAACATTGTTTATTTGCTGTCATTGAAATTATATCTGCGAACAATCTGAGTTAAGATTTTGTAAAAATAACTACTTACCTACTGTGTTTGTAGTTTATTTAAGTTCTTTGTTAAAAAAAACATACGTACACACGAATTAAGGACCTCCTCCTTTTTTTGAAGTCGATTTAAAAGTGGAGCATGGACAATTGGACAATTTAATTATATGCGCCATTTTTTTTTAATTTAAATATTTTTATTTATATTTATAGTAAGTAAGTTTCCTGTTTAGGTACTTTATCAAGGCACACGGGCACCGGACACGGCAGTATGCGGCTACCGTTCGAAATTGAAACACCTGCTTATTTAGTATTCAGAATTTTAAAATAAGTTATTAGATTTCCACCTGGACCATTTTGGGTCTAAAGTAGTAGTCTATATTTTAGCTTTGAAGTGCCTACACCTTATAATACTAAAAGCATTTTGCAATACAAAAGCGTTCTTTCTTCATAAAAATGCAAATTATGTTCAGTGTTGACGTACCTACAACAAGACAGAGCGTCGTTCTTATTCTCCGATAATGCTCTCGGGGCACTGATTGAAGCATAGGTAGGTAGCCTTCGTTCACATCGTAGCGTACCAACTTACTGTTTTGTTTATATTACTAAGTTGATATTTTACAAAGGTATTTTCCATCATCTTGTTTTTAAACTGTTGTCTGATCTGGTAAAAATAACCTGTCAAGTACGTGGACCTGTGTCGGTGTGACTCGCAAATTACCACGTCCTGTTCGAAGTGTTAGATAAATATTCTCGTGAAATCAATAAAGAAGTAGGTAGGTATAAGCGAAGCGCACATTTTTCTTTGGTGGTTTCACTTTATTTGCTGAAGGCTCTTTTTGATGAAGGCGAAATATTTAATGGTAAATGCGTCTTACTAGCAAAAGCTAACAGATTTAAATAGGTAGTTACCGTAGTAGGTTAGTGAGCGGCATTGGCAGGTTCAGACGCAGACAGCAGGCGACGGGCGAGCCGTCTTGCGAGTACGCGCCCGACCAACCGGTGGGGATCTGGTAGGTAAGTACCTGGTATTTGACGGCTCTTGGACGCGCCTTAAGGCCATCAACAACTGAACCAGATATAACTGGATTCAGTTGACTGACGAACGTAAGGGTTATTCAAAATGCAATTTAATTACCTTTTTAACTGTCGGTGTTTAAAAAAGGTTCTACATACTTACATCGTTTTCAAATCCGAAACCAGGAAACGCGATAAATGGCATAAAATAACATTTGTCTTCATTGAAAGAAAATTAACAAGTCATATATTAGTTAATTAATAGAATTTATTAAAACATAAATATGATATTGATAAGTTGGTTATAATAATAACATTGAGTATGTCATCATTAAAGTTAAAGCCTGAGTACAAGTACTTACACAATAAATAACGATTAGTTTTGGCTTAACGGAGTGTAAAAGCTGCCAAATACAAAACTCGCCAAGAGAGATGTAAAATCGTTCAGCGTATCGGATTTCGTGCCAATCGCGACTTTCAGCGACCCGACAAGTTTTTAAAAGTGGAATTTTTTTTTAACATCCTCGACGAAATCTAAGTTCTTATGTACCTAGTCCTTAATTCTGAAGAAGATCGAAGCATAGATAAGCCTACCAATTAACTTAAAACTAATACCTATGTGTAGCTAATGCATAATTTTTCCACTGGTAATCTTCAGAAATTCTAAAAATAATATACTTAGTTCGTAATTTAATCGATACACCTGGGTAAATACTTACTAAGTACCTACATCTTTTAATTTTATTATGAATTGCTGAGTAAAACTGATAAATCGATGAAAATATGAATATCGTTCGTTCGTTGTGAAATTTAAAAAAACCGGCCAAGTGCGAGTTGGACTCGCGCACCGAGGGTTCCGTACATATTTATATGTATCTATGAACATCCAGTCTTAGCAGACCCCTGCTCCTAAGCAAAATGTGCGCAGTGTGGGATCATTGTAGGTTGGTTACTATATAGACAGACAGACAAAAAAAAATGCTTTTAGCAATTTTTCCTTTATCTGTGTTATAAGACCTTGCTTCGTACCAAATTTCAAGATTCTGAGTTCACGGGAAGTACCCTGTAGGTTTTGATTCCCTTGCGAGTGTCGAAAAATTGCGGCATAAATTTTGATTGCGTTGGCTTAGAAGTTTGATTTTTTCACAGCTCCAAGTGACAGTAGACCTGAGTATTTGATATAAATTTCAGCTTGATGCCTCCACGCGTTCCTAAGAAAAAGGGTCTTTAAAGACGGACGGACGGACGGACAACAAAGTTATCCTATAAGGTTTCGCTTTTTCCTTTCGAGGTGCGGAACCCTAAAAACAACTAACAGTAATTTATTGAATCAGGCGTTACTTTGCGGAGGTCCATATTAATGACCTGAAATAATTTGCTCGCCCGCGACCATACGATAGCTAACGTATACGTTTATCTAAAAAATGCGTGTTCATGCAGTTCCTACACTTCCACACATTAACCCAACTATCACTACACTGACCGTTCGGTTGCGGTACTCTGAAGGTGAGAGCTTACCTCTACTATGAGTTTACACGGTCACTGTAAACTAGTGTAACTCATGGTAGAGGTACTGTATGCTTAGTATAAGTTTTACTCCACCAAATAGGTACTTCTCCATCGCGTTTACGTAAAAATTTCAATTCTATGGAAACATGGACGTGCGGCCGCGGAGGCGCTGTCCATGTTTCCCTAGTAATTGATTTTTTTACGTAAACGCGATCGAGTAGTATTTTGGTGAAGTAAAACTTATACTAAGCGTACCTACTGGTTGAGTTCGAAACGCGTCAGTGTAGTTTGGTGGTGGTGATAGTTGGGTTTGTGGGATTTGTGTGTGTTCATGATATAGGTACAGTGTGGAGGTGGAGGAACTGCATGAACACGCATTTTTTACATAAACGCAGCTATCGTCAAGTCGCAGGTGAGCAAATTAATTGTTTCAGTTCAACTTACCAATTAATTAGAATGTGTAATTTAAATTAATTAATTTAAAAGTTAAGTTTCTTTGACTAACATCATCATTTGACGCTTTATCCACATAAACATAAAGTGTAGGTATAGGTAACGCTTGAACCAATTAAGTTACTCAAGAACCAATCAACTAGCTGGTACCTACGTATCAAAGTCAAGTCAACACACTTCATTTAATAGTTAATCTTGCCCTAGTTATCGATTAAAACCACATGTAAGTAGTGTACCTACATACAAAACCATTGTGCCGAATGCATTCCCGTAGGTACTTAGTGTAGGTACTTTAGGTACCTATTAACTCCTGCATATTGAAATAGATATTTTCACACCTTTCATTCGGAAAAGTAGATTTTGCTCCCTGACGACAGGGATCAAAATGCTATTTTTCTGTTCAAGCTACTTTTTAAATTTATTCATTGGCATGTATCATTTACGCAATGTGCCAATGAACACAGAAATTAATAAAATAATCGATTGTAATTTCATCGTAATCGATTAAAAACGAACCTAATTTAATGTTTTAACTTTAACAACGTTATATGAAAATTGAGTAATTTTTCGTAATAGTTTAAAAAAAATTCACAATAAATTATACGTTTCACATGAAAACTATCAATGATTGTTATTGTGATTTAATGAATATTGATATCCGATACCAATGTAATATTCGATTCTATTCGATTATTTTTTAACAATGTTAAAAGTAGCACAGGAATACATTATTTGTGGTGACCTTTCCCTATCTATCACAACAATCCATTTTCCTCATAGTCGGTGTGAAAAGTTGTATGTGTCACTCAGGAGCAAAATTATTTTCGTCTTGGGCGAACACACTTGAATCCTTCGTTAGGTACGCTCAGGATTCTATCTTAGAATCCCTCGCTGCGCTCAGGATTCTATTGTAGAATCCTTCACTTCACTCTGGATTCAATGTACTGCCCTCGCCGTAAATACATCATTTTGCTCCCTTGTGACACAAATAACTATTACGTACCTACCATAGGTTATACTCGTACCTACTCGTATACACAACCGTTTGTACCTATTATCCTGCGAAAGTTTTTGTATTTTTATTACACTAAAAGATGTTGACCGGGAATTGCCCGCAGTATCGATCCATTACATACCTTTTCGTGCCTATATAAACTTTATTTATTATTGTCGATGGCGGTGCAGTGCCGCGTGCGCCCAGCGTCGCGCACTCGCCCTCGTCGTAATTGCCGCCACCTAATTTGACCGGTCCGAAATTACGAAAACAATTTTCCGTCAGCGACTGGTTTTGACCAAGGCATAGGTAGCTACCTACCGCGCGGGTCGAACTCTCAGGACCTCTCGTTTGTAATTTTGCGCGATGGAATGAAGGAAATAAAACGAAAAATAAAGTTTAACTACGTAACCGAAATACACTGTCGATGTGTTCTTTTATATTCAAATATTTATTAAGGTATACTAGGAATTTCTAAGCGACATTAAACTAACGCTATTAACCATCTATGTATATCACCATCTCAACATCTATATGTAATTATATATTTTTTTAATTACAATCTAGCTCATAAAGGCTAATAAGCAATATTCATTTAACTTAATCTACTATTATGTTTAAAGTCTCTAAGAATAACGTCCAATGACTTTTCTTTGTGTCTATTAAGGCGAAGCACTTTGTTCATGTGTTCTTCATTTAGGTACGTCACTATCACTGTAACACTATTTCGAGTATGATTAACACTACACTAACTCAAAGGGTTTAGTCCTTTTCAGCCTTCTCACTAGGTCTAGGTTTTTCTAAGCGACATTAAACTAACGCTATTAACCATCTATGTATATCACCATCTCAACATCTATATAGCCTTAAAATATTTCTATCTCAATGCCATTTACGATTAGCCAGCCCATTAGCATTTTAGATGAAATCTGTAGCTTAAAATAGGTATCACGCATGAATTATTTAAACTTTTCTATATACGTATACACACTAAATATAATTAAAATACTTAGAGTAGAATACTATATACTCATTCTACTCTGCCTATAACAGTTAAGTACCTACTATTTACAGACGAATTAACCATATAGCCTAAATGCTACTAAAGAATGAAGTTTAATCAAAATGCGACACATGCATAGGTAATGCGTTTTAGGCAGACGTCGAACAAAGGGTCAAAAATACATAAATATAGGTATAACTCTATTTTTGACACGAATACAGGATATGCCTTTGACTGTAATGTGTATTTTGTATAAATAATATGCGAAATTATATTGCGTATATTTAGGTAGCCTGTTTGATTGATTCCATGTGAATTTGTAACTAAGTAGATACCTACACTTTTAAGTAAAATTATCAGAAGGCAACTAAAGTTTTCGCGGCTTTAAAACTTAAATAAGTCTTCAACGCAGTATAACAGGTATATTTATACAATTTAGGCTTTATTTACATTTTATGTACAAATATTAAGATATTGTAAAATGAAACACTACAATACAATACAATATGCTATAATAATTCCTGGGCCCAATTGCATAACAAAGTACAACTTATATTACAAGCGGAACTCCCTTTCTAGTTAATATAACTGAAGCTGCAATTGGGCCCTGATCTTACTAAGATCCAACAAACCATAATAAATCATGCGAGAATATAAAGCGATTGGATGTCAAGTTGTGTTACCGTCTTTGCGGAAGAAATGTGAAAACTTACTTTACCACTTAATTATAATTATATGAAATGGTGTGACACACAAATTCACATAATCACTTATTTTTCTGTTGATATATCATATTTTTATTAAAATTACCAGTTTGTCTAAGTCACTATAAATAGATAAAAAAAAACTTCATTTTACCCCTAGGGATTAATTGATGCGTTTTAATTCCGCTGCTTGGGGCTATATTGCTAATTTGCTATAGGTATTGGCGTACGTAGTTTTAAAACAAAGATACAAAGCGATTTGCGAGGAAACAAAAAATATGATGGGTAACGTTAAGTTCCATTTACAATTTAAGTCAGTGAAAAGCAAACTAAATAATGCATTAAAAATTCTGTATTAAATAAATTTAAAGCAAAAGTTTTATTTGAGTTGAGGTAACTAACCCCTTTAATTTGAACCTGTACATGCACCACGTTCAGAACTTTGTGGTGCCGCAAATAAAAAAAAACACGACCTTGGACTGTACCTAATGCAAAAGAAGAAGTAAGTACGTAGGTTTAACATTGGACAGTGCAGCCAAGGGCTTTTTATGTGCAAAGAGTGATTAAATGGTTGCTTTATGTTAGCCGAAAGTACTATTTTTCACTGACCTAAATAATTTAATTTTATTCCAAATAAGAGACTTGCTCCAATAAGAATTCCAACGCGCGGGATTTTGTTCAATGACACTAACTTGCCAACTTAACTTAGTAATTAAGTAGCGGTCAATTGTCATTTACGCAGTGCATTAAGTATAAGTAGCATGCCGGATTCGTGAGCTGAAGCGAGGTTCCGAGATTATTTCATGTTTATCAGTATTTAAAAAAAAGTTGTGGTGGCCTAGCAGTTTGACCTATAGCCTCTCAAGCAGAGAGTCGTGGGTTCAGATCCCGGCTCGCACGTCTGAGTTTTTCGGAATTTATGTGCGAAATCACATTTGAATTTACCACGAGCTGCATACTGCCCAACTGGGAACTACGGCCCAAGCCCTCTCATTCTGAGAGGAGGCCTGTGCCCTGCAGTGGGACGTATATAGGCTGGGGATGGTGATGGTGCATTTTAATAAAATTATAACTCTATCCTTGAGGATAGGATAGACATTATTAAAAGAAACTCAACTAACATTTCTGGGAGTTTATGCAAGAAGTAAAATAGAATAACGTAATAAATACGCGGAGGCTACTTATAAACACTGTTTATGTTGGTTTGGCGGCGATTCTATCTTAATCATAGTTGCGCAAACACGGCAAAAAGTCTATTTCAACATTGTAATGGCGAGAGATGCGGACATGTCGCAGTAGACATTCCAATACTTACTCAAAAAAATAACCTTGGTCAGCAATAGGTACTTTTTGCTTGAAGTAAATAAAGCCATAGAGACCTTCCACGAATCTCTTGATCAATCATAAGTCATTGAATTATGTTACTTGCCTACACAAGAAAGTTTTATGTAGTTATAAAATGAATAGCTGCTAATAGTTAAATAACATGCGACATTCAAGATGAGTCTAGTAAGGAAGAGGTGAATTAAGTACAATTTTATAACTTAGAAACAAAATCAAAAGTTAACAGGTAGGTAACGGTGCCTTATTAAAGTACTCCACGATAATGAAAAATGAGAAAAATCGACGTAATTTATTATGAATCACATTCGTGTTTAGTGTTTGTTGTTTGTTGGGCGGGCGCTTGTCTGCGCGGTGGCGAAGGACGGCTGCGCCCGCGCCGACGCCGACGCCGACGCCAGCCCGTCGCTTGGCACGCTTCCCCTAGATATTTGCCTATTCGAGTTTAGATGATTTCTTAGCGATGCTAAATCTGGCATCCCAGATTTGCCAACGATTTGCTTAAAACATTTCTCACTGACATATTTGCGCGTAATTCTAATGATCAGTAAATGTGCACCAGTTTGCTGCTAATATAGATTAAAAAAACCGGCCAAGTGCGAGTCCTAGCCATCACGGTTAATGAGATATAGCCTCGTGACAGACGGAAAGCGAGATAGACAGACAGACGGACGGACAGCGGAGTCTCAGTAATGGTCCCGTTTTTTTTTACCCTTTGGGTACGGAATGCTAAAAACGAATTCCAGTCGTTGTATATAGTGATTAGGTACAGCGTTCGAACTGTGTTGAAATTGTTGTAGTTTCGCTATGCAATATTAGTGCTTATTATTACTCTGAGTACCTACTATTAAATATAATAAACAACTAAACAGAAATTTAACTATTCATACTATTTGAAAAATTCTGTGCAAAATGCAAGGAAAAATATTATAACTGAAATGTTACTAAGCTCTGAACCTGGATGGAGGCACCATGTATTAGGTCGGTATTAATTTTTGACGTTCCATCGCATCGTGAAGTACCAAGAATAATATATTTATTAAAAAACTGTGGAAAGCTGTGTGTGTAGTTACTTTTCGTTAAGGATATCTCAGAGGCAAATTTACGAAATAAGTAAACTAGTTTTTTATTAAGTAGAATGTCTCTAGCGAATTTCCAAAACTACCTACCTACATACATATGCCTCTCAAGCAGAGGATCGTTTGACCTTTTTGAAGTTTGAGAGTTTGAGTAAGTAGAACGTTTGTCGAAATTTATGTGCGAAATTCATATGCAATGGTCGAAAAAACGCCCGTCATTTCACTTGTGAAACACGACAACAATTTACAATACAACAATACAAATATTCTTTATTGATCACCAAACACAATACAGTGACATTACAAAAATAAAAATTCAAGTAGACAATAGGCGGTCTTATCGTTAAAAAGCGATCTCTTCCAGACAACCAATTACTCAGAAATTAATAAATATCAACAGACTAATGTAGGTGGCAGAAATAACAGACAAGAGAAACGCAGTATTACTTAATAGACAAAAAACAATAAAAACAATACAAATATAATATAAATTATATAAATAAACAAATACATTCAATATAATACTTATACACTACATATACATAATACAAAATATCAATGGAAAAAAAATGTCAAAAGGCCGCATGTGAGAAAAGGATTTAAAAAGGAAATTAAAGAAACAATATAAACAAAAAAGAAAAAGAATAAAGAAGGGTCAAAGACCGAGGATTACGTTAGTGACAAATAGTGAGCCTTTAGAAGGTTTTTAAAAATGGGAAGGGATTTTGCTTGCCTTAACGCCAAAGGAAGAGAATCCCAAAGACGAATGGCGGTCATAGTAAAGGAGTTATGATAGAATTTGGAGGAAGAAGGAGGAACAGTAAGAAGAAAATTTAAATTTAGGACTTATTTAGGACGTTTCTCGAAATTTATGTGCAAAATTCATAAGCAATGGTCGAAAAAACGCCCGTCATTTCACTTGTGATACACGACAACAATTTAGGACCTATTTAGGAGTCAATTAATAAGGTTCATTCCCATGTCTACGGATGTCTTTAAAGCATATTGTAACATCGTTAGGAAGTCTCTATTACATATTATAAGAAACAGGGATAGTATTTTTTTAAATGATAGGCGTTTTTCCGATCCTTGTTCATACATAAGCTTCAGTGAAGGAAAAGATCGTGAAGAAACCTGTAGATACACACCAGTGAAACAGCTCAATGGTAAATAGGTGTGAAGTTCACAATCCGCACTGGACCCGCTTGGGAAATACTGCCAAAGAGCTCCCATTCTAAGAGGAGGAGGATGTGCCCAGCATTGCTAGGACAGCATGCATTATACATAGATTGGAGAGGAGGATGATAATGATGATTGATCAGGTACATATAAAAATGTTGTGTCGCGGTATTTGTTATCGAACTCCTCCGAAACGGCTTGATCGATTTTTATTAATTTTTCTCTATATTTGGTAGGTCTGAGAATAGGTCGTAGGCTATTATTTGTATCCCTATTCATCGCAGACGGAGTCGCGGGAAACAGCTAGTTTCAATATAAACTTTAATTTCACCGCCGTGTATCTATATAAATTTACAATAATTTTCTATGACCGGGTATTCCTCACAAGAGATCAAGACGAGGAAAGCGTGAAAATTTTCCACGAGCGACCGGTCGACATGCGCGACGACCGGTCTGCCGCGGCGCAGTGCAAACGCATTCTCTATGCATCTCGGGCCCGCTATACAAGGTATATAGATTATAATTATAATACTCTTTGCCCGAGGCGACGGTGCTGTGAGCTGCGGCGGCGCAGCCTGCGCGCACCACTCGCTACTAACACACGGTCCTTGGCACGAATCGAAAGTTAATTTATAACACAGAAACTAGAATTGATTAACTTGGCTGTTGCAGTCGATCACGGGTTCCGATGTACAACTGTAAATGCGAAATTATGATAAAAGTATTTAGCGACGTTACGTATCTGTAAAATATCGTATTAGGTTACAGTTTTGCGTTTAATCATTGTACCTGGGCCGAGCTAAGCCGGGTAAAGACGTGGTCAGTGAAGACTCGAAAAAAATCGTTTCCCCAGAGATGAGACCTAGACTAGACTAGACCCATTGATCGCTTCCAAAACCCTTACATTACTAAATATCATTAAAATTGTTAAAGCCGTTTTCCAAATATACGATGGTTAAATATTATAGATAGAGTGTCTGATTAAAAAAAACCATTTGAAATAAGGATGGCAAACTGGAAAAGTTTGCCAAAATGTTCGGCGTTAGGTAGGTATAGTTCAATCAATTGAGTAAATCTGCTAGAAGTCGTAAAACCCGGTTCAAACCGGATTAGCTGTTTACCTACTTAACAAAATCAGTAGCAATCAAGGATTACAAGTCCATTGATCGAAATGACAAAATAAGTACCTATCACAAAGTTACTGGACTGCCGATTGCATAAACAAATTATATATAAATTATTTCTGCTCACGTGCAGTCCAGTGCAACACTACAAATACTCGTTCTTATGTACATGCAGAGATACAAGTCATGGCTATTTTAGCTAAATAAAACAATGTAGGTAATGTACTACTAAAAATGTAGGTAGATAGATACTTGGCGACCGATATTAATAAACAGAAATATCTAATGTTTATGTGTAAAAAGCTGATGTAACAATATCAAATCAAATACATTCCTTGACGAATAGTAGAGCTCGTAGAGATGGAGGTATGGACAAGGCCGCTGCTGCAGTCTGCGTCTGCGCAGCTTGTTTGCGTAAATTGTGTGGAAGCTGACTCCTACACCTCAAGTAAACGGTGCTTCCCGGCCGACCCGGCGGGTCAGGTGTCAGCCTCGTTACTCACGCATTGTGTACGATTGTATTGCAGTAGATTTACTGCATTATACTTCTATATTTTGACTAAGTTTTGAGAACATTACTGATATAAGTACATAGGTACGAAGGGATTGATCAAGGATATTTAAAAAACCCTTTAACCGCTTAACTCTCCCCCCATACTCCATGGAATCCGCGTTAATCATTGCAGGGGCATCCCGTCCGGTCTCTTGCCGTCATTTCTAGATATGCCTGTTGGCTCCAAAATTGCCGGCACATTGACCGAAGCAAGAGACTTGGTCTTATTTATCAGACTGGGACGAAATGAGCTGGAAATTTTGTGTCTATATGTAATCGCCGGTTAAAAGGCTAAAGTTCAAAAATCACTTCCCGGGTATATTAGGTATACAGCTGCATTGATTACCAAAGTGGTCCACGGAAGACTCGACGGGATTTAGATTTAGATCCAATCTTCACATTTTTGTCGAGTTTTGGGAATATGGCACAAATGTAGCTGCAAGGGGTCCACCGGAACCAGGTAAATTTTGAAAGTGGTCTATGAGAAAAAAAGTTTGGGAACTAATAGCTGGTGCCCGCGACTACGTCCGCGTTAATCATTGATGTTACGCTCCTATTGATCTTAGCGTGATGATATATAGCCTATTGTCTTCCTCGATAAATGAGCTATCTAACACTGAAAGTATTTTTCAAATCGGACCAGTGGTTCCTGAGATTAGCGCGTTCAAGCAAATAAACAAACAAACTCTTTAGCTTTATAATATTAGTATAGATGTTTTGTTGACAGTAATCCTTTTCTCAAAAAAATGTTTCATCATCTCTAAGTTAGGTAGGTATGAGAAATAAACAAGAAGAGTGCTCACTGCTTTGGTTTAGACGCTCAATGTAATAAAAAACACAATGACTGGTTAGCAATTATCTATGAGGGGAAAACCGCTTTGATGTTAATGAAGTTCAATTATTTTACTCCATTCAACTTTATTACCTCTATCTAGGAGTGAGGTGTGAAAACAAAGTATTTGTCTAATTAATGTAAATAGCGAGGATGTTGAGTCCTGCAGTCTGATTTCAACTTTCATTTACCTATGGTTAGCATTAAGCATTTTTTTACATTTAGGTACCTCATTTAATAATACGTTTAAACGAGCAATTCTTGCTGTCTTTACTTTGCGGATCTCAGAAATGGCTTAAGAGCCATCGAGTCTCGAGTTTCGAGTCTTAAGAGACTCGGTGAAGTTTTCTACGGGAAGGTTTTAAAGGTCGTATATGGGCCGGTATTAAACGCGTCATTTATCTGGTCATATATTTTTAAAGAAATGGTACTTTCGGTTATAATTATAATATTGGTCCTACGTACGTCTATCATAGTTATAACTGGAAACTGTATACAGAATCATCTGCCATTTCTTTAAAAGTGTGAACAGAAATGACGCGGTTGAGACGCTCGAATAATTCTGGCTTGGTCTTGGTCTGGCTGGGAAAACGCGAGTTTTCGAGCCCGAGCGAAGTTCGGTCGTCCAAGCGCTACAAGACGACACCTAAAAAACCGGCCAAGTGCGAGTCGGACTCGTGCACCGAGGGTTCCGTACAAATTTATATGTATCTATGAACATCCAGTCTTAGCAGACCCCTGCATCTAAGCAAAATGTGCGCAGTGTGGGATCATTGTAGAAAGGTTACTGATATAGACAGACAGACAAACTAGATCTCGTTCAAACAAACTTTCGGTGGAAGTTTACATGGTAATGTACATCATATATATTTTTTAGTTTTATCATTCTCTTATTTTAGAAGTTACAGGGGGGGGGGGACACTCATTTTACCACTTTGGAAGTATCTCTCGCGCAAACTATTCAGTTAAGAAAAAAATGTTATTAGAAACCTCAATATCATTTTTGAAGACCTATCCATAGATACCGCACACGTATGGGTTTGAAAAAAAAAATTTTTGAGTTTCAGTTCTGAGTATGGGGAACCCCCAAAATTTATTGTTTTTTTTTTTCTATTTTGTGTGAAAATCTTAATGCAGTTCACAGAATACATCTACTTACCAAGTTTCAATAGCATAGTTCTTATAGTTTCAGAAAAAAGTGTCTGTGACATACGGACGGACGGACAGACAGACAGACAGACAGACAGACAGACATGACGAATCTATAAGGGTTCCGTTTTTTGCCATTTGGCTACGGAACCCTGAAAAGTACCTAAGTAGTAAGTAAAAGTAGGACTGAAGACAATTTACGCAGAAAACGTTAAAAATTCAACTGTATCGGACTTAACAGAACCGTGATCTGGCACCTGAATTTATTTTTCGATATTTTACTGAATTACCATTAGAATTTAAAAAAGAAGTTGTTTTTTTTTTACTTGCTTACCTACTTGCAAAATTTATAATATTTAGACTAAGCTGTTGAGATTTATGATTTAGCATGAGTACATCCTAATCCCGCGGAAATATCAGCATAAAAAGTAGCTCGTTGTGTCATCCCGCGATCCAGCTATCAATAAAGTACACCACATTCATATCCGTCCAACCATGAAACACACACGCACGCATAATATATAATATTAGTAGGAATGAATTGGTACAATTCTTACAAATGATCATTAGGTATTATGAACAGGCATAGTAGCCTAGTTAACGAATGATTTTAGACACGCGGAACCGAAGCGGTTATCCTTCTACCTCGTACATGAATGTTGTCTACACTTCCACTGACTCATTGACTGCATAAAGTACAGGTAGGTACTTATTGTTTAAAGACACAAGTTAACGATTCGAGTTCATTTCAATCGTTGTTTTAATTGAGTAAATATGTATTTAACCTCCACGATAGAAACATAATATTCCACATAAAATAAATACAGTACATACTTACAGGTTTAATTGTAAAAGATAAAAAAAAACATACAGACGAATTGAGAACCTCCTCTTTTTTTTGAAGTCGGTTAATAAATAGGACTAAAGCCGAACTGTATTAGCTACGAAACACGCATCTGATTTTTAGCCAAACCAGAAATTAATCTCGACGAAGACTAGAGATGCGACTCGTGATTTACGTAAGGACATCGTCGTCTTAAGGATGCACAGCACACATAAACAAGCAATTCATTAAAATAATAGACTTGCATAATTATTTCTGTAAAACACTTAGGTACATAATATGAATGAGTATTAATATCCAAGTATTATCATGATTTTGCTTCTGAAAACAGTCTTTATTACAGCGAGTCATGCAACCATGTAGTAGGTAGGTACTTTGTAACGTTACCAATCAGACTAGAATCAAGCTCTTAACGAGCAAAGATAAGTCCGTAAAACATTGTTGAGATAAAATACTACTTTTAGACTACGCTATTCGAGTGGGTAAATTGATCCATACAATTTCAATGTTCTTTCATATAAATAATGTACCTACCTACCTACCTAGTCTCAAAATACAATTTGACCCTTTAAAGGTCGTGTGTCATTTTAATTCATATTTCACATCTAAGAGTCTATACCTTGACTAAGTACCTAATGTACGGTGAGCTGCAAAAGTGCATGGAATTCTGGGGGCGATAATCGAGTGAGCGCGCGCGCTCGCGTCTATGTTAATAACATCAAACGATCAAACACTGCTCACGCGATTATCGCCCTGAGATGTCCATGCACTTTTGCAGCCCATCGTACCTGTTTAATTGTAACTAATAAAAAAAACAATAATTAAAAAATCTAGTTGGGTATCTTTTACACTATAGTTGATTGTTCAACAAGGGACTAAAACAGGCCATAATGACAAGATGTTTAGCCACCCGAGCAGAGCGAGGATAGCTATAGTTCGCGTGTCATTAAGTATAGTTGTTTAGTTTCGCGTTAAACACTCTACTTTTCACTTTGAATGCGAGGAAAAAACCGAGGTTTTATGCAAAATTACAATATTACTATAAGCATAGTAAGCTATAATTTCAGAAAATGTCAGAATTTACGTAAGTACATAAAATCAATAATTTGGAATAATCATTAAGCCTGTTTAAACTCCATGTACTCCTTCACGGAATAAAAGCTTATTCCGTGAAGGAGTACATGGAGTTAAAACAGGATTAATTTGGAATAATCATTAAGCCTGTTTAATGCTTAATGATTATTCCAAATTATTGAGTTTATGTACCTACTTACGTACATAACGACATACATGCCACGTACACGTACATAACGACGACATGTCATGCTGACATTTTCTGAAATTATTGATTTTATGCTGACCTGACATGTATAATTGTTTTTTGGTATATATATATTTTAAAGCGGCATAATTTCATTTCTATTTTAATTGATGTACATAGATGTATATTTGCACAGGCAGTTTAAGATAATCCGTGCATATCATTGTACACTAATTTATGTAACAGTCTTGTTTTCTTTGTTTCACATTCTCATTAATTGATTGGTTTCATTTATTATTAATATTCAAATTAGGCAGTCATTACTCATTATAGTTAGCATGTATCAAAAATAATATTTGCATGAAAATTGTAAAAGGAAAAACTATTAAGAATGTCATTTACAGCAAATAAATATTTCATTTCATTTCATTTACTTTTTTACAACGTACCTACGCTCAATACGAATAATAGACATCACAGATTGTTAAAAAATTCAATACTACATATTTAGCCAACAGATTCAAACTTGAAAATTATTTTAACACAATTGGACTATGTATAATAAAATGAATTCATCCTTAACATAATTAAATAGATTCATATTCGTTATCATTAATCGTGTTTCACGAAATCAAATGTTTTTATTTTCATATTTTTGCCAGTTGTCATTTTGAAGTTATTTCCATGTCCTAACTTGTCTATATCATCACTGAAAATGGCAATAATCCTCCATTCACAAACAGCGTCATTGACTGTTTAGGGTTTTACAAAATAATGAAAAAAATTGAGTCCCTAGATAGAGATTAAAAAGGAGCTTTGTCCCGATATGCTGAGACAAGGCAGAATAATTTGTAGATCGAAACCCTTAGCGTGGAGTTCCGCTGCGTTGGGTACGAATTAGTTGTAAGGCTCGCGTGAGTAGGTACCTAACTATTATATAGGTTAAATATGCGCTTGCTGCTTGCAGCGTTTAACCAAGATCAAGGCCAATAATGTTGCGTCGGAATATGGAAGTACTTACTACTGTTCTGTTGAAGCCGTTGCGCTTTGTTGATGAAATTGTTTTTGGCTTCAACAATCATAATAGAAATAGATTTGCCGACGGCAGACACCATGATCGCAATAGCAGCACAAACAAACTTAAATTTGAGAATATTTTAAATATTTGTTCCTCCAAGACATAGCATCGAATTAAAATTAATTCAATTTAAATGTTTATTTTGTGTTTTCCATATGATAAATTAACTTTACGCATGTAGTAAAAACACCTGTGTAAGTAAATAAGGTGTGTTCAACGTAATGTAAAAACAAAAAATTTGTGTTGCGGTGGTCGGTATGGCGTCATAGTTTTTAGCATCTTGACATTAGCTTTACATTGGACGTTCGCTATGCTGTAAATCAGGCCAAAAAAAAAACAAAGACAGAATTTTGCGAACAACAAAACAAAGTGAGTCCGGGTAAAACTGTATCTCGCCTCGTGCGTGGGTGCGTAGATAACTAATTTACACTTGTGTGCGTCAGTGCGTGTAAATGGCGAGGCGAGGCGTAGTTTTAGTAGTTTCAATTTATCGTTCGCAGAACTCTGTCTTTACTTTTTAGTTTGTCTATGGCTGTTCGTAGTTCACATTTCGCCAAAGTCTACGCAACACATAAACATTTCGCATTGCCAATCAAGTCTACACGATTAAATCATCGTAAAAGTAGTTTGACTACCATACTTAAACAGTTTATTCACTTCGCAAACCTTTACACTTCTAAATACCTATCTTCATCATAAACATTCTACTATACTATCATAACTGGTTACGTATCATATTCTCGAAAATTTTTTTTCCGAATATTTAAAATCCCGAATGCTTCATTTATCCGAATGCATTTTTTTCTGAAAATGTAAATATTTCAGGATTTTTATAAAACAACCCTAATCTAACCTAAAGGGTTCTACACGAGTGTCCTGAAATAAATCCTGAAATATTTACAGTTTCAGAAAAAAATGCTTTCGGACAAATGTAATTTTCGGGATTCTAAACCTTCGGAAATAAAATTTTCTAAACATCGATAGGTTCCCATCATAACTATATAGGTAGTATGATACTTAGTTATGATCTTATGATGAAGATTACCTTTTTCAACCGACGAAAAAAACGGAGGAGGTACTCAAGTCGACGAGTATACATTTTTTTTTACTTTTTTTTAATGTATGACCGACCACGCATAAATTTTTACAGAGTAGTCCGATTTTGATAATTCTTTTTTTATTGGAAAGGGTATATCTCGAAATTGACCCATATAAATTTGAAAAAAAATTCCAACCCTAAGGGTAGGAAAACATTCACTGATTGTAATGTATGGCCACGCATAACTTTTTACAGAGTAGTCCGATTTTGGTAATTCTTTTTTTATTGGATAGTGTATACCTTGAAATTGGTCGCATATAGGTAAATTTGAAAAAAAAAATCGTAGCCTAAGGTTAGGAAAATAGGGGTGATTTATTGTTCACTCACAGATTTTATTGCTGAGTTGTGTATTACAAAAACCTCACTATCAATGAGCTTAAGACCTGTCAGTAATACAAAAAAAAACTAAAAAGCATAAAATTCTAACTTTTTAACAATAAATTAAACCGCCGAAAAAACTGAAAAGCAAAAATTAAATATTTTTTATTTATTAACCTTAATAACTAATAAAAGTAAGTATACCTAAGTAATTTTGAGTCGGTACCAAACAATCAATCCTTCGCCGGAAAATACCGAGCGTTATTAAGGTTAAAAAATAAAAAAGGTTTATTATTTTTTGTTTTTCAGTTTTTTTCGGCGGTTTTATATTATAAGTATTAGTGGGTAGGTACAGAGATCACAAAACACATACCCTTAAAGGAGATTTTATTTAATTACAAAGAATATATCGTAAAACTTAATAAAAAGATTATAATTAAATGATAAATTAATTATAATTAATTTTAAATATATAGGTAGGTATTTGGATGGAAGTATAAATAAAATATATATATATACTACTCATATACAGGTGGATCAGTTTACCGACGATAATATTTAAATACCAAAGGCCTCGGTTTCAAACCTTGGCTGGGTTACCTCCATCACGATCATAATAATAATAATAAGTTACATTTTCTTTGCTTTATCTATATCTATAAGATACTAGGTACGATAAAACTTTAATGTTGTTAGAACACCCAATTATCCCCCCCCCGACACAAAAAAGAGGGGTGTTATAAGTTTTACCGCTATGTGTGTGTGTGTGTGTGTGTGTGTGTGTGTGTGTGTGTGTGTGTGTGTGTGTGTGTGTGTGTGTGTGTGTGTGTGTGTGTGTGTGTGTGTGTGTGTGTGTGTGTGTGTCTGTCTGTCTGTCTGTCTGTGGCATCATAGCTCTTAAACGGGTGAACCGATTTGGATGCGTTTTTTTAAGAGAAAGCAGGTTTCTTGGCGATGGTTCCTAGATATGTTTCATCAAAATCAGTCCAGCCGTTTCAAAGTTATGAGCTCTTTTGTTGGCTGCGGAAGGGATCTTAGACGCATAATGGGCATTGGCTTAATGTTCAAACATACGAGTGACGTTATTGCGTTGGGGATTTTTTAATTTTTTAATTTATAGTTAATATTTAAGTATTTACGTCAATTGGTGGGCCATCCTGTATACTTCATGTCTTTTTCCTAGAATACTGTAAGTATTAAAATGTAGATCTGTAAATATTATGGTAAAATTATGGTATTAGAGCAGTTAGTATTTTTTTCGGTAGGTATGTACGGTAAGAAACTTTTCGCACTTGGCCGATTTTTTTTTTCATTACTTGAAATGTCAAGGTCCGATTTGTGTCTAATATACGTATCACAAAATGAAGAAGGTCGAAAGTCGAAATAGAAAATAAATAATTTTATGATTACCTACAACTGTTGCGTAATGAGGGGTCTTAATGGCGAGTACCGTGTTTAAGGCCGGCGCAGACCAGATGCGTGTGCGTGTCACGCATCAGTTGCACAGACGTCAAAATATAATAGCAGACTTGACATAACTACGTGTGTGTGCGTACATATTTCCTATTCCCTCACGCTACAATGATCAGGAATATTGTCATCCCGTTTTCTCATGTGTTGCAACACTGTCCAAGAAACCTTAGAAAAAATGACACATGCTATGTTTTGAACGTCAGTCATATAGAATAAGCTGCCGAAGCTGCAAGCGAATTTTGTGTCACGCACACACATTAAGTCTCCGCAGGCCTTTGGACCACGAGACTGTCCGATTAATTAAGGTACGAGATTTTCAAAACAAATTATGTAATGAATGCACTTATACGATACTTTTTCTACAATAATAATACTGAAATTAATTTAATTAAAATTATTAAATCACCACACCATCAAATTCTCATAACTAGAGCCCGTTATCTTGTCGCACTGTCATTACTTTTCAGTAGAGGGTGAATGTTTTTTTTATTGACTATCTAAATGTCGATACTGTATGTCACTGATAATTTCAAAGAGGAGTCACTATAGGTACTATTACTTTTGTATAAAAATATATATAATAATAAACGAAGAAATAAAAGTTGCTCTACATTTTTTGAAGTCGTGCTGCGTCTTCTATTTGAAAAGATCCATTTTAAAATATAAAAACTTCTTGCCACTGCGACAGATGTAATGAGAGCGTACTTAAATAAAGAGAAGTATTGGAGGCTGGGTTTGCATGGATCAACGATTTCTATGCCTCTGTTAAGCATTTCAATTGTTTGCAATGTACCTATATGATATCAAACATTTTTTTAAATGATAAAGATAGCTTTTTATAAATATGCCGTCCCTTTTCATGCGAAAGTAACTTCAACAACTGCTTCTTTACATCAATTACTTACTACGGCAATTGATTCTAAATGCTCGATTGATTGTCTCTCTAATTTTGGGATTGCTTGCGATAAAATTGACATGTTATCCCTTATAAACTGTAATTATTTTTTGACATGGCGAAAATTCAATTGCATTATATAAACATCGATATCAAAAAGGTCGATAAAAAAAACATTCACGCTCTACTGAAAAACAATTTCAGTGCGACAAGATAACGGGGTCTACTCATAACATTTGCTACCGATGCTTATTTTGTTCAAATTAGTTAAGTACCTACTTAGTTCCATATTTTCTAGAAGTTACTTTTCAAATTTACATAAATTATTTGAATGACTTTAACATCTTCCTGAGAATTGCAGGATAAAAGATGGCTTTCCAAAAATTGAATTATTTATTTGCCAATAAATGCAAACAAAAACACGAAAATAAAATAAGCATGTTACAAAGTGATATTTTTTGATTTCCATTCCACACGGAGTAACACGGCATCACGGCGTAGGTACAGCCATTAAAAAAAAACCGGCCAAGTGCGAGTCGGGCTCGCCACCGAAGGTCTCGTACAAATTTATATGTATCTATGAACATCCAGTCTTAGCAGACCCCTGCTCCTAAGCAAAATGTGTGCAGTGTGGGATCATTGTAGATTGGTTACAGATATAGACAGACAGACAAACTAGATCTCGTTCAAATCAATTTTCGGTGGAAGTTTACATGGTATTCAGTTTAGAAAAAAATGATATTAGAAACCTCAATATCATTTTTGAAGACCTATCCATAAATACACCACACGTATGGGCTTGATGAAAAAAAATTTGAGTTTCAGTTATAAGAATTTAATGTTTTTTTTTTCAATTTTTGTGTGAAAATCTTAATGTGGTTCACAGAATACATCTACTTACCAAGTTTCAACAGCATAGTTCTTATAGTTTCGGAAAAAGTGGCTGTGACATACGGACGGACAGACGGACAGACAGACAGACAGACAGACGACATGACGAATCTCTAAGGGTTCCATTTTTTGCCATTTGGCTGCGGAACCCTAAAAAACTATAAACAATATTTGATTTTTTGTTCATTATGACATTCTGCCACTACGCTTATTAAAAATAAATGTTTATGAATTATCTCTGTTTTCTATTAAATCCGAGTCGGAAATAATATGAAATAAATAGTAATAAATGTGTTAGTTATATTTTTGTACCGTAAAAACTTAGAACTTTGCCTTTTCATTATAGCTTTGCCCACCGCGTCACATTTCAGTAAAAGCGAAATGTACCAAAAATAGTTACAAATACACTTTCATTCTAATCTGTGGCTTATAGCTAAACATATTGCAGGCAACACTGGCCTATCGGTTGACGCGTATCTATCTTCTGTCACGCGTGAGCTGGCTTGGAGTGCGGACGTGTTTTTTGGCGGGCCAATTAGGACGAAAAAACTTCGAGTGTATTTTAAGCCAGGAAAGTCCCACAAGTATTTAATTTTAACTGTAACTAATATTTTATAATTATGGTAGTGGGCAATGTCATGAACGTTTTTCGTATTACTTTTTTTCAACTTTGCCCAGCAAAATTTTACCCTTAGGGTTGTCACTAGTATGTTATATAAAATCATCATCATCATCATCCCAGCCTATATACGTCCCACTGCAGGGCACAGGCCTCCTCTCAGAATGAGAGGGGTTGGGCCGTGGTTCCCACGCGGGCCCAGTGCGAATTGGGAACTTCACACACACTATTGGATTTCACCGCAGGTTATATAAAATAAAATCCGTTTATTTCAGACAGATGAATGTGGTCCATAAAGTTTAGATTATTGTTTAATTTTACACTATTGAATCTTAATCTTAAAACATCTAGTATTATCTATTATTATTAAAATATTAATATCATACTGAACCTAATTTAGTCGTAGTCGGGTAAAGGCAATAAGTAAAAATTGACAACCCTAGCATATCCAGGATTTTGTATGAAGGATGTCAATTTTTTTTTTACGACTTTGCCCACACGAGTTTGGAGGTTAAATATATAACTTAAAGGACTTATAATACGACACAACGTTGCTATGCCTATTCTAGATTATTAGACTTTAAGAATCATGACCATAAAATTGATAATCCCGAAGTTATGAAAGTATAAACAAATGTGGGCAATCTCGAAATTTTTTCAATATTTTGGCCCGCCTGTTTGAGGCCCGTTTTCTAGGGTACGGAAACTCATTTTAAATGTAGTGTTCTCATCTACACAAAGAAAAGTATGTCAATATGTGAGTGCCACAGATAAAGTTGCACAATACCGACCAATTGACTCTAAAAAAAGCAAAAGATCGCAAAAAGCGGGCAAAGTTGTACGTTTTTACGGTATCTAGTTTACTTATAATTTCTCTAGAAAAAAAACCTTTGATTTTTTTAGAGTTTTTTATTTTATTTATTTTATTGCATGTTTGAAAAAGCTCTATCAAGCCTCTGCCGCGAATCCTCCCTGCCTCTGCGCGGGATTGTCGGCCTCGTATATCTCTCGGCCATCTATAACTACTCGGCCGGCAATCCGCTATTTCGCGGCCTCTGCAGTAATGTACTGTTTTCTACTTCTCTACTTTTATCTGTTTTTACATAGTCACGAACAGTATGACTTCAGAAAAGTACTTATGTACTCTATTCCCCATAACAGCATTTGTGTCGTAATGTCGTTATTAACGATAGGTACGCCTAGCTGCCACAGATTGTTAAATGTAGGTTACATTCAACACTAAGTTTAGACCTGAAAGGAAAACCGTGCAAGTTGCACTACACTTGCGCGATTTTTCTTGCATGTGTAAACTCGGCTTCTCGGCTTAAAACAAGCGACTGAAATCATGCGGTTTTTATTAAAAAATACTTATAACTTTCAGAGATATTTTTTTACTGAAACCATAAGAAAAATGTATTTTTTAATATCGAACGTCAATTAAGAACAAAGTTTGCCATAGACAATCACATCTAAAAAAAAAATTCGTTTATTTGAAAAACATAATGTTTGACAATAATTACCAGGGGTCCGGCACTAGGCTTCGCCTGTATCGCGGAGAACCAGATAACATTTAATAGCAGAATCTAGTTAACACCATAATAAATAACAGACTTCTTTAGTTAACTTAAGAGAAAAAAAAACAAAGTTTACTCTACTTAAAACTAAATAAGTGGTTGAACAACGTAGGTAAATATGCTTATACAGTTATTTAAGACATCTTATCCAATATTGCTTTTGATTCATCGTAGCTCATAGAATGGAGCAGTTCAAAAAGATGCTTCTTAGGTGCAGCCCTTTAGGTTACAGTAATTTAAAATTTTATTATAACTAAATGTCCTGATGTGATCTCCGAAACGTTTACCAAAAGAGGTAAGATCTCTTGGAACTGGTAACCTGAAAATACGTTTTTGAAGTAATTCACTATAAACATGTTTTGAAGTAATTCACTATATGGAGCGAGAAGATTTGTGAGTGAGAAGAGAAATTTTGAACAAAAAAAGTTGACGGACGCTTAATACATCTGCTTCGGCATAGAGAGCAAATCTGTCAAATATTATGTCAAATATTTTTATATTTTTCACTGGCTCCGCTCGTTTGCTTTTGCCATAGTTTGCCATAATTAAAGATTAAAGTTAATAGAAGAAAACATGGATGAAGTAGAAAAAATATTGCATGCAACGGTGTATAATTTGGTCTAAACGGCTCGTGCCGTCTTTCATTGCGATATTCATTTCGTTCATATCGCAACTCACGTCGCTCGCATTTTAAGACCTCACTTATAGAGAACGTTCACATAGATGGTGCTGCCATCAATTTGAATGTTTTACACTGATAAGTTTCTTTTACTGTCCGCATAGTGTCTCTTCTGCCGCATTAGTGCTGTCGCCTATAGTTTCTACACGTTCCCTATACCTATACCTACAACCGTTGCATTAAATAAATTAAATACTATTTTGATAAAGTAACCAGTAGTCAGTACCATATACTTTTGGTTCAGCACTAAAAAGTGCCTTTGTGATATGGTTCGTGTAGTTATAATTCGCTGATTCAAGTACCTACCTACGAGTAGATGAGTAGAATAACTATAAATTAAAAGTTTGAAAAAACCCCGACGCAATTAAATCTAAGAACCCTTCCGCAGCATACAAAAAGCTTATAACTTTGAAACGGCTGGATCAATTTTGATGAAACATGTCTAAGAACCATCATCAAGAAACCTGCTTTAAAATAAAAAAAACCGCATCCAAATCGGTTCACTCATTTAAGAGTTATGATGCCACAGCGGAGACACACAGACAGATAGACAGACACACACACTCACACATAGCGGTCAAACTTATAACACCCCTTTTTTGTGTCGGGGGTTAAAAAGAAAATATAGGGTCTTTGAACTACAGAAGAATGAAGTTTTGTCTTGCTCGAAACTATTAGATGGTTTGGCATTACATAATCACGTCTGACGGTAAACGAAGATGTACGAAGATTGCCTAGTAAATGCCCAGCAGTTAAGTATGATCAAGCATATACAAGTGATTGATTCACCATGATAAGAATAGCATGTGCGGGTGTGATGTACCAGTTAGCGAATCTGAGCGCACGTTAGCGCCTCCGGCACTGATGCAATGCCTTCTCACTAATTAACGATACTACGTACCTCATGGCTTTCAGTCACTCAACCGACACCTACCTCATCGATACTCTTTCTACATAAATAATACTTAGAATATTTCCCAAATCTTGATTAAATAAATATGGTATTTAATAAGGTATAAGTATCTTACTGGTTTTTGTATGTTAAAAGAATATTTCCCAAATCTTGATTAAATAAATATGGTATTTAATAAGGTATAAGTATCTTAGTGGTTTTTGTATGTTAAACTTCAAAGTTTTATTGAACGATCTATGTTTTCCAAACTAATTTATTGCATGATTATCTTCTGCATAGAGTGGCTGTCGACCATGACACCACGCTGATTTTGCTCTCCGATTAAATATATGTACCTGGCTCTGCTTATATTAATAAATTTTAACATAATTTAAGGTTATTTCTATTTTGTTTACGTATATACTTGCTCTTCAACAACAAATAGTGCTATTTTTCTTTCTACGGAATTTTTAAGATTTATCCTGAGCGAAATGTCAATAAAATGTAACTAATGCCGATTCAGTACGTCTCCGCTCTACTCTGCTTTAATGGAAGCTTATTTCTTAAACGACCTGACTTATTTCTTAACGTGCCTTTAGTGGCTCTTGGTTGTGTAGTGTCCAGGTTTGCGGTCTCAACAGGAAAGTGCAAGTTTCCAGTCTAATTACGTAAATGTTTAAGACATACAGTCAAGCAAGCTGAATCACGTACCAAGATGAACCGTTTTCATTGCTAATGTCATGTTGACATTCCATACATCTGCCAAAGAAATCATCGTGAAATTATTTGGGAAATAGTTCCACCCTGGTATGTGATCCAGTTTCCTTGACTGTACGTACCTACATAGGTTGGTAAAGTCAACTGCACAACTTCATGAATACTAGGGGCGTTCAATAAAAAGTGAGAATGAGTATGTTATAAACAACTTTTACTAAATGTCATTTTATTTTTCGACATAGTCACCTTTTAGCATAATACACTTAGTATATCTTTTTTCTAAACTTAAAATTCTATTTTTAAAAAAGGTCTCATCTTGAGTACTTTAAAAAATCTTGTACTGCAGCGACTACCGCGTCGTCGTCTTCAAATTTCTGGCCTCTCAGGTATTGTTTCAATCTCGGAAATAGGTAGAAATCACTGGGAGCGAGATCTGGTGAATACGGAGGATGCTTAAGGATATCGAACCCAGCATCAAGAATTGCAGCCATTACAACGGCGGACTTGTGTGCCGGGGCATTGTCCTAGTGGAACAGCACAACTTTCGAGAGTTTACCTCGCCGTTTTTCGCGGATCTCATTGCGCAATGTTGCTATTTGTTTGGCGTATAAAGTGCCCGTAATAGTGGCTCCATGCTCGAGATACTCAATCATTAATACCCCTTTACCATCCCAAAAAACAGAGCCCATGACCTTACCGGCAGATGGGCTCACCTTGAATTTCTTCGGAGTTGGAGATGATGGCCTTTTCCATGTCATAGACTGCAGTTTCGTTTCAGGGTCGTAATGATGGAGCCATGTTTCGTCCATTGTTATAAATCGCGCCAAAAAAAGTTCCCGGTCTTGCTGCATCAGGTTCAAAGCTTCTTGACATATCTCTAGTCTAGTTTGTTTTTGCGTGTCAGTAAGCATTCTTGGTACCCAAAGCGCAGATACCTTTTTCATACCCAAGCGTTCATGTAAAATATTATGCACGCTCCCCGTTGAAATCTTTACATTTTCAGCAATAAAACGAACTGTGACACGACGATCCGCCAAAACGGAGTTTTCGACTTTTTTCACAATTTCTTCAGTTACTGCTGTAGTAGGGCGTCCGGAGCGGGGGTCGTCCATTGTCGATGTTCTTCCACGTCTAAATTCGGCGCACCAACGTGCGACTGTCGAATACGGAGGAGCATGAGACCCTAAAGTGGTCCCGCAAATCCAAATTGACTTGGTCCGTAGAAAATTTTTTCAAATACATGTATTTGATAACGGCGCGCAGTTCAATTTTCTCCATTTTCGCTAACGTACTCAATAGCATTGCAAAGAAATTACCGTATATTTTTTTAAACAAAAGACAGTTAGTTTTTTTTTCATAGCAATCAGCTAGATAGATTAGCTTTACCGGCCAGTATTTAATTTCGTAATATTAAAAGAGTTTGCATCTCATTCTCACTTTATATTGAACGCCCCTCGTATGTTCAAACTGCTCAAAAATAAGCATTGCGGAAGTAGGCATAAGTATATTGCCATATTTTATGTTATTTAGATCTTTAATCGGAACAAATAACCAATTTTGTATGATTTTTTATTTCTTTTTCATCTGCTTTCTACTGTTTTATGTCATACTCTATATATCTATAGGATCGGCCACCAGGAAAATGATTATATTTCCAAAATAAACGTAAATTTAGCTATTATTATCAAAACAAATAGACTATTTCTTGAGCCTTGCATGTCCGCACTCTTGCTTTTTAAGGTTCCGTAGTCAACTAGGAACCCTTATAGTTTCGCCATGTCTGTTCGTCTGTCTGTCTGTCTGTCTGTCCGTCCGCGACTAAGCTCAGAGACTGTTAGTACTAGAAAGCTGTAATTTGGCATGAATATATATATCAGTCATGCCGAAAAAGTGATTGAATAAAAAAAACTAAAAAGTGGGGGTGATTTTTTTTTCTCGGCTAACCCTATAGTGTGGGGTATCGTTGGATAGGTCTTTTAAAACCATTTCGGGGTTGCTAACATGATTTTTCTATTCAGTGATTTGTTTGCGAAATATTCAACTTTAAAGTGAAATAAATAAATAAATAAATAAATAAATAAATATTAGGGGACAATCTTACACAAATCGACCTAGTCCCAAACTAAGCAAAGCTTGTACTATGGGTACTAGACGACGATAAACATACTTATATAGATATATAAATACTTAAATACATAGAAAACATCCATAACTCCGGAACAAATATTCGTGCTCATCACACAAATAAATGCCCTTACCGGGATTTGAAACCAGGACCTCTTGCTTCGTAGGCAGGGTCACTACCAACTAGGCTAAAGCGGAAAATTTTCAATAAAATCGACCGTACCCCCCCCCCCCCTTAAAATGTAAACTGTTGGGTGGAAAATTTTGAAAAAATTCAGAATGGTAGTAAATATATCTAATTTACTAGGAAAATTATAGCGGCTAAGATTGCTTGGAAAATATTTGTAAGTAGTTTAAGAGTAAATAGTAGCCTATGGTATAAAACATACCTAAACTTGGATGATTCCGTACACATACGAAATCCTTAGAAAAATATTACTTGATTTTTTCGTAATGGCTACGGAACCCTATCTTGGGCGTGTCCGACACGCTCTTGGCCGGTTTTTTCATCTCCAGTCACTCCTAGATATCTTTATTCACTCCCTCACATTCTTCTTTTTCGATCACCATCGTGGAAAAACCGTTAAAATAACGTAAAATTTTTCAGTGGTGGAACCATAGGGCGGCTGTGCTGGCAAAATGCTACGGGCTCCTGACCCTAGAGGGCTCCTGCCCAAGAAGCGGCGAGCCCAGAAATAAAATTAAATTACAACGTGACGATTTTTTCTGGGAACCCTCCCAGAAAAAATCGACCCAACGATCGACGATAAAACCCAACCAAAAAAAACTAGCCACAGGCCTCAGATGGTATAGTTACGCCACTGGTGGTTTTCATAGGAGAACTGTACAACTTCGACTTAGTTAAGTAATTATTTGATGAATATAATATAAGAGGGACGAAATTGCCATCGTGTTAATATTTCTTTCGTTCACTGTTGTTCTGTACCTACTTATGATTGGAAATAAAATCTGTTTTAGAGTTTTTATAATCATTTTTGTGTTCTACCTGCCAAGAACACAAGATTTCAATTTTGTTTTGCCATGAGTAGGTGTGCCTCAATGGGTTTTCCCAATTTCGTACATTAACTACAGTCAGTTAAATCTGGTAGTTTACCTACTTAGTTCATAATTATTCATTACATTATTCATTCAGAATGTCTGTCTAGGGTTTTCTCTATACTTAAATTAAAATAGTAATGAATAAAGATACATTAAACAAATCTAAGAATGTTGGCCGTAATCCAAGTGCACGCAGTAGGTAAAATACTAAATGGAAGGGAATCGATACAGGCTAGGCGGCACTTGTCGTTTCATGAAATTCCCCTAAAGTCAATATGTGATGGTACCACAGTTAAATAATAATTAAGGAAATTAGTATGTAACAATAACCACTTGCCAGTAAATGTATCAAGTACATTTACTGGCAAGTGGTTATTGTTAGATACTAATTTCCTTAATTATTATTTAACTGTGGTAAGTAAACGGTGGCGGTGGTGGTGGTACTGGTGGTGGTGGGTTTGGTATTAAGATTAAATTATAATAGATAGTTAGTTACTAAAAAGAAAATCAGAGAAAATGACCACGGCTTTTGACGGTCAATTTGTCAGTCAGACATTCCCGCTTACCACGATCTTTCAATAAACGATCCAAACGCAGAGTAGTTCAATTTAGGCACCTTAACTGAATCGTCGAAATTGGTACCACGACCACAGAATAAGTAATAGTACTAACGTACAGAAGGATCACTCTCGAACAAAGGTCAACTTTAGGTATAAAAACTTTCCTACTCCTGCTGCGTACACGCGAAATTAAAACTTATCGTGTGATACGAGCGTTCATATTCCGTTGGGCACCGCTGATCCGAAACCAAGGGCACAGGGTTCCCACTCGCCCATATTTGGTAGGTATATAAATCAAGAAAGATAACAGTGTGTATTAATTCAGTAAACTACCTTTAGTATGTAAGTAAGTTTTTTATAATATCGTTTAGAAGTCATTGTTTGTTGCAAAAATCGCAGAAAAAAAAGATGCTTAATTACGCGCGACGTGGCTAGCGTGCGAACTGAAGGCCGCGTGACAACCTACTGCCATACTCCTCCCGGGAGGAGCGCCGGCCGAACATACCTAAACTGCGGTGTAAACCGGTGCCACGACGTCTATTTCTCAGAGCTGAGTCTCAATCGCTTACAAGTTAATTAAAGAACGATATTGTTTCTGGTCCGAAACTGAAACGCTAAGTCGCGAAAGGGATGCCGCTATATGCAAACCAAATATATCTATCTCTTTTAGTCTGGACTGACGTTTGGACGTTCGAAACCCAAAGTACGTCTAAAGTTGGCTTACGGTTTGATTTCTTCTTCATTTTTAAAGTACTGAAAAGTTTTAAATAAAACTCATTTCTTTAAATAATGTTTCTTTGTCATAAAATATGGCTCGAAAGGGTATGGTATAATTAATAATTAGGTCCGAATGTTGTTTATTACTCGAAATAAAGACATAAACTGTTTTATTTTCATATTACCGTTTGATTACTTAGTAAATTTAATACTTAACGTTTATTCAATTAATACGTATCAAGTCTTTAATTTTTTTATTATGGAAATAAGAGTACATAATATGGGTCAAGAGAGAAGAAATGAGACACTCAAAAATTACAAATTTTGTTCTTTGATTTTTATTAATTGTTTCGAAGTATTTTTAACTGTCTAAACCACTTAAAAAATACAAACGAGTTACTGTTCTTTATACACCTCATAAATTTCATAATTATAAGTATAGTCGGGGTAAGAAAAGGTTCGTCACTTTTCGACCTTAACTCGTTGACATAGAGTTGGAAAGTGACGAACCTTTTCTTACCCCGACTATACCTAAGCAAGCCAAGTTTTGCTTTAAAACCGTTTACAATTGTTTTTTTTTTCATGATACATTTTTTAGTCAGAGTACTTCATAGGGATAATGGCGAGGGGGGACAGGATAGAGATGTTTTTTAAACAATAATACCCAATTCAGAAGGAAAACAGTTTTTTGAGGCAAAAGTACTTGTAGTTTGAAAGATGTGGCAGAGGAGCTGCATATCCAACTGTACTCTTAATTTCATGACTGAGCGTTAGAGCATTATTATATTTAATATTGTAAAGAAGTTAACGTAGTATACTTGTGCACTGTATTAAAAAGGGTTAGGTTTATAAAATGACGGGCGTTTACCCGACCTTTGGCGATTATGCACTTTGCATTCATAGTGCACACGTAGTTGTTTTTAGATTTTTTTCTATTAATGAAATTCTACAAGGCTTAATGTTATTATAGAATTAAATAACTCTTGCTTTTGGTTCTCCGAAAAATATAAATAAATAAACGAGCGTTCTAGCAGTACGTACTGACCAGCGTGGTCGTGGCAGGGGGGTTTCACATCGCAGTTTAGGTATGTTCGGCCGGCGCTCCTCCCGGGAGGAGTATGGCAGTAGGTTGTCACGCGGCCTTCAGTTCGCACGCTAGCCACGTCGCGCGTAATTAAGCATCTTTTTTTTCTGCGATTTTTGCAACAAACAATGACTTCTAAACGATATTATAAAAAACTTACTTACATACTAAAGGTAGTTTACTGAATTAATACACACTGTTATCTTTCTTGATTTATATACCTACCAAATATGGGCGAGTGGGAACCCTGTGCCCTTGGTTTCGGATCAGCGGTGCCCAACGGAATATGAACGCTCGTATCACACGATAAGTTTTAATTTCGCGTGTACGCAGCAGGAGTAGGAAAGTTTTTATACCTAAAGTTGACCTTTGTTCGAGAGTGATCCTTCTGTACGTTAGTACTATTACTTATTCTGTGGTCGTGGTACCACAGAGGGTGCCGTCTGAATATGCTCTATGTTGCAGAAACATGAAGCAACCATTTGTTTCCATTGGTAAGTGCTCCGTGCAAGGCGACATAGGTTCATCTTCAAAACACCATAAGTACTGTTGCCCGTGAACGATGGTGTGCTATGTTTCTGATTCAGCAACCGTTCTGTACGCTTAGTATAAGTTTTACCTCACCAAAATACTTCTCGATCGCGTTTACGTAAAAATTTCAATTCTATGGAAACATGGACGCGCGGCCGCGGAGGCGCTGTCCATGTTTCCCTAGTAATTGATTTTTTTACGTAAACGCGATCGAGAAGTATTTTGGTGAAGTAAAACTTATACTAAGCGCACTGGCTTATGTTCTACGTGTATAATTCATCATTTCTTACGAATATTTTTTCCACAACTTGATTATCGTGAGCAACCGCAGTTGGCGGCCGTCCTGTTTTCGTCTCATCTTCGATTAGTACTTTTTTTGAATTCAGCAAACCAATAAAAAACAGTTGCACGTGAAAAACGATGATTAAGAGTTCAAAATAATCTTGTGGCTTAACCATTATTTCAAGTTATAATCACTACACTAAAGTTATATCCAAGGAGCTTCATTGTTGTGGCAAATTCCTATCATATTACTTATTATAAAAAAAAGTTAAATATTTCCGATAAACCAAATGTTACAAATAAATTATAAATAATTTAATAATATCCAATTTTCCAAGCAATTGATCATGGAGTATCTAATTTCTTCTAGCATGCCTGCATGACTCTCCTAGGTAGGTTCAGCAAGAAGCAAAAAAAAATTGTTTCAGATTAATTTTACTGTTTTTTTTGTAGATTTGATCGAAAAATGTACGATATTGACATTGGTCGTGGTATGGTAGTGCGGGTAGTGGCTATTTCGGGCTGGCCGTGAGCGTCTAGCTAGCCATTCATTCCGCACAAAGTTTATTTCGCTGATCGCCTGACTCTGAAAATACCCGTGCCATTTACCGAAACGCAATCACTTTACACACGAGTCAATATAAATGTTCTATCATATAAATTTGTTATGGTTAGTAAACAGTGTACCCTCGTCGACTTTGCATTTCTTTTATATAATTTAGAACAGAACTATTTTCATAGTAACTAATATCTTACCTTCTTATTCTGCCTGGCTGGGGTGAGCCCCACTTGGGAGCCCATCTCCGCTAGGATATTCTTCGGCATTTTGACACTAAAACGGTTTGTACACAATAAAATCGAAGTTCGCGGTCATGCACTTGTACTGTGGTCCAGGTGACGCGAGGCGCGCGGCATGCGCGCTGTTAAGCGAATGAGAATGAGCGCGTTGCTGCGTTCGCGCAAGCTTATAACCACTATAACGCCGTGCGCATTCGTGACGTCACATGCGAATCATTGTGCAGCCTGCGCCCTCTAACCTACATCCCTCCAGTGCCGGTTTTTTCTTTAAGTGGTAAATAATTTAATGAATATAATTAAATAATATAATAAATGTAACTTAAATTCAAAAGCTGTCCATCGATACTCTCGGTGCAACTGCACTTGAGCTAGCTAACTCACTTCACTTTAAAACATTAAAAACTTTTAAACTTAAAAAAAAAGTAATAAATAATTGGAAACGTTTTTTTAAACTATTCTTTAAAAATAATAGTAGGTACTGGTGATTGTGAATTAATATAAGTTCCTTTCAGTTGAAAATGTTTCTTTTAATTAACTTTTTTGCTGACTAATACGTGCATTGCTATCCAATCTAGGTACATACCTTAACTAGTTTCAAGTCGATGCCTTTAAGCGTTGAAGAGTTCCGTCCTGCGGAGACGATCCTGGCCGACCACCACCATTTCACTAGACTAGAGACTTTCATTAGACACTACACCACATTATTGTACCTATTGTCACCGAACTTATATTATTTAAGTATATGTATATGCCAAATTTCAGCTCAATTGGATACCTACTACGAAGTAGTCCAAAAATTATTTGCAAATTTTGAAACCACTTAGTACTTTATGTATGAAGTCGGTTAAAAATAGAATAATTTATAAAAACAAGGTTTTATTTATATGCTCTAAAGAGAAGAAAAAAACCTTTAAATTAATTAATCTAAGCTAGTTTGACTCATCAACAGTTTGTCGCGAGATTAACTGCTAACTTACTTACAAACATCTATAACTACTTCGCTTTTTGCTTTTCATATTCATTTTAAAGTGAAACATAATAGGTATCTAAAACGATAAAAAAGTAGTTTTCACGGCTTAAATTTTTTTTTCTCAAAAATATCCCTAAAAGTTTACATTATTCTTTACATATCAGAACGCGAAGTGCATAATTTATGGTCAGTAAAAAATTAAAAACATTGCAGGCTCGATAGACTCGACAACAATGTCGCATACAAATTCCATTATTGTCGAGTCTCAAACTTTTTAAAAAGTTAAAACGGCCATGGTAATGTGCTATAAGACCTCGCTTCGTACCAAATTTCAAGATTCTGAGTTCACGGGAAGTACCCTGTAGGTTTTGATTCCCTTGCGAGTGTCGAAAATTTGCGGCATAATATCTTTTGATTGCTTTGGCTTTGAAGTTTGATTTTTTCACAGCTCCAAGGGATAGTAGATTTGAGTATTTGATATAAAGTGATCCTATAAGGGTTCCACTTTTTCCTTTCGAGGTGTGGAACCCTAAAAAGGCGGGAAAGGGTTAAATGACATTTAATTTTAAGTGATTTGCAACTCTTGTACCTATTTAAGTTAACCCTTTATAAGGCCCCATTTATTGGAGCATACCTACTACCACAGAATCAAAAGCAGCTATCGAATGCGTACCTGACAAAGGATAGTTTTAAAGCTAGTCGTATTTTCAATAATTACAATAGAGATTGTGTCGTACATAGTAATCAATAAGGTTGAAATTCCAACTCAATGCATGTGGTCGCTAAATCGCCTCTGCCTTATAAAGGGTTAATAAAAGTTTATTCTAATTTTTTTCCTTCACCATTTTTGAGAAAAGCTTTAAGTATATTAGTCTCGGCTGGCTGGAATAGCAATTGCTGGCATCGTATTAGTTCGAGTCCGTTTATAATACTCATACTCAGCCAGCGATTGCCTACTTCCAGGCCACGACAATAATGTACTAAGTATTTATCCTTATCTCTGATCAGGCACAGATCCAACAAACCATACACGATCATACGGGAAATTTAAAAGCATTGGATGTTAAGTGGTGCTATCGCTTTTTGGAAGAAATGTGAAATATACCTGCCCATAGGAAATGATCCATCCATACACAGTCAATTGGTATTTTTTCTGGTGAAATATACCTCTATAGTTTTATTTATTTATTTACTTATCAATAAAATATTAGCAGCATTTATTATTATCAGTCTACCGAGTGTATCTTTTTAAAAATAATTACGTTCTGAGCACAACAGTACCTACTACTACTAATACCTACTTGCATGTTTCTTACAATTTGTGCAATTGCAGTTGAATTTAGTGAACAAAATTTAGTGTTTTTGTATGTATTCGTTTTGTTTAAATCATTAGGTATAAGTAAATTAAAGAAACGTGTAGAAAGTTACTTTTTACTCCCTGGGGAATAAATGACGCATTCTACGCCCGCTACGTGAGGGTATATTGACCTACTTTTAGGGTATGAGAAGTTAAATACATATTTTGAAACTGAATGGAGTTGCGATGTTAAACATGCATTGAAAAGTAACTATAAAAATACCTAGGTACTTACTCTGTTGCCTACGGCTGATACGTCGGTAGCTACGCATCTGGCCGTTCTGCAATAAAAATAAATAGTAGATTGATAAACAAGGGTTGTAAGTGATCAATTACACCCAAGATATTTAGGCGCACGAGCGAGCAAAGCGAGCGAGGGTGCTTATAATTCGCAGGTGTAATTGATCATTTACACTCGAGTTGAACACTCTACTTTTCATCACAAATGCGAGGAAATAAAGAAAAACCGTTATGTTAAAAATATTATATACGCAATTTACACGGCCGGCACCGGTGACACGTCGCCGCGGCCGCCTGCCCACACCTGGAGCTCGGTGCGCAGCCGGCGAGGCGGCCAGCAGCGCGCGGGCGGCGTGGCGCTGCAGGCGGTCCCGGAGGCCGCCATCTCCTTGTTTACCAGTTCGTGAATACAAAGGAGCACCATTCGATTTTCAAATGTACTTACATCCCTAAGGATGTAAATCGAGTTTACATCCCTGATTTCAAGTTGAATGCAACCTACTTTCAAAGCGTGAGTGATGAAAAATACAAAACATAACAACAAAGTTCTACCATGTTATGTTCTATAGACTTATTCTTCTTACTTCTTAGTTTTTCCTCAGTAGGTATAAATAACTCTGTGAGCTGTATAGTATAACTACCTCGCGAATCTGCCTTTTTTGCATAGCTTACGACTGAATAAATGTTCACCGGCCTCCATAAACCCTCATGGCTCCACCATTTTGAAATATATGCACAACCTAACTAACGAAGTTACCTATTCACTAACTTTTACAAGAATTTTTAAACAATAATAAATAGCTAATTTTTATAATAAGCTAATTTTTATGTTTAAAATACTTCGTAGTATCGCAAACACGAGATTGCTCCGACAAGTTTATATCGCTTTGTGTCAGTCATTACAAATATATTATATTACATTATAGATTTAAGTACAAATTGTTACTAACAAAATGGACCAATGTTTTAGTCTGAAATAATTTCGGCATGGGGAGGTGCCGCGAAGACTACCTCTTGGTACCTACTTGAACGAGCCCATAGAGCTATTTTAAAGTTTTCCACTGGTCACTTTAACGACCGCTTTAGCCTAGTTGGTAGTGACCCTGCCTACGAAGCAAGAGGTCCTGGGTTCGAATCCCGGTAAGGGCATTTATTTGTGTGATGAGCACGAATATTTGTTCCTGGGTTATGGATGTTTTCTATGTATTTAAGTACTTATTTATCTATATAAGTATGTTTATCGTCGTCTAGTACCCATAGTACAAGCTTTGCTTAGTTTGGGACTAGGTTGATTTGTGTAAGATTGTCCCCTAATATTTATTTATTTATTATTATTTATTGTCGCCCCTTCCTTTTCCCTACAAGAGAACTATTCCAAGTAATCAGTAACTTTATTTGCTAGAACATAGATAGGTACAATAGTGGATGGTCCAATCCTGCAAAGTCCTAACTGTGCGCCAACTATTCATCCTGAACATCATCCTTCACCTGCACAAATCTGCCCCTTACAACCGCAGTATCTCTGACAAAATGCGGTCAGATATACTTGGTAGGTACCTATTTAAGACGCCACGACCTAGGCATGCGTTCATGCGCAAATTCGCTTCGTTCTTGGGCTAGCTATATAAGCATATAAGCTTAGTTTGGGACTAGGTCGATTTGTGTAAGGTTGTCCCCTAATATTTATATTTATATTTATATATTTTTTTATATACCTACTTTGGGAACCCTTAGACTAGACTGCCGATCACGGTGTTTGTGAATGGAGGATTATCGCTATTTTTACTGCGTAAAGACAATTTTAAAGCCTTCCACGGAACGAAGTGCAAGGCAGCACTAGCGTTGCCTTGGCACTCACCATAAATGTAATGCATTTGAGCATATTCTGTCGGTGTGTATTGTGTTCGAAACAATATTAAACTAAAAAAAACAACACAACAAACTTAACACATCTAAACACTCAATTAACCACCATTAATTACGCAATAATACCGATATTCAAAATCAAATTTAAAAAGAAAACCGGCCAAGAGCGTGTCGGACACGCCCAAGATAGGGTTCCGTAGCCATTACGAAAAAATCAAGTAATATTTTTCAAAGGATTTCGTATGTGTACGAAATCTTCCAAGTTTAGGTATGTTTTATACCTTAGGCTACTATTTACTCTTAAACTACAAATAATTTCAAAGCAATCTTAGCCGCTATAATTTTCCTAGTAAATTTGATATATTTACTACTATTCTGAATTTTTTCAAATTTTTCCACCCAACAGTTTAGATTTTAGAGTCGATTTTCTCGTTTCGGAGGCCGAGACTCACTTTGGGTCACTGAGCCAAACTAGTTAGTTAGTTTTAGTTAGTTAAATTAGTGGCCAGTAATGTTATTTTTGCAAGAAAAAGTTTTTGATTCTACGCCCGGGATACAAAAAGTACACTGGGAAAAATGTGGGTGAGCGTGTCTTTTTTTTTATTACCTTGGCATTTTGATTTTAAATTCAAAAGGTAAGGTAACGGCACCTATTTCCGTGGGGGTCAAGGACAATTTTCAAATACAACAAAAAATTAAGCACTTGTTTCACACGTAACACGGTTCTTCCAGAGCCACAAGTGCAAAACGACTTACCAAACCACTTGAATGACCCTGACCTGATAAATCACCATTTTCTCAACGTTCCAGGGCAGTCAGAAGTAACTGTATCAGACTTGTCTTTTTTCGAATTTCACAGGCACGGAGACTCGACTTTTAAACTTACAACAACGACTTCGACGACTTCGAGTATAGTAATTTATGATTAAGTAATTTTGTTGAAATTATTCGTTTTTATGATCTACAAATTATCCATTTACGCATGTAGTTTATGTAGTTTATCGCTTATATTTATAAGTGTACATTTTATCTATCTGTGTGGCGTTCCGGGTATTACCGACGGTACTGGCTGAAAATCAGCGCTGGGGTGTTATAAACGCCTGAGCATTATGCTGAGCCAGTGTCCAATTTGCAACCGCAATGACACACTCTATTTTTAGCCTTTGTATTGTCCTTTTTGTAAAAATATTTATGTGTCTTGTGCTGTTGTAAATAAATGTACTTTCTTTCTTTATTTCAAATTAATAACCTACATAATTACCAAATTTCATGATTCTAAGCCCTTTCAGCGTGAAGAAGTAATAAACATACTCACAAACTTTCGTATTTATAATATTATTTATTTAGTTAAGTAGTATTAGTACGATTGTTATAGCGATACGATAATCACGGCAGATCCAGCCTCACCTGGTGACAGACAGACGGACAGTGGAGTCTTAGTACAAAACATACTCACTCACTCACAAACTTTCGCATTTACGAGTATAATATTAGTAGGAAGTAGGATTAAACTCATCATTACACATCACATTGAAACGGACTATACCTAGGTATATCCAATTTTACGGCACCCTAAATTTAAATTTGGTTGGCAATATCACTCGGTATTACGTTATATGAGAACATAATTTCGAGGTATACAAATTTTTCGTAAAACGGATTTAGGTTCCCATATATTATATTTCCAAGTGTTGGGTTTTTCCCACCATCGGAATTAGCCTCAATCCAGGTTATCAACAAACCTAACTCCGACCCATAAAAAAACAAATAAACAGAGATTTATTTTATGCAAATCGAAAGTTCATATTCCAATCTTCACAAAAAACTCAACTTTCATATCTTAACAAGCAAAATACTTCTATTTATCATAAAAGTAAAATAACGTGTATATTTAAGGGTTTCTAAGAAAACATACTTTATTGTGATCAGCGAGTTCTTAAAAATTAGGAGTTCTGATCACTTTTTTTAATACCACGGATATTGCTCTTTACCTGCTGTATTAGCTAAAGGTTACATTTGCATAAATATTTAATATAAGTGGTAAGCAAAATTTAAAATAAATCAACTCGGAATGGAAAGTATTGTTTCTTCTATTGCCAGGTATACCTCGGAATAAGCTGCCACTGCAAAAATATGAATCCTAATGCCGCTGTATTTAATTTACTGTTTTTAACGTATTTCTGTCCAAAAATATGAAAAAATTATGAACTTAAGTCATAAAAGAAACTACTATCTAACATTATAAAACCGCAACATTAAAGTAATTATCATATTTATTATCCAAATCACTAATTAGAAACACGGTTGTACTTAGTTTACGTGAGGTATCTCGCGTTTGTATGAAACAACCTGCTTCTGCGGCACCGTTGCGCTTACTGACTATTTTTACGGCCCCTTGCTTGATGTATGTTCACTTGTGCTGTTAATTCCGTTGTCAAAAAATTACTATTTATTCCCGTATGAGCAAATTTACTGCAAGTCTCTTAGATACATCACAAAATGCATTAATAAAAATGCCACGGAATAGACTGCCGATTTTGACTACCACGGAAATAGGTGCCGTTACGTTAATTAGTCCAGTGATCGGTTTTTTGGATTCGACATGGGGTGAACGACCTCAATTATTATGTTAGTATGGATATGCCCCGGGAATCCGGGCTTTATGTTGTTAGAAAAGGCAAAAAAATACAATGTGTTTATTTTATTACACTTTAAAACATCTAAGTAGCTGGGTGAATATTCGAGCGTTTTGACCGCGCGGTTAAACGTCATTACCATTCGACGATTATTACCACAACCGAAGGACGAATCGAGTGAAATTTCATCAAACTAGATTCAGCATCGGTACTGTCTTAAGTTTTCATAAAAAGTTAACCCTAAGCATCATCCATTTTAATAATTTCTGCTAAAATGGTAATGACAAAAAAACCGCCGTAAAAACGCTGAATATTTACCAAGCTGATAGACGAGTACTTACTCTCCGTTCTTTTGTCTAAATCGAACAGTTTCATCCTTAGGGAAAGAATTAGGTTTTCGCGGCATGTCAACTAGTATGTAACACTGCCTTACGGTCTAGTACTCCCCGAGAATATTCCAATCATACGCGAATCAAAAGTTCAATTAGAGTAAGCCACAGTTGTCGTAAAAGATAATCTCGGAGTCCATGAAAAAAGTCGATGAAATGAAAATTTAACCATAAATCATAGTGTGCGAACTTAACGTGGACACTTATTTATTGGATCGCCTTTGAGCTATAAGATCTATGTATTTGCACTTATACGATAATCTGTGACCTAATATTATGGTATAAATTATACAGCTAATACCTATTTATTTATGCAATCCTTAGAAGCATATAATTAGAACTGAAATCCAGAGAAAATAATGAAAATGTCAATGTCAAGATTTTGAAGTAAGTATTTTTTCCATCATGACAGATATATAAGCTAATACTTTGTGGAGGTTTTAATATATTTTGCTTAAAATAAAGTGGAGAGATTAGGAAAAGAATAGATGTTTTTGTCTCAACTGGTTGCCATGTAAGAGTAAAAAAATCCTTAGAGATAATTTAAATTGTTTTATTTTTGTACGGTTTGTTCGGTATCGCGGGAAACTGTCTTATCTATATTAACTTTTCTACTTGATATCCCGCGAGGGAGAATCCAAATAACCGATCACTGTTAATTACTATTTTTAAATTGTCAATAAATTGACATGTTTTTAAACTTATTGGCAACTAGACGGTAGTGTATTTTTTTTCACCATGAGAGCTGAAAGAATCGATAAGAATATTGAGCAAAAATAAAAAAATTAAAAAATTAGTTTAAAATGGTGCTATGATCAAAACATTGCACAAGGGTGTTCATTTTCGAAAAAAACCTAAAAGTCCAAATATCTCGAAAACCGTGCCACTTGTACTAAACCTTTATTAGCTTTATTATAACGTCCTAAGTGGCCTCTATCCGTAGTTCAAGGATTATCCACTCATTACCTAACACTAACACCCTGTATAAAAATCTCGTGTCACGATGTTTGCTATCGAACTCGTCCGAGACGGCTTGACCGATTTTTATGAAACTTTTTTTTCTATATTCGTCTGGTCTGAGAATAGGTCGTATAGGCTATTATTTATACCCCTATTCTTCGCGTACGGAGTCGCGGGCAACAGCTAGTCTAATATATAAAAATCTCGTGTCACGGTGTTTGTTATCGAACTCGACCGAGACGACTTGACCGATTTTTATGAAACTTTTTTTTCTATATTCGTCTGGTCTGAGAATAGGTCGTATAGGCTATTATTTATACCCCTATTCTTCGCGTACGGAGTCGCGGGCAACAGCTAGTCTAATATATAAAAATCTCGTGTCACGGTGTTTATTATCGAACTCCTCCGAAACGGCTTGACCGATTACTATGAAACTTTTTTCTCTGTATTCGGTAGGTCTGAGAATAGGTTTAGGCTATTTTTATACCCCTATTCTTCGCGAACGGAGTCGCGGGCAACAGATAGTATGTAGCTTCTATCCACCGACAGGACCTTATGGCCCGGCCACGGCCTCGCGCTACCGGCGGCAGCGGCGAGCGTTTTCTCCGTTCATTGCGCGGCCGAGACGCTCGCCGCACAGTGATTATCTGACGGCACACGCAATGAACTGACCAAACGCACGCCGCTGCCGCCCGCTGCGCTGCGGGCTGTTAGACTGGTCCCTAAAATGGGCTTACTTATGGGTTTAGTAAAAATCTCGTAGCTTTCGAGATAATGGACCTTTTTTTTATTAAGAAATACCTAATTAAGGAAAGTTCGATTATCCCGAAAATCACGGAGCTTTTAATCTATACCTCCATTTTAGTTAGGAACCAGCCTAAACAGGCCCCTCTTTGGCACTATGGGCACGTGCCCAGAGCCCCATGGACGATGGGGCCCCCTAGTGCCTGCAAAAAATAACAGTTTAATACACGTAGATTTGGGTTTTATCTACTCAATTTCAATACGTTTACTTTTAGTTTACCACTGACAGATGGCTCGCCTTCATTTAATTTCCAACTTTAACACCATACAAATAAAGTAGCTATTACAAAATCTGCAAACGTGGGTAACAGTATTCTAAAATTGGCTTTATTTGTAGGTCGTTAAAGTTGAATATGAAATGAAGGCAAACCATCTGTCAGTGGTAAACTTTATGTAGTTTTACTGTAATTTGTTAGTCATAGCCCCTGGGGCCCCTTATCCTAAAGTGCTCATGGCCCCTAATAGGGTAAAGACGGCTCTGAGCCTAAAGTGTCCCGTCGGTGGATATAAGCTGGTCCATACCTACCCTTATTTACTGGGCATTATACATATAAACCTAATGAATGTATGTATGTAGGTATGTAAAACTCTTTTCCTACTCCTGTACTTTTATCTGTTTTTTACATGGTCGCGAACAAATATATAAGAACATAGATAATATGACTTCAGAAAGTCTATACTTAATCTATTCGCCATAACAGCACTTGTGTCGTAATGTCGTTATTACGATACACCTAGCTGCCACATAAAATTAAATGTAGGGTACACTCAACACTAAAGCCCAGTTTAGACCTGCTGAGTTGAGTAGAGTAGGGTACAGTCGGGTACTGTAGGGTACAGTCGGGTACAGTCGGGTACAGTAGGGTAAAATAGGGTACAGTTGGGTACAGTCGGGTACAGTAGGGTAAAATAGGGTAAAATAGGGTACAGTAGGGTACAGTCGGGTACAGTAGGGTGAAATAGGGTACAGTAGGGTACAGTCGGGTACAGTCGGGTACAATAGGGTAAAATAGGGTACAGTCGGGTACAGTAGGGCTAAAATAGGGCACAGTAGGGTAAAATAGGGTACAGTTGGGTACAGTCGGGTACAGTAGGGTAAAATAGGGTACAGTAGAGTACAGTCGGGTACAGTAGGGTAAAATAGGGTACAGTAGGGTAAAATAGGGTACAGTAGGGTACAGTCGGGTACAGTCGGGTACAGTAGGGTAAAATAGGGTACAGTCGGGTACAGTCGGGTACAGTAGGGTAAAATAGGGTACAGTCGGGTACAGTAGGGCTAAAATAGGGTACAGTAGGGTAAAATAGGGTACAGTTGGGTACAGTCGGGTACAGTAGGGTAAAATAGGGTACAGTTGGGTACAGTCGGGTACAGTAGGGTAAAATAGGGTACAGTAGAGTACAGTCGGGTACAGTAGGGTAAAATAGGGTACAGTAGGGTAAAATAGGGTACAGTAGGGTACAGTCAGGTACAGTCGGGTACAGTAGGGTAAAATAGGGTACAGTAGGGTACAGTAGGGTACAGTCGGGTACAGTCGGGTACAGTAGGGTAAAATAGGGTACAGTAGGGTACAGTCGGGTACAGTAGGGTAAAATAGGGTACTGTAGGGCACAGTCGGGTACAGTAGGGTAAAATAGGGTACAGTTGGGTACAGTCAGGTACAGTAGGTAAAATAGGGTACAGTAGAGTACAGTCGGGTACAGTAGAGTACAGTCGGGTACAGTAGGGTAAAATAGGGTACAGTAGGGTACAGTCGGGTACAGTCGGGTACAGTAGGGTAAAATAGGGTACAGTAGGGTACAGTCGGGTACAGTCGGGTACAGTCGGGTACCGTAGGGTAAAATAGGGCACAGTCGGGTACAGTAGGGTGAAATAGGGTACAGTAGGGTACAGTCGGGTACAGTAGGGTAAAATAGGGTACAGTAGGGTAAAATAGGGTATTTTACCTTACTGTACCCTACTGTACCCGACTGTACCCAACTGTACCCTATTTTACCCTACTGTACCCGACTGTACCCTACTGTACCTTATATTACCCAACTGTACCCGACTGTACCCTACTGTACCCTATTTTACCCTACTGTACCCGACTGTACCCTACTGTACCCGACTGTACCCCATTTTACCCTACTGTACCTGACTGTACCCTACTGTACCCTATTTTACCCTACTGTACCCGACTGTACCCTACTGTACCCTATTTTACCCTACTGTACCCGACTGTACCCTATTTCACCCAACTGTACCCTACTGTACCCGACTGTACCCCATTTTACCCTACTGTAACCAACTGTACCCTACTGTACCCTACTGTACCCTATTTTACTCTACTGTACCCGACTGTACCCTACTGTACCCTATTTTACCCTACTGTACCCGACTGTACCCTATTTCACCTGACTGTACCCTGCTGTACCCGACTGTACCCGACTGTACCCTACTGTACCCGACTGTACCCTACTGTACCCTATTTCACCCGACAGTACCCTACTGTATCCGACTGTACCCTACTGTACCCTACTGTACCCGATTGTACCCCATTTTATCCTACTGTACCCGACTGTACCAGTAGAGTCGAGTCATAGAAAAAATATTGTATGCAACGGTGTATAATTTGGTCTTAACGGCTCGTGCCGTCTTCCATTGCGATACTCGTATTCGCTCGTATCGCAACACACGTCACTCGCCTTTTAAGACCTCACTTATACAACAGTTGCATAAAATACTATTATTGTACACAAAAACATGAAATTAATAGATAACATGAGAAACAGATGTACCTACAAAGGCGAACTAACTAACTAAAAAACTAAGTACCTAATGAACATTTTTGAAAACTTTCAGTTCAATCGTGCCATCGAAACCACTGCGGCCATTCAACGACGCGTTAGTTAAGGAAGCGCCAAGAATAACCCACAGCCAGTATTAACCGGTTACACACCAATCGTTCGTCACAGAGGCCAACGGGCCAGCGAAAAGCTTGAGGCCCACCGTCAGCGGGTCTTAGTTAAATTGCAACCTAACATATTTATACATAAAACATAAATCACATTTTGACCCCGTTTTCAGCCGGTGATTTCTTGTCTTTATCTGATGTCACTTTGCTTTAAGTAAGTATATTGTTTTTTCTCAAACATGCTATGAAATATTGACGTTATGTTCCTTAAAATACGCCACGAACTGTCACGTTGCAGGTGCGGCTAGACGAGAGGTCAATAATGGAATTTCATACAACATTGCTGGCCAAGGCCAGCAAAGTGATCGTCTATTGTTTTATGTGATACAGCACCATGACGTTTAATAGGTCGACGTGGTCGACGTGGATGGATGGATGGACGGACGGATGGACGGACGGACGGACGGACGGACGGAGGGATGGATGGATGTTGATGGATGGATGGATGGATGGATGTTGATGGATGTTGATGGATGTTGATGGATGTTGGTTGATGGTTGTTGATGGATGTTGATGGATGTTGATGGATGTTGGTTGATGGATGTTGATGTATGTTGATGGATGTTGATGGATGTTGTTGGATGTTGATGGATGTTGATGGATGTTGATGGTTGTTGATGGATGTTGATGGATGGATGGATGGATGGATGGATGGATGTTGATGGATGTTGATGGATGTTGGTTGATGGATGTTGATGGATGTTGGTTGATGGATGTTGATGGATGTTGATGGATGCTGATGGATGTTGATGGATGTTGGTTGATGGTTGTTGATGGATGTTGATGGATGTTGATGGATGTTGGTTGATGGATGTTGATGTATGTTGATGGATGTTGATGGATGTTGTTGGATGTTGATGGATGTTGATGGATGTTGATGGTTGTTGATGGATGTTGATGGATGGATGGATGGATGGATGGATGTTGATGGATGTTCTTGTTCATGGATGTTGACGGATGTTGATGGATGTTGATGGATGTTGATGGATGTTGATGATGTTGTTGGTGATGGTGATGGTGATGGTGATGGTGATGGTGATGGTGATGATGATGGCGGTGATGATGGTGGTGATGATGATGATGCATGTTTGAGAAAAACTCTATACAAGCCTTGGCCACGAACAGGGATTGCCGGCCTCGTATCTCTAGATGGCCTCGTTGACACTCGGCCATCTATAACTACTCGGCCGGCAATCCCCTATTTCGCGGCCGCTGCAGTAATGTACTATTGTCGAACACAAAAACTAATATTTTTTGACAGCAACTTTTGGAGAATAAAGGGGTCATTCAGTCACGCAGATCAGTGCTTGCTATCGAACTCCTCCGAAACGGCATGACCGGTTTTTATGAAATGTTTCCTCTATATTTATATATATACATAACTAGCTGTTGCCTGCGACTCCGTCCGCGAAGAATAGGGGTATAAAAAATACCCTACGACCTATTCTCAGACCTACCGAGAACAGAGAAAAAAGTTTCATAAAAATCGGTCAAGCCGTTTCGGAGGAGTTCAATAACAAACACCGTGACGCGAGATTTTTATAGGTATATTAGAAGATATCGCTTGACAATGTCGTCTTTTAAGTAGCCGCTATAAGTTAGACTCCACCTTTATGTTATTGACAAAAGGGTTAATTTAGATCAAAGTATTTACACCGCGCGGATTGTTTAAGCGGACAGTGCACCTTGAAGAAGTGGAGTGCAGTAGTACTCTGCTTCTTTAAAAATTAGGGAGAAATCTGACCTTCTTTCATTGTTCCTGTTATATGTACATACTACCAAATTTAATTTCTATACAAAATATGTACCTACTTACCTAGTAAATGTAACAAAGAGCTTACGTTGACTACCTACTGATTTATTAGTTTTTCCTACTCCTGTACTTTTATCTGTTTTTTACATGGTCGCGAACAAATATATAAGAACATAGATAATATGACTTTAGAAAGTCTATACTTAATCTATTCGCCATAACAGCACTTGTAATATTACTTAGTTGTACTTTGTTATGCAATTTGGCCCAGTTCTCCCCCATCTGCCACCTCGTCCACCGCTGACACCACAAAATTGCAAGGCATCCATCCACCTGCGGCGGCCCCTGGCTCGCCGCATTGCTGAGAACATCCAATCTCCTATAAGGACTGTCATGTCATGAGGATCTTCATGTTCGGTTTCCGTTTTAAATAAGTACCTACACACGTTTGATAGGCATCGAACCTCTCGGGCCCCATCTAATTTTTTCGGGTTACCTATACCTACACACACACACAGCCAGCGTAAGAAATAAAATTTGCCTCTCCTGTGGACCTAAAATTAGCGACTCCAACTCAGCAAACTTAAGATTATAAAGTTGGCTAAGTAGGCGTTCTACACGCCGATGTAGGCTTGACTAAAAGATATTGGCTATAGACCCTTAACTTTTCCTTATGTCCACAGGAGAGATGCGCACAAAAAAAATGTGTATAACCAATAACAGACTCGCTTGAACTGCAGTGGGTTCCTTGAACACCCCAGAAGCCTTTGAAAATAAATTACATTACATTTTCCAGCGTTTCCACGCGTCAGCCCTGCTGACGGGACTCCCGTACGTACAGTTCGGGTGGCGGCCTTGCATGTTCCATTTCAATTGCAAAATTGCAATTGTAAATAAGTACGCTTACAACACTAATACTGCACGATTTCAAAAACAACTAAAATATACTTCTTTTCAAGCAATATTGTTACCGCTCCCACCATGTATTAAATGAGACAAGGAGCTACGTTGACTAGGTACTGATTTATTATTTTTATATCTGGGTAAACCAACTACCCTCAACAGGTAGGTACAGTCCAAGAAACTGAATTACGTACCTTTTTGTTGCAAATGTCATATTGACATTCTCTAAATCTGCCAAAGAAATCATCGTGAAATTGACTGTGAAGAGGTTCCACCTTGATACCCGATTCAGTTTCCTTGACTGTGCTTATTAATTTTCAAAACATTATTTAATTGAGAGACCGTTATATTTTTCATTCGTATGGTAAGTAGGTAGGTAGGTAGGTACTAATTGAGAAATAATCTCTGGCTCACGAAAGTGTTCTGGGCACATGAACACGAGGCTAGTTTTTCAAGTTATTATAGCAAACTCGTGTTAACTAGTAAGCTAGCAACTATGACCTCGAGTTTATAAAACTGTTTCTAGCTAGTTCTGTGTACAGTCAGCGTTAAATAGTTCGTGACACCCAAAGTGGCCAAAAAGTTAGCAACACGGCCTTATCTCAACTGTAATAAAGACGTGTTGCGAACTATTTGACCACTTTGGGTGTCACAAACTATTTGACGCTGACTGTACCTACCCACGGGAAGCCACACCTACTTATTTAACTAAACTAGATTGAAAACCGGTCAAGTGAGAGTCTGGCTCGAACATGATGGGTTCCGTACCTCAGTACAATTTGTTTTTGTTATTTGTTGTAATAGTGGCTAGTCATATATACTTACCTACTTATATTCTGTGAAAATTTCAAGTAGGTACCTACCTAACTAGTTAATGCCATTTTAAAAATCGAGTTAAAACGCTGAAAAAGACACGTTTTTTGTATGATGACCCTCTTTAATTTTTAACCTTATCTTATTTTTAGTATTTGTTATAGCGCGCGGCCACAGTAGATACATAATCGGTGAAAATTTCTAGTAGTGATCTAGCTATTACGGTTCAACAGATACTTAAAGCCCCCTCTGACAGACGTACAATTGGCACCCTTTGGGTACGGAACCTTAAAAACGAGCCTCGAGTATTTTCTGAGCCTCAGATTTCATAAGTTTTCATTTTCTAAGTACTAATTGTACCTTAATGACGGCACCAATTATGGACATGTTAAGCACAGTAGTACCCAGTAATGGACAGCAAAGATGCAATGCCTTACCTTCTAGCCCACCATTCATGGACTTTACTAGTTATGAAATGACCATCAGTTATCGGAGCAGTGTTGATAGTTTCAAAATGTACTTACCTAGTGTCGTTTAATTTTTGCTCGTAATATGTATTATGGGAATGTGACAATGAGGACCAATTACATCATACTAAAATCGCTGACAATTGAAATTGCGATCAATGTAATTAAACCATTTAATTAAATATCCATATTCTAGCACTTGATTATTCTTTTAATGGTTTAGGATAGTGTTGTGGTAAGTATTGATTAAATAACACACGGATTTAGCAGTATTTGATGAGGGAAAATGGAAATTAGAGACATTTTAAATACAAGGTTTGTTTAGATTGTTTGCAATTTCAATTGACTGACAGTTTAGCTGCCCGCGAAGAATTTGCTGTCGCTATCTCGCGGGAACTATGCAATTTTCCGAGCTTCTGCCCGCGAAGAATTTGCTATCGCTTTCTCGCGGGAGCTATGCAATTTTCCGGGATAAAAATTATCCTATTCCCAGGAGTCAAACTATGTCTATACCAACTTTTATCTAAATCGGTTCAGCGGTTTAAGCGTGAAGAGATAACTGACAGATAGACAGACACACTTTCGCATGTATATTATAATATTATGGATAGGTAAATTTACTAATTATGTAAGTACGCAGTAATTTTATTTTCACACCACCTGCTCGACAATGCCTTATTATATATCATGCAAACTTCTCTCAAAGTAAGTCATTATAGCCCTTGGCTTTCGCCGCGGGCAGTAATGTTGTACTGAATTTCATTATAACCCGCCTGGCAGTATGTTGATTCTCACTTCTCGTAGTTCTTATTGGTATGCACTTAAAGTCTAATTTCAAAATCGCACGGCGTGCAGGCCGGCGCGCAGCACCTGCACGCTGGTCGCGGCGGCGCAGCCCGTGCTGCTGCTGGTGCTGGTGCTCAACGTGCTCAGCCCCGTGGGCAGGCGCCGCGCCGCGCCTCATTTATTTGTAACTCGGCGGCCGAACGAAAACAAAGTCAAATACTTAAACAAAAGCCGCGAGAGTTTCAATACGCTGCAATTTTAAGAATCAAAACTGCAAAAGAAGATAAAACATTAAGAAAATATCGAGTGACGAAAGTGATTTGACTCCTGATTCCATTAAATTAGACGCCTTAGGACCACTTGCACAGTTCAGGGTAAAATAATTAAATCGGTAACCCTGGGTTAAGAATGACAGTTCCATACATTTTGACACTTGTTAACCCTGGATTAGCAGTTAACTCGCTCGGAGTTAAGTAGCTAACCCAGGTCTGCGCAAGCCGGCCTTAGAAATTGTTAATAATGTACTCCCAGAGAAGTCGAAGGAAAAATACTTAAAAGCTTACAAAGATTTCGACAAATGGAAAACTGCGAAAGGCGCAAAGTCAGTGTCAGAATCAGTGCTTCTGGGTCTATTTCGAGTATTTTTCTAGTAGCCTTAGTTTTTATTGTCTCGCAAAAGGTGAGAAAAGTAGAGTATACTCCTCGGGGATAAAACTGATTTTGCCTTGGGCGCGCTTAAATCCTTCACTGCTCTCAGGACTCCATCTTAATTCCCTCGCTTCGCTCGGGAATCAACTAAAAACCTCCTCGCTACGCTCGGGAGTTAAATTTGGAGTCCCTCGATACGCTCAGGATTCAATATCGCGCCCGTGACATAATGCAGTGCTTTATCCCCTTGGTGTACAATCTACAATTTTTGGCCGTGTTGGCCTAGTGGTTTGGCCTAAGGCCTCTCAAGCATAGGGTCATGGGTTCAAATCCCGGCTCGCACTTCTGAGTTTTTCGGAATTTATGTGCGAAATTACATTTGTAAATTTTACCATGAGCTTTACGGTGAAGGAAAACATCGTGAGGAAAGGAAGTAAGTAGGTAGGTACTTAGTTCACAAGATTATTCTCTTCTATTTCACAGCAATGATTCCACTATTTTTTGCTTTCTGTAGGTACTTCTACACTCGATGATCGCATCTACGCCTCATCCGTTATGATTTGTATAACAAGTTACTTAGTTATTAAGGAATATATAGGCAATGAGGAGCATACTTAAATAACGGGGCGCTCTTCACGCAGCATTGTATGGAAAGTGATCCGTTATTTTAGCTCGTCAGTGTATTATCAAAGACGAACAAGGTAGGTGCCTCCGCCGCCGTCGGCTGAGAATGAAGCCAAGGTAACGTGCTCCTGTAGAGGATATCAACAGGAAGATGCCCATCTTCTTCCAACGCGAAGGTTAAAAGCTATTATTATATTAAACTGTAAATAACTTACAGTAGATACTATCCGATAACTATTCAAAGAAAATAGATAGGTACCTAACTGATTTCAAGATGTTGCCTACTTCAAATTAACATGTTCCAGTTTATTGTAAAGTAAATTACTTACATCATATTTAATAAATAAAATCTTGAGTTGTTAAAAGGGTTAGTGAATAAAAAAAGCCTTAGTTATTGAAAAACATGTATTTATTGTTATCCTTTCAAACCACATTTGTCCACTTGAACACTTGTCCAGAAATAAATAAAATATTCTTATTTAATTAAATAATTCAGTAACAAAAAGGCAACGAATGCTCAGGCCCTGCGCTGCGTACATACTTTACATTTCAAATTTCGCGTGCGGCTTCCATCATATAATACGTAGATGCAAGTTCATATACAAAATTAAACTCAAAAATCGTCTCCATCCCGCCAATAGGTACTGACTTATGACAACAGTGAGAGATTAATAAGAGTGTTATAGTAAATGCAGTACATTTTAATATATATATATATATACCTCACGTAGTAGAACATAACGTCGTAAATCATTTGTGTGAGCTTCAGTTTTTGTTACCTTTTTTACCACAAATGGAATGACAACATTGACAACGCATGACACCCGTGTGTGCCCGTGTTGAGAAATAAAACAAAATATCTAAAAGAAAGTGTTGCGAGTTTCGTTATTTTGGTATGAGAGCGAAAGAAGGCAATTGATGATTTATGCCTTGTTTTGATGGCTCCATTTTTCGAGCGGCGATCGTGCATCTACGTATTATAATTATGATCGAAGGCGTGCGCTGACCCAGGCAATGGAAACAATAGAATAACTAGTTACTATTGGTATAATTCGCAATAGCCGCTTACTGCTCGAGAACGGGTTAGTATGTAATGAACCTTATGTTCAAAATGTAATTGTCGCTTCGCATACAGTCACGATTATTTTATTTTGTTACCCATCTTGCAACACAATTCTTTGAACTTTCTTGCAAGATGACAGATACTAAACCCTCAATAGGTCCCAAATTAAAGTTTTTGACTGTACCTAGACACCAGTATGATTAGTGGAACCATGGAGTGGAACATACTTACATTGGTGAAACAAATTTACGAGATTTTAATAATAATGTATATATTTAACACCCTAATGTACCTAATCGACTTGGCGAAGGCACTTTCGTGCCCCCATTTATAGCGTTTAGTTATGATTCCGTTTAGAATGAAAAATAAAATAGGTATATCTACTGCACAGCCAAGGGCAAAAATATGTATCGATTTAATTGTTTCTCATACTCGTAATTATTATGGACATATTTATGTGCAAGTTGTATGCACCCATATTTTTACACTTGACTGCAAACCAGCGTATTAATTGAAATATAAAATTATAATAAATTACGTTTAAATTGAAATATGTCTCAGTTCTGTTGGCTAACTGTACTGTGACTAGCCATTGTATGCGACTTTTTTCCGCTAAATATAAACTGTCTGCTAAATATAAGTTGTATTGTAGCCTTTGCTTTGTCCGACTGTTTTATTTTTACTTACTCTTTGTCGGTCCCTTACTAAATGCTCCTTTCATCCACTCAAAGGTTGACTGGTAGAGATCCCTTAAAGGGATAAGTTCGCCTTTGTACATGCATTTCAACGGTTGTCTATAATATTTTTCTTTTTTTTCCTTATTTTGTACAATAAAGAGTTTACATACATACATACATACTGTCAGTCAATTGAAATTGCAAACAATATAAACAAACCTTGTATTTAAAATGTCTTTAATTTCCATTTTCCCTCATCAAATACTGCTAAATCCGTGTGTTATTTAATCAATACTTGCCACAACACTATCCTAAACCATTAAAACAATAAACAAGTGCTAGAATATGGATACTTCATTAAATGGTTTATTTACATTGTTCGCAATTTCAATTGACAGCGATTTTATGTGTGCTAAATATACCTACAGTTTTACAAAATGGTTTTTTAAATCTTCTACCTTCTTCTCCGTATATATAAATAATAACCCTCCTTTTGGACTTCGTCACAGTCGGGGAAGAATCAATTGCAGCATGTATGACTGGCTAATCATCACTTGCTGCCCAACCGGTTTGACTTTTTTTGGTTTCAGGACCTCGAAAGGAAAAGAGGATCTCTCACAGGATCTCGACGTTGTCCGTCCGTCTGTCTGTCAGACTGGCCAGACCCTTTTTTCCGGGAACGCGTTTAGGTATAAAGTTGAAATTAATATGAAACACTGAGCGCTATGGTCTCTTGCTAACGTAAAATAAAAATTTCAATGTTCACGCGATCAGAAAACACAACCATTTGAAAGTGTATTTTCATACAACTATGGATATATGGAATCAAAGCAAACCATAAAAATAATGTGTAATCACAATAGTATAAAACAAAGTCGCTTTCCGCTGTCTGTCTGTCCCTCTGTATGCTTAGACTTTTAAAACTACGCAACGGATTTTGATGCGGTTTTTTTTCAAGAGGATGGTTGAGGTATATGTATAATACGTGCATTGCACCCGTGCGTAGCCGGGGCGGGTCGCTAGTAATAAATAAGTGTCTGGTATCAAATCCATAAAGTAGTCCGGTATAATTATGTGAATGAAATTCGCGACAAAGAAATTAACTAGGCAAAAACTAATGTATTTTAAGCGATTAGTGCAATTATAATCGTGTTGTTTTAGATCTTTATTGCCTGATTATTACAACGTCGATGAACGCAAATGCAGTTCTAATAAGAATTGCATTAGCAAACAAGCGGAACAATGATTTATTAAGTCATTGTCATACCAACCCCATAGTCCACCATCTATGGTCATTTATGTAAATTGTATCGGCAGCAGAGATTCCATAATTAAGTATCATGTTAAATCATTCGCACACTTGAAGGAACAACAACATATTGTCAATTTAGCTAAACAATATACTAAATAAATTTGGCCACCAAATTAGAAACGTACATTTTAGAATCATATTTATTTACATCAAAATATTTACTGCGATATCACAGCTCGTGTAAAAAACATTAATAGTAATACTTATGAATACAAATCTTTAAGAATCCAGTTATCGGAGCGTTGCTAGTGATAAACAATTATTAACAGTCCTTCGAATCGAGATCGATTTCTAATATCTTGATCCCGCGCACTGTATCATAATTTGTGGAAATAGTTTTACTAGTTTGGATATTGCAAATCTTACGTGCAATGAAATGCAGTCAATAGATTTTTTAAATGTTACGCTAATCATTGTTTAGTGATAATTATGAGTCGTACTTAGGATGGACATACAATACTGCTATATTATTATAACGACTTTTCCGTTGGCAATAATAGCTACATTTTTTGGGCCCCAAAAGTATCGCTAGCATTAAAATCATCTGTTGTAACTATTTTACAATAGTATAAGATTAAAAAAATTTACTTTAAGTTATGTCAAATTTTAGATGCTAGAGAAGTTTGCGAAGCAACTTGCTCGTGTTAATTTTTTTTTAAAAGATTCTGAATTTGTATATATTTTCTTCAGGATTTTGAAATTAAATACTAATAATAAATTTATTATAATGGTTCATTACTCAAATGGGCAATGGGGCTACTTTTCCCACATGGTTTAATTGTTTGAAGCTACATATCTGAACTTTGTTACTTAACATTATTTTAAAAAGTTTCTTTGTTACATACGACTTTATAATATAACAGTATTGTAGTCCCATGCAAATATGATAATTGAAAAATTACACGTCATGTAGACGGGTCAGCAGCAAAGCTAGTAATAAATATATCATACATGACATAATACTGAGCTTAGTCAGTAACGATTTCACGTTCGAAAATCGAAAAATACCAAAATTTACAGTCATTTTCTGATTATTCTATTCGTTAAATTATGTAACGCTACATATTTTTTAAGTCTCTTCAGTCAGTTAAAATAATCTATTTACATCCCACAACCAATAAGCGAACAATAGATAGGGTGTTGTGCTTCCTCGTGAAACAGCACGGTTCGACCGTCACCGCTCAAAGGGAGTGAAATGTATAAGATTATGTGGAATTCCTTATATAAGGTCGTTTTGTAGGGAAATTCTCGATTTTGGTATAAACGGGCGAACGGTGGATTTATAAGCAGGGGTCGGACGGATTAGCGTCATTATTCGCAAAAATGTGGACATGACTTCAAAAATAATTAGTTAAAATTAATGAATTAATAAAAATTCATCATAACCTCCTGCCGCCCACGTCATGTTACGTCAAATATGTATAGGACGCTGGGCGGCAGGAGGTTTATGTAAGTGTATATATAAAACATTGCATTTGAAAATAAGTCCAAAGAGACATTTAAATACAGATCAAAATATTTTAAATTTCATTTTGATTCCTAGTAAATAAATAACAAAGGTTTCTTACAATGTAGATTTATCAAAGAAAATAAGCAATATATTTCCAATCTTTCTGTGGTCAGTGTGGTCCTATTTATATCAAAAATATACTTAAGTGCTGCAAAACTCCGCTCGCAATCAAGAAATTAATTAACCTATTAATTGAGTTTTGAAGCCATGTCCACGATATTCCAACAATTGCACTAATAATCCGATTCCTGATTGTAAAGTTGCGTATCGACTTCACGCGGCAAACCATAGAACGTTGGCTCGCGCGGCAGCCGCGCGCTATGGATACCATGCAGTTGCGCGAGGCGACTCGAACATTGGGTCGCTGGAACGTGCCAAACCAAAACACAGGTTTGCCGTGGTGAAACAATGCTCGATACGCAGCTTAAGCGTGTCCCCATACACAGACGCTTGATTCAGAGCAGGTGCAGGTGCGAATCTGCGTTGTGGTGTATGGCGGCGGCGAGCGCGGCGTGCAGCGCGGGCGCGCGGCGCGGCGGCGGCAGCAGCGCCAGCACGCGCGCCTCGCTTTGCGCCGGCGCCGCGCCGCCCGCGCCCGTGTAGCGGGCCACGCGCGCCATCGCCGCTGCGCTTATCTAAACACAACAACAAAACCTCTAAACGGATATTTCAAGTGCCGCTTGTCAGTCTACGTTTAACTCGTTGCACGATCATCCCCAGGCCCAGGATAGCGTTCCGTAGCCGTTACGAAAAAATCCTTGCATACCTATATTATGCGTACGCCGTAATCGCCTTCACCAAGCGCCGCACACTCCAGTGTTTTGTTTTTTGAATGTCAGCTATGTTAATGATTGATAGTATTTTTTTATCTCATAATTTTGCTATTATTTACTATCAGTATCAAAACAAGTAATATTTTTCGAAGGATTTCGTATTTTGTACGGAATTTTCCAAGTAGGTATATTATTTCATAGGTTAGGCTCCTAATTACTCTTAAACTACTAATAATTCGCAAGCAAGCAAGCATTAAAATGAGAAATTTTAATTATATATAAATACTTCGCCCGCGATGAATGGGGGGGAGAGGATAAAAAATAGCCTACGACCTATTCTCAGACCTACCGAGTGTAGAGAAAAATGTTTCATAAAAATCGGCCAAGCCGTTTCGGAGGAGTTCGGTAACAAACACCGTGACACGAAATTTTTATATATTAGAAGAAGATACTAAAAGAGTATATGTAGGTATAGATTTCCGCAACTTAGTAATTAAATAAATAAATAAATATCACGGGACAATTCACACCAATTGGGATGTACCAATTTTTGACAACGTATAATAAATTGAAAACCGTTTGGGGAAATAAGCTTTGTGAAGCGTTTTCAGACATCAGATTCCAAAATATGATAAACTGAATTAAATAAACAAAATTTAAGTAATGAATGACTTTCATTTGACCCCTGCAGTGAATCGTCACAAAGGCAGATATAAAGCAGGTCTACACTCTAAAGCAAATTGACAGTTTGAAATGTTGCTGTCCTGCTTATAATAGCAAAGAGTAACAAAGATAGAACTTTAATAACATGATGCGCACCTGGCTTTAAACAGTTGTCATTTATCGTAAAGTCCGAAATATATACGAGTATTTCCAATGTATTTTAACAAATTTAATTATTAAATTACTACGTTACAAGAAATTATAAAAGAATTTAATTATCATAATTTAATAAAAATATCTATTTAGTATCACACCAATAAACAAACAGGAATACTTAATCGAAGCTAAAAGAAGAGATATAAATAAAACTATTTGTCATGGTTCATTTAGGACCCTAAGCCGTGCTTGTATTATTGACAGTGACAAGACAAATCAGTAGTGCCACAGATTATGTTATGTACGACCTGAATTTTTCTAGACTATGGAACGAGGCTCTCTCACTGCGACGTTATCCAGCGTATTTCTTAAAAAAAATATAAAAAATTAAATACTCAACCAAATTCAAAATCGATGATCTTAAAATATCCTATTCTTTCCAAAAAAAATATAAAAACTATAGGTTATTTTTTTTGGTGCATCCCAATTGACCTAGTCCCAAAGTAAGCTAGGCAAAGCTTGTGTTATAGGTACTAGGCAACGGATAAAACATACTTATATAGATAGATACATACTTAAATACATATTAAACACCCAAGACCTGAGAACAAACATTCGTATTTTTCATACAAATATCTGCCCCGACACGGGAATCGAACCCGGGACCTCAAGCTTCATAGTCAGGTTCTCTAACCACTAGGCCAACAACAACAAGGCTAGGGTATTGTTATTTAATACCTGATATTCGTCGTCCTCGTCTACAAGTCTCGCTTCAGCTACTTTCTCCTTTTGCCGCCTTTGGGCTACTATTAACTGTGAAACACAAATAAACTTTTCTCAAAAATATCCGTAAAAGTTGACATTATTCTTTACATATCAGAACGTGAAGTGCATAGTTTATGGTCAGTAAAAAAATTAAAAAGTTAAAAACATTGCAGGCTCGATAAACTCGACAACAATGTCGCATACAAATTCCATTATTGTCGAGTCTCAAACTTTTTAAAAAGTTAAAACAGCCATGGTAATAAGTTGGCCGGTATCAGTTGTTTTTTTGGAACTCCAGACTTCTTTTATTGTGTTTGAAACAACTTGTGGTGTTTTCGGTAGAAAAATACACCTGCAGTTTTTTGTTGATGAAAAAAGGCGGGAAAGGGTTTAATGACATTTAATTTTAAGTGATTTGCAATTCTTCTACCTATTTAAGTTAATGAAAGTTTATTCTATCTTTTTTTCCTTTACCATTTTTGAGAAAAGCTTTATATTAGTATCGGCTGGAATTTGGAATTTCGATACTTTAATGTAAATATTAAAATGCAGCCACAGATAAAGGTTTCTTAATATAGTTCATTTGATTATCAATTCTGAACATATCTTCGGGAAGTCATGATATGCATGTAGATAAAAAATAATTCGATATATACTCAGCAAGTGACTGAGTTCACTTTCCGTGTGGCGTCCCCTATTAATACGGCATAAAAAAGAAGACTCTTCCCTATTGCTTTAAAGGACTGCCACTAACCTCAACTATAGACCCTTGGAAAGGTCCCAATGTGCAGAAGCGAAGGTCAATCATTTCCACAATACGCTCCGATTCTGGGTCGGCCACCACAAGGAACTGAAATATTTGTTTAAATTTAAAAAGGGTCACCTATATTTTTATTTAATTTTCAAAGCAACTACATGTCAAATTTTGCAGACAATTGAAAAATGAATCTGGTTGTCTAGGACGAAAAAAATTTATGTTTTATTAGGCCGGGGCCGCACTGGTAAGGCGACCAGCGACGCGACGCGACGGCGACTAAATCAAACATAGTTCGAAATATGTGAGCAGCCGCTACTATGTTTGATTTAGTCGCCGTCGCGTCGCGTCGCCGGTCGCCTTACCAGTGCGGCCCAGCCTTAGAGTTGGCATCATCATCATCCGGCCTATATACGTCCCACTTCAGGGTATAGGGTTCCTCTCAGAAGGATAGGAGTTCCCACGCGGGCCCAGTGCGGGTTGGGAACTTCACGCACACCATTGAATTTCTTTGCAGGTATACGCAGGTTTCCTCACGATGTTTTTCTTCACCGTAGAGCGCATGTGGGAAATTTCTAATGTAATTTCGTACGTAAATTTCGAAACACTCAAGGTGCAAGCTCGGGCTCGAACCCGCGACCCTCTGCCTGAGAGGCCATAGGTCAGATCACTAGGTTACCACGGCTTTTTAGAGTTGTCTTGAGGTTACTGGTTAGTTTACTAGGAGGAGGTTAGTTTACAATCACGGACTTTCATTGATGAGCTACTTTCCCCTGTTCATATTAAAGCCGTGTAATGCAAATCAAGATATACGAGTATAAGCGCTAAATCTGAAACGAACAGTGGCGAGTGATTCATCAATTAAATCATGGGACGATTGACTTGACACCAATTGACCTAGTGCCAAACTTAGCAAAGCTTAAATCGATTAACATATATTAAGCATCCAAAGCTCGAGCTCGATAATTCGTATTTTTCACACAAATATCTACCCCGAGCGGGACCTCAAAATTCGTTGTCAGTTTCTGTAACCGCTAGGCCATCCGGACGTCGAAGTAAGTGACCGTACCTTATGCGTGAGGAGCAGACGAAGCGGCGCGCCGTCTAGCAGTACGTCGTAACCGGCCAGCGCCGCCAGTTCAGCCAGCCGGAACGCCCAGCGCACGCAGTCGCGCCGCCACCCGGCCGAGCCCTCCGGCGCGCCCGACACCGCGCGGGGCTAAACAATCAACACATTCTGTACCAGGCCATAATTCTCAAAAATGGTAGTCGCCATCACATTTTTAAAAAGTCACCAGAAATTTAAGAATACCGGACAGTGATCAAAAGTATCCGGTAAGTATAGTACGAATTTTTTGAGGTGTCCTGATCTCGTTAACAGCCCATCTTCCGAACAAAAAAATAAAATAAATAAAATAAATATTAGGGGGCAATCTTACACAAATCGACCTAGTCCCAAACTAAGCAAAGCTTGTCTATGGGTACTAGACGACGATAAACATACTTATATAGAGAAATAAATACTTAAATACATAAAAACATCCATAACTCAGGAACAATTATGCTCATCCATCACACAAATAAATGCCCTTACCGGGATTCGATCCCAGGACCTCTTGCTTCGTAGGCAGGGTCACTACCAACTAGGCTAAAGCGGTCGTTGACAAACAAACAAAGTTTCATTTAAAATGAACTCTCTACCTACTGTAAATAATAAAGTCGTTATTTCGATGAGCTTTTTTATCTTATATTTACGTTATTTTTAAACTGAGGATTATGCACTTGAGGAAACCTAACAAGATCGGGACACCTCAAAAAATTCGTACTATAGACAGGTATTGAATTCGCGCAGTTCTCCGAGTTCGACAGCGGGTGGTGCGCCAGCCGACACGCGCGTCTAGTGTACCTGCGGCACAGGGTCCCAGCCGGTCTGGCGCAGCAGGCCGGTGCCGGCGAGCGCCAGCAGGTCGGCCGTGGCGCTGAGCGGCTTGGCCAGCGCGCCCACCAGCCCGCGCCGCAGCGCCGCCGCGCCGCTCTCCGTCTCGCCCACCGCCACGCCCACGAGAGGGTGGTGCGCCAGTCCTCCCACCGCGCCTACAGACATAAACATTACCTAAACAAGTTCATGAAAAATTAAATTGTTCGCGTCACTGAACTTACATTGTTATCAATTCTATACATGTAGAGTCCGGGTTAGCCTAGTGGTTTGACCTATGGGCTCTCAATCAGAGTTTTGTAGGTTCGAACCCGGTATCGTATAGTGAATAATGTTTGTCTCAATACTACTTCTACCAATTGAAAGTAAATTGTTAAGAATAAATTATTAAGTAATATAATATTTGCCTCGAAATATTATTGTAATAGCAATGGTAGCTTACTGGTTTAAGATAAAGGTAACATCGTGAGGAATCCTGTCCAAACCAACGAAGATCGGCACTGGGCCCGCGTGGTAACTACGGGCCAAGCCCTCTCATTCTGAGTGGCCCATGCCCTGCAGTGGGACGTATACAGGCTGGGATGATGATAATATTCGCCTCCGACTAAAAATGTACCTCATGTGAGTTGCAGTGAGATGTGTATAGTCTGTGACAATGATGGTAACAAAATGTACCGAGTATATTGATGGCGAAGTTGGTGATGCCGGCGGCGAGGCCCGCCATGAAGCTGTCGGGCGGGCGGCGGCGCGCGGCGGCGGCGCGGCGCGCGTGCTCCTCGTCGCCCGCCAGCAGGTCCAGGTTGCGCGCCAGCGAGCCGGCCCACGCGCTCAGCGAGCGCAGCAGCGCGGCCGCCGCCGCCGCCGCCACGCCGCGCACGCCGCCCGTCGCGCCGCCCACGCGCGCCGCCAGCGCGCCCGGCGCGCCCAACAACTCCAGCCCGCCCACTACCCAACCTACGCAAAACGTAACACCTATAATACTACTCATTTTTTGAGGTTTCCCGATCTCGTTAACAGCCCACACCTTTCGAACGAAGCTATTGTGTTCTATTATGTCCTCAAGTGAATAATCCTCAGTTTAAAATTATCGGAAATATAAGATAAAATAGCTCATCGAAATAACGACTTTATTATTTACAGAAGCGAGTTCATTTTAAATAAAACTTTGTTTGTTTCTTTTTCTTGGTTGTTTTGGTTGCATGTCTACGACGCGCGACGCATTCAATTTTGAATAATATTATCTGCCAACAAGTTTGTTCGAAAGGTGGGCTGTTAACGAGAACAACACATCACAATAAGAATAATCACAGCTCGGACAAATCATCGCAAAACAAATACGGAAATAGAACATGGTGTAATAGTCATGCATGTGTGTAAGACAACGTGCCTAATGTACAAAATTATCTATTCATGTAGTTTTTAGTGTGTAGTATATCTGTACAGCGATCCGAGTGTCACCGACGGTGCTGGCTGAAAATCACCGCTGGAATGCTATAAACGCCTCAGCAATCATGCTGAGCCAATGTCCGATTTGCACAACCCCAATGATAAACCTCTTAGGCTGCGTTTCCGCCAGAGATGTGCGAGGATGCGTTGCGAGGGATGTGTCTGTCATGAACCAATAGAAACACTTCATTCACTTAGGACCTTTTAAATGAAGTGTTTCTATTGGTTCATGACAAACACATCCCTCGCAACGCATCCTCGCACAGCTCCGGTGGATACACAGCCATAAATTGATGTGTAACTTACACAGTGTAAGCGAGCCTACCCCTGTGCATGTTCGTGTGCGTGTTTGCGCGTGCGTGTGCGTGTGTGGGTGTTACCGGCTCCGAGGATGGCGGCGGAGAGGTAGTGCACGGTGAGCGCGTGCGTGAGCCTCTCGGTGGAAGTCATCATGTCCTCCAGCTGGAACGCGCTCAGCCGCAGGGGGCTCTGGTCCAGCGCTATATACATGCGGACCTGGTACAAAATTAACTCCGTTCATTTTACAAGTTAAGACCAGTAAGAAATTTTCAAAGGTAAATTATTACATAAATAACTGAAACTTTGCAAAAGCACAAAGGAAAATAAAGGTCATTTTTTGACATCTTGATAGTTAAGTAATTGCCAAAGCCAATGCAGGTAATAATCGGGCTTTTCAACACAACAAGACATTTTTAACAACTCATGCGGTTAGAGAAGAAAAATAAACTCCACGATGTTAACAGGAGTTTTTTTTTTTTTATGTTAGAAAGGCCAGACAAACGAACTAGTGGGTCACCTGATGTTAAATGATCACCACTGTCCATAGACACCCGCAGCGCTTTGCGCGATGCCAGTGCGTTGTCGGCCCTAAAGGAAAGGGAACAGGGGAAGAGGTTGAGGGAGGGGAAGAGGGAAGGGGTGAGGTATTGGGCCCCCGGCACTCTCACTGACCGTACGAAACGCAAGCAGGATTACTGCTGCTTCACGCCGGTGTTCTGTGAGAGGGTGGTACTGCCCCGGACGAGCCGGCCCATTCGTGATGCAGCGGCTAGCTACAACATGGCTCTACCACTACTAAAAGTTAAAGTAATCATGATTTAAGAACAAAAGTCATAGAATTTTTGAAGCCCAAATGAATTTGAGCAACCTTGACAACTCAGTGGCTATGTGTTACATACATTTTTTTACAAAAATTGCAAAGTTCCCGCGGGATAGCGATAAACGAATTCTTCGCACACGGAGTCGCGGGCAGCAGCTAGTGATATCGGGGCATTTGCAAAAAAAACAACCACATTTCTTTTTTTTAAAGAGATACTTTTGGGTTTTCTTATTCAAAATCACGAGCGAGTGCTTTCATGAAGAAAAAAAGTGTCCTATTTTTTATCAGTTTTGCGACGTTTTTTTCATACAGTTTATGTGGGTCGTCACAAAACTGACACAAAAAAAATGGAAATGCAAAACTGGGGACATTTTTTTTAATAATCAAAATCAATAGCGCTGTTGATTCCGAATAAGAAAGCCCCAAAATTTCGTCATCTTAAAAAAAGTGAGGGGTACACTTTTTATTCAAATCTTACAGCGGTATGTAGAGTGAGGGTGAGATCTAGCGGGTGCAGATGCAGCGAGCGCAGGCGCAGCGGGCGCACGAGCGCGCGCGCCTCGGCCAGCGCGGCGGTGGCGGCGGGGGGGGCGGCGGGGCGCGCGGGCGCGGGCGGCGCCAGCGAGCGCGCCAGCTGCGCCAGCGCCGCCACGTAGCCGTCCTCCACGTACAGCGCCAGGGGACCCACCGACAACTCCACCTCCGTCAACTCTGCAATTGACGCCGATTACTGTTTTATGCTGTACGCGTAACGGGTCCCGGGAGTTCTTTGCTATTGGGAGAATTTTTTTGCGCATTTTTTTAAATATTTTTATTCCTGTCTTATTTTTGAAATGGTTTGTTTTCACGAATAAATGTGTTCTTTCTTTCTATTAAGTCATTAAGTAATAAGTTTTAGTAAAAAAATATTTTTTACGAGAATTTTTATGAGTATACTTTTACAAGTTAAGTATGAAGTATCTTTTTCTATTTATTTTTTTATTTTCTTCAACTTCATTTTTTTTTTTTTATTATTTATTACTTTAACGGTCATCCCGTGAAACCATATATTTCAAACTAAATACAAACTGAAATATAGATGCACAGAAAAAACCCCAGAAAAAAGACCAATGCTGGGAATCGAACCCAGGTCCTCAGCGTTCCGTGCTGCGTGCTTACCCCTACACCATCACTGGTCTAGAAGTTAGCGACGAATCTTTCCCATACATCGTACACTTCAGTCTGTTATAATCACATTAGGCAGTGATAAAGCGCATCTATGTTAATGCCCTCTACCGAGAGACTTCAACACTCCTTCGGAGCTACCCGCTCACCTGGACCAAGAGATGGCGCTACTAGGCCAACCTTTACAAGTTAAGTATGAAGTATCTTTTTCTATTTATTTTTTTATTTTCTTCAACTTATTTTTTTTTTTTTTTAATACTTTTTTTGGACTGTAATTGCATTATGTATGATGTTTCAAAAGTCCCGAAAATATTATATGTATACATAGTTGTAATTGCACACACACTTTTTTATAAGAGATTTGCAACTTTTTGGGAATAAGGGGGTAAGATAAGCATGTTTTAGCAGCAAACACCAACAAAATATTATTTGCGCATACTGGCCCTTGTCTGCGCTGTCGTATTACGATAGATATGAATTCGTTAATAGAAACTGTATAGAACATTATTTCGTCTGCCACGGCACGTGTCTGGCACGCTCGGTGTCTGTAGATATGAATCGAGCATTACCAGAGAAGGTCTCGGTGACGACGCGCCACCGCTCGTGCCGCAGGCGCAGCAGCAGCCGCGCGGCGTCCTGGCGCGAGGCGAACGCGCCGCGCGCCGCGAACGCGCTCCACAGCGGCGGCCAGTCGTCGTGCGCCAACGGCGCTGCGCGAGTCGACGCCACCACCCCAAAGTCGTACTGACCGCTCTCGTATTGAAGATTGTCCATTTGGACGTCTGCTATTGATAGCACTGTTTTTGTTCCCTGGAATACGCATTAGGGTCATACACATTTCTTTGTTTGTGTCTCTCCTGTACATGGGAAAAGTTAAGGGTCCATAACCCAAAACCTAAATTTTTAGTCAAGTTTACATTGACGAGTGGGACGCCTGGCCAACTTTCGACCTAAATCTTAAGTTTGCCGTCTCGGAGTTGCTAATTTTTTGTCTACAGGAGAGACAACTTTTGTTTCTTACGCTATGTATGACTTCTTTCTTACTGCAATTGTGACTTTTTAGGGTTCCGTAGTCAACTAGGAACCCTTATAGTTTCGCCATGTCTGTCCGTCTGTCTGTCTGTCCGTCCGCGGCTAAGCTCAGAGACTGTGAGTACTAGAAAGCTGTAATTTGGCATGAATATATATATATCAGTCACGCCGACAAAGTGATTGAATAAAAAAAACATGGTAGTAAATATATCAAATTTACTAGGAAAATTATAGCGGCTAAGATTGCTTGGAAATTATTTGTAGTTTAAGAGTAAATAGTAGCCTAAGGTATAAAACATACCTAAACTTGGATGATTCCGTACACATACGAAATCCTTAGAAAAATATTACTTGATTTTTTCGTAATGGCTACGGAACCCTACCTTGGGCGTGTCCGACACGCTCTTGGCCGGTTTTTTTTCTATTTTTTCTGATATACGTCACCGATGAAAACTTACCCTACTGTCAGATTGTAATAAGATAGCAGCCCGATCGATATGCAAAGCGAACAACGGTTTAACATCTGGAGTAGCTGCCATTTCGATGGCGATGCCCCCTATCACGCAGCGCAGACGCTCTGCCGTCGACCAAGCGCTATTTTCACCCCATTCTAAAAAAAAAACAATATTAGTTTCAATTTTGTGAGAAAAATTGATTTCAATAGTTATATTCTGAATTCACACCTGAATCACTGACACTCTGGAGTGCAAATGATGGCTCAGGAGAGCCCGCAGCCATGGGGCTGGGTACACTATCGGGGCTTGGATCGTAATGGAATGGTTGACGAGTGTCTCCTGCGAAACAATGAGTATGTATAATATTTAAAAAAAAACATACAGATGAATTGAGAACCTCCTCTTTTTTTGAAGTCGGTTAATTAAGTAGTAGGTAACGTGCATATTTAGGAGCACCAGAAAAGGTAAACGTAATATTTTGTACCTGACAAATAATGCGTAGGTACGTTTGCTGAACGTTTAGGGATCTCCATTTGTTCAGACTGTCTAGTATCTTCAAGATAATTCTCGGGCAGCAATAGAGCCATTTCTTCGTTGCCCTCTGGGATGATGGGCTCTATAGTGGAGTCTAATGCGGGGTCTATTACGGGCTCTCGTGCAAACTCCATTGCGGGCTCCAACATACGAGATGAAGTTGTTGACAGTTTTCTTAAGCTACCATTTTTACTCCCGTTGTCTAGACGCTGCAGTACTGTAATCAGCGGCAAATAAATTATAGGTGGAATATTTGCATATGTAAAATCATAATGAGTAAAATAATTAAAAAAAATACATCAAATTTGATGGTGCCTTTTTATATGTAGAAATATGTTAAACTCACATGTGTCATCTGCATTGTTTCGCTCTAATCGCTTTGCTGAGAGCTCTGATTGCCTCTAAAAGAAGATGAAATGTTACAGACGTGATTCACTTTAAAAAAATTAGAAAGCATTTTTGTAAATAATCCTACTAATATTATAAATTAGAGAGTTTATGATAATGTTTGAATATTTGTAACTCAATTATGCAAAACAGTTCTCAAGTCCCGGGGAAGGACATAAGATGGTTCTTATCCTGGAAAATTGCATAGTTTCCGCGAGATAGCATGAACGAATTCTTCGCAGGCAACAGCTGGCAAACGAAAAAATAAAATAAAATTAGGCGCACCGCGAACATAGATTCTTCAAGAAAGAACGGTCCCTGCAACCTGCGTCTTATGTCACTCGCTGATATGTCATTCTGTAAACAAGAGAAAATATTAAACATTATACTCCGATTTTTTTGTTTTAACTACCAATATTATATATTCATTCACTTCAAGTTTTATAAGTTGTAAGTATTTAAAAAAAAATTAAGTCGAGACATAGATTAGTTCATAGCAGTAGTTGTATATCCTTAAATTAAAAAAAAAGTTTAAACTGCTCTCCTGGCCAAATCGCGCAGGAACGTGGAAAGGCTATGACAACGGTTACACGTTCGTTTTGGTGTCAGTTCAGTCCATCATTCTGGTTTTCTGTCATTCACAACGGATTGACGAATATTATTTTGAGTATTTTATTTTCATCAGTTCGTCCGTCCGTCAGTTCAAGAGAGTTACACGTTCATTCTCTCGTCCTTCTGACCAAAATGATGGAGTGAACGAAGCCAGAATGAGCCGTTGGCTAGTCAGCTATACCCTGTCTATTTAACAGAGTTAGCAAGGCGTTCTCTCTGTTGCACTTTTGTATGCAAATGAAAGGGACAAGAAACTGTCAGTGGGCGTCAACAATCGCACGTCGATGGCGGGCTTGGCTTACAATGCCGTTTGTTGGAATATTCGTAATATTTCTCGTGATTTTTTGATTTTTCTCGTGTCACCTCAAATAATTACATGTCATGTTTATTCATCTATTAATCATAATTATGTAATTTAAAGTAGTAGATAATAATATTTAATTATGTGCCCTGCAGTGGGACGTATGCGCCGGTGCATCGTCCTTATCGCTGACCAATTAGGTGCATTCCCTGTTTCTCTAGTATTAACTCTGTTAAATAGACTTGATATAGTGGCGGGGTGACCTGGTCGACGTCTTGCAGCTCGAGCAGCGTGGAGTGCGGGTGCGGGTGCGCGCGCAGCTTGACGGTGACGCCGCCCGCCAGCTGCACCAGCTGCTCGCCGCCCGCCGCCGCCGCGCCCGCGCTCCACTCCGGCTCCACCTCGTAGCCTGGCCGGCACAAACACTGAGCATCACGACTACCACACGCTATCATTCTCATAAACATAGCGAGGACAGGTCGTCGCAAAAGAATAGCAACAGGGTAATAGAACATGATTAATAGAGTCGTAATTCGTCGGTGAAACTGCAATACCGCGTAACTAGCTTTTCCATAAGGTTCAACTTGTAATGAAATAACAGTGAAAATGAGACAAATTTGACCTTATGGAAAAAGCTATGCGGTATTGCAGTTTTATCGACGGAATTATGTTCAATATTATTTAATTATAATTACGTTTTTCTGGTGGTACTATCTTCCCTTTGTGATTTTTTTTGAGGTAACATGTTTGTAAGTATTCATCATCATCATCATCATTTCAGCCGAAAGACGTCCACTGCTGAACATAGGCCTCCCCCAAGGCTCGCCAAACAAATCGGTCCCATGCCATCCGCATCGCATTGTAAGTATTATCTTTCTTTAACTGTGTTGCTAAAGAATTCATGAAATTGATTGACTGGTACGCTATTCAGTTTTTCGACTGTACAGTCGCCGCCAGAAACATCAGAGCATTCAAGATAGGTAGTCAAAAATATCTGAACACGACAGTATTGTCAGTCGCGTACAGTCGCCATCATAAACATCGGTGCATTAATGGTGGTCAAACATATCTGAACACGACCGTATTATCATTCGCGTACGTGCGTGTTCAGATATTTTTGACCACCTTGACTGTTCTGAAGTTTACGATGGCGACTGTACATGTGTGTTCAGATCTTTTTGAGCACCTTGACTGCTCCGATGTATATGATGGCGACTGTACCTACTAAACAAGCCAAACCCTATTCGGGTATCAATAAATACGAAGCCTACTTCATATCGTAAAAAAGCAAATAAAAAAAGCATAGAGTTAAAAATGAAGGCAGTTTATACTTGTGGCCCTTCCGATAGCGATGAACGGAATAGGCTGCGGCGCTCTGGCGTCCGGCGGCGGCGGGAAGCGCGCGCAGTGCGCCGGCGTCGAGTAGTGCGCCACCGCGCCCGCCGCCACCGCGCACCACCACCGCGCGCCCGCGCACTCCGGCAACACCTGCGCACCACGAGTACAGTCACCATCCGGGATTGTGGAGCCACTAGCGATGGGCGTTGACTGAACGAACCGCAGGCTAATTGTCTAACTCGCTCGCAATCGCCATCGCGTTCATTTTGACAGTTCTTGTAAGGGCTGACAACTGGTATCGGAACCAGCCAGCTGTCTTAGCCATACAAAAACTGCCATTTCATTCCGATGCCAAGTATCAAAAGTTACACAATTACCCTGCTTGTCGGTTGAACAATCCATGTGGAATCAACGTTTGGACGGTTCACTGACCGAGCGTCGGCTAGTCGAATTCTTAGACAACTAAACTAAGAGTTCACAATCGTTAATCTATGTACTAGGAACGCGACATCGACACAAAATCGTAATCGGTTAAATAGTTAATGTTCAACCAAAAGATTTGAATTATGTTTCATACACTATAGAGTTTATATTTGAATAAGAGTTGTACTTAGGACCAACTTTTCAATCCCCATATAAAAGTATCTGTCAGATAAATGTAAGCTCTATCCTTTTTTTTCTATGACTTGAGAAAAGGAAAGCGATAATTTTAACTGACGTATACTTTTATTTGGGGATAGAAAAATCGGCCCTTAGACTACTGCAATAATTCAGCTAAGCTATAGTCTAGTCCATGAACGTAAATAAACGGTCTAGTTCCGTTAACGTTAAAATCGTGGACGACCAATCGGTATATACGCCACTAGCTTAGCATCTTAACCCTTCTTTGCATGATTTTTTATTTATTTGCGAAATTAATCAGGATGATGTTAATGTTAATGTTAATCTCTAGCTTAAGCGAAACATATAAAAAATATATGTTAAAAAATAAGTTAATGTGAATGTTACGATGGAAATTTCCATCACCATGCGAAGAAGGGTTAAGCCAGGAATTCACTAGACTAGGGGACAAATGTCTCGCAACACGTGTAGCCAGCGATGTAGGTTGAAGTAGCGCAAATGTCTCGCAACACGTGTAGCCAGCGATGTAGGTTGAAGTAGCGCAAATGTCTCGCAACACGTGTAGCCAGCGATGTAGGTTGAAGTAGCGCAAATGTCTCGCAACACGTGTAGCCAGCGATGTAGGTTGAAGTAGCGCAAATGTCTCGCAACACGTGTAGCCAGCGATGTAGGTTGAAGTAGCGCAAATGTCTCGCAACACGTGTAGCCAGCGATGTAGGTTGAAGTAGCGCAAATGTCTCGCAACACGTGTAGCCAGCGATGTAGGTTGAAGTAGCGCAAATGTCTCGCAACACGTGTAGCCAGCGATGTAGGTTGAAGTAGCGCAAATGTCTCGCAACACGTGTAGCCAGCGATGTAGGTTGAAGTAGCGCAAATGTCTCGCAACACGTGTAGCCAGCGATGTAGGTTGAAGTAGCGCAAATGTCTCGCAACACGTGTAGCCAGCGATGTAGGTTGAAGTAGCGCAAATGTCTCGCAACACGTGTAGCCAGCGATGTAGGTTGAAGTAGCGCAAATGTCTCGCAACACGTGTAGCCAGCGATGTAGGTTGAAGTAGCGCAAATGTCTCGCAACACGTGTAGCCAGCGATGTAGGTTGAAGTAGCGCAAATGTCTCGCAACACGTGTAGCCAGCGATGTAGGTTGAAGTAGCGCAAATGTCTCGCAACACGTGTAGCCAGCGATGTAGGTTGAAGTAGCGCAAATGTCTCGCAACACGTGTAGCCAGCGATGTAGGTTGAAGTAGCGCAAATGTCTCGCAACACGTGTAGCCAGCGATGTAGGTTGAAGTAGCGCAAATGTCTCGCAACACGTGTAGCCAGCGATGTAGGTTGAAGTAGCGCAAATGTCTCGCAACACGTGTAGCCAGCGATGTAGGTTGAAGTAGCGCAAATGTCTCGCAACACGTGTAGCCAGCGATGTAGGTTGAAGTAGCGCAAATGTCTCGCAACACGTGTAGCCAGCGATGTAGGTTGAAGTAGCGCAAATGTCTCGCAACACGTGTAGCCAGCGATGTAGGTTGAAGTAGCGCAAATGTCTCGCAACACGTGTAGCCAGCGATGTAGGTTGAAGTAGCGCAAATGTCTCGCAACACGTGTAGCCAGCGATGTAGGTTGAAGTAGCGCAAATGTCTCGCAACACGTGTAGCCAGCGATGTAGGTTGAAGTAGCGCAAATGTCTCGCAACACGTGTAGCCAGCGATGTAGGTTGAAGTAGCGCAAATGTCTCGCAACACGTGTAGCCAGCGATGTAGGTTGAAGTAGCGCAAATGTCTCGCAACACGTGTAGCCAGCGATGTAGGTTGAAGTAGCGCAAATGTCTCGCAACACGTGTAGCCAGCGATGTAGGTTGAAGTAGCGCAAATGTCTCGCAACACGTGTAGCCAGCGATGTAGGTTGAAGTAGCGCAAATGTCTCGCAACACGTGTAGCCAGCGATGTAGGTTGAAGTAGCGCAAATGTCTCGCAACACGTGTAGCCAGCGATGTAGGTTGAAGTAGCGCAAATGTCTCGCAACACGTGTAGCCAGCGATGTAGGTTGAAGTAGCGCAAATGTCTCGCAACACGTGTAGCCAGCGATGTAGGTTGAAGTAGCGCAAATGTCTCGCAACACGTGTAGCCAGCGATGTAGGTTGAAGTAGCGCAAATGTCTCGCAACACGTGTAGCCAGCGATGTAGGTTGAAGTAGCGCAAATGTCTCGCAACACGTGTAGCCAGCGATGTAGGTTGAAGTAGCGCAAATGTCTCGCAACACGTGTAGCCAGCGATGTAGGTTGAAGTAGCGCAAATGTCTCGCAACACGTGTAGCCAGCGATGTAGGTTGAAGTAGCGCAAATGTCTCGCAACACGTGTAGCCAGCGATGTAGGTTGAAGTAGCGCAAATGTCTCGCAACACGTGTAGCCAGCGATGTAGGTTGAAGTAGCGCAAATGTCTCGCAACACGTGTAGCCAGCGATGTAGGTTGAAGTAGCGCAAATGTCTCGCAACACGTGTAGCCAGCGATGTAGGTTGAAGTAGCGCAAATGTCTCGCAACACGTGTAGCCAGCGATGTAGGTTGAAGTAGCGCAAATGTCTCGCAACACGTGTAGCCAGCGATGTAGGTTGAAGTAGCGCAAATGTCTCGCAACACGTGTAGCCAGCGATGTAGGTTGAAGTAGCGCAAATGTCTCGCAACACGTGTAGCCAGCGATGTAGGTTGAAGTAGCGCAAATGTCTCGCAACACGTGTAGCCAGCGATGTAGGTTGAAGTAGCGCAACGTTGCCGATCTTCGCGCGATCTAATAAATATGCCCATGTAAATAATGTCGTACGAAGTTCGACAACGTTCTGCCAGTTCGCTCGACGCCGCTGGGGGCACTAAACTGGTCGTGGGACACGTGTCCTCAAGTGAATCCCTGGCTTTAACTTGGTTGCGTTATACGTAAAAACTTCAGTGCAAGTCTGGGTTAGAACCCGCGACTATCAGCTTGGGAGGTTAGATTTTGATCTAGGCTACCAAGGCTTAAAAAGGTTAGGAAGAAGCAACTGCTGTTTTCCCTCTTTTCTCTCACCTTGTTCAGTATGCTTCTTTTAACGCATTACACGCGTACGTAAATTAAGCTAAGTCTCAATTAAACGAATACCTAGTTTATTTTCCAAGGGAGTGCTAAACTAAACTAGGCTATTAAGTAAGTGGTATCTAAAGGTGAGTTTATACTTGTGTGGAGTTGGGCTGCGAATCGCCGGGGCGCACGGGTTCCGCGATCGCGAGCACGTGGCTGGTGCGATTGTGCACCACGAATTGCGGGCACGGGTCCGGCGCCACCGTCACCACCCAGCGGCCCTCGTGCTTCTGCTGCACCACTACCACTGCCATCTGGACGAAAGATCAATGATCGTTAGCATTTTCTGGAATATCATCGTTTTTAGGGTTCCATACCCAAAGGGTAAAAACGGGACCCTGTTACTGAGACTACACTATCCGTCCGTCTGTCCGTCTGGCACCAGGCTGTATCTGAAGAACCGTGATAACTAGACAGTGGAAATTTTCACAGATGATGCATTTCGGTACCCGCTATAACAACAAATACTAAAAACCAGAATAAAATAAATATTTAATAGGGCTCCCATACAAAAAAGTGATTTTTTTGCTCGATATTGATAACGGCAACAGGTAGACGCTTGAAATATTCACAGAATATTTAGTTAAGTATATATTCACTTTAAAAATAAATAATTAAATTAAAATAAAACAAACATTTAAGAGGGGCTCCCATACAAAAAACGTGATTTTTTGCCGTTTTTATAGATAATGAATGGTACGAAACGTTCGTGCGCGAGTCCGACTCGTACTTGGCCGGATTTTTTAGGTTAAGCCGATACGGATACGCAGGCGTCTTTTTTAAAACATAACATTTAATTCTATGTAACTTGTCTCAAATTTAGTCAGCTAAAATCGATTTAAAACTACACAAGAATTACCGATTTATTGTTTTCGTCGATTAGATGTATGGCACGGCGCCCAGGCGAGCGGCCAAGGGCCACCGGCGCGGGCGGTGGAGTGGGCATGCTGGCGAGGGCGGCAGCGGAGGTGGCAGCGGACACGGGAGCGGGAGCGGAAGCGGATTCCGGCAGAGCCAGGCACAGGAACGTGCGCAGTTCACTCGCCTCGCCGCCGCGCCATCGCCCTAACAGCCAGAACCGCGACAACGGCTCTCCATCCAAACTGTCACAGCAATAACATTAAACTCATGATTTTTAAAGAACCTCCCTCGACCCTGCGATCAGTACATATGTATGTTTATCACGTTTAATCAAGCCAGCTGCGATCTAATTAAAATAAGCGTATACGAACGTTCGTCCTTCAAGTAACGTAGTAACATAAATAGCTTGTACCTTTCTTCTTTGGTCGGTTTTATAACTTTATAACTTTTCGGCCGTAAAACTGCTTCTTTTTCTGAATCAACCGGAACAGCTATAGCCGACACCTGCCAGAAGTTAATATGTACATAAAACATCTCAAATTATCGTATATTGAAATTTGTAAGGAATAAGATTTACCATTAGATCCATATTTAGTCGATTAATCAGCAAGAATGTTGGAGTCACTCCCAGCACGTTAATATCTTCTTTTATTTCATAATGCAATGTGAGTAACGCCACCTGAATATTTAAATCGTGGTTATTATTGAAATCAAATTAACTAGATTTAGTACATGATTTGCACACAGAATGTGAAATAGTTGGCAGTGGAACTACAGGTGCTTTTCGATAGAGCACTCGATTCTGAGTAAGAAAACATCAAAACTACCTCAATTCTGTAAAAAGTAGCAGCAGTACATTTTAAATTGAAAATGCCCAAGCGTAAGTTCAGCGTCAATAGTCTCAGAGAGGTAGAGTTACCTTGTGATTACACTGTATAGCAAAGGCGGCTGCGTGGTCCAGCGCGACGCAGCCGAGCGGCGGCGCGCCGTAGCGGCCCGGCTCCTCGCCCCACACTTGCAGCTGACTGCTGACGAACGTCTCGCGACCAATCTCCACTGACATGAAGAACGCTTTCTGTTCGCATATAAAATATCCTCATGTAAAGCAGTTTCCTTGTTTTCTATTAGGGCCCAAGCACACGGCGTTTTTTAAACGCGCCGTCGACGCGCGTTTGTATCAATACAAACGCGATACGCACGCGGGTTATATGGCTGTTCTATGGAATGAAAAACGCGCTGTAATCGCGCGTTCCTAAAACGCGCGTCGACGGCGCGTTTAAAAAACGCCGTGTGCTTAGGCCCTAATAGTTTCGGGTGGCACTGGACCAATCAGACAAAAGACTGTTACAATTAGCTTGCACTCTTTGTCGCCCTTTGTACAAATCGCCGACTCTGCTCAAATAGAAGGCGCCAAAAACGGGCGCACCATCTGCAGCATTCGCACGCTTAGTAAAAACTGTCTCAATTCGAATTATTCCCATTGTAAAAATAAACTTTATGTATAAAAAATAAGGTTTATTTTTGAAATGAGAATAATTTGAATTGAGTCAGTCTTTTTTGTTAAGCTTGTTGTGTAGATCAATGATACACAAAGTGGTCTATATCGAGCCCCAGAGGTCGAAAAAGACTTGTGAGGGGTCTTACGTACGCGAAAAAAACCACATTTGAAGTCGATTACTTTTCGACACAGCAACATTAAGTAAGGGGTCTACCTAAAATTAAAAAAAATATGGCCAAGGCGACGACGAGACCTTGTACACGAGACTCAAAAAGTTTGGGATCTCTGGTGTAAATATATATTTTATACAGAGGCCCATACCGTGGAAAAATAAAAAATGATTAGCTCTATCCCGTAAGACTATCGCAAAATCACTTCTTAATGCACCTCTATCATTCTCAAGGAATATATATCTTCTAGTCTCTATGTTTAGGCTATGGGTTGTCAGTCAGTCACGTTACTGTTTTGTAGGTATAGCTTAGTGCACCGACCCCGAGCACAGCAGAGGGCGCGGAGATGGCGGCGCCGGGCTCGACTTTGCAGAGCGGCGCGGCGTCGTGCGCGCGCAGAGTGAGCGGCAGCGGCGCCGCGTTGCACAGCAGGACCACCGGGCTCAGCCGGATCTCGAGAGAGCAGCCGCCGCCCGCGCGCACTGCGCCGTAACGCACCTGAAAAACACCTAACTTAGGCGGGCTTGCACGGACCTGGGTTAGCTACTTAACTCCGAGTTAACTGTTAACCCAGAGTTAAGAAGTGTCAAAATGTATGGAACTGTCATTCTTGACCCAGGGTTACCGATTTAATTTTTTAACCCTGGACTGTGCAAGTGGCCCTTAGATGCGACACCAAAAATAGTAGTGTAAAACTCGAGCATTGAACCCATTTCCCCTCGACGTGTCTGTCCACCCTCGCCGTACAGACGCGAGTGGGTATATGAACGCCTCGGCCAAATGGCTCGTTTTAAGCTCTTGCTGTACAATCTACTATTTGCTATCGGATGTTGCTCAGCACCACTTGGAAACGATGTTCTACAAAAAATAACTGCAGTGTGGATGCACCATAAAGCAGAGGTGGCAAACTTTGTTAATAACTAACAGCAAAAAAAATCGTTAAATTTAAAGTATATTATTTCAAGCCATGTATGTATTAAGTTGTCTTTTTTTATATCTTACGGTGACATCGCTGCGGGGCTGTAACGTGGCTGCCTTCCATACTCCGGGCCAGTGGCCCGCGACTGTAGAGTAGGGCCAGTTGGTAGCGACTCCTCGCCCAGACCGTTCAAACCTGCAGCCATTATAAGGTCAGTAATTGTAATCGCGCACATTTCGTTGGTAGTAAATAAATAAACTGTGATTCTTCTCACCATGCGCGTATATCTTCTATGACTTCCTCAATGTTATTGACCGGCGCTCGTTTGTCAAAAACTGAGGTGTCAGTCACGCCGTAATGTAGTGGGATGGCTTCACGCGTCACGGGACATTCGATATCCCTGTCAATGTAAAGATTGTTTGGTTAAACTTGAAGACCGATGGAACTTGATAACGGAATTAAGTTTTCATATCGAGTGATGACAGGATGTTCCCAACTGTATACTCGGGAAAAGCTTATAGCAATAGCCGAAAATTTAAAGGTGAATGTTGCATATTGATTACTAGCTGGTGCCCGCGACTCCAGGGAAGAATACGTTTAAACGACCGCTTTAGCCTAGTTGGTAGTGACCCTGCCTACGAAGCAAGAGGTCCTAGGTTCGAATCCCGGTAAGGGCATTTATTTGTGTGATGAGCACGAAAATTTGTTCCTGAGTTATGGATGTTTTTTATGTATTAAGTATTTATTTATCTATATAAGTTTGTTTATCGTCGTCTAATACCCATAGTACAAGCTTTGCTTAGTTTGGGACTAGGTCGATTTGTGTAAGATTGTCCCCTAATATTTATTTATTTATTTATTTATTTATCGCTATCCTGTGCTATAACACAGGTTTGCCGCGGTCGAGCAATGCTCGCGCGGCAGCCGCTCGCGTCGATTCGCAACTTAAAGGTGGTCAATCACTGGTGAATGGGCAATAACTGGGTAGTTTACTACTCACTTGTACTGGAAGGAGAGCTGGTGCCGCGCGGCGGTGGTCCCGGGCGCGAGGAGATGCGTGCAGGCGCCGCGGCCCGGCGTCGCCTGCACCAGCGGCGGCGGCCGCTCCGCCGGCGGCGACAGTTCCACCGTCGACAGCTCCGTCTCCGTCGTTACTAGCACCTGAAATGTTACGATTGTAACAATCGGATTGAAATCGCTACGTTTGAGCAAAAGAGCACAATGTTTTTTGTCTGTTTCTCGTTTGTTCACACACCATGTTTTGGATTGATGAAAAAATAAAACATCCGGAATAAGACGGTGATCCACAGGGAGCGAAACTTTGGTGCCCATGACAGACGTATGACATTAAGCTACGTAAAGAGTGTTTTCATTTATTCGACGAAATATTTTTTTCCGAATTAGATAACCCATTAAATGGTTAATTCGCAATTAAATTTCCATTACCATAAAATTATTGAATCATTGGAGTGTTGCAATTTTGTTTAAAAAACGTCTTATACGCGATTTTGCGTCATAAATGTCATAATGAATAGAGGGCGGATTTGAAGTAGCGATCTCAATATTTATATGGATATGACTGGTATAATTTATTATTTTTTCTACACACAAAAATAATGTAACTTATCGGAACAAAAAAGTAAAAACCTTTTTGGAAGCTTTTGTAAATATTGGGCAAAAATTAGGATGATAATAAATAAAAACATTGTTTGTTAATTTTTAAAATAGTTTTTTTTTTTAGTTCTTCTTCTTTAATATTTCTTCTGCACAATGCACAGTAAAAAGCTTCCAAAAAGGTTGTTACTTTTTTGTTCCGATAAGTTACATTATTTTTGTGTGTAGAAAAAATAATAAATTATACCAGTCATATCCTTATAAAATATTGAGATCGCTACTTCAAATCCGCTCTCTAATAATGAAGTCACCCGCACCAAAGTTACGCTCCCTGGTGATCCATGAAGAAAAAACTCGACTCAACGCGAATTGATTGATTGATTGAGTGATTTTTCTACGGACCTTCGGAAAAAATTCTGCATTCCGAAGGCTACTGAATCTGAGTATAGCATGACCAGAAAATAAAAATATTACTCGTGAGTCCCACGTCAAATTTTAACGGCGAAACTTAATGTCAAATAAGAATAGTTGACATTTGTTTTGTCTTTAATTTAGTACGCTGATCCACGCGGTTAAATTAAAATGCAAGTGTATCATAAATAATTATTGTAACAATTCTGCGTAGTAAACAATACTTCTACATTCACTAGCCTTGTAGCGTGTGGCAGTATAGTAAGTATATATAGCATTTTGTTCCTATGGTTCAAATTATCAAAAATTAAACACTTCATAGTTGTGCAGCAATGTGTCAGGATTTACTTTATAACGGCGTTGACTAATATACACACTGGTGTGAGCCAAGTAAGGTAAAACAACAGCAGATTGCTAATACACACAATGAGATTTCAGATAACCTATACGAGAATATTGTGGTGTATACTGTACTAACGTCGGTATCGAGCGGCAGATGCGAGTAAAGCACGTAGAGTGGCCAGACGGCGGCGAGCACGCGGCCGTCGCTGCGCGCGCGCACCACGCGGCACCACACCGACACGTACGCCGTCTCGCCTCCGCTCGGCACTGCAACACAATGATCTATGGCATCGGAAATGTTTATGCACCTGGCTATAAAAAAATATCGCGGGACAATTCACACCAATTAAGTCTCAAAGTAAGCAAAGCTTGTGTTATGACCAGATGAGGAGAAGAGGAGGAGAGGAGGAGGAGGAGGATTTTCACGGCAAAACAAAAAACTGTCGCAATCAAACTTTTAAAACATGGAAAAGACGTGGTACCTACCACCTCATGAAGATAATCACTTCAGAATTTAGTATACATAAAGCATATTTAGGTTTTATAGTGATGAACGAAACAGTATACTCCCAGAGAATGTTAAGAAATTAATTATTATATTACTACCACAAACCAGATAAAATGTCATGGCGCTACTGTGTGTACTGACGTGGATTTCGAAAAATAAACTTTTGTATAAAACAATTTTTATTCGGTGGGCCGTTTTTTTCTTCTATTACACAACTATCGATATCAATAAAAAAAAATACTAAAACTAGTCTGATTGCTACAGTCTTTTGTTTTGCCGTGAAAGTTCGGACCTCTGGGTATGACTTATGGGTTACAAGGCAACGGATAAGCATACTTAAATACATATTAAACACCCAAGCATGAGAAAATTTGTATTTTTCATACAAATATGTGCCCGACGCGGGAATCGAACTCTCAGGCTTCGTAGTCAGGTTCGGTAACCACTAGGCTATTTGGTCGTCGATACGACATCACTAACTGTTACTCGCAACTATATCTGCGAAAAATTCGTTTAGCGCTATCCCGCGGAAACCATGCAAAATCCAGGTTATAAACCAAATGTTATCTTATCACAATCAGCCAAACCGTTTTAGCGTGGAAGAATAACAAACTTCCACACATCCACCCATCTATACAAACTTTCACGTTTATAATATTAGTGGATCAGCAAAAAAAATACAACATGTGCGTCCCCGTTGGTGTTGTTACCAATACTAGGGGTTATACACGTTTAGATTTGACGCAACTTAGTCACTTGTGGCGACGAAGAATAGAGGTCATTCCATTAACCGCCTAGTGTCCAGCGGGTCTAAGAAGATTTAAACTGAGACGCGGCGTTGAAAAATAAAAAAAAAACTTTGAATAGTATAATTTTGATGCCAGGAGTTGCAGGTGTCGTGGACGAGACGATGGTGTTGGGTGACCAGCAGCAGCAGGGAGGGTTTAGTGGAGCATTTCTTGGTCAATCTACCTTTAACTAGCCAAGGTACATTTTCTTTGGGGCATTCCTTCAGTGGTATGTCGCCCGACCAACCAGTCTCCTGTGATGTGAACTTGATTCTGAAACATAAAAAAATATTTAAGTGCAAGGTCAGCTAAACTTTACTTGGGTATTTACGTATCCATATTACCACCTAGCCATAATTATTATTTTAGGATTGCTTATTAAAAAGTGCTTTATCAATATACTCCTTTAACGTAATCGTCATCACAATCCCAGCCTGTATAAGTCCCACCGCAAGGCACAGAATCTCAGAATAAGAAATGGCCATCTACATAACACACAAGTGACTTCTATTTTCTTGCGAGTGTCTAATACGAATTGTTAAATCCGGTTACTGGCAACGTACCCGTGGCATTCTGGCGGATCAAAGATCTACTTGCCCCCTGGCTGAGTATTGAGGATTGTACTGTACTCACTTAAGCACCATTTCGCAGTCGGCGCCGCACAGCACGCTACGTCCGACGCTCTCTGGGTCAAGTTCGCCCGAGCACACGGATCGCCAAGCTTTGGCATCCGCGCAGCGCGCGCGCACCTAAAACATAGTTGTTATGTCGGTAACAATAGTAAATTGTAATGAAAAACAAGTGCTTAAAATGCGCCACTTTACCCGAGACGTTATAATAGGTAAATAGCCTGACAAGAGCGACCCACCTTGTATAGCAGCGGCCGCCGCAGCGCGTTGGCCAGCACGAGCCGGCCCGCGAGCAGCAGCTGGCGGCGCGCGCCGGCCGTCGCCACGCGCGCGTGCAGGTAGACGCCGCCGCCCGGCGTCGCCGCGCCGCCCAGCGCCTCCGCGTCCTCCAGCCGCACGCGGCACGCGCCCGACGACAACGACAAACCTTGCAACAGGACACTAGTCTTATCACAAACTCACTTACACTACTCTCCGATTTATAATATGAATTGACAACATTTCATATTTCTAAGACTATAATTTGATTCGTTCTCTGTATTCTGTTTGGACGGAGAAAGACGCTGATAATTTTAAATTTTCACTAGGATTATTAATTAAATTGGTACGAAATAAAATAAATATTAAATAAATATTTTTTTTAAAGATGTGCTTATTCTAAAAGAGCGTAACGATAGAATAGATCCATTACTTTTGTCTAGTCTCTATAAAAAAAAGTGATGACGTAAATTTGACGTTAAGGTTATCAAATTTAAAATTATGACAGCTCTTTTTTGTAGTGAAAAGGGTAAAGGAAACATATCTATTCTGTGGACGTATTTGTAAGTACATATATGTTTTTACATTTGTTGTATTTTTTTAAATATGGAGAAATAAATTATAATAAATATTTTTCCGTGTTCAGGAGGCGAAACTCTTTCGATTCCTGCAGTAATTTTCAGGTGTTAAAAAAATGAAAGGTTGTCAATTGATGAGTATCACAGACTTAGAATATAATAGCAGACTCGACATAACTACGTGTGTGTGCGTACATATTTCTTATTCCCTCACGCTACAATGATCAGGAATATTGTCATCCCGTTTTCTCATGTGTCGCAACACTGTCCAAAAACCTTAAAAAAAATGACTCATGCTATGTTTTGAACGTCAGTCATTTAAATAAGCTGCCGAAGCTGCAAGCGAATTTTAAGGTAAACTGAGATTTTCTAATGTTTTTCTCATCAAAATTAGAACTGATTTAGATTTAAAGATGGTGAAATGTAGTGCCTACCTGTGTGAAAGTGTTACATATGGAAATATACCAGGATTAACCTTTTACCGGTAAGTGTTTGTGTGATAGAGATGTGTACGTTTTTGCCATTATTTGGACTCGTTATGTCAAGTCTGCTATTATATTCTAAGTCTGTGTTGAGTATAATCAAACCTTTTAACCGATATCCCTCCATATATCTTCAAACATTGTTAAATCCATGAGACTACATTATACAGCGAAATAAAAGCGAAAGGTTACCACAAGCCAAAGACGAGGTTTTAATCCCAGAGTATTATCACGAGGTATGTAGCCCAAGCGTAAGCGACACAGACAATAGGCTGCACGTTGACAAAGCTCCTTCCCAATCACACTTCAAATCGCAATGAAAATCGGTCCACAATAGGCAGAGATATCGATGAACATACATAAAAAAAGTAAAAAGAAAAAAAAAAAGATACATACAAGTCGAACATATTTATGTATAAACTCCTCCTTTTTTTGAAGTCGGTTAAAAAGAGGTGAGCGAAATTCAGTAAGTGCGTAATATTGGAACAATTTTATTCCGGTTGTGCATCGATTTTAAACAAGTACCTACTAATATTAAAAGTGTTTGTTTATATTGATAAGATAAATTATGTAAATCCAACTCACAAGCAGACCAACGCCAGTCAGCCGTTGGCCCAGCGAGAGCGAATCTTAGTCTCAACGGTGCTGTTGGGGAACGCCACCTAAAATGATTTAATAGAAAGTAAAAAAATCACATCATCACATCACAAATGAGAATTACGAAGCTCCAGTCAGAAAACCCCCAGTCAGTCAGTCTGCTAATAAAGTTTCGCCCGCAATTACTTAGGCTCTAGAAATCCACCAATAGATTAGCAGATTTGCATAAAATCTCTGCTTCTGTTCATTGGACACTCTAGTTGCTAAAGTATTTTAAAAAATCATACAAAAACGGGAAGCGGAGCGAGGACGGGGAAGCGGGATGGAAAAACGAGCATGGGCCAGCTCAACGTATGGAAAAATACAGACCGCAAATCCGCTATGCATTTATTTCTCGCTCCCCTCCGCCATCTATGAACAAACATAGTCCACAACTCCGCTTCGCATTACCCGCTCGCTCTGCTCCAGTGGGCAGGCAGCCAGGCAAGGTGTGAATAGAGTTGTTACGGCGCTATGTCGCTATCGTGTTCAAAGTTACCTGTAGGCGAGCCGGGCGCCGGGCCCGAGCGGCACCAGCTCGTCGGTGCCCTCCTGGCCGACGCGCAGCGCGCTGGCGCAGCTGTTGTGTAGCCAAAGCGATACGCGCCCCTCCAGCGCCACCGCCGTCGCCTCCCCCAGCGTGTTGCGAGACTTCAAGTCAATTGTATCTTCATCGCTCTCCGACAGTCCCAATGTGTCATCTTTGTACTGCAATTTTGTAAAAAGTTGCAGTTATATGAATCCGCACACATTTACGTAGTATTCAGGACTGCTACTACATTAAATAGCCTTCATTGTAGGCTACTTTTCCACGGGAAAATACAAAATTCCCACGGGATAGAAATAAGTGAATTTAATATAGGGGCTGATTGTTAAAATGATTTCACTAATAAAAAGCTACAGTCTTTGATTTTCAAAATATGTCAAAAAGGGTATTTCTATCCCGCGGGAACTTTACTTTGCACTTTCTTGGGATAAAAAAGCCTGTTTCAATCAGGCACAGGCTTCCTCCTAGAACGAGAGGACTTGGGCAGTAGTTCCCACGCGGGCCCATTGAATTTCTTCTCAGGTGTGTAACCAGCTTTCCTCGCGATGTTTTCCATCACTATAAAGCTCATGGTAAGCTTCAAACGTAATTTAGCACATGAATTCGGAAAAACTCAGAGGTGCAAGCCCGGGCTCAAACCCACGACCCTCTGCTTAAGAGTCCATAGTTCTGACCACTAGGCCACCACGGCTTAGCGGCTATAGAATTCACTTATTCCTATTCTAGGGGAACTTTGCATTTTCCTGGCATTATCCTATGTGTTAATCGATGGAATAAACTACCTGTGTGCCATCCTAACAACTAAAGTTATTGTCTTCACGTACGAAGTCGCGGGAAAAAGCTAGTTGATAGATAATGACGTTTAGACGACGAGATAGCCTAGTTGTTAGAGAACCTGACTACGAAGCTTGAGGTCCCGGGTTCGATTTCCGGTCGGGGCAGACATTTGTGTGAATAATACGAATGTTTGTGCTCGAGTCTTGGGTGTTTAATATGTATTTAAGTATGTATCTATCTATATAAGTATGTTTATCCGTTGTCTAGTGAGAACGTTCCATGGTTGGTCAATAATGAAATGGTTCAATGGTATAGTAGACCAAGTAAGTGGTTTACCATTATTTATGACAGTTCCTACATTAGAATAAAAACAATAAGACTGACTATCATATTGACTTGTAAGTGAAAATGTCCTATTGATATTTTAAGCTATACAACTGATATTGAACCTTAGGATGGTAAAGGGGGTTTCTTGATCGAGTATACTGTGGACGAGATGCAAGGCTGGATCGACTGACCTTTTGCAGGGCGAGCTGCCAGTCGTCGGCGAGCGCGCGCAGCGTGCGCAGGCGCGGCACGTGCAGCGCCACGCGCACCGCGTCGCAGCACGCGCGCGCGCGCGCCGCCGCGCCGCCGGGCGCCGACAGCGCCGCGCGCAGCCGCGTCGCGCCCACCACCTGCTCCAGCGCGCCCGTAGAACACTCTAGCACGTCACACCTTGACACACCGACAATAACCACCTGTTTCACCATTCCAACTTGTCGCAGACAATTTAACTTATTACAAAGTGGTGAAACAAACCCTAAGGGGGTGTTTCACCACCTTATTGTCAAACTGCTGGTTACGTAACCAATGAATAAACTAAGTACTGGACAAATCTGTCAGCTAGTGTTTGTTCAGTTTCACCACTCCGGTCCTGTGCAAACTAAGTACCACTTAACTAATCGTGGGTTTAACAAAAAGTCGAAATGACAACGTCGCATTTCACGACCACGCGTTCCTGTTCGCACACTTTCGTTCAAAGAGTCACTCATTATTAAAGCAAAAGAAATGGTTAACTATATAATTTTTGAATACATCTATCTTTTTTTGCATAAACAAATGTGTAACATTATAATTAATCCAAAAACGGTATTTATTTACGATACTTTGTTAACAATAACAAAGAAAAATAAAATCACGTAAAACGAATCGAAAAGTGGCGCCAAACCATTTGACAGATTAACTTTTTTTTAATGGCGATGTACAAGTTCTCGTAGAACAAACGATTGTGCCACTGAAAAAAAGTCTGTAATTAAAAAATATTACGAAATTTTGGATTTACTTTTACATACTAAAAGCGTTAAAAAATAAAAAATACTTTGATTTATTTTTCTGAAACCGGCTGAAGGGCTCTCCAACCATGACCACAAAAAAATTAACTGACTAATTAAAAAGTTATGTGACGGATAAAAATGCTAAATGCCACCCGATCTGATGGTCAAATTAAAAAACAGTTGGGCCGTCACTTAGTGCTAATCAAGACTGGTGAAACAGAAATTTTAAGTTCATCTGTCAAATAAGGTTATGATTAAGCTAATTCGAACTTTAAAAAAAGTGGTGAAACAGCCCCTTAATGTAGTTCATCATCATCATCTTTTCAGTCGAAAAACGTCCACTGCTGAATATAAGCCTCCCCCAAGTTACGCCAATCAGACCGGTCCTGTGCCATCCACAATCCACATCCAACGCGTTCCTGCAACCAGACCCGACCACCTGGTCCACCTGGTCGGGTCTGGTTGAAAGAACGCGTGCGAGGACGATCTCGTCGCTCCATCTTTTTCAAAGCCTAATGCTCAGGATACACGACGACACCTGACACTAGAAACTCAGTGTATACATCGACTGTCTGTGTGTGTCCACTGCCACGACACTTAGTTGCAGATGTAGTGGCGATATCGATGGCGATGTCGGACACTAGTGTCAACATTTGTGTTGAGTGTCAGTGTCGTCGTGTGTCCTGAGCATAACTACACTGCGCCTTCTGATCTGTGCCATTCGATAACCTTATGGCTCCATCGGCTACCAGTTCTACGAGCGATATGCCCTAAGCTGCCCACCGCCACTTGAGTCTGGCGATTCTTCGCGCTACATCGTTGACTTTAGTTCTTGCGCGGATTTCATCATTTCTAAAGCGATCTCGCAGATAAACTCCAAGCATAGCCCTCTCCATCGCACTCTGAGTAACCATAAGCTCTCTGATAAGGCTCAACGTTAGCAGCCACGTCTCAGTGCTATAAGGCATCACTGGTAACATATATCAGAAACAAGTAATTGCGGAGGGATAAAGGTGCGAACGAAATATATAGCTATAAAAAAAAACAATAAAATTGCTTAGTTGACGAGCAGAGACTACTCACAAGAGTTTGGTGTCTAGCAGCAGTAAGCGGCCGGCGGGCGAACCATGCAAGGCGTGCGCGGTCGCGTCGGTCGCGACTATGCTCAGTACGCGGTGGCTGCGCATCAGGGGTCGCGACACGTAGTAGCCCTCCAGAGCCGTCCCCTGGCTGTAACATCATTAATTTTATTAGAAACTATCTGCCCGCCCCGGCTTCACACGGGAGAACTACCTACTAATTAAAAGAAAATCTTTCATACCAACCGTCTCTCAATAGTTTACGCGAATCCGATATTTTGAAGAGTAGAGCGCGTATGCCGAAACGACAGCATACGCGCAGAAAAAACGCTAATCTGAAACCGCCCTTAGCCTTATTTGGTAAGTGCTTGTACCTAGTGACGTGAGGCAGCGAGTTGTGCAAATGCAGCTCTAGCTCAGTGCAGCGCAGCGCCACGCGCACGCGCGGCAGCAGGCGCGGCGCGAAGTACGAGTCCACGCGCAACGCGCTCCAGAGCTGCTCCGCCGACACTGCGTCGCCCCGAGGCCCCGGAGTCTCGTCCCCGCGCTCTATCGTCTTAACACAAACATTTTATATAATGTACTATTCTAAGGGTCTACTTCATTACTTTTTGTTAATTTCCTGTTACCTAACGTAACAAATATCCGTTGTGCTGCCTAAGTTTATGTAATTCGATGGAGAAGAACTTTAAGAACTTCACTGAGATATGATATGACGCTACATTGTGGACTATTCTCTATCAACACTAGTACACGGCCGTGTTGTCAAGTGGTTGTACCGATAGTTTTGATCACCTACACAGTTCCGATGTTTATGATAACGACTGTACTGTACTTTTTTTGTTGCCCCTTGTTGAGCTAATTTTTTTTTTATGTTCTATCAACAATGAATAGAATCATTGCCAGATTGGGTAATATAAGAACGTCACCTATCTTCCCCTATTTTTCATGAAACTAGAAGACCAATAAGAAAGGGGTTCACTATTTAAATAAGTTAACATAACATACCAATGGGTCGTCTCTAGGCAAAAACCTGTCGATCTGGAACTCGAATGGTGGCTCTTCTTTGTCGTTATCAACATGCGCTCGGATCCTCCACATGATAGCAAACACTACGTCTGTAAAGTCATTATTCATTTAATAAGTTTTTTTTAAATATATAGCTGACGTGTAGCGCAATGAACAGCCTTACGTTTTTTTATCATATACCTCGTAAATAATCCCAAAATATAAACTTTAACTTACATATAATGAAACGTTCATTACTATACCTGGTGGAGGTACGTATATATTTATTTCTCGAGGCTCAGCTACTGGTAGTTTAATATACGTGTGTGGCTCCCATTTTCTCAATAAGGAATTGTACAGTTCTAAGACACAGTTCACCTCCTCATCCTGCCATCATTAAAACATATTAGTGTTAAACAACCACAATTTAGTTTAAAACATTAGCGTTGCTAATAGAAACTTAGATTAGAAAGTAAACTTACAACGTCAGGAACTGGATTGACCGTTATTCTAGTAATCGTTCGAGGATGAGGATATCGCCAAGAAACCGTATCGCCATAAAGCATTACTTGGTAAGCCATCGGCAGCTGGCCACCGGTTACTATCTTAAAAGCTCCACTCCTGAAATGTCATGGAAACCAGATAGAATGCTCAATGGTTTTCTAAACCAATTGACTTTTTAAACGTTAAGTGCGCTTAAAGTTGTCGAGAACTGTCATTCCCACAACTCCTCCGAGCCACGAAGTCGGTATTATGATGACGTGGAGAGTACATATGTGCTAGTTGAGAACTTTATGTCACGGCAGTGGTGTTCAATAATGTATACCAATATTTGTTAGTACATAAAACACAAAAGGAACAATAATTACTTGAGATCGTCCTTGTAATAGTGATCCTCAACTTCGGTCCCATCTAGCGAGGACGCCGAGACGCCGCGACCCAGCAGGTACGAGGTCGGTCGTTGGGTGGGGGTGAAGATGCTTTCAGCACTCTCTGTAGACATCGGTGGTGGCTGCCACAAAAATAAAGCCTTATTTCAACAATAGCTACTGATACTCAAGTATATACAAATAAAATTACATTTGTTTGAAATTTGTAATTGGGCAGGTCGGACGATTACTACCTACCTAATCGTAAATTAATTATAAGAAGTTCGTAACAAGACATTCTGATACGTTTCACAAAACGTTAAGCAGATAATACAAAAAATAAATAATATGAACGGTTAAATCACCTTTTCATCGTATAATTCTTCTAATGTTTGTTTTATGCTCTTGAGAGCAGCGAGATCCTCCGGCCTGACGTCTAGAGTGACGCGATCGAGATCTATAGCCAGGTGAACGCAAGGCTCCTGAGCTGACGCGCCACCCTCCACCCTTCGCCAGGCCTCACATGTTGATTCCAATTCCAGTCTAAATAAAACATAATTAAAGTAAAATACGAAACGTGCCGTGGACCACCCAGTTGGAACGAAGTTTATATTGCAAAATATTTTTTAATACAGTTGCTCAAAAAGTGGCGTATTGCAGGGACGTATAGCGTTCGGGATGTGGGCTATTACATACTCGAGCTTTTTCTTTACCTTTTCCGAACTCGTGCGTTCTCTTTCCCAACTGTCAAAATAATGTCTATTAAAAAGAAAAAACCAACCACGAAGTTTTTACTAAAAAAAATCATCGAAGTTTTTATGATTCATGCAAATATTTCTAAAAAGAAGCTACTAATTTGTTTCAATATCAGATTTAATGATTTGATTCAATGAGTTAGTTAGGTTTCATTTCATTTCATCTCATTAAATTTCATTTACATTTCATATCAATAAAAAAATTCAACTGAAGACTTGGCTGTATGGCATAGTTCCCTTTGCCTACCCAGAATGGGTGAAGAAAACAAAAAAAAATCTCTGCTTATATTCTTTTACGGTTGGCGCCATTTTCCAAAAATGTTCTTTGCGAGTTTAGTTGTTTGTTGCACAAAATGAGTAATTTCGACGATATTTTATTTGAATTAACACCACCAGAACTCAGTATAATTGCACAAAATGCTTCGGAGACCATTTTACCGGAAAAGTCAAAAAGTCGCTACATATCTACATACGACGAATTTATTGCGTGGAGAGAAAAGAAAAAAGCAAATAGTTTTTCAGAAAATGTTATGTTGGCATACTTCTCCGAACTCTCATCAAAATTAAAACCTTCTACGTTATGGTCGAGGTTTTCGATGATAAAAAGTATACTGAAAATAAGGAACAACGTGGATATAAGTGAATACCCAAAACTAAATGCTTTCTTAAAACGACAGTCAGACGGTTTTACAACTAAAAAGTCGAAAATATTAACATCGAATGAAGTGGAAAGGTTATTGAACGAAGCTCCCGATGATCGTTATTTAGCCACAAAGGTAATTTATTAATAAATACTTATATTTTTCTTTAGTATTCAGTTTACGAAATCGCAAAATACAGTCAATATATTATTTAAAAAAATATTAATCAAATCCCTTTTTTTGTAGGTTGCGCTGATTTTTGGCGTTGTTGGAGCTTGCCGCACAAGCCAATATTACTTTAAGAGATACATATGTTATACCTATATGTGAATTATAACCTTTATAAGAAATAAATGATTGGTTAGTTGAGTTTATTGTGTTTTTATTATTTTATTAAATTGCTACATTTTTTCGCAACTGTATTAAAAATAGTTGTTCAGTACACGTGCGGAACCGTCATTGCAACTTGTTCCGACTGTCAACCCTCACCTTCGGCTGCGCCTCGGCTCGGGTAGACATTTGTCGGAACTCATTGCAATGACAGGCTTTCCGCACTCGTAATGAAATATACTATAGTTTAATCTGCGCAAACATCATAGCTCACCAATGTAAAACAAACAAACAAACCCATTTTACTCGAGACTTTCATAGATATATGGGGGTTTTCAGAAAAAAATGTACCTGTTTTGCCTTAATTATCCTTAACTTTCCATACAAATTTTATTACCTAGTCAGTTTTGTGACGGTGACGGTCCATACAACATGAAATGGTTAACTGCGTCACAAAACTGACAATTAATAGTGGAACACTTTTTTATTGCTTAAATCGATAGTGCTTGTGATTCTGAGTAGAATTACCCAAATTTTGTTAGGTTTTTAAAAAAGTACAGGGTACACTTTTTTCTGAAAATGCCCAGATACGTAGAGGAGAAAATAAGTTTTATGTTCGAGTTTTACACTCTGCATTTCACTCCGATTGCAAGGAAATTAAACAGTAACATTGGAAATAAAATTTACAAACTTTTATTTTTCATGCATTGCAATTTCTGTAACAATGTACTAGATTTGCTTCATCATCATCATCATCATCGTCCCAGCCTATATATACGTCCCACTGCAGGGCCACAGTTTTACAATCCATACAGTTCTGAAACGAATGTACTTGCGTAGAGCAACGGCGGGGAACTCGCGGGGAGGTAGGCGGCGCGGATCGCGGCCCCCGATCGCGCTTAGTTTGCGCACTCGACGCTGAGGGTAGACGCGACCGTGTAAAGCGAGAGCGAGTTTTAGGAGAATCTTTGCTTTAAATGCTCATGTTTCCTTCAAACTTTTATGATAAGATTGTTCATCCGTATGCGAATACATTACATAATTAAATTTAATAATAGAAAACTGAAAACACCTAAAAATAAAGTATCAAGAAAATATCTGGCAACTGCAACATATGTAAGTGTAATTAGGTACTTTACATAGGTACTTGTAAATAAATGATTATATAATAATCACATTTATTTTATTTTTCTTTTTTGACAACCCTTGCACATTTGCGACTGATAGCGTAAGTACCTACACGGGCGGCGGTGTCGTCCGACATCAAAGGCGATTCTAAACTGTATGGATTGTAAAACTGTGGCAGGGCACAGGCCTCCTCTTGGGCCGTAGTTTCCACGCGGGCCCAGTGCGGGTTGCTTAGTTTCATTAATTTCGAACACCAGTTATAGTATAAAAAAAACAAGAAAGTTATATTTAATAAATTTCTACTGTTTGTCGCTGTTTGTACCCGATTGCCTTGGTCTTAGACGAGGATTTTACTTTATGCACCAGAACCTTTTTATGCAGCATTTACTCGATAGAAAGAAAAACTTTAAGAGCTTGAGAAGTGGAAACATTTTTTTTGGAAAGAAATGTACCTACTTATTTCCTTAATGTCTTGTTACAGAAGTATGCATCTTACCCGAGCATTAGCGGCTGCATGAGCAGATGCCGGCTGTCACCGGGCGGGCCGGCGGCGGCCAGCAGCGCGGCCACGTGCGCGCGCGCCGCCAGCCGCTCCGAGCGCAGCCCCGCCGCGACCTGCAGCGACGCACTGTCCCAGCCCACGGTGCCCTCGCACCCCGACATGCCCACCTGGCTCGCTTTGATCGTGATGCTCTCAAATGAACGATTAACTGACAACAACAAAAGAGAGACAACAATAGAGAAGGGGACTTGTGACCGGGTTTTTTAGTCCGTGCAAGTCGGACACTGTCTGGGCCCTCCATTCCCAGTTCGTCCGAAGGGATTTTTCCCGAGCTCAAGTCACCCTTCCAATCCTTAAAGTAAAAAACAGCAAAGACTTCGCGTCTTTGGCCCCTCTGGCGACTCAAAAAAAAACATAATAGTACATTGTGTGTTAAGGGCGGGGCGGTAAGTAAGGAATCACGATCGAGGCTCTAGTAGAAGCCCGAAGTCGAAGACAGGACTTTCTGAGTCGAGGTTCGTGATTCCCGTACCACCCGTGAAACATACAATGTTTTTCATCGCATTTGCGAGTAAATGTAAAAAACTTATTCATTAAGAGCGTTTATACGTGCTGAGCTGGCAACGGAACAATCGAGAAAAACTAACAAAAATGCAACGTTGCCAGCTCAGCAGGTATAAACGCTCTTAAGTAACATATCCAAGACCGCACAACGTTAATGTTCGAGTTTTCACTTCTGCCGGCACTCCCGGAGTGCAACCCATTGTTTTTTTTCCAACATGAGTTTTGAGGTATTTAAGCAAAAAATATACGACACCCTAATGTCTAAACTAGGCCGAGCCTGTGTATCTTAGACACTAGTTTTCTTCCTTTGTCATAGATTGTTGATACGCAGTACATTTATCTCTATTCATCACAAGTTTGAAATTTTTATGTATAAACATCATAGAGATAGAACGAAAACAAAAGCAATACATTTTTGAATGGGTAGCCCCTTAATTATTCATTTTATTTTATTTTTAATGTAAGGGAGTATAAATTCACATTAAATAAATAAATAAATAAATATTAGGGGACATTCTTACACAAATCGACCTAGTCCCAAACTAAGCAAAGCTTGTACTATGGGTACTAGACGACGATAAACATACTTATATAAATAAATAAATACTTAAATACATAGAAAACATCCATAACTCAGGAACAAATATTCGTGCTCATCACACAAATAAATGCCCTTACCGGGATTTGAACCCAGGACCTCTTGCTTCGTAGGCAGGGTTACTACCAACTAGGCTAAAGCGGTCGTTCATTACATTACATACATACATTATGAATAAATTTCAGCTGTCTGTCTATTACGGTTCGGGTGAGCCAGCCTTGAGATACAGGACAGCGCAGCGAGAATAATAGGGTTCCGTAAGTCAAACTTCGGATACGGAACCCTAAAAATTTGCAGATAGAATACCCTTTTGCGCCAACAATATAGGATTTAAACATGATAATTAACAACTTACTATTATTAACAACATTTATACACACCCATAACTTTACGCAGTTTGAATAACACGGGTATTTCGTCTATCTTTCCGGCATCTGCAGCTTCTGTACTGGTGCTTACTGGCTTCACATGACTCTTTATCTAAAAAAGAAAAATGAAATAATAAAATAATAATAAAAAAAATCTAAATCGGGAAATGTGAAATTTCAATTAAGTACTAACCATTTCAATGATAATTTTTAAGCGCCTTAACTTCTCGCCCGAGATCTCGAATAGTACAGGACGTTCAATATCCACAGTGATTGTCCCTTTACAACTGCTTGTACTAGTCGCCACGTATTGTGTGTTTCCTGCATTTAAATCGATAGCATTATCTTCAGTAGGTTACCATAAGCTTCAAATATGAAATAGAAAGATACCTTACCAGTTGATGGAACGACAACCTTCACTGTTGCTAGCGCCGGTGGAATATCAGTGACTGGATCAGGCACTCCTTTTGCAGTGGAAAGTAATGCCTCGCCCCAAAAACCGTCCACTTCGCCCGCACCCAAACCAACCCACGCATTAAATAGTGAAACCTAATAAAAATTAAAAGATTAATACAGCGCGCTTCAGTTCGAAATTCAAGACAAAATACTGTCGTCGCGTCTATAAAATCTAGTTTCCCACACTTACTCTTCCTATCTTACATTATATTTAAATTAAAATAGTAAGCTAGCGCCTAGATGTTAATTGAGATGAGATTTGTAACAAGAAAATTGTAGAACGGGTTTAGTAATTACTAATTATTTAGTTTAAAACTTGCAATGTACGCACCTGCAGGTTGCATTGGGTCTTCTTTTTCCAATAATACAAGTTAGGCTGTTGTAGTGTCAAGTGAAGCAGCGGTAAATTGCCTTCGCACTTTCTAGCGTGCGGTAGTACAGCCTGTATAGAACACCGTAGTTAAATTCAACAGCTAACTACGTGTCTTACTTCTACATATTACAATAACATTCTTAAAATAAATATAAAGATGCATTACGTGTACGTCAAGCTTCGTTTGTCCAATATCAGCGTGCCTTATAGTGTCCGTAAGGCTTCTACTGCGACTTTTGCTCGTGTTGGATTCTTGAAGATCGTCAACATACGGAAGCGAAACTCGTTCTTGATTACCTGTCAGCTAAGTAAAATATACTTCATAACTTTCATTAAATTAAAATGAGTTTGTTGCAATCATTTTATTGAAAGCATGCTTCGTATAAACATCGGTAAATAAAAAGTACCTGTACATCTATCGTTGATACAGACACGCTGGCATTACTCGGCGGTCGCAATGCAACGATCTCTGAACTATTGTCATCCACAACATAAAGCGACAGCTCGATCATTCCCATCGTCACAAAAATTTCCAAATAATCTGATGCATTTGCCCTGAATTAAAGACATTGAAAAGTAAATTTAAATGCATTGTGGAAGTGTTAAATAATAAGAAGAAAAATAAAATTCTTACGTATCTTCAATAAAGGCAATCGATACCGATTTTTTTGGAATACTAGTAGGATCAAACAACAGTCGACTTGATTTGGACGTGTTTATGTCTACGCCAGAATCTGCCGCAAAGCTGCGATCGAAACCTAATGGTGTTGTCGTTTCTTCTACAAGCAAATAAAGTAAAGCAAAAATTAGTTTAGATAACATATAACCTGTTAAGAAAAAGAAAATAAGCAATTACCTTCTTTTACATCAAGTACTGTACTACTAGAAAAGAATTCATTCTCGTTTGTTTTTTTCTGCTTTATAACCAACGGTGCATATGGACAAACGCTGAATAAGTCATTGTCTAACGATGAAAACGATTCGTAGCTGAAAAAAGTATAAAATTTAGTTCATGAGCTAACCTAAGGGTAAGCTTACTGACCGAAAGCATTCGTGGCAAATACATATTCATTTTGGATTCGAGCATCTGATACTGAACATTATGTAATTTTAGCCCAATTCCAAACATTCCGAACAAAATCACGAAAGATACAGCAAGAGCCAAGTGTCATACTTTCAAACATAATACCTAGAGGATAGAGCTCTCTTTGCATCTGCCACAACGTGATGCGCGAGTATGATTTGCTCCACGCTTAGTTCGATGGCGCAGTCCGAGGCCAGGTTCAGTTCGAGCGCGGGGCCGCAAGCTAGGCCTCCGCCAATGTACAAGGCTGGTGCGACCACACAATTGATTTCAACGCTGTAACAAACCAAACGTATCACTGAATGACCGTCTTCGTGGTGTTACGGAGACTTCATAAATGTAATAAAACATACGCGTGGAGAATTGGGGTAACGATTGGTGAAACCGGCGGCTGTGTCCATTTAACTGCTGGATTTTCACTGCCCGCACCTTTCGAATTGCGCATTTCACTTGTCTAGAAAATTAAGTTTAAAACTGGTAATATTACTAATAAAATGTGTTAATGCTTGAGTAATCAATCACTAAACATAATACTGACCTCTTGTTGGACTATTTGATTGAACTGTGCAGACTGTATCGCGACATTTTTGATGTATACTTCATACTGTCGGCCCTCGAGGCTACCGGCGCTACCAGCCCAACCGCTGTCGGTACCGCCAGTTACAGCTCGGCTAAATACAATTGTTACTGTACTTTAACAAAAATAACTTTACAATTACAATTGGGGATGTCTATTTTTTTGCAATGTATAGTAAATCGAAAACCATTTCGAGATAAATGCTTTTTAACTCGTTTGCTGTGCTGTAGTTATTTAATTTTAATATTACGTAATGAATTTATAATATAACAAATAAGCAATGACCTTCATTTGACATTGGTGTAAATTGCGTGACCGGTTCAAGTCGTACTTTATTCTGTGTGGTTAGAATTCTTCACAATTTACGCGTGGATTATACTACGGAGTTTGATTTGGACCCGCTGTCTGACATCTAGCACTTTGTCAGTGCCAGTAAAGTGACACAGTGTATAGTGTACCACTACGCAAAAAAATAATTAAAGGGGTTGCCTTATCGTACGCATTTAGATAGATTTAGAAATTTGGCATTGTGGGAGCCCTCAATTATAATCTGACGTCATCAACTAAAATAGTTTCAATAATTAATTTTGAAAAAAGTAGAGAACTAAATGACAAAATATTGAAATTAGTTTCTTATAATTGACTTTTCTATACAAAAAAAATATAAAAACCATGGGTATTTTTTTTTAGACATCCCCAATTGGCCATGCTTCATATTTTTGTTGTATGGTTTTTATAATTTATTTGATAAATATAGACTATTTTAAGAAACTAATTTCGGTATTTTTGTTTTTAATGAATCCTATCTACATTAAAAAAAAATATTAATATATTGCTGACGTGACGTCATCAAACGCATAATGGATAATGTAGTCTTTGCCTGCACAAAAAAAATACAGTAATGTCTATGGTAAAGTCAACATCAAGGTGTTAACGTCACCGCCGACGGCTAACCTCAAAAAAAATTGAAATCACTAACTGAACTTGTTTGAAATGGAAGGCTACGAGTGTTTCGCCCCTTTATGTTCGAATAACAGCAGGGATAACCCGGATTTGTTATTCGTACCAATCCCAGAACGACGGCGAGAGGAATGGTGTCGAGAAGTGAAGCAAAAATACTTCAAGAACTATTTGCAGTTTTGTTGTGAAGATCATTTAAATGTATGTGCCTATTTAAAACAAACACATTACTTGTAAACAATGGTTTAACAATAAAGTCTTGACCGTTGAGTAGCTCCTCTTATTTCAGCGATGTTGTGGTTGCTAGATTTCGTCATGAACTCCAGTATCATGACATTGTCCACTTGTGGCAAATTGCGAGAATCGGCTTTTTCGTTATTAGCCGTCCTTTTATAATAAAATGCTGCTTAAACCTTATTAGGTATATGGTTTTACTCTTTGTGCTTAAATAACAAATAAACAAACAAACTACAAAACGAAACGACACGTCAATGTCAATTTTGAGTTTATGTTTGATATAGACTAGACAGACGTCAGTCGATTTTTTTTTAAATAAGGCAAAAGAATCATTATCCATTATTCGTTTGATGACTCACAGAAAGGGCATTTGAAGGTCAAAACATTTCAACGAATATCTTAATAATGTAAGACTTTTTTTAAAATCTGATATACAGAAACTGTACCGAAAGCTTCTCGAAATGGTTTTGAGATTTCAATACATATTTAAAAAGATAGCATGGCTAATTCAGTTAACATTATTGTATAATCTCAAAATCCTTACCGACATATAGGATTCTCCGGATATGGAGTAACAGTTATTTTACCGACCTGAAAATATAACATTGCATTAATTGAAAAAAAAAGAAAGTACTTATTTCCTTTTTTTGACAAGTCAGTTATAACTAGCTGTTGCCCGCGACTCCGTCTGCAAAGAATTCGTTTATCGCTATCCCGCGGGAACTATGCGATTTTCCGGGATAACAACTATCCTATGTCTTTACCAGGGTTTCAGTCAATCTCCATACCAAATTTAATGTAAATCGATTCAGCGGTTCGAGCGTGAAGAAGTAACAAACATACACACTCACACACTCACAAACTTTCGCCTTTATAATATTAGTGTGATGATGTGATATAATGTGTAATTAATCAATTTTTAAAGTAATAAGACATACAATAAACAGGAACGTGTCGTCGGCCAACTCCTCTTTGTGCTCTGTGGTAACCAGCAGTCGTAGGCCGCCGGCAGTTACGTAACAGAATGGCCACTGCCATGCGCTGCTCCTGAAACATGCTAGATGAATTAGATCAAGTAAAGAATCAATGACAAAAATGCTTGTATTTTCACCCAACTGTCGAAGGAGGGTTATGTTTTTCGAGCGTATGTATTTATATAAATGTATGTATGTATGTATCATTCTTTGGTACGCCCTGCAGCCTAAACTGCTCATTGGATTTTGAAGTGTGAGGTGTCATTAGATTCGTCTCAGTTCCGCGAGTGACATAGGATATATATTTTCCCGGAATTCCCATGGGAACGTGAATTATACAGGCGGGTTTTTTCATCTAGTATTGAAATTAAAGTTATTACGTACCTTTGTTCGGTTTCAGTTTCTAAGGGACAGAAGGATGGTGGCGCCATTTCTTGATACAGAGACAATATATTTTCTAAGACATCAGGCTGCAATACAGCTTCTAAAGGCGCGAGAGTTGCATATATTTCCCACATGCTATCGAAGCCCTAAACATAAAATAGGTGGGAATGTACATTAATATTACCAAGTTCAATATGCACCAACCAATTAAGTTTCTTACAGATTTATTTTCCACCAATTTAGGATTAAGCTCTTCTTTCCAACTTTCCGGCAAAGTCGAAATTCTGGAAAGGAAAATTTTGTCACATATTATCAAAAAATGCTAACTCGAATAAAACAGTTTAGGTTATTAAAGAATTTAATTTCATATTATAAAAAAATATATTAAGGAACTAAGCAATCTTACTGCGCCTGCGTAATGGTGACAGCGAGGAAGTGATTCTCTTCTATCGCTTCGGTCGGTTCCCGCGCTTCCAGCACTCTTCCACCCAGCACGCCCGCTGTCCACTCGTCGTTACTGTTTCTGCACGTAGGTAACCAAACAAACGCTCAACATACTTCTACCAAAAAAGGGTAGTGCCATTCACGAAGACTCGTGAATTTGTCAAAATTAGACATTAAAGACATTACAATAAGAACCACGGCGCGCATCATCATGAACGACTCGATCTATACCTGACTTGAAACAAATTATACTCAATATGTTGTGTTAAAGCTACCAGTCAAATGTCTTTAGACATTACATTGTTAACGATAATGTCCAATACAGAGGATACCATTAAGTTACTGAATGGCTTGTAACTCAATGTCATAACAATACCATGCGGTGACCATGTGGTGACCACTTACTTTTTATGATGTCGTACTGAAGCAGAAGCCACCTTTACTTTAAGCTGGTTGTAATGTTCTTGTAGATCGATTGTTGATATTATGTCATCGACTTCGAAAGCCAGCTTCACCTGGTCCGAGGCAACCACCAGCGTCGCTCGGCCTACGACCCATTGGAACCAGAAGAATTTTCGTAGTTTCACTAAATAAGAAATTAATGATTTTTAATTTACGATTCGCATTAAAATGCATGTTCTATCTATAATAATGTAATAAAATGATAATATGTTTATGTGTAAAGGATATAATTTCTGAAAGTACTGAACCGTTCAACCAATATTTTCAATAGAAAGTTGGTTGGTTGGGAATGTACAAATTTCCCGCGGGCACTGACGAAGTTGCGGGCGAAGCTAGTCACTACATAGTATAAAACAAAGTCGCTTCCCGCTGTCTGTGTGTCCAGTATGCTTAGATCTTTAAAACTGAGCAACGGATTTTGATGCGGTTTTTTTTAATAGATAGACTGATTCAAGAGGAAGGTTTATACTTATGTTTTTGTACACCAGTTGAAATTCCCTACCATATCATGCATGTATTATTTACTTGTCGATGTTTTCAAGTCCCTGTATGGTGACAGATAAGATGTTTAAGAAGGTGCCTAACCGACTCACTCAACTAGGAACAAAAAAACTTTTGTATGGACTTAACATGGCAAACCATTACCATAATACTGTAACAAAACGTCAGTACAGTTTATTTGTCAAGTCAACTGTCAGCCACATTGTTTACCTTGTCATAGCGGCTCGCATAATACTTTATTAGTTAATTTCTTTAGATTTATTTCAAGTTAATCTTAATTGTTTTCTTAAGTAGTGAAAAGTGATTAACGTGAACATATGTTGTGAAAATTGCATCGAAGAGATGGTTTATAACGTGTCAAATTTGTGGAAATCGGGCTAGTCGAAAAAATCGCGAAAAAAGGATGTTTATGGCAAAATTTCCCTCGGATGAAGACCGGTAAGTATCGCCTTAGATAATTCTAGCCATATTTTGGAGCAGCAAGCTATATAAACAAAGGAAAATAGATATTTTATATTCCTTATCATTGTCTATTAGGGTTGTACTATAAGTACCTACTATAACTATCGATTACTGCACGCTTATTTCTTTATCAGTGCAAATAATTACTTTACATAAAAGAAGCTGAATTTTGTGACGACTTGCATGCAATACGAGTATGACCATAATTATTGACAGAATTTCAGTGAAAAACTGTCCTGCCATCCATACAGCCGTAATTAACTTTTTATTTGATAATAATTTTAAAACATTCACGCGGTGCCAGTGCGGTAAAGAAGTAGATCATCTAGACCGCCACGGTTTGTCTTGTATAAGAAGTGCTGGCCGTTTTTACCGTCGTGGTGCACTAAATTACCTCATCCGTCGGGCCCTCACTACCGCATCAATTCCAGCAACCCTGGAGCCATGCGGTTTGTTGAGGGACGACGGAAAAAGGCCAGATGGTGCCACCTTAGTGCCTTGGACCTTAGGACGAACTTTGGTGTGGGACGCGACGTGTGTCGACACTCTTGCCGCGTCCCACATCCAGAGCACCGCACTCAGGGCTGGGGCGGCTGCCGAGCAGGCTCAAATGAACAAGCGCCGCAAATATTCAGCTTTAACAAGCTATCATGAATTTGCGGCGCTTGCTTTTGAGACAATGGGACCATGGTCAGAAGACACAAAACTTTTCTTAAAAGATTTGTCCACATGCCTGATTTTGGCCTTAGGCGACCCCAGGGCTGGCACTGACCTCTCACAAAGACTAGGAATAGTAGTTCAGAGAGGTAACGCGGCCAGCATCTTGGGGTCTATGCCTGTGGCGGAAAATTTAGACGATATTTTTACTTTGTAGTTTTAGTTTAAGTTATATATATGTATTTAGTTCTAGTTTTCTAATTTGTATATTCACTTTAAAAACATATAATATTAAAATATAAATATAAAATATCACAGGACACGATTTAAATGTGGACTCGATTCTAACCTAATTTTGATTAAGAAAATTGTTACTGTGAGCCCATATTTCAACCCTCACCATTTTATCGATATCGATTATAAACGCAAGCGTTCAGCATGCAACACTATTTTAGTCTGTTATGATGGTATTACTGTTCTTTGACGGATCTTTGGCGTTAATGTTGGTAATGGTTTGCCATGCAAACTGATTCTATTCGCTAGTATGGGAGTCCCGTCTCTTAAAACGTAGTGGTTATATTCTCTTTGGTGCCTAACACCTACCCTGTTTCGATTTGTTAATTAACTATGTATTTCGTTTATTTTCTATGGAACTTAAGGTCTGTTTGTTGTTACTTAAGTTGATTTATGTTGAAATGTGACTGTTTGATTCCTAAATAAATTAAAATAATAATAATAATAATACATGCATAACATAGTAGAGAAACATTGATAATTTTAGAGGTTTCTAATGTGATGTCGTAAATAAACACATTTTTTGCGCTTTACATTGCAAACGCTGGCTGAACCCTACGAGATAGATCAAAATAATGTACTACAGTATTGTATACCTTAAAAACCGTCCAAGTGCGAGTCGGACTCGCGCACCGAGGGTTCCGTACAAATTTATATGTATATATAAATAAACATCCAGCAGACCCCTGCTCCTAAGCAAAATGTGCGCAGTGTGGGATCATTGTAGATCGGTTACTGATATCTAGACAGACAGACAAACTAGATCTCGTTCAAACCAATTTTCGTTGGAAGTTTACATGGTAATGTACATCATGTATTTTTTTAATTTTATCATTCTCTTATTTTAGAAATTACGGGGGGGACACACATTTTACCACTTTGGAAGTGTCTCTTGCGCAAACTATTTACTTTAGAAAAAAATGATATTAGAAACCTCAATATCATATTTGAAGACCTATCCATAGATACCCCACACGTATGGGTATGACGAAAAAAAAATGTTGTGTTCAGTTCTAAGTATGGGGAACCCCCAAAATTTGTTTTTTTTTACTTTTGTGTGAAAATCTAAATGCGATTCACAGAATACATCTACTTACCAAGTTTCAACAGCATAGTTCTTATAGTTTCGGAGAAAAGTGGCTGTGACATACAGACGGACAGACAGACAGACAGACATGACGAATCCATAAGGGTTCCGTTTTTTGTCATTTGGCTACGGAACCCTAAAACAGTCTACAAAAAAGTCTGTGTGTGTGTAAAAAAGTCTGGTATGTCTATCCTCAGGGATAACCCACAATAACCATTTTTTATCCTTTACTTTTTACGAGAAATAATGGTTTATTTACGAAACGATTTTAAGCAATAGAGCAGCATTAATCCTTATCGGATTAAGTACCTTAAATACATTGTGCATATAATATAGATCAGTATGACCCTTTACAGCATGTAATTTAAATGAATATTTTCGAAGATATTACAGATTTAAAATGCAGGGACAAAGCGGTTGTTGCGTACCGGCCGGGGGAAGGGAGGGGCGCGTGCCTATAAGGTCTAATGACAAAAAAGATGTGAACGTTGTAATAAAGTCATTCTGTAGTATATTTTGTATCAGCACGAAAGCCGCGCGAAGCCGGGGCGGGTCGCTAGTAATAAAATATAATCAAACCTTCTGGAATCCCATGAGGTTCAAAAATTGGCACAAGTTCAGAGCGGCTCTCGCTTAGATTTTCGTCTGACGGAGTATGTTGTTCGTCCAGTTCAGACACAGATCTAAAAAGTATAATAGTTTATCAGGAGTAGTTATGGAATAGGAAAGAAAAACGTGCGCACATACTAAATGGTCTATACTGGACGTTGATACCTTATAAGCGAACGATGAGAACTGCCTTGTGAAGAGTGCTGACGAGGTAATATTAGTGGAGCGCGATGCATTAGTATGTGAATATGCCTTAAACAATGCACGGCGGCTGCTACGGTATGTACCTGTCACAAAAAAACGTAATTTGCAAATGTTCCCATAACTAACTTGAAAATGTAATAATACTAAAAATGACAAAATAAATAAATAAATAAATAAATTATTAAACATTAATTTCTTACCTGATCTTGTTCGAGTCTGACTGTGACAGGTGGAGTGTCAGCGTGCAGGTGGACTCCGATGGACACCACCGGCCCTTTTATCGTCGTCTCGGTTGGTTCGTGCTTTGAATCTTGTGGTTGAGGCTATTTAGTTTTTTTAAGAAAAAACCGGAGTACAGTTAATATGTGAATAAAAATGGAAATTCAAAAATAAATGTTAGTGAAGGTTTTACTTACATCCACGCTCGGTTTTCTACGTCTGAAAATGAGATGTGAAGTCAAAAATTGTCCAGAAAATATCAATACGACGCCCCCGAGCAATAAGTCGGTAATCTCATGTTATGGACTTTTTATTGTTATGCTAAATTCTGAATCTACAGGTTGGAATACATCATATATATTTTTTTCAATTTTTTTTTAATGCAACTAACGAAGATATAGAGAATGACGGGTTTATTGTACGGAAATCTGCAAAGTCAAATACCACGACAAAAGTGTCGCTACACACCAATACACATTCTTTTATTATTTTGATATTTGGTATTATGCTGTTACCGGTTTATTGTCGTAAATAATTTTTGGCAAATTTTTGGCAAGCGATAATACTGTAATTCATTTAATAAACTTTATACGGCAATAGTGACTAACAAAGTTTTATAGGCGAATGATTAGTTAGTAAATATACGTAATATCTTCTGACCTATTATTCAATTTCAAATCAGATCATGTCATGACCACAACTATTGAACGGTTACTGAAAATATGTTATAATTATTACTACTGTTATTATTACTGTATTACTGTTTCACCATCCATTGATCAAATTTATTTAACGGATAAATGTGATGCCATCTCTGTTTGTTTTGTTCGAATAGACGGAGACGGCATCACATTTATCCGTCAGTTAAAATTAATCAATGGGTGGTGAAACAGCCCCTTATAGTATTATATATTTTTATTAGCAATACGGCTGCTCACCGAATCTAAGATTATTTAAAAGCGAAAAAGTTTTTCGGGTGCGCCGGCGGGATTCGAACCCACGTCTCCTGGGTATGCGCCCCAACGGGTGTTCTATCAATTGAACCACGTCGCTCCCAACCGACTCCCCCGAAATTCTTAATCGCTTACATACGCCAACAGGCGTGTGGTAACATCCATCACAACTATTAGAAGCTATGACTCCTACGTTCCAAATTTCATTGGAAATGCGTAAGAAATGATGTGCCACGTCTATTTATTCAAATATTATATATTTTTATTAGCAATACGGCTGCTCACCGAATCTAAGATTATTTAAAAGCGAAAAAGTTTTTCGGGTGCGCCGGCGGGATTCGAACCCACGTCTCCTGGGTATGCGCCCCAACGGGTGTTCTACCAATTGAACCTCGTCGCTCCCAACCGACTCCCCCGAAATTCTTAATCGCTTACATACGCCAACAGTGGCGTGTGGTAACATCCATCACAACTATTAGAAGCTATGACTCCTACGTTCCAAATTTCATTGGAAATGCGTAAGAAATGATGTGCCACATCTATTTATTCAAGTATTATATATTTTTATTAGCAATACGGCTGCTCACCGAATCTAAGATTATTTAAAAGCGAAAAAGTTTTTCGGGTGCGCCGGCGGGATTCGAACCCACGTCTCCTGGGTATGCGCCCCAACGGGTGTTCTACCAATTGAACCACGTCGCTCCCAACCGACTCCCCCGAAATTCTTAATCGCTTACATACGCCAACAGTGGGTTCGAATCCCGCCGGCGCACCCGAAAAACTTTTTCGCTTTTAAATAATGTTATAATTATTTCCCCGAGAACAACAATGCCATGGCACAATGCAGTTAATTTGCTAATTTTAAATTACTATAAAACCTTTGTTATAACATATTACGTGTAACTCTTCAAACGAAAAAAAACGTTATAAAAGTCAGCAGTATACTGTTACCAATCCACAATTTTAGCATTTTCACCACAATAACCCGGTAAGTTACTCTTACTGGCAATTAAATTCAACTTGTTATCTGTAAAATTAATTTTCTTTAATTGCCTTATGCTAAATGCACATTTTTAAGTATTGATGTTTATATAACATTACATAAAAAATAAGCTTTTATTTCATATATCAATACCTTCAGTATTCCAAATGGTTGCTAAGATATTCAACAAACACAGTAAATCATTTTTCCTGTAAAATTTTCATTTTGCGATTACCGACTTATTGCTTGGGGGCGTCGAATATATTGCAAATTTTAATAGACTTACTTAGAAGGACCTCGAACGAACTCTTTTAAAGTTGAGGGTTTGAAGTCGACACCAGTTGTGAAATATTTCATCCTCTGAAAAATAATATAATTCAAGGTTAAAAACATTAGGTACACTTTTTCTTAATCCAACAGTTATGAAGTGAAAATGGTTTAACGTAAATAAACTACAATAATATGATCAAAATAATTACCGTCTCGTCAGGAGTATGGCCGGCTGTTTTCTGCTCTTGCTGTGGTTTAGTCCACGAGCGTATCTGCATTGTTTTGGTAACCACTGACAATGTGACGGTGGTCGTGACGGGTTCGAGAACGGTGCGCGTTTTGACGGAGCCGCTTGAGATTTTGAGCTGAGAGCGCAGACCGGTGGCGCGCTCGCGGCCCGATTCCACGATCTCACGCGCTTCCACCGTGTAGCATGATACGTCGCCGAGACGTAGCTTCCACGGAAACGAATCCATTTTCTCTTCTGAATTATAGCCAATAAATAAAATTACTCAATAAAAGGGAGTTTTTTCTGCTCATTAGCATTCGAGAATGTAAAATATAACATATTAAAGCTAATTTGAAATCATGACAAGAATAAAATAAAGTACTTACGATTTTCTTCTGTTGGTTGTGTCCTTAGCGTCGGGCCGTCGTGTCGAATGTCGTTCCAGAGATACTTCATCATAACATTCGAACTAAATGTTACTTTTCCCACACTGTTGAAAACAAAACTTACTTAAAATAGCCGTATTAGGGACACTGCGGCTTTGATTACAGACACGATAAATCTACTACTCTTAATCACTAAATGGTGATCTAATGAGCTTGCGGTAGTTACTTTTGTTTAGCTACGCGGCAGGTCTAAATCCAACAGAGCCGCTCCGCAGTTAACGGTCAACTACCAATAACAAAATTTCAGCTAGGTAGCTGCTATTTTTTGAATTAAGGTTTGCTTTTCTAATGTTGTACCAATTCGAATTTGATCGCGAAATTTATTCCCTGCTTCGACATTTTAAAATTAATACGGTGTAGTGAAGATAATAATCACATGGTTAAAATGGTAGAACCCTATTTGAAAAAAATATATATAGAAAAAAAAGCAGCAGCAGCAGCGACTGGCGCGGCGCGGCCTGCAACGAGTGGGGCGCGGCACCTGAAGGCGAGCACGTGGTGCGAGATGGCGGCGTGCCGCTCCATGGCGTCGCGCAGCGTGGCGCAGTCCACGGCGGAGGCGCTGCTCGCGGTGAAGTACAGCAGCGCCATGCCCAGCTCCACGCTCACCAGCATGCGCTGCAGCCGCGCGTGCAGCTGCAGCAGCCGCTCCGGCAGCAGCAGCGACTGGCGCGGCGCGGCCTGCAACGGTGGTGCATCACTAAGCCTTTCGTAAGGCCTGTAAGTGCGACAGAGAGCTCAATAGACGACGCTCTGTTTCCACATGCGTTTGATAAGCGAGTGTTTGACATTGATATAAAAGTAAACAAGTCATAACAGCAGTGATAATAACTACAGTTTAATGAACTAAAACAATTACTTTGCTCACCCGCGACCTTACAATAGTTACGTTTATGCAAGAAATGTGCGTTCATGCAGTTCCTCCACGTCCACACTGTACGAACACACACAAATCACATAAACCCAACCATCACCACCACCAAGCTACACTGACGCGTTTCGAACTCAACCAGAGCTCATCTTCAGAGTTACCACAACCGTATGCTATGCTACCAAATGTTAAACTAACAAACCAAAACAAATGTTTTAACTTGTCACTGTAACTTCTCAAGTACCCACTTTATTTTTCTTATTCTCAAACTACCCCACAAAAATTAACTTTTATTGACATATTTAAAACTACCTTGAATTTTTTGTTTATTTATTTATAAGGCATATTTAATTAATACTAACTGTTCAAATTCGACCCAAGCCGCAGTAAAGGAGAAGATACTAAATTTACCTGTTCATTAATAATAGACCCCATAGTGTTGTACCTAATTATTTCCATTTCTTGCATAAACGTAACTATTGTAAGGTCGCGGGTGAGCAAAGTAATTGTTTTAGTTCATTAATATGGACCTCCGCAAAGTAACGCCTGATTCAATAAATTAAACTACAGTTTATTTACCGGCTGCGGCTGAACGGCAGCGCGCGGCTCGCCGGGCTCACTGCTAGAGCCGCCGCTGCGCGGGCGCACCGCGTGCACCAGCTCCGATCCGGAGCCCGTGCGACTCGCGCCGCGCCCGCTCGACGACTGGAAAACAATATTAAATAAAAAAAAAAAAAAAAAATATCACGGGACAATGCACACCAATTGACCAATAACAATAATATGTTAAGTACAATAATAAGTTTTAGCAAAACACTCAACTTTTGAAAGCGTTTTTGCTAATTCTACTTGCTAATCAAACAGACAACTAGAAGTGATGATTCGACTTTCAAGATTCAACCCGAAATAAATAACAGACAGGGCAAGTCGAATAAAAGCACGAAAAGTTGGTGCGGTATGGAGAATCGATACAGGTTGGGATAAACGATATTCTCAACATCTAGTGATGTACAATCGAATCAATCTTAACCCATTTTTAAATGCCATGATGATTTAACATTCAATATTATATTATTAAAATTAATAAGCTTCCACGGCAGGTCACATGAGATCTTATTTCAGTTCCTAGAAGGAATGATATTCACCAACTAAACCCCGAAAGCTTTTTTATGACGATTGTGTACTTACGAATTTTCATACAAAAGATAGCAGTTTCCACCCCATCAACGTTGACCGGATTTGCATTTTATATATGGATGTGGATATGGGTTGTGGCTGTGCGGCCGGTGGAAACTCTTATCATCGTATGTTTGGAAAAGTTCACAATCCTGTTAAGATATACCACAAAAATAAAAAATGCTTGGATATAAATTACTCACAGGCGGTGTGGCACGGCGGCGTAAGTAAAATTGCGACGAGCTTTTTGATCCCATAAGCGCTTCTGTAATTCATGTAAGATTCATAACATGAACAAAAATCCCACTTCATTATAAATAATAAATAATAAATAAATAAATATTAGGGGACAATCTTACACAAATCGACCTAGTCCCAAACTAAGCAAAGCTTGTACTATGGGTACTAGACGACGATAAACATACTTATATAGATAAATAAATACTTAAATACATAGAAACATCCATAACTCAGGAACAAATATTCGTGCTCATCACACAAATAAATGCCCTTACCGGGATTCGAACCCAGGACCTCTTGCTTCGTAGGCAGGGTCACTACCAAAGAGGCTAGGCTAAAGAGGTCGTTAAAGTGAAAGTTTAGAGTTCGTGTGAGGTTGATAGGTTCACACGACTACCTATACCTATCTAATACTACGCGGGATAAGTCGTGAGCAGAAGCTTGAGTAAAATATAATTAAGTTAACATTAACATTATTTGGATCGTTTGCTCCACTAAGGGGGTGTTTCACCACCTTTTTGTCAAACTACTGGTCACGTAACCAATGAATAAACTAAGTACTGGACAAATCTGTCGGCTAGTTTTTTTTCAGTTTCACCACTCCGGTCCTGTGCAAACTAAGTACCACTTAACTAATCGTCGGTTTAACATAGAGGGGGAATGGCAACGTCACATTACACGATCACGCGTTTCTGTTCGCACACTTTCGTTCAAAGAGTCGCTCATTGTTAAAGCAAAAGAAATCGTAAACTATGTAATTTTTAAATACATCTATTTTTTGGCATAAACAAATGTGTAAAATTATAATTAATCCAAAAACGGTATTTATTTACGATACTTTGTTAACAATAACAAAGAAAAATAAAATCACGTAAAACGAATCGAAAAGTGGCGCCAAACCATTTGACAGATTAACTTTTTTTTTGTAATGGCGATGTACAAGTTCACGTAGAACTTGCGTAGAACAAACGATTGTGCCACTGAAAAAAAGTCTGTAATTAAAAAATATTACGAAATTTTGGACTTATTTTTACATACTAAAAGCGTACTGATATTTTTTTATTCAAATCTTGATATTTGAATCCTCGTTTGCAATTTAGCATGACTTCTTTCTTTAAAAAATAAAAAATACTTTGATTTATTTTTCTGAAACCGTCTGAAGGGCTCTCCAACCATGACCACAAAAAAAATAACTGACTAATTAAAAAGTTATGTGACGGATAAAAATGCTAAATGCCACCTGATCTGATGGTCAAATTAAAAAACAGTTTGTCCGTCACTTAGCGCTAATCAAGACTGGTGAAACAGAAATTTTAAGTTCATCTGTCAAATAAGGTTATGATTAAGCTAATCCGAACTTTAAAAAAAGTGGTGAAAAAGCCCCTAAATCTAAGATCTTTTAATAACGAAGGTTCTTCAAGTGCGTCATAGTCACCAATAAATTCCATCCGGCGGTCCCGAAAAACATAATTAAATTTTAAAATAATCTTTCATTTACATTGTTTTATTTCTCTTTAATAAGACCATCTTTATTATGACACATAACTAGAAAACGTTGAAAATAAATGCGCACAAGGCGAATAAAGTAAAAGATAAGTCTAGATTGTTTTTTTTTTAGTCTTTTTGTATTTCTATTTTTTAACTCCAAATTTTTTACTTTTACGGTCATCCCGTGAAATCTTAATATTTTTTTATACTAAATACAAACTGACACATGGATACACAGAAAAAAACCAGAAAAAGAGACCAGCGCTGGGAATCGAACCCAGCTCCTCAGCATTCCGTGCTGCGTGCCTTACCCCTACACCACCACTAGTCAGGAGTTTAAACACAAATTTTCCCTATATATCAACATTTTTAGGGTTCCGTACCTCAAAAGGAAAAAACGGAACCTTTATAGGATCACTTTGTTGTCCGTCCGTCCGTCTGTCTGTCAAGGCCCTTTTTCTCAGGAACGCGTAGAGGTATCAAGCTGAAATTTATATCAAATACTTAGGTCTACTGTCCCTTGGAGCTGTGAAAAAATCAAACTTCTAAGCCAACGCAATCAAAAGATACAGCCGTTTATGCCGCAAATTTCCGCAAATTGTCGACACTCGCAAGGGAATCAAAACCTACAGGGTACTTCCCGTGAACTCAGAATCTTGAAATTTGGTACGAAGCAAGGTCTTGTAGCACAGATAAACAAAAGATTGCGAAAAGCATAAATTTTTATGTCTGTCTGTCTATATGAATAACCAATCTACAATGATCCCACACTGCGCACATTTTGCTTAGGAGCAGGGGTCTGATAAGACTGGATATTCATAGATACATATAAATTTGTACGGAACCCTCGGTGCGCGAGTCCGACTCGCACTTGGCCGGTTTTTTCAGTTTGTTTTCGTTTTGGTTTGTAGTCGCTGCGTAAAGTGACTATAGGAAAACAAATTGTTTCAGTTTGTATTTAGTATAAAAAATATTAAAAGATAAGTGTCAGCTTTCAATTGATGTGATATTGAGTTGACTTACCGGAGATGGCTTTCACTTGTGGTTTGTACCCAAGCCAAGCTATAAAAAGTGGGTCTACACAGGCTGCCATCGGTTCGGACCAAACGCCGATGTAATCAAGAGAGTCTTCAAACTGCTCTTCGCACCACTGCACTGCCACGCGAAGAAACGACCTGAACAAGAAATAACTACAGTACGTGCCCTAAGAGCGGTAAGGTCGAGCTTCGTAATTCTCATTCCGCTCACAAACACACAACCTTATTATAATTTAACTAGCTGTTGCCAGCGACTCCGTCCGCGAAGAATAGTAAGTAGCCTACGACCTATTCTCAGACCTACCGAATATAAAGAAAAAAGTTTCTTAAAAATCGGTCGAGCCGTTTCGGAGTAGTTCGGTAACAAACACCGTGACACGAGATTTTTATATATTAGATTTTGACATGGATTCCATTTAAATTTAAAGCTTGTATCAGAATAATAGATTTACTGCTTGTTATTTATTACAATATAAATAGATTCTGATGATGTACAATTTTTTATAAGGTAAGTAGAAATTGCCATAACTTTTTAGTAGGCTCACTTTATAATTCATTACTAAACGTACCAACCGATCATCTCAGATCCTAATGGTTGTAGTTGACTAAATCATGATATGTATTTCTAAGCGCACCAACATCAAGAAGGCAGACGGCTCCCATCTCTTTCACGATAGTGAATTACAAATTTATTTACTAAACCAGCCATCCTCATTATAATTTAGTCAATTCGTAGTAGTCTCTGGGAATTATAAGGAGTGTCCTTAAAATCCTAATAAGAAATCTTACGTTGATGTCGATAAATCTGGAGCTGAGAAAAGCCACGCCTGCTTCAATTTTCCTTCACCTGAAAAATTTACCCAAATCTGGTCAAATTAAAATCTGGTATTAATATTCAAAGCAAAATATTATCACAACTAAGATATATTCAAAATAACATAATAATCGCCAACAAAAATAAATAATGTTTAGAAGGAAATAAATACTTTTAGCACTTTTAAGAGGCGTCAATTAACATTTAATTACATTCACTTAACATAACTTGTAATATTTGCGTCGATTTTCCAAAGAATACTTGGAAATAGGGCAAGTTCATTGACACCACCGAGTGTAACAGTAAACTTACTCGGTGAATGAAAGGCCATCACTCGTGCAGATTGAATCATCACGATGTGGGTGTTGATTTGACGCGTGATGAAACCACGCACTGACAAGTCTTCTATTGTTGCGTCGATAGCCACTGATTCTGTTCCAACAGATACTTATTTACATACAACGCGGGCTAAATCAAAGAAACAAAATAAACAAGTTCTTGACAATAGAAGTGTGTAGAACATTTTGTCCATGTAACACAAATGCGTCATGCATGAACCAAATGAAATGATTGAATTTTAAAACAATAGGTAATATGTTTATTCCGGATACTAAGTCCCACAAACCTTCATCGTTCAGAGCATCTTTGGCCAGCTCAGTATAACGGAGCAATAGGGATGGCCGTCGAGCGATTAGTGACTCTACCACTTGCCACGCCGCTTGTAGCCGCGCGGCAGAGCCGCAAGTGTTCAGCTCATCTAAAACATAATATATATAATAAGTAATCAAACTAAATTAAAACCTATGAAATTGAAGTTTTGTTTAAGTTAATACCATAACTACAAGGAATACTTTATCTAAAAAAAAAATCTTTGAATTCAATAAGAGGAAATGTCATAAGTCCCAATTTGTAACAGACACTTTAGGCGATTATTGGTAGTAGCTTCTATTCGAAAAAAGTTATAAAATTTGAACAGGTAGCATAATTATAACTTTACGGGAACGGGCGGAGATTGTTAGTCTATTGTACGAGTATGTATGTATATAAATAATAATTTCATACATTATATGATGGCTCATGGCACCCAGCGTGGAATAACGGAAAGATAATTGACACCTATTAAATTTAGCCATCACTTGATAGATGCCTCTGAAATATTTCATTGTAATATGAACTATGAGTGAAAGCATTTAGATTCAACACGGCTGAATACATGACCATAGAACCATCGGATGCTACTTGAATTATCAAACTCAAATGTGTCAACGCAACTGTGGTAGGTAACTATGCTGTTGAACTCATTCATGATCAGCGTGTCTCGTTGACATGCCGTTTGCAATCAGATAAGTCTTTATTGATCTGTAGAGAATATGATGTTCAAAGCGAAAGCGGCACCACATACGTATTTTGACACTATAGCTAGTGTTGACGGTGTCTCGTCTCGCGAACATCTCCGGGTGCAACAGCACGTGTAGCACGGCGCGCAGGTCGGCGCGGGCGACTGGCCGCGACGGCGAGTCCCCGGGCGAGCAGAGCCGCGCTTCGACCGCCGAGAGCGCCGCCGACACGTGCAGCCGCGCACCCTGCCACAGCGGACCCTCGTCTTTCGGCATTTGACACGCCGCGGAACACACCCTACACAGAAACGCACGTCAAAGTATTAGACTTAAGTAAGACGAACTATTCTTCACAGTGAAATTAGCGGCTCTGATATGCACGTGTGTATGCTCCACCGAGTATGCGCTTTACAATTTTTTATGACAGTTCCTACATCAAAAGAAAAACAATAAAGGTAAGATAAGATAACATAAGATAATTTATTCAAATAATTTCAGTACAAAATAACAAGAAATAAGATTATTTTACAAAAGCCCCATGTAACACTCGTGCCTGCACTAGGGTTACTAGGGAACTCTGTGTCGCAGGCTAAACGAGCTATTATAAAAGGGGAAGGTGATTGTCATATTGACTTTCTGTGAAAATAGCATTTGATGTTTTTTGGTCGACTATACATACCGCACTCCTAAATCAAAAGTGTACACGCTCTCGATTTATGAGTACTATACATACATAATTTTTAGGGTCGTAAACTTCGAATAGTTATAAAATAAATCAGTCAATATTTACCTATGTGGATAAAGTGGCAACGAAACTGTAAACCGCGCCTGTGGCACTTCGACATCAAGCACCAAGGGTGCCGAAGTTGGCTTTTCCGTCAAAGAGTGATCCCAAGGTATCATTCGCACGCGTAACCCCTGAACATTAATGTTCATTCGACGCTGAGGTAGATTCTCGTAAAGCGCCTCGCATTCTTCTACTGTTAACGTTCTCATTGGAATGTCTGCCGAAAAACAATGACACATTTAGCCACTACACCTCTACGTATAAAACATCCAAGATCACAATTATAATATTACGTAAATAGTTACCAGGAATGGGTACAGACGGAAGATCCCGGAAAATAGTTTGGACCGCTGATAATCGATGAATGAGTCCCATGCAAAGCCGTATATCAAGCGGTTTAATGTTGATGTTCAAGTTGTTATCTTCTTCCCAGTCACTGCAAAAGTAGTTTTAAAAGTTTGACAAGCTGCCTTTGCTGTCGTATATTTATTGACTTCGTAATTTATGGAACGATATTAACTTACCTGTACTGAAAATCGATAGGCGGACTGTCGTAGGGGTTAGAGATTGCAGTAGGCGGAGACCTGACGTGAGAGTATTCTAGGAATATAACCGGTGACATTAATCGCCAAAGGTCTTCATCGTCTTTTCGCTCTGCATCTTCTTTTGCGGCGTCGAGAGTAGTACCAACGTTTTGTTCGATCACCTCGCTTACACGAGCGAACTGTAATAGTAAATTAAAACTTGAAAATTTGTTTCAAATCTATGCTCAATTACAAGTTTAAGAGGGTACGATGGCTGAGAGAATTTTGAGAAATAGGTATTTTAATGAAATGTCGCTGTCTCGCCCGAACCCCTCCGTGTCAGTACAGCGAGAGCGGGACAACTGCACCTCAGACCGTTAATAGGCGCGTAAAATTGATCAAAACAGCATTTCGTAGTCCCCTGTTTCCTTCTCGAAAACTGGACCAATTTTATTTTTTTCATAAATAATTAGAGAACAGATTTAGCTATGCCCCTATGTTTTCCTTTTTTTGTCTCTAGGAGGGATTCTTTTCTGATGAGTGTCTGAAAATGACGTTGAAATTGGGCAATTTTTTCAGTTTTTAACACGCTTTTATTAGGTCGACGTGTATGTAACTAAGTATGTAATGGAAACTTTGAACATGATTTTGACCCACTTCCCGGTTTCCGATTGAGCTGAAATTTTGCACGTATGTGTAAATTGGATGACAATGCAATATTATGGTAACATGGAGCTGATCTGATGATGGAGCTGGATGGTGGCCATAGGAACTATGTAATAAAATGACACAACTCCGTCGAGTTTGGGCTCGTTTGATTCGTCTTGACGAGCACTTTGATCCCAAATGGTAACCAGGGTCTGATGATGGAGCTGGAAGATGGCCAAAGGCACTCCACAATAAAACGACACAACTCCGTCGAGTTTGGGCTCGTTTGATTCGTCTTGACGAGCATTTTGATCTCAGATGGTAACCAGGGTCTGATGATGGAGCTGGAAGATGGCCAAAGGCACTCCACAATAAAACGACACAACTCCGTCGAGTTTGGGCTCGTTTGATTCGTCTTGACGAGCACTTTGATCCCAGATGGTTTACGTAGAGCAATATGGAATGATGGAATATCGTATCATAGTCGTGTTTGCACTTGTGAGAAAGGCCACGTGATGGACTTTGAACACGATTAGGTTTCACGGTTATAACAAAACTATTATATATCGAATAGTGTAAATATATTCTGTATTTACGTGCATTTATAAAAGCGTGTTTTTCTAGTGTTTTTTAAACTATTAATTTATTATTGAAAGCTCATATTTCTTATGTTAATTGCAATATGGAAAAAAAAACGAAACATAGGGGCATAGCTGTGGTAGATACAGATTACACAGTAAAAAAAATTTGGCTCTAAAGCCATTATCCAGGGAGGAAACAGAGGACTACGTTTGTATGGAGAAATGGTGCGCATCGTACCCTCTTAATACCTGTGTGCGGCTGAACACAGCAACCGCGCGAGAAAATTGAATTACAAACATGGTCTAGAGTCCGTATTGTTTTCGGTGAGTGATTATGGAGGTAACGGTGACACTCCTGATACAAGAAACTTACAATAGTTCTTACCTCGCCTCGATTTGGTGATTCACTGCATTCCTCCTCTGCCACTTCCGCTAATTCTACTTTGTATTCTAAGGTTTCAGCAGGCCATGTCCACGGTTCCTTTTCGTCTTCAGCGTTTTTCTTGTCTAAGTATATTGTAGGCTTGTCGTTGAGCTACGCAAGGGAAAACCATTATTTGACAAATTTATCGAAAACCCGATTGTTCATAATATTTTCTTAAAAATTTAAAAATGTCTAGTACATCGTAGGTCGTGTGCGTGTTGCCACTTACAGCTTCTAGATTTTGCATGCCGCAGACGCACTTTCCGTGCGAGGCGAGCCGAAGCGTGCGCGCGCCGAAGCGCACGCGCAAGGCTGTGGGAGCGCACAATGACGCGCGCGCCGCCGCGTGCGCTGCGCTCAGCTCGAGCACGCCGCGCGCGCGCTTGCGAGAACCACCCTCAGTCTCTAACACCTGATGATAATAATAGTACATTATTGAAAAGGCAGAAAAAAGTTGTGGTAGCCTAGTTCAACTTCTGGCCTCTCAAGAAGAGGGTTTCTGACCTCTTAGTTTTTCGGAATTTACGTGCGAAATACATTTCAAGTTTACCACGAGCTTTAAGGTGGAGGAAAACATCGTGATGAAACCACTAAATTTCATAATACCTTATTCACTAATAGCCCTAATTTTCAAATTACTATGGGCTCATAATACCTAAAATTTCAAAATTTTAAGAATGAGACAATTTGAAATTTTAGGTATTATGAGCCCATAGTAATTTGAAAATTAGGGCTATTAGTGAATAAGGTATTATGAAATTTAGTGGTTTCATCACGATGTTTTCCTCCACCGTAAAGCTCGTGGTAAACTTGAAATGTATTTCGCACGTAAATTCCGAAAAACTAAGAGGTCAGAAACCCTCTTCTTGAGAGGCCAGAAGTTGAACTAGGCTACCACAACTTTTTTCTGCCTTTTCAATAATGTACTATTACACACACATACATAATACATAATACATAATACCTAAAATTTCAAAATTTTAAGAATGAGACAATTTGAAATTTTAGGTATTATGTATTATGTATGAGCCTATGGTAATTTGAAAATTAGGGGTATTAGTGAATAAGGTATTATGAAATTTAGTGGTTTTAAGCCCAAAGCGATGAAACCTGTACACAACCGTGAAGAAATTCAATGGCGTGTCTGAAGCTCCCAATTCGCAATGGGCCCGCGTAACTACGATCCAAGCCCACTTTCTGAGAGTCGGCCTGTGCCTTACAGTGGGACGCATACAGGCTTATTGGTAAGTCGACCTATTCCCGTTAAGGGGTATTGGGGGAGGACATTTGCAATCATTTTTGTCTCATAATTCCTTATGTAAAAAAAAACTTTTATGGGACAAAAATTATTGCCAATGACCTCCCCCTTAACCAATTGACGGGAATAGGTCGACTTACCAATAACCCTGTATAGGTTGAAATGATGATTGCCTAGACCTGGAAGTAAGCAAATACTGGCCGAGTCTTGGTTTAAATGAACGAGCTTGCGACTTTGGATCTTACCTTGAAAACCAAAGAGACATGGTCAAAGTAGGCGGTAAAAAAGATCGGGATGGGTGTGGGCGGCAGCGTGGCCTCCTCCACGCCGCCTTCTTTGTCCATCCAAGTCGGCAACCATGACCAAGCCCATTCAGACCAGCTTTCCGAACGCACCGGCTCGGCTGAGTTGGAAGACGTGGCGTCTGTTGAAAACATTACACTACTAACTTTTTGAAGCACTTTTAAACAAATGCTACGTAAAAAAACCGGACAAGTGCGAGTCGGACTCGCGCACCGAGGGTTCCGTACAAATTTATATTTATCTATGAACATCCAGTCTTAGCAGACCCCTGCTCCTAAGCAAAATGTGCGCAGTGTGGGATCATTGTAGACTGGTTACTGATATAGACAGATAGAAAAAAAAATTATGCTGTTCGCAATTTTTCCTTTATCTGTGCTATAAGACCTTGCTTCGTACCAAATTTCAAGATTCTGAGTTCACGTGAAGTACCCTATAGGTTTTGATTTCCTTGCGAGTGTCGAAAATTTGCGGCATAAATGGATTGGTTATTGATATAGTGATATAGAAAGACAGACAAAAAAAATTATGCTTTTCGCAATTTTTCCTTTATCTGTGCTATAAGACCTTGCTTTGTACCAAATTTCAAGATTCTGAGTTCACGGGAAGTACCCTGTAGGTTTTGATTCCCTTGCGAGTGTCGAAAATTTGCGGCATAAATAGATTGGTTACTGATATAGACAGACAGACAAAAAAATTTATGCTTTTCGCAATTTTTCCTTTATCTGTGCTATAAGACCTTGCTTCGTACCAAATTTCAAGATTCTGAGTTCACGGGAAGTACCCTGTAGGTTTTGATTCCCTTGCGAGTTTCGAAAATATGCGGAAATTTGCGTCATAAACGGCTGTATCTTTTGATTGCGTTGGCTTAGAAGTTTGATTTTTTCACAGCTACAAGGGACAGTAGACCTGAGTATTTGATATAAATTTCAGCTTGATACCTCCACGCGTTCCTGAGAAAAAGGGTCTTGACAGACGGACGGACGGACGGACGGACGGACGGACAACAAAGTGATCCTATAAGGGTTCCGTTTTTTCCTTTTGAGGTACGGAACCCTAAAAAAACAGCTTTTATTTAATCTCTACTTTGACATAATCATCATAATCAAACCGTGCAAAGTGTAGCGCGTGTAGAAACCAGCCAGACCAACAACGAGACACAATACCAATAAAAATGGTTACACTATAAATTTGTAGCATATCAATTGCTACAAAAGCTACAAAACAATTTTTTTGTGAGTTTATAAGTATCCCTGGCAAATTGCTTTGCGATGCATTTACGTTTTCTACGTCATATAATTAGTTAAAATACAGATTAAAAAAGATGGTACAATTATTCTTAGTTCTAATAGAGAAATTTCACATAGCCAGTAAAAGACTATAAATAAAACAAAATTGCTGTCAACAACGTCCTAAAGCAGTCATAATTCTTGGGTATGGAATCCGAAAACAGAACAAATTAGTTGCCGTTGTTTTGATATGTGAAAATAACGGATGTTGCGTTCGCTCAAAACATTCCGGAAAAGAAAACAAATCACATATCATTCATATTTGTCAAAATATAACACAAATGACTTATGACGGGAGTTATACCTTTTACTTATTTTTGCTTTTTTTTTGCCAACTTTCGTGAGGGGCCGGGTATACACTGTATACAATATATGCAGGCTATGCACCTATGCAGCATGTCAAAATTGGTTACGTCCCAACAAACTCATAATCACAAAACAAAAAAAAAACATTTCCAATGACCAAGGTGACCATTGTCAGCGAACTATTTAAGTAGAGGGGAATTCGCGCGTTGTCTGCTCCTGTCATACTCGTAATTACTTGGGGTGCAACAGAACAAATTAAAATGTGAACAAGAATAGCAAAAGATCAAAATAAAGCATAGCACAAGTACGTTCGCCGCGCAGACGTTCAAAATATAAAAAAAAACAGGCCACAGCTTACAGTCAACCAATTTGATTTCTAACACACCGTAGAACCTTGTCGTCGTGACATGTACAGTCAACCAATTTGATTCCTAGGCCACTATATAACCTTGTCGCATTAACTACTAGATAATTACAACGTCAGTGCGGGTCAAAGGATTATCAACTTTCCGATCACAACATGCAATAAACATAAAAAGTTTTTTAAATATTTTCGCACTATGGCAGGAGAAAAAGAAGAAAAATTTGACAGATGGACAGTGACAATTCAAGTTATTAATGCGCAAGCAAACTCCTTCCTTATTCATTATCGTTGACACATAATTCCGAAACATCGAGATGTCATCATGACTTAAATCACGCAATAACCACTGACGTAAAAGATAAACAAATTGATTCATTAATACATGGTTCTAAAGTGGCCTAGGAATCAAATTGGTTGACTGTACCTACGTTTTTCGAAAACTATTGATTGGCATGGACAAATAAATTTATTTAAGATAAAGTCCCATGATGGCTCAGGAATCAAATTTGTCGACTTTCCATCTCAGAAGCATTTCTTACTAGCATATATTTTCATATACTAACGTAAGGGAGTGGTCAGGTTGGTGACAGACTGTTTCGGTGCGGGGGGCGGGGTGGCGATCTGTATCTGGACCCGCTCTCTCAGCAGCCGGAGGAGAAGCGTCAGCTGTTCGCTGGTGACGCCCCACGCCAGCTTTGAGGAGCGGAGCTGGACGCTGAGGTTGGATGCGCGCCGCGTGTTGGCGGACACAAGTCGCGTCAACACCCTGAATAGTAAAGTCAGGATACTTGAATATGGGACAGAAATTGATAATAAGCTCAATTTAGATTTTTCAGTTATATCTCAACTGTGGCGCACAAGTCTCACAAAATGGACTTCAACGAAACTGAACATTTTGGCATTTTTAGATTAAGAACACACATGTTTATTCAGTAATATTGATGCATTTAGTAGATTTTTAATTCAAAACGATAGTGAATGTCAACGTCAAGTACTGCGACTAGACGTTGTGGTTTGCAGTACATTGCCGGCCCGATTAATTTTGGTAGAAAATAACAGTTTTTTTTTAATTTGAATTAATTGAAACCATTTGGACATAATTGCTGATTGGTCGAAGGCTGTACATTTTAATTTATTGCTCCTTTTACAGGCCACATGCTGTATATTCCTATCGTGCCATTGTACAATGATACACTTACATGATTTTTATAACATTCATTATGGTTAAGTACCTAAGATCCAGCTGGCACCGATAGAGCAGTGGTTCTTGATAGAACCTTATTTTGCCGTCGGAATCAGCGCGATCCAGGCATAGTGTGAGATCGTCCAGTCGAACTAATCGCCTAATCACTGGCTCGGTTTGATCAATGTCTGGAAGCAAAAATAAATAAACATAAAGCTCCTCAGTTTAGCTACAGACTATAATCCCACTACCAACAAAAATATTTCATTAGCTTAAATAAAAAATATTCACATAAAAAAGTCACAATAAACCAACAGGAATCTCGTTCAAAAATTTTAAATTCCAATTTTGCTCTGGACATATTGTAACTTAACGACTTGAAATGTATAGTTCATCATACATTCTGAAATTTTAGTTGCTAAGTATTGTATCCATTAGGATACAAATTAATTTTAACTTCATTCCTTGAAATAGTTTTAACACATTCGTAAACACGGTACTGTGTTGTATTCGTAATTGTTTTCGGATATCAGGGAATCCAAAAATTTGGACAGTGTTAACCAGCAGTTAAGCCAGCAAAACGACTGTCTGGAAAAAGTTCCACTGTGACACGAAAATACTACTGTATGCTTCGTTGTTTGGTATACAACAGAACTTCATACTATTTTTAATTGCTGGTGTTAAATATCTAACTATTTCAACCACCCATTAAAGAATGATATATAGCGTTAGGTTTTAGTTAGGCTAGTTACCAGCGAAGGCCGGCTGCCAGTCCACGCCAGCACTCTCGACAGAGAGGTGTTTAACGTTGAGCGACAGTACGATGTCGTCTTGCACGTATTTGACGATGAGGTGATGCACGCGCAAGGAAATGTTGCTGACTATGCGTCGTACCAGCGCCTGCATGTAGCCCGGCGGCGCCTCCACCACCTGCGGCTTGCGACTGACAACACATCACATTAATGACTCTCTGTCGCTTTTATAATAGTACATTATTGTCGTGGCCTGGAAGTAGGCAATTGCTGGCTGAGTATGAGTATTAAACGGACGAGCTTGCGAGTCCGTTTAACTAATACGAAGCCAGCAATTGCTATTCCAGCCGAGACTAATATAAAGCTTTTCTCAAAAATGGTGGAAAAAAAAATAGAATAAACTTTTATTGACTTAAATAGGTACAAAGAATTGCAAATCACTTAAAATTAAATGTCATTAAACCCTTTCCCGCCTTTTTTCATTTAAAAAAAACTGCAGGTATATTTATCTAACAAAAACACCACAAGCTGTTTTAAACACAATAAAAAAGTCTGGAATTCCAACAAAACAACTGATACCGGTCATTTGAATTGGCTGTATACGAATAGTGACAACTTATTGACATAGCCGTTTAAAATTTTTAAAAAGTTTGAGACTCGACAATAATGGAATTTGTATGCGACATTGTTGTCGAGTTTATCGAGCCTGCAATGTTTTTGACTTTTTAATTTTTTTACTGACCATAAACTATGCACTTCACGTTCTGATATGTAAAGAATAATATCAACTTTTACGGATATTTTTGAGAAAAACTTATTTTGGCGACGCGATCGGTTATCAACCTTATACAACTTAGGGCCACTTGCACAGATCAGGGTTAAAAAATTAAATCAGTAACCCTGGGTTAAGAATGTTTCATACATTTTGATACTTCTTAACCCTGGGTTAGCAGTTAACTCGGAGTTAAGTAGCTAACCCAGGTCCGCGCAAGCCGGCCTCAGTAAATATATGCATAAATATGATATATGTATTTCTTAGTATACAGGATGTCCCAAGGCTTATGCAACATGAAGGGAAAATACCTTAATATTGGAAATAGGCAATAGCACATTCTATATAAAGGATACTTTCCAATATTATTAAAAACAAAACAAATAATACAGCAATTATGGGTTTTTGAAAAAGCGCTTGTCTTATTGTTAGTTGGGACTTGAACCTGGTCAAATAGGACAAAAAATAACATGCCATATTTTATTATGGAGATTTAGGGTTAATGATAAGGCTCATTTATCTCTTAATAACAGACACATAATCAAAATAACAGAAGGCCACGAAAACTAACAATTACATGTTAATTATGTATTCACTCGTCACAGAAACCAATACTGGAAATAGAAATTGTACTTTTATTTTTGAAAATAATAAATAATGCATATATGGGTTTTTGAAAAATTGTCTGCCTTAAAAATAAAATTAAAGTAAGTCTCCATTTTGTACAATTTGCTATTTCCAATATTTAAGGTAGGTGCGGTCCATTTCATATAATGGGTGAAAACAAAATTAAGGTAAGTAAATGGATATCAGTCATAGCGTCGTTGATACTGAAATACCGCGTAACTAGCTTTTTCCATAAGGCTCAACTTGAAATGAAATAACAGGGAAGATTAGATAAAATAGACTCTATGGGTAAAGGTAGTTACGCGGTATAGAAGTATCAACGGTGATAGTTTTATGAGTAGCTAAATATCTCCCTGCTTTTAAACCTTACTTTTAAACAAACTTTATAATTTTTCGATTAAGGAAGTTATGAAACCATTTTATATTACCTGGGTGATTCTGGTGGTAAGCTTTCATCAGATGCTGCTGGCGGATGTAGACTAAGAACACATTCTGAATAATAAAATACCATTTTGACTCCTCATACTCAAACAACAGTATAAAAATACACACAGATTTTAATGAAATTGTGTAGAGATTTTTTGCCAACCAAACATAATTAACATGAACTTACCAATAGTGTCTATTGTCACAACAATGGGCTCTGACATAATCTTCGTCCATGGCACTTGTATAAGTAATTCATGAATCCTTCCAGAAACAAGTGTGAATGGCAGTGCAACTTCTTGTTGTAATACATCTGCTTTGAGGACCAAATTGTGCAAAGCCACTCCACCACCCCAGAGAGAAACCTGTTATAGGATAGATTTGATATGCCATCAGTAAACAGTATTAAAAAAATAAATGTAAAATAAAACCTTTATAATATAATGTTTAAAACTCACTTGTGCATCAGCAGGTTTGAAATCTCGTACATATTTGTCGACATAACTCAACAAAATTGGTGTGACATATGACTCAATTTTGAACATTTTGAGTGTGACTAAAGTTTCAAACTTAATCTCCACATTTCTGATTCAGAGCAGCTATAACATATAAGTCATAAATCATAGAAGGCAGTGTGAATGAGGCTTTTTCAAGTCACTTGAGCATTACGGGAACAACACATTCAATCAAAAGCTACCTGATAACTCGTCAAGACCACCTTTTCCAATGTTGGGTACTGTAAGTAAATATGAAATCCTGTCTTTCCTTGCAAACATGCAAAATAAATTCATTGTATTTCTATGAAAAACAAATTTTTTTTTTCTAGTAATAGATAATGATACTGTTGTACTCTTTGGAACTGACAATCAATGATTTTGGATTTTTCCCTTGACTTTAGTTGGAGGTCTTACTTCTTGCCAAATTTTATGTCTAATCTTAAGAAAATAGTCTTGAGTGGCAGACAGACAGACAATTAAGAGAAAGGTTTGTTTGTTTCTTTTTGAGTTACATAATCCTAATACTCAGCACTTCTGAAAGGGCACCCCTAAATTATATTCTGTTTCTCCATCATCATCTAAATGTTAACAGTCTTCTTGGCTTAATTGACAAAAACGGGACCCTATTACTGAGACTCCGCTGTCCGTCTGTATGTCAGTCACCAGGCTGCATCTCATGATCCGTGATAGCTAGACAGTTGAAATTTTCACAGATGGTGTATTTTGGTTGCCGCTATAACAACAAATACTAAAAACCAGAATAAAATAAATATTTAAGGAGGCTCCCATACAACAAACATGATTTTAATTTGCTTGTTAAGGCTGGCATAGTCACACAGGTGCACTAAAGGCTCGAAAAAAAAATAGAAAAAAAAAAAAATTTGCTTTTTTTTGTTCAATATTGATTTCGGCAACAGTTAGACGCTTGAAATATTCACAGAATGTTTAGTTATATATTCACTTTAAAAATAAATAGTTAAATTAAAATAAAACAAATATTTAAGGGGGGCTCCCATACAAACATGGTTTTTTTTGCCTTTTTTATAGATCTACGGAGCCCTTCGTGCGCGAGGCCAACTCGTACTTGGCCGGTTTTTTATTAGACTCTAATTGAAAAACTGATTTTGCCAAGCAGAAACAAAAACGGTTTTTTTGGCAAATTGGTAGGAATTTTCATAAACTGTATTAGGTACTTATACCGATGAAAATAGCTTTAGAAATCAATAAAGATATTACACAAGCAATAAAATTTTAACAAAGAATCATAAATAGTTCCAACGAAAATTAAGATACAGAATTGTTTAACAACAAAACTACAGTGTTACCTATTAGTTTACAATGCTAAAACAAAAAGATACCCTCCGGATATAGAGAAAATGACTAACTGATATCATATACATATTAAAGTACAATTACCTGCATTATTACTAAAAATTTAACACTATTAAGCGTAAGAACAAAATAAATACACAATTAAACCGAGCAGCGCCAGCTGGACTTAGCTGAAGGTGAATGAATGGATTGAATGAAATAAAATGACAAATCAAACTGACGTTTGTCTTTTTTAATACTCTAGTTTCATAATCATCTTTGATAAAGTTAAAAGAAATAGAGTTTATACAATCATGTTTGCGTCAGCCACATCTGCACGTGAGGCTGTACGTAGCTAATTAAATTAGATTTGTTTTTGAGCATGATAGGATGGTAATAGCTGACTTTACTACAAGGTGTTACATTAATATTCAAAAGTTTTCAAATATAAAATTATCGAACTAAAACAATTACTTTGCTCACCCGCGACCTTACAATAGTTACGTTTATGCAAGAAATGTGCGTTCATGCAGTTCCTCCACCTCCACACTGTACGAACACACACAAATCACATAAACCCAACCATCACCACCACCAAGCTACACTGACGCGTTTCGAACTCAACCAAACTGGTTGTGGTAACTCTGAAGATGAGCTCTGGTTGAGTTCGAAACGCGTCAGTGTAGCTTGGTGGTGGTGATGGTTGGGTTTATGTGATTTGTGTGTGTTTGTACAGTGTGGAGGTGGAGGAACTGCATGAACGCACATTTCTTGCATAAACGTAACTATTGTAAGGTCGCGGGTGAGCAAAGTAATTGTTTTAGTTCATTAATATGGACCTCCGCAAAGTAACGCCTGATTCAATAAATTATATAAAATTATCATTTAGCCGAGTCCTCGCCTTTTCATTTTCGTATTTGTTTTTGAAGTGAAAACTTCTATAGCGGTGTTGTGCACATTTTGGGATGGGTAAAAAATGTTAAACTCGCGTCAGGACACGTGACCCTGACGTTTGCACGCGCATAACTTCCGATCATGGCACACTGGTTTCTTTCATATGACAAAAATAAAAAATAAAAATATCAAATTTACTAACACAACTCATTATTCTGACGTCTACAACGTCCAAACAATCAGAAAATATCAGAAGATTTATTTTCCTAATTACCTTCATTCCGATATTGTTATCGAAAGGTGAGCTATTTCTTCCCGCGACTACTCGTGCTATCCACTCACGCAATTACCGCTCGTTGTTTTACCCATATTATACCGAAAATTTACTTTGTTGCGATTTGTTTTTGTTATGGATATTCAGAAACAAGGTATGTATGATTATTTAAAGTATTAATTTATTTTAAATATTGAGTTTTAGTGTGGTAAATTGGCTGCAACATCAGTAAGGTATTTTCGTAAATATATTTAGTTTATTTGGAATGCAAGTCGACTTTTAGTACTTTGTCGACGGTTGTCTAATCTTAAATCTATCAAGATTAGTTAGATATAAGACTTCTTTTACTAAATCAAATCTAATTTAATCCAGATCCGTCCATTATTTCAAGTAATCAGGGTGCTACGCCAAAGTGTACCTTTTGTAGCGTAATTCTACGAACTTTATACTTTATGTTGTTGTTGAATTTTGCACAAGATTATTTTATTTTTGTTTTAATTGATTAATATTTTTATGTTTATTAAAGGGGGGAGCCATCATTGTGTGTTTACACGCGTGTTTGTCTTCAATATTTGGGTTAAATAGGGTGGCAAGAAGTTGAACCTAACTGACCGAATCCAACATGTTTTTAAGGAACTCTCAGTCATTAAAAGACAAGGAAAACATTAATTTTCATAAGTTGTTTATACGAATAAAATATATCTGCACAAGGATTTCCGTAAATCAAGATCGTTACACTTTTGGGTTATCACCCACTTCACGCCTGGATTAGGTTTTTTGAATTCTTTCTACATATTTCATACAGGTTAGATGTAAAATCATGGCAAGTCAGAGGACAAACTTCAAAAGAACAAGTAACAGAGAGAAAAAAACATATTCAATCCCAACTTAGGGAAAAAATGGGTTTGATAGTAGATAAGCCTAAGGCCGGAGGAAGTGGGACCTCAAATGATGGTAATACAGCTAGAAAGTTTTTCGACAATCCTGTAACTTCTTCTGAAGTTACAGGAATCGACAAAAACTAGCTAGAACGTTGTGCCACCATTCTGCAGGCTTTGGGTTCTGGCTATAACGTTAACGCAGCTAAATTTGGGCAATTTGCCATAGAAACTGCTAGACAAATTATCCAAACTTACCCGTGGTATTACCTGCCTGCTTCTGTCCACAAGGTTTTAGTGCATGGCTCCGCCGTCATAGAGCATGCACTTTTATCTATTGGTGAACTATCGGAAGAAGCAGCGGAAGCCAGAAACAAAGACATTAAAGAGTTCCGATTACGACAAACCCGGAAGATGTCCAGGAATGTAACTAATGTAGACCTCTTGAACAGGCTTCTTCTGAGCTCTGATCCATTAATAACGGGGCTCAGGACGTTGCCTAAAAAGAAGAAATGTCTTCTATCAAAAGCTACTTTGGAGCTACTTTGTTTTTAACATATTTTTTATGTAATTTATTATCAATATAAATGATTGAAATCCTCTAATTAACCTTTTTTTTAATAATATGTGTTTTTTAAACTAAAATAAGTGTGTATTGAGCATTTAGTATTTTTGACGCACCTTTGTATGGACGAGAAACCAGTGTGCATGGGAGTAATAAGTACTACGGGTACTACGTACAACGGGAATGAGCTGTTGTCGCAAAATTGAAGCCGGACCAGAGCTCAGTAACTGTACCTTTTATCCCTCTCTGGCGATGGTTGATTGGTTGGATGGTTCATGTGCGGTTGTCAGGTCAGGTGTCCGTATTTCATACAAACAAAATAAAACCTATACGCCAATCGCAAAATTTTTGCGTTAGGCTTTACACGTAGCAACAAATAATAGTGCTTTAACATGTCGGTAATAAATTATTATTTACGAGCTGCTGCCCGCGACTCCGTCTGCGAAGAATTCGTTTATCGCTATCCCGCGGGAACTATGCAATTTTCCGGGATAAAAAGTATCCTATATGTTAATCCGGATTATAAACTATCTGTGTGCCAAATTTCAATAAAATCCGTTAAACCGTTTTAGCGTAAAAGAGTAACAAACATCCATCCATCCATCCATACTTAAAAACTTTCGCGGTTATAATATTAGTAGGATATTTAGAAACATTTTAGAAGTACCTAAATGTTTTTATTTCATAACATTACATCAATCGCATATTGTTCTACAAAAAACGAAAGGATTGAAATCAACTAACTCTGGCAAATCTAAGTCACTGTTAGAACGGGACACACACAGCGTTCAGTGGTTGCCCTCTCACTCGGCTTCAACAAGACAACAAGACTCAACAAGACTCTTACGACCTTAGCATAAGGTTTTGTTTTCTTTATTTTAGCTGCAAGATGCACAGATAGAGCTCATTCCCGTTGACCCGTTGTACAAGTACTTATTACTTCCATGCTTCCGATTGACTGCACCAAATTGGATAATTCTTTTTTTGTTGCGTTTGTTATTTGTCAGGAGAAGGTTCTTATGAAAGAAAAAATAGAACGGGGGCGAAGCCGCGGGCATTAGCTAGTTTTATTTATTTATAAGGCATTCAAATTGTTACAAATGTGCGGTCATCGTTTATCCACCATTAATTATCTCTCATATTTCTTTTTTTAGAGTATTTTTACCAAATCTTGGCTAAATACACTATTACGCTGCGTATCCACCGGAGTCGGAGCCGTGCGAGGGATGTGTTTGTCATGAACCAATAGAAACACTTCATTTACCTATCCTTGCTCAGCTCAGCTCTGGTGGAAACAGCTCAGCGAAGCGAGGTTTTTGTACATACAAAACAAAAGTAGGGAAAGATGTGTGCGAGGAATGTGTGCGAGGAATGTGTTGCGAGGGATGTGTTGCTAGGCGGCGTTGCTCCGCTCCCACCTCACCGCACCCCGCCCGCTTATTTGAAAAGAGCCCGCTACACATCCTCGCACCGCTCAGCTACCTCGCACATCTTTAGTGGAAACATTCACACCGTCACACATCCTCGTTACACAGCCTCGCACCGCTTAGCTACCTCGCACATCTCTGGTGGAAACGCAGCCTAATTCTCCTGCGGTCCAGCGTCCTATATACAGGGTGTTTGCCAGTCGGGTGTAGGGGTTTTAAGGGGTGATAGTTAGGGTCATTCTGAACACTTTTGACCACATTTACTATTGTGACAAGTTGCACGGTTTTTATTATATAAACATTTTTTTTTTGTAAAATACTCTTTTTACAAGATTTTTTATTTCACATCCTTTATAGCCTGTATTGAATTGATTTTTAGTGTTTTAACTTCGCAATACCCTGGTCCATCAAACGAAATTTAAATGATTGCCTACTACTGCTAGACTGATTAAAAAAACCTCTTTGGATATGACGACAAAAAATTTCTCAAATAGGTACTTTTAAAACTTTACGCATCTACAACAAAAAGTAACAGTGATTTACGCGTACAAATTAAGTACTTAATAAACTTCATTGATTTACGGGCTTTCTAAATATGTGCCATTTTAGAAAATAAAAGTAAATAAATAACAAAACCTAAAGTATTTCCAAAAAAAGAGACCTCGTTGCCATACAGTACAAGTACACATGTACGACTACCACGGTACTGGCTACAGACTCGTTCGCAGTCCTGACATAACTCCAGTTGTTTTTTCTTTGTCTGGGGTAGGGTAAAAGACTTAATTTACGATTAGGAGATTATGGACATAACTCATTAAAGATGAAAAATCGAAGCAGGATGTCTCATAATGAAAAATGAAACGGAACTTGGAGAGACTACTACCGAAGTGCGAAGGTGTGCTTGTGTCAGGAAAGTGAAGAACATTTTGGAACACTTAAAGCGTAATTAAGTAGTTTATCTTACATTTTTGTACCCGAAATAAAGGCTATCTATCTTAGTACACAGGCTACTTAGTTACTCTACTAATATAAATTTGTAATTATTCAGTTTAGAGACAAAAGTTGAATGTGTTTTTTTTTGCCATTCCTAAGTCGGACGAATAACACAATTTGTTTGTAGACCACTCGTAGGTTGATCTATAATTCCCTTTCCCTTCTATTCAAAATGTTAGTGATGAACTGATCAACAAGCAAGAAAATTCAATTTTGTAGTTGTATAGTCAGTACCGTCGCACTCAAACACAATTGAAAAACAGAAACGTGGTCTCTTTTTTTGAAAACACCTATAGGTGTGTAATTATTTTTTATTTTTATTTTTTTAAATGGCACTTGCTTAGATAGCACGTAAGTCAAAGAAGAATATCAAGTAATTTTTACGCGTAAATCGTTTTTACTTTTTTTGTAGACACGCAAAGTTACAAAATTACCCGATTTTTTTTTCGTTTTGTCTGTATCAGTCTAGCCGTACTATTAATTTATTTTGAAGAACCAAGGTATTGCGAAGGCAAAACACTAAAAATTAATTCAGTATAAGCTAAATACGTTGTTAATAAAAATAAAATCTGGCAAACAGAGCTATTTAAAATTAATATCATTTTTCATTTTATTTGAAAAATAGCTCTGTTTGCCAGATTTTCTTTTTCCTCACCGCAAACTAAGTCTTTTATAGGTAACGCCACCAGAGTTGAGGCGAATGATTACACACACACAGCTACATAAACTATATAGTCCTCCTCATCGGTTTCGTTGACGGCGACCCCACTATTCTATAAATTAAGACGCCTATCATGGGCTCTGATATGGCTGGCTAGGCCGAATTTACTTTTAAATACTCTCCTACACGCGTGACAGTACAATTGCCCAGCTGAGTTGTATGTATACGTGTAGGAGAACTTAGGTCTCTCTTTACGTAATTAGCGTTTTACGTCTAATGCCGTGAGACGCTCTTCCTCAAATAATTTTATGCCTTTTGAGATGGTAGATCGCCAAAATGACCGCTTTGCAGCAAGTTCCTCCCAACACTCAGGATCGATAGCACAGGCATTCAGTACCACTACCATGAGTTTACAATGACCGTACTCGATAGCGACTGCGTAAATGATTTGTATGGAGAGTCCATATAAATCATTTACGCAGTCGCTATCGAGTACCGTCACTGTAAACTCATGTTAGTGGTACTGATGTCGTTTGAGCACATCCTTAAAGCGCAGGTGCTGTCCGCCATGCTTCCGTTTGCCTTCCGCCAACTCAGAGTAGAATACAGCTTTAGGCAAGCGGCGGTCATCCATTCGAAGGACATGCCCGCTCCATCTAAGCTGCTGCTACATAAACTACTGTTTGCATAAAAAGTAGTGAATGAATGAAATTAATGAGTGATTAACAATGTGAATTATTATGGTCTTAAGGTGAAATACCTACGCAATACTATGCATATTATAATTTTTCTTTTATCATATAATCTATTTTTTAAATAAAACAATTTGAAACTGATAAGAAATATTCGCAACAAAAAAATCGGTATTTTATAGAAAGCGAAAAATATGATTATCTGATTTAAATAAAATAGATCAAAATATTTTATTTTCCGTTTTGTTTGAACTAAGTTAATGTATTTTCTTAAATAATTCTTTACGAAATAAGTTGAAGAAATTTTTAGTCAATCTTGTAATTCACTGCTGAGTCTGTTGAACTTGCTATCGGTACGAATAAACGTCAAAATCCCGCTGTCATTACATGAGATGTGGTTGTGTGCGTGACGTCAACTCTGGTGGCGTTAGCTATAGCCCACACCAGACAAAAACAACAACTCAAGTTATATCAGGACTGCGAGCGAGTCGTGTAGCCAATACCATCGTTTTCGTACTTATGTACTTGCACTGTACGGAAACGAGGTCTCTTTTTTTGGAAATACCTTATTTTTTGTTATTTTTTTTACTTTTCTTTTCTTATTTTGAGAAAGTCCGTAAATCAAAGAAGTTTTTCAAGTAATTTGTACGCATACATCGCTGTTACATTTTTTTGTAGACTCGCAAAGTTACAAAAGCATTTGAAATTTTTTTTTGTCGTCGTGTCTAAAGAGGTTTTTTTTGATCGATCTAGCAGTAATAGACAATTTAAGAATTTCAATTTATTTTGAAGTAGCAGGGTATTGCGAAGGAAAAGCTCTAAAAATTTATTCAATACAGGCTATACAGGTGTTAAATAAAAAAAAAACAGGCAAAGGGTGATTTAAAAAAGAAGACTATATCTCAAAAACCATGCAACTTAGCATAATAGTAAAAGTGGTCAAAAATGTTTAGAATGACCCCTACTATCACCCCTTAAAACCCCTAACCCGACCGAAGAGTATTGTTAATATGCATCCGACTGCCAAACACGATGTCTAGGACTTATTAAGAATTAAGATGTGACATCGAACTCACCTTTTAGTGACATAAAGTTTAAAGCCTTATTGCAAATTGTATTTCACCATCATCCATTATTATTTTAACGGCAGACATTATGTGGATGATAAAACAGTAGTTAAATGAGAACGCGTGCTTTATTTGATCGGTAATCGTGAATTAACTGATGGAGTGCAATTATGACAAGGTCGAAGGATGAATTTGATGAATTAGCTATATTACTACGGGTAATTTTTTAGTCAGTGCACAAATTTTGATATTTGATTCAGTATCGTTGATAGATCACGATTATCTGTTCGAGATTTTTTTTTACATTTTGAAATTTGGGTTGGATATAGTAATTCATCCTATAATTTGTTCGAGTTACTATGAAAAACAAAAAATTAAGTAATAAATATTGTTATGAAAAATTCTGAAATTTGTTATTTTAACGATACTGAATGACATATTAAAATTTGTGCACTTATTAAAAAATTACCCTGTAGTATATAATAAATTAATGAACATGTGAAGCCCGTATACATAAAGCTTTATTTCAAATGTCATTTAAATCTATTTATTCGTTAAAAAAAGTGAAATAGTGACTGACACACCCACAATTTTATTAATGTACTCGCTTCCATATTCATTGTGTTAGTTAGGTATAAGTACATTTACTATTATTATTTTCGTATGCTTTTTCCTTATTATTATTATTCATGGACTTAATACCTAACCAGGACTGAGTACTGCGACAAAAAAGTGAGGACGTAAAAAAAAAAAATTGTGGATTGCATCTCGTTCTAATTAGGGTGATCAAGTAATGGTGCGAGTGGGACACAATCCACTAGTTTCTCTAGTTTGTATGTAATAATATTATTAAACTGTATGGCTTGGTAATATGGGTCACTTTTGGTTGACTAATAAAAGTTAGTACTCAGTCCTGGTTAGGTATTAAGTCCATGTTATTATTATTTTTATTTATTGATATAATTTACATTTACAGGCTTACAGTAAAAACCAAATCGCCTATAAATCTAGGGTAGTATATAAAAAAAGGATAAGAAAAATCTAAATGAACAGCAAATAAAACAAAAACAGAACGGGATACAAGAGGAACATTACATATTAACTAAGCATGCATGTTGCAATAGTTACATATTTTCTACAATCAAGAATGCCAGCTATCGGCAAACACGTCAGCATCTTAGATTTTGGCAATAAAATCATTGAGAAGCGACACGGCGCATGTACCAAGAGCGTTGTTTGCTACTATGATTTTTTTACTGAAAATTTTAGGTGATACATCATTTTTTATCGTATTTGACAAGTTAATTTTACGGCGTTGTTGAAATTTCAATGATGTGGAGACATTTCATTGAAATTGCAACAACGCTGTAAAATTAACTTGTCAAATACGATAAAAAATGATGTCTCACCTAAAATTTTTATTAAAAAATCATATTAAATGTACTTTGAAACTTGGTTCTTTTTAGGTTAAAAATGCATGAAAACGTTCCAAAAACTGTATGAGCCTTATCCCGTAGTTATTTCCCAAAGTATGCATTAAAAAACCGAAGAAATGTCAATCGTGCGTGTGTCAATCTTATTGGTTTTTTTTAACAAGGGCTTCATTCGTTCTTTTTGTCAAATAGATTATAGTATAGGTAGTAGAGTATGAACGAGGTGAGCTGACAATGACACTGACAGTTTGCTTATGACAGGCACCAAGTAAGAGGTCGGTGGGTCGACTAGAAATGTGTTTCTGTTGCATTAGTACGTAGATTATCAAAATCATAGTTATCATGGTTTTTGCTCCTTTTGTCCTTAAACATGGTCTTGTTTGGTATGCATGTAAGTTATTTACGTGGGATAACTCATTCTGTCTTGTCTTGTTTTCTTTGTTTTCATTTGGCTAGGTTAATGTAGTAGGTACAGTTGTTTGCATTTGGCTAGGTTAATGTAGTAGGTACAGTTGTTTTCTTTCATTACTTTATTTATAAAGTTCGTTTTTTAAACTGTTCAGTACATTGACTTGATATTCCCTGCGATTTCATGCGTCTGTCTGACGCATAGTATCTATTCAACTTGCTTAAAGTCGAGCGCCAGGCATATTTTGTCCTGAACAAGCAAAGTTTATGTGAACCACAAACTAACTGACTTATACCATGGATTAGCTTCTGTATTTGATTGTGATTTTTACATTTCTTTGTCCTAGTTATCATCACAGTTGTCATGGTTTTTGCTCTATGGCTTTAAATATGCAGTTGTTGGATGTGCATGTATTTTGAAATAATAAAGTTGGGTTGTCATTCATCTTCATGTTGCAATCTGAAAATAATAGAGATAATGTCATTAGAAAAAGGTTGTTATTAATTCCAAACAGCTTGGCAGGGGCTGAGTATGTTGGCTTTTAAAGTTTTTCTTGGAATTTTGTGTTTTATTAATGCCATTCATACATTTAAATTCTCAAACTGCATTTGAGTATAGTACCGAATGAGTCAATGTTTGGTTTATTTTTGATGGCATGGGTGACAGGGTAAAGTCTCAAGCAATTACTTTAGCAATTTAATGATTATGATAGTTTGGCTCATAAAAAAACTTAGAAAAGAAATTTCAAAGCTTACATAAGCCTAAGATTGAGAAGTAAGCTCTTTGGTGGTTACTTTTGCTGCCAGGGAGAGGAAGGCAGTCAAAAATTTTACATAAATAATGCTTGACTGGTCTCCATGTACAAGTTACTTTATACCAAGCTATGCAGTGTTATTATTTCAAGTTAGGTAGTAATTACAGTTAATTTAATCTTTGCATTTCATTAAAGTTATTTTTTGGCTCAATTAAACAATTTATTGAATCAGGCGTTACTTTGCGGAGGTCCATATTAATAAACTAAAACAATTACTTTGCTCACCCGCGACCTTACAATAGTTATGTTTATGCAAGAAATGTGCGTTCATGCAGTTCCTCCACCTCCACACTGTACGAACACACACAAATCACATAAACCCAACCATCACCACCACCAAGCTACACTGACGCGTTTCGAACTCAACCAGAGCTCATCTTCAGAGTTACCACAACCGTATGCTATGCTACCAAATGTTAAACTAACAAACCAAAACAAATGTTTTAACTTGTCACTGTAACTTCTCAAGTACCCACTTTATTTTTCTTATTCTCAAACTACCCCACAAAAATTAACTTTTATTGACATATTTAAAACTACCTTGAATTTTTTGTTTATTTATTTATAAGGCATATTTAATTAATACTAACTGTTCAAATTCGACCCAAGCCGCAGTAAAGGAGAAGATACTAAATTTACCTGTTCATTAATAATAGACCCCATAGTGTTGTACCTAATTATTTCCATGCATTCCAGAGCATCCAGACGCAACCCCTTGCCGCAATAATGTAACACTTCATAAGAATCTGAATCTAACAATGAATGATTTGATTCCAACAAACGTCTGGATGCTCTGGAATGCATGGAAATAATTAGGTACAACACTATGGGGTCTATTATTAATGAACAGGTAAATTTAGTATCTTCTCCTTTACTGCGGCTTGGGTCGAATTTGAACAGTTAGTATTAATTAAATATGCCTTATAAATAAATAAACAAAAAATTCAAGGTAGTTTTAAATATGTCAATAAAAGTTAATTTTTGTGGGGTAGTTTGAGAATAAGAAAAATAAAGTGGGTACTTGAGAAGTTACAGTGACAAGTTAAAACATTTGTTTTGGTTTGTTAGTTTAACATTTGGTAGCATAGCATACGGTTGTGGTAACTCTGAAGATGAGCTCTGGTTGAGTTCGAAACGCGTCAGTGTAGCTTGGTGGTGGTGATGGTTGGGTTTATGTGATTTGTGTGTGTTCGTACAGTGTGGAGGTGGAGGAACTGCATGAACGCACATTTCTTGCATAAACGTAACTATTGTAAGGTCGCGGGTGAGCAAAGTAATTGTTTTAGTTCAATTAAACCTATAAAATTATTTATTAAATTTAGTCACTTTCTTTTTGTAACCAGTCTGTGATAAGTTTTATGAATTTTACTTCCAAGTGAAATAGGTGCAATAAAATAGAATGGCCTCTATATTGAGTTTCTTTTTTAATTAATTGGCTACTTTTTAAAAATCCATATTATGTACCTTTGATGTTTGGGATACATTTTTATGTTAACACAAGCTCAACATTTTTGTTTCATTTATGGCAGCTAATACAAATAAATATTTCAAAAAACATGTTTCATCTCTTATATTGGGATTTAATCAATGTATTTCTTTTGCAGGTCAGCAATTTAAAAACACAGAGCAAATTCCATGCAGCTTCTTGAAATTCTAACAACAGACTTCTTACTTCAAAGTAGCAATGCATGTAAAAAGCTCTTGTAGCTAACCTAGTTGTTTAGACTAAATTACATAATAATTATGTTGTATATTCTGTATTACCATATTTTTCTAACGATATGCTGAAATTGACAAATAGTTATTGCAGATACTTGATGCTTACATCTGATTATTTTAATAGCAGGGCACATGTGAAAAGATTTTCACATTTATGTTCTAATAGAAAGACATGCAATACGGAGAGTGTGCAAATAACAAATTTTTGGCAATCATTTCATCCAAGCCAGCAAGTAAGATTGTGTGCCAATGCAAAGTCCAGATTACGTTCAAGGAAATTCACAGTAAAAACAAATGAATTAAGTCAAAACAAACAAATGACTGAACCCTGGCAGCCAACTCCGAATCATGTTAGTTTTGGGGGGCAATTTGAAATGTAAGCATTATTTAATTTATACATATATGTGTATTTTGTGTATTTAGATAAATAATTTTGGTTTACTAATACTTAAGACAATAGTCAAAGAATAAAAGTAATTTATTTATGTTGTATGTTTCAAAATTCAACTTTTTTCCATTTGTGTACCACTACTTTCATATTTAAATCAAAATAAATCAACCAAACCACCAACCAGTATTAGTAAGTGAACGAAAGTGTTTGTCTGTATACAGAGTTTTCCTCATTTCATTTGTGTTCTTGTTCAATAGTGCTTCTGATGATGATGGTACTCCTGAAGCATGGCAGGACCATTACAGTTTAGCAGGTCCTACAAGTTCCAACCAGTCTCAGGGCTCCTGCAACATACCATCTGATTTTCGAATATGGGAGTCAACTCAAAATAGCACTGCTTACAATGGTATGTATAGGAAATAGTAGATTGTTCAACAAGGGAGGAAAATAACCAAAATTACAAGAGGTTACTTCGAGGGTGATAATGGTGTTTTTCCCGAGTTAAACACTCTGCTTTTCATTTCGACTACAAGGAAAGTAAGAAGATATAAGTATAAATAAATAACAATGTGTAAACTGGTCAATATGATTGTTGTAAAATATTTTCATAGAGTTTATTGTTCAGCAATAATTAATTTAACAAAATTTAAAATGTTCAATGTAATAAATAATCAATGAAAACAGTAGATAAAAGTAGGTATTTTAGTAGATTTATTTGTAAAATAAGTAAGTAAACGATTTGAACCAAGGAGTTAAGCTGTATAGACATAGGCTGTGAGGATATATAAAATTGTTGTATAACGTGTTTTTTCTTATCATTTTTTAACTTTTCTTAAAAACTCTTTTCTTTTAAAAAAAACTAAAAAACTCAATCATTAGAATAAATAAGAACATAGGTAGAAGGGAAACTCCCGCTCCGGCTGGACTCAAAGGTCACGATATTAGTGGGTGGGTGGGTGTCACGGACGGCCGCCGACGCCGGCCGTGACACCCAGACTGAGTTCTTGCTTAGCGAGTACTCTAGTATTGTGACCTTTGACTCCGGCCGGAGCGGGAGTTTCCCCTTCTACCTATGTTCTTATTTATTCTTAGTACCGGGGCGACCGAGCTCTGCTCGGGCAGAAACTCGGTACCAAGCGTTTTCCCAGAGATAAGACCAAGCTAGATCAATTTTTCATCCCCGAAAACCCCCACATACCAAATTTCATCGAAATCGTTGGAGCCGTTTCCGAGATCCTGATTATATATTTGCGGGGGAGTTCGGGGGTTTCAACGGGGGATGAAAATTTCATTGATTTTGCCGTAGGATGCACAGTTTTCAAGATATTTGACAAAAACATCGGAGGGGTTGGGGCACAGAAATAATTTATTATTATTTCTGTGGGTTGGGGGTGAGAGGGGGGAGGGGGTGCGGGGGGGATGCGTGGGAGGGAGCGTGGGGGTATCAAAGGGGGGATGAAAATTTCATTGATTTTGCCGTAGGATGCACCGTTTTCATTTCATTGATTTTGCCGTAGGATGCACCGTTTTCAAGATATTTGACAAAAAAGCCGGAGGGGGTGGGGGGGTGAGCCACGTTAAACTATCGTCCGTAAACCGACTTTACAGACAACCGGTTTTTCTTGTTCTTTGCTCCCAATAGGGAACGTGCACATAGACGGTGCTGCCAACTGGTGTCATAAGGGTGCCATCAATTTGAATGCTTTACCTTGATAAGGTTGTTTTACTGTCCGCAGTGTCTTTTGTCGCATTAGTGCTGCCGCCTATAGTTACTGCACGTTCCCTATAATACTTTTTCTCACAAAAAAGTAACTTTTTCTCACAAAAGAACAAACTTCGTTTTCTCATGAAAAATAAACTTAAAAAAAAAAACTAAAATCCTTAAAAAAAACGTGGAATCGAACCGAGGTCGGCTGGATCCGCGACCACCCGATTTCTACTGTGCTATTATGATCTGCTCGAAGCCGGCGAAATTTAGCTTTGTATTCTAATGCAAACAAAAATAGCCGGAAAACACGAGTAAAAGCGGTTTTCTGAAAATGAAACATAGCTAGATCAGTTTTTCATCCCCGAAAACCCCCACTTACCAAATTTCATCGAAATCGTTGGAGCCGTTTCCGAGATCCTGATGATATATATATATATACAAGAATTGCTCGTTTAAAGGTATTAGATGACTCAATACTCAATTATACCATGCATATGCCGTAATGCTTGGCTGAATGCGTATGTGTTCTATTGACAGCCAATGCCTTTATTTTTATTAATTCATTTCTACCCTTGGGAAGAAAGTATAGTTTTGCTCCCGAATGTCGGATATGATTTGCTTCACTTTCCGAGTATGAGAGATGAAAACATGTTTTTCAAAGCATTAAATAGGTGTATATTTGATTTATTTAATAAATGTTATTAAAATCAACAGCGTACGCCCGCGCAATTGTGTAAAACAAGCCGAAACTCGATTTTACTGAACTGAATCCTCTACGCAAAATAGCTTTTTAATTTAAGGTTTTGGACTGAGCTTCAGTCAGTCAGTCAGTCAGAATTTTTCATTTTAAAAACATACTTACTCTATAGCAGGCATACGATTTTTATTTTCAGGTAACACCTTCAAGTTCCGTGTGTTGTCATATAATGTTTTGGCGCAGTATTTGTTGGAGTGCCACCCTTATTTGTACACGCAGTGCTCTCCACGGAACTTGAAATGGAAGGTCAGAGCAGCTCGCCTATATGATGAAATACTGGACCTGGATCCTGACGTAAGATATATTATCACTATTTTGTTCAAATCATTTGTGAGGTATCAATTTTGTTAAAATATGCATATTGGACACAACTAAGTAATAAAGAGGTACTTACCTACAGTCTTTCACATACAGTAGGGTGATGTGAGAAGTACATAGGTACGTTTTATATAAGTAGGTATGTTACATTGTCATTGAGTACCACTTCACCATGTTTTATCTTTTATTTCAAATTTAGTGTTACCTGTTACAGATTTTATGTTTGCAAGAAGTGCAAGTATCACACCTCAGCAGTTTTTACTCGAAATTTGAAAATTTGGGTTACTTTGGAATATTCAAGAGAAAAACTGGCCATCGGCATGATGGTTGCGCCATCTACTTTAAAAAATCTCTTTTTGAATTACAGGATACCGTCAGTGTAAGTGATTTCCTTTATTTTTCTCTTTTATTTCATGCTCCAGCTCCAGCAAAGCGAATGCCTCAATGAGACAGTCAATAACTGCTTATGCAAAGAGGTCCATTGTTATTTCCTACATACCAAAAAATGGGTAGAGGTTGATCTACCCATTTTACCAGGTGAAATATTGATAGCTAATATCAAAGCGAATTTTATGCCTTCATTGACTTATTTTTCTCATCAGAGTTCAAATGCACGGAATTATTGATGAAATTTATTGAATCAGGCGTTACTTTGCGGAGGTCCATATTAATGAACTAAAACAATTTATTGATGAAAGGTTATATACACGTCGACTTGAGAACCTCCTCCTTTTGTTTTCGTCGGTTGATAATAGATACCAGTGGCGGGGCGTGAAAATATTTGCATGTAAAGCCCGAGAAAAAAAAACTAAAAACCCTATATATCCTCTTCTTGAAAGTGCAGTAATGGAAGAGAAGCGTTTGTTATCTTCGAAAGTTTAGTCAACCCGGGGGGAATCGGGTTGTTAGTATGTACCCTTCGTCACTGATAGATATAATCACAGAATAAAAGAAAGATTAGAAATGTCCTCATATTTAAATTGTATTAGAACCTGTCGACACTATATGGATACAAGCTTACCCATATACGATCGAATTGCACATTGGTTTGAAGTCAACGCAGCACCACACGTATATGACAAACCTGCTAGTATTTGCGGGGCAGAGGTGTAGACCCTGCGTCAAAAATTTTTTGGGGCCCTTCTACCTAACAGCGGCAAATTTTACATTACGATTACGACGTGTTACGTTTGTCACGCCCACTGGGCCTTTCCAACCTGTTTCTTCTATTACACGCTTATAAATCTTATAATCCACTACACTAATATGCTGTTTTTATCTAATATATAAAAATCTCGTGTCACGGTCAGGCCTCTTGCATGCCATGTACTTACGCGCGATATTTACCTACCGCGGGGACGATCTGCTACGATCGAAATTTCAGTAGGTTGTCACAAGCGCGCGCCGACGCACGTTCATTCGTGTTCCACGGAAAAAATATGCCGCCTGGACTTTTATAAGTGAAAATGGTGAAACAGGGGGCAAACTTTAATATGACTATGCTAGAATTAATAGCTAATATAACAATTTGGAAGTTCGTATCGTGCTGTCCCTCTTACTCTTCTATAAAAAGCTATAAGCGTGAGCGGGATGGCATGATGCGAAGTTCGAAAGTTGACCGTCGTATCTAGTATAACGTTAGGGTACTGTGAGCATGGCAATGTGTTCTGCGCATTACAATAAATATCCTTTTTTGTTAGGATTCCAGAGCTAAAATGGCAAAAACGGAACCAAGTTTCGCTTTCAAGTTTAGTTTTGTAGTTTCGCCAAGACCGTCTGTCCCTTTGTCCGTCCGTGGCTTAGCTTAGGGAATATTAGTGCTAGAAAGTTTGCATGGATATAATAAATATAGCAATTATTCCGACAAAATGGTAAAACAACATGTAGAGAAAAAAAAATTAATCCAAACTGCCAGCCCTTGTCACTATCGGCACGCACACATTCTTAAGGAGACGGAGTAGTATAATCTGTGGCTACAATCGCGGTAAGTACCAAGATTTTGTACGGGATGCAGTATCTGTTACGAAGTAACTATTAAGTAATCTGTGTCACGGTGTTTGTTACCGAACTCCTCCGAAACGGCTTGGCCGATTTTTATGAAACTTTTTTCTCTTCACTCGGTAGGGCTGAGAATAGGTTGTAGGCTATTTTTTAACCCCCTCCCCCCATTCTTCGCGGACGGAGTCGCGGGCAACAGCTAGTCTAATATATAAAAATCTCGTGTCACGGTGTTTGTTATCGAACTTCTCTGAGACGGCTAGACCGATTCTTATGAAACTTTTTTCTCCATACTCCGTAGGTCTGAGAATAGGTCGTAGGCTATTTTTATACCCCTATTCTTCGCGGACGGAGTCGCGGGCAACAGCTAGTAAATAACGATAGCAATTTATTGATTTTAGTATTTTTAACTTATAAACACGAAATATATTAAAGTAGCTATGAACTGTTATTAAGAGTGATAAAAAAAGATCTAATGTTAGTTTTGCTCTACGACAATGTAACCAATAGTGACCCGATAGTGACCTCATTTTATTAGATCGACTCACGAACTTATCTTCGCGGCCATTCGCGTTTGCGATATATGTATGTCTTGTAGATTATTCACCAACTAATTTGTTGTTTTTGATGTTTTTCTTTATTTTTACATATTAGCTACGCTACGCAATTTGAAACATTTACCTATTTCTGATCAGCACAGCTATCAAAACATCAAGTGTCGTTGTTTATAGCCAAGTACGTCGAATAGAAATGACGTGACATACTAACGTCATTACCCGTGTTCATTCTGAGGCATCCGCCCCGCTCGGCAGCATTTTCGGTTCGATTTTGAGTCCTGTGTCAAACAAAATCATGCCTCATGCAGAAGCCTCCCTAGGCGGCTCGATCTGTCAACACCTGACAGTTTCAGGCGCATGCGAATTAGCTTTTTTCTTGTTATTTAACTAATTACTGTTATTAAAGCGTTTTTTGTATTTAGCGCATAATTAAGCATATTGTAGCAAAATGTAGACTAACAATGGTCTATAAGACTACGATTTTTCGCTCTAATATTACTCTTATATCATCGTATAAGCCTGGATTTGGGCAAAAATCTAAGAGTATTTAGTTTAATATCTTTCTACTATGAATCTAATTAAGTGCTGATCGCACTTATAGCAACCTTACCAAAATCAATTTAAGTATCTTTAGGCTAATATCGCTCTAACGTAAGCATCTTATAAGCCTATTCAGGCTTATATTCATTTAACGGTAGAATCTTACAAGCATAAGTGAACTTATTTTGCTTTTAGGTTTTTGTAAAATTCTATGTATTTGAGATTGACTAGTGGGCTTCGACAGCTACAAAAAAAATCAAAGGCCAACTAAATATTATAAATTTATTAAAAATAACTTTCCGTTATCGTTAAATGCGTGTGTTTATGTTTTACGGGGTATACCTATTGGTAAATATTATTTAGTGTAAAGTAGACCCCATTTTCCGCTTCAAACTGCATGCGCCTCATCAAATATGGTATTTTGTAAGTCTGGTTAATTATATCTTTTATTATTTATCTCATCTCCGAATTAGTACGTTTTAGATACATCTTGCAACTATATTTTCACCCACTTTCAGTGATCGGATTGATTTAAAATTTGGTATGTGTACGTAAATTTGACGGCTGCACAAGATTAAAATAACGTAAATAAAAAATATTATATTAAAAGTGATATTTTTTAGCGAAAACTCAATTGGAAATTTTTGTTGATACATAGCCATTTTGAGTAGGTAGCTGCATTTTACAAGTCCACTATTAGATTATTGTGACTCCATGTTGAAATAATTATCATATTTATCCACTGCTGATGATCTTATAATAATTTTGATCAAGACCAGAAAAGACTGTACTTACAGTGCTCTGATACTATCCTGATATTAGTCTAACAGTTTTACATTGGTATTCCCAAGATTGATTTAAGATCCAACACTCTTAAATTAATCTTGTCTCTTGTACTATAAGTATGTTGGTCTAAAATCACTCTACTATCGTACTGTCCACTGCTGTTGTTCTTATATTAGTTTTGGATAAGATCAGCAAAGTACGTTCTAAAAGTGCTCTTAAGAAATGCTGATATTAGCCTAACATTCTTACAATAGCATTTAGCAAGTCTATAGTAAAACCAAACAAGCTTAAGAAATGCGAATATTAGAGCAAGTTTACTTAAGTGCAATTAGTCTTAGTAAAAACTATTGTAAGAGTAAGTGGCTTAAAACGACATTCTCAAGCGCTCTTATATTCACATATGAGACTACGTAATAAGATTGATTGGTTTTGGGTGCATACCAGCTTGTTGGAAAATGATATAAGAGCGATGGTACGCTTAAAACAAATATAAGAGCGTTTTAAGCCTAACACTCTTATAAAGTTTGTAATCTAAGATTGTTTTGCTTGTTGGGTATCTACCTATTCACTATAATGCAAAACTTACATCGACGGTTAAAAGGCAAAACGCATGAAGCGACACTTTTTGACAAAATGAGTTATATACATATTTGAAATCAGCGAATTTTTCTCCGTCGTTTGAGCCGGGTTTCATGTAAAGTTCAAAAAACGTCGCTTCATGCGTTTTGCCTTTTAACCGTCGACATTAAGATTGCAATTGCTGACAACTTCACCCACCGGTGTCAAATGCTGCCTCTTAGTAATATTTTTGTTATTGGTGACCTTGTTTCACGCATTGATCTTGTTTTTGAGTGTACATTAATTTTGTGAAAATAACATTTTGCTGCAATGAATGCTAATTAATCTACGATTTTTAATTTCGTAGAATTCTGACATTTCTTAGTGTTACTAGGCAAAAAATTTTTCCCGAAAATTTAAACGGGATAAAACAAAAATACTATAATAAAACAGTAAAAGTAGAGCTCTGTCTGTCTGTATGTAATCGCTAATCTCCGAAATTACTGAACGGAATTTCTTGCGGTTTTGGCAGATAGATGAAGCTTAAATTGGAGCAACATATAGGCTTTGTTTCATTAAAATTGGGTCACAATGAATAAAGTTATCGTCGTTAATCTATACTTACTGTTCGGGTAAAATATAGTCTAAACTTTGTTGGTTTTTTTATCCTTGGGGTAGAAATAAATGAATTCAACTTCAGGCTTTACTTTAAAAATTCCTTCAATTATAAGTATTACATTACCTAATGCTCCACATACCTAACATGTTTTGTACTAATATAGTAAGACATAAAACTTACGAGTCATACAAAACCATAATTATAAATGCTGTACTAAAGCAGGCATCGGCAAACCGCATTGCGTGGGACATGTAAAAGATTTAGATTTTTTTGCCAAAATGTTGAAGAAACCGGCCAAGTGCGAGTCGGACTCGAGCACGAAGGGTTCCGTACCATTATCTATAAAAACGGCAAAAAATCATGTTTTTGTATGGGAGCCCCCCTTAAGTATTCGTTTTGTTTTAATTTAATAATTTATTTTTAAAGTGAATGTGTGTAACTAAATATATTTCATACTAAATACAAACTGAAATATAGATGCACAGAAAAAAGACCAATGCTGGGAATCGAACCCAGGTCCTCAGCATTCCGTGCCGTGTGCCATACCCCTACACCACCACTGGTCTAGAGATTAGACACGAATCTTTCCCATACATCGTACATTTCAGTCTGTTAAATCATCATCTACTGCAGTGATAAGCGTGCATCTATGTTACACCCTCTATCGAGAGATTTCAATACTCCTTCGGAACTAACCGCTCACCAGGACAAGAGATGGCGCTACTGGGCAACTTTTAACAAGTAAAAGTAATAAAAAATGAAGTACGCTTCGCTCCCGCCTTAGCCTTCTGAACCTAACCTGTTCGAGTCGCTTCTGCCCTGAAAGGTCTTGCTCGCTCGCTTCGCTCGCTCGCTGCCAGCGATATGCCTTACAATGTTATAGATTTCGATGTATATGCTTAATGCATTTTAGGTAATGCAAAATTATGACTGAAAACAATTATTACTTTAAGATATATGCCTTACAATGTTTCTGAATAATCATATATTCAGTTAAATGTTATTGATATAAATATTATGACTTTTTAAAGTTACGATCAATAGGATTATGGATCATTGCAGTTAGAACTATTAAGCGATATGCTTAAAAAAATATGACCATCGATATTTATGAGCAAATATATTACGGACATCGATTTCTGACTTTCAAAATTCGGATAAAAAAGATTATGGGAGAAAAGGGGCTCCCAAAACTTGGAGCGACCAATAGTACGTGGGAAAAGCGTCAATAATTGAGTTTGTCGATAAAGGAACTCGCTACCTGTCATAAAATACTATGTCTGCTTATGACCTTGACTGTAGCGTTACAAAGGCGTCAAAATTATCTATACAAATCTATGCCACTAACTATAAGGTGTTAACATATATTTGAGGCGATGGCTGTATAGATATTATGCCTTCAACTGTATAGTATACATGTTTAATTATTATTTTATTATAGGCATCATTTCGTTTGTACTGAAAACAGACGGGTATGAGCATCATTTTAAAACTTTTTTAGGTGGAGTACTATCAACCGGAGTTGCCGATCCTTAACCGGGATAACATAGGCATAATGGTGAAGTTGGTGCCGCGCCACTGTCGGGACACGCCGCTAGTGGTGGCGACCACGCATCTGCTGTACAACCCTAAGCGTACGGACGTTCGGTTGGCACAGCTGCAACTGCTTTTGGCCGAACTGGACAGATTCGCCTACTTCAACAATGGGAAACAGTAAGACATACTTTACATTCAGTTCATACGCACAAATAGTATCCATATAAAGCCGCAACAAATTTGCATTTTAGATCCGACCCTATTGTTGCCATGTCACAGACGATTGTATCTTTGTGGGCCAGCCATACAAATTACTAGCGACCCGCCCCGGCTTCTCACGGGTGCATCAGCACTAAATATATTACAGAATGTCTTTATATACTTTATATCTTTGTATACAACGTTCACAGCTTTTTGTCATTAGATCTTATAGGCACGCGCCGTCACCCCCCCCCCCGCCGTACCGCCGCAACCGCTATGTCCCTCCATTTTATATCTGTAATATCTTCGAAAATATTCATTTAAATTACATGTTTTAAGGTGTCATATTGATCTATATTACATGCATGCACAATGTATTTAAGGTACTTAATTGGATAAGGATTTATGCTGTATTGCTTAAAATCGCTTCGTAAATAAGCCATTATTTCTCGTAAAAAGTAAAGGATAAAGAACGGTTATTGTGGGTTATTCTTGAGAGATAGACATATACCATAGCGGATTTTTTGTAGACCTTTTGGTCTTTTTAAAGGCTTCCTCATTCATCATCATCATTTCAGCTGTAGGATGTCCACTGCTGGACATAGGCCTCCCTCATTGACGCCCAATCATTCTGGTTGGAAGCGACTTGCATCCACCTTGAACCTGCGGCCTTCACCAAATCGTCCGTTGATCTCGTTGGTCCCACGTTGCGCTTGCCAGTCCGTGGTCTCCATTCGAGAACTTTTGGGCCCCAACGGCCATCTGTTCTGCGTGCTATATGGCTTGCCCATTGCCATTTCAACGAGCTAATCCGTTTGGCTATGTCGGTGACCCCTGTTCTTCTACGGATCAATGAAAGGCTTAAGTCTACTGATTTAAATAACTGGAAAAAAATGGGTTCGTTGGAATGCCGCATACTGAGAGGCAACCTATTTAGATCCCCTCCGACTGCCAGGTTCGATCGCGTAGTTCGATCAATCGACCCACGAGGAATTTTAGGTCCTTATGGTTAGATTAAAAAGTGTAATTGCGGAGTTTGCTGTTTTAAAATTTTATTTTTATTTATTGTCAAGTAATGTCAAATGTAAATGATTTTTTTAATCCTCTAGGGTTTAAAAACCACAACATGGTATAACGCCGTCGTGGCCTAGTGGATGCCGTGGTGGCCTAGTGGTTTGACCTATGGCTCTCAAGCAGAGGGTCGCGGGTTCAAGCCCGAGCTTGCACCTTGAGTGTTTCAAAATTTATGTGCGAAATTACATTTGTAATTTACCATGAGTTTTACGGTGAAGGAAAACATCGTGAGGAAACCTGCATACACCTGCGTAAAAATTAAATATTAAAATTCTTCGTGGTTCGATTATTCTAAATTGATCGAACTACAAGGAATTACAAATCTTCGTAGTTCGATTGATCGAACCATAAGGACCTAAAATTCCTAAAAAAAACTACACGATTGAACCTGGCGGCCGGAAGGTTTAGATCAGTCTCTTTTCTATGGAACTTCATTTACTTTCTAAACAAATTCTTCCAGAACTAGGGGGTACCGTGAGTGTAAATTTACGTAATCCTCAAGTGACACTCAATCTCACTTATGCGCCGCTGCCATATTTCTTCCAAACAACAAATAATTCCCATCTTTGTTCGTAGGTCAGGCCATTTACCAATAATTCTGACTGGAGATTTCAACTCCACCCCAGACAGTGCTGTCGTTAAGCTACTAGATAAAGGACATGTGAGGTGGGTAAAGAGTTATAAAATTCATAACTAAAAGCTATATACAGATATACGCTGTAATAAGACACCTTTATATAATTCATGATTATATCATGGACCGGGATATATGGAAATAGATCTCATCCGCATTGGCGATCCCTAGTTTCAAATAGCGTTTGTACTGTGTTAAAATTTTAGTTGTGTTAAATACTTTATCTACACCCATATAGTAAATAATCCATTATGCGTTCAAAAACCATAGATAATGACCAGCATTACGACATTGGATTCTATTATGAACACGGCAGTATCGTAATGGTCATACATACATACATCATTACATTACAGTAGGTACCGGTGCAGGAGGAGCGCGGCGTTCACGTCGCGCAGGTCATCGGGCGCGCACCGGGCGCAGGTCGTGGGGCAGACATTATATTTACCTAGTTCTCGTTAATGCAGGTCATTTCTCAAAGGTTCTTGAACACATGATAGAGGATTTAATATATGGATGTAGATAAAATATTGTATGCAACTGTACGTAATTAGGGCTTAAAACACTCTGTGACCCTTTGTGAAACCACACTCGTGTTTTAAGGACCCCTATTACGATACAGTTGCATAAAATACTATTAGATGTGGGTAAGTATGTAATTAAAATTAAATACCATCGTAGATCTGTTGTTGGGATTCTTGCCGGATCCTTCTCAACAGGGTTTTTCCGAACCTGTGGTAGATTCTTCGACATTCATTAGTGCTTGTTATAACCTAAATTGAATAAAGATAAGTATTTTGACTTTGAATTTGACTTTAATAAATACAATTATACTCATAGGTACCAATGATTCAAATTACCGATAGTTAGACAGTTAATGTACTTAAGTATAAGGAATAGTTATTTGTTATACAAGGGGGGAAAGTTGTATTTTAACTGCGAGTGTTCATTTTGAAACACGAGCTATCGAAAGGACTCTATGATTGACCACGAGCGAAGCGAGTGGTTCAAAAATAGAATTCTTTCGATAGCGAGTGCTTCAACACACGAGACGTAAAATAACTTTTCACCCGTGTATAACACAAAACTTTTTACCTCACTACAGCGAGGAAAATAACAAAAAGGGTTTGTACTATCAATTATTATTTATTTACCTCTTTGTCAATACAATAATTTTGAAGTACTTATAGAAATATTGGTAAAATCAAAAATAATGCAAAATAGCCTAAGCAAATCCAGTCTTTATGGAACTATTCCAATACCGACATATCGTCACTACTTTGGAAAAACTCGTATCTCCAATCAATGAATAAACCAAACTGAACTTTATTGCACATCGAGTAAAGTTCAATTAGCCAGATTATCGATTTTGAGATACGAGCAAACTGCATTACTGTTAAATTGTATACCGTTTTGACTTAAGTTTTTTTTTATTATTTCGGATGCGTTTTGTTCGCACATCGACTTACTTGGACTGTCAGAACATTTTATCCGTTTTTACAACAAGAATGAAGGTTAATGTTGAATGCTGATATTTATGAATTAAAATAAAGTTGTAAGACTGTATTTAGTGTTTTTTACTCGATGCAATTCATTAATTGTGATGTTAAAAATTCAGCACTTTTAACGTTTTACGTTTTGTTAGCTGTTAAATATCACTTAAGCTGCCTTCAAATGTCAAAACTCTTTCTTCACTTGTGGATAAAAAGCGATTTTCTCAATAGATGTCAAACAAACAGAAAGGGCTTTCCGAGCTAGTGAGGTGAAAAATAAATGACTAACGTTAGTAAAAACATCTCTTTCAGTGCTGGCCCATTCAGAGATAGCTCGGATTGGAAGAAAATAGGCGTGACAGACAACTGCCAGCACTTATCCGTTTATTTGAACCAACCAAAAGGTTTGACAACGGAGTTTAGCATGACAAAGGTAAGGACTGTATTATCTGGCCGCGATTAGAATAACAATAGTACATTACTGCAGAGGCCGGGACTTAAGGGGTTGCCGGCCGAGTATCTAAGTATCTAAGTATCTATGATGATGATGATGATGATGATGATGATGATGATGATGATTCTGATGATGGTGATGATGATGATGATGGTGATGATGATGATGATGATGATGGTGGTGGTGATGATGATGATGATGATGATGATGATGATGATGGTGATGATGATGATGATGATGATGATGATGATGGTGGTGATGATGATGATGATGATGATGGTGATGGATGATGGTGATGATGATGATGTTGATGATGATGGTGATGATGATGGTGGTGATGATGGTGATGATGGTGATGATGATGATGATTATGACGATAACGATGATGATGATGGGGATGATGATGATGATTACGATGATGATGATGATGATGGTGATGATGATGTTGATGGTGAAATATTTCTCTAGGCAGATCACCATTACCATCACCATCACCATCTTACCTTACCTTAAATAAGCGTAGTGGCAGAATGTCATAATGAACCAAAACGCAAATATTGCTTATAGCTTTTTTTTAAACGGCTAAATGCTATGATGCCATAGACCTATTTTAAACATCATGGTGCTGTGTGACATGAAACAATAGATGATCGCATTGCAGGCCTAGGCCTGCAACGATGTATTTTGAAGCCTGTTTTAAGGAACACAACGTAAACATTACATAGCATGTTTGAGAAAAAGATAGTAGTTACATAATTGTTAGCCTTCTTTGTCGCTATGAATACTCAAGTATACTGAAAAATAATAATATAAAATAGGTATTATTTGAAATGTCGGAGTCTTATCTAAAAATTCTGAAGGGAGATTACGACATTCACATTGTTCATACTATACCTACCACAGAAACTAAGGGAGTAATTATGAATAGTAAAAAACCGACCAAGTGCGAGTCGGAATCGCGCACGAAGGGTTCCGGGATCTATAAAAACGAGCAAAAAATCATGTTTTTTGTATGGGAGCCCCCTTAAATATTTATTTTATTTTGCTTTTTAGTATTTGTTGTTATAGCTGCAACCGAAATACATCACCTGTGAAAATTTCAACTGTCTGGCTATCACGGTTCATGAGATACAGCTGGTGACAGACAGACAGGCGGACGGACAGACGGACACACGGACAGACGGACGGACAGTGGAGCCTCAGTACTAGGGTCCCGTTTTTAGGGTTCCGTAGTCAACTAGGAACCCTTATAGTTTCGCCATGTCTGTCCGTCTGTCTGTCTGTCTGTCCGCGGCTAAGCTCAGAGACTGTTAGTACTAGAAAGCTGTAATTTGGCATCAATATATATATCAGTCACGCCGACAAAGTGATTGAATAAAAAAATTAAAAAAAAATTTTTTTAGGGTACCTCCCATAGACGTAAAGTGGGGGTGATTTTTTTTTCTTGTCTAACCCTATAGTGTGGGGTATCGTTGGATAGGTCTTTTAAAATCATTGCGGGGTTGCTAACATGATTTTTCTATTCAGTGATCTGTTTGCGAAATATTCAACTTTAAAGTGAAAATTTTCATTAAAATCGGCCGTCCCCCCCCCCTCTCTAAAATCTAAACTGTTGGGTGGAAAAATTTGAAAAAATTCAGAAGGGTAGTAAATATATCAAATTTACTAGGAAAATTATAGCGCCTAAGATTGCTTGGAAATTATTTGTAGTTTAAGAGTAAATAGTAGCCTAAGGTATAAAACATACCTAAACTTGGATGATTCCGTACACATACGAAATCCTTAGAAAAATATTACTTGATTTTTTCGTAATGGCTACGGAACCCTACCTTGGGCGTGTCCGACACGCTCTTGGCCGGTTTTTTTACCCTTTGGGTACGGAACCCTAAAAAAGTTCCACAGACGTGATTAAATTTTACAACTGTATGTGTCAAACGACAACTCGCTAGTTTAGGGTATCTGGTGTACTAAAAACAATTATCTAATAATAATGTTGTAACAAGTACAGAAACTCAATATCCTCGTTTATCACTTTGTTTTAAATTTTTTGAGTTCTGAATGAATTTGATGTTGCAGATTTACAATTCTGACTACCGAACTGGCTTACCGGAACGTGGTGACGAATCTTCCGTACACGAAGATGAACATAGTGAGCTCTTTAATAGCGGTGCTATCGGGCATTCTTTCAATCTCACCTCAGTGTATACTGGCGTTAAACACGATGGCAAATTTGAGGCGACGACTTTCCAAGACTATTGGGTCACAGTGGACTATATATATTTTAGGTAAATGTGATTGCTTACATTATACTTACGAGTATACGCATTTAATGTTGGATGTGAATCGATGCGGAAAGGAATATATAGGAATATATTGTTGCGGACGCCTCTACAAAAAAGTAATGTTTTTCCATATAAAAAATGCGATTCGATGCTGATAGATGTGACTCCACCCTACAACTGACTTATTAGGAGGAAATAAGATTTGTTTTTCTACTCCTGTAATTTTATCTGTATTTTACATGCTCGCGAAAAATAATAAATAAGAACATAGATAATATGACTTCAGAAAAATCTATACTTACTTTATTCCCCATAACAACACTTGTGTCGTAATGTCGTTATTACGATACACCTAGTTGCCACAGATTATTAAATGTCGGTTACACTCAACACTAGACTAGCCTAGTTTAGACCTGTTGTGTTGAGTTGCGTCGAGTTGCGTTGCGTTGAGTTGCGTCGAGTTGCGTTGAGTTGAGTTGCGTAGAGTTGCGTTGAGTTGAGTTGCGTTGAGTTGCGTCGAGTTACGTTGAGTTGCGTCGAGTCGCGTCGAGTTGAGTCGAGTCGTAGAAAAAATATTGTATGCAACGGTCACATTCGCTCGTATCGCAACTCACGTCACTCGCCTTTTAAGACCTCACTTATACAACCATTGCATAAAATACAATACTTTTAGTCATATTAGTCGACCGCTTTAGCCTAGTTGGTAGTGACCCTGCCTACGAAGCAAGAGGTCCTGGGTTCGAATCCCGGTAAGGGCATTTATTTGTGTGATGAGCACGAATATTTGTTCCTGAGATATGGCTGTTTTCTATGTATTAAGTATTTATTTATCTATATAAGTATGTTTATCGTCGTCTAGTACCCATAGTACAAGCTTTGCTTAGTTTGGGACTAGGTCGATTTGTGTAAGATTGTCCCCTAATATTTATTTATTTATTTTAATTATATTATTAGATAGTTTTTGCGCTGAAAGTACCCACCCGGTACTAAAAAAATTAGCGTTTACAAATAAATCTCGTTGCACACTGTTGCTATCTCACCCGGTTGCTGGAACTTCCACTACGAGGTGAAAAAAACAGTTTCACTTCTAACAGAAAAAGAGCATGTTCCTCTTTTTACCCGACTGTCGAAGGAGGGTTAGTCCTCAAACACAAGTCTTTTGAAGTGAATGCGATTGATTTTATCGATTGCCAATTTGCTTTTACTGATAAAGTATCTTATCGTTTGGTGGGTCAGTATTATAACCAGCCTAAGTTATTATCTTACCTGATCAACCGTGTTATGATATTATATGTATATGTTGGTTGCAGTTGCTGCAGCGCCCTTAACCTAGTGGAACGACTTCGGCTGCCTACAGACGTGGAATGCGAAGTGTTGGGCACACTACCTAACGACGTGTATGGATCGGACCACCTCGCTCTAGGTGGGACGTTTGAACTGCGATCAGTGAGATCAGCATTATAACGCGGTATACGTATATGGGATCCCTGCCTGACTTTATTAACTACTTATTCATAGTGGATCTTGACACGTATAATCACGTTATATTTGATCATGCGTATCGTAAGCTAAAATAAATAAATCACATAGACGCGTTACAAGTTACATGTACCTACTATACGTAATTTGCCTCATGTTTTTAGTTAGTTAATTCAAATTAAGCTAGTTATTTTCGTGTTTTTTTTTTAAAGGGAACATGGCTGTAATGCTGTACATGTGCAATTGAACCATTTAAATAATCTGGACGCATCGTAGAATATATTCACAAAATATAATGATTTTCCCTTTCAAGCGTTTCTTTATGACGATTATTGAGAAAATTTATAACTGGCTCAACTGTACATTATACAGAACTAGCGACCCGTCCCGGCTTCGCACGGGTGCAATATATACATATAAACCTTCCTCTTGAGTCACTTTATCTAATAAAAAAAAACCGCATCAAAATCCGTTGCGTAGTTTAAAAGATCTAAGCATACATAGGGACAGACAGCGGGAAGCGACTTTGTTTTATACTATACACCGTGAAATTTTAGTGGTCGTTTTCCCGAAACCAGGTGATTTAGTATCGATTGTACAATCGATTTATAATTACTATTTTGACTAGAGTCAAAAATCCAATTGTGAAAAACGAAAGTCGAAAATGATCGCAAACCAATAGTAACGCTTCGTTGGTACCTAACCTATCGTACGATCGTACGCTACTTGTACCAACGAAGCGTTACTACGTTACCACTAAAATGTATAGCAAGGATGATATAGACTGGATTGGCAGTCGCCATAGACGGATCGGCCGCGGTTTTTGTAGTTCGAATATTAAATCTAGATGGCGCTGAAATATAGCCAGAGGCTTTGAAGGCAAAACAATAAGACTACAGATATTTCATATCACTTCAAATGTATTATTGCAATATTTTTGAAAAATAATACATTTGTAGTAATATGAAACATCAAAGTCAAAGTCAAAGTCAAAATTCTTTATTCAATTTAGGCATCAATTGATGCTCCTATGAACGTCGAAGAATCTACCACCGGTTCGGAAAAAACCCTGTTGAGAAGAAACCGGCAAGAAACTCAACAAGGTATATTTTTTTCAATCAGATCTACATTGTTATTAAATTACATAAAAGTATTTCATACAATTCAATTTTTAAACTTTTTTAAATCTTTTAAATCTGTAGTCTTATTGTTTTGCCGTCAAAGCCTCTGGCTATATTTCAGCGCCGTCTAGACTTCTAAATAAAGTTCGTCGTTAGAATGCCTTATGCCATTTAAATGCGTCGTTATAATTCTTCAATACAGAGTTGCATTTCTAATTTGAAGACAAGATCGGCATGCATGAGCGTAGATGAGGTAGTAAACATTTTTTAATACAATATTTTATGTTTTTTTTTTAGTTTTGTTGCAAGGGGTACGGGCGATTGCGATTCCAAGAATAATTATATTAATTATCAGGCTGAAGATAAGAACAACGGTTGTATTTCTAGGTTCTGAAAGAAAAAAAGTCATAGTTTATTTATGAGTAATGTCCGCAACTTCGTCTGCGTCCCGAGAAAATTTACCGGAATATAAAGTGTACCATAACTAGCTTTTGCCCGCGACTTCGTACGCGAAAACAATAACGTAAGTTGTTTAGATGAAATTTAGCACACAGGTAGTTTATTACATGGATCAACACATAGGACAATGCCAGGAAAATGCAAAATTCCCGCGGAATAGGAATAAGTGAATTCTATAGCCGCTAAGCTCTGATGGTATAGTGGTTTGACCTATGGTCTCTTATGCAGAGGGTCGTAGGTTTGAGCCCGGGCTTGCACCTCTGAGTTTTTCCGAACTAATGTGCTAAATTACGTTAGAAGTTTACCGTGAACTTTACAGGGAAGGAAAACATCGCGAGGAAATTCTGCCGTTGTATTTATAAAAGGCACAACTGCAATATTGCTCAAAAAAGAAACAGCGTAAGTTTACAAAGAACAAGTGTGCACTTAGGCCTTTTCTCTTTCACAAAAAATTCTACTTGTGCCCCTTTTTCTTACGACGGCAGAATTGCACACACCCGAGAAGAAATGAATGAATGGTGTGTGTGAAGTTCCCAAATCGCACTGGGTCCGCATGGAACTACGGCCCAAGTCCTCTCATTCTAGGAGGAGGCCTGTGCCTTATTGAAACAGTTTTATTTTATCCCGGGAAAGTACAAAGTAAAATTATCGCGGGATAGAAATAACTGTTAGAACCTATTTTGAAAATCAGAGACAGTGTAGCTTTTTATTAGTAAAGTAATTTTAAAAATCATCCCCCATGTTCAATCCACTTATTTCTATCCCGTGGGAATTTGCGTTTTCACGGAGAAAAAATAGTCAATCAGGGATAGTGTAGCTTTCAATTGGTATTTTTTTTGAAATTAGCCCCAAAGTTGAATTAACTTATTTCGATCCCGTGGGATTTTTTTATTTTCCCGTAAAAAAAATAACCTATGTCAATTTGGGGTAGTCATATAATATTTAAGAATTTTTATAATCGGCCCCGAAATTGAATTAATTTATTTGCATCCCGTAGGAATTTTGCCGTAGGAATTAAATCATTGAAATGAGTAAGCTGGTTTTTAAACTACTACTTATTTTGCCTCTTTCTGCTACAAAATTTCTTCTGTATCTATTTTTTCCCACTTTGTACCAACACTCGCGCATTAGAGTTCGATATAAGAATAAACTTGTCTTACGAGTTTTTCTTACAATACGTTTACTTTTAGTTTACCACTGACAGATGGCTTGCCTTCATTTCATTTCCATCTTTAACACCATACAAATAAAGTAACTATTACAAAATCTGCAAACGTGGGTAACAGTATTCTAAAATTGGCTTTATTTGTAGGTCGTTAAAGTTGAATATGAAATGAAGGCAAACCATCTGTCAGTGGTAAACTTTATGTAATTTTACTGTACATTCTTTTTAATAGCGACATCTATTCGTCGTCCATTGAAATCCGAACGAAAACCTACTATACCGACCAGACCTTTAGCAGCGTACCTATTCAAATTTAAAAGTTTGCTTTGTCCTTATGTATCTACCTAATTTCTATTAACTTACACTTATGATGATTTTGTTCTTCAAGATGCTCTGCGAACTCTTTTACGAAGTAGGTAGATTCGTAGTAGGGTTAATCTAATTAAAAAATTAGTATAATTACAAATGTGGGCTTTTAGAGTCAAAATAACTTGCTTGAAATTTTGTAACGTATTTATGCCATTTATTTATAGTGGATTGTAGTTTGTTATAATATAGTAGGCATATTTTTATATATTTTTTTTAAATTCTCTGTTCAGTATAAAGGAGGAAAAAAATCTATACTGGCCTCAAAATGTCATGCCATAAACCGATGAATGACTAAGTTTGTATCAATATTAACTTTATACGACAATCCAGTCGTGAACAATTATAAAAGTACACATTTATGTACTAAAATGATTGACATAAAAATTTAATATTACAATAAAATAAACAAATAACGTCTTATTAATATCATTAAGCTAAGAGTGATTAGTAAATGTAGATAAATTACTTTTTTATTCGTTAATTGAATGGTGATGGATGTCAATGGGGAATTTCAGAAATAGGGTAAAATACATTTTTTTTTCAGATTTTAAAAATTATTGCATGGATCTAATCAGAATCAGTAGCACTATCGATTCTACATAGAGGAAAAAGTGTCCCGAGGTCAGTTTTGTTACTTTTCATACGTTGGTGTTTGAAGGTAACAAAAGCGACACTTATTTTTGTATTAAAAACTGACTTCATTATAATCGATAAGTATATTGATTCTGAGCAGATCCATGCAATAATTTCTAAAATCGGAGAAAAAATATAGTTGTACCCTATTTCCACAATTCCCCCAATTTGAAGGTACATTTTGTATGTGGTTTATAACCGACACCAAAACGGAGAATTGTATTTTTTATGTTTGTTACTTCACAACTCCGTCATTAATGAAACGATTTGTTTTTTTAATTGGATATACTTCCTGTTTGGTTCTATTTAAATTTGAAGAAAAATACCATCTTTGACGATGTTTTCCCAAGACTTTTTTTTTCTTTACAATTTATTCAGTATAATTCCAGTCTTACTGAATATTTGAACATTTTCATCGCTATGTATACATTATATAGCGCCCGATTGGAGTAATTAATTTATCATTATTGTGAGGTTAATGCTATAAAAACTTGCCTTCCTAACATGCAAAGACACCTTCGACTCATTACTGAAGTTGTTTTAGTTTAACTGATGGGTGATTCATGTAATACATCGAGATGATGTTATTAGAGGGTACAATTTAAACGACATAACTTCAACATTTTTAACATCTCTTTTTCGAGCGTTATGTAACGGATATTTTGTGGGTAATTGTGTAGGTTCTTTTTTGTAAATAGCAGGTATTCAGATGGTTTCTGAGCTATATAATGATTTCACTAATGTTAATGATTGTTTTCATAAAAGTTTATTAAGTCCACATAAGTAGCTAATTAACTTGTGACATTTTGAAAATAAAAATCTATACTTATTGATTATGTTTTTCATTAAACCCAGCCTTTAGGCTGCGTATCCACCGGAGCTGTGCGAGGATGCGTTGCGAGGGATGTGTTTGTCATGAACCAAATAGAAACGGTTACCTATCATATTCTCGAAAAGCTCATTTCCGAATATTAAAATTCCGAAAACGAAACTCCTTTTTTTCATTTTCCAAATTATTGTTTGACCGAAATTTTATTTACCATATTTTCTTTTGCCAAATGTTTTAAAATCCATTTTTTATTTGCCAAATGATTCAAAATCCAACTGCATGAAATTCCGTAGGATCTTTTGCCAAATATATATTTATTCCGCAAAGGTCAGGGGTACAAAAGGCGACCATACAAAATTGTGTGGACAAATGTGTGGAGCGTAATTAATTTTGTTGTTTAATGTTGCCCAAATATTTTATTGAGTTTGCTATGTGGGTAGGGGGTTTTGTAGGTGGTTATAAAAAAATAACTAACACCAAAGGCTTAATGCGGGAGCTTCGCTCCGCTACGCTCCCGCATTGGCCTTTGAACCTAACCTATCCGAGTCGCTTCCGCTCCGAACCGTCTTGCTCGCTCGCTAAAAATTAAACAATGTTGTCTTACTCTGATGTTAGGTTAGGTAGATAATAAAAACATACTTTCGGCTTTTCGTTACATTTAGATTATGAAAATATGGCAACTGATTATGTTGGCAAATAAAAAAATGGATTAATGTAATTCGGGGTTTTGTTTTTGTTAGCAAATAAAACTGTGATGAAATGAATCCGTGGCATTGTGAAGTTGTGGAAAAATAAAACATATGGATTTAAAAAAGTCGGTGAACCGTTTTCGGATAAATGAAATTCGAGTAAAAGAGTTCATTTACCTATCCTTGCTTAGCTCAGTACCTCTACCATGAGTTACACTAGTTCACAGTGACCGTACTCGCTAGCGACGGCGTAAATGATTTGTATGGAGAATTGTACTTCCGTAAGTGACCGCTAGAGGCGCTGTACACAATTCTCCATACAAATCATTTACGCCGTCGCTAGCGAGTACGGTCACTGTAAACTAGTGTAACTCATGGTAGAGGCACTGCTCTGGTGGAAACAGCTCAGCGGAGCGAGGTTTTTGTACATACAAAACAAAAGAAGGGAAAGATGTGTGCGAGGAATGTGTGCGAGGAATGTGTTGCGAGGGATGTGTTGCTAGGCGGCGTTGCTCCGCTCCCGCCTCACCGCACCCCGCCCGCTTATTTGAAAAAAGCCCGCTACACATCCTCGCTACGCATCCTCGCACCACTCAGCTACCTCGCACATCTTTGGTGGAAACATTCACACCGTTACACATCCTCGTTACGCAGCCTCGCACCGCTTAGCTACCTCGCACATCTCTGGTGGAAACGCAGCCTAACCCAGCGGTTAACTAAAGCAACATTTCGTCTGTAGTAAAAAGCGTGTTGGGCGTAATTAATTATTCTTGTTGTTTAATTAGGTACTAATTGGGTTAGAATTTATTTATTTTTTAGTTGCATAGTTACATTTTTAAGTATCAACCGCTTTTCACCAGTATTTTGGAGTATTAAGGGTTCCGTTTTACCACTTTGACTAAGGGACACTAAAACCAGAACTCTTATTGGATCATCGATCGTTTAATTATGCGTCAGCCTCAGCCTATAACTTATATTTTCTCAGAAATAAATGTACCTACTCTACTCGTAGGTATCAGGTTGAAATTACTAACAAAACCTACTAAGGCCACAGTCAGTCCATGGTCTCTTGAGGCTTCCAAATTAAATTTAACAAACCGGCCAAGGCCTTGTCGGACACGCCCATGTTAGGGTACCGTAGCTAGTAACATTTCTGGAGTAGGTTCAATTTTTATTTTGCAATTAATTTTATTGTTTGAGCATAGCTCCCGCTCCTTAAACATTTTCCCTCCCAATTTTCTAAATCTCTCAGTTACCACGCTCCGTAGGGTGAGTGGGGGTAAGATGAAAAACTACTCGTAGCACCCGGTTTTTCATCTTATTTTCATCTTACCCCCTCACCCTAATAAAAAAACGCTTGTTTTGTGTCAGTTTATTTTTATTATTTATACAATTTTTCGATTTACAGCTTAATAGGAAAAAAATAAACAATGTTTCAGAATAGCACTGTCACAACTAAATTAAGTATATAAAATTAGCTCATCATGGGAATATCGAAGAGGGTATTGTAAGCATTTGGCGCGGGCGTTGTTTGGACGTCAAGACAAAAGTATTGAATTCGCATAATTTGTGAAATGGCATCTTAAGCTAAATTTGTTTTTTCGGAATAAGAATATTTTTCTATTTTAGAGGCTATGCTCAAATAGTATAACTTCTAAAATGAATGTCATCATTCAAATATTCCACTTAAATGCTTACAATGATCCATTTAAATCACTGCCGTAAGTCTTATACTTATAGTCAAGCACATTTTGAGTAAATTTTATTTACATTAAGACCCTGAAAATACGGTCTACTTGTTTGCCACTTGAACGTCTTATACGAGTTACTCCAAAGGATTCCATTTGGTTAAAGATATAGACTAGAACCTAGACTTCAACACGCTTGATGATGGTAGGTTTCTAGTTATTGTATAGTAATATAAGTCTTATCGAAAATCGAGATATGCGGAACGTCCAAGTGGTCATAAATAAATTAACTAAAGTAAATAACTGTCGACAAAGCCCAACGTCCAAGCAAACTTCCGCTTATATTATCAGAAAGTTTGTTAAATACCTAATGATTTTGGCTCCTCAAACAAGCGCGAATCAGTATTTTAATGTATTTTTGAGTAGTTAGTCATATAACGCAGAGCCATTTGCCACTTGCGTTCGTAACGCAATTCCCTAAGCAATCACCACAATATCAAAGGAAACGCCGACTGTCTAGTGTTTGTTTGTAATTTATTTACACAATGTGGCCAAGTGTATTTGTCATTTACAGTGTCACTATCAGCCGGCCCACACCAAGTCGCACCACTTGTAACATCGACATAGTATTGTATACAGGAACCTTCGCACTGCACAACACCCGAAATCATAATTACAACGCGAGTACCCTTCCTATTAAAAGGTGCTCATACTCCACCACAAACACAGGCATTAAATTTTTTGCCACCATCTTGCCTTATTAGAATGTTGTCCGCATTCTGACTAATATTTTAATAAAATATAACATTCTTGGATAGACCAATAATAAATTATTTATATAAAAAAATTTAACCAACAACAATCAATATCAATACAATTATAAAGATGTATTTCAAAAAGTCACAGCTGGGGACTGGGAGAAGTTTACCTACAGACACACACTTAACTAAGCAGGTACAGTTAATTACCAAGAAATGTACTTAACCACTTTTTCACCTTATTGCGTTGAATTGTGGAGAAAAAAATGTGACAGTACTTCTTTGGTCCTCGACTTTACCAACAGTAAGTATTTCAATGTAGCTAAGTTAGATTTATTAAATAAAATTGCGCAGGCAACTTATTAGCTGGTTAGGTACTCTTATAAGAAACCAAAAATGTCGCGCTGTAGGTATCAATAATATAGTAAATATAAGTAGGAATTATGATTAGTAGGTATGTTACAATAACATAAAAATGATTTACCTACTTCTAAGATAAGCTACTGTTGTATAGGTGGATAAGTAATGATTAGGTATAAATGAAACAGCTTTGTTCAGACAATCTCTCCCATCTCTTGTTCACCTTAAAATTTGTCCTGTGCAAGCAGATAACTAGTGTTTGAACCGAAAGCAGAAACAAGTTTGTTTGTTTTTAATAGTATTAAATCTTTCAGCTTTTCACACAGATTCTCTTATGCGAAATTATTTTCCCTTATTACACACTCGGGATTAAAAAGTACTATTTTCATTTCATACATATAGATAGCTGTGTTAAATGCTACTATCTGTATGACACGTTTCACGGCTAGTTTAGTTTAGGCGTGAAATCGGAAGAAAAAAATAACTAATGTGTATTAATCGAGGCCAATTAAAAACCTCTGCTTTGTTATTAAATGACCTAATAAAGCCTTTATCCGCAAACTTGGACAAAATACGAAGTTACATAAACACGTCTTTCATATTTCAACATAGTTCATTTTAAATGGAGCCTTAGATATCAATTAAAAGGATATTTGTAAGGATCCTCGTTCATCTATTATACAATACTACATCGTGTCTTTATCTTTTCTTACTATCTCTAATAAAAACAAAAAAGATTGTGATACCTAACTGATATCCTTATTTTACAGTATGGAATCTCACTGAATTGTACACACGGTATACGTATTCTTAATAGGGCGTATGACTTCATGAATTCCGAAACCTCAAGTTTGTCAAAAAATAGACCGTTGCTCCATTAAAAGTAAATTACCATACAATTTATTATCCATTTAATCACCATTTAAATAAATGAATTACAACCTATAGAATGACCATGGGCACAATCGTACTTTTCGTTTTTTTGTGCGAGATATGTTTATTTATGAACTGTTTTTCCTATTTACTAATCTTAATTTCTGGCAAATTTATTTTAATTGAATAAATTTTTGCGTAAAATAAAATAAATTAGTCAACTTGAAATAGTCGTTTTCTAAAGAATATACTAATAACGCTACTTACTACCTAGGTACCTACATCATGTCCACAGTTGTGAAGTTGGTGTCATGACGTAGGATGTAATTTTTGTAGTCTTTGACATGCATATTAAAATGCGGCAGATATCTGGTCTATATCTGTCTGCTATTGACACGAACTCAAGATGGTTTAGATACGAGTAAACATGACTATCCTAACCACCGTTACAAATGAAACCGAGGTGAATATATGCGAATTACAAATTTAAAGATTCGAGGACTTTTGCAATAAGTACCTACAGGGAGACGATAGTAGCAAAGTATAAAAAATTACCTGAAGCAAAAAGCTAAAAAAAAGAGCTATTCTTGAAGCTACTTATTAGCCAAAACAAAAAAAAACTAGTACACGGTCCTGCATCTAAGCATAGTTGTGAAAAATATGGTCCAGGCTTCAAAGGGATACAGGCTAACACGAAGCATTAAAGAAAGGTTCAGCCTGGCGAAGGATGGAGGACAGATAAGTGGCACCTGTCTACTAAAACAAAATATAGGTACGTATAGATCTAATACCGAAAGTTTTTTTTCTTTTACCTCTAGGATCTGGATTCCAGAGGTAAGTAACTTAACTACTGGTAGTTATAGAATTTTTAACCCTTTGAACGCCAGAGTCAACCAGTCGTGACAGCCAATAAAATGCCTGACACGCCAGAGTCATCTATAGATGACCAACATTCAACTCGAAAAAAATCCTTCTGCAATGGTATCAAAGCCCTATTTATCGACTACACGGTTTGTTCTGTGGCGTACAGAGCATGTCACTTCGTTTATTTTGTGGCGGTCAAAGGGTTAAACAGGTAGGGTCAACGTCATAAATAAGTGATCACGTTTGTACCTTGTCACTTTAACGTCACGTTTGAAAAGCCATACGAAATTTTGTAGCGACTGAAAGTGACAAGGTACAAAAATGATCACTTATACCCTGCTTTCGGGAAGGTCCCTCGTCGAAATCCACTCGGTATGACGTTGACTGTACCTTGATCGTAATAAAAAATAAGTTGCATTATTATGCATTTTTTTAAATTAATCTCACAAATAAATAAATTTCAAACCGACAGTAAAAGGCGATTGATCAAAAACAAGCAAGCCTCTTTTGAGTCCTTGCTCTGACCAATCGTACGATTTATATTCAAAAATATTCCGCAAAATTCAAATTAAGTAAATCTAATGATTATTATTCACGTCTGTTGATTTCATTCACCCCATTTTACTGAATATAAATATAACAAACATTAATGCATTTTTTAATTTAAGCTAATATAATATTTAAACTGGAGCAACAGATACTTAGATCAGTGCTAAAGTCATCGGAAAACCTTTGCAAACTTTGGGACCATCATAAATGAATTAAAATGATGTTGGTAATTTGTACTTAATTAGAAATTTTATCTGTTGGCCAATTGGTGAACCTATGTTACATTAACTCGCTATAGGAGCTAGTAAATGGCGTTTTCGTACCATTACACCTATATATCTAATAATACTGGATGGATATTAATATAATAATAATAAAGTATCGCGAAAAATTCAGATTATTTCATAAGACCTCATCTTTTTTTTGTAAGTATACTAGTCGAAAAGCTCTTAATATTATAAATCCTTATTTAATGTTATGTATTTGTAAGAGGATAATGTAATTATGTACCTAGAAAACCCGCTTCGCTTTTTAATATCCTTATCGTATGTTAGATGAACGTATTAATTTTAAATGAAGAAGTTGATATTCATATTGACATAATCTTTAAGCTCATAGTAGCAAAGTTTTAGCGATATTAGACAAAGAACGTAAAAAAACATTGAAAATTATTATTACTACCATTTTTTCATGTCATAAATTTTGTAAATGAGGTATTCAAAACCACTAGACCTGAAATGAATTTGGAACAGTTTAAATCAGTTTAAATAATGAAGACTGAGACTAACGACGCGTCACGGACGAAAACTTTTAAAGATATCATCCACACTTATTTATAACGATATTTTATATTCAAGTAAGTGATTTTATATCCATAATTATGAACACGCTTCATCCTGGACGGAGAGGGGGCTAAATGAGAAATTAAAAATACTTACTAAGGTAATTCTGTTTTTTATGGAACTTGTCTCATTGTCCATTGTCTCATTTTCTTCGATTAGGTACCTATCCTATCCGTCATACAACCATAACACAAATATATATATTTCATAATTTTATCACCACAACGTGACAATTTCTAAAAAGTATTTAATAATACTTTTCACTTCGCTTTTTCGGAAATACCAAGCGCAAAAACGCGTTAAAGCAGCTATTGGACAAGTAAAACTGGCACATTCTTAAATATTTAACTGCAAAATAATGGTTCAGGTCCCATTCGAGGCTTCAGAATTCATATTATCACCCCAAAACGAAATCAGACACGTTCGCACACTGCTAATGTTTTGCTGTTATCACCTAACTACAATCTTAAAAATAAATTGAATTTACAGATAAAATTACCGATTAATAGATGATTCCTAAAGACCATATTAAATACAGTCTGTTTTATATTACGGACTTTTTCAGACTTCTTAATAAATTTAAAATTGCCAACGCCATTCCTAACTACGAGATTGATTTTATTCAAGTAAGTAGAAAATCGGGATTTCCTCAGCGAAATCTATGTGTGGCTTTAACTATCTACGATATTTCAGTTAACGAACTTTCTTAGTAATTAGAAATCAAGACTCGTGTATAGGAGATAGTATGTGTTAAAGTGAAGCATTCTGTATGTATGTAGGTAGGTACGTGAGATATTAAGAACGCACCGGGCCCATGCGTCCGTTAGCAAACTTAGCGAGTACCGGAATTACTGTGATGCTTGCTATATCAACTAATAATACTGAGTCAAATTATAATACCTTCAATAATCAGGATATAACTACTACTTTGGCCGACACGAGTAATTCACAAAACATTTTTATTTATTTGTGTTAAATTTTCAAATAGGTATGGTCTTTATGAGCCTCACATATAGCTGGCTATCATGAATCAGAAACCCGGTTCATGTTATACTTATATGTAGTCACGCCTTAGTAGTATCGTCACAAAAAGTAGTTGTTTGAACTACAATGACGTGTAAAAGTAACGGGCCACTCTCAAAACAATGTCCTATGAGGAGTGACCCGTTATTTTTGCTCATCAATATATTTAAGAAACGAATTAATTTCTATTTGGACAACTGCTTAAAACTATATTCAATATAGGTACATTGCATGTAAAAGACGTAAACTGAAGGGAATCGTGTGATGATGCGGGGCCGGGCGCGACACGTCATCACGATGCTGGACCCGTGTTCCTACATTAACCGAAAAATTATACAATGCGTAGGTATGTTCTATTCTTAACACATTTAAACATTAACATCCATTGAAACTACTAAATTCGTTGCAACAGCCTCGGTTTTCGTGCTGGAGTCGCTCATTAGGCGGCACAGGTTGAACCAGACACGCATGTTGGAATATTGTGCCAACCAGATTATTAGTAGCTTTGCCTGGTTGTCAATAGCCAAATTGGATCACTAGTTAGTCAGTGAACTAGGCTCTGTGCATGTCTTGTTACTTTTACGACGTCTAGTGAACGACGATCCTTATAGATCATGTAAATTAGAGTATGTATCGTGGTGCAAGTATATGTTGGTTTCAGGTACTGCTAGCAACATTTCTATTAGTCAATACTTAAACGTAAGGTACATTCATCCGATGCCCTGGCATGACAAATGAGTTCAAAGATCACGTGTTTTGGCAGTGACTACAACACGACATAACATTAGAGTTATTTATTTGCATAATATCTGTACTTATCATAAGCACATTATGTAAAAATGACGAACTTAATAATATTTCGAGATATGGTAAAATTAAGATAAAGTTGACAAGAAATTGACTTGTTTGTATTCTTAATTAAAAACCGATAAGGACCTACGACTAATATAACATATATATATCTGTAGCAAAAACTGAGAGTAGATACCCTTTGCATATATTTTACAAATCGTTTCATATACAGGGTGTTTACAAATCCTATGCATCATCTTTAGCAGATCAATTATAAACAGGTAAGTAATTAAAGGTATTTGGGTACCCACTAAACCCCACTATACCGAAACTTCTAACTCGTGCCTCCCACGGTCGCTGTATGATGCGTATAAAATCCTTCGGTATAGTGAGTACCTAGTATTTTAAATAGTTCGGAGCAAGGTCAAGTTAGTTATTTTCGCTGTTGTTAATGTTAATACTTAGTGAAAGCAATAAAATGATACATCTAAGAACTAAGATACCTTTATTATGTAAGAGTAACTTTTTCACCTCACTGTAATGACAGATGACAAATAGTGAAAAATAAATCAACTTTATTGTCTTCGGTCGTATTAATAAACTCATCAAGTATTTAGAGAGCAATCACGTAAAAATCCAGTTTGCATAGGATTTAGAATCCTGAATATTATTGAGCAGCGTTTACTTATAGTTAACGCTCATTTAAAAAATTAACTAGCTGTTGCCCGCGACTCCGTCTCCGAAGAATAGGGGTATAAAAAATAGCCCACGACCTACGACCCACCGAGTACAGAGAAAAAAGTTCAATGAAAATCGGTCAAGCTGTTTCGGAGGAGTTCGATAACAAACACCGTGACACCAAGTGACACGAGATTTTTATATATTAGAGAAGATAGATGATGTTATAGCTGCCTAAAAAGAACTAAGTACTGATAAATTATAACTGGACTGCAAAATAGTGCATAGGTTTGGCGACAAGCGATATATAAATCTTTTGATTTCAATGAACTGTTGCTATCGGTACGCTGTTAGCTAGTAGAGTCGTCAGAGTACAAGAGATTTGGATAACATATTTCCATCTGCGTCATGCAGGGTCCTTTATAATGTTCATGTTAGACCTACGATGATACAACCTACATAAAAAGCCTTATTTAATTAGGATTCCGTAATAGTCCAGATACTAATTGACCTTAGAGACTACATACTATAAGAATCTAGCGACTGTGGACTACAGAGGAAAAATCGACAAGCTGTACTGCTATTGGCATGTGGCCGAGTCCACGCTTGAAGACTGCAGTCGTCTCCGGCATCTCACGACTTTACACTCTTGTCAATTTGCACCACGTAGGATATTGACCAGGATTTGTAATGGTTGCATTTGTTAACTATGTTGTTAATAATTACTTTACATTTCACACAATAATTACGAAACATCAAATACTGGAATCGATACATTAATCTTAGTTTTACTTGCTATTTTTTTGCCATTACATTACTGTAGAGTTTTCAAGGAATGCTCGGAAACTTGTTTATACCATGGAATCATTAAAAAAATGGCATAAAAGGAAATTCTAAGCCCAGTAAAAGGGCAGTACTTAATTGCTAATCGATATTGCTATAACTATATACTAATCTATATAGTATTAGAGCGTAAATATCATGTCTTTTCATATAGATGTTTATCGCTATGAAATGTGTATTAATGATATGAAAAATATGTTGAATGTTAATCTATACTACTTAACAAATAATTAATAACAAACATCTGATGACTGGTTATCGTTGTTGGCGACAGAAATCTGCCAGAAGCGCCGGGGCAAGCGATGCGTTACAAATCTGCGAATGCAAATTCTTTATCTATTTATTTACATAATCTTGCTGAGTTACAAGATGAATAAACGACTCGGTATGCATTCTTTACTAGTGTTGAACTTGAGCATCTGATTACGTAAACAGATTGGGTCTTACCACAAAAAACTTAAACACGTGTTAGTCATGCCTAAAATGACAGTTCTCTATAAACTGACATGAGTTAAACACATGTTCAATAACTGCCTATGTTTTTGTGGTAGCACGGATTGAGTTGAATTTCTTGTGAAATATCAGTATTTAAAATTGTTATCATTATCACTTGTGAAGGGAAAGCAGGCAACGCGCGTAAGGGCATAAATATCTATAGGTACAGCCATCGCGTCAAATACACACAAACACCAACCTTATGATTAGTGCATAGACGTCTATAGATATTTTTGGCGTATTGGTAACATAAATATATGTATGCCCCTGACTGTACCCATCACTTGTGTTCAATTGATTGGCGTCAAAGAAAGTTGTTAATTTATTAACAGCTTAGAGCATCTTTACCTACTAGCTTTGACTTGCGTAATAATCAGTTTTCATCCTACAACTAATAATAATCAACATAATATAATAATATAATCACGTCTTAATTGGATATGTTTTAAATGTAACATTACGCGCTAACAATAATACAACATTCTTACCTTGCATTTCATTAAAATGCAACTGATTGGCCACAAGCACCTTTTACAATTATAATTAGAAATAATTGTTTAAAAGCGTTCATATAATAATCAAATTATCTATATCTTGACAGTTAAATTTATGAAGTAAAAATTCGAACAATAACACTTGTCGTACAAAATAATAAAGAAATCAACCATGAATAATTGGAAAAGCTGCTTATGGCATTGCCATGTTATGTATCTTATCAGTGCTGTTTGGCGTATCGCCGCCTCACAACCATCCTTTATACTAATACCACAATGAATAAACATCAATTACTTATTAGGAAACAACAATTTTATGACGACAAAGTATATAGGTTTTGTTCCGCAATGCAGATATTAAATGGTATTAGGTACATGTTTGTCTAGACATTTAATGTAACCTACGACATTCATGTTCTCGCCATATATATTCTATTGTCTACACTTGCAAGAATTCGAGGCTGTTGCACGATACACACGGGTTATTTGGACTGGGCGCTATAAGCTTGTCTTGTATATATCTGTACGATTATTACATTGAAATACGCACGACATACAACAAAGGTATTTTAATTAGATCTATACTCCTGCTTGTACGAGGATGATAATAATACTCGCATCAATCACAACCTCGCTGTTAAATTGTTCAATCGAGCTTGTTTTAGATCTGTACGATAAATTTCAAACGGTTTGCGATAATTCACTAACTGCGTAGGTATGGTCACACAATTTAATCTTTTAGACTGTAGTGCTGGTACTCTGGTATTCGCATTATTCAAAAATTATCGCACAGTCCCACGTAGGTATGTGACCAATCCGGACGTAACAAAATAAATACTGCACTTATCACACTCAAATCAAAACCTTCAATCCCAGTTTGGTTGGCAGTTAATTGAAGTACTTGCTTAAATAGTTCCGTTATATTAACTTGCCGTTACTATCTAAACTGTCTGATGGTCAATGGTTAACATCAATGAAGGCTTATGCTTGGCGTTAGAGAAGAATTATATATTGGGGCAAGAGATAAGACGTACCCTCATTTAAAATAGAGTGAACAATCAGTTCTGTTGTATGTTTTATAATACAAAAATTTGCTTAAGTATTAGCTTCCTTTTGAAAATGCCGATAGCCAACTAAATCCGGAGATAATGCTCTTTTGAGATCATTTAGTCATAGGTGTAACAGGGCAATACATTCGGATTAGGCCATCACGGTTAACTATCGAATGGCGCCTCGGAAGCTAAAGTTTTCATTTGGCTTCGGGCGAATGAGTGTGTCTTGTCTCAAGCTGGGTTATGTCAAAGTCCGAGATTATATTTTATATTACTAAGAGAGAGCGAGTCGACACAGTAAAATCGCTCTGTGGCATCACTTTCAGTTGTCCATATCCGGGGGGGTGGAGCGCACACCGCTTCCACCCTTACACTATTTACAAATTAACTATATGGATAAGCAGAAAGCGATACTCGAGGTTCACATACGGAACGAATACTTCTATAGGCCTATTGATATATTCACGAAGAACCATTCCTATGTGATTGTGTCGTAATGTATAAAGTGTCACTATTAAGCAGTAGGTAAGCTGTTCGTATTTACAATCAGAGTCGGCGAGCACAATGAGCTCATAGTAAACCCTGACTAAAAATGTAGCCAAAGGCATTCTCATTGCAGTCACAGCAGCTTATTATATTTTTTTCTGGGCAAGCTTCACAAGCTTACTGAAAGTAGTTTTTAAAACATTTCGGCGCTATATTACTACCTAGGGTTTGCACGACGAAATAAAAGTGAAACACCTTATAGTTCACAAGTTCATTTAACACTGGTCGCATGTGAGGCGTATGGGAAATATTTTGGATGGGGTTGTAAAGTGTAGGCGTGTGTGGGCTCCGCTCACACGTGGCAAGGCGGCGGGGAGCGCGCGGGCAGCCGGCCGCGCCACACGGCGTGTGCGCAGCCGGCGCCGCCGCCCTCGTCGCGCGCCATCGCCTTACCTGCAAATCCGATCAAAACACATGTTAACACTCTATTTATAATTGATATCTCATTATTCCCGACGTTGAAGCAAAATGTATTGAAATGATAATATCATATTTAATTGTATTTTTGACTTTACTAAAAGTACGAGTGCGATGGAGCAGATAAGTTTGGAATGGAGTGTATAAATAGGTACAATTTCACTGCCGACTTTATACTATTCGATACAAATACACACAGAGGGTACCTATAATAAATATATTATTAATATGTTTGACGCAAAAGTGGTTGATAATGCTTACGTATTATTATTTGTTAAGCATTAAAGGTTAAGCACTCCAATAATTTAATCTTGAAATACACTTGTTAATGTGAGAACTACGTAGTCGGGTTAGTCGGGTTTTGAATGTTTATAGAAGGGGGGTGTTGATGAGTTGTTATCTCTATTACTATTATACTATTACAATCCAGGTCCGAACCGCTGCGAAGTTCAGGCTCATTCAGTAAACCCTCATCAGCTTACCGTAGATACTAGAAGTACCTACACAGTCTGTGTAAAGGATATTTAAAGCCATGCGATACAGCTGGATCCCTAAAGAATAGAGAAAGGGTAAGGGGTAAGACAAATACTTAGTCAATTATCAAGATCAATAACTTGATGAATATAATATGTATTTAATTGCCAATTCGGTTTCAATTCATATTCAATTACAATGTTATTAAACCAACATCGTTAATTATTTTCTGGGTTCTACTCCGAATGATTCACCTAACAAGTAGGACGACGACGAGATCGTATGTAAAAAATAACCACTACCTAAGTATTTAAGTTCTTTAGTGTAAATTGAAATGCTCGTGTGAATTCAGTAATAAATTGTTTATTACGAGATTGCAGTGTTTTGTATATACCTAAAGTGCGCATATATTCCTTCGGTTAATTAATACTACTTAATGCTCTTAATTTTTTCATACTGAGCCTAAATTATATTTATACATACTTTAACTATGTATATGGGGGTTTTCAGAAAAAAATGTACCCGTTTGCCTTAATTATCCTTAATTTTTCCATACAAAATTTATTAGTCAGTTTTGTGACGGTCCGTCCATACAACATGTATGGTTAACTGCGTCACAAAACTGACAATTAAGCAGGGACACTTTTTTTATTGCTTATATCGATAGTGCTTGTGATTCTGAGTAGAAATAACCCAAAATTTGTTAGATTTAAAAAAGAAAGTACAGGGTACACTTTTTTCTGAAAATGCCCACATATTTATAAAATGCTGAGGCAGAATGCCTTAGGTATTTACGATTTGTATTTTTTGATGCCAAGAGCAACAGAAACAAAATAATGGTCAAGCACGGAAGGTGCTGATTTATATGAAGACTATTCAATCATATTTCGTTTGCGACCAACCTGTGTTCGCAGTTGTGGCGTTTACATATTAAGCTGCGTACGGACTGCACGCACATTACGCGTAGCCTACGCGAGCCCGGGTACGCGTACACGGGTACGCGTGTCCTGGAACGCCATGTCCGTACGCTATATACACACACACTGTACGCGTAGCTGCAAGTACGGACATGGCGTTCCAGGACACGCGTACCCGGGTACGCGTACCCGGGCTCGCGTAGGGTACGCGTAATGTGCGCGCAGTCCGTACGCAGCTTGACACAACATGGCGCGACACCTATGCTAAAGTGAATCTAAGATAAAATATTATTATTATTAAACATACTTTTTTTCGGAGCAGATCCCATACCTGAGTATACATACATTTCAAATTGGTATTCAGTTCTCGTACATTATACATAATTCATTTATAAATTTTGAAATCATTAACAAGTCACCGATCATGCTACACACCAAGAAATACTGATTTATTTTACGATTATTCACGTGCGTTTATTAATTACAACATATAACACTTCAATTCACCGTAGTAGGGTCTTGAAGGATAGGTGTACATTGCATTCAATAGAAGCTGCACAGTGAAATCACAGAGGGTTTGTCTACGAACACTACCTATCACCCTTGTTCCTGGAACGTGAAGCGCATTGGACACGACTTGGTGGTAATTCGTCCCTTCGCTCAATAAGCGGTAGTGTTCGGAGTGAACCCTGTAGACATTGCATGCAACCATATAATATCCTTGTATCCAGAACGTCCCAGTTTTCTTATAGAAAACTAAAAACACTTCAGAAGAACCCAGGGACTTCCGCGTGCCTTACTTTTTAACACGTAATATATTTTCCTAATACGAATACAATATATCTTTTTTTTATTTACGCCTTCAATTCATTAATGTAGGGCTAGCGGATCCCACGAAAACATTCCGGGACATGCAGATAAATATTCTTTCAACTTACACCGGTCGTTCGTGATCGCTGTAATTGTGGAGCTCGATAGAGCCTGAAGAAATGTATAAATAATACTTTGTTAGCATCTGGTAATACAAGAACATTGTAGTGTGTCGATATAATTAAGTTGTACAAAACAGGAACGAGTATAAGGTTCAGGAAGAAACGTTCAAGATGCCTAAGTAGCAAACTTTAGAAATTATAGAAACCGGTAGCAAAATTGAGTCGATGCCGTAAAAAACAGAGACAAATCGAGAAGTTCCTCCTTATTCGAAGTTATTAAATGTAAACTTTGATATAGTCAATAACACTTCTTTACATTTTAATATAGACTTTATATATTTATGACCAACAACAACAAACTTAAAATAAAATAACGAATATTGAAACATGTCATAGAAGAGAGTCCCCTTTGGCATGATTCCGAAGATACGGGCAGTGTATAAAAAGTTAAATAAATTATACTACAGGTAAAGTAAATAGGACAGTTTGGCGGCAAAATATGTACCTACCTCAATTAAACTTTGTTTATAACTTTATCTTGGCACTAGAAATTAAGATCTACCGAGTCCTACCATCATAGCAACCCAAAATTGGTCCTGTGATACCTGTAAAAGCACGTGCTGTGTGTATGTAATCTTTTACATTCATGTGCTTACTGTTGAAGGTCGGTTGAACAAAATATTTTTCTTTTAACTCGACCAATTTTGGGTTTAAGCAACAATACTTAGACCAATCAGTATTACCATCACATCCACATCTTGAGAAACTATTGTTGGTTAGTGATGTTTAGATTGTTCTATGGCTGTTCAACAAAAACCCTTCATATCTTGGAAAATATTGATGCTATAAGTATGGGAATGGTCAGCGCAAAAAAATACATAGAAAATGAGACTAGTAGTAAAATTTTCATTTTTAAAAATTTTTCCCCTTGTCATACCTCCTGGGAGAGAGTAGGACCCCTAAATTTTGGTAGGACCCGGCAGATCCTCATTTCTAATGTCAAGATAAAGTTGTAAACAAAGTTTCATTGAGGTACATACTACATATCTTGCTATTTTTCATGTAGTATTATTAAAGTGACATTGGATCTATCGTGTACAGTCGGGGTAAGAAAAGGCGCGTCACAAGTTGACTTTTGCTTGCACCAAGGCAATTGTCAGTCCTTTCAATATTTTATTTCAAACGAAACAGAATATTGTACTGACTTTTCCCATTCTTCAAAAGGTATTAAGAGTATATGACTTGATAAAGGAATAAATTTAATAAACCCTTTTCGTACCCTGACTGTACGTAAATGGCTCTAATCGCTTCTGCCGGTGCTCGTACGATATAGTCGACTCGTCCAATACCTACGCATTGCAACTCTACGCCTATGGGTAGATCAGTGTGTAGTCAGTAAAAATACGAACATAATAAATAATTAACAAGGTTGTCAGTTCATACTACGCTTTAAATAACTATTCGATTACAAGTACTTTAGAGTTTGTGACATTTGACCGGACAAATATGTTTTTAATTGCGACAGTTATTTAGTTTTCAAATAGACTTTAACTTCACATTAATAGTACATTGTTGTAGAGGCTAGAAAGTAAGCAATAGATGGACGAGTTAGTTTGAGAGCCGACGCGTAGCGGAGGCCCTCGAAAGTACGAGTCCATCCATCTATTGTACTTTTGGCCGAGACTAAACATTGTGCTTTTCACGACTAATGCGAGGAAATAACAATTAAACAATCGAAACACTGCGTTGCTCCCGCCGAGTTTACTTTTTTGTGACATTTTATTTAAACGAGCGAGGCCATTCTTAGTAGGCAGCAAGCCGGCATGACGCGCTTAAAAAGTGAATGCAGTGGCGTTTTTCATACTTAAAAAAATTAAAGAATTTTGGGCATATTATGCGTTTAAGGAAAAAAAACACCTCATTAAAGTCATGAATGACGCATTCTCAATGGTCAATTCAATTTCACATGCAGCAGACGATTACTTTTGATTGGTCGTTTCAGCATGCCGGGAATGAAATTCAGAAATTATCTTTGGAAAAGTCGTATCATATTATTATTATGAAATACATATATTGATACGTCCTGTTTTCGTTTTGTGTTAGAGCCTGTCTAATATAAAATGACGCGCCCCACCACCGCATTTACGCACAGGATTTGAAAGTAGAAAATGGCCGAAAATGGCCCTAAATTCAGCTTCAATAGGTTCAAAATCCTATGCGTAAATGCGGTGGTGGGGCGCGTCATTTTAAATTAGACAAGCTCTAAATTATTGTCGTGTTTTGCGCGCCATAAATGAGTCAGCTGTTAAATGTAGGTACATACATATACATATAGGCAGTTTTGGGTACTGGATTTAGGTTATCTATGGCCATGGCCCCATGGCCACGTTTTCGAGCAGTGTCGTGAAAAATATTGAACAAAACAAATCGAACTACCTAATTATTTCAGACACTGAGCCGTTTCTGTTAACATTCTGAAATTGTTGAAATATTTTCCAGATAATATCTTACCTCCAAGAGGAGATTTGATGTATTTATGTTTTTTTTTGATATTTTACTTAAGTAGGTACATAATATATAATATAATAATAATAATACATAATCCGTCTGCTCGTTTGCCCCCTATATCATAAAAAAAAAAAAAATATATATATATTGAATAAAGATTAACATTGAATATTAATTTAACTTAGTAAATACAAAATTATCTTACGTATTAATGTTAGTTAAAATTACAAACTTCTTAATATATTAATAGTTATTTGTGATACAAGGTTGGTAAGATGGTTTTACAAATGAGTTGATGAGTGATAAACCCGAGCCGCATGGCGAGGGTTTTCATCGTCACGAGTTTGTAAAACTTTGCCAACCGTGTATCATACGATTTGTGAGAAAATAGGCAATTAATAACACAAAATTGTAAAATAAAAACAAATTTCTCGAGATACTTATTGGTGGCAAAAGATTATTTTGCGCGGTTTGCGCCTTACTTTAAATATCGGGCGGAGTTAATTCCATGTTATTGTCGACTTCATCACTTGAACATCACTCATTTTGTTTGGTTTTTGTACAAATAGGTACTATAATCAACAACTCAAAACAACGCAAAGTTTTACAAAAATGGCGCATCCGTAATGCGCATGCGTAAGTTTTGTTTTTAATTAGGTTAACTAAAATTATCAGGCAAAGGTTCGACGCGTTCAGCCACTGCGATTTTTTCGAATAAATAAAAGGTGGAAATCATTAAAATCTGCGGTAATTAAATTACAGTTTATAATAATAACAATCAATTTTGCAAATTCATTACTTAGTTTTGTATATTTATACATTTTTCTACGTATAATATATATTTATACATTTTTCTACGTATATTTTTTTATTTTTGTCACTTAAAACTCTTTGCTTGTAAACTTTTAAACTGGAGAATAAAAAAAAACTGTAAAAAAATCGCACTAGTGCGGTAAAATGAACTTACGAGCCATGTATACATCCATTGAAAGTGAATTTTTCGAGCAAATGTATTGTAATAGTTATTTATGATACTAGTGCGGAAAGTAGGCTATTCCCAACGAATGGCGGAGATCTAAACAAACGAGCGAAGCGAGTTTGGTTTAGCCGACATGAGTTGGGAATTTCCTACTTTCGACACGTATATCATACAACATTTTACAATGCATTAAGCGAGGAAAAAAATTGAGGCTAAGAGCGCGCGCAGACAGAGAGCGGTCTGGAGTACCGAGTTCCGCGTTCAGAGTTCTGTAAGTTTTCCTTCACTTCAATACTTCTCGATCGCGTTTACGTAAAAAATTCAATTCTATGGAAACATAGATGCGCGCGCGCGGAGACGCTGTCCATGTTTCCCTAGTAATTGAATTTTTCATTTTTATGGGAAAGCGTATACCTCGAGGGTGGTTCCATGTAGATTTGGAAATAATATTCCTACCCTAAGGGTAGGAAAACAGGGGATGATTGACTAACTTTTTACAGAGTAGTCTGATTTTCATAATTCTTTTTTATTGGATAGGGAAGTTGTTATTATATAAATTTAGAAAAAAAAATTACCCCAAGGATGGGAAAAAAGTATAAAATAAAAACTTTTTAACAAAAAATTAAACCGCCGAAAAAACTGAAAAGCAAAAAATAATACCTTTTTTGTTTGACCTTAATCTAGGTACCAGTTTGAAGTCGGTGCCTCAGCACGAGCCAGGAGGAGTGATAGAAGTCAGTCAGGTAGAAGATTATAGGTCCACTCCTCCTGGCTAGTGCTGAGGCACCGACTTCAAACTGGTACCTAGATTAAGGTCGAACAAAAAAGGTATTATTTTTTGCTTTTCAGTTTTTTCGGCGGTTTAATTTTTTGTTAAAAAGTTTTTTACGTAAACGCGATCGAGAAGTATTGAAGTGAAGGAAAACTTATACTAAGCATACTGTGTTTTCATCGCTCGAGAGTTCCAGTCGCCTGCTATGTGCGTTATCGTAAGAGACTCAGTACATTCGAAAGAACGCAGAACTCTGAACTCGGAGCTCCGGACCGCTCTCTGTCTGCGCGCGCTCATAAACATTTTCGGAAAAAGATGTTGCGTTCTTATTTACCTTTCATTGAGGGAAAGTCTCGTAGATGTTTACATATTTCAGCATCGGTTTAGTCAGGGAGGCTCTCACATTTAATTTTGTGCTTGGTCTAGGACGTCAGGCGGCGTTAAGAGTCCTATGTAAATTCATCACTTGAACTCTCCATTTTAATTTACTAAACTTAAATTAATTCTCCGGACTTAATTCATGAACATTACTGTGGCGGGTTTTCATGACAGGCGCGAACGGAACGAACCATGACTGGTTCGTGTTACGCCATGCGCGCGCACTGAAAACTCATTGGTTGACAGGCGCGAACGGGTAACCGTGATTGGTTCGTGTTACGCCATGCGCGCACACTGAAAGCTCATTGGTTGACAGGCGCGAACGGGTAAACATGATTGGTTCGTGTTACGCCATGCGCGCGCACTGAAAGCACAGATGTCGTACGGTCCGAAATGGACTCAAGGAATTATTTTAGTACTAAATTTTTTAATTCAAAAATTTTGACGAAATTAAAATTTGTGTGTTTTAATATTAAAACAATCTGTTTTATTATTTTATCAGTAAATATTCATTTGGTTGCATCAAACATTTTCTTATTTGTGCAAAGCTGAATTATGAAGACACAACTCTCTAGTCTTATTTTTTAAACACTAGTTTGGACACAACTTTTTGAGAATTGGCAATTTAAAAAGTTACTTTTCCGCACGCGTGTAGAAAGTAAAATCCATACAATTTTTTTTCACACTTGCGAAAGTGTGCTGGAGTGATATGTTGACTCGCGTCAAGAGGCACTTTCCGAGCATATGCATTGTAAAAGTTATTTTACGAAATACAATATGATATTAAAAAATGTCGATACCCTGAATTTCCCCTGAATTTATGTTTTCTTTTCTTTTTGATATCCGGAGATTAGTTATCGTAATAATTAGGTTTTTTAATAATTAATAATAATTTTTATTTTAGATTTTTTTGTTTTGTTTTTGGTAATAATCCTTCTAAAATATTTTTTGTTGGTTCTTGTTTTAATTTAGGTAGGTATGTACATATTTCTCATTGTTTTTATTTTTATATTATATATATACAGATTATACTATCGTGATACCGTCCAATTTTGTCCTATATGGATATTTTGGCCGCAGAGTCAAATAAGCTAAAATTAAAAATTAACAAATAACAGCATTTTTTACATTTGGTTGTAACAGTAGAAAGAAGGTTATATATTCTTATGACAAGACTATGAATTGAATTTGGTTCCAACCCAACTTCATTCAGTTGGCTGACATAGCTTGTTGAAGTTCCTGTGGGATTTGTTGCTGGCGAAATGTGACTTCAGTGTTTTTAAAATATTGAAAAATGACGAAAACAAAGGTGAGTGTTTGTTTTTGTATAATGTAAACAAAAGTTGTTAGAACATTAACTTAATGCTTTCTATGCATGAGTAGCTTAAATCGTAAATTATGATGTTTATGATGATGGGATGGGGATGGGATTTGACAAATTTGCCCGCTCTAAAATGTGTAATATTAGGGTTGTCACTTTTTCATTTCTTATTTACTAAGAGTATTGTGATCAAATATTATGAATACTTAAATTATAATCAGTTTATCTAATTCTAATACCTTTAAACGAGCAATTCTTATATATAAGTATATAATCAGAATCTCAGAAACGGCTCCAACAATTTCGATGAAATTTGGTATGTGGCGGTTTTCGGGGATGAAAAATTGATCTAGCTTGGTCTTATCTCTGGAAAAACGCTTGGTGTCTAGTTTCAGCCCGAGCGGAGCTCTGTCGCCCAGGTACTTAAAATATAATACATACATATAATTCGAGTCTAATGTTTTTATAGCTGCAAAAGAAAATTGTACCTTTTTAAAAACATACAGTTTTATTTGTTTAGATGTGAATACTTAATAAATTGGAAGTTTAGTGGACGCATTAATTAACAATCTAAAAGGTACAAATTATTTTTTTATTACTCTTCCATTGCCATTTTTATTTATTTTCAGAAAAACGTGCATTGCAAACCTCGAATTCGAGAGCAAAAATCAAGGGGACAAAGGGGGGTGGGGAAGTCTGGTTCACAGAGCTTTCGAAATTACTCAAGCGAAATGGTGCAACTGGCTTGTGAAGCAGTTAGTGCAAACAAAATAAGTAACAACAACAAGCTGATTTTTGTTATCAATGCCTAGACGAAAGTTTTATAATTTAATTTATGACTAGGTACTATATTAAAGAAATAGTGTTGCTAAAATGATCTACTAATTTTCAAACATTATCATACAGGTTTTGCCCTAACACTTACTTGTTGGTTGTTTGAAAATAATTGTAAATTACTGGGTAAATTTGCCCACTTCTTTCTTGGTTGGTTTTTAGTGTTTTCAGGTTTATTTTGTCTAAACATTTTTGTGGTTCTCGTACATGTATGCTCTAAGAGCTATAGTTTGGTCAATAATGGGCTTGGGCTTGTAAATATGGACGAAAGTGAAGGTAATTTTGTCCGCCATGAAAATTTCAAATTTCTCGTAATTCTTTAAAAATGTGGTCTATTTATTTATTGCAACACAATTCTATGATTAGCTAGACTGTATTTGCACGAAAAAAGCATAATATCAAACCCTATTTTTTGTTATAAAAACGAAGATTTTTAAAGTTTTTTTTAAAGTGGGCAATATTGGACGGTTTCACGGTATTAGATAGATTTTAGTAATGGATGCAAATTAAAGGCAGAACGCTTAAGAACTAGGTTAGTAGGAAGTTTAATCCCACGAAAGGACCGAAAAAATATTAGTTTACATAATGTTTTAATTTCATGTAGGCACCAATTGACTACGGCAAATGTCGGAAAAATCACGCATGACTTCTGTTTCGTCGTCAGATACAAAATGGATTTCTTCACCACTCAGAAATTCGGGTGTTTTCACGTTAGAAAATAGGGTAGTGGGTGGGAAGGGTAAGTAAGGGGGCACAGCAGCCAGCACAGGGGAGCAATGGACCCCGCGCGGCATCGATTCGGGGCCGAGACCGACCGACCCCGTGGCCCGAGCACGTGGCGGGATGGGGGCGAGGATGGCAGGGGCCGTGCGTGACGTCACGGGGCACCGCGGTGCCGCAGCGAGTATCGATCCTGGTAGGTACTCCGCATTCATTCAAGCTGACGATCGAAAGGCTGCACCCACCACAGATGCGTTTTGCATGACGTATGCCATGCTATGAATGGTGGTTGCCGGCCCGCCATTCACTCGCTTTAGTAATGTCGGCTTTGCATGCCAAGCTCTAAGCAACAAGCGCTTGTGCAACGAACGATACTTTAAAGTTACGTATTTTTAAACCAGAAACGGTTGGCGTGTCGCGGAGATGTCGTAAAACTCTAGTATAACAATGTATGTCACACATGCTGTGTGTCTCTATTAGAAGAGCGCCAATATTTTTTTGGACGGAGTCTATGCCGATGGTGTCCAACTGTGGTCACTCGTCTCTCTTACTTCACCTGATCGATCGCTCTACCAGCTTATGCCTGTGGTTTTGGCATTGTGGAAGAATAAAAAATAATTTCTTACACAAAAGATTCTACGTCCAAAATTTAATTTACAATAGCCCTTAAAGTTTCCGGGTTACTGAAATTAAAAATTAAAAACAGAGCGTTTGAACCGGTGTAACGTGAGAAGAGCAGCATAATCGATTATGGTCATTTCGGTAGATACACGTTATACTAATATACACGGTGTCCAGTAATTAATGGACAAGCTTCTATCCACCGTCAGGGTACCTTAGGCTGCGATAAACTTCAATAAATGTGAGTAGTATCAAATAAGAAGTCCCATAGCATTCGTTATCTTTGTTTTTCACATGTTGTCACTAAACAAACATGTCGTAGATGCTTTTGCTTTTGTTATACATGATGTTAGATGTGTTAAGAGTTAATTATCAACAACATGGTGTTTTGGCAAAATTTACTTTTCGTGAATACTAATAGAAATATCTATACCATTTTAAAATCAGTATTAGATACATTTTGTTAGCAATATTAGAGAATATTTAGCAATAAAGGGTGATTCTTCAAGGTCGTGATTTTTGTTTTATTCCTCTGTCGTATTTTTTTTTTACTTAGTACAGAAAAATCATGCTCCCATGAAAATAGATTTGTTCAGTACCATAAATTTATTTATGATTTTTTCTGTACTAAGTAAAAAAAAAATACGACACAGGAATAAAACAAAAATCACGACCTTGAAGAATCACCCTAAACAGAACGAGAAAAACTCTTAATTTGTGGCCTAGTCGGTCATTTACATAAGTGAAATAAGGTACCAATTATTCTAGAAAAATTAAAGTGCGGTTCGAAAACCATGGCATTTTTACTAAACGTGCATTTTAGGATCAGCCCTGTCGGCGGACACAAGCTTGTCCATTAATTACTGGATACCCTGTATGTCTATACTTAATATAATAATGAGGTAAGCTTTATTTGTCTCCTTGCTTGTAAGTAAGGAATATTCTCTAAGACTTATTGAACTGATTATTTTGCAGACAAACAGCTACTTATGTTAATCTGAACTAACATCTAACTAGGCCACTTTTTCCCGAGAAAGGCCAAAATTTCTGCGGGACGCAGACAAATTACGGTCAACAGCTAGCTAGTTTATAATAGTTAAGCACGTTGCTAAGCAAATCACCCCGACTTTTAATATACATAGACTCTGCCTCTCTAATTCTCTTGCGCATTCATTCTTCGACAATCGCCAAACGATTGTTATCACCGAGGGTTCCGCACCCTTTCTTACAAACCTTTTCTCGGTTCGGGAGGAACATAACAAGTTCGGTATTTACTTCCAGCTCTCTAGTGGAAATATGTAGGTAGGTATGAGTACAATTTAACATTATTCAAGATCATAAACAGATAGGTTTGGCTGAACTACAATTTAACTTTACAGTTGAAAATTCCAACCCTCATGTACTACCGACTGTATCGTTAAGTATAAATACACTTGACCGACGTACGAGGGGCGTTCAATATAAAGTGAGAATGAGATGCAAACTCTTTTAATATTACGAAATTAAATACTGGCCGGTAAAGCTAATCTATCTAGCTGATTGCTATGAAAAAAAAACTAACTGTCTTTTGTTTAAAAAAATATACGGTAATTTCTTTGCAATGCTATTGAGTACGTTAGCGAAAATGGAGAAAATTGAACTGCGCGCCGTTATCAAATACTTGTATTTGAAAAATTTTTCTACGGACCAAGTCAATTTGGATTTGCGGACACTTTAGGGTCTAATGCTCCTACGTATTCGACAGTCGCACGTTGGTGCGCCGAATTTAGACGTGGAAGAACATCGACAATGGACGACCCCCGCTCCGGACGCCCAACTACAGCAGTAACTGAAGAAATTGTGAAAAAAGTCGAAAACTCAGTTTTGGCGGATCGTCGTGTCACAGTTCGTTTTATTGCTGAAAATGTAAAGATTTCAACGGGGAGCGTGCATAATATTTTACATGAACGCTTGGGTATGAAAAAGGTATCTGCGCGTTGGGTACCAAGAATGCTTACTGACACGCAAAAACAAACTAGACTAGAGATTTGTCAAGAAGCTTTGTACCTGATGCAGCAAGACCGGGAACTTTTTTTGGCGCGATTTATAACAATGGACGAAACATGGCTCCATCATTACGACCCTGAAACGAAACTGCAGTCTATGATATGGAAAAGGCCATCATCTCCAACTCCGAAGAAATGCAAGGTGAGCCCATCTGCCGGTAAGGTCATGGGCTCTGTTTTTTGGGATGGTAAAGGGGTATTAATGATTGAGTATCTCGAGCATGGAGCCACTATTACGGGCACATTATACGCCAAACAAATAGCAACATTGCGCAATGAGATCCGCGAAAACCGGCGAGGTAAACTCTCGAAAGTTGTGCTGTTCCACCAGGACAATGCCCCGGCACACAAGTCCGCCGTTGCAATGGCTGCAATTCGTGATGCTGGGTTCGATATCCTTAAGCATCCTCCGTATTCACCAGATCTCGCTCCCAGTGATTTCTACCTATTTCCGAGATTGAAACAATACCTGAGAGGCCAGAAATTTGAAGACGACGACGCAGTAGTCGCTGCAGTACAAGATTTTTTAAGTACTCAAGATGAGATCTTTTTCAAAATGGAATTTTAAGTTTAGAAAAAAGATATACTAAGTGTATTATGCTAAAAGGTGACTATGTCGAAAAATAAAATGACATTTAGTAAAAGTTGTTTATAACATACTCATTCTCACTTTTTATTGAACGCCCCTAGTATATTTGTTAAAAAGAGGTATGCAATCGTGGACAGACTGGCTGGTATAATAGGTGACGGATGTTTGAGTTTTGATGTATTCTATGAAAATATAGATTTGTTATTATATTCTTATTTTATTCTGTTTTGAAGTGTCAAAACAAATCATGTGTATATTATTATCGTGAGCTGAAAATAAATATACTATATGTGGAAACCTCTGCTATATATAATTTAAACGCATATATATTTATCAGGTTATGGGCTTATAGTCATAAATATATCAACGGAAAGAGAAGATCCACATCCTTTCGGAGGAGGGAATGGAACTGCAAGGCACCATCAGAGTACAGTAAGTGGTGGTATCTCGATGATAAACTGGATGGAAACAGTAATTATGCCACTTGGAAATTCCTCAGATTATGTGACAAGTGTCATGACGACGTCACAGGAACTGTCAGACCTAGGGAAGGAAGTTGATGACGAACTGTTGGCTGCGTTACTTCTTCAAGGTCTTACTGCAGAATTCCAACCCATGAGATTAGCTTTAGAGAATAGAAAAAAAAAATGTTTTATTCAGTAACACAAACAGTTTTACAAAATACAGGTTGGTGCCTCTTTTTAAGTATCGAGAAGAAAATAAAGATTCTGCGTACGGACAACGGCACGGAGTTCGTAAATAAAAGATTGGATAGTTAACTGAAGCGATATGGAATACTACATCAACTAACGGTTGAATACACACCTGAGCAGAATGGTGTTGCTGAGCGAGCAAATAGAACAATTTGCGAGATAGCAAGAAGCATGCTTCACGAAGCTGGCTTAGCAAAAAGATTCTGGGCCGAAGCAGTAAATTATGCAGTATTTTTGAAGAACAGATCTCCTACGATCGCTGTCAAGGACATGACTCCTGAAGAGAAATGGTCAGGAAAACGAGTTGATTTAAGCAAGGTGAAGACTTTTGGTTGCAAAGCCTTTATGCACATTACAGACCAGAAGCGGACTAAATGGGATTCTAAGAGTAGAGAGCTGGTTCACATTGGGTATTGTGACAATGCTCTAAGGCATGCCGGCTTGTTGATCCCGCTACTGGAGCCATATTTAAGGCAAAAAATGTGATATTTTTCGAGAACCAGATGTACCGAGAAGCTGTGAAACTGCAAGATAATCCGGTGATGGTAAACGAAAATTCCACAGTTGAAATAGTGGAACATAGTCCAGTCACCGCCAGGAGAACTGAACCCGAGATTCCACTGCAACAGTTCCAGGAAACAGAGCTACAGCCTGAACAGGAGAGAGGTATAGTTGAAGCACCTAGAGAGGAGCACGAAGAACTACAGAGAGTAGCTAATGAACCTGAAACTGACGATAATGATGCGTTCGAAGATTGCGAACTTGGGCCGACTCCAATCACTGAACATATTCCTATAGAGTATGAACGGAGGTACCCACTTAGGAATAGGAAGCCAAAACAATACTCTGATTATGTACTGTATCAAGCTATACAAACAGAGGAAGATCCAATAACAATACAGGAGGCTTTATTCAGAGGAGACAGTGAACAATGGAGAAAAGCAATTCAGGAGGAGCTGGATGCTTTAAAGAAAAACGGCACATGGTCTTTGGTTAAACCAAACAAAGCAACCAACGTTATTGATTGTAAGTGGTTACTTAAAATCAAAAAGGAGACCAGGAATAGAACCAGATACAAGGCACGTTTAGTTGCTACAGGGTTTAGACAAAGACGAGGCATCGATTACGACGAAACATTTTCGCCTGTGGTGAGACACAGTTCCCTGAGGCTACTGTTTGCTTTAGCTGCGGTACTGAAATTAAATATAGACCACATGGATGTAAAAACTGCATTCCTTAATGGTGATATAAATGAATTAGTCTATATGAGACAGCCACCCCTCTTTGAAGAAAAAGGAAAAGAAGATTATGTGTGCTTACTACAGAAGTCACTTTGTGGACTTAAACAAGCACCACGATCATGGAACCTGAGACTTTATACAGAATTAGAGAATCTGAACATTATAAGATGCAAAAATGAACCCTGTGTTTAAACTCAAACATCAGGAAAAGATAGGATTATTTTAGCCGTGTATGTTGATGACATACTAATCTTTTACAATAATTCACAGCAAATGCAGAAGGTCAAGAGTAATCTAATGACGAAGTTCGAAACGAAAGACCCTCGGTAAAGCTGAGTTATTTTTGGGAATGACTATAAAATAAAATAACGGGCGGATCAAAGTTGACCAAGAAGAATATGTAGAGAAACTCCTACAGCATTTTGGGATGACAGACTGTAAACCAGTCAGTACGCCTGCAGTTCCTGGTCAACGTTTTATCAACCCTGAGGATAGTCACAAACCTGACGTATCAATTCCGTATAGGGAACTGATAGGGTCGTTAATGTATGTTGCTGTGTGTACGAGAACAGACATTGCTCACTCCGTAAACTTTATGAGCCAATTTAGCAATAACTAGACATAGTAAATTGGTCAGCCGTAAAGAGGATTCTACGCTACCTTAAAGGTACGAAAAATATGGGATTAGTCTATAAGAAGACTTCCAAAAACATTCAAGGATTTGCTGATGCTGATCATGCGGGAAATATTGTAGACAGGACTATTCAGGAAATGTCTTTATCTCGGCAAAAGGAGCAATATCATGGCAAAGCTCAAAACAAAGGAGTATAGCTATATCTACAGCAGAAGCTGAATATGTGAGCTTATCTGAAGCTGCTAAAGAAGCCATTTTTCTAAGAAATTTTCTAAATGAATTGTTAAGTAAAGAAGAGAACATAACAATTCATACAGATAGCCAATCTGCTATGGCTATAGCTCTTAACCCGGTGCAATATCAGATGACAAAGCACATAGCTGTTCGCTACCATTTCATTAGGGACACTCTTGAAAATGGTGTGAACTTAAAATATTTAGAAACGAAATATATGGTTGCGGACATGATGACTAAGGCAGTGCCAAAAGGAAAACATGTGTTCTGCCGAAGTGAGATGGGTGTTTTGTGTTAATGTGTTTTTTCTGACAGGATGAGCTTATAAGGATATGGAGTCTGATGAAGAACGATTGAGGAGGAGTGTTAAAAAGAGGTATGCAATCGTGGACAGACTGGCTGGTATAATAGGTGACGGATGTTTGAGTTTTGATGTATTCTATGAAAATATAGATTTGTCATTGTCTTCTTATTTTATTCTGTTTTGAAGTGTCAAAACAAATCATGTGTATATTATTATTATCGTGAGCTGAAAATAAATCACTACATAGTATAAAACAAAGTCGCTTCCCGCTGTCTGTGTGTCCCTATGTATGCTTAAATCTTTAAAACTACGCAACGGATTTTGATGCAATTTTTTTTAATAGATGAAGTGATTCAAGAGGAAGGTTTATATGTATAATACATGCATAATATAGTAGAGAAACACTGATAATTTTAGAGGTTTCTAATGTGATGTCGTAAATAAACACATTTTTTTGCGCTTACATTGCAAACGCTGGCTGAACCCTACAAGATTGATCAAAGTACTTAATGTACTACAGTATTGTACACCTTAAAAAGGTCTACAAAAAAGTCCACGATAGTATATGTCTATCTCTTAGAGATAACCCACAATAACCATTTTTTATCCTTTACTTTTTACGAGAAATAATGGCTTCTTTACGAAGCGATTTGAAGCAATACAGCATTAGTCCTTATCCAATTAAGTATCTTAAATACGAGGGGCGTTCAATATAAAGTGAGAATGAGATGCAGACTCTTTTAATATTACGAAATTAAACACTGGCCGGTAAAGCTAATCTATCTAGCTGATTGCTATGAAAAAAAAACTATCTGTATTTTGTTTAAAAAAATATACGGTAATTTCTTTGCAATGCTATTGAGTACGTTAGCGAAAATGGAGAAAATTGAACTGCGCGCCGTTATCAAATACTTGTATTTGAAAAATTTTTCTACGGAGCAAGTCAATTTGGATTTGCGGGACACTTTAGGGTCTAATGCTCCTCCGTATTCGACAGTCGCACGTTGGTGCGCCGAATTTAGACGTGGAAGAACATCGACAATGGACGACCCCCGCTCCGGACGCTCTACTACAGCAGTAACTGAAGAAATTGTGAAAAAAGTCGAAACTCAGTTTTGGCGGATCGTCGTGTCACAGTTCGTTTTATTGCTGAAAATGTAAAGATTTCAACGGTGAGCGTGCATAATATTTTACATGAACGCTTGGGTATGAAAAAGGTATCTGCGCGTTGGGTACCAAGAATGCTTACTGACACGCAAAAACAAACTAGACTAGAGATTTGTTAAGAAGCTTTGAACCTGATGCAGCAATACCGGGAACTATTTTTGGCGCGATTTATAACAATGGACGAAACATGGCTCCATCATTACGACCCTGAAACGAAACTGCAGTCTATGACATGGAAAAGGCCATCTTCTCCAACTCCGAAGAAATTCAAGGTGAGCCCATCTGCCGGTAAGGTCATGGGCTCTGTTTTTTGGGATGGTAAAGGGGTATTAATGATTGAGTATCTCGAGCTTGGAGCCACTATTACGGGCACTTTATACGCCAAACAAATAGCAACATTGCGCAATGAGATCCACGAAAAACGGCGAGGTAAACTCTCGAAAGTTGTGCTGTTCCACCAGGACAATGCCCCGGCACACAAGTCCGCCGTTGCAATGGCTGCAATTCGTGATGCTGGGTTCGATATCCTTAAGCATCGTCCGTATTCACCAGATCTCGCTCCCAGTGATTTCTATCTATTTCCGAGATTGAAACAATACCTGAGAGGCCAGAAATTTGAAGACGACGACGCGGTAGTCGCTGCAGTACAAGATTTTTTAAGTACTCAAGATGAGACCTTTTTTAAAAATGGAATTTTAAGTTTAGAAAAAAGATATACTAAGTGTATTATGCTAAAAGGTGACTATGTCGAAAAATAAAATGACATTTAGTAAAAGTTGTTTATAACATACTCATTCTCACTTTTTATTGAACGCCCCTAGTACATTGTGCATGTACTTAATATAGATCAATATGGCCCTTTACAGCATAAAAAATAATATAAATGAATAATTACACATTGACATAATTTAAATGAATATTTTCGAAGATATTACAGATTTATTAAACCGCCGAAAAAACTGAAAAGCAAAAATAATACCTTTTTGTTTGACCTTAATCTAGGTACCAGTTTGAAGTCGGTGCCTCAGCACTTAGCCAGGAGGAGTGGACCTATAATCGTCTACCTGAATGGCTTCTATCACTCCTCCTGGCTCGTGCTGAGGCACCGACTTCAAACTGGTACCTAGATTAAGGTCAAACAAAAAAGGTATTATTTTTTGCTTTTCAGTTTTTTCGGCGGTTTAATTTTTTGTTAAAAAGTTTTTATTTTATACTTTTTTCCATCCTTGGGGTAATTTTTTTCCCAAATTTATAATACCAACTTCAAGGTATACCCTATCTATCCAATAAAAAAGAATTATGAAAATCAGACTACTCTTTAAAAAGTTAGTCAATCATCCCCTGTTTTCCTACCTTTAGGGTAGGAATATTATTTCCAAATTTAAATGGAACCATCCTTGGGGTATATGATTTCCAATAAAAAAAGAATCATCAAAATCGGACTACTCTGTAAAAACCTCCTTTTGTTTTCGTCGGTTGAAAATGCAGGGACATGCGGGCGGCGCGTGCCTATAGGGTCTTGACAAAAAAACTGTGAATGTTGTAATATAAATAAAGACATTCTGTAGTATTATTTAGTATCAGCATTGCACCCGTGCGAAGCCGGGGCGGGTCGCTAGTATACTATATGTGGAAACCTCTGCTATATATAATTTAAACGCATATATATTTATCAATATTTCGATTAAAACAATGATGTTTATAGTTAAAATTAATGTCATTGTATACCTTTGAATGTCAGTATTAACTGAGATTAGTTGGTTTCCCATTAATACTTTTCTACTAAAAATGCGTGGACTTTCACCAGTAGAGCGAAAATTAATAACGGACAAATGGTGTGCTGAAAATGGATCACTTACAGGAAGCTAGCTAAGATAGAAAATGTTAGTGTTGTTGCAGTTCAAACTGATATCAAAAAGTTTGGCCAGGAGTATCAAATCGAAATCAGGTCGAAAATGGGGTCCTTCACATCCTAATTTGGATAGAAACATAGTAAGTATAAGTATAGTAGTAGTGGAAAGAGGCATACAAACCAAAAAAGACACGTCTGTTCGGGATTTGGCAAAAACAAAATAATACATCCTGTTGGCATTTCCAATGTGCTAAGAAGACGAACAATTTAAAGACTTACAAGAAGCAAAGGCAGCCAAAAAGAAACGCAAAGCAGCAAGCACAGTTCAGGAAAAATCAGAGTTCAAAAGCTATACGACTATATCCCGTCAAAGAAAAATTAATATGTTAGAATGGGCGATGAGACATACGTGGAATTGGATTATAAATCGCTACCGCGACCACAGTATTACACAATTTAAGCTCGATCAGTTATTAGTGAACCTGAAAAGTCAATATTCACAGAAAAATTTGGCAAGAAAATTATGGTGTGGCAGACGATCTGTGAGTGTGGCTTAAAATCGACTTCGTTTTTCACTACGTCTACAATCAGGGCGTATATCCATGTGAAGGAATGGCTTAACACACGAATTCTCCCTATGGTTAGAAAGTACGGTTTTCAGACTATATTTTGGCTCGATTTGGTAAATTTTCCACTAAGGGTCCAAGGTTTTGCAGTGGTATGAACAGAAAACATCAAATTTGTGCCTAAAACGGACGTTTTTGGATTAGATTAAAGCTAAACTCTAGAAAAATTATCATTCTACAGATTCCGGAGAGCAGTTTCGCCGAGACTGATACAGGGTGACAAAAAATTTGCCCAAGACACTGTCCGATTTCTAATGTCGACGTTCAGACAGAAAGTCGGAAAATTGGCTGAAAATTAATTATTTTGTTAGAACTAAAGATGTATTTTTATTATTTAATGTCAATAAAATAGTACAACATATTTCTGATACAAAATATATGAAAATTGACAGCAATTCGCCTTTTTACTTGTATTTATATTAAACGACTAGCTGGTGCCCGCGACTTCGTCCGCGCAGTAATAATAGATTGTACACCAAGGGGATAAAGCACTGCATTATGTCACGGGCGCGATATTGAATCCTGAGCGTATCGAGGGACTCCAGATTTAACTCCCGAGAGTAGCGAGGGGGTTTTTTAGTTGATTCCCGAGCGAAGCGAGGGAATTAAGATGGAGTCCTGAGAGCAGTGAAGGATTTAAGCGCGCCCAAGGCAAAATCAGTTTTATCCCCGAGGAGTATACTCTACTTTTCTCACCTTTTGCGAGACAATGAAAACCAAGGCTACTAGAAAAATACTCGAAATAGACCCAGAAGCACTGATTCTGACACTGACTTTGCGCCTTTCGCAGTTTTCCATTTGTCGAAATCTTTGTAAGCTTTTAAGTATTTTTCCTTCGACTTCTCTGGGAATACATTATTAACAATTTCTAAGGCCGGCTTGCGCAGACCTGGGTTAGCTACTTAACTCCGAGCGAGTTAACTGCTAACCCAGGGTTAACAAGTGTCAAAATGTATGGAACTGTCATTCTTAACCCAGGGTTACCGATTTAATTTTTTTACCCTGAACTGTGCAAGTGGTCCTAAGGCGTCTAATTTAATGGAATCAGGAGTCAAATCACTTTCGTCACTCGATATTTTCCTAATGTTTTATCTTCTTTTGCAGTTTTGATACTTAAAATTGCAGCGTATTGAAATACTCGCTCGCGGCTTTTGTTTTAAGTATTGATTTTTTTTCGTTCGGCTTGCCGTGGCGTGGCCAGCTCGATTTTCGAATAAGTTCGATTTTCAAATAAATGAGGCGCGGCGCGCGCCGCCGTCCACCTCCGCGCCGTCGGCCACCAGCAGCTGCAGCAGCCGCGCGCCTCTCGATTTTGACGAAATTAGACTTTAAATGCAGAACAATAAGAACTAAGAGAAGTGAGAATCACATTACTGCCCGGCGGGTTATAATGAAATTCAGTACAACATTACACCCCGGCAAAAGACAAGGGCTATAATGATTTACTTTGAGTAAGGTTTGCATGATATATAATGAGGCATTGTCGAGCAGGTGGTGTGAAAAGCTTCTTTTCCTACTCCTGTACTTTTATCTGTTTTTTACATGGTCGCGAACAAATATATAAGAACATAGATAATATGACTTCAGAAAGTCTATACTTAATCTATTCGCCATAACAGCACTTGTGTCGTAATGTCGTTATTACGATACACCTAGCTGCCACATAATATTAAATGTAGGGTACACTCAACACTAAAGCCCAGTTTAGACCTGCTGAGTTGAGTAGAGTAGGGTACAGTCGGGTACAGTAGGGTAAAATAGGGTACAGTAGGGTACAGTCGGGTACAGTCGGGTACAGTAGGGTAAAATAGGGTACAGTAGGGTACAGTCGGGTACAGTAGGGTAAAATAGGGTACAGTCGGGTACAGTAGGGTAAACAGGGTACAGTAGGGTAAACAGGGTACAGTAGGGTAAACAGGGTACAGTAGGGTAAAATAGGGTACAGTTGGGTACAGTCGGGTACAGTAGGGTAAAATAGGGTACAGCTGGGTACAGTCGGGTACAGTAGGGTAAAATAGGGTACAGTAGAGTACAGTCGGGTATAGTAGGGTAAAATAGGGTACATTAGGGTAAAATAGGGTACAGTAGAGTACAGTCGGGTACAGTAGGGTAAAAAATAGGGTACAGTAGGGTACAGTCGGGTACAGTCGGGTACAGTAGGGTAAAATAGGGTACAGTAGGGTACAGTAGGGTACAGTCGGGTACAGTCGGGTACAGTCGGGTACAGTAGGGTAAAATAGGGTACAGTAGGGTACTGTAGGCACGGCTCGATACCGCTAGCCAGTGGTAAAATGTTGTCCAACTGGCAGGTTAGTTTAATGTTATTATGTATAAAATTTGTAAATAATTCTAGAACTTGATTTTAAATAAATTAGAAGCGTCAGCGGTATGCGAGTCAGGGCAGATTGCTCCGGACAGCCCAAGGTGCTGGTCATAATACTGTAGTAGTTATACTGATTTCAAGGAATAAATCCACGTATAAAAATATCTATTGTTATTACTTATGGAAGTTTAGCATCACGCGCGTATCCCTGTACCAGTTCTACCTAAACTCTAGCTCAGTCCCACAAGTTGGTGGAGGTTAGGCGCGGTCGATGTCTTTTATGTTTTAGCTAGCCATCCAGAGGGCGGCGAAGAAAAACCGTGAGCGGTAAATGAAGGATGACCAATTCCCCGTTGTAAGTAACGCTTTGACTCATAAACGGAGCGCGTGAAGTGTATGGAAAGTTTGGGTAAAAGTATCAATTTAAGAAGCAACCGTGAGTCAGCTTGCAATATTTTGTGTTATTTAGAAATTGTGCACCGATAAAGGTTATTGGGAAAGAAGATGGCGGAAAAGTTCGCAGGATACTCAGATGTAGATGATTTTATTCACCAATTTGAAACGATTGCGATCATCAAGAATTGGAATGCAGAACAGAAGCGAGTGGCCATCGCGCTTTATTTAGAGGGACCCGCGTTGTCATGGTACAAGGCCAATTTTACGACGTTGGAGTCGTATGATTTAGTAATACAGAAATTGACAGATCAATTTCCATCACAAGAGGACTATGCACAGTCTTTCTACTATAGAAAACAGGACCCGAAAGAGCCGTTGCTGTCATTTTATTATGATCTCGAGAAATTGGCGTTGAAAGCAGGCATTAAGGAGGATGGCAGATTTATTAAGCACTTCCTCAAATCAATTAATTCGCAATGGCAAGCCCATTTAGCAGCTAGATTGTTCGCATCAAAGGATGAATTAAGAAAAACAATACTGCAATTGTGTGATGTATTTAATATGGAAGCAAATATGAAAACACAAAAAATAAACTTGCCGATTTTTAATGATGAAGATTTTATGCCTAGATCACAAGAAACAAACACGGGGTTCACACCGAGTACGCCGCAGTCACGGTATGGTACTCCAGAGACTCCAGTCACTTGCGTCGAGACGCGAGAGGCGCAGCAAGGCGCGCCAAGGCCGTACGGCGGCTATAATTTACGTCCACGCCAGTGGTACACAGGAACGCAGGCTAGCGCTTCAACATCAAATGTCCAGAGGCGTCAAGAGAGCCGTGGTGCGTCAAATATAAATGCGGTTGTTCAGGAGCCGAATCTTGAAGCACAGCGAGATGTTCCGCAGATCAACACGATTTTTTTACAGAAGTTTCCAGATATTGGTAATATTTATACGAGCATGGACACGTTCGTGCCGACGGAACTTAATGGCAAGCTATGTAAGGCTTTGGTGGATACTGGAGCCAATGTTTCACTGATATCTGCTGCGCTTGCAGAAAAATATTGCTTGAAGTATAAGCGTGCACTTGGCACACCTTTGCGTGCGGCAGGGGGCTCCAATATTCATACTGTAGGAACGGCTAGCACATATTTACTTGTGGACAGGGGTTGTTGTCCCATAAATTTGTTGTTAGTAGAGGAAGATTTGGATAGCGTAATTATAGGACAGGATTTCCTAAGTGCGCATAACGCAATTATTGATTTTTATAGGGGCAATTTGACGTTAAAGGGAAAATTCCGTGTCAACTTCATTAGAGAAATAAGTGACACGATGTCTAATTTAAAGAAAGAAGTGCGAACGAATGAAAATAGGTCGAAAGAGGTTGAGTGTGAGAAAATAGGTTTCTTGACCACGGAATGTCAAGTGCGTTCCCTTAAAACGGCAACAGGATTCTGTGCTAATAATTTTTCTGTTTCAGACTCAAATCGTATGGCCAAGAAGGTTGTGTCGGTCAAGAAAATGCCGATTGAGGATGGAAAGGTGAAGGGTGAACGGTGTTCAAAGTCGAAAGGGTTTCAGAGGAAAGCTGGTCTGATGATGAAGGAGCGAAAGGCCCCTTCAGAAAGATGTAGTACGAATGATGGACGGTTTGCAAGAAGGCGTAGAATCGTGAAGAAATTCGGCACCGATACGGTGAATGGTAATGTAAACCCGACTTATAATTTTATAAAAACTAATAAATATATTTTTCCACAGAGGGGAACCCTAAATCGGTTTAGAAGTGAGTGTAAGGAGTCGAGTAAACTCGATAGTGTGACAGACGCTTTTAAAAAAGTTCATTACAGACGTCGTGTCCCTGAATTTAAGAATAAAAAGAAATTGACACTTGCGTCAAATGGTAGTAGTTGTCATGTAAATAAAAAAATTTGAAGGATTCGATTTGTGGCATTCGAACATGGCGGATGTAGACAGTATCTGATTTTGGTATTTCTGTTTCTTTGGCTAGTTGTGGTATAATTTTGATAGTGTTTTATGCGGCGATTAACCTTAACTGTTACAGTGATCTCAAAATTCTATATTGCTCTCGTGTCTGACATTTTTTAATGCGCAAGTTGTCTCCACGTGGTTTCTGGAATTTTACTATCAAGTTGCAAAAACTACAATCACCGTACAACGTCGCTCCAAAGAGAGCAATTAACTGACATTGGCACAAGCCTATTGGCCGCCATTAAGGAAGAAGAAGAAGAAGAAGAAGAAGAAAAAATTTGAATAATTTTTACAGCGATTAACGAAATATGATTTAATAGATAATGGGTTAATAATAGTATTTGTGTCTGTCATAGGTTAGTATTATTTATAGTTTGTTTGTAGTCCAAGTGCCGTGTGCCGGAAAAGATAGTGAATGGGTTTCGTACATTGTGCTAAGACAGGTAAATAATAGGGATGATTAATAGTAATTGATTTATGTGTTTTTATGAATGACCATAGGATTTCTCGTGATATAGGGGTTAGAGAAGTTAGATTAGGTAGCATAATTTAGTTTAATAATCCTTAGTTTGCTGTGAATTTCAGGCGCTAGCTATGGCAATTAGCGTTATAATGAAATTATATGACTTATGTGTGCTATAATGTTAATTTAGGATTTATGTGCGTTATAATGATAATATGTGACTAATATTTTCTTTCTTATGTATTTTTCATATTGGGAGATTGAATATTCGCATGCTGAGATGAGAAAGCAGTCTACAGCAGCCAGGCTGTGGTTGATGAAGACTGATGGCAGCCCCAGCTGTCCATATCAAAGCTGATGTCTGATGACATCGATGGAATCATTGCCCACTGATAAATTTTTACTATTATTTTTAGTTTAGGGAATTTTTTAAATATAAAAATTCACCAAGTATAAGATTATTGGAACATACATCTCCCAGTATGAGCTATAATCAGATATGATGTGAACTTTGGTATATAAAGAATTGGTAGTTCTAGATTTTCTTAGCATGTGAAGAACTTCATATCTTCATGTGTTCATGAGGCCCAAAGATAATTGGTGTTCACGGCTGGTGATTATAATGTTTGTTTTTCTGTGTGCCTTTCAAATAGATTGAAGCAGCAGAAGTCCACACAGCCATCTGGGATCGCCGATAGGCTGCCCAGGGGTCCACACTTGGATCCATGGCTGTGAAATAAGAAAAATGATGGAAGACTCGCAGCTTGTAGCTGTGAAATAAAAAAAGATGGAAGACCACTAGCCAAGCAGAGTAGCAACTCCGCTCTTGGGTCCTGAGAAACAAGAATATGAACACCACAACTCCTCAGCATCTGGCGCTGAAGAATCGGCAGAACACAAGAGGATATCTGCTAAGATATCTGGTACACCGCATAAAAAAGAAGTTTTATTTCTCGCTAAATCATTATGAACAGCTTGGTATTTTAGCTGATCATATTGGTCTTGGTAATTTTTGAGCTGAATGAAAGCTTGGGGGCACCTTTCGAAGGGACCTGAGTTTGCATGCATCTCAAACTATTCCGGTAACGGATGGAGAGTTGTCAGTTACTGCTGGCATGATGTTCTATCTGGGAATAGAAATTACCGGTAAAGTTGTCAGCAATTGCTGTCAAAGCAGTTGTTGTCAGCATAGGCAAATTACGCTAGCAACATGTGCTAATAGAGCAGATGTTGGCAGTATGATATTCTTGCCATGAAGCTCTGATGTCTAGTGGCATTCTGGCCAAAAATTAAATATGACACAGATGTTTCAGTGCAAGAATGATGTGTCGTGTTGCGCAGGCAACACTGCATGTCCTATTGTTTAGCTAGGACATAACTTGGAAAAGGCGTTAAGCTTTTTTCGGGTTTTGCTTAACGAAGCCCCATCTTTATAGGAACTCTATGGCAATTGCTAATAACAATAGTCATATACTAACATAGAGTTCCATGAAAAAGATGTGGCTAGCCACTAGCAGTGGCACTTTTCATAACTGTATATCCCGCGAGGTAGGGTTTTAGAGTAGGCTCCCTCCCTTGAGAGGATGGGAGGATATGTAGGCACGGCTCGATACCGCTAGCCAGTGGTAAAATGTTGTCCAACTGGCAGGTTAGTTTAATGTTATTATGTATAAAATTTGTAAATAATTCTAGAACTTTATTTTAAATAAATTAGAAGCGTCAGCGGTATGCGAGTCAGGGCAGATTGCTCCGGACAGCCCAAGGTGCTGGTCATAATACTGTAGTAGTTATACTGATTTCAAGGAATAAATCCACGTATAAAAATATCTATTGTTATTACTTATGGAAGTTTAGCATCACGCGCGTATCCCTGTACCAGTTCTACCTAAACTCTAGCTCAGTCCCACAGTACAGTCGGGCACAGTAGGGTAAAATAGGGTACAGTCGGGTACAGTAGAGTAAAATAGGGTACAGTAGAGTACAGTCGGGTACAGTAGGGTAAAATAGGGTACAGAAGGGTACAGTCGGGTACAGTAGGGTAAAATACCCTATTTTACCCTGCTGTACCCTACTGTACCCTATTTTACCCTACTGTACCCGACTGTACCCAACTGTACCCTATTTTACCCAACTGTACCCGACTGTACCCTACTGTACCCTATTTTACCCTACTGTACCCGACTGTACCATACTGTACCCTATTTCACCCGACTGTACCCTACTGTACCCGACTGTACCCCATTTTTCCCTACTGTACCCGACTGTACCCTACTGTACCCTATTTTACCCTACTGTACCCGACTGTACCCTACTGTACCCTATTTTACCCTACTGTACCAACTGTACCCTACTATACCCTATTTCACCCGACTGTACCCTACTTTACCCGACTGAACCCCATTTTACCCTACTGTACCCGACGGTACCCTACTGTACCCTATTTTACCCTACTGTACCCGACTGTACCCTATTTTACCCTACTGTACCCAACTGTACCCTACTGTACCCTATTTTACCCTACTGTACCCGACTGTACCCTACTGTACCCGACTGTACCCCATTTTACTCTACTGTACCCGACTGTACCCTACTGTACCCTATTTTACCCTACTGTACCCGACTGTACCATACTGTACCCTATTTCACCCGACTGTACCCTACTGTACCCGACTGTACCCCATTTTCCCTACTGTACCCGACTGTACCCTACTGTACCCTATTTTACCCTACTGTACCCGACTGTACCCTACTGTACCCTATTTTACCCTACTGTACCAACTGTACCCTACTATACCCAATTTCACCCGACTGTACCCTACTTTACCCGACTGTACCCCATTTTACCCTACTGTACCCGACTGTACCCTACTGTACCCTATTTTACCCTACTGTACCCGACTGTACCCTATTTTACCCTACTGTACCCAACTGTACCCTACTGTACCCTATTTTACCCTACTGTACCCGACTGTACCCTACTGTACCCGACTGTACCCCATTTTACTCTACTGTACCCGACTGTACCCTACTGTACCCTATTTTACCCTACTGTACCCGACTGTACCCTATTTTACCCTACTGTACCCGACTGTACCCTACTATACCCTATTTTACCCTACTGTACCCTACTGTACCCTATTTCACCCGACTGTACCCTACTGTACCCGACTGTACCCTATTTTACCCTACTGTACTCGACTGTACCCTACTGTACCCTACAGTAGGGTACAGTACAGTACAGTAGAGTCGAGTCGTAGAAAAAATATTGTATGCACCGGTGTATAATTTGGTCTTAACGGCTCGTGCCGTCTTCCATTGCGATACTCGCATTCGCTCGTATCGCAACTCACGTCACTCGCCTTTTAAGACCTCACTTATACAACCGTTGCATAAAATACTATTATTTCTTTCATTGAATAAAACAAAAATCCGGCAACGGCAACATCAAAAAATCCAGTGGAAATTTCAACAAATCTATCCTTTTTTGTTGCTCGATATTGATAACGGCAACAGGTAAGACGCTTGAAATTCTTATTCACAGAATATTTAGTTATACAATCACTTTAAAAATAAATTATTAAATTAAAATAAAACAAATACTTAAGGGGCTCCCATACAAAAAACGTGATTTTTTGCCGTTATTATAGATAATGGTACGGAACCCGTAGGGCGCGAGTCGACTCGCACTTGGCCGGTTTCTTCAACATTTTGGCAAAAAAAATCTAAATCTTTTACATATTTGCCGATGCCTGCTTTAGTATAGCATTTATAATTATGGTTTTGTGTGACTCGTAAGTTTTACGTCTTACTATATTAGTACAAAATACCTATGTTAGGTAGTATGTGGAGCATTAGGTAATGTAATACTTATTGGTGAAAGAATTTTAAATCAAGCCTGAAGTTAATTCACTTATTTCTACCCACGGACAAAAAAAACCAACAAAGATTAGATATTTTCCTATCTTACGGGAATTTAGAAAAATAATTTCTTTAGTAATGTCAAGTCTCTAGCACCAGTTGTTTAGGTTGTGCGTTGTCTTGTCAGTCAGTCAGTTAGTCACGGTACTGTTTTATAAGTAGGTATATGTTCGTGTAAAGAACCCTTCGATAGCTGGAGATCACTGGTCCTAGGTTTCTATTAGGATAGCCCCGGGGTCCTTGGCGTTGTATTCTCTCAATATAAGGAAAGCCACTCACCTTTGTCTGCTCTCAGGCGCCTGCTGCTGTTTACACAAGAGTCCACGATGTCACATAAACAATCATGTTCAAATGTAGTATCCCGATGACTGAAATAATATCACCAAAAAACCAGTACTTTGGTCAAAAGAACAGTACACACCTAAAACATGTGTGATCCGTACGTTCGTTTACCTCGAACTCTCTAGACAGCTCGTCTGCCGCCAACCGACCGTAGTATTGTGACTTACCCTCATATTAAAAGATTACAATGCCCGAACAGTGTAGATTAAACGACGATAACGTTTTTCATTGTGACCCAATTTTAATGAAACACAGCTTATATGTTGCTCCAATTTAAGCTTCATCTATCTGAGAAAACCGCAAGAAAATCCGTTCAGTAGTTTCGGAGATTAGCGTGTGCATAAAGACAGACAGAGCTCTACTTTTTACAAGCTTTTATTTAGCTCACCCCATTTGTTTTATTCTTGGGTCAAATCTTAGAAGTCGAATTTGACCCACTTCCATGGTTGGATTCATCTGAAATTTGGTATACTTATGTAGGTTGGATGACAATGCAAGTACTGTCAACAAAAAGTAGTCAGCTAAAAAGCTTGCTTTAAAAATGAAATTTTTAACAAAACTTATTATACTGTTTCATTATAGTATAGATACAGTCTTTATCGATATACATGGGAGATTCGTAAATTGGATAACGTATATTTAGAATCTCCTAAATATGAGTACAAATTAATCACCAATTTTCGTTTTTTTTTGTTTAGGTAGGTACTTGTGCTGTAAGTCCTTGCTGCTTGCCAAATTAATTATTCGACTGAGTTGTCACAGGGCACGGTTAAACTCATAACCACAAAATAAGCAGTATTAGTATTTACTTGTGTTTTTTGTCTAGATTCAGCGTATTTAAAAATAACACATTCAGCAAACAATAATTGTAAGTACGCCAAAGATGTGTGTGCGATTAAAAATAGCCCCAGACCTGTCGTTACGTCGGTATGTTTACAGTTAGAAATTCTTTGTGTACGCTGAAAAATGTGTGTCCTCGCATGTGTCTACTTAAACCCTGAAGTAATATTTTATTGAGCGCGTATTTAATTACAGCAGTACTCCTAGAGTGTTTAATTTATAGGGACTGGATTGACGAATTGTTTTGCCTTTGTTTAATTAAGTAGGTACAAATATTATTACAATTTATATACATATATCCGTTGCCTAGTACCCATAACACAAGCTTTCCTAGCTTACTTTGGGACTGGGTCAATTGGTGTGAATTGTCCCGTGATATTTATTTATTTATTTATTTATATATTTTATAAAAAAAAATATCGACTCCAAAACCCACGAAAATAACTAAAATAAAAGTTGGAGCCAAGCCCAATAGATAGTAGGTACGTTGGTAAGGTCTGATTAGGTCCACTCCCACTGCACGCTGGTTTGTGCTGAGGCATCGACGATGGCTCGACGTCAACTGTGCGTTATCTTTTAAAAAATATGGCTTTTCCCGGCGTAGTGGCTTTAATTGTCGAGAAGTCTTTTCCCTTACCGTCAGATCCACTTCACCAGACGTATTGTGAAGAGCATAACTTGCTTAAATTAAAAAAAATTTAAATAAAAAATAAAACCGCCTTCAAAAAACACCCAAAAAAAAATTGGAAATAAAAAAAATTTAAATAAAAAATAAAACCTCCTTCAAAAAACCCCCAAAAAAACATAAAATAATAATTGATTGAACCGACCACAATAAGCATGAAAATATCTTTCTACTAATCTGTTTGAAGTTGGTGCCTCAGCACGAGCCAGCAGGAGTGTAGAAGCCCTATAATAGGTATGTAGGTAAGTTAGATTACTAGGTCCACTCCTGCTGGCTCGTGCTGAGGCACCAACTTCAAACAGATTAGTAGAAAGATATTTTCATGCTTATTGTGGTCGGTTCAATCAATTATTATTTTATGTTTTTTTGGGGGTTTTTTGAAGGTTTTATTTTTTATTTAAATTTTTTTTTATTTCCAATTTTTTTTTGGGTGTTTTTTGAAGGCGGTTTTATTTTTTATTTAAAATTTTTTATTTTTTTCTTTTTAGTTGTTGCTAATGGCCTGGACTGGCACTCTTTACTGACTGTACTTTTTGCCTCTGGTTACCAAAGTACTTATCAAGACGAATCAAACGAGACCAAACTTGATGGGGTTATGTCGTTTTACTACGGAGTTCTTATGGTCACCATCCAACTTCATTGTCAGACCCTGGTTACCATCTAGGACCAAAGTACTCGTTGAGACGAGTCAAATGAGTCCGTACTCGATGGGGTAAGTGCCGTTACTTTATGGAGTAACTTTGGCCACCTTCCAGCTCCATCATCAGACCCTGGTTACCATCTGGGATCAAAGTGCTCGTCAAGACGTTTCAAATGAACCCAAACTCGACGGGGTTGTCTTGTTTTATTACAGAGTTTCTATGGCCACCTTCCAACTCCATCATCAGATTAGCTCCATGTCACAATAATATTGCATTGTCACCTGATTTACACATGCATGTAAAATATGAAATCAATCAGAAACCGGGAAGTGAGTCAAATTCAACTTGCAAGATTTGACCCGTTGAGGAGTTCCGTTGGCCATCTGCGGTCTTCTTCATCAGATCTAGTTTACCAAATGACACTTTATGAATGCAAATGCTCGATTTGTCACTGAAAATACTAAAATCGCTTTACATTTCCCTTGAACTTTTGAAGAGTTCCTTCAATTCCTCATGGATCCCATCATCAGAACTGGATTCCGGTAACAACGGGACCAACCTTGAAGCATATGCTTTCAAACAACGAAAGAATTTTCCAAATCGGTTCATAAATGACGGAGTTCTGAGGTAACACACGTTAAAAAAAAAAAAAAAGAACATACAACCGAATTGAGAACCTCCTCCTTTTTTTGAAGTCGGTTAAAAATACTCTTTATTCAGTAGTTGCTCTCGCCATCTGTGGTCTTTCTCATTAGTTTATTGTCACCAAATGGTAATTTCCAAAAGCAAATGAATTAGTTAGCCTACAATATTTGAAAAGAATTCTATGTGATAGGATGGGATTTGATGTGATTTCATTACAATACATAGGTCTAATTGGAGGTAGGTATGACCTTTCCAACAAAAAATAAATTTTCAGCAACGAACACAAAAAGTATGAAAGTAGCTAAAAATCTGTTAATCTTGCAAGGACAAGTAACAGATCGAGTAGTCTATATTCAACATTGATTTAAGTCAGGGGTTCTGCAGCTTTTGTCAGTTCACGGCTTATCTTACAATTTTGGCTTTATCTTCGGGAACTTCAGTAGAAATATGAACATTAGGTAGGTAAGTCTACAATACAATGGAAATAAAATGTACAAGGGAGAGAAAAGTGAAGAGATTGGCAGTGTCTTTGTGGACTCATCATGGTACACTCTTTAGGAACCCCTGGGCTTATTAGATGATGATGCTTATTAGAGACATTAATTAAGGACAAATTTTTCAATCAACACGTAGCCACTTTTTTCATAGCTAGTAAAATAATATGAGTGTCGAACAAGGCATTTAACTGATGATTGTAAAATCGATAATTTTCGAAATCATGTAAATGATTGAGTCAGAGTATGGCAGTTAACTTACCCAATGGTCAGACGTCCGTTTCTATGGCTTCAGCGGCATGCAGGTTGTTGACGCGCACGGTGCAAGTGGTCCGGCGGCGCATGGTGGGCTCGCGGCGCTGCGCCGGCGCCCCGTCCTGCGCGTTCCCCTGCGCCAGACGCAGCGCTAGTCGCTGCGCTTGGACTTGCTGCTTCTTCTGAAGCTCCTGCTGTTGCAACTGCCATGCCAAAATTACAATAGGGTATATGATACTCGTACCATCAATCGATTGACATAGTTCCTTTTCTCTAGTTGCCAAAACGCGATTACGTCCCATAGGTTTTGTGTGACAATACAAAGCTGGGTCAATACAAATCCTTTATTTCAAAGCAATTAAAATTCAAAGTTAATTGAAAATGAATCTATTTTTCACGGATAAAATATTAATTCATCGTTTATTTCGTGGAAGTGAAAAACATAGTGATTAATCTTGATAGTATTCCTTAGTCCGTGTTTTGTTTTCAAAACGCGATTCGGTAAAGTTGGTTCGATAAGTTTAACGTGAAAGTGACCTAACTTTTTAATCAAATTAACAAGTAAGACTTAGTGAATAACTTTACTGTTTTAAATTTCATCATCATCATCATCATTTCAGCCGTAGGACGTTCACTGCTGGACATAGGCCTCCCTCATTGATGCCCAATTAAATTTAAATTTTCTTGTACTTTTTTTAAAAGATTTTTGTGGCTTTTTTTCTGAGTTCAATTGTGCGCCATGTCGTCAACATCGCTGCTTGTCTTTCAATTACATACATACCAACAGTATGTGCTGCTTAAAGTCTCCAACGCTTGTCAGCGTCGTAAAAGAGAGGACAATCTCGAGTAACATACCTGGTTGAGACGTAGCGCATCCTGGTGTTCAAGCGCAGCAAAGTCGTCCATATTGCCGGCCTCCATCACGGCCTGCTGTTCAAGGAGAAGCTTCTCCTCTTCCTGTAGACGACGCAGGTTCTGCTCCAAGTGCGGGTCAGCCACTAGAGCGTTCTCGTCAAGTTCCATCATCTCGGAAGAGGAATCATCGCTCATGGACGACTTCTTCTGTATTGGCCCTGAAACTACAGTAAAAAATCATGCACCGTCGACGGAGAGATTGGAAAGCTTCTTTTTACAGCAGTTACGTTAATCAAACTAAATGAGAGTCTACGGAGGATAAGACAGTATTTGTTAGCGATTTATTCGTTTTAATCAAGTTCAGTGGTGTGTTGTTCGTAGTATTTTTCTAACTTTTTAGGCTTTGTCTGATTTAATAAATAAATAAATAAATAAATAATAAATATTAGGGGACAATCTTACACAAATCGAACTAGTCCCAAACTAAGCAAAGCTTGTACTATGGGTACTAGACGACGATAAACATATTTATATAGATAAATAAATACTTAAATACATAGAAAGCATCCATAACTCAGGAACAAATATTCGTGCTCATCACACAAATAAATACCCTTAAGTAGGTAAGTTATACTATAGTGAAAATAAACGGATCACTCACGTCTTAAAACGAGTTTAAATCGACATGTTTAAAGTAGGTAAGTTATACTGCCTGAAGTTTTTATTCCTACATATCTAATTAGATTAAAAGTGTATGAAGGCGGTTGGATAAAATGGGAAAGTCGTATAGACACAGCTACCCGGGTTAAATTGATACCAGCAGAGCCGAAATATCGCGAAATTCGAACACTCAATGCCTGGCTCGTTGCCATCTCGGACAAAGACATTCTGGCCGAGTTCAAATTTAATTGCAATGCAAACTTTGACACGAGTCACGGACATTTTAAAAACATTGTGTGGTACGCCGTCCACATTATGTATGTCAGGTAAGCAAGATTAACTGAAATAAACTAATTTTTGGTTTAACTTTATACACTAAAATCTTCGTTTTAATTGGTTAAAAATACGCATTTCGTACGCATTTTGTAAGCATTCTCGATTATTTAACGGTTCAAAACACAGATACCTACATAATATATCAAGCTTCATACCGATCAAAAAAAAATCTAAATAAATAAATAAAATAGGTATAAATCATCGATTGATTTATTGTTTTTTTTTTTACGTTTATATCAACTTCTTTCTCGCAAATAATATTATTTCGAAAATTAGACACTTAAATGACATTTAAAGGAACATTTATCGATATTTTTTTTCATAATCTCAAACCTTTGCTTTTTTTTTCTTGATTCGTCCGTTCGGACAGGCTAAGGTCCGGGACCATATCGCATCGTCATCGGTCAAATCTTTGCTTTCCAATTTTTGTTTTTTTTGCTAAAGATAATATTTCTGCGTCCGAATAACCTGGCCTTAACAACAAGTAATTTGTAATGAAATAACCCCTTTTCTTACAAGTAGTTAAGATTGCATTAATCTTGTTAGACCGAATAAACAGGTCACGGTCAAGGTCAGGTATTGCCACCTAGGAGGTACCTACGTAACATTTGTTTATCATTTTTTACAGAACAATAAAGAATACGAATAAATAATAATAGGTAATGTAAACTTGGTACAGTAGTAGGTACAGTCGAGCTTAACAGTAGCCGAACATTTAATATTTTGTCGCAGTAAACAACAATAGAGACCTAGAAGAGTTTGACATGTTTCAAATAAAATTCATGTTTCGTCTACTTACTTTTAAACTTGATCGTACCTATTAGTTTTTAGGCTTTCATATCGCAAAAAAATGTGGATAATCTACATAATGTGCCAAGTTACTCCTAATCCTAAATGAGACAAACGATATATCAAACTGCCTACATAGTGTATTAAAATTACAACAAAATATGCATTAGATTAGTAAGTAAACCACAATCATTATAAAATTATGAATAACTAAACAGACATCCAAAGTGTGACAAATATAATGTTCAAACGAAGCCAGATTTTTGAAAGGGGCGAGCAAGCGAAAGCAAGGGGAAATCAAAATACCGTGATCCACTGACACAACGACGTACACCAGAAGCTGATCTATGGTTCTTACCTGCGTAGTGGCAGCAACTCGATTATTTTTACATTTAACATTTATATAAATATTATGTACTTACACTAATATTACGTTTTTAATAATAAGAAAATCTAAGTGACGAACTTGCATATAATATGCTTTTAAGTAAAATGAAAACACCAAAAAAATATTAGCGAAAACTTTTTTATCGATATAAATAACTAAATCTTTCTTCCGATTATAATTTAATTAATATTTTTCATATACTTAGCTCATAGTGCATAGTTTTAATTTTACTTAAAAACATTATTTGATTATGCTGAAGAAGGGACTGTGCATCAACAATAAAATTAACTAAGAGCAAAAAATTTATCAGTAAATTATTTAGGTATTGTTGGTAAAAAAATTAAAAAAAGATTTACAGGTATAATTTAGAACCCCGACGTACAAATTAAAATAAAAGTACCTAAACAAATTATTTCACCTGCAAAAAGAGTGTAATATAACCTAAGATTTAGTTAGGTAATAGTATTATGATAAGGTGTAGGTAGGTATTCGAAAAAAAGTTAATTACAGCTAAATTAAGATTTGCTTTATTTTTCAATGTTTTTTGAAAATGTTTTTATTAAAACTCTTAGACATCCATGCCCTGTTTTGAAGTTATTTGATGCCCGCCTCTTTAAACACACTGTCCGCGGCACGCGTAGCGCATGCCCGCCATACCTATAGAAACGTCGCGGGGCAGGAGGGCTACTCCGAAATTCGAATATAGAAGTTTGCATCGTACCGTCTCGCTCGCTCTCGTATTAAATACTATATGAGCATGAACGGAATAGCACGATACGAAGTTCGAATTTTGCACTTCGGAGTATTAGGCCAGGTTCGACGCAGCGTGCGTCATTTAGAGGTTTCGCTATGATTTTACCAACACGGGTTAGATGCAAAATAGACTTATAATTTCACTAAGTCATATACTCATAATAACAAAAAATAACAATTTACTATCATTATTTAAAAAAATACATAACTTAAATCTATTATATACAAATTTCAAAATAGTACTTTCGTCTCTTATTTGTTAATATCACAACGATCGTCCCTGTCGATTAAAGGTCCATTTAAATTTAAAATAGCACAAACACTGTCACAAAATCAATAATTACAGCGGATCTCTTCTGTTTCATCTTCCTTTCCACCTGAAATTACCGAAAATTAACATAAAAGAAAAATAACGAAAAAGCGCATGCATTTCAAATAATAAAGTGGCATAAATGGCTCATGCGGGACTTTTTAAATATTGCTTTATAAATAAATTATGGAAAAATTACACATAATGATGCCCTAGCGGTCGTGTTGACAAATTTAAAGTCGTGGATCCTCAGAATACGCAAGCATTTGCATTATCGGTTAGCTATTTCACAATTTCTGACGTGAAACCTATTCCTTGAAGGTACTTTTTTGGACAAAAGCCTCCTGCGGCGCACTCTACGCATGAAGCACGTCACACGCTGAGCTATAATATATACCAGACCTACGAGTACACATTATATAATTAAAGCTACTATTAGGTGTTACGATACATTTTGGTATATTTCGGGCATTTAGAGAATGTTCCAGGATTCTGACGTGATTTTTAACCAATATAATAAATTCTGCACTAGAATCATCCTCTGAAAAAGTATCCATCAAATCTAATGCTCGTTATTATATTATACTAGCAAGGATGATATAGACTGGATTGGCAGTCGCCATAGTACGGATCGGCCGCGGTTTTGGTAGTTCGATTATTAAATCTTGATGGCTCTGAAATATAGCCAGAGGCTTTGAAGGCAAAACAATAAGACTATATACAAATGTTTCATATTACTACAAATGTATTGTTTTTCAATAATAATACTATATACTAGTTAAAACCATATTTTACTTTTAGAAAATCCTGTACTTATTTAAATCGTGCGCTCGGTTTTTGGCACCTTTGTCGTGTGCGGTGCTGAACTTAACTATAAGATAATACTCGTACTCATATTATTTTGGTATATAATTGCATATTACAGATCAGTGTGCAACACGTTTAATGTGCTCAAGAGAAAAACTTGTATAGGTTGCCGTTGGTATATAGCCCTGCTGCAACCTGCGCAGTGTGGGTCGCAGTACCTGGGGTATCGTACTTTACTATTGTCCGACACAAGACCGTTAAGAAATGCCCTTGGGAAACAATGAATTAATAGACACTGTTTCAGTTCGTCTAATTTGAATATTAAGATATTATAGAAAAGCACCTTGAATTTAGTTTCGTTTTTTATAAACGCAAAGTGAAGTTCAATCTGTCTATTCCACTTACTTAAATAGGGTTCCCCCATGGTCCCCGGCAAGTACGGACAACTGGTGACGTGGTTGAAGTTCTGGGACTGCATCTCCTCCTGGTCGGTCTCGCGATGGTAGAAATAATTGAAGTTCGAGACGATGACCGGCACGGGCAGCGCAATTGTGAGCACGCCGGCGATTGCACAAAGCGAACCGACAATTTTTCCCCACACTCCAACGGGCCTAATAAAAACACAACCATTAAAACATTTTTTTACATTATCTCATTCGGTAAATAATTATGAAATAAAAAGATGAATCTATAATTATTTTGAAATTATAATGAACTAATGAAATAGTTACGAGTAGGTAATATGACCGCCATGATGGTGACATGCGTTAATTGTAAAATATACATACCTATTAACTTGTACCCTGACCATTCTTATTATGATTAAGCTATGTAACACTGTACAAACTTGCACAACTAACTACATACGTGATCATGACAACGAAATATAACAATTATATTAAAAAGTAGGTGGTACATTGTTAAATAGTAACATGTTGTATAAGACCATTCGCTGAGCAAAACGGGAGTATGCATTATCAATACAATTTCATTCATCATCGTTCACACTCGCTAGCTTAAGTTAACTATCCCTGAAGATTTGCACTGCAATATTTATCGCGTTGCAATTTGGGGTTTATCGCCAGCGACTACACTTCAATTAAAGGCGTAAAACGTTTTTGAAACGGATTATTCATTTTATATCGTTTTCTTCCAGGTACTCAGTGTAGATACTTATTGAAAACGATTAAAATAAACAACTCATCTCGACCTCGTTTTCTCCTTTAATATCAATGTAGTAGGTTAAGTTGAACTGAAATAAAATGCAGGATAACCTACGGTGACGAGGTTTTGCTACGACATTGACACTACGACATGAAGTCTCATACCTAAACATTTTGCAGTCATGCAGTAATCCTAATTAATCTCAATGATATATTGAAAAACTAAAAGTCTATCGAAAATGGTGTAAAAGCAATGTACTTAATGATGGGAAGCTAATGACAAAACAAGCTTTGGTATATGAACACCAATTTTTTTACATAGTAGCTTCATAATGTAAAATTTACCACTTTTCGGGACTACAACAGGACACATTAATTAACGCAGGGCATTCCAAATAAGGAAAGTTAAGAGAGAAAGACAAACATTCTTGACAGACATGTATTGGGTGATAAGCAAAATAATTCTAATGCTTTTCCCTAGATGAAACTTTATTCGAAAACGTGCGTTCGAGATAGATGATCACCATTTTCGATGAGCTAAATCACAACATTGCATTACACTGGGTAGGTAAACATTTATTTCGTAGCAAAAGCGTAACAGAGGAGCATACATTCGGTCGTGGACGGGAACTTGAACGTACACAAATTGTTGTTTCACTTCAACTCGTTTGATTCATTTATGTGTGTTAACTTAGAAGTCAACATTCAGTTAATCAAGAATTGTGTTAGCAGAGTTGAAGTGTCTACAATGAAAGCTGATCCACTCATAAATACGCTTTTGGAAGGGCGATTGTCACTCCGACGACAGCACATAAATATCATGGCATGGATCTCCAACACACGCAAACATAATGCTGCAAGTTGTTATAACACTGACTGACATACCGTGGGAAATTTTACAGTATTGTAGGCTTCCATGTAAAATTGAAGGAGTTCATTAGGATTGATTGATTGATGAACAGTAGACCGTAGTAACAAATAATAATAAGACAGAAATTTGACCGTGCAATAAGTAGTCCGTAATAAAAAGTGGATATAGTGTAAGGTTAAGTTCTAAGCGAACCGACAATAAAATCAAAGTGAAGCATAGTTACAAATGACGTGGCTAAAGAAAATCACAACCGTGTCAAACGTTAATGTAAGGTTGTAGGACAAAATGAGATGACGAGAAGGCATGGATGAAACATAGGTGAAGTCGCTGTATCATACGTCATGTCTCCGTATCCTACGGTCGTCATTGTCACGACCGCCCACCAAAACGCATCAGGTATGGATTTGAAGAAGCTGTTCTCACTTCCGGCCTCAGCGAAGTACACCGCAGATGAAAACAGCACCACACCTTTAAGAACAAGCACACACCAACGGCGAATACAGTGCGACATACAGGCCAGGGAGCGCTTGCGAGCGGACGGAGGCAGGATGGTGCGCGACGCGGGTTACCTCATGTCTCCATAGCCAACGGTGGTCATCGTTATGACTGCCCACCAAAAGGCGTCGGGTATTGACGAAAAATTAGTATCGGGGCAATCTTTATCGGCAAAGAAAACGGCGCTGGAGAACACGACCACCCCTGCGAACACAAAGTACGTTGTGTACGCAAGCTTCGGCGCGCCCGCGTCGCGCCGGCCTCTTCACCACCCGGCGTCGAGCGCGCCGCTCCAGATTCTGCTGCTGCTTTCCAAGGCACTGACACACCTCTTTAACACCATACGAATTCTAAATTCACTTAATTGTACAGTGGTATTTCAAAATACGAAGCTTCAGATTTATTTAATGCGAGACAATGTTTTACTTTGACACGAGGCAGACTGACGAGAAGCTTTTTTTATTCCACAATACTTTTATACTTAAAATTTGAAAGAAGTTTTTGCACTTACCTATGAATAGGAAAAATATCAAAAGTCCGAGCTCGCGCATTGAAGCTTTCAGTGTTCTTCCTAGGATTTGTAACCCCTTGGAGTGACGGGATAATTTGAAGATTCTGAAGACTCGTACCAGGCGAATCACTCGTAGTATGGCAAGACTCATAGCTTGATTGGTTGACTTGTCCTGTGGGGATACTGGCGCACGCGGAAGGTTGAGCGTATCCTCTTCTTCAGCAACAACAGTAGCCAGAGTGATGAAGTAAGGAATGATGGCTATTATATCAATAATGTTCATCACATCTCTAAAGAAATTAAATTTGTTTGGACAGGCCAAAAATCGCACTATTAATTCAAATGTAAACCAGATTATACACAGTGTCTCAATGAGGAAAAAGGGATCAGTGATATCAGGCACTTCATCCTCTTCAATCTTGGTGCCATTGGTTGTCGTGTTAAAGACCTTGTAGTGTTTAAATTCTGGGAGTGTCTCCAAGCAAAAGATGACAATAGAGAGGAGAATGACAAACACGGAGATGATTGCTACCACTCGGGCAGCCTGGGAGCTCTCGGGGTATTCAAAGAGCAGCCAAATCTTGCGTTGACGTTCATTGGAGGGCAGAGGCTTCTCTTCTTCTTTAATGAAACCTTCATCCTCACTGTAATAAATGTTACACACGTTCGTTGAAATATTCCTAAGCTGTAAGAAACTACGATCCTTATAAAAATGAAAATAGGAAGATTCTAACGCTATCTAGACACGCGTCAGCGTGTCAAGCCAAGTTCAAGCATAAAATCAACAACAGGCAATTTTTCTACACGTACTAATTATCCCTATACTTAGTATTTCGAAAAAGTGAGAATACATGAAATTTATACGAGTATGTCATATTCGAATACCCACATAAAATGAATTTCCGTTCATACCGAAATTTATTGGTGGCTTGCTCGCCGAGTTCGTAAAACTTGATTTCTTCGGAGAAAACGTCCAATGGGACGTTGACTGGGCGGCGAAGGCGACCGCCGCTCTGGTAGTAGTACAGTATGGCGTCGAAGGAGGGGCGGTTTCGGTCGAAGAAGTACTCGTTCCTAAAACAACAATTTGTTAAATCAAATTATAATATACAGGTATTTGGCGGCTCGTGTGCCTAATGACTAAGATGGGTAGGTAGAGACTCTTAGAATACATCTTGGGCCAATTGAACCTCATCCTGCCCACATTTTTTTTGTTATTTTGTCAAAGTTGAGCATGTTTTGCCTCAGTACTTCCTCAGTATATAATTATTTTTTATTTATTTATATGTTATATTATATTACAAAAGTAAGGTCATTCAACTAACATCGAATTTCTAATTAACATGTAGCTAAATTTAACTGTATAAGTGTTAGCCGTTTCTACCAAAAGATAAGTAGATAAAGAACCACAAAACTGTATTTTTTTAACAGTGAGAAGTAGATAAAAAACGCAATTTTAAAACATCGTACTTAAGTAAAAATCTCGTTATACAAATTTAATTTATAGAATTCTCTATTCCATTCCATCTTATATAAATTTACGAACAATTTTTGACACAACGTTGATGTTCGAGGCTTAAGCCCATTATTCCGAAGATTTTCACTTGGTACCTAGGAAGCCGACTCGATTCAGATTTTTATCACTCATTATCATTTTAGCACCTGGTTCTATTTATATGAACTAAGATGACATATGAGGAACTGAGCAGTAGTTTGGTTTCAATTTTGAAGTTCTTAGAGTTCTTAGAACAAATAATAACATTTAAATAATAATATGTAATTTATAAAATAATTATTTTTCGTAATATTCTCAGTTAAATTAGATAATTATCTATTAAGTGTAATTAATCCCATCAAAAACATTCTCATGTAAAATGTTGAAAACGAGACCATAATATTCCTTGCACTGTCAAAAAGTTATTAGATCCCATATAGAGCTAAGCTTCCTAACTCTACACGCCTTAACTTTAGAAACTTATACCTTAGTCAAAATATCTGGCTTGGCCGTTTAGCTAACGTCACACGTAAATTGAAAATTTTATCCTTGTTTATTTATATCAATTTAGTAGCCAAACGGCCAAGCCACATATTTTGACTAAGGTGTAAAGTTTGTGTACTTCTACTAGCTTACATACAAAATTTCAGCATTCTAGGACTTCAGATAGTAAGTGCCCTAAGAATTTTGGTGATCCCAGTGAGTCAGTGACGAAATCAGGGTTTTTTAGTTATCAATATTTATTTTATTATAAGAGCTATGCATTTGAAAATTCATAATTTATTGAATCACGCATTACTTTGCGGAGGTCCATATTTATTTGTTCGTGGTTCGTTGAAACTTTATATTTTTAATAAGTCTACTATTGACATCATATTATATCCTGAGAATTTTGTTTATCTGGTAAATCCAAACTCAAGTTATGAGAGTTCAAAAAAAACGACGAAGCGCTTCGAGAAAAGGTAGTAGTGCCCTTGCGCTACGCTTGACAGGGGCACTGCCGTGCCCTCAGATAGGGTAGCTTTAGATACAATGATATTGATGTAACAATTGATGACATATCTTAGAAGTAAAATGGTATTAGGATGATATACACTACCGTCAAAAAGTTTAAGACCAAAACAATTTTTAGTTTTATTATCATAAATTCTTCTAAAAAACGTCAAATTAAATTTGTAATCCATATAAAACAACATATATTTAAATTAATTATTTATTTTAATCGTTAGCAAATACTCTTTTCATTATATTTTTAAGATAACATGATTTAACTGAGAATATTACTAAAAATAATTATTTTATAAATTATATATTATTATTTAAATGTTATTATTTGTTCTAAGAACTCTAAGAACTTCAAAATTGAAACCAAACTACTGCTCAGTTCCTCATATGTCATCTTAGTTCATATAAATAGAACCAGGTGCTAAAATGATAATGAGTGATAAAAATCTGAATCGAGTCGGCTTCCTAGGTACCAAGTGAAAATCTTCGGAGTAATGGGCTTAAGCCTCGAACATCAACGTTGTGTTATCATTCTACTTGGAGGAATGGAAGACAGAGCGATATTTAGCCGATAAATTGAATACTTTTTGGTTTTGGTCTTAAACTTTTTTACGGTGGGTAGGTAGTGTAAGGTAATATTCGATAGTCAATAATGCAAAATTATGCGTTCGAAACTAATTCGAAAATTTAAAATAAGCCACGTAGAAAAAAATTATACGTAAAACGTCAAATTTTAATGGCGATGCGTTGAACGCGAGTATCTCTAATTGCAAAATTTATTGTGACGCCATAATTATTACAAAAAGTATATTCCGTACAAGTGTGAACAATACAGAAATTAATGTCTATCATTTATGTCGCTATTTCTAAAGTTAGCTTTAGAAAATTGGCACTTGAATTAGTCAGCGTAATATAGCTGTTCAAACAGCTATATTGACTTCAAAGTCACAAAATCTTGTTTTTCGCTCTCTTGGAAACCTGTTTTTTAGTTATGATTTTACTTGTATTGACGGTCGTTTTGGTATGCACGGGTAGCATATTAGCTTTTATTGGCACAAATCTACTAGGCAGGTAATTAGAAAGAGATATTTATTTATGTTCGCGAAAAAATACAGCGTAGGTACCTACTAGGCTTTAAGATATGTAACCTATAATCGGTTTTCAAAACGTACTAGTTACACCTTGAAACTCCTATAGATTTGGAAGATACAATTATAGCTACTTACGAGTAAAAAAAATCTGGTTTTAACTATGCGTCGCTGCTTTAGTTACTTTCATTGTATACTTTGTTGTAAACTGTCCTCACAGGAAAATTAATGTGTGATTTTCTAATCTCACATAATAAAAAGAACAACAAAAATGATAGAAAGTGGACCAGAAATTAATTAAGTAAATGGAAGAGATTTTTTTTGGAAAAGGTCAATTCTCCGAACTCTCACCAGTTTAAAAAAATATATACTTAATACTCTTAGTTTTAACATCAAGGCATCCAAAGAAAGCTTACCGTAGAGGGTCAAAGTATCGTATCCTTCTTGACGGATCCCCCAAAAGTGTTTCCGGGAATTGATTTAATGTACGCAACTGGGTTTCGTATTTGAGGCCGCTCACCTGTAATATTAATAGTATATTAATGCCGAAATTATGAATACAAAGTTTATTCACACATATTTACATAAATACAAAAATCCAACCATCCACACCAAAGTAAACAATCATATAAGACAAAAAAAAACATACAGACGAATTGAGAACCTCCTCTTTTTTTTGAAGTCGGTTAAAAACAGAATCATGCATATATGCATTTCCACTATCCACCACACCCAAAACCATTTTCTGTAATGACGACATTCTCTAACTGATACAAAGACAACTTTTGTAAACATTATAGTCGCTTCCTCATTCTTCATTATCGTACATATTTAGCTTTGAAATTTGCGTTCATTCAGAATGGCATTTTCCTATCAATTACAGCTGACAGAGACGAACAATTTACAAAAATTAAACAAATCAAGCATATTAAGCTTGACGCTAAAGAAGATTTATTTTTAATTTTACCGTGACTTAAGATAACGACCACAATAAAATTGTTATAATGTCTTATTATTTCTCTTTTTTTAGTGTTTATGAAAAAATGCAACAAACTAATATGAGATAGTGTGAAAAAAAAACAGAATTTATCTTATCATCCTCATACATATAAAGGCGAACTTATCCCTTTAAGGGTTTATATAAGAGATTGATCTCAACCATAACTCTACCTATTTATGTACTTAATATTTTCAATAGATGGCGTTGTCCAAGTGAATGTTGTGCGTATTTTCAGGTCAAACTCTATGATTGTATTGTAAATGTTTTACGCAGGCAAAGCAGCGTATTAAAAGTAGTCGTTTGATAATCCCTAACTAAAGAGATCCATGTTTCTGAATATCGGCTTAGTCATCGTCTAACCAGTTACTCACAAAAGCAAATTAAGTACGAGTATATCGAGTGTGTCATCCGATACACCGCGTGTGTCAAGTCAAAAGTCTTTGACCAGTGTGTGTTGCCAGTGATGACTTATGGCACTGTGACGTGGCCGCTAACGATGGGCCTCATAAGAAAGCTCAAAGTCACTCAGAGGGCGATGGAGAGGGCTGCGCTTGGAGTTTCTCTGCGGGATCGCATTAGAAATGATGAAATCCGCGCAAGAACTAAAGTCACGGACATAGCTCGAAGAATCGCTAGACTTAAGTGGCAGTGGGCAGGGCACATCGCTCGTAGAACTGACGGCCGATGGGGCCGAAAGGTTCTCGAGTGACGTCCGCGGACCGGAAGACGCAGTGTAGGTAGGCCTCCAATAAGATGGAGTGACGACCTGGTGAAGGTGGCGGGAACGCATTGGATGCGGATGGCGCAGGGCCGATCTGTTTGGCGAGCCTAGGGGGAGGCATATGTTCAGCAGTGGACGTCTTTCGGCTGAAATGATGATAATGATGGCGATATCGAGTGTTTGGTTAAAGTTTTTTTTTTTACTTTCATTAAATATTTTAATTAAATTTAGTTATACTATACACTTCAGTGACAAATTTTAATATCTAACCAAAAGGTTTACATCAATTTACATCAAATTATTTACTTAGCTATTTTACTGTATTTATTTGTTGTAGGTACCTACTTTATTATAAGTTTTTAGTTATATTTATCTTAATAAAATAATTATTATATTAATAGAAAATCAAAAATAATAAAATTTGCTTGTACCTTTTATCATAAGTCAACATCCTATTTTTTTCGAATCCATAATTATAATAAGAAAAATCTTGGATCATTGACGAAAAAGCTGAAACTATGCACATAGATTTGGTTTATATTACAACGTAGACAAGGAATAAGAACAGATTCTTGGAAATTCAACATCTCAGGGTAACCTTTAAAGGGAAGAAGGCTTGTATGGAACTTGCGGGAGTTTAAAGCCTACAGAATATTGTGTAAAACTCTGTAGTAATATTGCAAGTTACAAATTATTTGTAAAAAATAAAGAAAAAACCAAATCCTACCAGTACCTAATTGGTAGAAACACGAAGCGAAAGTTTGTATAAGTTATTTGAAGGATACCTACACGGAAAGAACATGTTAACCACCTAAAGCAACTTTTTGAGTTAGAGCGGTTAGAAAGTAAGTCATCAAGAACAATTATTATGGTAACTATTTCTTGTTTCAATGTTTCGAAACTCGTTTACTCGAATTTAATTTATCCGAAAACGATTAACCGAATTTATAAAATCCATATATTTTGTTTTCCATTACAACACCACAGATTCATTTCACCACCTTGTTGATAACCACTTGGAACCCCGAATAACAATATCCATTTTTCATTTCATTTTTCATTGCTTTTGCCCGCGACTCCGTCTGCGAAGAATTCGTTTATCGCTATCCCGCGGGAACTATGCCATTTTCCGGGATAAAAAGTATCCTATATGTTAATCCAGCTCATAATCTATATGTGTGCCAAATTTCATAAGAATCCGTCAAACCGTTTTAGCGAGAAAGAGTAACAAACATCCATCCATCCATCCATCCATACTTACAAACTTTCGCGTTTATAATATTAGTAGGATCTTTACCCGTTGCCTTGTACCCATAACACGAGCACACACACACACACACACACCCACACACACACACACACACACTCTCTCACACACACACACACACACACACACACACACACACACACACACACACACACATATTATAATAAGTAAACACTTATATTGTATTTTTAAGTTGCGTAGATAATACCTAAGTTATTTAATTAATTTAAATTATCCTTTATTTAATTCTGCCGCGTAACTCAAAAAAGCTTTAAAAATATTTGCTAACAATATATAGTACGAAATAGCGCAATACAATACGCGAAGCGCATGTTCCGAAGCGTATAATCACTGGTATTTCGCAAAAGAGCACGAAGCATTCAAACAATGTTTACGCTTAGCAAGCGGCGCGCCTCTAGCCTCTAGCACAACTAGCGTAACATCGTGTGAACTTTACTGCCTTAAGTGTCAGCGCGGGAAGAAAATAATGAAATCAATATTTACAGGCGCAGCGAAAGACGGTGCAAAACATAAATCAGATTTACGATCTGCGGGCCACGGTCCAGCTGAGTTTCACACGATGTTTCTTTCGCCGCCACGGATGTAGTTTTGCGGTTGGCAATGGACCGGTCCAAAAATACATTTTATTGTGTGTTCTCCAAGGGCGGCGCGTGGTAGGCGCTGTGGAGCCGCTGGCCCAAACAACGCGCACAATGAAGAGATTTTAATTAATTTTCCGTTACCCGTTATGCGCACATCCTAACCGCGAATGGTTCCTGAATTCAAAGTCGAACTTTTATTAGTCACACACAACATACAAGCATCGCGTCGGAACGAAGGCAGGGACATTGAATAATGAGCATAAAGTTGTATTTGTACATATATTCTTCGATAATTACCAGTGCCTGGGCGGCCGAGCTCCGCTCGAGCTGAAACTCGGTACCAAGCGTTTTCCCAGAGATAAGTCCAAGCTAGATCAATGTTTATCCCCGAAAACCCCCACATACCAAATTTTATCGAAATCGTTGGAGCCGTTTCTGAGATTCTAGTTATATATATAAGTATACATATTTATACAAGAATTGCTCGTTTAAAGGTATTATATATAACGGGACTTGCGGTATTGCAATAAAAGTAACATCTTTAAACATTTTAAAATCCAATGTCCACTTTTTTAACCAAAGCAGAAATTCAACAAATCGATTTTCCTTTAAATGTATACGTGGTAAGTTCCATCTACTTAGCTTGACCACAAAAAATATAAACATAACATTATATGTAGTTGCGTGCGTGATCAATCAACAGGTTTAAGCGCGGCGATTATTTACTCGAGTCGTTGACCAGCACGGACTGTTTGTTTGGGTGAAGTTAACATGTACAACGAGCACGCGAGATGCTTAATTGGCACATTAGGATGATAAAAAAAAAAAAAATAAAAAAATAAAACCTCCTTCAAAAAACACCCAAAAAACATGAAATAATAATTGAACCGACCACAATAAGCATGAAATAGTAGATTGTTCAACAAGGGAGGAAAATAACCAATATCATACGAGGTTACTTGGCACCCGAGCACAGCGAGGGTGCCAATATTCCGAGGGTGATATTGGTGTTTTTCCCGAGTTAAACACACTGCTTTTCATTTCGACTACAAGGAAAGTAAGAAAATATAAGTATAAAATAAATAAAAATGTCTAAACTGGTCAATATGATCGTTGTAAAATATTTCAATGGAGTTTATTGTTAAGGAATAATTAATTTAACAATAGAATGTTCCATGAAAACAGTAGATAAAGTAGGTATTTTAGTAAATTTATTTATAAAATATGTAAGTAACCAATTTGAACCAAGGAGTTAAGCTGTATAGAGATAGGCTGTGTGGACAATAACATAGTCGTTTACCGTGTTTTTTTCTTAACATTTTCTAACTTTTCTGGTTTTAAGTCACTAAATAAGAAACTAATGTAAAATAAAAATTTAATTTAATAATATTTCACTGGCATTATAAAATTTGTAATATGACTAATTAAGAAAAAAAAACTCATTATTCCATGTATATGCCGTAATGCTTGGCTGAATGCGTATGTGTTCCATTGACAGCCAATGCCTTTATTTTTTTAAATTCATTTTACCCTAGGGAAGAAAATAACAGTTATCCTCCCGTATATCAGATATGATTTGCCTCACTTTCCAAGTGTGAGAGATGAAAATATCTTTCTACTAATCTGTTTGAAGTCAGTGCCTCAGCTCGAGCCAGCAGGAGTGGACCTAGTAATGTAACTTACCTACATACCTACTATCTATAGGGCTTCTACACTCCTGCTGGCTCGTGCTGAGGCACATACTTCAAACAGATTAGTAGAAAGATATTTTCATGCTTAATGTGGTCGGTTCAATTATTATTTCATGGTTTTTTGGGTGTTTTTTGAAGGAGGTTTTTTTATATTTTTTTTGTTTCTGTATAAAATAGATGCGTAGGATAAAATCATAAGTTTGACTTCGAAATAAGTTTATATTGAAAAATCTGAATAGGTACTCGACGGGGTTGTGTCGTTTTATTACAGAGTTCCTATGACCACCTTCCAGCTCCATCATCAGATCAGCTCCATGTTACAATAATAGGTATTGCATTGTCACCTGATTTACACATGCATACAAAATTTCAACTCAATTAGAAACCGGGATGTGAATCAAACTCAACTTGCAAGATTTGACCCATTGAGAGAGAGAGAGAGAGAGAGAGAGAGAGATGTTTATTTACACAAATTCGATACAAACACAGAAAAAAATACATTTGACAGGAAATTTACAAATTAAAAAAAAATATATATCGAATAGTATTCGAATTATTGGGCCCCACTCAGCATAATGTTGTGGCAAGCCACAACGCTGTTTTTCAGTGGGACCCATTTAAAAACTAAACACAAAAACATACACACTGTGACGACACGAACACCAGCGAATAGTTCGCAACAAAAACCAAATTAGAAGCCGGAAGTAAATATGTATGGCAACACTTGAGGTGTTTCGTTGGCCATCTGCGTTCTTTTTCATCAGGTCCAGTTTAGCAAATGATACTTTCTGAATGCAAATGCTCGACTTGTCACCGAAAATACTAAAATCGCTATAGGTACATTTCTCTTGACTTTTTGTCCAGGAGTTCCTTCAATTCCTCATAGGTCCAATCATCAGAACTGGATTTGGTAACAACGGGACCAACTTTGAAGCATTATGCTTTCAAACAACGAAAAAATTATCCAAATCCGTTCATAAATGACGGAGTTTTGAGGTAACACACATTAAAAAAAAGAACATAGAACCGAATTGAGAACCTCCTCCTTTTTTTGAAGTCGGTTAAAAGTTCATATTTCATAATTGATATGGATTTCTAATCAAAATCAGGTTATCCGCGAAGACATTTGAAAGATATTCATGAAAGGTAAACATAATCATCATCATCATCCCAGCCTATATACCTACGTCCCACTGCAGGGTATAGGCCTCCTCTCAGAATGAGAGGGCTTGGGCCGTAGTTTCCACATGGGCCCATTGCGGATTGGAAACTTCACACACACCATTGAATTTCTTCGCTGATGTATGCAGGTTTCGTCACGATGTTTTCCTTCACCGTAAAGCTCATGGTAAATTACAAATGTAATTTCGCACATAAATTCCGAAAAATTCAGAGGTGCGAGCCGGGGTTTGAACCCACGACCCTCTGCTTGAGAGGCCATAGGTCAAACCACTAGGCCACCACGGCTTAATCATAATAAAGAAGGTAAAAGTAAAACTATCACATTTGTAGGTTAGCGCGTAATAGTCGAACAACTTATAAATTCTGATAAAGAACGAATGCAGTAGAAATTGTTCAGTGAAAAAAAGAACTTAGACTCTGAAATAATTCCCAAAATTTTAAAAACTGGAGACTCGTTTCGCTCTAAAGCATTGACGCTTGTTAGAAAAAAGTTGGTATCCAGGAAGTAAAGGCTTCTACTAAAACTTTAAATTTTCCTTAATGTTTATCTAAAATTTATGAATAATTATGAAATTTAAAATAAAAATTGACACAATATATATATTATTATTATTATAACATGGTACGTATACATCCAACACAACTTCACTCACTCGAGAATCGAACAATACTTATTTGTTATCCAAGGCTGGAAAGTTATGGTTTTTTTGTGAGTGCTTGTATCGAAACCTGAGCAAATGAAGGATACTAGGATTGGAGCACGACGCTTTGCTTGTGGTTTGAAAAACGAATACTGAGCGTAGCAAGGCTTTCACGGCACGTGTGACGCTAAATAAACTTTACTAGATAGCCAAACACAATTTTTCAAAATTCAATAGACAAAAAATGTTAAACAGCTTTATATCGGTAACGGGACTTAATATCCCGTGGGAATCTCTTAAAATAAATACATTTTCCTTGTATTCTCAATAAAATTGAACTTTAATGGTAAGTTCAGCTTTATTCGTTCTAGGGTTTGGTTTGGGCTGAACGTTGAAGTGTCCGTCAACCGGGCAATCAATAATGCTTACATTAAACAAGTAAGAAAAAAGTAGAGTTAATAATATTGTTCACATACATATTATCTATTTTCTTCATGTCTGTCCTTATTGATTTTTAACCGACTTCAAAAAAGGAGGAGGTTATATGTTCGACTGTATGTATCTTTTTTTTTATTTTACTTTTTTTCTATGTATGTTCATCGATATCTCGGCCAATTTTATTGTGGACCGATTTTCAAAATTCTTTTTTAGTTTGAAAGGGTATACCTATGAGGTGGTCCCATTATTGGCACCATGTCATTACATTAGTGTGGATATAGGTGCTTTTCCTCCCTCGTTAAAAATCTTCTATTTCCACGCTGGCGTGGAAAAAGCATTTTCGCATGCAGATTTGAAAGAAGAAAAACACCCTTTTCGAGCTTGTGAAGAGAATAACCTGCTACCTTAACACGATTAAATGGTCATTGGTGTATCATGCCGCATTGTAATAATAATCTAATATATAAAAATCTCGTGGCACGGTGTTTGTTATCGAACTCCTCCGAAACGGCTCGAACGATTTTTATGAAACTTTTTCTCTGTATTCGGCAGGTCTGAGAATAGGTCGTAGGCTATAATTTGTATGGTAAAAACACGTTTGCCGGGTCCAGCTAGTCTAATATATAAAAATCTCGTATAACGGTGTTAGTTATCGAACTCCTCCGAAACGGCTCGACCGATTTTTATCAATTTTTTTCTCCATATTTGGTAGGTCTGAGAATAGGTCGTAGCCTATTTTTTATACCCCCATTATCCTTCGCGGACGGAGTCGCGGGCAATAGCTAGTATTTAAATAAAAATGTCGAACCGACATTTAAGTGTTGGCGAATGAACGATCCTAAATATCGAAAATGTCCCTATTCAACGTGAAATTATCGTTGTGTACGATCAAGATAAATACGAATGTTTGTGCTCGAGTGTTGGATGTTTAATATGTAATTAAATACCTACGTATTTATCTATACACGTACTTTTATTCGTAGTCTAGCACCCATAGTACAAGCTTTGCATACCTATAGTTTGGGACTAGGTCAATTGGTGTCAATCGTCCTATGATTATTATTATTATGTTGAAAAGCACGGTTAATAAGTCATTAGTGTTCATCGTCCTAATCCTACTCTTTCACGCTAAGCCGGTTGGACGGATCTGGATTAAACTTGTTCCTTAGTTAGCCGATAGTCCTACAAGATCAGGTGCGTCCACGTAAAATTCCGAAATCTTAACTTTTAAGTCCAAGGACATGAACTCTTGCACGGGTGTGCTCCGTGCAACATAAATAAAGAGCACGCGGTATTTTTTTTGTAGGTATTCTTACATAAAACTTACCCGTGTTAGATCTCAATCTCGCCTGGTAAAAAATGCAGATGAGGCCAAAGGTGTGTCTCACTGGTTCAGTAACAGCCTATTCACTATTGCCTTGAAGAACCCTAGGATTTATCTATTTGAAAATACAGACAACGGGAGCAAATTCCATACCTTAGCCATTGGTATTAAGAAAGATGAAGCGAACTGCTTCGTGCGGGCCAGTTTACTAACTGGATATGGATAAAGATGCTTCCCTTCCTGGACTCTGCCCTGCCTATATGTCGTGGGAATTTTGATGAGCATGGAAATATTGTGAAGGCCCGGAATTTCAACTGCCAAATCTAACGGTTCCGGTTTTAGAAAAAAATATACGGGTTAAATAAATCAAAATTTATTTTTTGTCCGAATCTAAAAAAGGCGAGTACCAAAATGGCAAATAAAGATAAACGAATGATAAGTCAAGATAAGCTTTAAGTAGCGTTTATGAATATGGGGATTAACCTGTACAGCTTTTTACCAGAGACTTTGCTGGCGGGAATAATTAGATTTAGCTGGTGAATTGAAATCTCGGGATTTTTAAAAATTACAATAGCGTTCTACATCTAGCTAGACTTAGTGGTTAATATTATGGGATTTTACTTGCGTAAAATGTATCCTAATCCAGTAGGAATATCGGAACAAAAAATTATGTATGTGTTACCAGAGTTACCTACATATTCCAGTACCAAATTTTCATTAAAACCGGGGTTTTGACGGTGCGTTTGAAAGCCATCTTTGAGTGGAAGTAGCAAACAAATACACACACATATGTGCACTCACAAACCTTTTAATTAATATAATACGAGTTGATTCTTGAGACGTAATGGGATCGTGTAACACTAGTGGTTTGACCTATGACCTCTCAACTGGAGAGACGGGTTCGAGCCCGGGCTCCGTTTTCAGAAATTTATGTCCGAAATTACATTTGAAATTTACCACGAGCTTTTACGGTGAAGGCAAACATCGTGAGAAAACCTGTACACACTTGCGAAGAAATTCAATGAAAGATGCGTGCTCTAGATCTTCTTCGAGTGGCTACATAGCTTAGCATTAGTGGAAACGGTCACATAGTTTGGTAGCGTGGCTTTCACATCCTCACAGCATAGCTGCATAGCACATCTCTCGTGGAAAGGTACCCTAATCTCACTCATAACTGTAGTAGGGGAGACCAAGAGGGGATTTGTGAAGTTACTCGAGCGCGGCAGATTAATATACGGAGGGATACCTTATACCCTCTAGAGTACCCCCATTGAATATGAGCACTTCATGTGGGGGGGTTTGCCTGGGGCGCCCCGTCCAAAAACTTATTAAAAAAATAGATTCTTTGAAATATTTGAGCGCGTCAGATTTTGATAATTTGATACTCCAGCGTGCCACTGATAATAAATGTATGACAATCTGCCAATTTGCATGGTGGGGGTGGCCATAAGGAAGGGCGCGCGTCAGGTTTTCATAGGGGATGTTAATTCCAAAGACTGAAGATTTGGAAGTGAAATGTGCATTGTTCTGCTAATAATTAACCCACCTTATCTTAATCTGACGCGCTCGAGTATTTTAAAGAATCAATTTTTTTACTAAGTATTTTGACGGGTTGCCCTAGGCAAACCCCCCACATGAAGTGCTCATATTCAATGGGGGTACTCTAGAGGGTATAAGGCATCCCCCCGTATATTAATTTGCCGCGCTTGAGTAATTTCACAAATCCCCTCTTGGGCTCCCCTACCACTGCTACGAAACGATAGCCTGTAATAAATTGAGTTCGTTAGGATTGCACCTCATCTCATCTCCAGATTCGCCCTGTATAATAGGAAGGATGTGCTAGGTACATAATTCGAAACAGAGTTTTAACGTTCTCTATCTCCCTTGTTGATTGACACTTTAGAAGGCAAGTTTGATTTCGGTTGGAGACTTAATCCGTGTATTAACCGGTTGTTTGTGGAACTATACGTTAATTAGGCAATCGTTAGTGGAGCGCGTGTTAAATAGACGGAAGTTTCAAATAATGTTGTTTAAACACTCCAATTCCAATACACAAGCTTGGTAGGGGTACTTACGTGGAATTGCATAATAAAAAGAACAAAAGATATGGCCTAATTAAAAACGAGAATTACGAGCAACCGGAAAAGTGATCAGTGATTTTTGCATGTTCTTGATAATATACAGGATGAAATTTAAATTGTTATACAAAAAACACACAATTGATTAAATTAAATACACACACACACACACACACACTTCGCACTAATAATAATTATTAGACCGATAACCGATCTGTATGGAAAACGGTTGGAGAGGCGTATGCCCATACGCCCAACGGTGGGCGAAAAAGCGCTGAAGAAGAAGAAGAAGAGAAGAATAATATTAGGACGGTAACAACTCACGTTTATGACCACCCTCTCGCAGAAGTCGTGATCGTGCTGTATGGGCTCGAACGTCACCACACCGCCTTGCGGTGCTCGCCCCGCGTCCTCCTCTGGATTGCTCAATTTCGGCAGCGACCTGTAACAGAACATACGGATTGTTACTTTCGCGCTTTCATAAACAGTAATATTTCTTCTTCGGAAATGTATGCTTTATTGTAGCAAGAATAGTATCCGAAGTTCCACCTTAACAGGCTCACGCAAATTTTATTAATACTCTTAATCCATGTGTTTTAAATAATTTCTTTTTTTTTTTGAGTTCTGAAACAAAAGCAAACTGGCAAAAAGGGAATAAAATTTATAAATTTAAAATTATAATCTACATTTTACTAGATTCAAAATTTAAATTTGTATTTTTAATTGATTTATACAATTTTACACCCAAAAAATTATTCTCTGGGATAAACCATATGTATAACCGCGGATACATATACAACGGGTAACGTCCGAATCGGTATCCTATTATCTCGCCTCATTCGTTTTTCGTTTAATTCTTATTTCGTCTCATTCTATATTCGTCACTCATTCTTTATTCGTATTGTTCGCTATTTATCATCTTATTTGGTCAAATTCTGTAACTTGTCTCTCTCTTAATAAGTCTTATCCGTTTTCGTAGCGGTCTTCCTTGTACTTATTCTTTGTTTGTCTCCCTCGTTTTTAGTATCATTCGCAGTCTATCTTTAGTCACATAGCACCGAACGTATCGAAATAATTTTGGCGAATAAGTAAATGACACAAAAAACGAAAGGGAAGAACGACGAATGAGTCCAAGGAAGACCGTGACGAAAAACGAATAGGACGTATTAAGAGATTAGACAAGTTTCAGAATTTGATCAAAAAAGATAGTGACAGATAACAAACAAGACGAAGACGAATACAGAATGAGACAAAATAAAAATTAAACAAAAAACGAATGAGGCGAGATAATAGGATACCTCCGAATCCTAATAATATTATTTGACAAAGAATTGGGGATGTCTATTTTTTTGCAATGTATAGTAAATCGAAAACCATTTCGAGATAAACGCTTTTTAACTCGTTTTCTGTAGTTATTTAATTTTAATATTATGTAATGAATTTATTACACTACAAATAAGCAATGACCTTCATTTGATATTGGTGTAAATTGCGTGACCGGTCCAAGTCGTACTTTATTCTGTGTGGTTAGAATTACTCACAATTTACGCGTGGATTAAACTACGGAGTTTGATTTGGACCCGCTGTCTGACATCTAGCACTTTGACAGCGCCAGTAAAGTGACACTAGTTACAGTGTACCACTACGCAAAAAATAATTAAAGGGGTTGCCTTATCGTACGCATTTAGATAGATTTAGAAATTTGACAGTGTGGGAGCCCTCAATCATAATCTGACGTCATCAACCAAAATAATTTCAATAATTAATTTTGAAAAAAGTAGTGAATTAAATGACAAAATATTGAAATTAGTTTCTTATAATTGACTTTACTATGCAAAAAAAATATAAAAACTACTGGTAATTTTTTTTAGATATTCCCAATTAGTGAACTCTCAATACAGACAGCTGTAAGCCAAGCGCGCACTGGTACGTATTTTTTTACTAAATATGTATTCTTTTCACAAATTAGTTTACTATAATTGAGTTGTATAATTAATTGATTGCACAATCAAATTGAATATTATATTAGCGGCTAACACAAGTCGTGTTTTCAAGCTAAGCACAAACTTGTCCTGTTATCTATAATTCCCCTATTTTGTACACCTTAATATTTTAATCCTAGAGTGATAAGTTTGTTCATAAAGTTTTCAAGTAGAAAATAGGTAAATAATTATGATTATGACTAACGGGCGGCGTGCCGCCGCCCGCCGGCTTAGCGTGAGCCCCGTGGCGGGGCCAGTGCACCTCTCTCCATCTCTAATCAAACACTGACTGAGAGCCGTAGCACCGTAGTGCTCACCAGTTTGTTCGGCCAGATTGCGCAGCCGCGTTGCGGTCAAACCGACATTATTGGTAAAATTGGCTAGAGATTCTGGAGCAATGTAGAGCCATCATTAATTTATCTGCAAATTTGCGCCATCAAAATATATTCTTATAGTAGTTCCAATCATTTATTTTGTCGACGACAGCTCCCGTAGAATGTAACTGCGTTTAGTTACGCAAAAATTAACTTTTAAATGCAAGATATAAAAAATACGACAACTGCCTAATTTTGTTCCTTGATCCTATATAAGATTCATCTAAAACACATTGAGTCCATATATGCAGTAATCTTTTTTAAAGTACGATAAATAATAAACGTTTCAATAAAATTACATTCTATGGCAATACAAATGTCATGTTATGATTGCCATAGAATGTAACTTTATTAAAACGTTTATTATTTATCGTACTTTAAAAAAAAACTACTGCATATATGGACTCAATTTGTCTTAGATGAATATTATATGGGATCAAGGAACAAAATAAGGCAGATGTCGTATTTTTTATACCTCGCATTTAAAAGTTAATTTTTGCGTAACTAAACAAAGTTACATACTACGGGATCTGTCATCGAGAAAATAAATGATTGGAAATACTATAGCAATTGTTATTTAATAAGTACAATGTATCTAGTTGTGTTATGAACCCAAAGAAAAAGTGTTTCTTTTCACCGAGTTAGCTGGAAAGGATTGATCTGTTAAATTTAGTTTATACAATAAATGTTGTTCAAAACTTTAAAAAAAATCTGCTGCATTGCAACAGAGTTTCAACCTACGTGTATTTTTTGATGCTTACGTCTAAAACTCAACTTTGCAAAATCCAAAGCAAGTTTTTGCTCTTTAAAATATAAGAAAAAACTATTAAATTAGAAAACAACGCAATACTTCATAAGATTTCTAAGATTCATTTCTTTTATCATATCGAAATAAAAAAAAAAGTTTAAAAAACTGAAACCCGACTACGGAAAAAACGCGCTCTAAAAAGTATGAAATAAGAAAATTTTCAAGAACTATCGACAAATTAATTATGGTCCACCGCGACCTGAAATATGAACTTCCGCAAATTAACGCCTGATTCAATCAAGCAATAAAATATTCTTGTCCGAAATTCTTATACACATACGAATACTTCAGATCAGAGCCTGTATGGTTGCATGCCACCTTGCCTTGAGGGTTGCTTAGGTACTTATCAATTCATTTTATGGTGGCATGCGACCACGGCTCTCCTTTGAAGTCTGTATAAGAGTTTTGGACAAGAATATTTTATTGCTTGATTGAATCAGGCGTTAATTTGCGGAGGTTTATATTTCTGGTCGCGAAGGACCATAATTAATTGTAGATAGTTCTTGAAAATTTTTTAATTTCATACTTTTTAGAGCGTGTTTTTTTCCGTAGTCGGGTTTCAGTTTTTTAAACATTTTTTTTATTTGGCATTGAAATTGGCATCTCGATATTCTACATTCTAAATACAAACATAGACTGTTAAAATCATTATACTTCCTTTTGGCTTTGCCGTAGTCGTGTAAAAATTAGAAAGCATTCATAAATGTACTTAGTATTGTTTAATTTGCATATCCAATTAGATTATTGATAGCTATGTTCCGGGGCGAGTGGCCAGAGCGGTCCGGACGTGCTCAAATGCACGTTGGCCTCAAGAACCCTTCAATATTCCACCCGCTAACCATTTTTCTCTGCTTGGATTGCTTTCAGCTCTATTAACCTTTACTCGAGTAGGGTTGTCGACGTATTTTCTATTCATGTTTCGCATTTTTTTCTTAACAAGTCGAGCTGAAGCCATGCTCCGTTGGCCAGTCATTCTAATAAGAGTTGTTTTATATATTTTACGGAGACGATCGGATCAAATCTGAGCCAATACATTTTTCGGCTAACTTGTTTAAGCAAAATGTTCTCGCCACGAATCAAATTATCACGGTACTAGGGAAAATTACTAGGAGCTTAAATCATTTATCAGTTTCCAGTGACAATTATTCATATAAATTCCTGACATTATCTTTATCTATAGCACGCGATATCAAGACGCAGATATGATTTAAGGCACCAAGAATTAATATAGTTAAGGGCATAAATATCTATACAGCTATCGAGTGAAATATAATTTAAACGCCAACCTTATGTAAAGGGGCATAGAGGTATCCAGATATTTAAAATTTTAATATTCAGAGCAAACATCTGTATAAGGTTTTATTAATGATATTTATAATATGTATAAACGCCAAGTCGTAATGTATGATAAATTGATGATAAAAAAGCCAAAAATACCTTAATTAATTAATTAATGCCATATTTTTTTTGCCTCCAGGGTTCGGATTTTTCATCGCACGGTAAGATGAAAGAAAACTATGGAGTCGATATTAAAGTTACAATTTAACTCATATTCATACTCATACTCACTTATTTTCTTAGTCTCGTAATACTTTTATCCCTTTATCAGGCTGACAGATCGAAAATGTCAATCGAAAGTTAATCTTACTTACTTAATGTAATTCAAATGTTTTTTTGTAGTCTAGAATATACTACCAACCAATATAATACCTGTTTTATTCTAGAAAATATGAAAAACGTCGCCATGACATTATACTCATTTTACGATTGTAATTTTGAAATGGATAATACACAAGCTACACCTACCTTATCAAGATTTTGACGCCCATTCCTGTATCTCCATGCCCCATGGATATTACGAAATAGAAGCATTCTAAATGTTAATTTTTTTTGTGCGGCAGTTCGTTTTTTTTTATTTAAAATATCATTTAATTGAATTCAAATTGTTTGTTTTATTTAAAATTTACTCTCGGTATTAATTACGTGGATGAGTATGAGTATGAATATGAGATAAATTTTAACTTTAATATCGACTCCATAGTTTTCTTTCATCTTACCGTGCGATGAAAAATCCGAACCGTGCTCATACTAATTGTACACTTAGGAATGGACCTTTTTATAATAATTATGTACTTAAGTGTAAATATATTTTTATGTTAAAAAAATAAATAAATAATTAAATAAATATTAGGGGACAATCTTACACAAATCGACCTAGTCCCAAACTAAGCAAAGCTTGTACTATGGGTACTAGACGACGATAAACATACTTATATAGATAAATAAATAGTTAAATACATAGAAAACATCCATAACTCAGGAACAAAATATTCGTGCTCATCACACAAATAAATGCCCTTACCGGGATTCGAACCCAGGACCTCTTGCTTCGTAGGCAGGGTCACTACCAACTAGGCTAAAGCGGTCGTTAAATTATTATGTATACACGGTGATTTTTAATCGGTGGTCGGTAGTAAAAAAATATTAATCCCTAGCCAAAATGGAATTTAATAGATCAAGCAATTAAGTCTCCGTTTAATAAAAAAAAACATTATTCTTAAAACTACCTGCATCCATGTAATATAATAAGTATATTTTGTTGAAGGTTAAGTAGTTTCGTCAAGTGTCATTGCTTTAGCGGGGAATTTGACAGATCTCATGTCAAAGTTTGTTTAAGAAACTGATTGGTCAAAGAGGATTTAGGTTCACAGACTAATAAACTATAGTATGTAGTCATATAGCCATAGGGTGTTAATGATTTTAATTTAAAAGCGATTCTCCAAATAATCATTATTTAAAAAAAATGGTTTGTTTCATGTATGTAACTGCGGTTTAAACATGGTCGTCACCAAAAACTGATGTAGAAAAATTGGTTCTTGATAACCGATTAAAAATCATCGTGTATACGCATGTACGGTCAAGTGCAAAAATAAGTATCGATTTAATCCTCCCATCGTCATATACCTATTCCTTAATTCGACGACATAAGAGCCATGGGACATATTTATGAGCAAGTTGTGTGCACCCATATTTTTACACTTGACTGTACATATTATACGCAATAATAGAAGTGCAGAAAATGCCGCAAAAATATTTGGACAAAAAAAGGACTAGGCTTTTGTAGTCAGAGAGACCACAAGCAAAACCCTGTTTCAAGCAAAACCCGAATTAAGCCGTACGAACATCTTTTCTAAACCAGACTTTCGTGGGAGTACCGATTGGGAACGTCGTAGTGTGTTAGGGACCATTTCTGTGGGAACTACGGCCCAAGCCTTTTCATTCTGAGAGGAGCCCTGTGCCCTGCAGTGGGGTGTATATTGGCTGAGATGAAGATTTGTGGGTGAGATTCCTAGACATTGTAGTCTACGAAACATGATTGAAGCACAAGTATCAACCCTACGAAATGTAAAGAGTCATTGAAAATTGCTGCGTCGTGCCACCCATGGGACTTCAAATCTCAAGAGCCTCAGGCAGGCATTGTTTTTTTAAACGCTCCTTTAAGATTGGATCACTCTTCAAACTCTTCAAGAATGCGATAAGCTGCGGCGATAGCTCGATTAATAAACAAGTCTATGTAACATGTTTCAATTAAGCAAGGCAGTGTGTAGTTGAGAAAAGGAAATAATAGGGATGTTGACACCACCAATCAACTGACGTACTTTTTATGAGCTGTCAAAACACAATTCTCTCATAGAGTTTGAATGGCAATAGCAACAATGACGTCACTTGTTCGCATACTCAATAAACTAACTATTTATTTGTTTTAAAGCAACAAAAAAATCTAATTTTGCAGTTAATCGAAAATTAATCTCGTTTTCAGGGATAAAATCTAAACTAAAGCGTTTTTTTACTTGTCTTCGAATTATTTTTTAATGGCGTCAACATCTCTATTGTTCGGAATAAGTTTATGATTATATTTAGCTTTAAACATCCAATATATCTTTACGGAATATTATACACGGATCTCAGAAACAGGGAGAGATTAATAAAAATCTTTGTTTCCACTATGACAGGAACTTGAAAGTAGTAAGGGAATTCTGGTGTAGTGCATTATCCGAGGCTGAATCCAACCTGCGTCTGTAATAAGGTGGGCCTAATAATAGCAGAGTGCGCTAAATTAAACGGCGTTGGTTTGGTAAATAAATAGAAACACGCGGCGGTTAGCGTGGGTGCTGCCCAAAGAGTGAATAGCAACAAAAAGCGACAGGGTTGGAGCAGCGGGCATGGAAAATACTAAGAGATCTTAACCCCCAGTGCAAGTGCACTCTGCACTCTGCTAATTATTAATTGAACTGGAAGTAAAAATAGATATAGACCAGTGCAGATAGTCTGCGGATACTACCTAGTAACTACTGTTCTTCTGAAATAGTATTAAAATTGGCCGAGATGAAGTAGGTGCCAAAATGCCAGAAGATAATGAACTGAAACAATTACTTTGCTCACCCGCGATCTCACGCGGGTCGCGGGTGAGCAAAGTAATTGTTTCAGTTCATTAATATGGACCTCCGCAAAGTAACGCTTGATTCAATAAATTGCTAGAAGATACTTACTAGAAAGTTGTCAATATGACCCTGGGAGGTCACAACATGTCCTATTATGCTTCTTTATTTAAAATATTTTATTAAATATCGTATGAACACAGACTGCAATCAAACAGTCTATTATTTTGCTTGAAAAATATAGGAACATACGTTTTACAAATTAATATTCACAAAGGCATTCTCGATCTCTGAAAATGTCGGACGCCTTGAAAATCACTCGCTCCAGTTTAGGTCAGTTATGTTGGTATGTGAATGTTTATAAATAGTCAGATGTTGGTTAGTAATCTCGTGACAAGACAGATGTTCAAGCAGTGGGTGTGACACGCCGGCTAATGCGAGGGGCAATACGAAACCAAGCTGATTACGTAGGTACTCTTGTTTATCTGCTTTAAACTAAATTAAAATTATTAAATCTGTGTTTAACATGTGTGTTGAAATGAATTTGTTAAGCTGAGCAGTTTGATTAATATTGTTTTCCTCCGTACTTTTTTTGTAGAATGAAGCTTTAGCTGAGCCTGTAAGCAAATGACTGGATGGATTTAGCAATGTGCTGTGTGTGACCTGTCGTTAAAAATGTGCGTCTTTCGGCAGAACCAGCGCAATCATTTTTTATTGGTCCCTTTTATTAGTACTCTATTATTATTATGTGCTTTTATCAACTTCTTATGATCGGATGGAATAGGAGCAAAATAATAAAAGTCTAGCCTAGGTCCGTTCGCCTGACTACACCGTATTCAAAATTTTTAATAAGTCAATCATATTTCTATGATAATTATTATACTTTAGGGTAATCTTTGAAAAGTACATTGCATAATTTGGAAAGAAAGCTGGAGTAAGATAAGTAGTTTTGATAAGAATGGTATACAGAAACGGAAACTATGCTGTAGCGGCATTCTGTCTGGCTGTGATATAACAGATTCCTCTACATTTGAGTAGGTACACGTGTACGTAAGTATAATCATATTCTGCAGCTGACGTACTCTGACTTAGTTTTGTTACTTAGAGTGTTAAAGTTTTATTTTTTAGCACATGCTTTTTTTTACCAACTGCGCTAGCTGTTGATTGTACTCTCATAGTCATCCAATCTACAATATCTAACTGGTTATTGTATCTTCTGATTGCGTTGACGTAGAAGTTTGATTTTCATAGAAGACAGTTGCAATAATTTGGCATGAATATATGTATATCAGTCACGCCGACAAAGTGGTTAAATAAAAAAAACTAAAATTTTTTTTAGGGTTAAGTGGGGGTTTTTATTTTCTCGACTAACCCTATAGTGTAGGGTATAATTGGATAGGTATTTGAAAATAAATAGGGGTTTGCAAAAACCATTTCTGGACAAAGTGAATATTTTCGGAGATATTCACTCCGAAAGTTGAAAATAATGTGTCCCCCCCCCCCTCTAACTTTTCAACCGCACGTCTAAAAATATGGAAAAAATCACGTTAGTTAAACTTAATAAAAACTTTCTAGGAAAATTATTTTCAACTTTATCAGTTGAGTAGTTTTCAAGTTTTTGTAAAAAATATTTCTAAACTAAGATTGTAATTTACCCGCCACTGCAAGAATTTTTTTCTTTAAGTACCTATAATATCACGCTAACGGTATCTTTTTTCAAATATTTTTTTTAAATCTGTTCATATAACAAAGAATTCCATCTGAAAAACCATCAACATACATACTAGTTCTAGTAGACGCAGATTAGATTAGTTACCCAATTCGCCGATAGATGGCGCTGTACCGCCGCCGTTGAAATTCTACATCGCGCTGTTAACCCTAGCGCGCAGTGGGAGTTGGGAACAAAACAACCACATTAATAAAGTATGCAAATGGTTACATGGACAAACTAGTTGTTGATGGTACAACTATTACTCAGGCATCTGACCTTGCTGAAACATTTAATAATTATTTCATACACTCCACAAACAAATTAAATTACAACTTGAAAAATACGTTGGAAAATATCTCTCTCCTAACCGATTTCGGCTACAGCGACTGCTAAACTGTTGGACGAGGGCTGCGGTTGTTTGCCCTTTCATGTGCCCTTAAATGGCTACAGTAGCCAATTTTATTCCTAAACGTACGCGAACAGTGGCAGCACGTAAGGACAAGGAGGTGGAAAATAGTACTAGGGTTATGAATAACATTTTTCTAAAACCTTTTGGTGAAAATGAGATTTTTTTGATTACTTCACTAAATTACACAAATGCGGAAGGATATGACGATATAGCAACTAAAATAATAAAACAATGCAAATTTGAACTGGTGCCTGTTCTGACATACTTAATTAACATATCCTTAGAAACTGGAACTTTTCCAGCAAAGTTAAAGAGATCCATTGTGAGGCCAACATACAAAAAAGGGGATAAAACAGAAATTGGAAATTATCGACCTATTACATTAGTGCCCGTACTCTCCAAACTCTTTGACAAGGCAATGCATACACGATTAATAGATTTCTTCAATAAATTTAATATAATTGCAGAGCAACAACATGGTTTTCAACAAAATAAATCAACCACTCTTGCAATGTTCAATCTAGTGCATTATATTGTAAAAAAATATGATGATAAAAAACTCACAACAGGCCTTTTTTTCGACATGTCAAAGGCATTTGATTTTTCAACCGACGAAAACAAAAGGAGGAGGTTCTCAATTCGACGTGTATTTTTTTTTTTTTTTTATGTATGATCACGCATAACTTTTTACAGAGTAGTCGGATTTTGATGATTCTTTTTTTATTGGAAAGCGTATACCCCAAGGGTGGATCCATTTAAATTTGGAAATAATATTTCTACCCTAAGGGTAGAAAAACAGAGTTTTACAGAGTAGTCTGATTTTCATAATTCTTTTTTATTGGATAGATAGGGTATACCTTGAAGTTGGTATTATAAATTTGGAAAAAAAATTACCCCAAGGATGGAAAAAAAGTATAAAATAAAAACTTTTTAACAAAAAAATAAACCGCCGAAAATACTGAAAAGCAAAAAATAATACCTTTTTTGTTTGACCTTAATCTAGGTACCAGTTTGTAGTCGGTGCCTCAGCACGAGCCAGGAGGAGTGATAGAAGCCAATCAGGTAGACGATTATATAGGTCCACTCCTCCTGGCTAAGTGCTGAGGCACCGACTTCAAACTGGTACCTAGATTAAGGTATTATTTTTTGCTTTTCAGTTTTTTCGGCGGTTTAATTTTTTGTTAAAAAGTTTTTATGTTGTACATGATAAACTACTACATAAATTGGAATTCTATGGTATTAGAGGACCGGCCTTGTGATGGATTGAGTCATACTTGTTAGACAGAACACAGTGTGTTGAGGTTAAAAAAGTAAGTAGCGCGAATTCGACTGTGCACTACTGATCAGGTTGTGTCGCGAACAAATTTGTTGTCCCCCAAGGTAGTGTTCTTGGACCACTCCTTTTCTTGGTCTACATTAATGATCTTGTAGGGAAAATCAATCACAAATGTGTTTTGTTCGCGGATGATATATCAATCGTAGTTGCCAATGATTATTCAAAGAACACCAGTCATCATGAATCGCAGATCTGTCAGGCGGTGGATACTGTGGTTAAGTGGTTAGAAAATAACAACTTAAAACCTAATTTAGAAAAAACCAATCTGATTAGTTTTAATAATCTTCAACATCAACTAAGTAGATATAGTTTATAACTAGCTTTTGCCCGCGACTCCGTCCGCGTGGAATTAGTAATTTGGGCAGCTTATTTTTTTTATCCAATTTGCTTTTTCATCAATTATGTCTCTCCTTAGTTCCTTGATATAAAAAAAATTACCCGCCCCCGCACCCCCCCGCACACCCGCGTTCACATTCAACACCGTGCACCGTACTCCCAAGTCAAGCGTGCCTATAGAAGTTTTACTTCAAAAACCCCCGATTTTGAAACATTCTTCCGCTCCGCTCCGCTCCTATTGGTGTTAGCGTGATGATATATAGCCTATAGCCTTCCTCGATAAATGTGCTATCTAACACTGAAAGAATTTTTCAAATCGGAGCAGTAGTTCCTGAGATTAGCGCGTTCAAACAAAAAAACCTGTTCGATAAATTCTTAAAATAGACGTATCTTTCTTATGTGTGAACCGATTCAAATGAAACAAACACTAAATGTTAATCCAAGAAAATACCAACATATCAGTGAAAACCGCATCCTTCTAGGTTAAGCCGTTTCTGAGAATAGCGCGCACAAACGCACAGACAAACATACAAACAGACAAATAGACAATAATTCTAAAAATCATTGTTTTGGGTTCTATTGTGCTAATAAATAGCCCTAGTGACAGTTTTTCTCAAATATCTTCAATGTACAGATACCGACTTGTTACAGATTTATTATATGTATAGATGGACATCGATTGAAACAAAATAACACAAGCAATTTTTTGGGAATACTCGTAGACAGTCATCTGAATTGGAGTGTACAAATAACAAATGTATGTAATAAAATAAAATTAATAGATTTGTGTATGTCCATCGTAGATTAAGAAAAAAGACTGATCAAAAAACTGCAATAGCAGCTTATTATGGTTACGTTGAATCTGTTTTAAGATACGGTATCATTATTTGGGGAAATAGTGGTGATATGTACAAAGCTTTTATTGCCCGAAAAAAATGTATTCGCGCGATTTGTGGAGTTGGACCATTTGAATCGTGTAAGCCATTATTTCTCAAACTGGGCGTACTACCTCTCCCATGTTTATAATATAAGTATTTTTGAAATATCAAAATTTGTTAAACGTCATGGTCGCTTATTTAAAAAAGCTGCGGAGTTATAACCACGTAATACTAGAAATGGTAGTCACCTTGTTGTTGGTAAACAACACAAAACTGCTAAATTTAGGAAGAATTGCGGTGTAATGTGTGTGAATGTGTACAACAAAATACCGCAGCATATTAAGGATATGCCCTATAAACAGTTCAAAAATATTTTGCATAAGTGGCTTTTAGAAAGTAGATTTTATAAGTTGAATGAATTTTTAGAACATTATTAACTTGTGACACATTAATGAATATTGGGTAGGTAGCTGATTTGACATACATACCGTAACGTAATTAAATCCAATGTAACTAGAATAAGTTGTAAAATATATTGACATGGCATGGTATAAATGATAAAATTAATTTCCTTTATTTTGTTCAATTTAAATATGATAATTTTAATATTTTGCATGCTATTTAAAGCTGAATAAGGAGCACATAAATAATTTTAAGACAAAACCCAGTAAACCAACCCTTTTCTAGCAAAATAAATTATTTCATTTCATTTAATTTCAAAGATTTTTTCGTACCTGCTACCAAGGATGATATAGACTGGATTAGCAATCGCCACGTACAGAGCGGCCGCGGAAAAATAGTTCGATTATTAAATGTAGATGGCGCTGACATATAGCCCGAGGGTTTGAAAGCAAAACAATAAGACTACAGATATTTCATATTACTGCAAATATATTATTATGCAATATTTTTGAAAAATAATACGTTTGTAGTAATATGAAACATCTGTAGTCTTATTGTTTTGCTTTCAAAGCCTCGGGCTATATTTCAGCGCCATCTAGTTTTAATAATCGAACTATTTTTCTGCGGACGATCTGTACTATGGCGATTGCTAATCCAGTCTATATCATCCTTGCTGCTACGGAACCCTATCTTGGTCGTGTCCGACACGCTCTTGCCCGGTTTTTCCTTCTGGGGTACGTAACTCTAAAAACCTAGTAAAATTAACGTATCATTGACACTTAAGCAAAGGATAGGTTTACGATAATACATTAATTGGTTTCCGAAACAACTTATACATATAGTTGTGCAGCGATACAATAATTTAGTCCTTACTCAACTAACTGGAACGCTTCAGCCAGGGTTCACATTTAGATGCGACCTTGTTATTTTAAATGAAAGAGTATAACGGAAAGTAAGTAAAGTAAGACGGATTAGCGTGGCCCCGTCACGACTGAGCCGCGCAATCCCGTGCCGTCGGGCAAATTATATGTAACCAGGGCAGCGAAGAGGCTTCGCGGGAAAGCGCTAGATTCGCCTTTTAACGATCGTTGGGGCATTTTACAAAGTATCATTCTTAGGGTTCCGTAACCAAAACGGAACGGAACGCAGTTCATCCGTTTAATTCAGGGACTTTTGGTACTAGAAAGCTGTAATTCAACAATCAATCAAGTGGGTAAATAAATTAAAAAAATCCTACAATTAAAACGGGGATTACGATTTTTTTATGTCAATCACATGGTGCGTTGTATTGCTACATTAGAAATATACTGTCACATACATATTTGATTTGCATGGTTTCTTATAATTATAGTTCAGTTGTTGATGACTTGGACTGTCATTCAAAAATATAATGTTTTATCCTAATATGAAGATGTAGGTACATTTTATTTATTTAATTACTTAACATTACTTAACATATACCATGAGCTTTACGATGAAGAAAAACATTCAATGGCGTGCGTGTAGTTGCCAATCCATACATACTGGCCCCGCATGGATACTGTGGCTCAAGCTGAGATCAGGCCTGTGTTCTGCAGTGGGTGCATAGGTCGAGACGATAATCAAATGAAGCTAAGTAAATAAATAAATAAATATTAGGGGGTAATCTTACACAAATCGACCTAGTCCCAAACCAAGCAAAGCTTGTACATTGGGTACTAGACGACGATAAACATACTTATATAGATAAATAAATACTTAAATACATAGAAAACATCCATAACTCAGGAACAAATAACGACCGCTTTAGCCTAGTTGGTAGTGACCCTGCCTACGAAGCAAGAGGTCCTGGGTTCAAATCCCGGTAATGGCATTTATTTGTGTGATGAGCACGAATATTTGTTCCTGAGTTATGGATGTTTTCTATGTATTTAAGTATTTATTTATCTATATAAGTATGTTTATCGTCGTCTAGTACCCATAGTACAAGCTTTGCTTAGTTTGGGACTAGGTCGATTTGTGTAAGATTGTCCCCTAATATTTATTTATTTATTTATTTTATTTATTTATTTAATATTCGTGCTCATCACACAAATAAATGCCCTTACCGGGATTCGAACCCAGGACCTCTTGCTTCGTAGGCAGGGTCACTACCAACTTGGCTAAGGCGGATAGTTGTATATTGATCCGTGAAAAGTTGAAAACATTCACGGAATTCATTTACTATAATTTTATGGAACGAATTCAAAAATAATATTTCTATTCACAGCTTATCTGGTTTTACATCAAATTAAAATTTAATAATTATATAGGACCGATCCGTTTGGCGAACCTCGTCAGTAGTGGACGTCTTTCGGCTGAAATGATGACGTTGATGAATTATTAGTCACAATATATTTTCGATAAAATGATGATGATGGTATGACAGGAGTTCGCCATTGATAGGCGAGAGTAGAGAAAAAGAGAAGAGGCGTTTTCCCAGCGGTGGGAAACCATAGTAGGCTAATTAAAAATGAAACGATAAATTAAAGTCAATCCAACAGCTGGAAATCGATAAGATTCGGCTTGTAACATTAGAACCAAACGATACTTAATATTATGTATACGTATTTGCATTATGTGAAGTTACTTATATATTTCTTTTATTATGAGAGGCAGTCAAACGAGCAAGCGGGTCATCTGATGGAAAATGATCACCACCGCCCGTAAATATCATCTACTCAAAGAGAGTCACTGATCTGTTGCCGGTCTTTAAAAAACCGGCCAAGTGCGAGTCGGACTCGCGCACGAAGGGTTCCGTACAATTGACAACATTTCATTTTTTTAACACCTGAAAATTACTACAGGAATCGAAAGAGTTTCGCCTCCTGAACACGGAATAGTACATTGTTGTAGAGGCTGGAAAGTAAGCAATAGATGGACGAGTTTGTTTGAGGGCCGACGCGTAGCGGAGGCCCTCGAAAGTACAAGTCCATCTATTGCACTTTTGGCCGAGACTAAACATTGTGCTTTTCACGACTAATGCGAGGAAATCATTATCATCATCATCATCATAATCATCCATCCATCCATCCCGTCCATCCCGTCCATCCCGTCCATCCCGTCCATCCGACCATCCGTCCATCCGTCCATCTATCCCGTCTATCCCGTCCATCCATCCATCCCGTCCATCCCGTCCATCCCGTCCATCCGTCCATCCGTCCCGTCCATCCCGTCCATCCCGTCCATCCTGTCCATCCCGTCCATCTGCCCATCCGTCCATTCTGTCCATCCCGTCCATCCCGTCCATCCCGTCCATTCCGTCCATCCATCCCGTCCATCCGTCCATTCCGTCCATCCCGTCCATCCGTCCATCCGTCCATCCTGTCCATCCCGTCCATCTGCCCATCCGTCCATTCTGTCCATCCCGTCCAACCCGTCCATCCCGTCCATTCCGGCCATCCCGTCCATTCCGTCCATCAGTCCCGTCGATCCCGTCCATCCTGTCCATCCCGTCCAACCCGTCCATCCCGTCCATCCCGTCCATCCCGTCCATCCCGTCCAACCCGTCTATCCCGTCCAACCCGTCCATATCGTCCATTCCGTCCATCCGTCCATCCGTCCATCCATCCCGTCCATCCGTCCATTCCGTCCATCCCGTCCATCCCGTCCATCCGTCCATCCTGACCATCCCGTCCATCTGTCCATCCGTCCATTCTGTCCATCCCGTCCATCCCGTCCATCCCGTCCATCCGTCCATCCAGTCCGTCTGTCCGTCCGTCCGTCCGTCCGTCCGTCCATCCATTCATCCATCCATCCATCGCATGCAGCAGACGATTACTGTTGATTGGTCCAATAATGTCGTTTCAGCACGCCAGGAATGAAATTCAGAAATTATCTTTCAAAAAGTCGTATCGTATAAATGAAATACATATACTGATACGTCCTGTTTTCGATTAGTGTAACTTTGTTGTCGTGTTTGTGCGCCATAAATGAGTCAGTTGTTAAATGTACATATATAGGCAGTTTTGAGTACTGGATTTAGGTTATCTATGGCCACATTTTCGAGCAGTGTCGTGAAAAAATATTTATTATAATTTATTTCTTCATATTTAAAAAAATACAACATATTTAAAAAACATATGTGTACTTACCTGTACCTCCACAGAATAGATAATATGTTTCCTTTAACCTTTTCACTAGAAAAAAGAGCTGTCATAATTTTAAATTTGATAACAACCTTAATGTCAAATTTACGTCATCACTTTTTTTTAATAGAGACTAGACAATAGTAATGGATCTATGCTATCGTTATGCTCTTTTAGAATAAGCACATCTTTAAAAAATTGTAATACATTAATTAATAATCCTAGTGAAAATTTAAAACTATCAGCGTCTTTTTCTTTCCAAACAGTATACAGAGAACGAATCAAATTATAGTCTTAGAAATATAAAATGTTACAAGTTAAATATGAAGTATATTTTTCAATTTATTTTTTCTTGACCAGTGATGGTGTAGGGGTAAGCACGCAGAACGGAACGCTGAGGACCTGGGTTCGAATCCCAGCATTGGTCTTTTTTCTGGGGTTTTTTCTGTGCATCTATATTTCAGTTTGTATTTAGTTTGAAATATATGGTTTCACGGGATGACCGTAAAAGTAATAAAAAATGAAGTTGAAAAAAAAAAAAAATTGAAAAAGATACTTCATACTTAACTTGTAAAAGTTGGCTTAGTAGCGCCATCTCTTGGTCCAGGTGAGCGGTTAGCTCCGAAGGAGTGTTTAAGTCTCTCGGTAGAGGGCATAACATAGATGCGCGCTTTATCACTGCCTAATGTGATTATAACAGACTGAAGTGTACGATGTATGGGAAAAATTCGTCGCTAACTTCTAGACCAGTGATGGTGTAGGGGTAAGCACGCAGCACGGAACGCTGAGGACCTGGGTTCGATTCCCAGGATTGGTCTTTTTTCTGGGGTTTTTTCTGTGCATCTATATTTCAGTTTGTATTCAGTTTGAAATATATAAAATGTAGTCAATTAATTATCTATAAAAATCACGTTTGTTGTATGGGAGCCCCCTTAAATATTTTTTTTATTTTCATTTAATGATTAATTTTTAAGTCAATACATAATTAAGTATTCTGTGAATATTTCAAGCTTCTACCTGTTGCCGTTATCAATATCGAACAAAGATGAGCAAAAAAATCACGTTTGTTGTATGAGAGCCCCCTTAAATATTTATTTTATTCCATTTTTTAGTATTTGTTGTTATAGCGGCAACCGAAATACATCATCTGTGAAAATTTCAACTCTCTAGCTATCACGGTTCCCGAGATACAGCCTGGTGACAGACGGACGGACGGACGGACGGACAGCGGAGCCTCAGTAATAGGGCCCCGTTTTTACCCTTTGGGTACGGAACCCTAAAAAGGAAAGGGAATAGGGGAGAGAGGTATATTTAACTTAAAACTGGGTGATATTGTAAGTACATAATATATTATAGAAATATAATTGTGTTTGTTTGTTTGTATCATAAGTTAATGCGCAAATAAAATATGATCTGGTTTTTAAAAATATTCAACAAGTAGCGACCCGCCCCGGCTTCGCACGGGTACAACTATATTATGCATGTATTATACTTATAAACCTTCCTCTTGAATCACTTTATCTAATATAGCTTTTACCCGCGCCATTGCTAGGTGAACCATAAATATTTCAGAGAAGCAAACAATTATGCAAGCAAGCCTGAAGCAAGCATGCACGCAAGCATGCAAGCAGCATGCAAGCAAGCATGCAAGCTTGCAAAAAAGCATGCAAGGAAGCATTCAAGCATGCAAGAAAGCATGTAAGCGAGAATCCAAGCAGGATTCTAGCGAGCATGCAAGCAAGCATGCAAGCAATCATACATGCAAGCAAGCAAACATGCAAGCAAGCATGCAAGCAAGCAAGCAAGCAAGCATGCAAGCAAGCACGCAAGCAAGCACGCAAGCAAGCACGCAAACAATCATGCAAGCAAGCATGCAAGCAGTATGTAAGCAAGCTTGCAAGAAAGCATGAAAGCAAGCATGCAAGCGAGAATCCAAGCAGGATTCTAGCGAGCATGCGAGCAAGCATCCAAGCTAGCATGCAGGCAAGCATGCAAGCAAGCACGCAAGCAAGCACGCAAACAATCATGCAAGCAAACATGCAAGCAAGCGTGCAAGCAGCATGCAAGCAAGCAAGCTTGTAAGAAAGTATGAAAGCAAGCATGCAAGCGAGAATCCATGCAGGATTCTAGCGAGCATGCGAGCAAACATCCAAGCAAGCATGCAAGCAAGCATGGAAGCAAGCATGCAAGCAAGCATGCAAGCAAGCATGCAAGCGAGCATGCAAGTGAGCATCCAAGCAGGTATGCTAGCGAGCATGCAAGCAGGCATGCAGGCATGTAAGCGAGCATGCAGGCAGGCATGCTAGCAGGCACGGAAGCAGACATGCAAGCAGGCATGGAAGCAAGCAAGCATGCAAGCAACCAAGGATGCGTGGAAGCATACCAAATTTCGTCTTAATCGGTTAAGTGGTTATTGATTCTCCATACAAAGTTTCACCCCCTTTTTCACCTCCTTAAAGGGCGATTTCCGGGATAAAAACTATTCTATGTCCTTTCCCGGGACTCAAACTATCTGTATACTAAATTTCATCTAAATCGGTTCAGCGGTTTAAGCGTGAAGAGGTAACAGACAGTCAGACAGACAGACAGACAGACAAACAGACAGACAGACAGATACACTTTCGGATTTATAATATTAGTATGGAATTAGTATGGATAGACTGCTGGCTCTGTGAGCTGTATGTAGTAGAACTCGCGAGTTTTATGAAATTGTTTTATGAAACGCACCTCTCTCGGCCCCTTTCTAATCATACTCCCCAGCCCCTGTACCGCGCGGGCGAAGACACATTTAAACGGTCTAGCTATAATAATCTACTCTTATAATTCTCTAGTGGCTTTTTTAACCTTTTCAATGTCATGCTTAGCGAAACGTAAAGCTACTTTGAACCTCATGTCCGTGAGCAATCATAAATTGACCCTAAATTTTTTAAATGGCAGGCAGGTCCCACCGAAATGATCTGTATTTTATTTGGAATGTTTATTTTATCTACACTAATCTATTATCTTTATAAACATTTTGGGATAAATAAAGATGATTAAACTTATATATAAGTATGCTAATTATAACGTACCTACATGACTCAATCACTATCACTACATAGTATTATAACAAAGTCGCTTCCCGCTGTCTGTCTGTCTCGCTTGTCTTGTCGTTTGTCTGTCTGGCTTAGATCTTTAAAACTACGCAACGGATTTTGATGCGGTTTTTTTAATAGATAGAGTGATTCAAGAGGAAGGTTTATAATGTATAATACATGCATAATTGCACCCGAGCGAAGCCGGGGCGGGTCGCTAGTTTGTCATAATTTCCAAAATTAAAAACTAAGGCATTTATTTATATTGACATTTTTAATTTCGTAATATTTTTTGAACGGAATGTTCGATTTCGATAATTCAAAAAGAAATCAACAGGTATTGAACGAGTCTTGAATACAAAATAATTAATTTGGATAAGAATTAATACAAAGGTGTGGAAAACATGGTCTGATTTTGATAGGCATTTCTATCATCTTTTAAAATGTAAAAAAGTAGTAATAGTGACGTAACTACAATAATTGGTCATATGGTCTCGTGAAGTTTTTTGTAGATATTGATACGTTCTATAATATTGTAGAACATTTTTTTGTTCTATCATCAATACTTTCCGCAGCGCATGCGATGATAGACATTTTATGGCTAATTTTTTTACACCTTGGGTTGGTTTTAGTAAGATTTACCGAGGATCTCTAATTTTTTCTAGTAATAAATATAGCCTATGTTACTCAGTGATAATGTAGCTTTCTAACGGCAAAAGAATTTTTGAAATCGGTCCAGTAGTTTTGAGTTTATTCATTACATACAAAAATACAAAAATACAAATCTTTCCTCTTTATAATATTAGTGTAGATTACACTATGTACACTATTCCAGATTGATATAGCTTTTCTTTTTATGCAGGGACCTGCAAATAATGTTGTGGGCTAGTTAGTAATGAAGCCCTACTACTTACCCACAATATTCATAGATTAGGCTTTATCTAAGTAATAATAAAAATAAATAAATAAATAAAAATAAAAATCATTTATTATCAGACTTTACCGTCCATAAGCACAGAAAAGGTATGGTGATAAAAAGAAAAAATGATATAAAGGATTAGTAACAATTATTCTTACCACCCCTATGTTAGTATTTATAAATTATATGTAAATTAATAAAGTTACTAATTAGGCGACTCCAACACATCAGTCAAACAAATAAATAAAAAATATCAAAAATAAAAATGAATAAATGTCAATATAATCTATAACTTATAATTGAATTGAATTAAATTAAAGTGAATTATAGGAATGAGTGAATTGAACTGTAATATTCATTGAAATGAATTGGTAATTATTAAATGGAACTGAATTGAATTGTAAGTTTATGTCACTTTATTTACTTAATTAATGATTTCGTAATGTAGCGATATTTTTAAAGGTTCCCGAGATAAGCAATCAAAGGATTATGCAATCTTGAAAAGGGACCTCGTATCTCCTTCCCCCACCGCCGCCGACTCTTGCGGCCCTCGGGGAATTTTAGTGCGTTTATCTGAACGCATCAAAGAAAAACAGCTTAGTAGCAGTTTTCTAAACTAAATATTTTAGAGCAGCTTTTTGTAGATGAGAAGCAAAATTATTTGCAGCTTTCTTCTATTTTACTTTAGCTTATCGCAATGCTATTATGCCGGTGATTAAACTATCAAATTGTTCACAAAAAGATTTCCCGGGAAGAAGATTCTGATACAGTTTCTAGTTATGTGGTAGAGGTACAGGACTTCTAATATTTAACCGAAAACCCCAAAATTTACAGCCATTTCTTAAAAAATGTGACCAGACAAATGTGGCGGTTGAAACGCTCGAATAAATGCCTTCCCGTGCTTTTAACAATTTTTATCTCCGAACTATTATGTATCCACTGCAGGGCATAGGATTTTTCCTTTTTTCAGGTCTGGGCTGTAGTTCCCACGCAGGCCTAGTGGGTATTGGAAACTTCATACATACACACCAATAAACGGTTTGAAAGAAAGTAATAAAAGAAAGAGAAATTCCGAAAAACTCTCTATATGAATGACCTTTGGTCAAACCACAAGAGTATCGCGTCATACTTACTAACTAAAAGCGCATCACAAAACCATAAGGTGCCAATTAGCTGCTGGAGCGAGTACACTGTCTTGTGTTAAACTTCAAATAATAAATAAAAGATAGCGTAAAGAAATAGAAAGAGAGAGAGAAATAGACCGCGCATACCGGGCGAAATTAATCATAAAAGCGCATTTGAGTTGAAGGTTTTTATTCATTCATTAAAAAAAATGTGTTCACATGTAAAAGATTAGAGAACCTAAGTCTTACCACAAATTATTTAGTTGACAGGTGTTAAACATATGTTCAATAGATATCTAAATTTTTTTGTAACACATTTAATTAATTTGTTAGTATAGCACTGTTTCAAAAATGGGTGAACGAAATATATCTGATCGATCCAAATTATCTTTACGCAAACAAGATTAATTTAAATGAAAAAAGATTCTACTCTGAACATAATATGGTTTTGTGTATTCGACTATTCCATTATACCCGAGAATAGAAATACATACTACAAAATGGCATCTCAATAGTTCCTATTGATTTTTCGAATAGCTCCGCCTGCATCAGAAAGACTAATGCAGATAAGCCGCGGCGGGCATGACGAACGTGCCACCGGCTTTAAAGGAATTGTTGTATCGCCCCTTTGTTCGCCGACGAGTATAATCTCTTTCACTGTTTTGAACTAGACAGATATAGGGTAGCAAGAAAAGTAAACGTGGGTTCGTTTCAGCTACAATTTATCTATGTCTAGTCACCTTTTTTTAAAAATGATATTTTAATCTCAAAATAGAGCTCGCAAAGAACTCTAACTTATTGTTGGATTAAATATAGATATCTAAAAGTAATAATAGTAGTAATAGTAATTTTTCACTTTTAAAGAAATCATTTCCTTAAAATTTAACTTTATAATCGTTACCCATAGTTTATTATTCGTGTTGACTAACTTTGGTTTGAACTACTAAATAACTCGGAAACTCGAAAACTTGCTGGGGGCACGACATGTTCTTTCCGTGTAGGTACCCTTTATTTGTTATTACGAGTTTTATTGGTTTAAACTTGATTGGTTGTAATTTAATAACACAAATCGGTGGTACTCTGACTCAACCTCGTATATGAAATTTTACTAAATTGGAATAACCACTTTAGACACAAGGCAAAGTGGTTTTTCCAAATTCATAAAATTTCATATACGAGGTTGAGTCAGAGTACCGTCGAAATACATATTACTAACATATATTATATCTAATTATCCTTTAACGACCTGAAAATCTTATTCTGATAACGCCCAGCGTACTAAATGAATTGCATACATAGGTACGTCAAAACAAATGTCAACTTTCTTGATTGACAATAAGTTTAAATTTATGATAGACAAAATTTGACGTGGGCTTTACAAGGTTAAATTAACTTTACATGGTGCGATTCCCTTTGATGAGTTCCGGTTATTTCTACGCAATTACATGCATCATAATCACGGATTGAGTGTGTGTAGTCAATCGCCCAAGCAGTTGATATCCCATAGAAAAAAATGCTTAAAGTAAATAGGTTACTGTGTGTGAGCAGTTTTTCACATGGGTGTTAAGTTCATTAAACATTCCCTAAATATTTTACAGCGCCGGTAGGTTACGGTATTTGAATGCGTTCTTATTTTTGAAAAAAAAACTTCATTAGTACTAAATCAATAAAATCAGCTAACCCAAATCTGGCCACTGCTGAGCAAAATGAAAAAAAAAACCGGCCACTGAGCGAGGGTCCCGTACAGATTTGTAGGATCTATTATAATTAATCCAGTGTTAGAAGAGCTCTACTTTTAAGTAAAATGTACGCACGCAGTAAAATCATTTTACGAGTAGGTGTATTGGTAAGTCGTGACCTCCTTACAAAATTACAAATGCATAGTTTTAAAATTTTTTCCTATACTTGTAGTATAAGACGGTATCACTTGTCAAATTTCATAGTTCTAGGTCAACGGAAAATACCCTATACATTTTGATTCCTTTGGAGGTGCCGAAATATCTGTTTTTTGCGGCATAAACGGCTCCATCTTTTTTACGTTAACTTAGAGAAGTTTGTTTGTTTCACAGCTTCAAGGGACTGTAGACCTGAGCATATTTTTTTTAATTTGGTTTTAATTTCAACTCGATACCTCTACGCGTTCCCGAGATAAAGGGTCTTACAGTAAGATTATTTCCACTTTGGCAGTCAGCAAAACTCGACATACATCGAGAGAGATCGGAAGTGCAATATTTAGGCTAAGATTTTGTTATTAATTACATTAAATAGGTTTGGATATTTTATGTGATTAAATTCTAGGTTTTTTATAAGTAGGTACCTACTCTATGAGAAAACAAGAACTTTGACGGTTAAAACTGTGACGTCCCGAGTATCAAAGTGGAAATAATCTTACTGGTAACAGATAGACGGATGGAAGGACCGACGAACAGAGAAAAAAGTGATCCTATAGGGTTCCGGTTTTTTCTGTTTTTTGAGGTACTAAACCCTAAAAAACATACATTTTGCGTCACTATGCCGGGACACGCAGCATCTCATTCAGAACTTTCCAGAACACTCTGAATATTCGATCAGTGAGATATGAGAAGTAGAATAAGCAAGTTATAAAAGTAAAATAAATGTGCTAAGACCTTAGGAGATTTTGGTTTAATTAAATTTTTCTTCGGTGGTTGAAAGGAGGAAAATAACGGATTACTTCTCATGAACCTTGTATTGTTACCTATTATTATTTTTCGTATATTTTTAATCGCTGAGTTTTTTAAACGTTTTGTGTAATTTAGAATAAAGAGGAAAAAAATAGGTATAAAACAGATTTGACTGTAAATTATGCTGTTTTTAAGCAGTGTAGCTGATAGATGATGAACAGAAAGCTGACAGCTACTTGAGTACTAATCTATAAATATAAGAAGGCGTTTACTTAACACACGTTCGAAATGGTGGGTCGTTAATTGACGATATAAGCCGATTATCATAAAATGGCTTCATCTGTTTCTTTCTACCCGATCAGCCTTTTATCCTTACACTATATTATTATGGTTTACTATTAGGTAGCTGAGAGAATAATGTTGAAAAAATAATGCGGGTAGCTTGGAGTTTCTTTGAAAGTTTAATGGTTTTTTTATACAATATAGGCTTGCGTTTGACCACAATTACGCCTGATAGAAAGCGAAGATGAGGCCTACGAAAGAGCACGCGTCTGAATCTAAGTCTGAATTTTTTTTTCGTTTTTCGACCTATGTTCCTTGGAGAAAGTTGTTCAGTTTAAGCAACACTGTCACCTGTTTTTGGGAAGGTCCCTCGTGGAAATCCACCCGGTATATACATATATATATACGTGGTGCATAGACGTTAGGCGTAGTGCACGTTCGGTAGTGAAGGAGCAAGTAAAAAATATCGTGGTTCATTATTATGCTCGTTGATATCAGTTTTTTTACTTCTTCTGCTATAAAAGAAGGTACGTCAAATGAAATAAAACATATAAATTAATCTCCCTCCTCCAAAGAGTAAGAAACAAGTGAAAGTGGACCGTGCGAATGTGGACACCCGAAACAGACAGTACGCCATATCGTGCTGGAGTGCCCCCTAACAAAATGTAGAGGGAGAATAGAGGACTTCAAAACCCTCACGAGCGAAGCAGCAGAATATCTTAGGAAGTGTAAATTTAAGTAATGATTTATAAGCCATACGATAAATAAATAAAAAATAGTGATTTTCGGGTTTTTCTTGCCAAAATTAATAATTTTACTGAGTATATATGTAAACAGGAAGTAGGTAGGCTGCCACAAGTAGGTTTTTGAAACCGACGGGTTTTGTAGCGGACTGGTAACAATTTGAAATTATCGTTGATAGAGATACTAATAAAATAATATTACTCTTGACAGAGAGAGATACTCATTTATACATATACATATAATAGATATTGTGTTTTGTATGGCGGTAGCGCCTCTTAAAAGCGATGCTGAAATACCATTTTTTTACTGCATTATTTAAGTTTAAATAAAAAAAGCATCCGCTACATTTTGGGTTACCTTTAAGCGCTTTAGATAGTACCTACCTGCATGCATGCATACCACAGCAATTCAAGAATATGTTGTATAAGTTAAGATATAAGAGAAGAATTAGAGCAGTCAGGCGAGTGTTTGATAATTATTTTATTACGATGCCAAACAACAAAATAAATGACAAGATGCGGCTTTGTAAGGGAGAAGGTGAATACCAAGACGCTAAGCGTCAAAATATAGGTCACGCGAGATATGACTCTGACATGAAAAGAATTCTTGAGACGACACTCACCAGACGTCACTCGACAAGGTTTGTTAGTTTGGACGAGTCGAGAGCGAGGCGCTGTTAGTGGTCGGAGCGAGTCGCGGGTAGCGCACTCACCAACACATGTCGAAATACTCCATGACAACGTCGATATACATGAGTGCGGGTGCGGGCGGCGTGCGCAGCGCGTGAGCAGCGGGCGCGCTCGGCGCCGCGCGCGTGACGCACGCCGCATCCTCACCGCGCCGCAGCCGCAGCGCACTTTACGAGCGCGATCGGGTGCATGACGCCACGCGTACTATTATATTGTTTACCTATACACGTACCTTTGGTCTCCGCCTTCTTCCTGAGCCCGGGGGCATTCCTGCCTCGGCCTGAGGACAGGCGTCAGCCCCCATTTCTCAACCAACTCTATGCGAGCAATGGTGGCTGCTCAACTCGAATATGTCATCGGGTCGGTACTGGTGCGGCGGTGCAGCGGGGACGCGGCGGAGGGGCTGGCAGGCCCGCTGCGCCCCCGGGCCGGCTCGTAGCGAGCGCTTCGGCCGCCACCTTAGTCGTGGGGCAGGACGGCCGCGCCCCGGGCCGCTGCGCCGCCGCTCCTCATAGCACGCCTACAGCGCCGCGCGGGCCGGCACCATCGCGCGCCAGCACTGCGGCACGCTCAGCCTGCCGCCCGCACCCAGCAGCCCCGACTCGTCACCGCCGCGCACTGCGCAACCTCCGATCACACGACCAGTGCCCACGAAACCGCCTTAACTTGATAAATGGATATGTCTGGTTGGATATGTGAACGCTGTTTGAGCGGCGAGACCTTACGTAATGAGTAAGGCGCGTGCGGCGGCGCCTCACCGGGCGCGGCGAGTCATGGTCTCGGACAGAGCCGCGTTGCGGTCGCGGTGCGCGAACGAGCGCGTGTGTCGCCGAAGCGCGGCGGCGGCGTACTGGGGCGCGCGCGCGTGCGTCCCGCCGCCGCCCGCCCGCCCTCAGCTGCCCGCCCTCAGCCGCACGCGTATCGACACAAACGGGAACCACTGCACCGCGGTCCGCGGTCCGGCCCCCTGAAGCGAATCTCTCATCATGACAATTCTTATGTTACATGATCATATCTTGTCGGCGCGGTGGTACTGATAGAGATAGAACGCAATGATGTATTAAAAATTCTCGTTTAATACACATCTTAGATAGTAATCTCAATTGATGTTTAAACGGAAGTGCAAAATTAAGACAGCTGTAATCTAATTTTCTTTAATTAATTTAAGTAGACGAGTAATCTGTTACATGCTAACGATAATACCTTCCAAAAAATTTAGATTTCTATTAAAATAACACTGTGACTATACTGATGCTTTCAATCGTATAAAACTATATGATACCTACATATAAATTATGTTATGAGTACGATGCGGTATTTTTAGACGATTCTCTCCAAATGATCATTCGTTTTCAAAATTTTAAGTAGTTGCTCGACTGTGTTCCTAGGTTCACTAATTACGATGTATTTTTAAAAAACCGGCCAAGTGCGAGTCGGACTCGCGCACGAAGGGTTCCGTACCATTATCTATAAAAACGGCAAAAAAATCACGGTTTTTGTATGGGAGCCCCCCTTAAATATTTGTTTTATTTCAATTTAATTATTTATTCTTAAATTGAATATATAACTTAATATTCTGTGAATATTTCAAGCTTCTACCTGTTGCCGTTATCAATATCGAGCAAAATCGAGCAAAAAAATCACGTTTGTTGTATGGAAACCCCCTTAAATATTTTTTTCCGGTTTTTAGTATTTGTTGTTATAGCGGCAACCGAAATACATCATCTGTGAAAATTTCAACTGTCTAGCTATCACGGTTCATGAGATACAGCCTGGTGACAGACGGACAGACGGACAGCCTCAGTAATAGGGTCCCGTTTTTACCCTTTGGGTACGGAACCCTTAAAATAAACTAAGCATCGAACTCAGGGCGGCAAACTGTCGCATAAATAACAACTTTAATTATGCATATTTATACATACCTATGTATAATTACTTAGTTCATAAATCCTGTCATCGTCAGTTACACAATTGAGGCAGCTTCGTCACTGAGGATTAGAGACGGTTTGTAATTTAACAGTAGCATCCAACAATTGGGTGGTTATTAGAGTTAAGGCGAGTATCATCATTCTCTGATAATTTTCTATTATTTTTTGTAACAGATATCTGTGAATCCGTCTTTGTTTATTCCAACAAAATAAACAGAGATAACATTCAAATAAAAAAAAAGAAACCAAAATTATTTATTTCAATAATCATAGCCTACAATAACAGTATTAACGTTGGGACTTCCTAGTAAGTATACAATACCTGTGTCAGGAAGTCCCGCTCTTCCATAATTAATTAATCACTATGAATATCGAAGAAAAATTCTTAAAAATAAAATTAAAATTACATCAATTCATAACACATGCAGGAATTGCGAGCGCGTGCATGTATAAGTGTGTGTGTGTGTGTGTGTATATGTGTGTGTATGTGTGTGTGTGTGTGTGTGTGTATGTGTGTGTGTGTGTGTGTGTGTTTGTGTGTGTGTGTGTGTGTGTGTGTGTGTGTGTGTGTGTGTTTGTGTGTCTATCAGAGAGTTTTCGGGTTTACAAATTACAAATATCTGTTACGTAAAATATTCAGAACTTATTAATTTAAAACATTAAGTTATCTGAAATGAAGTTCAGTATTGGAACACAAGCTCAAAGACTTTGTTTATGACGACGAATGCACAGCTGGAAACGCAAAAAGTTCGATGGATATTATTTTTCAAAATTGGCGCAGTGAATAAGCACCGAATTCTCGAATGCCCATACGAAGGATGCCCTACAATATATACAAACCCGGGGCTATATTCAGCAAGCGTAAGCACACGGAATTAAAATCGCTTTCACCTCTTCATTCTGCCAAAAGGTATAGGATGCGAGTAGAAATAGCTGGTTAGCACGAGTACGAGCCTTGTGACCCGCGATGTCACACTTCAAGAAAATGAAGTCGACTTTTCTTCATAAAGTCAGCACAATATATATATTTTGAGTGATTGCCAATTAATAAGAAGTGACCGAAGGCACCTCTGTTGTATTTTGGTGGGGTGAAACCTAATCGCACTACACTTGATGAGTAATTTCTTAATTAATATAGGTGTTGACTTCGTCAATATTATCAACGTTAATGGCCTAGGTCAAACTTAATTAATTAAGTATGAACTGCGTAAGACATTTCATTAGAGATAAGTTTGTAATTGTGTGTATATATAATCATAAGATGTATTAGCGTTTAAATAGTTGCCAGCTCGGAAATTTTGTTATTGATTGTTTGTGTATAAGTACATTGACATGAATACAAGAGAACGAATACTCTTGTTGCAAAATGATGACGAATTCAATCACTAAACACATTATCACTTAGGTACTTCACACACTTGACTTGAGGCTTGTTCTGGATATTAATACCGGAGGTTCTGGTATCCCGTATAAATAAATTCAATATTTTCTTCGTATATGGTGCTGGCTAGTGGCACTCATTTATTGACTCTGTCAAGTTAAGCAGTTAGGCCGAACACGTTCAAGTTAAAACTAACGTATTGAGAAGCAATAAACTGTGTCGCTTTATGAAATCAACAGGTGGTGATCGTACTTATCAATTTATAGGTGACTCTAGTAAATGGACAAATAATAATACAACGACGTAGTGTACGTACTTTTAATCACTAATAGTATTTTATACAATCGTTGCATAATGAAGGCTCTTAAAGTCGAGTACCGTGTTTAGGCCACGAGGCTCGCCGAGTGGCCTAAGTAAGGTACGAGATTTTAAGAGCTAATTATGTAACTATTGTATACAATACTTTTTCTACGAGTCATCATCGTCTATCGAGGTACATACATAACCTTTTTCGTCCGCCATTCCATGAAGATAGCATAACTCCTGTTGTATAGCTTTTTAGATTATTCTGGCAACAAGGTAAGCGTTGCTTCCTCTGCAATAGTAGTTATTTCCTCTGGAGTAGCGGCGAAACTAATCTCGTCACTGTCACTCATGTTTAATTCGAATTAGGGATTATTTATTTAACACCATCGATTTCGCGTCAAATAACAAACAAAACTTTTAAATTTTCGTAGCACAAAAACGAACTAATGAGACCTCGTTATAAGACTGTTTCTGATTGGCCAATTACTTCAATTACTAACCAATCACGTAACAGAAGAAAAAAGTTAGTGTGTTCAAATGGAAGCAAATTTGCCAGATATTTCCAACTTTACATTGGGAGCGTTCCACTAAGCGCTCACGACGCTCAATCGAAGTACTAAGTTCTAATTTTTAAATTATTATAGTCGTATAGAGCGGTTGTATAATAATCATTATAGTTGAGTCCGAAGTGCCATAGACTATCCAAGATTAAAAAGTATACATGTGATTGCAATTTTGTCAATAAACACATAATTGACAGATTAAAATCAACGAGTAGAAAAAGATTATTTTAAACGAGTAAAAACAAAAATAATAATTTTCTTAATAATTTTATTCCATGTCGCATTCAGGTTGTTCCAAAGTCATCATCATCATCATCATCCCAGCCTATATGTATATGTATACGTCCCACTGCAGGGCACAAGCACTGGCCTCCTCTAAGAATGGTGCGGTCCCAGTGCGGATTGGGAATTTCATCTCGACATCCTCACCGTAATGCACATGGTAAATTTCAAATATAATTTCGCACATGAATTCCGAAAAACTCAGAGATGCGAGCCCGGGCTCGAACCTACGGCCCTCTGCTTGAGAGGCTATAGGTTAAACCAATAGGGCACCACCGTTTGATTTCAAAGTATCAATAAATTTATCAGAAATGCTCTTAACATTGGACATAGGTCCATAGGCTAGTATCCTTATACGTTCTAGGTTAAGCGTTGAGGCGGATATTTCATTGATAAAAGATGCCTTGATAATATCGTCATGTCAACAACCAGCAAACTGTTTGTAAATAATCACTAAGCGTATGTTACTATCAAAACAGAATGATCGGCGAACGAACATGCGGGGCACCTGATAGGAAGCAATCACCGCCTACTATGGACACTCGCTACAATAAGGGTATCACCAGTGCGATACCAGTCCTTTGTACGTTAAAGTGGTTTCGTAAACCTTTACAAATATTTTTGAAAAACCTATCCAACAACATCCATCCATCATTATGGAGTTGTTTACATCTTATTTTACCGTTTTGTCAACGTGATTACTGTGTACACCCATGAATGACGCTCGGTCGGACATGGTGAAACTACATACATATAAGGGTTCCCTTTTTGCTATTTGGAGTACAGAACGCTAAAAAAAAACAACATAATAAAAGAATGTTTTGAATAAACATACACTTCTTGTCCAAATGAAAATGCAATGTTAAATGTAGAAATGAAATTTACTCCGATTTTAAAAGAGATGTTTTTGAGGATATATCTTAAAATATTGATTAGATTGGAAAACTAACTAACAGTGAATTGGATTCAAGCACACAGCCGATGTGAGGATGGCAAAGGTCCACTTTATTGTTTTGTTTGTAGGTCTAACTCCGAGCAAAAGAAAACACAGGTCGGTGAAGAGGTTAACCTGCACTTCCAAATAAAGAGCAGCAGCAGTACCTGCTTTGGAAGAGAGCCTGGCGTGCAGCCAAGCGCCTGCTTCCTCCGTAGGAACCATAACCCAAATAATTATAAGACGAATAAAAATGTAACGTGCTGTAATGTAACGTAATCGGCTGGAATGCCAGATATTTATTTTCTCGGCTGAGTCTCTCGCTTCTCCAATTAATTGCTCAAAAGCTTGTAAAAAATGGATTATTGCAGATATAGTGGTTTAAATAGGACTGCCTTCCACTGATGAGTACTTAAATTAATTTAATAAAATCTGCGTAACCAAAAATACGCGTCCGCAGACTGGAAGACGAAGTTTAGTGTGGGTAGGCCTCCAACGAGATGGACCGCGTTGGATGCGGATGGAGCCTTGGGGGAGGCTTATGTTCAGCAGTGGACGTCTTTCGGCTGAAATGATGATGATGATGAAACAAAAAACAAAGAGACTTGGCGCACACAAAGTGGCCGAATTAGTTCTGGAAGGAAATTATAAGCCAGAATATTTATATTCCATTTATTATGACATTATGAGTACTCTCTGGTTGGGTGCGCGTGTATATTCAGCAGGTGCGTAACGTACAACATAAACTGATAAGCTGAATGTTAATGTTAACAAGAGATAACCCCGTAAGAACCACTAACGAGATCCTCTCAATTGAATGTATTTTTGGAAAAGTAGGGACAAGTGTATGAAGCTCCGCAATTATTTCTCGGACAAAGAACCTCTGCCTATTTTTACTATAGCCCATCCAACTGTGTTTGGTGCTGGTAGTGGATAACTAAATTCATTTCAAACTATCAAAATATTAATTTTAATATTATATAGGGTCTCAAGCTACTTAAATTTGTTACCCAACTGATGCCAGTAATAAAGGGTATGATGAAGGTATGGTATTATACATGTATTGTATGTACAGTCAAGGAATGTGAATCGCGTACAAGGGTGGATCATTTTTACAACAAATTTCATAATGATTTGGCAGATTTATGGAATGTCAACATGACATTCGCAACGTACGTGACACAGTTTCTTCGACTGTACAGGTGTACATTTATACTATTTATACTTGTTTGGAATGCTCCGTAGTATAAATATGTACATATATGTACTAGTAAATTAATTTCTTTTTGTCATGTAAAATGCCATTAGTTTCAAATTAAATGCGGTAGTAATAATGATAATACTCTTTTCTCAAAAATGGTATTGTTATGTATATAAGTAGCTGTCATTTAGAATAAACGTCAGTGCGTATTCAAGCAGCGGTTGTTTCACTCGTCCCATTCCCGAATAGAACATTGCCGACGAGGATGGGATGTCGGGAATACTGTTGCGTCCAATTCCCAGAGTAAATTATAGGCAATTTTATAACGTTAATGTTTAAGTTACTGAACAACCATGTTCCCAAATAAAACGGGGAGAAATGTTATGTATATAAGTAGCTGTCATTTAGAGTAAACGTCAGTGCGTATTCAAGCAGCGGTTGTTTCACTCGTCCCATTCCCCAATAGAACAGGTATGAAATGTTGCCATTACGTCATCAAAAACCTCGTAGAAAGTAACGCATCCTGGAGACTAGCTGCTAGCTGCCAGGAAGTAAGTATGAAATTCCATTACATATTAAGTGTTTAAATTTGGAACCCATGCTCTACTCTCGAACTGTCCAGGAACTAAGTATGAAATTCCATTACATATCAAGTGTTCAAATTTGGAACCCGTGCTCTACGTCTGTGAAAAACTTAAACTATTAAAAAAGTTCACACTTAAGAGGATGTATGCAAATGTGAGTTCTCTGATTAAATAACTGGAACATTTTTCACTAATTTATGTTGTTGTAATTACAATTTTCGTGTTTCAAATGTTTCAAAATTAAGAAAATTCTTCTTAAAATTATGACGTTTGTAATTTAAAGTTGGCAGATTGCCGGACAGTTGTTGGTGAATCGATTAATCGTCGATTATAATTGCGGCGCACAAATAATCTAAATATCGATTATCCTATCGATGTATCGATTAAATCGATATAATCGATACTAAGATTCATACAATTATATCGATTAAATCGATTATATCGATTGATAATATTTTACAATTTAATCGATTTAATCGATTATATCGATTGTTAATATTTTACAATTTAATCGATTAAATCGATATAATTGTATGAATCATAGTATCGATTATATCGCTATAATCGATACATCGATTGGATAATCGATATCTAGATTATTTAGGGGGAAAATAATCGATTAATTGATAATCGATTATCCGGCAACACTAAGATATCTAAACATCGCCGCCAGGTACCTATAAAAAAAACAATCATACCATAGACATACATAGGTTAGCGAGTGAGTAGCTAATGGCGGGTCGTAGATTTTCTTTATTTTTCAATGTGTACTTATACCTTATTTTTATCAACTTGTTTCATTTTTGAGAAAAGCACAATACAAACTTCGCCCAGTAATCGCCATCCTGGTCTCGTATCATTGCTGGCCTCACCTAGCGGTTCGGCCATCAAACTTCTACTCGTCCAGGATGGCTTACTTACTGGTCTCTGCAGTAATGTACTATTTCTTTAAAATGGTATGAAATGTTGCCATTACGTCATCAAAAACGTCGTAGAAAGTAACGCATCCTGGAGATTAGCTGCTAGTGCCCAGGAAGTAATCTCAAACTGTACAGGAAGTAAGTATGAAATTCCATTACATATTATTATCAAGTGTTTAAATTTGGAACCCGTGCTATACGTCTGTGAACTGCTAGTGTCCAGGAAGTAATCTCAAACTGTCCAGCAAGTAAGTATGAAATTTCATTACATATCAAGTGTTTAAATTTGGAACCCGTGCTCTACGTCTGTGAAAAACTTGAACTATTAAAAAGTTCACACTTAAGAAGATGTATGCAAATGTGATATAGTTCACTGATTAAATAACTGGAACATTTTTCACTAATTTAATATGTTGTTAATGAACTAAAACAATTACTTTGCTCACCCGCGACCTTACAATAGTTACGTTTATGCAAGAAATGTGCGTTCATGCAGTTCCTCCACCTCCACACTGTACGAACACACACAAATCACATAAACCCAACCATCACCACCACCAAGCTACACTGACGCTGGTGGTGATGGTTGGGTTTATGTGATTTGTGTGTGTTCGTACAGTGTGGAGGTGGAGGAACTGCATGAACGCACATTTCTTGCATAAACGTAACTATTGTAAGGTCGCGGGTGAGCAAAGTAATTGTTTTAGTTCATTAAGACCTCCGCAAAGTAACGCCTGATTCAATAAATTAATATGTTGTTGTAATTACATTTTTTGTGTTTCAAATGATTCAAAATTAAGAAAATTCTTATTAAAATTATGACGTTTGTAATTTAAAGTTGTCAGATATCTAAACATCGCCGCCCGGTACCTTTAAAAAAAACAATCATACCATAGACTACAGACAGCGCCGGCTCCGGAGAATAAAATGATAATCGCTATTATCATAGTTTTAGTGTTATGCCATATTTGAAATCAGTGAATACTAATACACGTGTACAATTTTTTTCACAATTTTTATACTGTTACTTACCGAGTTATAAAAATATACAATATTATTCAACAATTTTACCTATTTGAAAAAAGACAAGAACAAAGCTGTATCATAATATTAACATATTGTGTTCAAGTTTTTCAATATTATTAACGGTAATAAAATGATGTTCTCGTAATAGTACATTACTGCAGCGGCCGCGAAATAGGGGATTGCCGGCCGAGTAGTTATAGATGGCCGAGTGTTAACGAGGCCATCTAGAGATACTAGGCCGGCAATCCCTGTTCGTGGCCAAGGCTTGTATAGAGTTTTTCTCAAACATGCATCATCATCATCACCACCATCATCACCGCCATCATCATCACCATCACCATCACCAACAACATCATCAACATCCATCAACATCTATCAACATCCATCAACATCCATCAACATCCACCAACATCCATCAACATCCATCAACATCCATCAACATCCATCAACATCCATCAACATCCATCAACATAAATCAACATCCATCAACATCCATCAACATCCATCAACATCCATCCATCAACATCCATCAACATCCAACAACATCCATCAACGTACATCTATCAACATCCATCAACATCCATCAACATCCATCCATCAACATCCATCAACATCCATCAACATCCATCCATCCATACATCCATCCATCAACATCCATCCGTCCGTCCGTCCGTCCGTCCGTCCGTCCGTCCGTCCGTCCATCCATCCATCCATCCATCCATCCATCCATCCATCCATCCATCCACCTCGACCACGTCGACCTATTAAACGTCATGGTGCTGTGTCACATAAAACAATAGATAATCACTTTGCTGGCCAAGGCCAGCAATGTTGTATGAAATTCCATTATTGACCTCTCGTCTAGGCGCACCTGCAACGTGACAGTTCGTGGCGTATTATAAGGAACATAACGTCAATATTTCATAGCATGTTTGAGAAAAAATAATTGCCCAAGAAAACGATAAAGATAGGTTATCATTTTATTCCCGTAAAAAACCGTTCTACAACTTCGTATAATGTTCACCTAGCAAAACAACTCTTTCGGTGCCGAACAGTAAAACATTATTGTCATCCTTTTTGCTTCTCGTACGTTTGTCAATCACAAATTGCAATGGCAAGTACAACAACATCGGGGGTGCCGCGCATGTGGCAATGTTTGTTTATACTGATAATACTAGTCGTCAATGTCGTCTCAAATGTCTTTGCGGAAGTGTTGTGGAGCTTTTGTTTTAATTATTGTTGATATTTTCAACAATAATTAAATTGTTATTGTTTTTTTTTGTGTATAAGTTTAGTGAATGGAGTTAGTGAAAATGGACAAACGAAGGACTGCACGATTAAATTCTATTATGAATAATGTTGACAAAGCTAATGAGGATTATTTAAATAACGGTAGGTACCTAATACTATTTTTTAATACTTTATTTTATAATACTTTGACGCGTCTGATGTGTGTGTGTAAAAGTACAAGTTATACGTAAAGCCGAGTTTATAACTGCAAGAAAAATCTTGCAAGTTGTATTAGATTGCGCGGCGTTAAAGCAAACGAGTTTGAAGTGGTCAACCGAACGCCGCAAGGTAATGCAACTTGCACGTTTTTTCTTGCTGGTCTAAACTGGTCTTAAGAACAATAATATTCAGTTATTAATCATTTTTGTACGTTATTTACCTTATATTAACGTTTAATGTGTAGTCATAATATTGTAGTTATTATTATATTCCCTATTGTAGCGTGTAGTATGTATACACATTGGCCTCTCAAGCAGAGAGTCCTGGGTTCAAATCCGGCCTCGCACCTCTGAGTTTTTCTAAATGCATGTGGGAAATTACATTTGAAATTTACAACGAGCTTTACGGTGAAGGAAAACATCGTGAGGAAACCTCTTTGATCGATTATAACTGAAGATACACATTGCCGAACAAAATCCCCTTCAAAGAATGTCCGAACTTTTTTATTTGTTTGCGTAACAATTAAAATCATCACCTACACAGAAATTTGAACCTAGTCTTTACTTCATTACAGTCGAATTTCGGTTGACACTTGACAGCTAAACTTGACAATTTCACGCAACGTACTGAGAAAAAAGAAGGCCACTTTTATCAAAGTGGCGCTCATTTGGCTCGGACATTTTCGGGCGCGCGACTGTGGATCTACAGTTATAATAATTGATCAAAGGGAAACCTGCACAAACCTGTTAAGCAATTCAATGGTGTGTGTGAAGTTCCGAATCCGCACTGGGCCCGTGTGGGGACTACTGCCCTAGCCCTCTCATTCCGAGAGGAGGCTTGTGCCTAAGTTGGACGTATATAGGCCGGGATGAGATGACTATGTTTTCTATTAAAAACATATTTGAAACCTCCACGATGTGGTATGTTTTGATTGCGGTTTGATTGGATTTTGAGCCTTCCAAACTGATGCATCTTTTATCAAAACGATTTTTATTTTTAGAAGAAAACCAAGGAGAAAGTATCGAAAAGACCACTGCGACAGATAAAGAGGTGATTATTAAAAATCATGATTACACTTTACGAGATTTAAAAAACATAGTTTATCGCGAAGAAAACAATAATTTATCAAATGAAGATTTCTCGCCAGTTGTGTCTGAGTATATGCCAAGCCCTGAACGCTTGAGAACTTAGATAGAGTCAAAAGTTCATCAAGTATAGGAGGAGACTCAGACTACCTAGAACATGCCACTCAGAATATATTGAGAACCCCGTCAACTAATTCAAATATTTCGCTTATTTTGAATGCAGCAGTTTCCATAGCATCACCTTCACCGACAGTCGGTGGAAATAACAAGATTTGTACTTCTGATTTGACACCAACTTCAAATCATGCGTTGAATGAATCTTCATTGCAGCGTTCATCAAAACGATGTCTTAATCAAATATTCCAGAACTGCAACCAGCCCTCGACCTTTGATGCTTACGAAGGTGACAAGCACGAAGAACAAACAAGGACCCTTGATGCTACTGATTTGGATGAAACTCTACAACCAGAAAATAATATGGAAAGTATCTTAACGGACGGATCGATGATCGGCTATGAAAGCACAACAACGATTCAAAATCAACCGATAATAATAAATAATAAAATAATGGAAGTCAGTGTTTCTTCTGCAGAACCATCAATTTTAAAATACAAATATGACGTCGATTCTGAATATTTCCGAATAAATACAGAGTCAATCCAAAAATTAAGAAGCATGCGAGGTTCCAGACAGACACCTAAATCTATCGTCAGCCCAAGCCCTGCCCTTGAAACTGAACTACCAGTATTATACACCGTGAAATTTTAGTGGTTGTTTTCCCGAAACGAGGTGATTTAGTTTCGATTGTACAATCGAGTTATAATTACTATTTTAACTAGACTCAAAAATCCAATTGTGAAAAACGAAAGTCGAAAATGACCGCAAACCAAATAGTAACGCTTCGTTGGTACAAGTAGCGTACGATCGTACGATAGATTAGGTACCAACGAAGCGTTACTATTGGTTTGCGGTCATTTTCGACTTTCGTTTTTCACACTTGGATTTTTGACGCTAGTCAAAATAATAATTATAAATCGATTGTACAATCGATACTAAATCACCTCGTTTCGGGAAAACAACCACTAAAATTTCACGGTGTATACACCTAGCTCTTGCCAATTAGCAAGGCATTATACGACGAACTGATTAGCCTTTGTAAGACAGGTGATATTCCAAGCTACTATCATGCTTTTTATGAGTCCTTGACTTATGTAAAGAACTCTGAAATGAATAATGATGATGAAGATGATGATCAAGAATAAGAATCAAGTAATAAGTACCTAATAAACTTTATTGTTTTAGTTTTTTTCAAGATTCTGTTAATTTTATCCCAATAATTGAAAAAAAGCCAAAGTTGATTACCATGTTATTGTTTCATTGCAATACCAGATAAATTACATTATCATAAACCAATTTTCTCAATGTTAACGGGAATAAGATGATATGTCACTATTATTTCTACTAATCGAATCGTAAAAATAGTAGAATAAAATGATAAAACAACCATACATACGTATTTTAAACCCTTGAAAAAGCGGGAATAAAATGATAATCGACTTTATTAATCTCAGATGACGATCGATTTCCAATAACTTCTAATTTTTTAAATAACTCCTTTATAATAAGGTATTACATAAGTCACACTAAAAAAGAAGAATTCTCAAAAAAATAGCTTTCCGTAACGCTGACTATCATCACTATACGTCCACTTGTTTAGAAGTAATTGGCAAAAATGTGTTTTTTATTTTTCCTGAAAAGTTTCGTTTTTGCGATTATCATTTTATTCTCCGGAGCCGGCGATAGGTTAGTTTTAGTAGCTAAAATGGCGGGTCGTAGATTTTCTTTATTTTTTCAATGTGTACTTTTATTTGATTTTTATCAACTTGTTTCATTTTTGAGAAAAGCACTATACAAGCTTCGCCCAGTAATCGCCATCCTGGCCTCGTATCATTGCTGGCCTCACCTAGCGGTTCGGCCATCAAACTTCTACTCGTCCAGGATGTAATGGCTTACTTACTGGTCTCTGCAGTAATGTACAACTGGGGAGGGCGTCTCGAAAACAAGTTTTCAGCTGGGTTGAAATTGATTGGAGGTTACATTTTTGTTTCTTTCTCCTCAATTAAACGTATGTATAAAAAGTCCTAATATTTGTATTTCGATGCATGCAATAATCCTAATTTTATTATTCTGAAGGAAATTAGAACTCTGCCAAATAGGATGAAAAACTGTTCTATGTCTAAACAGACTAAAGCAGAGAACAGTATAATGCATTTTACTGAATGGATAATATTATAAGTCACACTATAAGGAATATAAGGCCCAAGCAGACAGAGCGAGTAGTAGAACTTTTTGGCACATCCCTGAATATCGATTTAACTGTCATACCTAATTGTTTACACGTGCGCAGCCGTGGATCAAATAATCTTATTTACTTATTTAGGTCTAATCTTAGCCTTAATGTTACGTACAGTCGTACAATCGTGGGTTTGCGCAGACGTCGTTCATACATCATTACTTGTTATATTTCGGTTTCTAGATTGTCATTACCGAATAAAAGATAAATATGTAGGTAGGTACACACTAGACATTGGCAAAATGGTCCTTTGGTGGACCAAGCCACATTTTGCAAAAAAACTGACTAACTTAGATACATTAATTTCTGACATAAGAAAAAGGAGAATTTTAATTTGAACCAATTAGTTAAGTTACTCCATTAAGTATGGCGAAGAGAAAGGAAGGAACTAAGAATTGTGTGGCGAGGGGGAGGTTGTGACGTCAGCGGAGGTGGATGCGGATCTAACACGACCTATTTCGCCCCACTTCGGGGAATTCGGAGCTGTGTTCTGGATATTCGGATGTTTAGCCTCGTTCAGCCGTTCCTTTCCGACGTCGGCCTAATAGGAGAGATCGATATGGCAGAAAACAACGTTGGGATAGTCGGCGGGGCATACGATTATACAGCGGTTATGTCATCCGCTGTTAATGCACATTATCTTCTAGCATCAACATATACTCGTACAGTCGAAAGTATAAATATGTATACAGTCTTCGCGTCAAAATATGTAAACATCAACCTTATGGTCAATGACATAGAGTTGTATAAATATTTTTGACACTTTGTTAACGTATATATATTTTTGCACTTGACCGTACCAGGGTGGAATTTTGTAATGCGACCTCCAGGAAAAGTACTCTAAATACGGAAAACGGGAAAATTTACTTAAAAGAAACATTCCTTTATTTTTGTAAAGAACGAAAACCTCATTCAAAGTTTTTTGAAAATTTGATTGCCGCACCCGGGAATCGAACCGGCTGAAATCTGAAATAAACAGTACCCTGTAATTTTATTTCATTGATCGATAGGGTCAATCTTAAGGATCAAATCGCTCTAAAAAAGTTGGTAAATTAAAAGAAGGAAAAACCATGATATCTGGACTTAATGTTTCCAACAAAATGGAGCCCAATGAAAATAAGTCGTGATTTTATAGTTTTCCTTTCTTTTAATTTACTAAGTACTACTTTCCCTGAAGCTGGCATTACAAAATTCCACCCTGTATATACCTAGTATATATTATGAGGTTAAAGATTAGTAAATAAAATATCGAATTTAATTCTAAAGCGATACTATCAATCTTCCATTTATTAAGGTTATATACTATAGGTACTCGTAGAACAAGAAATAGTACTAATTATTACGATACAACGTAGCGCAATGTGTTCAACGCGGCATTACTAGTTAGTTAAGTTTAGGTCTGTTGTAGATAATTTATATTTTGTGTTTAGCTTATTTTTCCATAGATGTCGCTGTCCTTTTCAACTGTTATTCCTGAATGGCGCTGTTAAGATTTTTCTGGCAGCCTATAAAAGGGCTGTCATTTGTAATAAATTTGTCATTCCCTAAGCAACCGTGGTATTATTTACATCGGTAAGTTCGACACTCGTACACAATGAAAAGTTACTTTTCATCTCTCATACTCGGAAAGTGAGGCAAATCATATCTGACATACGGGAGGATATGTATTATTTTCTTCCCAAGCGTAGAAATGATTTAAAAAATAAAGGCATTGGCTGTCATTGGAACACACACGCATTCAGCCAAGCATTACGGCATGGAATAATTAAGTATTGAGTTTTTTTTTCTTAATTAGTCATATTACAAATTTTATAATGCCAGTGAAATATTATTAAATTAAATTATTAATTTCTTATTTAGTGACTTAAACCAGAAAAGTTGGAAAATGTTTAGAAAAAAACACGGTACATGACAATGTTATTGTCCACACAGCCTATCTCTATACATTTCGTACTAAATACAAACTGAAATATAGATGCACAGAAAAAACCCCAGAAAAAAGACCAATGCTGGGAATCGAACCCAGGTCCTCAGCATTCCGTGCCGCGTGCCATACCCCTACACCACCACTGGTCTAGAGATTAGACACGAATCTTTCCTATACATCATACATTTCAATCTGCTAAATCATCACCTTATGCAGTGACAAACGCACATCTATGTTACACCCTCATCGAGAGATTTTAACACTCCTTCGGAACTAACCGCTCACCTGGACAAGAGATGGCGCTACTGTGCAACTTTAAACAAGTTAGCTATGAAGTATCTTTTTTTTTTTTTTTTTGTACTTATTTTTTCAACTTCATTTTTTTTTTTTTTTTTTTTATTACTTTTACGGTCATCCCGTGAAATCATACATTTCGTACTAAATACAAACTGAAATATAGATGCACAGAAAAAAACCCAGAAAAATGAAGTTGAAAAAATAAGTACAAAAAAAAAAAAAAAAAAAAAAAAAGATACTTCATAGCTAACTTGTTTATCTCTATACAGCTTAACTCCTTGGTTCAAATTGGTTACTTACATATTTATTTTATAAATAATTTTACTAAAATACCTACTTTATCTACTGTTTTCATTGATTATTATATTGAACATTCTAAATTTTGTTAAATTAATTATTCCTTAACAATAAACTCCATTGAAATATTTTACAACGATCATATTGACCAGTTTAGACATTTTTATTTATTTATACTTATATTTTCTTACTTTCCTTGTAGTCGAAATGAAAAGCAGAGTGTTTAACTCGGGAAAAACACCAATATCACCCTTGGAATATTGGCACCCTCGCTGTGCTCGGGTGCCAAGTAACCTCGTCTGATATTGGTTATTTTCCTCCCTTGTTGAACAATCTACTATACTTGAACTCCTAAATAATAAACTGTTACATTATGATTCGAAAAAAAATCTCAGCCTATATTCCACTGCATGACACAGGCCTCCTCTCAGAATAAGAGGGCTTGGGAAAAAATTAACGCACTATAACTATTAATCCATACTAATATTATAAATGCGAATGTGTGTCTGCCTGTCTGTCTGTCCGTTACTTCTTCACGCTTAAACCGCTGAGCCAATTTAAATGAAATTTGGTATGGAGATAGTTTGAAACCCTGGAATAGTTTTTAGGATAGTTTTTATCCCGGAAAATTGCATTTTTCCCGCGGGACAGCGATAAACGAATTCTTTGCAGACAGAGTCGCGGGCAAAAGCTAGTTAAAAATATTGACTAAATCACGATTAAGTCCACTTCCTAACTTTTTACATAAATTCGGTGCCAGAGTCAGATATATAGAGTCAGATAGTATACATAATTATAGTCAAAGTATATTAGTATATTAATTGACGGGTGATTGATTAAAGTGAATAATTTCAACTCATTGATAGTTGATTAAATCAAGCTTTACTTTGCGGGTGTTCGTATAAATTCTTTGGTTTCTACAAAGAGAAAGTTCCATAATCATCCTACAAATTCGAAAGCCTCAGAGCGCTACGCTTTGCTCGTAGCCGCCGTAGCCGCGTAGCACTCGTAGGCAGCTACGGCTTTGTAACGTCTAGGTACAGTTCCATCAGTTTCGTTGTTACTGTTTTGGTCGTGGTAATTATTGTGCTTAAAATAAGGGCCATCCTGTATGTATGCATTATTTTAAATCATTTACGGTTAATTACACTATACCGTGTGCCCGACCATTCCGATGCAATTGTAAACAAACCAATTTTGTTAACATCCTTTTAAAATCACCCATAAGATGGAAGCAATATAATTTATCCGTATTTCGGATCTTTAACACTTTTTCCGATAATATTCACTTGATCAAAGGTAAACGTCCCTGTGCTCGACACTGACCCAATACATGGCACCTTCTATCTTATGTCATAGTAAGAGAGGTGACAGATGGGTGTCATCTATTGGGCGTTGACGCGTCGAGCATGTCATGGTTACGTTTACCTTACATATTTAATCATTAAATTGAGAAATCCTAGTCTAAGAGCGGGTTCGCGCTACGTTCGATCTCAATCCGTGAAAATACGGTCCGGAGTAGTCGTAGATCCAATTTACATCATACGATTTCTCTCGAACCTAGTGCATAAACTACCACATAAACAGTTCTACCATTACTGCGGACCGTATTTTCACGGATTCGGATCGGACGTCGTACAAAACAGTTCTAAAATTGATGTTATATCTTGAGACAAAAAACGTATCAGTATGTTGCATTGAGCTGGAGAAAAATTCACACTTCAATAATCGAGTAATATTCAGTTTAAGTATTATCTTATTAAATTTATAACAATTTATTACTATTGCACTAGGGTAGCAGCAGCAACCAAACCTTCTGTATCCGTGGTCAGATTGCATTGTTAGATCGATCTGACCACGTCCACTCTTTTGTATCCTTGGTCAGATTTCAGGAAGGCAGACTCGTAGTCACACCAATTAGTCACACCAGTGTGATGATTAGTAATTTATTTTCCTCGTGGTCACACAGTGTTTGGTTCACTGCTATTCGACGGAGGTTGGCCTGCGGCAGGGCTCCTATTTCTGGCCTATTTGCCCTTCGGGCATCTAAAGATATCTAATGAACCTAACCTAACCTACTTTTGAACTAAAACAATTACTTTGCTCACCCGCGACCTTACAATAGTTACGTTTATGCAAGAAATGTGCGTTCATGCAGTTCCTCCACCTCCACACTGTACGAACACACACAAATCACATAAACCCAACCATCACCACCACCAAGCTACACTGACGCGTTTCGAACTCAACCAGAGCTCATCTTCAGAGTTACCACAACCGTATGCTATGCTACCAAACGTTAAACTAACAAACCAAAACAAATGTTTTAACTTGTCACTGTAACTTCTCAAGTACCCACTTTATTTTTCTTATTCTCAAACTACCCCACAAAAATTAACTTTTATTGACATATTTAAAACTACCTTGAATTTTTTTTGTTTATTTATTTATAAGGCATATTTAATTAATACTAACTGTTCAAATTCGACCCAAGCCGCAGTAAAGGAGAAGATACTAAATTTACCTGTTCATTAATAATAGACCCCATAGTGTTGTACCTAATTATTTCCATGCATTCCAGAGCATCCAGACGCAACCCCTTGCCGCAATAATGTAACACTTCATAAGAATCTGAATCTAACAATGAATGATTTGATTCCAACAAATATGCATGGAAATAATTAGGTACAACACTATGGGGTCTATTATTAATGAACAGGTAAATTTAGTATCTTCTCCTTTACTGCGGCTTGGGTCGAATTTGAACAGTTAGTATTAATTAAATATGCCTTATAAATAAATAAACAAAAAAAATTCAAGGTAGTTTTAAATATGTCAATAAAAGTTAATTTTTGTGGGGTAGTTTGAGAATAAGATAAATAAAGTGGGTACTTGAGAAGTTACAGTGACAAGTTAAAACATTTGTTTTGGTTTGTTAGTTTAACGTTTGGTAGCATAGCATACGGTTGTGGTAACTCTGAAGATGAGCTCTGGTTGAGTTCGAAACGCGTCAGTGTAGCTTGGTGGTGGTGATGGTTGGGTTTATGTGATTTGTGTGTGTTCGTACAGTGTGGAGGTGGAGGAACTGCATGAACGCACATTTCTTGCATAAACGTAACTATTGTAAGGTCGCGGGTGAGCAAAGTAATTGTTTTAGTTCATTAATATGGACCTCCGCAAAGTAACGCCTGATTCAATAAATTACTAACCTACTTTTGCGGAATAAAAATGATTTCTGACGAAAGCGAAGGGACAAGATGTGACTACGAGGAAAATAAATTACTATAATCATCACACTGGTGTGACAAAATGGTGTGACTACGAGTCTGCCTTCCTGAAATCTGACCAAGGACGCAAAAGAGTGGACGTGGTCAGATCGATCTAACAATGCAATCTGACCACGGATACAGAGGGCAACCAAAGACTGGAATTGGTTTGAAAAAACTGCTTAACAAAAAGTGCAAACATTTATAAGAATAACTGTTATCTAATTGCCAAGCTTCGACAACCTTTCACAAGCACAAGCGTGTAAACAGGGGGGCTTGACCTGGCTTGTGTGAGATTGCAAGAGCTTGCTTGTTGTTGAACTTGACTTTTCTGTGTTCAAAATCCGACTGGCCCGGAATTTGAACACAGATCAAAGGAAGCTATAACGGAAGAACGCAAGCGCATAAATGGCATTCAAGCGTTTGTATAGGCTTGGAGTTTGTAGACGTTTGCCAAGTCTCGGCAAGCGTGTAAATGTGGCATTATGGCGCTGCGTTCGGTGACAACTAATAAAAACTTGACACCGCATATTAATTAATCAAACGAGTTAATTTATGGTTGTCTATCGAACGCGGCATTAAATCCATGGATGAGGTTGGTTAAGATTTAAAGAATAACAGAGATGCCGCCGGATATTTCCTACTTACAGGAACCTAGACGGAGATATCCATTGGAAATAGGTAATAGGCGTATTTAAACATTTAAATTAAGCATATTATATCGACTGCCCGTTAGCTCTCGACAGTCCACCGATATAGTAACGGGTCTTAACGGGTTTTCGTCATACGTAACATAATTTTTGGGAATTCCCATGGGAATTTATTAAAATATCGGAGTTTAAAGGCTAGCACAGGATAAAATCCTGCCACCGTTTGTGAGTGTGTACACACGTATGTGTGGGCTTGGTACCCTTTCACGCCAAAACAACTTGACGGATTTGGATTTTTGTTTAGCAGATTGATGTAACTCTGAAGTAGGTACACATAGGATACTTTTTTATTTCGTTATTTCTACAAGATTAGGATGCTCGCATGCAAAATCCCGAAATCTCAATCGCTACGTCTAGGCTAAACACATGAAAATTTGTACGGGTGTCCTTCATACAACTTAAATGAAGGCCACGATGCATTTTCGATAATTTATGGAAGTTTGAAGAAAACTGGGAATTTAAAATCAAATATCATCAGATCTAGCGGTGCACGCGAGCAAAACCGCGGGTAAAGACTTGTTCTAAATTCGCTATCGATTTAATCTATATTTTAAAGATCAGAACTTGAAACGCCGTGATGAGCGATATAAGGCGTAACGTTTGTCGTATAACGCCGCAGTTTGGCGGGTTCTCCGGATCCGGGCTGGCAGCCGGCGGGGCGCCGGCCCGGCCCCTCCCCGTCCCACCGGCTCCGGAATGATACAGCAGTGCGACGCTGCGATGCCGGGCACCCAGTCGCCTCGGCGCAATCTCGCATCTATTAGGGACAACCTTGCGTTATTCTAGGTCAAATTGGAACGGATGCTTGTTGTAATTTGCAAGGTGAAGACTAATAAAATGCTATACTCCAGGCTTTGACGCACTCGACACGCCCCCGACTCGTTTCGAAGCCAATTAGGGATTAAACTATAACATTTGCGTAATAAGACGTACGTTACATGATGATGAGGCTGCTCCTAGGGTGTAAACTCCTTATTTACAAATGATAAGCTAAGAGCCGTGGCAAGGTTGGTCAAAAAAAATTATACCGGGAATCTGAGTAGGTAAACTTACTTTTTTAAATAGGTAAACATTCCTTTTACCCTTATTTTGAAACCTCATCCCTTAAAACCTTGCTTAGGTCGATCTTCATATAATACTTAATCATAATACAGCTACAACATTATTATTATGGAAGGCCACGGGCCTTATCTGAATTATTTACTGTATGCTGCATCTAAGTACTGTATTTGTATCAATTTGCTTTCAAGTTCAAGAGAAAAAACACCTTAAATGAGCATTTTTGGCATAGGTATTTATTTATTCGAAATTGATTTATCGGCTTTTTCGTAAAGAGCTAAACAACAAAAAGATAGAACTACTTCCCCATTTAAAATGTTTTATTGTGCTATAATCTTGTCACATAGGTACCTAAGTAAGTAATTTTGGGAATGTTTGGTTTACGAGTAGTTGAATATTTAAAAGATAATACCTACTAGTAAGTCGGCGTACGAAATACGAATGTCGCATAGAGTAAGAGAGACGAAGCGACTTGAACCTGCGTTATCGCTCTTGAATTAAGTAAGTACTTATGACGCAGCCTGCTTTAGATAAGTAGTTTTCTTAGAGTACCTATACATAAGCAAGCTATAGAGCGCGCGTTACCGAGTATGAACTGTAAGCACTAAGCACAAGTATGAACAGTCTCAAAATTTCAAGAGCGACGTCATTAGTCACGCACAGTCCCACGCACTGATCGTCTCTCCGTTATTTATCGATTTTTAAGTAATATGGTCTAAGTTTTTAGTGACGCAAAGATGTTAATCATTGCACATCACTAGTCAGCGCACCGACCACGTACAGAACATCTGCTTACGCTATGCACAATGGGCGAAGAACGATGCGCGCACTCTATAGCTTGCTTATGTAAACTCTAAGGTAGTTTTAGAACCATCCTGGCATGCACTGATGTGTGCTAATTTTGGGCAGGTACACCGTTTATTTACCGCCCTGCCTGCCCTTGAATTCTGTGACAGCGTAAAAGGTGAATCTCGACTTATGTAAAGTTGTAAAACTACCGAGTACAGCGGTGATTATTAAATAGACTCGGCGTGGTGACAGCCTGGAAAATATATCGAATGGGTGCAATCACTTAGCGGAATCAATTGATGATTGACGAACCGAACTCATTCTCGAGCAAGAGGCAGTTTCCCTTAAAAGCCATCAATATGAAAAAGAAAAAAAAAATTTGTAACAAGAGCTACTTACGCTTAAAAAGCTCAAAGTATCTACCTAAACGATAATATATTAATAAGTCTAACAAAAGACTAAAAAACTTTATTTTAACAATCTAAGTAGGTATACAACAGGGACTTATTTTAAAATTAACATAAATAAAACTAACTTTAAATAGCTAAACAAAAATTAAAACTAAAAATTACAGTCTAATTTTGGACCCTTAGGTAGGGTGCCCATCACGCAGGCAGCATTACCACGTTGAATTGCTATAGCATGTCTTTGTGCGAGAAAGCTGCCTGCGCGAGGGTCACCTGTTGCAGTCTAATAAATGTTATATAAATCAGACAAGGAAGTATTATAATATACAGAGCTGAAATATTTTTCATCTGAAAAAAAAATCAAGACAAATAATTGCAGATAAGTTGTACCACATCACATCCGGCTTGGAGTTGATGTTGTCTCATACTAACGCCATCTATCGAACGAACGGATGAACAGTATACGACCTTTCATGTCAGTGGAGTTTTACTTCAAGATAGGTGGCGCTAGTAAACGTTAACGATGTTTCGCAGTTGAGTCGTTTTCCTACTCGCCGCTAGATGTCTCAAACTTGTCATTTCACTTTGTATTGACAAACTGAACAAAATTACGTATTTATTTTATTTGGGTATTCCCTTTGGTAAGGTTTTTTTTTCAATATTCCAAAATGCATTAAAATAATGACAATAAATATTCGCTTTGTGAGCTATTCGTAATTAATATTATTTTGTTTGTGTATAGTTTAGTAGATATGTAGGTGATTGACGTCGTTAAAGGAGAAAAGTTGACATTGTCTATAGAGACGCGATAATAATTTTATTACAACATAATGTTATGTATTCATTGCAACTATGGTATTTACAGGTGTTCTTAATTGCAGCAAGTACAAAGATGAACCCTACTGGGGCATAGCAACATTCATACGTTTTTAAAATTTTATTATTATTATCACATTATATTTATCTAGGTATTACATTATTATACACCATTCAATAAATGTGAATCCCAAAGAATTCACTGTTCCATGAACTCCTGTAGAGAATAATGGAGATTTGTCTATGAGATAGGTTTTAAGTTTAGGTATTTACAAAACCCGTGTAGTTTTCTTCTCGCGATATACACTTAGGAATATTGGTAAAAAATCTTATAGCCAAAATGAGAAAAAAAATTATGTGGGCGTTTGTTAGTTATTTTTAATTTAGCAGGAACGGCCTTAACTAATATTGCTAATAGTACGCCCGATTATAGAACGAACCAAGTTCAAAAAGGAGGATGGGCAGATTTGTATGGAGTCTGGGCTACGGAACAATAACAACAACCCATATTATCATTGGAAAGGTTTTTTCTACAACTTTTTTTAAGGCGGGAAATCTCGAATCGCTGTGTAAAAACACAACAACATATGTGTAATAACATATGAAAACACATAAAAACAAAATTGACAAGATTTCATATTTCTAAGACTGTAACTTGATTCGTTCTCTGTATTCTGTTTGGAAAGAGAAAGACGCTAATAGTTTTAAATTTTCACTGGGATTATTAATTAATTCATTGCAAATTTTTTAAGATGTGCTTATTCTAAAAGGGCATAACACCAAAACTACCACACAATAGATCCATTACTTAAGTCTAGTCTCTATTTAAAAAAAAGTGATTACGTAAATCTGACGTTGACGTTGTGTGTGGTTTGCTTAGGCGGTTTGGTTCTTTCTTGCTTTTCGATCACAACTACGAACTTTAAACATGAAACTACCGTGAAACTCACTCATAGTGAAAATAAACGGATCACTCACGTCTTAAAACGAGTTTAACTCGACATGTTTCGGGCTAATCCGAAGCCCTTCCTCTCGGAGTCGCACGTCACGGCGGCTGCCAAACGTGCACTGCGTGCTAACGCCCTGGTCGCGCGGCTACTCGACGCAACTGACAGCGACACACAACTACCCCCGTTTTCATCACTTTTATTGAAACATGTCGAGTTAAACTCGTTTTAAGACGTGAGTGATCCGTTTATTTTCACTATAACTACGAACTTCTTTAAAATCTTATTTAAATCTAATAGCATGTCGTTCGTACATTAACATTAATAAAAATAGATAGATGTATCTGTCAAGTCTTAATGTTAATGTCAAATTTAAAATTATGACAGCTCTTTTTACTGGTGAAAAAGGCAAAGTTAACATATCTATTCTGTGATAGAAATAGTAAATTCAGATAAGTATATTTTTTTAATTTCTTGTATTTTTTTAAATATGGAGAAATAAATTATAATAAATTTCAGTCCGTATTCAGGAGGCAAAACTCTTTCGATTCCTGTAGTAATTTACAGGAGCCAAAAAAAATTAAACCTCGTCAATTATGACTAGGAGACCGGGGACAAAACTAATATTTTGCAATTTTACCTCATTATCTGGTTAAGCGTAATATTTTTGATGAAATTAATATAGCTATCTATAAATTTCGTTCATGCTCTTCAAATTGATGTCTTTATTTACCTAATTATTACTTCGTAAAGAAAAGTTAGTATTTATTGAAACTAAGAATACAAATATGAAGAAAAAATAACAATGAATAAAACTTATCTAACTTAGAACCTACCTAAGTAAAATTAACTAAATATGTACATGCCACTATAAAAATAAAAATTATAAAAAGAATACCCCGTCCAAAAGATCTGACTGTGGCAGGGTTCCCATGATGCTGGCCGAATTACCCCTTTGGACCGCAAGTGCGATCCGTTGGGATAAATATGCGCCAGCTCTTGGGTCCCCAGAGGTGTCGACCAACCGGGAAGAAAGGGCCTTCATAAATGACTTCATGTCGGCTGACCAAGGCCCTAAGGTCTCAACAGCAAGCGCTGCAAACTCGTAATCCTTTAATAAAGATGAGTACTTGCGGCGCTTGAGGAGTTGGGCCTGATCAGCCGCAGCGCCGGCTTGTGAGCTAGTTGCCTTGATGTGAGACAGAGCGAAAGTATCAACGCATGTAGCGTCCCACACCAGAGCCCTACCGAGCTTCCACGGCACCAGTGTGACCCCGTCTGGACGCTTGCCATCGTCCCTTGCCATGCCAGCCGGCTCTAAAGCTGAAGGCACTGACGCGGTGGCAAGCGACCGACGTACTAAGTCATTTATGGTACCATGACGGTACATACGGCCGGCGCTCCTAACACATGAAAGCCCATGTCGTCCCAGTTGATCCACGTTTTTGCCACAAGCGCAGATGTGAGGAATGCATATTCTGGCCCCAAGTCTTAGGGAAATTGCTATCCGCAAAGTACTTGGGTCCAGAATAGTTCCAATATTCCTCGATGGCAAGGCGTTCAGCCAATGGCCTGCCTCGGGTGTGGAAACAGCTAACAGGCGGGCGCGTTCCGAATCGTCCGGACAGTTTTCGAGAAGGGAAGCGTGAGTCGCGTTAAGGCGAGGGGTGTCCCAGGCCCGCTGGATCTTTTTAACGGTGGGGGTGTCAACACCAGGGCACGAGTCACACCAAGCTCTCTCGGCCTCCGCCAGGCAGGCTAACTCATCGACAGGTATTTGTGGTTTATTTAAAATAATACCGACGAGAGACAGCGAGCTGTAGGCGGAAGACAGGAAAGCTGGTAATGCCACACTGGATGATGAGCGAACACCCAAACCACCAAATCGAATGGGGAGAACCGCTTGAGACCACGAAAAAGTATTGAATGTAATGTTAAGAATTTTGGATAGAGTTGTCTGGAGAGAATCGTCAATGGATGAGAGAATGGACGGAAATTTCCAAATCGGGCAACTGCGAAGTAGATACATGAATTTTGGTGTAAATAAGCAGAACCGAATAATAAAAAGGGCCATGTGGGGATTTATCTGAAAAAGGAGGTTTGAAGTACTATTGAATAAATTTAGTTTACAATTTATGACAGGGTTGATTGATTCATCAAAAATGGGTGAGCCTAAAAGTGTGAGAGATGAATTTGAATGAACGGAAATATTTGGCAGAAGCGTGTTAAAGTTCGACAAAATTTCAATTTTTTTATCAGAAGAAAGGTGATCCGGCAGATAAATTTCGCATTTAGTGAAGTTTAAAGTGAGGCCAATATCTGAAAATTTTTCGATATTTTGTGTGAAAAATAGGGACTTAAAAAAAATTCGCCTGTTGTTACTTTCGACCCCGATACGTTGCCGAAAGTAACAGGATAAAGAAGTATTTTTAAATATGAGATGAAGTATTAAATTAATAAGTTATGTATCAGAAAACATTGAATCAGCAAAAAAAAATATTGGCACTTTATAAGTATATGAAAATATTGAAAAAGTATTTTTTTATGAAAATAATCAAAAAAATAACATTTTGTTAGCATTTATTGTCAGTCTAGGAAATGACATGTTTTTTTGGCGTGAGAATTATTTTTTCTATTCAAACTAAGTATTTGGTAACAGTGTTTGTTTCGGACACACACAGTTTTCATCATCATGTCTGTCTATGTTACTTTTGTACCCTGCCACATTTTTGTCAAAAAATTAAAGCTAGCCTTGAAGTGGAACGTGATTGACACAAACGAACTCAAACACCGTGTAATCCATTTAATCAAGAATGACTATACAAATATTCATATAAAAATCATTCTTTTAATAATATGAAAACGTGACATGAATGAAAGTCAAGAAAGTTATTTTTAGTTCGTGAAATCACGTTTTGTCCTCTAGCTCAAAGTAGCAGCGCGGAGCACCGACAGCAGCTGGATGCAAGTAAGAGGGGTGGAATCGACTGTCATATGACTGTAGCGAAGAGGTGTTTCGACTATTGGATAAAACTACAGAGCCTTTGCTACTTTCGACCCGCTGTTACTTTTGTACCCGGTCTCCCCTATACCTAGAGATTTATTTACCTAGCACGAACAACTTGTGATTAGTGTTTGACATAATAATAACATCGATTCGATTTGGTGTTCTTGTTTTTTTATTTTCAAACGTGTCTCATTGATAAAATGCCACTTATATAAGACATCGATAAACTAAGTATTAGGTAGAAGGAAAAATATTCATTCGTGCTAGGAAAATATAATTATGACACAAACTCGCCGACAGTTACAAAACCTTCATAATCTGTAAAGCGATGCGGTTTCTTTTTATTTGAATGCTGGTTTCTTGGCAATGGTTCTTAAATATGTTTCATCAAAAACGGTCCAGCTGTTTCAAAGTTATAAGCTCTTTTGTCAGCTGCGGAAGGGATCTTCAAACTTATGGGCGACCAAATTGCGTTGGGGGTTCTTAAATTTTTTATTTTATTATCGGATACATTTTACCAACGGACATCCAGGCGAGGGAAGAGTGTTGATCCGTATGTGGTTAGTATTCCATTAGTCCGCACGAAGTGGTTCGCTTCATCTTTTCTAATACGAACTGCTAAGTAATGGGATTCGCTCCCATCGTATGTAGGTATTTCCATATAAATGTAATCTAGGGATTTTCAAGGCTAGAGTGAATAGGCTGTTATGAACCGGTGAGACCCACGTTCTCATCTGCATTTTTTTATCAGATGATATTGAGGGCAATCACGGGTCAGGTATTATGTAAAAAAACAAAAGGCCTTAGTTTTTGAAAAAGAACATAAATAAAATAACACCAACCACCACCATATATAAAAAAACTTCATAATACAGCGACGTAGGTTGACAAGCTAGATAAGTAAATAGAGATTTGATTTGGGACGTTTTATACTAATGATAGGTAAGTATCATCTCATCAGAATTAATTTGATGATTTTTTTAATTCATAATATAATGTTAGAGATTATTATCAATTCGGTTGTAATAGAATCTTTGCTCTGAGAATTGGTCGTCTTGAAATCCATTTTAATTTTATTTTAAACTTCACGTTAGATTAAAAGCTTAGAAGACTCGGCTCTAGAGTATCTATTGTTTAACTAAATATAAGGCTGATAAGTGCTTACGTGCTTTTATAGTGTGCAGGAATTTTCAAACTATGATTAAAGTATTGTTTTCGTTTTTATGTAAACTTCACATGCCTTGTTTGGTAGATATTAGTGACACTTGATGTACTTAATTCATGTAATCTTATTGTACCTGAAATCAAACGTAATAAATTAATTTGAATTTGAATTTTAAAAGTAAGTACTTCAGTGTAGGCAAGGCACGTCTGAGGACGGGTAACTTCCGTGAAAAATCATTTTTGTGGTTATATCTCAAGATCTGCACATATCTTTTTATTCATTGAAATGCGACTTAAAAGGTTACACGCGGAATGCTGTCACTGCTGCTGCTGCTAAAGAAAATGATGCCACGTCTCAACCGTCGCACCTGGAAATCCTGGAGTTTGTTTTTGGCCCTATGTTTACTTACCAAACAAATTCATTTGTTAAAAAATAAGTACCTACATAGAGCAAGATTTTGATAACCCGGCCCATTCTCGTTCTATGATCCCATGCGCAAACCAAACTATTAAGTATGTAAGTCCCTTTTCGATCAAATAACACATAGGTGTAGAATTTCAGGGTAGCATCTTACCCTATTAATACCTAACCTATTATTGAAATATAGCGTGATAAGAAACACAGCAATAATTCGGAGCTTGCGCTAGGATCCGTGATAATTGAATCTTTATTTGAGGAATAGCTGTATTGTTTGACTCATGAAATCTGAGGACGTGACACTGCCTACACAGCTGGGATCAACACAATAAGCACAAATCAGCTCGCGATAATTATTATTGAGCATACCCAGCCTTCGATAAGAGATTATTTATTATCACATCCTCAAACAATGCTAATTAACCATCTATTTGCGTCACGTTAAGCGTAATTGAAATCGCTCCTTATTATGTTAACGTTTCGAGATGCTCTTAACCAAGATCCGATAATTAAAGTGGGTGTACTTATAACATAATAAATACTGTGAAGTGACTTTTCAAAGAGATTATACTTTCTGTGCTATTCACGGTGGGTGGGTGAAGTACAGAACACAGTGGCAGTTGAATTTATTTTATCAAAATGGAATAATTTTTTAGGAGGGTAAAATTCTTTAAAATCGTTGACTCTCAACTCAGATAGGTGTTTTCTTTTAGGAGTATCTTAAGTGAACTTTGATTTTTTTTACTTTTGTAGTTTGTCTTGAATGATTTAATAATAAAAAATATTTTTTAAATGCAGGAATGTGAAAAATTCTTATTCCGTGGTAATCCACTGTTAGTGAATCTAATTCCGCGGATTTTGGCTCCTAATTCCGTGGGTAACGACTAAATATTTTGCTTGGTTCCATGTACAATAAAAATATTTTTTTTGCAGTGTTTGTATATTTTGCGCAGACTTAAATATTGTAAAAACATACCCTAAACTTAGAAAAATACACATAATAAATAAAAAAAATATTTAGTATGATTTACAAAACACAGAACAAAAATACAGAATCTTAGTACAAAGCATACTCACTCACTAACAAACTTTCGCATTAATAATATTAGTAGGAAGTAGGATTAAACTCATCAATACACATAACATTGAAACGGACTACACCTATATCCAAATTTACGGTACCCTAAATTTCAATTTGGTTGGCAATATCACTCGGTATTACGTTTTATGAGAACATAATTCCGAGGTGTACAAATTTTTCGAAAAACGGATTTAGGTTCCCATTATATGCTATTACCGAGTGTTGGGTTTTTCCCACCATCGGAAATAGCCTCAATCCAGGTTATCAAGAAGCCTAATTCCAACCCATAAAAAAACAAATAAATAGAGATTTTTTTAATTCAAATCGAAAGTTCATATTCCAATCTTCACAAAAACTCAACTTTCATTGTCTTAACAAGCAAATTACTTCAATTTTTCATAAAAGTAAAATGACGTGTATATTTAAGGGTTTCTAAGAAAACATACTTTATTGTGATCAGCGAGTTCTTAAAAATTAGGAGTACTGATCACTTTTTAATACCACGGATATTGCTCTTTACCTGCTGTATTAGCTAAAGATTAAATTTGCATAAATATTTAATATAAGTGGTAAGCAAAATTTAAAATAAATAACTCGGAATGGAAAGTATTGTTACTCTTATTGCCGAGGCATACCTCGGAATAAGCTGCCGCTGCAAAAATATAGATCCTAATGCCGCTGTATTTAATTTACGGTTTTTATCGTATTTCTGTCCAAAAATATGAAAAATTTATGAACTTAAGTCATAAAAGAAACTACTATCTAGCATTATAAAACCGCAACATTAAAGTAATTGTCATATTTATTATCCAAATCACTAATTAGAAACACGGTTGTACTTACGTATGAGCAAATTTACTGCAAGTCTCTTAGATACATCACAAAATGCATAAATAAAAATACCATGGAATAGACTGCCGATTTTGACCACACGGAAATAGGTGCCGTTACCTATTTCATACTTTTTAGACCGTTTTTTTTTCGTAGTCGGGTCAGTTTTTTAAACTATTTTTTTTCTCATTAGAAATTAGATTATTTTGTTATTAGGCATCATATAATTATGTTTTGGTACTTGGAATTTAGTGGAAAATATATATTTAAAAATTCGCGCAAACTTATAGAAACTTTACTTGTTTACGTTGGCAAGAGACTATAGCTTGAGGCTACTTCGTGTTTATTTTAACATAAGATCTCTTTACCCGTTCCTAGAAAATAGTGGTGGCAGACAAGCACGTATCTATGTGAAGTGGGATAACGAAAATGGTCCTATATGTATGAAGGTATGATAATGGAGGTGTGAAGCCCTAGCCCTAATAAACATGACGCATAGTCAAATCACTGCGTTTATGTTGCGTTAAGAGGGTTTATACCTGCTGAGCTGGCAACGTTGCATTTTTGTTAGTTTTTCTCGATTATTCCATAAAAATTGAATGAAAATTAAAAATGTTTTGTATACAAATTGTTCTAATATATAAGTTATTGTGTCTACTACAATAATAATTCGTGATAAGACTTTTATTTTCTTTAAAAACCGTTGGGTAATAATTTGTTCGTTTTTAAAGAAAATAAAAGTCTATCATGAATTATTATTGCAGTTGACACAATAACTTATATATTAGAACGATTTGTATACAAAACATTTTTAATTTTCATTCAATTTTTATGGCATAATCGAGAAAAACTAACAAAAATGCAACGTTGCCAGCTCAGCAGGTATAAACCCTCTTAAGAGTGTTTATACCTGCTGAGCTGGCAACGTTACATTTTTGTTACTTTTTCCGATTATTCCATAAAAATTGAATGCAAATTAAAAATGTGGTCTATAAGAATGGTTCTAATATATAAGTTAATGTGTCTACTGTAATAATTATTCGTCATAGACTTTTATTTTCTTTAAAACCGTTAGGTAATAATTTGTTCGTTTTTAAACAAAATAAAAGTCTATCAGGAATAATTATTGCAGTAGACACATTAATTTATATAGGTACATATTAGAACAATTCTTATATACCACATTTTTAATTTTCATTCAACTGTTATGGAATAATCGAGAAAAACTAACAAAAATGCAACGTTGCCAGCTCAGCAGAACGCTCTTAAGCACCTATGTATGTAATTATGTAAAACTCTTTCTTGTACATTAAAGCTTGAAATTAGCAGTTAACAAGAGAAACAGATGTACAAGTACAAAGGTGAACTTATAATTTAAAGGGATCTATCCAGGTGTGAAAATTATGCGTTAAAAACGTAAAGTATAAATCACGTCACTGCGTTTACGCTGCGTCAGCGTATTTTGTGTAGGTATCGGTGCTCTTTTAAGCAAGTGATTTATAAATTATTGTAACGCGACAAACATACTACTTAAACTTGTATATTCAAACATTGAACTCTGTAAAGTCATAATCATAATCATATCCCAACTTAAACTTCAGTATTAAAAATACGAGGTTTTAATTTTAGCGCGCATCACACTTATTTTGAATTTTGCACTGATTCGACGTTTTGAATCACAATAGAGATAAAATTCAAGCGAAAACCCCAGTAATGTGGCGCCACGCTCTCGCTTACTATGACATGATATTATAACTGAAAGAACGTGACTTTATGGGTAAGGATATAAATTTAAACTAATTTTTTCAAGCAAAACTTTAATTGGACTTTACGTGAAAAGTAACTCAAAATGAAAATAATTAAGAGTGTATAAATCAGCCCCTCCCCTTGACCTTGGCTAAAGCCACATGTGCCCGGGCAGGGTTGCGTCACACAGCCTGCGGTTCGTGGCCCGCGGCCCGCTCGCTGCCTGCCGTTCGCTTCAGTGTTGCCACCTCGCAAACAAATATGTCACTAGAGTCGGTCTTGAAAACCGCTAGATTCGGGTTTTTTTATTTTCAAAAAAATCGCTAGAAATCGCTAAATTTTTCGATATATAAATCGATAAAGCTTTTAAAGCTACTCCAAACATTCAGATAATGTCTTAAACATTTAATTGACATTATGCTATTTAAAGAGTGACATAATTTTTTTTTTAGTTTTATATAAAATTGTAGTACGGTATAAATGACAATACAGGCCACCACAAGCCGAAGTACGGGGCGCCAACGGAGCGTGGCCAGCGCGCTCTATAACATTGAATCATATTTACGGTGACACACCGGCCGTCAGTGTTATACAGCACACTGGGCACGCTCCGTCGCCGTCGCGCGCACCCCTCGCGCTGCGGTCTATGGAGGGCTATATAGCTATGTTGTTCCGTAACATTGCAAGATTAATGACTGATCAACACGTTTGACAAACCTTGCCAAGCCGGCGGGGCACAGTGATGATTATGTTATTGAAAATCCTTTTTTTTTTCAAGTTTTATACATGTTTGTATGTAAACAAAATTCGGAAAAACACTACACTTAAAATTTTATTGAATGTTAATATCAGACGATGTTGCTAAGTGCATTTTCTGATCTGGAGGTGTCCATTAAGGCCACCAAAAACCGAAGCGCGGGGCGCAACACTCAATAACACTGAATCATATATACAGTGACACACTCTGACTATGCGGTACAGCGTATATGATTCAGTGTTATGCAGCGCGCGTGTCACCATCGCGCGCACGCCCGCGCTGCGGTCTGTCTGTGGAGAGCTCAACAGTTTTTCCTACAAGGCTTATTATAAATTCTGAAAATTGTTCGAAATCCATCAATTTTCACTAAAAGTCACTAAAATAATTTATAGCGACCTAAGATTTCAGAAAATCGCCGTACAGCTCTGAAAATCACTAGATCTAGTGACAAAACCACTAAGGTGGCAACACTGGTTCGCTTAGCTCTTGGCTCGATAGTAGCTGAGCTCACCAACACACGTATACATAGGCAGCGTTCATGAATATCAACTGTTGTCACAGACTATGAGGTCTATCCTAACAATAATTACGGGTTACTGTATTTATGTCGAATTCGACGGTACAAGAGCTGTCTGATATAGTCGTAATGTCGATACTAACTACGTCGATGAACAAAGTGCCCATTATGTGTATGCTACACAAAAACATTGACGCAGTCGTAAGTGACGAGCGTTTTGACTTTTTTAACTAGATGTGGCCTAGACACCATAATGATTTGAATAGGATTAAATATAATGAGAAAAAAAATAAGGTGTTACTTAAAACTGAGATTGTGACGTCAGCGTGAAGTTCAAATAGTTGTGTTATGTAACCGATAGTTAACTATAGGTACCTACATAACGACTGGCTGAAAATTTTTCGTCACATTCAACTTTGAACTTTTTTTTTGGAACTTTTTTCAGCCAGTCGTTATGTATAGTTAACTATCGGTTACATAACACAACTATTTGATCTTCACGCTAACGTCACAATCTCAGTTTTAATACGAGTATTTAAATACGAATGTTTGTGAGTACTTATGTGTATATGAGCGTGTGTATTTGTGACTCCTTTACGCTAAGACGGCTGAAATAGGCCAAGATCCGTACTAGAGGCGACCATCACCCATGTGTTTAATGGATGAAAATAATTTTATAGACATGACTGTAGAATAAACACTCGTATTTATTATGAACAATATCAGCCCCAATCGGGGTTCGAACCAGAAAGGAAGAAAATAAAGAAAAAAATATTTATTCGCCACAGTAAAAATCCAGAATACACAAAACAGAAAATAAAAACACAATAGTAAAAATCAGCAACAAGAAACAAGCATTCAGGAACAAACTCTCAAGCTTTGTGCTCACATTCTCTAACCACTCGGCTATCCAGTTATTAAATACCTACCTATAATTTGTAGGGTTCATTGTCTTTCACCCAACGGAATTTTTCAAACAATATATCACTAAAGGTGTCCAACTTTTTGAATCCAATTCATCGTCAAATGTAAAAGAAAACAAATCTTCTTTTCTTCAGTTCGAAATGGAATAAGTATTAATAATTAATAGCGATGTATTAAATGATATTAATTATGCACGAAATAGTTCGGTACCTACACAATATAAAAGTTAATATACGCAATACAACTAGTAGGTACTTGTTCGCGACCCGTTAGACACCGTGCCGAACACTGTGTCAACGCCGTGTGCACTTTCGAATGCAAGCCCAATCTCCAAGTAGACGCATATCGATCGCGGTCAAGCAAAGACACTCCTACAGAGCTTTTTCTATCATTAATTGTATGTAATTAAACTCAGTATTTGCTAGAAGTTAGCCATGTTTTATTGAAGAGAACCCTGGATGAATCCACAACAGTACTTGATACTTAGTCAGTTTTTAATCGAATTGGGTCACGTAGGTACACTTGATCAATACTTCAATGCATGGGCAAGAACCCGCTTCAAGCGTCAATACAATTAGTTATGTACAGTTTGATAGGGCTGAAAACATTAGATGAATAGGTACCACTAAAAAGTGCGCTTCAGCATCACATACAAATTCAAATTCAGCATCGCTTCAAATTCTGTATAGTAATCAAACAAACCACGTTTAGAAGCCTCGCTGCAATCTCTAGCAGTGGGTAATTATGTTCAAATATTAGACACAAATTGAGTTCCAAAGTTTTAATCTGATTCGATTTCTCTTACGATTACGACATTACATGAGCGCAGTCCTTTACAAGTACGAGTAAAAGAGTACTATACGAGTAGAAGAATATTTTTCTCAGAACAAGTCTATTCAATGTGTCTATTATTTACGATGTTTGTAAATAAAGTTAAGTATATAAGGTAGATTATGTATGGTATGAGCGATTCCATTTAGTTCCAAAAATTTTTCTCGATACAAAAAATTCGCCAACTCGTCAATATTTTTCTCTCGGAAATTTTCTGACAAAATATTTGGGACGACACGGAATATTTGACCGTTATTGAATGTCTTAATAATTGGAAAGTGGACTTCTTTGGAGAACAAATTATACAGCCAATATATATATATATATATATATATATATATAGCTCCTGGCCGATTTCGGCTACAGCGACTGCTAAACTAGTGGATGAGGGCTGCGGTTGTTCGCCCTTTCATGTGCCCTTAAATGGCTACAGTACCCAATTTTATTAGAGAACAGCCAACAGTTACATATCTATTGGTACCTATAAAAGAATAACGTGACTGACTGACTGCCAGACAACGTAAAGTGACCACTGGAGCTAGATACTTGAAAGTAGGCAGACTTTCTTAAGGATCATAGAGGGGTTTATAGAAATTGGCACGATTGGGTTGGAGGGGGATACAGTTTTGTATTTTTCCGTGGGATATGTGTTATGATGTAGGTAAAGTATGGTGTGTGGGGTGTTACTCACGCCTCAGTGTTGTCGTCGCGGGACTCGGAGCGCTCGGCGTTGGCCTGACCGCGGCGGTGGCGTGCGCGCTGGTCGTCGCCCAGCCCGTACAGCCCTGCGACCGCCGCCATCTCGCGCGCTCCTGCGGCGCTCCCCGCCCGCCCGCGCTCACGTGGCCCGCCCCAGCACTGCGCGCCCGCGCCCGCGCACTGATCCTTCCGGCGACACCGCGCACTTCATTACCATTGTCTCTTAACTATACCTGACCTACACGCCCGCACCTAAAATCCCATCACAACCCGCGTGCGAACAGTCTTTCGTGCTCCTGGGACAGCTCCGCTGACCGCAGGTGGACCTCGCCTCACCAGGATTCGACTTGGTCGAATGAATTTGTTAAATTAGCTAATTCGTAATATTTGGACGCATTGTTTGGTACAGTACGTAGGTTTCATTAACATCACAATTTCTAATTATTGCATCTTATCATAAGTTTAATTGAGATACAGAAAATATTATTATCTAATGTTTATTGTTGCCATTTTTATCGATCCCAGTTGAGTTTTCATAACGAGTATGTATGCATAGTTCCGGTGTCATTGAATAGGGCCAGCTGCATCTGTAGAAGTAACGAGATTGTTTTATTTTCGTTAATCGACCCGGACTATTACTTTAGGACCCGGTGGTTCCCGCACTCTCTGTAAAGTAAGACGACTCACAAAACCTGCGTTACCAATTCGTAGGTATTTAAGATTTTTCGATATCTTTACACCACTCTCGAATCTATCACGCATAATATTGAAGAAGTCAGAGGTTGAGTAAATGAAGTTTCTATATAGCTAATGAAATAAATTAAAATCAGATAGGGACTCAAGAAAGCCAAGGATTTCTTAATAAGACATTGATAATTCGAGTGAAAGTAAAAAATACCTACAAACCATCTCCCGTTTGACCTGGTTAGGTTCGTTAGTTATCTTGCGTCCCTCAGAGTGGAAATAGAAGCCTCGGTACCGGTAGAGGAGTTTGGGGGGCGGAGCCCCCGTAGTAGAAAATACCTTCAAACTACCTCCCGTTTAACCTAGTTAGGTTAGTTAGCTACCTTGCGACCCTCAAAGCGGAAATAGAAGCCTTGCTACCGGAGGGGGGGTTCGGGGGTGGAGCCCCCCACAATATAAAGACACTATCAAACCATCCCACTTTTTTTTTTTTTTTTGTTTAACCTGGATAGGTTCGTGAGTTACACCGCGTCCCTGAGAGCGAAAACAGAAGCGGGGCTTCGTCTACGGCTATGCCTGCGCATATATTTTATACCAAAACAACTAAATTTTAAACATGAAACTACCGTTCACTAAAACAACTAAACGCCAAAAATAAAAAAATAAACAATAAAAAATAGAACCGCCTTCAAAAACACCCAAAAAAACATGAAATAAAAATTTAACCGACTATAATGATCATGAAAATATCTTTCTAGTAATCTGTTTGAAGTCGGGCCTCAGCTCGAGCCAGCAGGAGTGGACCTAGTAATTAAATAAATAAATATCACGGGACAATTCACACCAATCGACCTAGTCTCAAAGTAAGCAAAGCTTGTGTTATGGGTACTAGGCAACGGATAAACATACTTATATAAATAGATACATACTTAAATACATATTAAACATCCAAAACTTGAGAACTAAAGTTCGTATTTTTCATACAAATATCTGCCCCAACGCGGGAATCTAACCTGGGACCTCAAGATTTATAGTAGTAATTTGATTTACCTACATATATACCTACTATCTAGTGGGCTTCCACCACTCCTGGGCCGAATTGCATAACAAATTACAAGCTAATAGTATTAGCTATTTTGTATTTGAAATTCACTAATACTATTTGCTTGTATTTTGTTATGCAATTGGGCCTAGCTTGCTCGTGCTGAGACCCGACTTCAAACAGATTAGGTAGTATTAAGATATTTTCATGCTCATTAGTCATTATAGTCGGTTAAATTTTTATTTCATATTTTTTTAATATTACATATAATTATAAATGTATTCCTCAAGTTACCTTTTTTTTAATAGGCACCTATTTAATTTGGTACACTACACCTGTATAAGTACATGAATGAGAAATATTTTCCAGTACCTACCTACCTATAGTAATTTCTAAGGATAATGGTTTTTGGTATAACTATCCAATCTACACAAATATCCATATCAGGTTAGGTATGTACCTATGCAATGCAAACTGCTGCAGCTGACGTCGAGCAAAAACTCGATCTGTGTCGCTGCGGCACTCGTCTTTGTTGGCTGATTGCGATCGCGCTTCCATCTCCAACTTAATTGCTGTTTATTTAGAAAAGGCATCTTATTTGCCTCAAATAAATCACTACCCTAATAAAGTAAATAAATTGACTGTGAGCTTGGAAAATATGCTTTATACAATAAGTTTTTGCTAATAATTTTATTTTGCTGGTTGTATTTTTTAATGACTTGCATTGTCATCTAACCGACAATATGTATCCTCCAAGTCAATCAGAGCAATGTCGGAAATTCGTCTTCCAAGATTTGACACATACTAACAGGGCAAGTTCAACAAAAGCTTCTAATAAAACGTTAAATTATAATTCCTTCCATTCTTTCATGTTTTATTCGGAAATTACAATAAGAATAGCAATTGTTACGGTGAAAATCTCTTTGGAAGTGGTTTGCATACGTCGGGTGGCACATACATATGAGGAGCTCAGTAAGTCGGCGGGGAGAGGCTTTAAAGTAGCTTCTCATTACACGGTGTACACGCGCGACTGAATATTACAGATTATGTCGTTCGCAACAGTTTTGTTTTCTTTAAAGTAGCTTCTCATTACACGGTGTACACGCGCGACTGAATATTACAGATTATGTCGTTCGCAACAGTTTTGTTTTCTTTAAAGTAGCTTCTCATTACACGGTGTACACGCGCGACTGAATATTACAGATTATGTCGTTCGCAACAGTTTTATTTTCTTTAAAGTAGCTTCTCATTACACGGTGTACACGCGCGACTGAATATTACAGATTATGTCGTTCGCAACAGTTTTGTTTTCTTTAAAGTAGCTTCTCATTACACGGTGTACACGCGCGACTGAATATTACAGATTATGTCGTTCGCAACAGTTTTGTTTTCTTTTGTTCTGAAGGTAAGGAGAGACAAATGTTTAAGACGAGTTTTCAATAGGAAAAAACAAGGGTTACTGAACTAAGTACGGGGTTATGTACACCTGAGTTATTAGCTTTGTTATTTAGCTGATGAGATATAGTCATAATGAAGGATAAATATCTATTTACGGATCTAAACCAGCGGTTTTAAAAACTGGCTAACAATAAACAGATAAGCTCATAATAGGCCATATACTCGTAGTTACCGCCTGGCTAAATAAGGACAATCAATGATAACTAATACCTTTATACTTGTTGTTGTTAACAAGTAGTTTCGTGTACGTATCATGCTCGAAACAAATTGATAGGTCCTTCGTAAGGTGCAATTGGCGGCTAAGTTATGAAGTTGATACAAAGAGACGTAAAGAGCACAATCATTATAATACCGTGTGTTTCCTGTTATAGAAAATAATAAATTAAGAAAGAATTTCTTAGAACAATCATAAACATAAATAAAACATCTTGATGTTCCAAAGTCCTAAAATTTGGAGAAAATAGCCGTCAAGATCAATGGCCATTAACGGCCAGGCCGCGACTATGCGCGACTGGCGTAGTGGCGCGCGCTTTCTTTGTTCATTGCGCGATTGAGACAGTGACGTTGCGCAGTGGTTACTTGCTAGCACACGTAATGAACAGACACAACACTTGCACTTAATTGTAGCTGGGTCGTAACATCATGATATGGACACCCGTTTGTTACTCTAATTGTTGGTACAGTTGCCATCATAAATATCGGAGCAGTCGAGGTGTTTAAAAACATCAGACCATTCAAGTACCTACGAGATTGACAATATATAATATATATTTTAACGACCGCTTTAGCCTAGTTGGTAGTGACCCTGCCTACGAAGCAAGAGGTCCTGGGTTCAAATCCCGGTAAGGGCATTTATTTGTGTGATGAGCACGAATATTTGTTCCTGAGTTATGGATGTTTTCTATGTATTTAAGTATTTATTTATCTATATAAGTATGTTTATCCGTTGCTTAGTACCCATAACACAAGCTTTGCTAAGCTTACTTTGGAACTAGGTCAATTGGTGTGAATTGTCCCATGATATTTATTTATTTATTTATTTTATTTAATACGGTCGCGTTCAGATATTTATTTATATACGGCGACTGTACGATTAATCTTGTTAGAAAACTGCATGAATATATTTTCATGATAAATTAAATTAAAATCACTTAGATAGATACGTTTACTGATGAGGTAAAATTTTTATATCTTAATTTATGATTTCCGCTACAGCGAACAATTGGTGTAGCTACAAAGCATGCTAAAAAGACGCCTGAACGCTTGCACTATTGACCCTGCGGGTTGGAAAGAGCTCGCTTCGTGGAGGTCTGTGCAATGTTGCCAATGTCCAGGCGAAAAAATCCGTAGAATTACGTAATTCACCCGAAGAAATATCCATAGTTCTACGGATTTTTTTAAAGTTACATTCGATTGCACCTTTACCTTTAAATGCTATTCAAAATTACATAGATTAGAGTCTGGCTAGCGTAAGTTGGAAATAGACCATAAGCACAAATCCCAAAAAAAATTACTGGCAATCCATTTTTTATTGTAATTGTAACGAAAACCTGCCACAATCTAGACTGGTGATTGAATGGAATAAATAAATGTGAATTCTATTAGAACAATTCAACAGTCAACATAATTCCGACCACAAAATTAGAAATAAGTAAGTATATATTGTACAAAGTAGAATTCTGACACGAAACAAATTTCCTATTCATAGGTACACTTCGGTTTCCCGTCCATTCAGTTCCGTGTTGGTAATTTTTGCTAGTTATCAGCGAAACTAGTATCTAGATAAATATAAGAAATGATAATGAGGCTAGTCTAGCCAAGCATTTCCGTAGGTCTGGGCACAAGGCCTAAAATCCGTAGATCTACGGATTTTTCCGTAGATCTGGCACCGCTGGGTCTGTGTAGCATTCTATCATCTTTAAATATATTTGAACTTTAGAGAAAAACTGGCTGTAAATACTTCACTTAAGTAAAACGCTAAACTCAGAAAGATAGATCTAAGTCCCCTTATAACCCGGAAACTCTGCCTACCTACTACTGGCAAGGCCGTGTCTATCGCATCCTCGGTGATAAGTAGGTATTACTTCGGTCTAGCAAGCTACATTAGGGCTCAAACTGCAAAATAAGTTGTTGTAAATGAAACATAATAGCATTATACATATACATTATAATATAAGCTAATCTTATGTTTGGTTATAATTATTATTATTATGTGCTCTTACAGGGCGTTATGGACTGACTTAAATATTATAATAACACCTTGTTTCTATATGTACATGACTTAATAAATAAATATAAATATACATAAAGAACTGAATATTACTTTATTCAAGGTCTCCGTCATCAAAATCAACAACAAGAGCCAGGTCATTATTTTTGATTCCTACAAAATAAATGACTATCACATTGAAGAGTTATTTCTCTAAACTTTTTAATTACCAATCAATGTTCCAACTTTATAAGTAATGGTGGAGAACTGGGTTCATGTTCTCTGGTATAATCCAAGCTGAAACATTAATTAGAGGAATTTTAATAGAGAAACGTAACGGTGTTAACATGGCTTTGCCTACGTGGAACATGTAATTTAAAGCCGCCGTTCTGAGCTAAAGGCTAACAACACAATATTGAAGCAGCTGTAGAGATGTTACCTAAGGATAGCGATACTATCGAATCAATTAAATCATGCCTACTGAACTAACAGACATTGGGCGACATTAGTTCTGAGAGAAAAAACAAAAATCAAATTGACATTCCTCGTATTGTTAGTACTGCGATCGTGATTCACTCTGGAATCTTTTTACAAAACTGTCATAATGACATCGCGATGCCTGATGAGGAAAATTATTCTGACAATAAGCCTTTAGAACGTTTCATGTTCTATAGTCAATTACGAAAATATGTCCACATTTTTCTACTTTATTGCATTGCAATTTAATAAAGTGCAAAAATGTTTATGTATTCGAATCTTTGTATGTATCTACTTGACAGTAGCTCACTTATAAATTATAAAACATCGCTGATAGGTGTCAGTCAAGCTGCCGGTAAGCGCAGCGGCCACAACTTTTGACAGCTATTAATTAACCGCTCGCGAGGATCGCGTCGTCGGGGGATACAACAAAATTGTTCTCAAATCTCTACCACATACAGGGTACCTATACGTATCAGAATAGGTATCGTAAGTCGCCTTAAGTCGCAAATAAAATTTAGCTTCTGATGACAGTTCGATAAAAATAAATAAAATCGGCAGGAACCAATAGATCCAGAAAATACTCGTATCTCACTGAGGAAACCTTGGGGAGGAACCAAGCGAAGTGAACACTGATCGACTTGTATTATTCAGATCTACTAGAAATGTTAATTTATATAAATAAACTAGCTGTTGCCCGCGACTCCGTCTGAGAAGAGTAATAGGGCTATGAAAAATAGATGTTGACCGATTTTTAGACCTACCCGATATGCACACAAAATTTCATGAGAATCGTTCGAGCCATTTCGGAGGAGTTTGGTAACAAACACCGCGACACGAGAATTTTATATATTAGATTTAATTACGACCTTATATAATTAACATATAAACTTTTATCAAGATTTAGTGATGGGCACCCTACCTGGGGGTCCAAATTTAGATAGTAATTTTTAGTTTTAATTTTTGTTTAGCTATTTTAAGTTAGTTTTATTTATGTTAATTTTAAACTTAGTCCCTGTTTTTCACCTAATAACTTATTAAAATTTTTACACGCTTTATATTAGCTTCACCTGTATGTTTGTCTGTTTGTTTGTTTGTATGTATGTTTGTTTGTTTGTTTGTTTGTAACCGACTCCTTAGGGCGCGATTTTGACCCACTTCCCGGTTTCCGATTGAGCTGAAATTTTGCACATTTGTGTAAATTGGATGACAATGCAATATTATTGTAACATGGAGCTGATCTGATGATGGAGCTGGATGGTGGCCATAGGAACTTTGTAATAAAACAACACAATCCGTCGAGTTTGCTCGTTTGATTCGTCTTGACGAGCACTTTGATTCCAGATGGTAAACAGGGTCTGATGATGGAGCTGGAAGATGGCCAAAGGCACTCCACAATAAAACGACACAACCCCATCGAGTTTGGGCTCGTTTGATTCGTCTTGACGAGTACTTTGATCCCATATGGTAACCAGGGTCTGATGATGGAGCTGGAAGATGGCCAAAGGCACTCCACAATAAAACGAAACAACCCCATCGAGTTTGGGCTCGCTTGATTCGTTTTGACGAGTACTTTGGTCCTAGATGGTAACAAGGGATGATGATGGAGCTGGAAGGGGGGTAGGTGGCGGGGTGGGGGGGGAATGGGGTATGGAGTAAGGGGGTCGGGGGTTTAGAGGGTTGGGGGCAAGAGTGTGGCGGTTGGGGCTAGGGGATGGGGGGGGGTTTGGGGGAAATAGTTTGGGTGTTGGGGGGTTCGGGGTAAGGGATTTTGGGGGGTTGTGGGAAACGGGGAGGGGGTTAGAGGCCTAGATGGTAACAAGGGTTTGATGATAGAGCTGGAAGGGGGGGGGTAGGAGGCGGGGGGTTTGTAAAATGAGGAGGGGGTAAGGGGGGTTTAGGGGGTTGGGGGGTTGTAGGTGAGGGGGGTAAAGTTAGAAAGAAAGAGGTTTACGTTTAGTAGTGTAGAGCAGTGCGCGCGCACCAAAGACCACGTATAAGATGGACTGATTCTATTTAAGACGAGCAATAAACCGTTTTGTGTCTCTTTTTAGCACATGGAAACTCTAACTGTGAAAAAAATGCAAGTAAAAAATAGAAAATATATAATAGTTTAAAAAAAACTAAAAAACACGCTTTAAAAAAACAACTAAAAAATAATAAATAAATTTTAATAAGTTTCAATTCACTATTCTTATAGTGCAGTAAAAAATCTTAATAAGCAATTATTATATTGTTATATCCAGATCAAAATTTGTAAACAATTCTAAATATTGATAAAATAAATAATAATAGTTTAAAATATTTTATTGTACAAAAAGCGTGGGGTGCTTTTTAAGATGTTATCAAAATGATAATCCTTGACAATTGACACCATGCACCCCACGCTTTTGTTACAATAAAATATTTTAAACTATTATTATTTATTTTATCAATATTTAGAATTGTTTACAAATTTTGATCTGGATATAAACAATATAATAATTGCTTATTAAGATTTTTTACTGCACAATAAGAATAGTGAATTGAAATTTATTAAAATTTATTTCTTTTTTGTAGTTGTTTTTTTTAAAGCGTGTTTCTTAGTTTTTTTAAACTATTATTTATTTTTTCATTTTAGATTTAGTTACGATTAGGTATTTAAATAAATCCTTATTTTTATTGATATTAAACAAGATATTAATATAAGAACACTTTCGAGAGACCATCATAGCCATGTTTTAGGAAGACATCGCGTTCAAACGAATGGCGAATCTAAAAGGCAGTAAAATATCAGATCATGGATATATCTTCGTTCATACATAATATTCATCACCGCATAAACAGCGCATATGTTCGCACAGCGCTATTAAGCACAAAAATTGTTGTTAAACTTTATAAACATGGGGAAGTGAAAACCAATTAATATCAGGAGCTACACAGCCCACCGCAGGGCTGTGAGGCCGTCGGAATGAGCACGGCGATTTATGGACAGGGGCGCCATGATGTCAGTTGAGACGAGGCTGACGCGGGCGATATTGAAAATTATAAACAAACAACAAATTTCTGTATAAAGTAGCTATTGTCGCAACACCGCTAGTAAGATAATAAAAACGTTTAGGTATCTGTGATGATGTACAATTACATTAATTAAATAATTTTTAGTAGGTTGAATGAATACTTAGTATTTAAATTTTTACATGTATCGTTTAAACTAATATTACAAAGAGAAAAGATTTGATTACACAATTGTTTACAGTGGATAAACTCAAAAATTGTCTCAGATATATAAAGCTGCATAAGTATATTATCACTTATCAGTGAGTGACATAGGCTACTTTTTGTTATATACGTATACTAGCGGACCCGACAGACGTTGTCCTGCATGAACCTAGATACCGACTGCAGCGCCATCTGCCGGGCTTATTTGTGAATCTAAACCATCCAGGGCGCCACCCAAACGCATACAAAAAAATTCATTCAAATCGGTCCAACCGTTTAGGAGAAGTTCAGTGTCATACACACGTACAGTAGAATTATACATATATATAAAGATTATCAAAAGTAGCCTACAACGATATAAAATTAAAGTTTCGTACTATTTTTTATATTTTGCTGTTTACTCTTATGTAGCTAGGTACACAATTACAATTATGTAACAAAAGTTTAGACAGGTACGTATAGGTAACGCCACCAGAGTTGAGGCCACTCACACAACCACATCTCATGTAATGACAGCGGATTTTTTAGTTTATTCGTACCGACAGCAAGATCAACAGACTCAACAGTGAATTACAAAATTGACTAAAAATTTCTTCAACCTATTTCGTTAAGAATTATTTAAGAAAATAGATTTAGTTCAAACAAAACAGAAAATAAAATATTTTGATATATTTTATTTAATCAGATAAGCATATTTTTTGCTTTTAATAAAATACCGATTTTTTTGTTGCGAATATTTCTTATCAGTTTCATATTGTTTTATTTCAAAAATAGGTTATATTATAAAAGAAAAAATATAATATGCATGGTAGCGTAGGTATTTCACCTTAAGATCATAATAATTCACATTTTCATTCACTCATTCATTTCATTCATTCGCTACTTTTTTTGCAATCAGTAGTTTATGTAGCTGTGTGTGTAATCATTCGCCTGTGTGTGTAATCATTCGCCTCAACTCTGATGGCGTTACGTCCACTCTAGTGTCTTTGTCGCTTTCGGTATTGAAGATTACGGATATAATTGACTTTGAGATTACTTTGTCACGACAAAACCTAGCTTATAGAATACGTTTTTTTGCTAGCATATCGTGGAAATCCTATAAGACGGGTACAAGACACATTCTTGGGAACATTAAATCGTCGGGTGACAAGCAAAAGTCACTAAGTACCAAATACCTACTTAAAACAAAGCTCGTATCTCAGTATGAAATTACTAACTAGATACGACTTTTTGAAGAGCAGTGACAGAAATTTTAGTGAGTTTTGCTTGTCATCCAGCGAAATTTACCTAGGAAAACACTTCGTTGTCCAATCAGACCTTTGTAAGTGCTGCCGTTTAAAATAATATCCAAAACTCTACATTGTTAGAATGCGCACTGTGACTGGACACCCTATCCCACTAGCTATCAATCAGTTTAAGCCAGATTCATTGTATACAGTTAAGCCGAGATATCCGCCGGGAAACTAAAAATGTTGAGGTTTTGTTTACGCGCTCGATGCACAACGCATGAAAAATACAAGTTAAGCATCATTATTTACATTTTAATCAATGCGGCTGCCACTCTTAAGTTTATTATTAGTTGCAATTGTGGCCGGTCGAGACAAAGAGTAATAGAAAAATATAATTAAAAAATAGGTAAATGTAGAGGGACCACCAATTCTTGTGTTGGTAACTTTTCTGTAGCATTATGTAGCTTCATAGCCGCAAGCTAATTTTACGGTGGAAGGTGTCAGAGCGGTGATAAATATAATTAACGCGACGGCTGTCCCTACCCATATTATATACTTGACTGTCTTTACATAAGTACGAGCATTCCAGCGACAGCGAGTCAGGTGGAATACAAGTTTGGCCTTTATCAGATTACTAGCAGTTGCCCGTTAGTTCCTGTGTTCCACGGGAAGGTAGTACTTTTCTGGGATAAAAAGTAGCCTATGATAATCAGGAATAGAGTAAGATTTTTAAAATTAGTTCATTAGTTGTAAAGATTATAATACGTAAACGTACAAACACACACACACATACTAATAATAGAGGGCCATTTTTTAATAGGCACACAAACTTTAATATTTGCTTCGCTATCGTTAGTCAATAAGACCTGTTGTGTTATTTTTGCTGTAGCTTAAAAAGTATTATAGAGATATTGCTGTTTAATGATTCCCCTGACTTAACGATATTCATACAAAAATTATAAGTAGGATAGAAGGTAAAAGTAGAATAATATGCAACAAAAAAAATGTTTAGCTGAATTTATTGTCGTACCTATCACGTTAACGATAGAAAATCGTTATGTTAAAATTTGTGCACCGATAAAAAAACAATCGTGTACATTATAAAATTATTAAAACACGCATCGGCTCTGATAGAAGAAATATAACCACAGAGGGGATTTTTTTTATAAAATTGCGTCTAACACTTTGAAAAGCCAGAAATAAAATGCCGAGGCTAAAGATCGAACCCTCATTTTTTTTAAATAAAATAATTCTTAACAGTAAAACCGTACAATTAATTACAAAAATCAGGAAATAAATTTTCTGCGTTACGTTTTCACGAACGCTTTATAAGCCCAGTTTAATTGGACAATATCGCATGTTCTTTTATGACTAAATAACGATTCTCTAAACCTGAAGGCGTTATAATAAGCGAGTAGATTCTCCGATAGCTTAAATCGCGGATCGAGCTTTCACTCTTGCCATCGGTTTCGATACATCATAAATCCATTAGGTGTTGAATTGAGCCTCTTGTGGCGTTAATAAATTTTACCGATGGAATGTGCTGTAATGTGGAATGTATCTGCGGATGCGATTCAGTGCAGATTTTCCAGGACATAAAGTACCCATCGCAGTCTGGGTGTTTACATAATTAATACACTCGTACCTACCTATATATTTATGTACCTACTGAAATATATTTGTTGCCGATGTAAATAATATACGGGTCATGAATACGTATTCTTTGTTTATGTCTCTCCTGTGGTCATGGCAAAAGTTAAGGGCCTATAAGTATTTTGTGTAGGCGTGTGGGACGCTTGGCCAACGGTCGGCCCATTTAAACATGTACCTAAATCTAAAGTTTGCTGACTCGGAGTCGGTAATTTTATGTCCACAGGAGAGACAACTTTTGTTTCTCACGCTGTGTATGGCCCATAACCATCCAGCTACGTTTATAGATATTTAGCAGATCCTTCTATTCAATTAGTCTATGCATAATTTGTAACTATTTGGTTTCTCTGTTTGTTTCTTAATTCTTTATCTTGAATGCGCAGAAGCGAATTTAGCGTCGCTTTTGAAGTATGGTACTTACATGCAAAGTACCACAAGACGACGAGAGATTTGACGAACGTATTTCATTTGACATTGGTTACTGTTAAAGTACCTTAATCCAACTCACACTTAAACAAACGAACACACGAGCGAGTCTATCCTAAAAGGCAGTGTTATGCAATCTTTTTAAATACGTGACTTCTTTACAAGACTAAATGATTCGGTGAGGCAGTGATTTGATAACCCCACGCTTTAATATTATTAATGCCGTTCGCCAGTTCTTACCTGGGTGTACTAACATTCTTTTCAATGTTCTATAAACATCTGCAACTTGAAAATTATTAGACGTCTAATTTTGAAAAATAAACAAAAAAAAAAAAAATTAAATCTGTTTATTTCTTAACAATTATACAATAATGACATACCTAGCCAATCTTTATTTTTAAAGATTTCTAATTGCTAGGCTATGAGTTGTCCTTAATAAATAAATTCTTAATTATGTTTTTAATGTTTTTAGGATTACTAGTTAATTTATCAATTGTAGTCCTGGGAAAATTATTTAGTATTTGAGGAAGGTAGTTGGACCAGATCCTTTTACCATAAATATTTTGACATTTAGGAACAAAGAAATGATTAATATTATCTAGGCTTCGGAGTCTTTTTGATCTGTCATATCTAACTAATTCTCCCAGCCTATCCATATATTCTAAAGCCATGGCTAATTTGACTTTATCAAATACATTCAAAATTCTGCAGTGCTGAAACAATTTATCATAATTATTTCTATACTTAAGTTTAATTTTAAGTGGTACAATAGCCCGTAGTGGTAAACAAGCCCGTTTGTCGCATTAAAATATTATTTTATTATGGTAGATACACATGTTTTTTACTACTCGGGACAAGCGATAAAAGGCCTAGAGGTCGTGATCCACAATTTGAAAAACCATGCTATAAGGGTTCCATTTTCTATTTTGAAATACCGAATCATAAAAATAACTGACTCACATTCCTCGCAAAGAAGCTGACAGCCAAAGTTATTAGGGATTTCATTAATATTTAAGTACCTACCGCATCCCCTTCAACTAGACACATAATCAACAGGTGAAATGAAACAACTAAGGTGTACGAGTACATAAGTTAGGCACTTTTTCAACTCCGAAGACGCATGAAAGTAAACTAGTATAATAATAATGTATTATCTTGTTATTTTAGAAATGTATTTACCTACTAAAGGTTACTATTAAGCTGTTCAACAACAGCTAGTTGTCAGTGATAGGTACGAGTAATTTTTCAATTAAGTTCCTAGTTTTATGCCAGGCTATGTACAGAACCCTTTTCCGCAGATTTGCACTTTTGAAAACATCAGGCTATTTTGATTAAGTCTTATGACGATTGTCTGTTAGTTATTACCTCCAGCCATCCCACTGTTGGGCAATAGCCTCCTCTCAGAATGAGACGGCCTGGGCTGTGCTTCCCACGCGAGCCTTGTGCGGATTTTTTTTTTATTGATAGAAGGTGGCAAACGAGCAAGTGAGTCACCTGTTGGTAAGCGATCACCACCACCCATGAGAACCAGAAACCCCAGAAGGGTCACTAGTCCGTTGCCGGCCTTTAAGGGAACAATACACTCTTTTCTTGAAGGACCCGATGTCATAGTTAGTTGGAAACACCGTAGACGGGAGTTGATTCCACAATTTAACTATGCGTGGCAGAAAATGCCGACGGAAACGCACAGTTGTAGATGTATATTCATCAAGGTGGTGACGGTGGAACGCAGACTTACGGCGCGACGTGCGATAGTGGAAGCCCGTGGCTGGTAATAAATTGAATAGCTCCTCGGAGCACTCCCCGTAGTAGAGCCTGTAGAGCACACAAAGAGAACCTACGTCTCTTCGCAAGGAAAGGGGATCCAAACGACCAGAAACTAGCGGGTCGCCGACAAGTCGATCTGCGCGACGTTGGATACGGTCAAATGGAAGGAGAAAGCATTGAGGCGCCCCCGCCCAGAGGTGAGAGCAGTACAGCAGGGTTGAATTTAACAAGGTTGGCCCTGCCCCAATCCGAAACCTTTCCGAGAGACGTCTCAATTTTGGACACAAGTTTAGTTCGGCACTCAGCGACATAGTCCCGAGAGGTGTCAGCTCGGCCAGAGTATCTTACATCCCCCGTACTGTCGTCCGCATAGCAATGAACATTACAAATCTGTAATAAGTCATTGATATGCAGAAGAAACAGGGTAGGGGATAGTACACAGCCTTGCGGTACACCAGCGTTCACGGGCATAAGATCAGAGCATGAACCGGATTGCACACACATCATTGTATCGTTTCACAAACGCGTGCAGGATGATGATGATCAAGATTTTATAATTCACTGTAAAGTTCGTGGTAAATTTAAAATGTACTTTCGCACTATAATTCTGAAAAACTCACGAGCTGCTCTGAATTGAACCCATGATCCTCTGCTAGAGAGACCATAGGCCAAACAACTAAGCCGTGGTTTTTTTATCTTAGCGTAGATTGTTGTCTGCGAGTGAATTATGTAAAAGTTAAACTGCATACAATTTGCGCCACAATCTTCGTCGTTACGTACAGCAAATGTCATGTTGACATTCCATACATCTGCCAAAGAAATCATCGTGAAATTGGCTGTGAAAAGTTTCCACCTTGATACGCGATTCAGTTTCCTTGACTGTACCAAGTAATTAAAACATTCACATAACTTTGAGTACCTACACGTAATGATGTGGTACTTTAGTGTATCGTTGAGAATAAATGCTTTCTCCAGGAGTCTGAAGTCAAAATGAATGACATACACCGTTTACGCTGTAATAGGGGTATAGTTGACTGGAGGGTAAATAACAGTGTCATCATTGAGAACTGTGGGAGTGTGACCCAAGTAACTGAATTAGAGAAGGGTTTACTTACACATGTGGGTATACAAGAGGCATCCATATTTTCATACTAATATTACAGATACGAAAGTAACTCTACCTTTCTGTCTGTTACCGTTTCACGATTAAACCGTCTTAGATAATTTTTGGTACGGAGTTAGTTCGAGACCCTAGATAGGACGTGGTGTAGTTTTTAATCCGGAGAATGCATAATTCCTGTGAGTCAGCGATAAAATCCTTGTAAACTAAGTCGCGGAAAACAGCTAGTTTATTATAATTTATCTAAGCACAGTTTAAAATAAGAATAATTGATATCTTATGAAATAAAAGCGAAAGAAGGATAGGTATACGTAGAGTACCTAGATTTAGCGGATCACCTGAAAAGCTAGCATTTCTCCAGGAAACAGACTTATGTAATGTTAGTAAAGTTAAGTGTAACATTGGCAGAGTGTTCAGTACGGCGCATCGCTAATCAAGGGCTACACAGATGGAGGCGTGTTGGGAGCGGCCACCTGGCGCGATGGACAACCAAATATGCAAAGTCAACTTAAACTACCTACCAATACTGCGGTCTGATTTTATGCGTCGTGAGGTAGGTACTCCTATAACTATAACCTAAACCTACCACCTCATAAAGGGATTTAAGAGTAATGTTTTTACAACCGAACTAATCTGAAACAGTTTTAAAGGTTTGATTTTAATTTAACTACGTAGTAGGTTTTATCAGATTGTGAGTTTGACCTTTTAATTTAGCTTTTGGCAAGTCTGGTTGTATCGATCTTTGTATATGAGCTGCAGTGTTAAAATTTGCTGAAAGAATAAACTACAAAATTGCCCATGCCTTCATTCAATTTGATTGTACATAAAATTTTGTAGTATCTATTACTTATTTTTATAATATCAAAGATAAGGACACTCTTGGGGTCCTTGTATTAAAAGAAAACCTCATTGAGATAGGCTCATTGAACAAAGTAAAAGCTCTTTAGGTACTAATGCTTGAGATGTGTTTAGAACCTCTTTATTAGCTTCTGGTTCGTGTCATTGTATGCCAAGCACAACAGCTCCCTGGCACACGCCAATTCAATTTACCCTCCGCGTCTCGTAGCCTTATAGGTAGGTACTTAACTTAATATGGTTAGATTTTTATACTCCCGAATGTATGTTTTAAGTTTAGTTCAAACTTACAGGTCATAAAAAAAACTATAATATGGAAATATTCTGAATCTTATATACTTCTGTAGATATGTTGGTATACATACAGTTTCAGTTTAAGTATTGCTCTGGGCTCGCTTGATCGTATTACTAGGATTATTTGTTTACTTCAAGATTAGTTGTTCTTAACTAGCGTCGATCAATAATACCAAAGATAACAAAGTATATACAAATTTAACGCTAAATGATGTTTGCTTAAGTATTATATTTACATAACGATGAGTACATACAATACAAGAAAAAACCGGCCAAGAGCGTGTCGGACACGCCCAAGATAGGGTTCCGTAGCAAGTACGAAAAAATCTTTGCATACTTTATTAATGTGGTTGTTTCGGTCCCAACGTCGGCGGTACAGCGCCATCTATCGGCGAATTGGGTAACTAATCTACTGCAGTCTACTAGAACTAGAATGTAGGTATGTTGATTGTTTTTCAGATGTAATATATTTATTTTATTTGAAAGAAGATACTGTTAGCGTGATCTTATAGGTACTTAAAGAAAAAAAATGCGTGCAATGAAGGTTAAATTACAATCTCAGTTTAGAAATATTTTTTTATAAAAACTTAAAAACTGCTCAACTGATTAAACTGAAAATAATTTTCCTAGAAAGTTTGTATTAAGTTTAACTTACGTGATTATTTTCATATTTTTTAGACGTGCGGTTTCAAAGTTAGAGGGGGGGGGACACATTATTTTGAACTTTCGCAGTGAATATCTCCGAAAATGTTCACTTTATCAAAAAATGGTTATAGAAAACCCCTATTTATTTCCAGATACCTATCTAATGATACCCCACATTATAGGGTTAGTCGAGAAAAAAAAATCACCCCCTCTTTACGTCTATGGGAGGTACCCTAAAAAAATTTTTTTTTTTTTTTTTTATGTAACCACTTTGTCGGCGTGACTGATATATTTATTCATGCCAAATTACACCCTTCTAGTACTAACAGTCTCTGAGCATAGCCGCGGACAGACAGACAGACGGACAGACATGGCGAAACTATAAGGGTTCCTAGTTGACTACGGAACCCTAAAAATGTTTGAAATTATTACAACATAAAATTTAGTAGGTAAAAGAGCTACAAATAATATCCAAAACAGAATCTTGCTCTTGATTACGATCTTTCGTCACGAAACAATATTAACGCCAATTGTCAAGAACTATTCAATATAATAGCCGTGGTGGCCTAGTGGTTTTACCTATGGCCTCTCAAGCAGAGGGTCGTGCGGTTTCAAATCCTGGCTCGCAACTCTGTGTTTTTCGGAATTTATGCGCGAATGAGCTTTTACGGTGAAGGAAAACATCGTGAGGAAACCTGCATACACCTGCGAAGAAATTCAATGGTGTGTGTGAAGTTCCCAATCTGCACTGAGAGGATGCGTGTGCCCTGCGGTGGGACGTATATAGGCTGGGATGATGATTCAAAATAAAGAGGGGCATCATTTTTCTAGGCGATATTTAAGCACCATTTCGTTATCTTTGGTATTATTGATCGAAGGAACTAATCTTTAAAAGTAAGGTATAGTTTGAAGATTTTTGTTAGTTGACTTCCTTGTATGTACTGCCTTGAACATTCGTGTACTTTTCGAGTAGAAAAATTTAGGAATTTCCTACAGTCAATTATTTTCAAATCTTTAAATTTTAGACAGATTGACGCGGTTAATTTCGTACAAACACTACACTCAAGTCATAATCATCATAATCATTTCAGCCGAAAGACGTCCAATGCTGAACATAGGCCTCCCCCAAGGCTCACCAAACAAACATATTGGTCCCGTGCCATCCGCATGCAACGCGATTTCGCAACCTTAACCAGGTCGTCGCTCCATCTTACACTCAAGTAATTTTACGAAATTTGTTTGTTCGCGAAACACACACCTAACCTATCGTACGATCGTACGCTACTTGTACCAACGAAGCGTTACTATTGGTTTGCGGTCATTTTCGACTTTCGTTTTTCACAGTTGGATTTTTGACTCTAGTCAAAATAGTAATTATAAATCGATTGTATAATCGATACTAAATCACCTCGTTTCGGGAAAACAACCACTAAAATTTCACGGTGTATATCGAAGGTCGTCTGGTAAAATGCCACGCTGAGCGCCCCACTGTTGATCGATTTTTCTATCTCGCTCGACCCGGTACCCAGTCATACGAGTGTTTGGGCCTGCTCGATCGTTTAGCAGTTGATCTTACTTCACATTTATTTAATTGTATTTATTAATTGACATCGAAAATATGTAAATAGTTACACGATACCCACTTTGTAAATATAAAAAGAATACATTTTTTTTTGTCAATAAACATTTATCTTATATGTAGGCAATGCAGACATTACTAACCAACCTGGAAGCGGTAACGTACTAAATATACGGTATAATACCAATACTGACTTCTAAATGTATGTTATTAGTACACGATATTGTAAGAAACAAACATACCTACTGGTACCTCTATGGCTTATACATAATAATAAATATACTTATATTCGGGGCTGTTTCTTCCGCCGGACGCTTTAAAGGTAGAAAAAGCTTTCAGGCTTCTTATCCAAAAATAAAAATGTAACGGAACGTATTCGTACCATTTGGTAGGTTAGTTCGGACAACAGAAATAAAACCGCAAATCAATCGGATAACAAACGAAATTCTCCGGATTGCTGACAAATGTTGGAATGGCTCGAATGCCTGATTTCGGTGGTGCGGGTGTAGACTAGACCAGCTACAACACCTACTTCAGAACTATAAGCTTATATCATTACAAGAGTCACGTAGCTATGAGTGATTGATTTAATGGTAAATTGGAATGAAATATTAGCAGAGGAAATAATTTTACTGAGACTGTAATTACCACAGTGTTCGAATGATGTTTTTATGATAATTAATACCATTAATATAAGAAAACTAACTTTGAAATCGTGAAAGAACAAAGGCTAGCTGTCTGTCTTTTGATTTCCGAAAATGAAGTCTCATGGTCCTGTAGCATACATAGGCTGTGCGTTGTATCAGTCAGACAAGTTATTCTTTTATAGGTATAGATTTAATCGCCAAATACATGCCACAATGAGTACAGTAAACTATATTAGGATAATAATTAAAGTTCTAATCGAAGAATACTTGGTTTGCAATAGATTAATGTTGATATCGCCACACCCCCGGGTATAAAATGTTTTAAATCATTAAAACATCTCTTTGGGATATTTTTTCCTGTAAAATCATGACAGAAGCGGTTCTGACGGCATCCTTTTAAATTAGATCCCTCGAGAGGAAATATTTTTAATTGATAAGTAAAAAAACCGTTCTCAGTAGGTGCCAGTTTGTATGCTAATGGTACTTTAATATTGTTTTATTACCATATTCGTATACTTATTACTAGCTGTTGCACGCGACTCCTTCTTCTAAGATTTTGTTTATCGCCATCCCGTGAGAACTATGCAATTTTCCGGGAAAAAGCTATCCTATGATCTGAGTCGAGTCGAGTCTCAAACTATCTCCATGCCAAATTACATCTACTTAAATCGGTTTAAGCGTGAATAGGTACCAGACAGACAGACAGAAAGACAGATAGACAAACTTTCGCATTTATAATAGGTAGGTACATATTAGTCTTATATTATAGTGGGTTGTGTATTGGGTTAGTGGGGTGGGTGGGGGATTATAGTGGGTCGTAATTCACTTACTAGATCTGAAGCAAACAAAAAGAGAAAATTACGAAGTTAACTCAATTAAAAACTTCTAACAAGGAGGCAATCTGCAGAGTTTTAATTTTAGCTTTTTGCAGTCCCAGCCATTCAAATTACATATCCGTACCACATACCTAGTCAATTACCAAAATTGAATAAAATTCTACTCGCTAGTGTAAACCCGAACAAACAAGCATTACAAATAAAATAAAAGTTAAAAATAACATAGATTTTTATAGAAATAAGTACCTACCTACTATAAATAAAAAAAAGTAGAAATTCTTTAATCAATCGGTCTAATTTTTCCTATTTTCGATTTAAATTAAAAGCTTTATTATCTGAATAAAAGCAGTATTATATTATAACAGATTAAGGTGTTAGCTTCTTTTAAATTTCATATCGAATTAATATATCAGTATTGGTCTTCGATAAAGATAAGATGGTATACCTAAGTCGATTACTAAGCACTGCATATAGTGAAACGACTATGGAATCAAATAAACCCGGTTTAACTTTATGAATACATTTGTATGTGTATAAAGTTGGAAAGAGTACGTTTGCGTAAAGAAAACAGGCAGCGTGCACTGATTTGTAGCTTATCCGTACTTTGAGGGTTTCATTGCCTTCGAACGTTTATTGCAGGAAAGAAATACAATTAGTGTACATTTTGTAAAAAGCAAGAAGGTAGGCAATGCTACAGCCTTTTATCTCGCTCCTCCACTACCACATGTGCATGTGCAAGACAGCAACGTCTGTACGAAAGCTGTATTTTGACGCATAAAACGCGCCCTCCGCCATTTCCACAAAAATCAACATATTAAGTAGGTATGTCACATAAACCAAACTATCACAAAACCCCTCACACGTTTTCAACTCATGATTGAACTCACATATGTATCATACAGACGTATCTGTGTCGCACGTGACCAGTAATGTAAAAGACTATAGTTAATTGATATCAACCTCCTAAAAGTACCTGAATCAATAAATTAAAGAAAGAATTCCAAATTCTCCACTAATAACACTTTCAATAAAATCATTTATTCGCAGAAAACAATGTTTTGATCGTTCCACATAAATATTTATGAACGTTCACGGTTGGATATTGTTGATCTCGTAAATTGAATGTTCCATTCTGAGGAGACCGTGCCAATGGATTTCTTTTTACGTACATAACTACTCTTTACTCAACTACTTTAGATATTAAGTCCAATGTAAGTAAAAATAAAAAATAATAAAAAATAATAAATATCATGGGACAATTCACACCAATTGACCTAGTCCCAAAGTAAGCTTAGCAAAGCTTGTGTTATGGGTACTAAGCAACGGATAAACATACTTATATAGATAGATACATACTTAAATACATATTAAACACCCAAGACCCGAGAACAAACATTCGTATTTTTCATACAAATATTTGCCCCGACACGGGAATCGAACCCGGAACCTCAAGCTTCGTAGTCAGGTCAGTAACCACTAGGCCATCTGGTCGTCAAGTAAGTTATGGTAAAAATTTATTTTTTAGTACTTAGGAACTTTTTTATTGACTGTACTTGCATAAACTACCAAATCACTTTCACTATCAAATTTCATCTCAAACCAATCACTAGAAAGTTAAACTTTTTACGTTATATTTCATATTTTGTAATTTGTAGCACTCATAATAATATAGCAGTCATAATAATATATATCGCAGGTAATTTTAGGCATTATAGGAATTAAAATCTGTATTAGGTAGCAATTGTATTTGATATAAACAAAAAAATATTACTGGTAGAATAATTATTAGGCACCGGTCGTCCCTCGTTCTAATAATGGTTATCTTTTAAATTTAATTATTAAATATTACTTTAAGTCGTGAGCCGAAATGATAATTGGAAGGATCACTACCTAAGCGGTTTATTACGAAACTAGACCGCCGACACGAACCCAATAGAAAAGGATAATCATAAATTAAATAATGTTTTATAATATGGGGGCTTTATAAAATTAGCGTTTTTTGTTTTGACGTAAGTATTTAATTAGAGTACTTCAATATAGAGCAGAGCTTATTGTGGAGGGCACCACTTTCATCGTAACTGTCACATTTTTGATCGAAAAATAGGAAATGAGCTTTTGTAAAATATTTCATCTATCTATATAATTAAAAAAAAATTAATCACCGAAATGTTTGTACGCGCATAACTTCCGATTGACAGCACCAAATTGGTTTTTTTTGTTGCGTTTGTTATTGTCAAGAGAAGCTTTTATGAGAGAAATTTTAGAAAAAAATAGAACGGGGGCGAAGCCGCGGGCATCAGCTAGTTTTGAATAAAGCCGATTTGAATAAAAAGTGGTCTACCAGTTTTGACAAAAGTTTCTGTGCTATCTAAATATCGTTAAGGTTGACTTTTCAAACTGAGTGAAGTCTTTAGTCACTAACAAGGTCACTAACATCATATTATTGCAAGGGAAAATCAACCTCGTTGTATTATGACGTTCAAATGAACTTCAACCGTAGGGTGGTAGACCATATTTTTGGTCGATGGTACTTATTGTTGACTGTACTTACATTAAAATCAAAACTCCCCGTACCTAATTTCAAGTCAACAATTCAGGTTGAATTTGATATATAAAGGATTTTTTCGCGAATTCTTATTTTGTATTCTTTATTACTTAATAAGTCAATGATGTTTATGAGGCTAACCACCTTTTTTATCTCTGTCATGGTATGAAATATTGGTCCTATAAGATTTTGTTACGTTAATTATTGAGGTAAATTTGTGTAGTGCAGTGGCTGCCGCGCGTGACATTGACTTGTGCTGCAATCCGATAGGTAACTCGAGAAGCCGTGTCGGCCGCGCACGCAAGAGTTTTAAGTGCGTGTGCCGTCCAGACATATTACTTATCTCCTTACTTTTTGCATACTGTTTTTGAGGAAGCGCTTAAGTTCAGAGTAAATTTATTTCGTCCAACGCATCTTTTTTCAGAAAAGCGTTTCTGCGTTTAATCGTTAAAACATTAATTTTAAGTTTAATTCATCATCATATCGACCTAATACACATACGTCCCACTGCCGGGCACAGGCCTCCTGTAAGAAAAAGAGGGCTTGTTTGTGCCCACGTGGGCTCATTGCGTAACTTCACACGCACCATTGAACTTCTTCGCTGGTGTGTGCAGGTTTCCTCACGATGTTTCCTTCACCGTAAAGCTGATGGTAAATTTCAAATGCAATTTCGCCCATAAATTACGAAAAACTCAGAGGTGCGAGCCAGGGCTTGAACCCACGACCCTCCGCTTGAGCGGTCATGTCATGGTTCAAACTACTAAGCCACCATGACATTGAGTTTTATTATCCAAGTTAATTTTATTCGCATATAATCGTCGAAAAATGTTTCTTTCAGTGCTTACAAAATATAAATTAACATAAACGCTTTTCACGTGCTTAATGGATTGGACTAGTTTTCAGACTGATATTACAAAAGAAAGGGTCTCTAAATAAACACGTTACTAAGTAGAATAATTAAAGACCACATTTCACTGGTGCATTTAAAAAATAAAGCATAGGTACGTCAGCCCCATTTTCAGTAAGAGGAGTCTGAATTCTGCAACGCTTGGCGCTTAAAGTATTGCGCTCTGTGCATGTCTGGAATAAGGTGGTTAAGGCGGGGCACATTGACTGCGCAAATTACCCATTCACAATTTTTGAATGAGCTATTTTAGATGGAAAGCACAGTTATAGTTACTATACTAATTTTAAGTGGTAGGATGTTTATGTAGGTACTTTAATAAGATGTCTGTTGTATGTAACTGTGGGTGTTAAAGGGGATCGAGTGTTGCCTCAAAGATACTATTAGTATGGCACTATAAAAACAGTGCCGTTTTTGCTTTATGTTGTGAGTTAAGACTTGTTTAAAATTGCTAGCAAAACAGAATTTTAATATTACATAGGTTATTAAGATATGGTATTTTTAGGGTTCTGCACCTCGAAAGGAAAAAGCGGAACCCTTATAGGATCACTTAGTTGTCCGTCCGTCCGCCCGTCCGTCCGTCTGTCAAGACCCTTTTTCTCAGGAACGCGTGGAGGTATCAAGCTGAAATTTATATCAAATACTCAAGTCTACGGTCCCTTGGAGCTGTGAAAAAATCAAACTTCTAAGCCAACGCAATCAAAAGATACAGCCTTTTATGTCGCAAATTTCCGCAAATTGTCGACACTCGCTAGGGAATCAAAACCTACAGGGTAGGTACTTCCCGTGAACTCAAAATCTTGAAATTTGGTACGAAGCAAGGTAGGAAAAATTGCGAAAAGCATATTTTTTTTGTCTGTCTGTCTATATCAGTAACCAATCTACAATGATCTCACACTGCGCACATTTTGCATATAAATTTGTACGGAACCCTCGGTGCGCGAGTCTGACTCGCACTTGGCCGGTTTTTTTTAACAAACAATAGCTTTAGTAGTGTCTAAAAAACTTTTTACAATGCGTTAGGTAAAGTCAAGTGTAAAAATTTGGGTGGATACAACTTGGTCATAAATATAATATATCCTATAGCTGTTATGTCGTCGAATTAAGGTAACAGTTCGTTATACATATTTTTGCACTGTACCGTACCTAGGTCATACTCAGTGAATTGTTGTATTAATAAGGTGTACTTATAACAAAATATTGTCATCAAAATTGTGGGTCACGACACTGTACACCTGACCTAATGTTTAGCTACTGTTGGCTGTATTCCAACTCAACAGAAAATTCTACTGAGAAAAATAAAGCTTCAACGGCGAAAAAGTATGGCCATTAAATTTACTTTTATGATAGTGGTAGTCTTTTCGGTATTATTTTGTCACAGCGATTTGCGGGAAAATTCAGTTGGTGCGTTAGCAAATTCCGAAGAAAGTGGGGCAATCGTAAACAAACATTTTTATCTCGATATATTACACCAGGCGAGAAGCCTGTTTAAAACTTTATGCTCTGTTTGATGGTCGGTTGAGCCAAGTAAAATTATACCTTCTAGGTATTAACTTTTAAACAATAGTGATAAATTGACAAGACAGGTTATTATATGTAGGTACTCGATTACTGCTACTAAAGTACTAGCACTTATCACGTTACAAAACAGTTAAAGCGATATCTAAATACGAGTGCAAAGGGATTATACGAGGTTTATGCCATTATTGTTTTTGCCTATTCGCGATTCTGCACAATATGAATTCCACACAACTGATTTTCATCACATGCGTAATGCTTCACAGTCATTATTTCTACGCAATCTTGTTTTTGCCCATTCGCGATTCTGCACAATATGACTTCCACACAACTTAGTTGGATCACATGCGTAATGCTTCACAGTCATTATTTCTAAGAAATCTTGTTTTTTCTCATTCGCGACCCTGCACAATATGAATTCCACACAACTTAGTTTGATCACATGCGTAATGCTACACAGTCATTATTTTTACGCAATCTTGTTTTTGCACATTCGCGATTCTGCACAATATGAATTCCACACAACTTAGTTTGATCACATGCGTAATGCTATACTCGTTGTTACGTCCAGCCTAAGCTTGCTAAGGTCTGTTACAACGGTGTAATTTTTACTGTTTATTTCAGTCAGTGGTTACAGTAAGCTGTTCATTACTTCGAAACGACCACCTTTACGTAGTACTAAATACTACAAGAAGGCCCTTTCAAAAAGTTTCGTATTGCTATAAATACAAACGTAAAAAATCAATACACACCCTTGAGTGTAACTCACATACCTTCCTGAAATTAGGATACAATTTGTCTTCAAGAGTTTTGTAATTTCTGAACTGAACTCTCTTTTATTTTTACCGTCACATTAAAGTTAATTATGATCTTTCAACATTTTGCTCACAAAAAAGTGAATAGGTGTACTTCAAAAGGTTTCATTTCTTAAAAATGTCCTCATGAAATCCAAGTGATCCTAAGAGGACACAAGACTGCCAAATTCCCCATGTAAACGTATTCCTTCCTCCGTTCGGTCAAATAAAATTTTAATATAATTTTTGGATATACATATTAAAGTAACGCACATCCCGCTAATGTAGTTCTTTTGTATAGGCTACACTATTATTCCATAGTATCTACGTACATATCTTATCTCTTTTTGACCTATTATCGAAATTAAAAAATAATAAGAACATTATTACGTTGTTAAAGAAGCAGTTTTTTTGCATTTATCAATCAAATTTATATCTATATCAGCCGGATTCAATTTGTAAACGGAGACAGGCCAATCTCATTCGGATTTATGAGAAATTCAACCCAGCGGGATCAATTACTCAATTTATTTAACCTCTTAGAGAGGGAGGCAGTGGATATTATAATTTCTGCTACATACCCATACCATAAAATGAATACTTAAGTAGTTGTTTTATATCATGGTTAAGTTTTAAATAAAGTGACGCTACAGTGAAACGCAAACATATTTATGTTATGTATATTGTATAGCGAAAGGAATTTTAGTTTAAGTAAATGGTTAGGTTAGGGTGTATTGTATACATACAATTTAATTATTTTAGAAAAGTAGATAACTAGAGATTGAAGCCTTTCTATTTCTTATGAAACCAAAAATTAAACATATTACAATTACATATTTTTATTTTCTTTCCTCTAGAGTGAGAAAAATCATAAATACTTCTAACTGGACAGCATGCGTGCCATTAAAGATAACATAACTTTTAAATCAACCAAATTTTGAGTAGTTAAAGCGTAATAATTATATTATGTTCAAACATGTTTGGTTTGAAGTATCTCTTTGTATTTTTTTATTTTTTTCAACTTCAATTTGGGGTTTTTTCTGTGCATCTATGTTTCAGTTTGTATTAAAGTATGAAATATATATTATTAAGTATTACGCCACCCGTCAGTGAAAAGAAGACAATAGTTATTTGTGCAACAAGAGAGCAAAGTTGGTTTTTACTGCGAGTGTTGATTTTGAATCACGAGTAAACGAAGGATTCTATAGTTGAATCACGAGCGTGAGCGAGTGATTCTAAGTTAGAATCCTGAGTGCGCGAGAGATTCAAAATCAACACTTTGCAAAAAAACTTTGGTCTCGTGTGACACATACAACTTTTCACCTCAGCAGCGAGAACATAATAATTATTAAAGGTATATATATGCACGTCGTCTTTTTGCCTTTATTGTGGCTTTCAACATTGAGTAAATACCTACCTACTCCATATTGTAGATAACAATACACTCTCCGAAAAAGCGTTAGCACCCTTTGCTAGTCTATTTTGCTATTTTTCGCGAGACTTTTCAGGCAAAAAACTTAACTCTGCATTTCGTATTACTGCCTTAATTCGTCTGGTGTTTAATTGTTGACTTCGTCACTGGACTCACTCATATCATATTTAAATATTTATTAAGTAATTACTTATTATTTATTCTTATAATTTTCAAATTGCCTTTGATCGTGTATCAAACTCATAGATATCGAACTCTGTAGCTAGCGAAACAGAAGAAGAAATTAATTAAAATTTGAATGCCGCCATTTTTTAGGTAAAGATGCGTTCCGATACTGCATCCGCTGTATTTATCACGATGTTCAAGATTGTTAAAATTTTTAATAATTATATAGAGACATGTTAAATTTTGTATTTTTTCTACAACATTTTTACTATTTTAATTATTAAATGATCCAATTATTAAAAAAGAACAATAATTAAATTTAAAACCTTAAAAGACGAATTACAATTTTAAGGTTAAGTACTTATTATGAGTATCCGAACGTTCAATCGTTCGTTTATTTTTCAGGCCTACTAGGTATAGAATTTGAAATCGAACTTAGAATCGATTTGATCTTATCTCTTGCTCTTTTCGTATCGAAATGAAAGTGACAGATCAAACTGAAGTTCAAATCTTTCGAATTCAGCGAGTAGAACCATCGTTGTCCTCGACATTAAAAAAAAAAATTAAAAAGCTACTTTGTCTCACGCAGTGAGCAAAATCAGATTTTGCTCACTGTTTTTTTAGTAGCAAAACCTGCCTGTTTGAGGTGCTGAGGTGAAAATTTATTTTCTGTTTTTGCCTACTGAGAAGTAGGTAGGTACTTTTAAAAAATCTAAATTAAATATTATTGTTACATCGATTTTTTTTGCTACCTAACATCGATATTGGTACAATTCACAACACCTCTGAGTCTGGTAATAAGATAACACAAGAGTGACACCCCATTTGTTTCAATTCGATTTTTTTAGAGCTATAATTAAGTATCAAAGTTAAGTAAGGCCGCTTTTAGATTGCACGTAATATGAACGTGTCTGTATAGAAAAGTTGACTTTCCAAATTAGAAAAACTACCCAAAGGCATTTATTCGAGCGTTTCAACCGTCTTATTTATATGGACACATTTTTTAAGAAATAGCAGATGATTCTGATACAGTTTCCATTTATATGGTAGACGAAGAGAATTTCTAATATATAAGTAACCAAAAGCCCCGTCAAAATCTACAGTCATTTCTTAAAAAATGTGAGCAGATATATGAGGCGGTTCAAACGCTCGAATAAATGCTCCCAAGTTTAAATATCAATTAAGTTACTACTAAGGACATAAAAAACTATTGCTAGATCTAACCTTTTAAAAGAAATGCAAGCCTTTTGAGGATGTTAACTGCTTACAACGAAATTATTTCCAGCGTGACTATAGATATATATTTCATGACAGTTTCTTATCCTTCAAAAACAAAATCCAAAATCTTTGTCTCCATTCTGATTTAAAGTAATAAGTAATAGTAATCTAACTTAGGGTTACTGTTGACGTCAACTACTGTTTGCACATGCTTTTCATTCCAGCTAAAAATAATAATAATATTGATAAATATGTCATTATGGTTAATGTTTAATGAAATAATTTTATTTACTCTTTATTGTAAATGAAAAATTGTTGAAAATTATGTGTTCGCCTATAATTGGGGCCCATACGAAACCAATAGACGTGATAAGTTTTTATGAATGTAATAATGATATGTGTGCCCTGTTGGCGTTCCGAATAAATTAATTAATTAATAAGACGGGCTTTCCTTAAGTTTTTCTTCTCGTATGCGTATAAATAAGTATGTATGTGGAACGGAGATGCGACTGTGGTAAAAGGGACGGTCTACATCTTTGATCAATTATAAAGGTCTACATGGAACTATTCTAAAGTTAATTCACATTTCACAGCTGATTTATAAATTAATTATTGCTTGCTAACTATTACGGGACTAGCAAATTGAGAGTTAAATTCAGCCTCCCCTCATTATTTTATTCTTTGTTTGCTGATCATTATTGCCGTAGAAAAGTTGAACGCAATGTGCAACTGAATCGTTCCCACTTTTATTAAATAGTAGGCGGTTCAAGCTGCGACCCACAATCCTGGATTGTGAACCGACTTTTAATTATACTGTATATCTTATGCGTACGGTTAACCTACAGTTGGCATACAGTTTTAAATATGATGTTATGCAACATTGTGCATTAGCAAGGGTTTGACAAATAATTGTTTTTGGAAACGAGAACTTTGTACCTGGATTGTAAATATTAGTTTTATTTTGTTACTCTTACGATCTCATTATAGGGGTAAATTCTTAGAACGTTTAATGTATTTTGTAAATAGCTGTCGCGCACGACTTTGCGAAATAAGTTTCTGTGTGTAAATCCAGGTTTCAAATATTTGGGTGCCAAGCCGTTTCAGCGTGAAAGACTAACAAACATAATAAGTATATGTACTGAAATAATCCTCACAAATTAACGCATTCGTAATATTAGTAGAACTATGATATAGTTGATCATCTACAGAGTTATTCACCCATTTTAAATCGGATTTAATGTACCTACCGGTTGACGTTTTACACTCCCTATTTTCTCTTAATTATTGGCACTTTAGCTAGTGCACCACATAATGTTACCTCGTTAGCTAAACATAACACGTGTCTACTCTACTAGGTTTGTACAAAGAAGATATGTTGAACGGGAGTTGAAGAGCCAAAGTTTGAGGTTTCCTTTGAAACTATCATAATATCACCTGGTGTGTAAGTAAGAACCGGGCAAGAGCATGTCGGACATGCTTAAGATAGGGTTCCGTAGCCGTTACGAAAAAATCCTTGCAATATTGCGCCGTATTCGCCTTCACTAAGCGCCGCACACTCAAATATGTTGTTATTCGAACGTCGACTGAGTTTATGATTGCTACTATTTTATTTTCCCATAACTTTACTATTAGTTATACTATTGGCATTAAATAAGTAATATTTTTGTAAGGATTTTGTAGGGAATTTTCCATGTAGTAATGTGTGACTGATATAGCTACAGGTGCGGCCAATATCAGGGAAAAATAACTAAAATAAAGATTGTTTACTCCAGCAGGATTCCGCATGGTTGTAAAAAAAATGTTTTTTGGTCGCTTAAGAAGTTTGTTCGAAAGTGCTTACTGACATAGAGTTCGGTATGAAGTGATTTAAAGCGTATCAGCTGTAGACATTTCAAAGTTTCGAGAGTTTCGTTGAGTTCTCAAACGTAAGATATAATTTATGCCTACGAGTATTAATCTTGAAAATGGTTGTTTCTCAGCCTACGCCTGGCTTGACTGAGCTCTGTACAGTCAATCTAGTGCCTACTTAAGTGCTTTACCATTTTGATGGAAATTCCTACATCACTACTACATTAAAATAAAAACAATAAGGCTGATAGTCACGTTAATTTGTAACTAAAAATAGCATTTTTGAACTCTATGGCTGTATTTTTTGTATTGTTTTTGGTGTTCAATAATTAATATAGTGAATTATTTCAATAGTATTGTTGTAAAGAAGTTCTTGGTCCACTATAGTTTGTTCGAGATACCGAGTTCAATTTATAGGTATATCATCATTCCGGCCTATATACGCCCCAATGCAGGACACAGGTCTCCTCGCAGAATGAGAGGGCTTGGGCCATAGTTCCCACGCCAGCCCCGTGCGGATCGGGAATTTAATACACTTCATTGATTTCTTCGTGTCGGTTTCCTCACGATGTTTTCCTTCACCTCAAATAACCTGATAAATTATGGAAAATGTAGGTAGAGCGTAGTCGAAGTAATTGTATTACGAATGTGCTTGTTTTAAGGCAGCAGCAATGCGCAATCGTAAACCAAGAAGCGTCCGTGCGCTAGTGCCGTTGAATTATGCGCCAAACCATGCACGTGCAGCAAATTTTTAAATTTGCTAAGTTGACGTGGTGACAGATGCTGCAGCCGTTTGCATGCAAATGGCCGTCTTTAATCAAAAATAGCGCTCTGTAAACGATAAAAGGGTACCCTAAAGCAGTGTAATACTTACTAATGCAAAACTACACGCTATCAATCAATCTATCAGAAAATATTACGTATATATGCAAATGTTTTATTACAATAGTTATAATATTTATGACTTACACGATGTCTTGGTTTGTGATGATGCCATTTTAACTTTTAAGGTTATGCGTCACTAAAACAGGTACAATTTCACACTGATGGCAAACTGTTTTTTAAAATCGTATCTAATATGAATTGAAATAAGACTGAATAATTATATCATACGTATGTTTTATGATGGCAATTCTGCCGGAACTAAATTGGCTGTAAGCATACGTGACCACGTGGAAGCTGTAGGCTGCCAAAGCACCCAATTTATCGAATGAGCCGAACGGCTGTCGCCGACCCCGCGCCTGCACATGTGTGCACGGCTTACATGCAATTAAGTACCACACACCACACAACAATATAGTATTAACATATAGCTAAATAATTTATGGTCATGAGCAACCGAAGACACGTGGCACTGCGGACTGAAACATGATATACCTACCGCCTTAACCACTGCTCTGAGACCCAACGCTACAGACCGTGATATAAAAAGGTAAGTCATACATAATCCAGGTAATATAGATTTAGTAAAGACAATAGTGTTGTCACTATTGTCACGAGTAAACTGAGATTTTTTATTAAAGGGGTATAATGGCCACCTGGCTTCTATTTCACCAACGTGACAATTGTCAGTGATATATGGAGAAAATATTGTACCACTAGCGGGTTCTTGGCACTGAATATGAATAATGACAATTATGTTGTGAAACGAGAATATTTTTTTCTAGTCGGCCGATATTTGTAATTTGTCTGTAAATCTTGACACGAGATTAAAGTTGTGTCAGTCTTGCGTTACAATTGTAGTATTTCGTGGTTAACGTAAGCGTATGTCTTAATATTATTTGCATGTAATAATGTGTATTTATAGGTGCAACAATTGTCACGCCAAAAATCTCAAAACTACTCGTATAAGCTCCGATTAGTAGCAACAAAATGTATAAATGAATAAATGTTAGTTCGTGTTATAGTAGAGTCATTTTCCGATAATCGTTGTGACATTATGTAAACCTCCGCCAAAAAAAAAACACTATCGAATTTTTGACATACTTAATGTAGAATCGTCGTAAAGTAACATAACGATGAAAAAAGTAAGTATGAATCTGCTTGTATTTCTTTCTCATTTAGTAGTCAGTGCAAGGATTTGGATGGACTACAGGATGACTAAACGAGTTTGACGATTGAAAACCGTTTCAACTTACGAATAAAATAAAAACGTGAAAAAAAATTGAATTTCGTAGATTAGCTAATTAGACTGGATGTTTACATGTTAAACTCTACAAGAGAAATGAAAACAATAGGTACCCAATTGTTTCACTTTGTGCGAACTTTATCGCATGTGTGAGTGAACGAGAAAATAATTAATTTACTAGGCACGCCTGCTCTGTCTTAGGCAATATCATACACTTGATACCAGGTATTGTTTTGTCAAATCAAAAACTCGTATTAAACTGAAATTCAAAGAATCGGAATCAAACTTCATTTTAAAGTATGAAAATTTCTACGAGTTTTACTACATATTTTGGAAGTATTTACGTAGGTTATGTGGGTGTGGGTGGCTAAGATTCAATATTTAATGAGTCACTTCAAATTCATCTCCAAGAGAGGAAAATGGGTTTTAAAAGCTTGCGAATCTTAACGGAATGCATGTGGCACTTTAAGTTCTAAAGCACTTTACTACAAAACTATTTGCGAGCGGAAAAGATGCCACAAAACCGTTATAAAACATTGTTCTCAACCTTTAACAGTTCCCACTTTTACTTTTTAATTTAGTTTTAAAACCAATAGTATCGTGCTGTGAAGTTAAAGGAATGTAACCGTTTTTAACCGACTTCAAAAAAAGGAGGAGGTTCTCAATTCGGTTGTATGTTCTTTTTTTTTTTTTAACGTGTGTTACCTCAGAACTCCGTCATTTATGAACCGATTTGGAAAATTCTTTCGTTGTTTGAAAGCATATGCTTCAAGGTTGGTCCCGTTGTTACCGGAATCCAGTTCTGATGATGGGATCCATGAGGAATTGAAGGAACTCTTCAAAAGTTCAAGGGAAATGTAAAGCGATTTTAGTATTTTCAGTGACAAATCGAGCATTTGCATTCATAAAGTGTCATTTGGTTAACTAGATCTGATGAAGAAGACCGCAGATGGCCAACGGAACTCCTCAACGGGTCAAATCTTGCAAGTTGAATTTGACTCACTTCCCGGTTTCTGATTGATTTCATATTTTACATGCATGTGTAAATCAGGTGACAATGCAATATTATTGTGACATGGAGCTAATCTGATGATGGAGTTGGAAGGTGGCCATAGAAACTCTGTAATAAAACAACACAACCCCGTCGAGTTTGGGTTCATTTGAAACGTCTTGACGAGCACTTTGATCCCAGATGGTAACCAGGGTCTGATGATGGAGCTGGAAGGTGGCCAAAGTTACTCCATAAAGTAACGGCACTTACCCCATCGAGTACGGACTCATTTGACTCGTCTCAACGAGTACTTTGGTCCTAGATGGTAACCAGGGTCTGACAATGAAGTTGGATGGTGACCATAAGAACTCCGTAGTAAAACGACATAACCCCATCAAGTTTGGTCTCGTTTGATTCGTCTTGATAAGTACTTTGGTAACGAGAGGCAAAAAGTACAGTCAGTAAAGAGTGCCAGTCCAGGCCATTAGCAACAACTAAAAAGAAAAAAATAAAAAATTTTAAATAAAAAATAAAACCGCCTTCAAAAAACACCCAAAAAAAACAAATTTAAATAAAAAATAAAACCTCCTTCAAAAAACCCCCAAAAAAACATAAAATAATAATTGATTGAACCGACCACAATAAGCATGAAAATATCTTTCTACTAATCTGTTTGAAGTTGGTGCCTCAGCACGAGCCAGCAGGAGTGGACCTAGTAATCTAACTTACCTACATACCTATTATAGGGCTTCTACACTCCTGCTGGCTCGTGCTGAGGCACCAACTTCAAACAGATTAGTAGAAAGATATTTTCATGCTTATTGTGGTCGGTTCAATCAATTATTATTTTATGTTTTTTTGGGGGTTTTTTGAAGGAGGTTTTATTTTTTATTTAATTCTAATCAAATGCTGTTGTTTCGATAGATTCTACAGGGTTATTTGTAATTCACTAGCATCCTTTTAACCCTAAACTCCTAGCACTTGTACAAATGTTTTTTGTTTTACGGCTTTTGTCATAACTTAATATTTTTGGTGTAATAACGTTTTGAAAATTTGAGATTACCTCTTATTTTTACGATACTCTGTGTATTTGCATGGGGAAAAAAGTGCTTCATTTTAAAAGGTCGTAAAACAAAAAACATTTGTTTGAGTGATAGGAATTCAGGGTTAAGAGGATGTCAGTGAATTACAAATAACCCTGTATTAGAAGTTAATTAACAATAATACTAAGCATTATTGAAAATCAATTAGGTAGGAACTCCGTAGAAACGGAACGACCCAACATGAATAAATGAGGAATGCAATCAGGGTCCCCAAACTTTTGAATCCATTTCTAATAGCTTACGATGGGTTCAACCGGATAATTGTCGATTTTAATTTTAGCACTTGTTTCGCCTACTATACGCGTCAATGCGTAGTTAAGCAACGAGTTCTATCACTCTTTTTGTTTAAATGACTGAGCAATGAACCTGTTAAGTAAGAGAAGATCCAATATGTTATAAATTAAATTTAAGATAACTAACCCGATGGAAGTCGGGTTTCAATATTTTTCATTGATTTGTCTTATCGATAGTAACAATTATTTAGATGCGTTCACCACTTTTTAGCAAACTGCTTGTACAGGACATCAATGAAGTTCCACGGGAACTTTGTATTTTCCCGGAATAAAAGGTAGCCTATATTTATCAGGGATACTGTAGCTGTTTATTCGTTAAAAATTTTTTTTAAAACGATTCAGTCGTGTTTGAATTACATGCTATATACAAACAAACGAAGTTTATCCTTTACTATAATAGTCAATAAAGATTAGTAATTAATATTAGACTCGAGTTCACCGACAATTAATAGCTATTTTTAATGACCGCTTAAAAATTAACCGCTTGTTTAATTGTTGATGAAATTGGCATTTAATCATAATGCGTAATAAATAAAACACAAATGTATTAGTATACCTAGAGTATATCACATTCGTATTCATGCTTTGCGTTAGTGTTGTGTTTGCGTCTGCTAATGAGCGCACGGTAGATGTAGCACTGCATTGCAAGTGCATTATGAAACTACAATCTGTATCTTTTTCACTTAGTCAACTAGGTATGACTTATGAGCATAGCTCGGACAGTTCATCGCAAAACAATCTCAACACGGTAATAGAATAAGATTAATAGAGTAATATTATGTGCAGTATTATTTAATAATGTTTTTCAATTACTTTTATAATGGTAATCAAAAATTGTCCATTATGTTTGAATTTAACAAATGCAACTATCATCATTTGATAATCCATTTCCTGGAACAAACCAATGTTTTATTTAATTATTTGTATTCATTATTAAGTAAATATATCAAATTTAGGTTATAGGTATACATACCTACATATGTATACCTATCGCAATCTTTCACCATATTCAAAATATTTAGAAATAACCATAAGTAAATAATTTTACTAATTTAAGGTATCCTTAAACTGTTTCAAGAGTACTGCGTTCTTTGGACGTGAATAAAGCTAGTGGCCCCGATGGTATGCCTGCGATGTTCTTAAAGACAGTGCTTCGGAACTGTACAGGCTTTATCTCAGGATGGGCCAAGTCCCGGTATCGTGGAAGAATGCCAATGTGCAGCCTGTGCCTAAAAAGGTCAGTCGTGCCGACCCGTCAAAATATAGACCTATCGCAATCACCTACATAACTACTGTGTAAGGTTATGGAGCGTGTATTGAACGCCAAGCTCCTGAATAAACCTTAAACCTTAATAGCTTGAAGGTAACGACCAACAATACGAGTTTTGTCGAAATCGATCTACTGGGGACCTCTTGGTATATGCCACTCACCTTTAGGGCGAAGCTGTTGAGAAACATGGTGGGGCTATTGCTGTGTTTCTTGACATTTCCAAGGCGTTCGAAAGGGCACGAGGCACGAGGCACGAGCACTGCCTGCACTGGCACGAGGGCCTTCTTGGCAAGCTCGCTGCGTATGGGATTCCTGCTGTCCTTTGATCTTGGATGGATCCTGAGGCATTGATCTATACGAGTCGTCATAGTCGGATGTTCGTCGGATCTCATGGCAATTAATGCTAGGGTTCCTCAGGGATCGGTTCTCTCTGCAACTCTTTTTCTGCTGCATATTAACGATTTGCTCATACCCAGTATCCATGGATACGCCGATGACATCACAGTCACTGAGAGGTACCTATCTAATAACCGGGCCAGTGGTGACGAGATCGGGTCACTCAAGGAGCCTATGGCAGGGTCAACGTCATAAATAAGTGATCACTTTTGTACCTTGTCACTTTAACGTCATATTTGAAAAGCCATACGAAATTTTTTAACGACTGAAAGTAACAAGGTTCAAAAGTGATCACTTATTTAGGACGTTGACTGTACAACGGACGAATAAGACCATGGAGGCCGTGTCCGACTGGGGCTCGGCCAACTTGGTCCAGTTTAATGCTGCCAAGACACAGGCGTGTCTGTTCACCGCAAAGCGGAGTCCATTCACCTTGGCTCCTACTTTCCGGAATGTATCCTTACCACCTAAAGACCACCTCGAGCTTCTTGGACTGAGCCTGCCATCTAATCTCAACTTCGGCGCGGCCATTGAGTCCAAGGCGAAAACTGCTGCTTAAAAACATGGTGTTTTATATAAGGTGGGCGGTATTTCACACCGGAGTAACTTTTTACTTTATACAAAGCACAGGTTAGTTAGATCATGTATGGAATACTGCTGCCACCTTTGGGACGGTTCCACCAACTATCAGTAGGCGGCGTTGGATTCGGTGGAACATCGAGCCCGAAGACTCATTGGTGATAGTCCGGCGATCGGTGTAAGGCTACAGAGCCTCGAGCACCGTCGTAAAATTGCTGGTTTGTCTGTTTTTTATCGGATACATTTTGGTGAGAGTGCGCAGGGATGACATAATTTACGAGGGGCGTTCAATATAAAGTGAGAATGAGATGCAAACTCTTTCAATATTAGGAAATTAAATACTGGCCGGTAAAGCTAATCTATCTAGCTGATTGCTATGAAAAAAAAAACTAACTGTCTTTTGTTTAAAAAAAATACGGTAATTTCTTTGCAATGCTATTGAGTACGTTAGCGAAAATGGAGAAAATTTAACTGCGCGCCCTTATGAAATACTTGTGTTTGAAAAATTTTTCTACGGACCAAGTCAATTTAGATTTGCGGGACACTTTAGGGTCTAATGCTCCTCCGTATTCGACAGTCGCACGTTGGTGCGCCGAATTTTTGACATGGAAGAACATCGACCATGGACGACCCCCGCTCCGGACGTAACTACAGCAATAACTGAAGAAATTGTGAAAAAAGTTGAAAACTCAGTTTTGGCGGATCGTCGTGTCACGGTTCGTTTTATTGCTGAAAATGTAAAGATTTCAACGGGGAGCGTGCATAATATTTTACATGAACGCTTGGGTATGAAAAAGGTATCTGCGCGTTGGGTACCAAGAATGCTTACTGACACGCAAAAACAAACTAGAGTCGAGATTTGTCAAGAAGCTATGGACCTGATACAGCAAGACCGGGAACTTTTTTTGGCGCGATTTATAACAATGGACGAAACATGGCTTCATCATTACGACCCTGAAACGAAACTGCAGTCTATGACATGGAAAAGGCCATCATCTCCAACTCCGAAGAAATTCAAGGTGGGCCCATCTGCCGGTAAGGTCATGGGCTCTGTTTTTTGGGATGGTAAAGGGGTATTAATGATTGAGTATCTCAAACATGGAGCCACTATTACGGGCACTTTATACGCCAAACAAATAGCAACATCGCGCAATGAGATCCGCGAAAAACGGCGAGTTAAACTCTCGAAAGTTGTGCTGTTCCACCAGGACAATGCCCCGGCACACAAGTCCATCGTTGCAATGGCTGCAATTCGTGATGCTGGGTTCAATATCCTTAAGCATCCTCTGTATTCACCAGATCTCGCTCCCAGTGATTTGAAACAATACCCGAGAGGCCAGAAATTTGAAGACGACGACGCGGTAGTCGCTGCAGTACATGATTTTTTAAGTACTCAAGATGAGACCTTTTTTAAAAATGAAATTTTAAGTTTAGAAAAAAGATTTAATAAGTGTATTCTGCTAAAAGGTGACTATGTCGAAAAATAAAATTACATTTAGTAAAAGTTGTTTTCCTACTCCTGTACTTTTATCTGGTTTTTACATGGTCGCGAACAAATATATAAGAACATAGATAATATGACTTCAGAAAGTCTATACTTAATCTATTCGCCATAACAGCACTTGTGTCGTAATGTCGTTATTACGATACTAAAGCACAGTTTAGACCTGCTGAGTTGAGTAGAGTAGGGTACAGTCGGGTACAGTAGGGTAAAATAGGGTACAGTCGGGTACAATAGGGTAAAATAGGGTGCAGTCGGGTACAGTAGGGTAAAATAGGGTACAGTCGGGTAAAATAGGGTAAAATAGGGTACAGTCGGGTACAGTAGGGTAAAATAGGGTACTGTTGGGTACAGTAGGGTAAAATAGGGTACAGTCGGGTACAGTAGGGTAAAATAGGGTACAGTTGGGTACAGTAGGGTAAAATAGGGTACAGTCGGGCACAGTCGGGTACAGTAGGGTAAAATAGGGTACAGTAGGGTACAGTCGGGTACAGTAGGGTAAAATAGGTAACAGTCGGGTACAGTAGGGTACAGTATGGTACAGTAGGCTACAGTAGGGTAAAATACCTTATTTTACCCTACTGTACCCGACTGTACCCTACTGTACCCTATTTTACCCTAATGTACCCGACTGTACCCTACTGTACCCTATTTTACCCTACTGTACCCGACTGTACCCTACTGTACCCTATTTTACCCTACTGTACCCGACTGTACCCTACTGTACCCCAATTTCACCCGACTGTACCCCATTTTACCCTACTGTACCCGACTGTACCCCATTTTACCCTACTGTACCCGACTGTACCCCATTTTACCCTACTGTACCCGACTGTACCCTACTGTACCCTATTTTACCCTACTGTACCCTACAGTAGGGTACAGTACAGTACAGTAGAGTCGAGTCGTAGGAAAAATATTGTATGCAACGGTGTATAATTTAGTCTTAACGGCTCGTGCCGTCTTCCATTGCGATACTCGCATTCGCTCATATCGCAACTCACGTCACTCGCCTTTTAAGACCTCACTTATACAACCGTTGCATAAAATACTATTATAACATACTCATTCTCACTTTTTATTGAACGCCCCTAGTAATTCCTCCAGCTCCATTTTACCAACGGACATCCATTCGTCTTCATCCTTCTGTGGTTAGTATTCCAGTGGATCGTACGAAGCACTTCGCGTCATCTTTCCTAATGCGAACTGCTAAGGAATCGAATTCGCTCCCGTCGTCTGTCATCATCACCATCATTTCAGCCGAAAGACGTCCACTGCTGAACATAGGCCTCCCCCAAAGCTCGCCAAATAGATCGGTCCCGTGCCATCCGCATCCAACGTGATCCCTTAATTAACCAATCGTCGTCGTCGTCGTCGTCGTCGTCGTCTTCTATATTTCTAGATAAATACATCCTAGGGCTCTTCAAGGCTAGAGTGAATAGGCAGTTACTGAACCAGTGAGATACACCTTTGGCCTCATCTGCACTTTTCATCAGGAGAGATAGTGCTCAATCACGGGTCAGTTTTGTGTAAAAAAAGAACGCTACTTTGACAAAACTATGACAGAAATGTAACTAAGAAAGGTAAAATTTAATGTTAATTATGATTTTCGCTTTAGGTACTCATAATCTAAGATTCACTATTAACGTTTCTACTGAAACTTGTTCTATTTCCGTATCTGTTTTGGGATGACCTGTCTGAGTTATGCTTATAATTATGACTACTATGAGCGTGGCAGGAATCTCATGAGGGTGGTTACTGTTTTTTATTTATTAGTACAAACACACGTATTTTGTTAATTATTTGCTCTAACTTAGTGTAAGAAAATGTGAAAAAACATTTCTTAAAAAAATATTTAAAAAAAGTATTACTTTTCGCTTGACTACCTATACACAATTCAATTATTTGACTTGCTTATTTTGTTTTTGATCTTTCTCTATAAAACGTCTCTATATATCAACCAAACTTGTGGATAATTAATCGCGTCTAATCAAATAATATAATATAATATCAAAACAACTTGATAGAAAGATAATAAAACAAATGGCCTGTGTAATCAATTGAGCGATAAGTGATACTCGAGTTTCAAGAACACTCTCGACTACAAAGTGACCTCAAGAAAAAAGCGCAGGGGCGCCCGCTGCTCAAGCGCTCCTCGAACAACCAGTGTATGCTTTCAATCTCTGGGCAACATGTTGAAAAGAATTTCCAGTTTTTGAGCCGTTGCTGAGCATAACAAAAAGGAATATATAAAACATTAAACAAAATTAGGTTTTAAAGGTTGAACCTGGGTGCGCAACGATCGCTATAAAAACTTTTGATATAACTTCAGTCGCTATAACGCTCATTTGATATAATTATTTAATCTTATAACAACATTGAATATATTATCATTTGATATAATCAACTTTTCATATAACGTTCATAAGATATAATGATAATTATACAATAATGGTTGTATTTAATGCCAGAAAAGTAGGTTAGGTTAGGTTAGGTTAGAACTGCAACACTCTACACAAAACAAATGGTTGCGTCTCACGATATGTAACAAAAAAATATATAATAACGTTATACCATATAAAATTATATATTTTAAAATTATACCAAACGTTATTTATATCAAATGAGTGATTATACCATTTGAAAATATATCAAATGTTGTTATATCGATCATTACACACCCGTTGAACCTTGCACGCTCAGTCGGCGGCAGGTAAAAACTAATTGTGCGTTTGTTATTTTTAGGGTTCCGTACCTCAAAAGGAAAAAACGGAACCCTTATAGGATCACTTTGTTGTCCATCCGTCCGTCCGTCTGTCTGTCAAGACCCTTTTTCTCATGAACGCGTGGAGGTATCAAGCTGAAATTTATATCAAATACTCAGGTTTACTGTCCCTTAGAGCTGTGGAAAAATCAAACTTCTATGCCTACGCAATCAAAAGATACAGCCGTTTATGCCGCAAAATTCCGCATATTTTCGAAACTAGCAAGGGAATCAAATCCTACAGGGTACTTCCCGTGAACTCAGAATCTTGAAATTTGGTACGAAGCAAGGTCTTATACCACAGATTAAGGAAAAATTGCGAAAAGCATAAATTTTTATGTCTGTCTGTCTATATCACTATATCAGTAACCAGTCTATTTATGCCGCAAATTTTCGACACTCGCAAGGGAATCAAAACCTATAGGGTACTTTTCCCGTGAACTCAGAATCTTGAAATTTGGTACGAAGCAGGGTCTTATAGCACAGATAAAGGAAACATTGCGAAAAGCATAATTTTTTGTCTGTCTGTCTATATCAGTAACCAATCTATTTATGCTGAAAATTTTCGACACTCGCAAGGGCATTAAAACCTACAGGGTACTTCCCGTGAACTCAGAATCTTGAAATTTGGTACAAAGCAACGTCTTATAGCACAGATAAAGGAAAAATTGCGAAAACCGTAAGTTTTTACTTTCATCATATAATAAAAATATTTTTAATAATTTTAAAGTTATTACCCCTTTCCTCATGAACGCGTAGAGGTATTAAATTGAAATTCATATCAAATACTCAGGTCTATAATACCTTTAAGCTGTAACAAAATCAAACTTCTATATCAACGCAATGAAAAGAAACAGCAATTTAAGCAGCATATTTTCAAACTCGCAACTACTCGCAAGGGAATCAAAACCTACAGGGTACTTCCGGTGAACTCAGAATCTTGAAATTTGGTACGATGCAAGGTCTTATAGCACAGATAAAGGAAAAATTGCGAAAAGCATTTTTTTTTGTCTTTCTGTCTATACAAGTAACCAATCTTCAATGATCCCACACTGCGCACATTTTGCTCAGGAGCAGGGGTCTGCTAAGACTGGATGTTCATAGATACATATAAATTTGTAAGGAACCCTCGGTGCGCGAGTCCGACTCGCACATGGCCGGTTTTTTTTATAAGTCATTTGTCAGGAGATATGTTTACCTACTAACTAGCAGTAGTTATTCGTTTTTTTCTTTAATTTCAGCTCTACGAGTACGAGAGAACTCGTGACATATATTGATTATTATGCCGTGGTGCATGATAGATATCCATACAATGAAGAAATATAAGAATGCCGTAAAAAAACAATACATTCTTTTTCTTTCGGCAGTCGTGTAATAAGGATAGAAAGTGTAAACATTTACGCCATATATTTACATACATTCAGATTTGCTGTGAAAAATATTCCCCTTAGAATTATTTGTTTTTAGTTTTGGGTTTTGGCAGACTCATGTGATTGAACATTAGTCAGTATGTTTAATCAAACCTTTCAAACGTACCTAAATAGAATTCTAAACCTACAATTAAGATTGATAAAAGTGATTATAAGTAAAAGAGAAAAAGAAAACTGTAAAGGAAAATATAACACTTTGTTTAAGAAATTTGATATCTTACCTGTGCATGCCAAGTTTAAATACCTATTAGCAGTTGATCAGTATGGCAGCCAGGATTTTAAAGTGTGTAAGACATATAACCATAATTTAAGAATAACGTCGCGTGTAGTAGTGTAGCTATAGGGAACCAAGATCTTGTAATTACTACGGACAAAGAACGAGAGCGTATCTAATCCCGCGAATTTTCAATAAACTTTTCCCTGAAACAGATTGTATTAGTAAAGGAGCATTTAAAACCAAAGTTACAGCGTATTTGATGGATGCTTTCCTTGATGAAAATAATTAAGTGTCATATAACTAAGTTATATAATAAACTACGTGATGTAACTGAATTAATAGTAGGTACCTATTGCTAAATAGTAGTGCTGGTATGAGTATAATGTTAAAAATAAGGAGTGTAGTATTCGCCAACAAACTGTTCTGCAGTTTGGCGAAGTATTTGTCATAAATTTAATGTATTTTTTTGTTGAGATAAATAAATAAATAAATAATATTTTATAGCTAAAAAATACCGTACCTATTTCAAAATAATGTCGCTATTCGGTTAATGTATGAAAACTGCAGTAAATTTAAGTTATGCTTATGTCACTAGGCCAGTGTATGAAAATTTACGCATCCAGTGATTAAAGCTAACTTTTTCAGGCTGATAACTAGCCTAGCCTCTGACATTTATTTTTCACCACACTTGCACGTAACGTAAACACTATCAAAACAAACCGGTTAACTTGGCCGTAATACCCCATATAAAACCCTCGAGCTTCTTTCTTGTCATGAAACCCAAGGTCGGTAAGTATTTTTTTTTAACTTATAGCACTGCACACAGGTCATGCAGGTTCCAAGTCCAAGCAAGAAGTTTACATGCTGGCAATTGAAAAATGGTCTTAAAATGTTATCTAAAGAGGAATTTCATTACAATCTCGCTACATGTTACTTAAGTACTCAAGTAATGTTTTAATACTCGATTTTAATAGTTTTTTGTATCAAAACGTCGAAATTATTTTAATTTTAAAACACTGTCATGGCTGTATTTGCCCTTAACGTTTCTGAACGAAACATTTGTATAATCTGTGGTGTCGGTAAAAAGCCCGCCATCCGCTGAAAAAAAAGTTCACGTATTTCGTAAATAACAGTTGTGCTGGCTTGTGTATTAAAGCTATAATTCATAATTATTTACATTATGTATTTGAAGTCAAGTAAAAGTTATAAAAAATGTCGTTGTCGTCCGAAGAGTGTGATTTAAATGCAACACCACCAGATATTATCCATGCAGCAAAAATAATTAATGAAAATCTTTAACCAGAGAAATCTAAGGAGCGGTATATAGCAGTATATAACCAGTTTAAAATGGAGGAACGAAAAGAAAACAAGTTCGTATTTTGAAAATGTTTTGCTGACGTATTTTGGAGAATTGGCGAATAAATACAAACCGTCTTTAATGTCATCCACTTACTCTATGCTGAAAACGACTCTCCAATCTAAGGATTGTACCAACATTAAGGAATATGCAAAGTTGATGGCATTTTTAAAAAGACAATCATGGATATGTGTGTAAATATTACTAATAATTTGTCTCAAACAATAAGACTCCCCGAAAGAAACGTTTGTCTTAATTTTAATAAATAAGTTTTTTCTGCCCTATAATTTTACTTATTTACTCGCAAATGTGATGAAAAACATTGTATGTTTCACGGGCGGTACGGGAATTACGAACCTCGACTCAGAGAGCCCTCTCAGTCTTTGACTTCGGGCTTCTAATAAGAGCTTCGATCGAAATTCCTTACTTACCTCCCTTAGTACACAATGTACTATTTCTTAATTGATTATTTTTTTATCACAATGCAATGTATTGCAACAACATACGCCTCGTTCTATATTTGTGTTTGATGTATCAAACTGTCGTCTTAGTCTACAGGATGAAATAATTAAAATAAATGTAGAATAACCCTTTCATTCATAGGTACAATACCTATTCTTTTTTTTGTGGCATGCTATTGATAGAAGTATTTATTTCGAAGACAGTAAAGTGATTGTAATACCAATACAATTACGGGCCTATTATGTTTTGTTTTACGTTTCGTGACATCGAATTGTTATTGTATGTTATTATAATTATTTTAGTATAGTATGTTACCAATAAATTAATCTATTATTCGATTACGGGTCTATGTATCGATCATCTCATCACTATATCACAGAAAAGTGATAATACTGGACTAAAAAGTTGTCAGTCCCGGGCAACGGCGGCCTATGTATTATGTAAGCCAGATAAGTTGCACGAATCCGATCGTATAGAAAATTAACCGTAATAAGTATTTCGGCACTAACTACTCGAAGTATTAAGTGTTTTGGTCTTCTCTTATGTCATAAATCCGACTACTTAGCAAATTATTTTTGATATCATTTATTAAAATCAATCTTTATTATGCGAGGATGTCAGTCAGACCAGATAACAATAATTTAGAAAGTCTGTGTATCTTTGTGTAAGTAATCAAGGGAAATAAACCTAAGTAGTAATTTCCATGACAACAAAGTGTTAACATAATCAGCCAAAAAGTGCCAATTATTTTCAATATGCGACACAAAAACGTCAAATTAGCGTCGTTATCTGCGTCTTGTGCTATTGTTTATAAGGTGCGATGTCATCCGCAGAGCATCATGTTTTTCTTCTTGTGTATTTATAACCTATCTTATATAAAACGAATTGTGTCTCACAGACGTATCAATTTAGATTTGAATTTCAACCGTGAATTTTGAATAACTGGATAACATGTCTCATATTATTACGTCCAATGCAGAGGTTTATTTTGATAAGAAGGACAACGATTTAAATGTAGGCTAATATGACGTAGATGCTGTTTAATAGCTTTTTTCCAACATTAGAAGGCTTGTAAATGGTGTTTTGGCTTTATTTCAAAAGCTTCGCACAGCTATATCTATGCATAACGTAACAATATGGCCACATTACTTAATTAAGAAAATTTAGGATGCTCAAGCTGTAAACTACGTTGTTTCGATTTTAATTTGCATTAAGAAATGGATGCCAGCGTAGAGCGTGATATACAAATATGTAAATAAGGGTTGTATTTGATTAAGGCATTTTTAAATACTAGGATAAGGATTAGCAATAGGGCTTTCTGTTTCTGTTAATTGAAATACTACAGATCTGGAAGTAAAACTTCGCAATCGCGTGGGCGTTACAGTGGTGGATTCAATTGCAGTTCGGTATGAATGATGAGGGGCGAAACGGCTTAAAAGAGGACGGTTTTCAACAATGAGTGGGAGGCGAAAGGCGCAAGACTGCCGGCTGTCTTAACGTTACCGCGCTTTGTCTCATAATCTCCAAGAAGGCAGGGTCTGCCGACAAATCGTAAAACACTGAGTAGACATCGAGTCGTCACGAGTGTAAGTCGAACGCTACGCGGGAACCACCAGGTCGGTACGAGTACTAGCCTTTGCGTGACGTGAGGGTGCGAGTGGCGCGGTGTGGCCCGGTCCGCGCCAGCATCGGCCGGCTATGCCAAGAGCTGGAGACTGGCGTCCGTGGCGCCGCCTCCACGCTACTGCGGCACGCGCCAGACCCGCGGCCTCCCGCCGCCCGCGCCACCGCGACGCATCCCCCGGCCGCCCCGCTGCCAGCACTCCCCGCAACCCCGCACGCACGCCGCATTCTTGCGTTTCACCCGTCCTAGAGCGCGGAAGCACAAAGAGCTTCGATTCCCGATCGAGTGACACGAGTTCTTGCCAATTTTCGTTGAGAGAATTTTCTTATCGGTCAACAAGTTAGTACAGTCGACGGCTGGCATAAGTGAAGCATCATCACATTAATGAACCCCAAAAAAGAAGCGAAATGTTCGTACCAGAGAAATTTGATTACGGAAGACTGAATTCGATTTAACTTGATTTATCTTAAAAGTATGTACAGCCAACCCAAAGATAGTTAATAGCTGGATTAATTGAACAACGGCGACGATTGTTGCGATGTTTTAGATTTACAGCAGATAAGCACTATTAATAACCAAAAGCATTTTCGTTCGTAAGTTTTATGTTGAGGGCAGGCGGGAGGACGGCGGACGGCGGATAACGCGGTTTTAGTAATAGGATTTAGTAAACGATTAAGGAGATCGACTACCGAACCATTTCTAAAGGCCTTTTCAGGGTTCCGGAGCCACAATGGCAAAACGGAACTCTTATAGTTTCGTCATGTCTGTCTGTCCATCCGTCTGTCTGTCTGTTTGTCAGCGCGCGGCTTAGCTTAGAGACTATTATAGTGCTAGAAAGCTGTAATTTTGCATGGATATAATAATAATATGTAGCAATTACCCCGACAAAGTGTAAAAAATAATTTTTTAGGGTACCTCCCGTAGACGTAAAGTGGGGTTTTTTTTCTCGTCTAATTTTATAGTGTGGGGTAGCGTTGGATAAGTCTTTTAATCATTACGGGGTTGTGATGACGATTTTTCGATACAGTGATTCGTTTGCGCAATATTCAACTTTAAAGTGATTATTTTTGTTAAAATCGAGCGTCCCCCCCTCTAAAAGCTAACTGTTGGCAAAAAAAAATTGAATAAATCAGGGTGGGAGGAAATATCTCAAATTAACAAGGAAAAATATAACGGCTAAGTTTGCTTGAGAATTATTAGTAGTTTGAGAGTAAATAGCAGCCTGACCTATAAAATATTGCTTGTTTTAATACGGACAGTATAATTAATAGTAAAATTAATAAGATTTACAAGGATTTTTTCGTAACAGCTGCGGAACCTTAACCTGGGCGTGTCCAACACGCTCTTGCCCAGTTTTTTAAGAGAAGGTTGGAGTCTCATGATTTAAGTTTAGTATGAAAAAGTTACAAATGAACCTTTGCTTGTCGACTACTAGCTATTGCCTGCAATTTGGTCGGTCCGGAGAAAAATTTTGGTGGTGAAGCTGTAGTTTTCATATAATAAATTTACTTATGCCAACAAAAACAAATATAGTAAAAAAAACAACTCTCGCAAATCAGTTCTTCTACCGTAAAAAGTTGTGAGATCCATGTAATACCAAGTCAGTTACTTTATTAAGTCCCAACTTAAGGGACCGTCTAAGTTATTACGTAATTAGCTGACCTAACAACATCTTATAGTAACCATAAAATATCAATATTAAAAAATGTTTTAAGTAAAATAGATTGACTTGGCCATTGGCGGAGTCTTAGTCATAGGGTTCCGTTTTTACCCTTTGGGTACGGAACCCTAAAATGTGACAATCTGTATTGGCGGGTAGCCATCATTATTTTCATTTGTTTTTAGCGTTTTTCTTTTGCCGAGGTGTGTGTAGTGTCTAGACACAAAATAATTAAATTTTTTGGATTTTTTTCCTCGCAATGTGATGAAAATCATTATGTGTATCACGGGCATTAGTGCGATTGGCATAAAAACGCCTTGGGCGTCGGGCTTCTAATAGACTCTCGTTAGTAATCCCTTTGTTACGGCCCTTAATGCTCAAAGCAGGTATCTCATCATCCATCATCCCAGCCTATATACGTGCCCCTGCAGGACGCAGCCCTCCTCTCAGATTGAGAGGGCTTGGGCCGTGGCTCCCACGCGAGCCCAGTGCAGGATTGGGAAATTGGGATGTAGGTACTATTGTCTAAGTACATTATAAGATAACGTTATGTAAAAATTTCAGCTTTCTGAGGTCAAGAGTCTATGGCTGGTCATTCAAGAAGGTTTTTTGTTTAAAGGTTATATTATAATTAACTTACCGTATTAGTTTGGATTAAATCTTGTAAGTCTAACCCGTTTCCTATGCTTGGAATGACTTGAAATTTGGTACACATTATGTAGGTTGGATGAAAATGCAAGGACAGTCAACCAAAACTACAGTTAGCAAAGAAAGCAAGGAATAAAAATATTTTTTTTGACAATAACTTATGTAAAAAGACGCAAACTATACAGACTGTTACCAGCGTGGGGGCATTTATTGAAACTAATAAGTATGTTCCATTAGAAATTGTTTGCATGTATTAGCAAAACATAATTAGGTATACTATACTACGTACCTAATTGTCGTTACTCATACCGCTAATGCACTTGAAACAAGGCATGTCGTGGTACGGGGGTAAAAAAACCGAGACAACTAGCACAAAATTATCGTAGTCCTTATCATTGCGTTCATGTATGGAGGTTTTAATACATTAATTAAAGGCTTTAAAAACGAATTAAAGAGTTTTTTGTAAACTTTGACATGACAATTTTAAAAGTAGGTATTGACGTCGGGTTGTCAAATTACAAACCAAAAAATTAGCAAACCTGATACTTACTTGTATTTTTTTTTTAATTTTTTACGATGCACGAGAATATTGTCTGATATGTTTTTAACATACGGCGAAACACATGAAAATGCAGCTCAAACCTTAAGGATTTATCGAGAATGCTTCTCAAATCGATGACATCCACACAATGTTCGATTGATAACAGCAGCGCTTCAGCGAGTTCGTGAGAAAAGGCCAATCGCGTCTGGTCAGCCTGAAAGGGCCATGAACAGGATCGTGCCAGTATAAGATGAAGAATAGATTCTCGAGCACAAAACTGTGCATACGATTTAAAAAAGGAATAGAAAACATAACAGAAGATATCTTCTAGTTTTTAAAGGTGCTATTATTACTTTGCCAATAAGAAACTGTTACTGCGATTGGTTTTTACAAAAGTGTGAAGAGGAAAATGACTTTCTACAAAAAAGAAAACGGACTGACTTAAGTGATTTTTCTCGAAACGGAATAATTAAAAATTAAACGCGGGGTTTGTATTTAAGTTTTATTCAGTAGGTAATACAGTGATTATCAATGTAGCAAGTGCTTTTAATTTGCCGTAGTTATCATATGATAAGTAAACAAAGTATGAAGGGCTGTCATTTACACTTTCTTGTCAATTTACTGTGCTGTACATTGCTGGCAATTGACAACCTTTCATTTTTTTAACACCTCAAAATTACTGCAGGAATCGAAAGAGTTTCGCCTCCTGAACACGGAAAAATATTTATTGTAATTTATTTCTCCATATTTTAAAAAATACAACAAATTTAAAAACATATATGTTCTTACAAATACTTCCATAGAATAGATATGTTTCCTTTACCCTTTTCACTAGAAAAAAGAGCTGTCATAATTTTAAATTTGATAACAAACTTAACGTCAAATTTACGTCATCACTTTTTTTTAATAGAGACTAGACAAAAGTAATGGATCTATTCTATCGTTACGCTCTTTTAGAATAAGCACATATTACAAAAATTGTAACAAATTAATTAATAATCCTAGTGAAAATTTAAAACTATCAGCGTCTATCTCTTTCCAAACAGAATACAGAGAACGAATCAAATTATAGTCTTAGAAATATGAAATGTTATCAATTAAATTTTTATTTGGAAGTTAATAAAGACTGAATTCTAGTTAATTAATCTTTGATCAAGTAATTAATTAAATAAAGGTCATGGTTCAGTCAGTTAAAGATCTATGTTACTTTACCCCATTTGAATAAATGCCCCGCACCGGTAATACTCTGAATGTAATGACTTCACAATTCTTTAGATGGAGAGCGAAGATGACGCCTACGATAGAGCACGGTTGCCTAGTAAATGCTCATTCACCCTAGACTAAAATTTAGGGGAATAAGCGGAAAGAAGGCAGTTGAGCGCGGTGTTGGCGCGCTCCCAAGCAGTGCAAATCGTACAACAAATACGGGGCACTGTAACCGGTACGCGCGCGCTGTACAACTGCACATACCCTTCCTCCAGGATGGCTTCTATAGGCAACAGGCCGGAACACGACTAGAGTCGCTTGGCAGCCTGGCTCAACCTATAGTGTGGTGACGAGCCACCGCACGGCCGAAGCCAGAGTTGTATCGCTCGTTTAGCACCACCCAGGGGTCACGTGTAGAGTCTCGAGGGTAAACCTACGGACGCGGGCGATTTCAACCCCCATAACCCCTTAGAGTCCACCTAAGAAAGTTTTAAAAGGTGACTCAGGTGACTGTATATTATTTTGTTGACCATACGAATTTATGCGTTTTATCTGTCAAATTCGAGTGCTGCCAGATTAAGAGGGTACGATGCGCACCATTTCTCCATACAAACGTAATCCCCTGTTTCCTCCCTGGATAATGACTTTAGAGCCAAATTTTTTTTACTGTGTAATCTGTATCTACCACAGCTATGTCCCTATGTTTCGTTTTTTTCCATATTTCAATTAACATAAGAAATATGAGCTTTCAAAAACCGAAAAAATTGCCCAATTTCAACGTCATTTTCAGACACTCGTCAGAACAGAATCCCTCCTATAAACAAAAAAACGAATACATAGGGGCATAGCTAAATCTGTCCTCTAATTATTTATGAAAAAAATAAATTTATTGGCCCAGTTTTCGAGAAGAAAACAGGGGATTACGAAATGCTGTTTTGATCAATTTTACGCGCCTATTAACGGTCTGAGGTGCAGTTGTCCCGCTCTCGCTGTACTGACACGGAGGGGTTCGGGCGAGACAGCGACATTTCATTAAAATACCTATTTCTCAAAATTCTCCCAGCCATCGTACCCTCTTAAGTGTTTATTGTAGTGTTACAGCCGCGCAATGAAAGCCGCGCCGCCGCTAGTCACGCGTACTCGTGGCCGAGCCGTACGTTAGCAAGGGTTGTCAATGCGAAATACGTCACTAATTTAAAGCCTCGGTTGATTATAATAAGGCCGTGATAAAATTAGGAATAGAACTGACCGTTATAATTATTCTATATACATTCGTTGAAATACGAGTATAGCTACATGAAATGATTGATCCTCCAAACTTTGTTATGAGTCCAATAATATATCTATTCTAAAAAATACAAACGTATCTGAGTGAATACATTTTAAGCAAATTCAGCTTACAGACAATGGTTGATCTGTACCGTACCGTACCGTCGACATTGATATATTTTTTGTAAAACAGCTGACTGAGCAGGTTTTTGCCGGTGGCGGGATTTACGCAACCGTCCGCGAGCTGCCTCCGGTCCGGAGGCAGCAGGCACCGGGCGGTGGACCACATGCACGGATGTCAACTTTACCCACGTTGACGTTGACTCATACTTTTTGGAGGCTTAAAATAATATTTAATGCTAGAGGCAGCTATCTACGTAATCCTGCCCTGCAATGAAAATTGAATGTTGCTCTAGACACAATAGGACGCCCGTTAATCCGCCCGACGTTAATCGGCTACGCAAGATTTACTGAAAGTGCATACACTTTCAGTAAATCTTGCGTAGCCGATTATTATGCGCTCGAATTTAAGCTCTCTGTTAGCCATTGAAGGTTTCGATTGTACTACTTATTGTGTTCTAACCTGGCAAGTAAAGATTCAGTTCTAGGTAGCTAGATAGCTCTAGGCACTGAAATATAGTTCGAATTGCAGGTTTGATCACTCATGAGTACCTAGATCGTCTAGTCTAGGCGTGACGTGACTATTTGAAATTTTTCATTTTTCTTTTTACTAAGAGCAACTACTCCACAGTTCCATTGGATCAAATTTAGAGTGATAGGTACATAGGTACTTTAGTTTATTTGTCATTCATTATTTTATTAGTTACCCACGTAAACTTGTCTTTACGAAAATAGCAATTATGAACAGATAAAGTAGAACACGCTAGTAGTCTCGTTCGTAATTTTAATCCTTGCTTAACTTAATAGATTTAGGCTTATTTTTCTGAGACCTCAAATTGTATTAAGCACCAAGGAAAATAACCACTCGACCCTCGCGGTTGCGCACAAGATTTCATTACTTAAATCCTTTTTTTTGTAGACTTCTTCGCTATGAAGATTGAATTTAAAAATTTGTATGCGATATGTTATTGTGGATCATATTTGCGTGATATTCGCGTCCGTGCACTGCACTGTCCCGCTGGTGATAAGAAAAAGGTGTTGCTCTTGTGGGTACGCAGCGTGTATAGGTTAAAAGGAGGATGCCCAAAACCAGGCTGCTAATGTGTCACTAACGGGGCTTGACAACGGTTAAGTACCTATGTAAATACCGGCCAAGTGCGAGTCGGACTCGCGCACGAAGGGTTCCGTACCATTACCTGTGAAAACGGCAAAAAATCACGTTTGTTGTATGGGAGCCCCCTTAAATATTTATTTTATTCTGTTTTTTAGTATTTGTTGTTATAGCGGTAACCGAAATACATCATCTGTGAAAATTTCAACTGTCTACTCGTAGCTATCACGGTTCATAAGTTACAGCCTGGTGACAGACGGACAGATGGACGGACGGGCGGACGGACGTACAGCAAAGTCTCAGTAATAGGGTCCCTTTTTTACCCTTTGGGTACGGAAACCTAAAAAAAAACTTCTATGTATATTTATTTTAGTCATCTGCAAATGGGGTTTTAAAAGTTAAGTGCATGGTTAAAGTTGCATGAATGGAAGTGCTGCTATAAGCATTTTACTCAAGTTTTAAGATTTTCTGCGAAATAGATACCTGTCTTAAATAAGTAGTACAGCACATACTAAGTATGTAGTTACACATAAGGTAAAAAAAAATCTTATATGTAGTAGGTATTTATGTAGAAAAAACTGGCCAAGTGCAAGTTGGACACGCGCTTCAAGAGTGCCGCACAGTCAAGAGCAAAATATATTATTATATACTTATTTTGTAGCCTCAAAGGATAAAACTGACTAGACACCTGTTTTAATTCATAAAGTTCAGCCGCTGACTGACAAATTACAAGGATTTAATTTTTTCCCGAAGACTGTTGCACGCTTGTCCGGTTTTTATTATTTGGCGATATACAGTATGTAGGTATATTTATTTATTTTTTCCGTGTTTGAGATTTATGTGTTTAAACGTTATATAAGTAGTTTTTTGACATAAAACTGACCCGTGGTTGATCTTTATCTTACGAGATGAAAAGTGCAGATAAGGTCAAAGGCGTGCCACTGATAGGGTGGTGTTACTCAACCAGTGAGATGGAAGTGAATTCTATTCCTTAGAAATCCGTATAAGGAAAGATAGGTATGAAGTGACGGTGAGTGATGGTGTAGGTGAGATGGAGGAAAGGTGCATACAACGAAAATAAAAACAATGCGTTCCTTGACGCTACTTAATTAACCTACTTCAAAAAGACCGGTTGTCTGTACCTAAAGTCGGTTTACGGACGATAGTTTAACGTGACAACGTCATAACAAAACATTCAAACCCCCACCCCGCACCCCGTATTGTATGTAAATCCTGGCGTTCGCCGCTCTCTTGCAACTGGCCCTCAACGCTCTCTTGCAACTTACTGGCCTTCGCCGCTGTCTTGCAACTGGCCCTCGCCGCTCTCTTGCAACTGGCCTGCTTCGCTGCTCTGTAGAATGTAACGTTACGTAACGTCTCATGTACGTTACAATGAGTCATGTTTCTTCGTGTATGCAGTCGGCGTTCATCGATTTATTAGACGTTGTCACATCAAAAAAGGAGGAGGTTATTTTTAATTTAATTTAGTTTTTATTGTTTGTTATTGCAGAGGCCAAACATATTATGCACATTCTGCTGTCTATTTATTTCGGTTCTTGTGATACAGCCCTGTGATAGACAGACAGAAGGACAGCATAGCAACAGTAATAGGGTTTTGTCTTTGATATAAAAGTTATAGTATTTAGTTGATTGATTTCGAATAATAATGAATGGTGTATAACCAGAGTTTAATAAATAATAAAGTCAGACTGATTATTGCTAATAGAAAAGGTACATTACTAGCGTCAAATTATGCATGTATTATACATATAAACCTTCCTCTTGAATCACTCTATTTAAAAAAACCGCATCAAAATCCGTTGCGTTCTAGATCTAAGCATATACGTACATAGGGACAGACAGACGGGAAACGACTTTGTTTTATACTACGAGTAAGTATGTAGTGATTTTATTTCAGCGTCCGCAATTACCCCATCCTACCCTACTTATCAACTAGTGTAACTATGTAATTTAAATTATATTACTTCATTATAAGTCCGTGATCACGAAAGCGCAACCCCGACATCCACTTGGTCGGTTTTTATAAGCTTTAATTTAGTGTCACCTGTTCCGATGTTTGTCTGTCTGTAATCAAATCTTGCAAGTTAAATTTGAGCCACTTTCTGATTACCGATTGAGCTGAAATTTTGCATGCATGTGTAAATCAGGTGACAATGCAATATTATTGTGACATAGAGCTGGAAGTTGGCCATAGGAGCTCTTTAATAAAACAACAACTCCGTCGAGTTTGGGCTCGTTTGATTCGTCTTGACGAGTACTTTGATTCCAGATGGTAACTAGGGACTTTTGATGGAGCTGGAAGGTGGCCAAAGGCACTCCATAATGAAACGGCACTACCCCATCGAGTTTGGACTCGTTTGTTTCGTCTCAACGAATACTTTGGTTTTAGATGGTAACCAAGGTCTGATGATGGAGCTGAAAGGTAGCCATAGGCACTTCATAATAAAATTACACAAACTGACAGCTTCTGGTTGACCTGTGAAAGAAAAGAGCACAGGAGGAGGAGGAGAGGAGCAGATTGAGATTCTTCCATAGCTCTCAAATATGAGTACTTACTCTACCACATGAAATTAGTCACTATGGTAGGTTACCTACCTACCTACCCTCGGTATCTGTATCTCATTTGCCCACTCTACCAACTCCATCGCGACGGCGTCTTCACATTTATTCGCTCCAGTTTTCTTGCCATTAGAACATTTTGCAAATGAAAAAGCAAATGGACTTAGAACTAGATGTTAATAATATTATATCTATTATAATCTTGTAGCGTCTATTTGACGTGGTGTCTGGTGCGTGGGCCACCGTGTCGACAGCGCTTTAAAATGGTCACTCATAAAACGCTTGTGTTCGTACGTAAGGCATGGTGGACACTAGAATTATTGTAAAGACGTGGTTTTAGAATATTATTTACTAGCTGTTGCCATCCGTGAGAAATGTACACGTTCCGGAATAAAATAAACCTACTGTAATTTACTGGCTAATAGAGACAATTCAGTAATGTAAAGGTAAAAGATTTTACCTTTAGAATGCTGAATATTTTGTTTTTTTTTTGTTTTTGATTAAGTTTAGTTTTATTTCTTTTTATATAGTAGCTTTTTATATAGTAGTTTAGATGTAAAATTAAACCTTTTATTTAAGTGTCGTATTTGGACGAAAGTGATTTAGAAATATATTTGTTTAGATTTTAAGTTAAACCTACGACAATATTATGTACAAACGAGGACCTACCGTGCTCATGAAACCTTCGAACGGTTTGAAACGTCGGGAATATTCAAAGATACAGTACGCGGTCTTATCTAATTACCTAGGTGCGGATTGGGAGCTTCACACACACCATTGACTTTCTTCGCAGGTGTATGCAGGATTTCTCACGATGTTTTCCTTCACACATAAGTCACATAACCCACGACCATCTGCTTGAGAGGCCATAGGTCAAACCGCTAGGCCACCACGGCCTTTTTTATATTAGAGCCAAACAAGTTAAAATATATATTTATGTAAAGAAAATAAAGTTCATCTGATTTTCTATAATGTAGCCTCGGTTTATAAATTTTCGCGTTCACATTATTGACATTGGTAACAAAAATAATCCAAAGACAATATAAAAAATATACCTATTTTAATGTAGTTGAGTGGGACAGTAGACCGGAATACGCACGTAAACATATTTATTAATATAAGTTTGACAAAAATACATACGGTTATAAAATATACGTATGTGTATCTCATAAGGTGATTTAGCTTTCAACGTAAACTCGACATAACTATCATTCCAGTTTGCGCGCGTCTAGCGAGCCGCGTCGCGCCTCAATGCGCTGCGAGGCAGGGTTTTCCCGCGGCGTCGCCTAGGCTTACGACTTAATATATTTTTTTTACTTTCTACTCAATATCAAGATAAACTTCTTTAATTTGCTATTGTACGTCAAAAACTTTTTTCGAATATTGTTTCGAATAGTGTAAAAATACCGCAACCATAGATATACATATGTATGCTGCGTCATTTCATGTTCCGGATTCTGTCCTTACCTGCTTAATTTTTAACATGTCACAGAATGAAAAGCAGGTGGGTATCTGTTTCAAAGGCACGGTCATAGATTGTTGGTGACCTTTGGTCGTCGACACACATGTCTACCAGCATTTTACGAATTCCCTATAGCGCGATTCGTTGTATCCACAGTCTATTAGAGCCGCCCAAAGATAGGCCACCATGAATTTTTGATTAGACGTAGTCTCTGAAATGGGGTACGAAGTCTTTCTTTCGTTACATTCGGGAATAATGCGATTTTATCGGCTATAATACAGATTGTGCCTGCGTAGAAACGTCCTTTGCGTGTATGAGTTTAAAAATATAAATTTAATGGCTTTACGGACAAACGTAGTACCGGAAATATTAATGGTGTTCGTGGCTGATATTGATTAAGTGACCTCGCGCTTAACAGGTGGATAAACTAACTGTGACATGGGTCGCGTCGCCGACGGTGGTCGGCGCTGGCCGGCCGCGGCGTCGCGGCGCGGCCAGAGCCAGACACGCCTCGTGACAGCTGCTACAATTATACATGCGCCCGTATTGATTGTTGAATTATTGCCGTTCCAAGTATTAAGGAAAAAAAATTGTAAACCACCAATTGGGCGTGAACCTTTGGCAGAAAAATATTTCAACGATGAGTCGCAAACACGCTCGTTCTTAGTTGACTTAGTTCATGTAATAGGACTTAGTGATAATATGGCTTCACCTGCATTTACAGAAGGCTGAGCAAATCCAGTCCACCAATTAAATAGAGGCTCAGCGTTTAAGTAAATGCAGAATTTTAGTTACATTTATGCTAATCTGAATCACTCATCAGCAGGGTTCGGAGTTTTCGTAGCATGCTGAGACGAAGGCGAACCATGGAGTCCACATTAACATTAAAATACAACTCTTACTCATACTCTTTCATTTATTTAAACACGATAATGATTTCATGATCGGTCCTTTTTACATCTAAAATGGTGCGCTCCATACCTCTCTGGCAGACCTTCAATTTGGACTTCTGAATCTCAGTCAGGGACCATGTTTGAGCACCGTAGGTTAGGATGGGCAGTATACATGACATGTGTCGACGAGTTTCCACTTGAGTGATAATGGGAGGTTACCCTTCAATAGCTCTAAAACTTACATCGTAGATGTACGAGTTGGGAAAGCAACCGCCAAGCTCAAATGGGACTGGGATGGCCAAGTCTGCCGCATGAATCCAGAGAGATGGCGCGGGCACTCAATGGATGCCCCAGGATGGTTATCGGCGCCGCGGCAGGCCAAGACGAAGATGGCGAGATGACCTTGATACGTTCTTGAGCGACTGGTCAAACATACATAAGTGCAGACAGGGCGAGTTAGAAGTGTCTTCTGTGGTGGGGGGTGGCGGGTGCGGGGGCGGGTAATTTTTTTATATCATGGAACTAAGGAGAGCCATAATTGATGAAAAAGCAAATTGGATAAAAAAAATAAGTTGCCCAAATTACTAATTCGACGCGGACGTAGTCGCGTGCAAAAGATAGTTATAAGTAAATAAATTAAGCCCATAGCCATACTTTACATTATAAATACGTCTGTCTGTCTGTCTAATTGTCTTTCTGTTACCTTTTTACACTCAAATCGCTCAACCGATCTAACATGAAATTTTGTATAGAGATAGTTTAAGACCCTGGGAAGGACATAGTTTATCCTGGAACATTGCTTAGTTCCCGTGGGATAGCGATAAACGAATTCTTCGCAGATGGAGTCCCGCTACAGCTGGTTAATAATAAGAAACAGGCATTGAATCGAATATACTTGTAGCCACAGAGCAGGTTTATATTTAAATTGAATTTTATGTCAAATATTGTGTCCTTGGTTCGGGTAAGTATGCGAAATTTATCTAATACAATACTGTAATGGTATAGGTATCTCATCAAAAAGATAAATGTGAAAAATGTTAGCCAAGTTCAATACTAAAAATACGCTTGATTGTGGGCTTCGCCGATAAAAAGATTGATATATAAATGGGTGCCGAGTTCTGCAGATAATCCTGAAACCTATTTAGTAGAAAAAATAACATCATAAATAAATATAAAACTCTATTTATTTGTTTTCTCTAGTAATAACAGTGTATGATATTTTAAAATATAAATTCTTAAATTGAAGTGAAACAAATACAATTGACCAACATTGATAATACATCTACAAAGTGAACTTATCCCGCTTAGGCTACATATCCTACTTATCACCAGTCAACTTTTGACTGGATAAAGGAGCATTAAAATGGTATTCATCCATATTAGTTTTATACATCTATCTAAATTGCGGTAATTTATGGAATAAAGTACAAAAAAAATTGATTTCGTCGTCGTCGTCGATTCGTTGTTTACCTTAATACATTTTAAATTTTCACAGTGTATCTTCTCTTGTGGCTGATGCCCATCAAATTGTTCAAAGATTAAAAGAAAGAGTTATCTTTAATAAGTAGATTCGCCTTCGTATATCTTTATCTCATGTGTTTTATGTTTAATAAGGAGTTATGCATACATACATTTTCCCATTTAACTAATATCCGCAATAAATTGATGCTCAACCTTTATGATTTCACATTTATATAAGTCTTATGAGTCATCGCTTCCCGAGACAAGCGTCCCCAAATGGGGCGAAACAAAGGTCGAAAAAAATGGGAACAGTGTGGTGGTTCGAAGACAATAAAGAAGTAACGTTATGTAACAATTCCCCTGCCTTAACTGTGGCTGGCAACTGCAACGCGCTCAAGGACAGAGTGAATAGACCTTGACCTGATTAAACGCACATAAAACTGAGGCAGTGCATGAACTACGAAGACATACGACAAACAGAGCTTATACTTAATACAAGCTTTTTGCTGACTGTACTTTTTGTTGATTGCACTTGCGTTTTCATCTAACTTACATATACATATGTGCAGTCAAGGAATTTAATTCCCCACCCATTTCGTAAAAATGTCGTTTAACATTCGCAATGCATTAAGGTCGAAATGTCAAATGCAACACGTCAATGCAACATCATAGCTAGCTCTTATGGTGACAATTTGCTGTACGATATTCAAACTTAGGTGGGTAGGAAATTAAATTCCTTGACTGTACGTACACCACCATGTTAAGCCAATCTGACCACTGGAAGTGGGTTAAAATCCGACTTCCAAAATTTGACCCATACTAACATGGCACGTTAATTTTTAAACGAATTAAAAATAAAGGAGGAGGTTCTATGTTCGACTGTATGTATTTTTTTGTCATTCACTGATATCTCCACCAACTGCGGACCGATTATCAATTTTTTTTTAACTTTATGGTCTACTCCTGAGGGGAATCGACGGCAACCCTCAAATTTTATAGGCACCCCTATGGCGACTTTGGCATTTTTAAGATCAAATCAAGCATTTGCATTCAGAAAGAATCATTTGGTAAACTGAACCTGATGGAGAAGACCGCAAATGACCCTCGGTACTCCTCAAAGCTAAGTCAAATCATGCAAGTTAAATTTGACGCATTGCCCGATTTGCGATTGAGCTGAAATTTTGCATGCATTAGTAAATCGGATGACAATGCAATATTATTATGAATTGGAGCCAATCTGATGATGAAAGGTGGCCATAGAAACTCTGTAATAAAACGATACGACCGCATCGAGTTTGGTCTCGTTTGATTCGTCTTACGAGTACTTCAGTAATAAGGGGCGCAAAAAGTACAGTTAGCAAAAAAACTTGTATTAAAGAGAGAATATTTAACATAAACTTATTTCGAAGTCAAACTGATGATTTTATCCTACGCGCCTATTTTAAATAGACACAACGAAAAATAAAATATTTTTAAATAAAAATAAAACCGCCTACAAGAAGCACCCAGAAAAAAGCAAAAATAAATTATGAAATAAAAATTGAACAGCATGCAAGTATCTTTCTACTAATCTGTCTGAAGTCGGTGCGTCAGCACGAGCCAGGAGAAGTGGTAGGAACTCAATAGATAGTATGTAGGAAAGGTAGATAGATAACTAGGCCCACTCCTGCTGGCTCGTACTAAGACGGCCGACTTCAGACAGATTAGTAGAAAGATATTTTTATGGTCTTTGTAGTCAGTTAAATTTTTATTTCATTTTTTTAATCGCTGTTTATGGAAACGCTGTCGGCTGTTACTTTACTTATTTCTTGTAGAAAGTTTGCAGTGTACTTAATTATTCATATTCATATTTCATATTTTATTTTATGCTCTTACTAACGTAGATATTAAGAATGTAACTCACACATTGTATATGGGACTCCTCGTCCTGAAATAAATGTTTTTCTTTTTTTTTTAATTATTTATTATAGACGAAATTATCTTAAATAAGTCGTAAAAGCTAGAGCAAATAAGAGTGTTCTATATTTCTTTTCCTGCTCGCTGCTATCGCTACATCAACTTATATTATTCATTCTGCTCACAAAGCTCCGCTATCAACATCAGCAGATGTTATTGTGCTCCTGGAAAACCTTGAAAAGAAAACAACTAAGTAATTTAAACTTATCTATACCTATAATACAGTACCGTGACTGACTGATTGGTGACTGACTGACAGACACCGCACAGCCTAAACTACTGGTGCAACTCTGCCTCGATAACGGATCACTGACTACCGCTTGCGGCAGGTCGGGGTCTGGTATGGAGCCGGTCACAAGCCCGGATAAAAGAGGAGTGCACTGGTCGCGTTGACATATTGGTGTTTATCCCGGTATAGCAGCGCGCCCCTAAAAACCCCCAGGGTCAGTGGTGGGAGGACGTGCCGAAGACCCTCACAGCCGGCTGTGGGCAGCGGGGGGTGGGTGCAGATTGGGCTCGCAAGCGGTCGAGGGGTGGGGTGGCAGGACCTGTGCTGTGTCCGTGATGGGGAAGGGGGAGTGTGCGGGAAGCCTTGGGGCGTCACTAGCGACGTACTTGGGGCGGATCAAACGCCTCTCGGAACCAGGAACGGAGCGGTGGAATGGAGAGGTGTGCGGGAAACGGAACTCTTGGGCCTCAGGAGCGAGGTCCTTGGGGGAAACAGAACGCCACTGGATCCGGACCGCAGCTAACAAGCGGTATAGGGGCTGCTTACTCCGGGCTTGCGAGCCTACTCGGCACAATCGCTGTCGGGAACGACTGTGCGCAGGGGAGGTGGCGCTCACTGCGTATGTGAAATGTAGCTGGGGGGTGGTAAGGGAGCACTGCCATCTTTCACTAACTTTTTCTTCCCACACAGATTATTATATTGAAATGAGTAAATTGAATAAGAAATTTTTCGGACCTGCAATGGCAGGGAAAGGAGATGTGGGACCGGAGTCAACACCGGGACCGAGTAGGGCACCCCCAGATGTCCATCTACAGCTGGGAGGCCTGAAGATAGCGGAGGAGGAGAGGTTGTTGCGATCGCCCACGCCGATGGAGGTGACTGCGAAGGAGGATAAACCGCTAGATAGGGAGAACTCCTTCCAGAAATACCGGTCGAAGGCGGAGAAGAAGAGGGCGAGGAGAGCAAGAAGGGTAGAGAGGACAGTGTGCGAGGGGGTGGAGGCAAGTGGACCGGAGAAGGGCCCCACTCCCGGACTGAAGCTGAAGAGACAAGGCACAGATGAGGAAGGGCAGTCGGAGAAGCCTCCGTCGAAGCGTCATCATCTGGGTGGGGCGGTTGCAGCGGGACGTAGTGAGGCGAAGGCTAATCGCGATCTTGCTGTGGCTGTCTACCGGGAGGATGGGGTTTCGGTGGATGAGTCTCTGGCGAGGCTCATTAGGAAGGAACTGACCCACATGATTGAGGTGGAAGTCATGAACATCTGGAAGGGAGGGACTGGTGCGAGGGCTCCCCAGTTTGCTGCGTCGGGACTGGTGTCCGAGGGATTTTTCCTGGTGACACCAGTTTCGGTGGAGTCGAGGGAGTGGCTCTTGGGTCGGTCCTTCGGTGTGATTGGCGGACACTAAATCAAAGTGCGGAAGGTTGAGCAGTCTAGGGTGCAGGTCTGGGTTCCAGGGGAGCCGGACACGGAGAGGTTTCTGGAGATGCTGGCGGTCCAGAATTGGGACAAGCCAGAACTCCAGATGGGGGACTGGAGCCTGGTGAGCCAGGAGAAGCAGGAGAAGGGCACACGGCTGTGCTTCTCGGTGCCGGCCTTGGTGGAGGAGAAATAGGGAGAGTCCAATCATAGGATTCTCTTTTTCTCGGCCACCAAGGTTAGGGCTAGGCTCATTAGGTCCCAGTCCTCGAAGGAGAGAAGAGTTTTGGAGCAGGGCAGGGTTGACCCGCCTCTTAAAGATCCCACACTGGAGCAGGGGGGGACTGAATCGGACGACGCTCACTCGGGAGGTGTGAGAGTGAGTGACGCCGGGGAGGACCTCTCCGAGTGAAGGTGTGGGGACAAATACACTATACAATAACACAAATCATGCTACTTACACATAACACACTAAACAAACATATACACACAAAAACACAAACAAAGATATGCCAAGTAAACCTCCAACACTGCAAAGATGCAATGTCTGAACTGGGACAATTTGTTGTGAGGAATAGAGTTGAAATCGCACTGCTACAAGAGCCTTATGTATGGAAAAATCAGGTAGCAGGCCTGGGACATCTGGAGGGAGCTCTTTACTACGAGAGGAATGGTGAGCGACCTCCCAGAACATGCATATATGTGAGTAGTGATGTGAGAAATATGGGGTGTGTAATGACCATATGTTACAGAGATCTCGTGGTGGTGGAGACTTTCTTTACCTGCGCGGATGGGAGAAGGCACAAGGTGGCAATGGCATCCTGCTATCTGCCAAGTGAGGACGGGACACCAACTAAGGAACTCGAGGAAGTGGTACTGAAGTACAAAGGTAAGGGTATACCCCTAGTTGTTGGTTGCGATGCTAATGCCCACCATGAGGTGTGGGGGAGCACAGACACCAATGACAGGGGGGAATCTATGCTAGAATTCATAGTAAGTAGTGACCTAGATATAATGAATGTTGGTTGTGTACCCACTTTTGTAACTAGGGCAAGGAAGGAGGTATTGGATATTACGCTGGCATCGAAGGGTGTAAGCGAGAAGATTAGTAGCTGGAGGGTGGACACAGAGGATAGTATGTCTGATCACAGGAGGTTACTCTTCAGCATAGACTATCTAGTGGAGAAAACTAGGATAAGGAATCCCAGGAAAACAGACTGGGTGAAGTATGAGGAGGAACTGAGCAAGAATGTGACCATGACTGGGAGGTATGCGAGTATACAGGACCTGGAAAGGGGAGCATCAAAACTCAAGACAGATGTAATGGAGGCATTCTGCAAGGCATGTCCTGAAAGGGAGGTGAGGTCTGGTAAGGGGCAACCTTGGTGGAATAAAGAGCTGCAGAAGGTAAGGAAAGAAACAAGGAAGGCAATGAGGGTTGCCATTAAGAAGAATGATACCCAAAGCTGGGACATGTATAGGGTTAAGAGGAATAGGTACACCAGGATGAGGGAACAGTCGAGTCTCAAGTGCTGGAGAACCTATACGGAGGAAATACAAACTTATTCTGAGGGGGCACGGATAATGAAGCTGCTAGCTGGCGAACGAACGTGTCAACTAGGAAGTCTGAGGGTGGGTGAGGACATGGTCACTGAGCCTGATAAGGTTCTGGAGATCATGCTTAAAGCGCATTTCCCAGACTGCGTAGATGAGGAGATAGAGGATGAAGAAGTGGAGGGAGGTATGCATGACTGGGTACAGGCTGAGGAGGTGGTAACGGAGGAAAGATTGGAATGGGCAATTAGATCCTTCGCCCCTTTAAAAAGCGGCGGGCCCAGATGGTGTAATCCCGGTGCTTCTTCAGAAAGGCTTTAAGTGCATTAGAGATAATTTGATAGCACTATATCAGGGAAGCATAGCAATGGGATACATTCCGAAGGAATGGAGAGAGGTTAGAGCAGTCTTTCTGCCAAAACCGGGTAAGAAAACGTACCAGGATGCGAAGGCGTTCAGAAGAATTAGTCTATCATCCTTTGTGTTAAAAACACTAGAAAAGATGATAGACATACACGTAAGAAAAGGAATAGAAAGTAGTGGCAGATCGCTACATGGTAATCAACATGCCTATGTAGCAGGGAAGTCAACGGAGACGGCTTTGCACAATCTAACGGTTAGAGTGGAAAGGGCACTGGAAGCCAAGCAATTCATGCTAGGATGCTTCTTCGATGTGGAGGGGGCATTCGATAAAGCAACGTATATCGCGGTTGAAGAAAGTTTAGTGAGAGAAGGAATTAGTCAGATTATAGGAAGATGGATCTCGAGGATGCTCAGAGGAAGGGCAGTAATGGCCCAACTGGGCGGATCTACGAAAAGAATCAGACCTCGTAGTGGATTCCCACAGGGGGGATGTCTGTCCCCCCTTATGTGGTGTCTACTGCTGGACTCGCTGATTAAAAAGCTAAACAAAGGAGGACTCTATATGCAAGCATACTCTTATGATGGTGTGCTATTGGTACAAGGCATGGTTCTTAACATCGTCAGAAACATAATGGTAAAAGGACTGTCACAGACGTTAGAGTGGTGCAGGGAGAGAGGATTAGATCTAAATCCTACAAAGACGAAGTTGATATTATTTACCAACAAAAGGAAGATAGGCGATATGAGGCCAATAAGCGTAAAAGGTGAGAATCTTGAATTGGTGAAAGAAATTAAGTATCTGGGAGTGAAGGAGCAGGCCGCAAAGGCAATAAGAACACTGTGTCAATGCAGAAGGGCGGTTGGAAAGAAGTGGGGACTAAAACCCCGGATGATAAACTGGATGTATAAGGCGGTCATATTACCAAGGCTGCTGTATGGTGCTGTGATATGGTGGCATAGGGCCCGTATTAAGGAGTATCAAAAGGAACTGAATAAAGTTCAAAGATTGGCATGCCTGATGATAACAGGGGCAATGAGAACAACCCCAACGCATGCCATGGAAGTTATGCTAGGACTGAAGGCACTTCATCTGGAAATAGAGAAGAGGGCCATGGAACAATGGTTTAGAATGAGGGCATGTGAGGAGTGGAGGGGGAACTTCACAGACAAGAAACATGCACTTATACAAAAGGAGGCGTTATTAAAGCTAGGAATGCTAGCACAGAATAACGACTTAATTAAGAAACAGAGGGTTTTCGATAAGAAATACAGAATCCATATAGGAGAGAGAGATGATTGGAAGGTAGACCTTGAATATCCGACTACAATTTGTTTTACGGATGGATCAAGGAAGAAAACGACCCAACTTGCGGGAGCAGGTATAATAATACCCAAGATGAATGTTCGAGAGGCTATACCATTAGGCAGATATGCCAGTGTGTTTCAGGCTGAAGTGTGCGCAGTGTTGAAGTGCGCTCAGATTATACAAGCAAAACTGGGTGACTATCGAGGTGTAGGAACAGTGTGATTTACTCTGATAGTCAAGCAGCGCTAAAGGCATTAAACAAGCCGACAGTTAACTCCTCTTTGGTAAGAGAGTGTAGAGATGCACTTAATAAACTAGGAGAGAGTACGAAGGTTACGGTGGCCTGGGTCCCAGGACATCAGGGAGTGACAGGTAATGAGAAGGCTGATGAGCTGGCAAGGGAGGGAGCGGATACGGGATTCATAGGTCCTGAACCGGTACTTCCAATGTCTGCAGAAGTCACCAAGGGGGTTATAGATAGAATGAAGGAACAGGAAGCAAACAGTGAGTGGAAACAGGCTGTAGGGTGCAGACAATCGAAGATGATGCTGGATGGCATAAACCACAGAAGAACTAGGTATCTCCTAAATCTAGGTAAGAGTAGCTTAAGAACTATAACTGGCATAATTACTGGCCATAACTTGTTAAATAGGCACTTAAGCGTAATAGGTATAAAAAGTGACCCCTCCTGTCCACATTGTGGGAAGGAGGAAACGAGTGAGCACGTCCTAACCGAGTGTGTCATGTACGCGGCAGCGAGGCGTGATGTATTCGGGAGTGACGAGCTGAGGGAGGAGGAGCTAAAGGATGTCTGTCTCAAAGATGTCCTTTTGTTCAGCAGGAGAACGAGAAGATTCGAGGAGAATTTCTGTGTGGGAGCGCTGCTGGGACAGTAACCTGTCGGCTCCAACCACGGGGAACTGGGCTGAATGACTGTGCAAACGATCGACAGCCCGCCTGACTCAGCAAGGCGTCCCCATACATCATCATCATCATCAAACTACTGGTGCTAGAGACTTTTGGCATACATGTACACATGTGTGTATGTAGTATTGTAGGGGTGCACTAAGAAAGGATTTTTTCGAAATTCCCACGGGATAGGGAAATATCCAAACTTTCTTTGTTTCTTTATTTGTAGGGGAATCTCTAAAACTATTGAGCCGATATTAAAAATTCAGAATGCTCCACTATCCTTGATTGACTTGATTGAGCTTTACTATTTTCTTTAGTCCTGGCCACTTACATTGAAGTAATAATAAAAAAAAAGATTAAGTGCGACAAGCACGATACGGTCCGATACGATATGATACGGTACGATATGTCAGGCAAATATAATAATTGCCCCAACCCGCAAGCTTGAAAAAAATACTTGAGCATTTTAAAACTGATATTTTGCCATTCTGGAGTTTTCAGTTCAAGTTATTTTGAAGGATTATCATATCTGTGATTCGATATTATAAAGAAATATACATTTTGATATTTGGACATTATCGGACATGAAAGGTTTTAGACCAAAGTTATTATGACATTTATTTATTCTAGGAATGAGACAAATCGATATTTACTTATAACGAGACCGTGAAAATTTGTTTAGTCAATTTAGTGAATTAGGCATTATGCAAATCAGGTAGAAGTTTAGTTTAAAAAAAATGGCTTTGTCCAGTTTTTTTACTCTCACAAAATAATAAATGTTTCCGTAGGGTAGGATAGCGATGGCGGAATTTCGTTCCTGTGGACTACACGGGTAGATAGTATTGTACTATTCTGCTTGGGTGAATCTCACCTGGTTATTAAAATAATTCATTAAGTATATTTAGTTATACAGTATCACGGGACAATTCACACCAATTGACCTAGTCCCAAAGTAAGCTAAGTAAAGCCTGTGTTATGGGTACTAGGCAACGGATAAACATACTTATATAGATAGATAGGTACATACTTAGATACATATTAAACACCCAAGACCCGAGAACAAACATTCGTATTTTTCATACAAAAAAATGAATGATGAGATGAATTTGGATTAAGATGGTTGTCGTCCGCCATTATGAAATGTAGGTAGAATCAGTGCGCACAACCGGCGCGGTCGGTAGTCGAATGGCAAGTGTCCGTGGAAAAGACACCCCTCTCTAACTGACCGAACTACTGACTCAAGGAAAACGTCACTATCAATAAATCATTCATTCGTTCCGAAACTGACATTTGACATTTGACTTTATTGACAAGTTCTAAATGTACCCACACTCACCGACAGATTGCGCTGGCTTGTAGCTGTCATACCCTCACACGGCCATACTGACAGTTATCGCGCTCTCGCGCGACATCCGTACATCGGCAGTAGGTACTTACTCACAATGGTGCGTCGGGAACGCCACGGGGCTCATGCAAGGCGTGGAGCCTTCGCCACAAGTTTCTTATTTCGCACTGTGCTCGGAGCTCCCTGCATGGAGCTCAATCGTACGAAACGCGGAGTTTCTAATACAGAAACCTGCACGAAGCGCGGAGCTTCCAGTGCACATACCCTTGCATGAAGCGCAAAGCTTCCAACGCAAAGACGCTTACATGAAGCGCGGAGCTTCTAACGTATAGACACTTACCTAACTAACTTAACTAACTAACTAACTAACTACTAACTTTTAACCGGTAACTTTTTATCCGGGAAAATGCTAAATTCCAACGGGATAGAAATAAATTAATTCAATTTCGGGGCTGAATTTAAAAAATCTTACATATTATGCTACGAATAATAATTCTCTATTCGTAGATATTATGATATGACTAGCCCCGATTGACACAGGCTACTTTTTCCTCGGAAAAATACAAAATTCCCACGGGATAAAAAAAACTGAGTTCAACTTTGAGGCTGATTTTAAAAATTCTTTCACCAGTAGAAAGCTGCATTCGTGATTGGTATAGAGTACTCTTCTTCGGGAAAATGCAAAATTCCCGCGGGATAAAAATAAGTGAATTCAACTTCGGGGCTAATTTTAAAAAAATTTTCACCAATATAATAATAGTGTACATTTTATCTATCTGTGTGGCGTTCCGGGTATTACCGACGGTACTGGCTGAAAATCAGCGCTGGGGTGTTATAAACGCCTCAGCATTATGCTGAGCCAGTGTCCAATTTGCAACCGCAATGACACACTCTATTTTTAGCCTTTGTATTGTCCTTTTTGTCAAAATATTTATGTGTCTTGTGTGGTTGTAAATAAATGTATTTTCTTTCTTTCTTTCTTTCAACAGTAATTCCCACGGGATAAAAATAAATTACTTAAATTTCGGGGCTGATTTAAAAAATTCTTACATATTGTGCGATATGACCATCCCCAATTGACATAGGCTACTTTTTCATCGGGAAAATACAAAATTCCCACGGGATAGAAAAAATTAATTGAAAATATTTTAATAGAAAGACCAATAGAAAGCTTAACTGTTCCTGATTGGTATAGACTATACTCTTCTTCGAGAAAAAGCAAAATTCCCACAGGATAGAAATAAGAGACTTGAACTTGGGTGCTAATTTTTAAAATTATTTCACTAATAAAAAGGTCCACTGTCTCTGATTTAAAAAATAGGTCGAAACCGTTATTTCTATCCCGTGGGAGCTGTACTTTGCACTTTCCCGGGATAAAATAAGTCTGTTTCAATCAGGCACAGGCCTTCTACCAGAACAAGAGGGCTTGGGCCGTAGTTCACATGCGTAGTTCACACGACCGACAGAGAGCATAGGTCAAACCACTAGGCCACCACGGCTTAGCGGCTATAGAATTCAGCGGCTATTCCTATTCCGCGGGAACTTTGCATTTTCCTGGCATTATCCTATGTGTTAATCCATGTAATCTAATAAACTACCTGTGTGCCAAATTTCATCCAAACAATTATTAACGTTATTGTCTTCGCGTACGAAGTCGCGGGCAAAAGCTAGTTATACTATAAATATTAAGTAATAAAAAAATGTATTACGCCGTAAACTTTACAAGTCAACTCGAATAATATACTCAAGTTCAAGTTATATAGTTATAATATATTGTTATAGAATTTCCAAGTATATATTATATTGAGTTAAATAAAATCATCGCTACCGATCTACGACGTCTTATTTCACCGCCTACATCATCCTGTCACGACCCGGACTTCCTGCGACACGCGTACAGCCGGCCAAGCTACCGACCACACAACAACTGAAGAAATATCCTGTACTAACTGTATAAAGTGTAAGAGATTGTTACAAAATTCCTACTCCAAGATGTCACAAATTATTAGGAAGCAATAAATCTGCCGCTCAGACGTTTTGGGCATTTTGTTTTGTTTTTGACGTTGCCTTCGCCGCGCTGGGTCGAGGCAGGGCAAGTGTGGGACGAACGGCCGCGTAATAAATACCCAAGTTGGCTATTTTTCATTTAAAATTGCTATTGTGCGACGATCTCCGCTTTACCTTTCATTTCAGAATCCTGACCTGAACCGAATCAATTAGGTAAGTGAAAACTCCCGCACTCTAAATTTAAATTTTACCACACATAAAAATTTTAATCGCATTATTTTAAGTCCTTATTTACTTATGCTTTTGATTAACATACATATTACCAATTAGTTCATTCTTTCGAGTGTAGTATGAGAAAACTGTATTAATTTGTTACGGGGTTTTAATTTAGACGAAATTAATGGATGAACTAATTTAACGTAATAATCGTAGCAATTGCACCAAAATAAAAAAGTTAAAGGGCCAGTATTGTCCAACACGAAAATGAAAAAGTTTATAAATAGTTGTCTATTTTCGGAAGTGTATAGAACCATTATCGATCAGCGCTGCGCCCTCGCGCTCGCGCTTTGCTACAGCAGGCGATTAGTTCTGTTATACCTACACTGGGTGTTTGCTCACTCGCTCGCCCGCCCCACTGCACTCCATGACTCGATACATTTTTAAGCACAAGGCGTAATTACTAATGCTTCTACTCTTTCGGCTTGTGACGGAACCAATACCGGAAAATGATGGTATTCTTCCAGCCGAGCGTGATTTTATATTTCTATTTTTAGTATAGTTTTTTTTATTACCAGAGAAATACGTTTTATTCCGGGTTACTTGCTAAAATATGATTACAAGTACATTCGACTTTTATTTATTTACTAGCTGTTGCCCGCGACTCCGTCTGCGATGAATAAAAAATAGCCTACGACCTATTCTCAGACATACAGAGTACTTATAGAGAAAAAAAATCATAAAAATCGGGCAAGTCGTTTCGGAAGAGTTCGATAACTAACACCGTGAAACGAGATTTTTATTATATTAGATTACAACCTCTAAGTAGAGTCTATAGTCTACTCTATTTTAATATTCTACATGAGGATGTTTTAACAAATACAACCGAGTCTTATTGTGCACTGAAAAAAGTAACTAAATTGATTGGGAAAACCAGGTTACTAAGATGTTGCATGGTTAAAAGTTATGACATGTCTGAATAGACAATTACTCAAAAATAAAGATAATAGTACATTACTGCAGCGGCCGCGAAATAGGGGATTGCCGGTCGAGTAGTAATAGATGGCCGAGTGTTAACGAGGCCATCTAGAGATACGAGGCCGGCAATCCCTGTTCGTGGCCAAGGCTTGTATAGTGTTTTTCTCAAATAAATCCAAGGAAATGATACGAATGTTCAACTTATATATTCATATTTAATTCAAATTGTTTTTTTTTTGATTCCCGCCAAAATATTTTTTTTTCCAGCAATTTATTTGTAAGCTGTTCCAGTTAATGTTTTTGACGCAAAATCTTGAGATGATTTGTATTTACTAAAAAATTACGACCTTATTAATTGGTTATTTTAATAAATTGTTAACAATAAACGCCAATCCTTATTTATTTTATTGAATACCTGATTAAATCTAGCCAAGTAAGATATTAAAAAGTAAATTCACAAACTAAATTTTTCTTAATTGGCAGTATGTCATTGATAGTCAATAAAAGAAAATACGACCCACTAAAACAAAAGACAATCTCTTTGCTGGCCTTGGCCAGCAATGTTTGTATGAAATTCCATTATTGTCGTCTAATTTGAAATTAGAACGAATCTTCCTCAACTGCTATACAATGACATACTTCGTGTTCTATTGTCACGACTATAAGGACCACATTTCCTTGGATGTTTGAGAAAAAACTCTTGCAGCCTTATTTTGTTAGGTGACGTAGCAGTCACCAATCAATAAACATCCCAAGAAGTGTAAGTACCTAACCAACCAAATCAAGAGGTCGGTACTTGGATTATTAAATAAAATATCACTAAAACGTCAGCTTGCCTCAGATGTGGGAGCCCCCAATTTTTGCTTACGGCTTCTAACGTTGCTCCAATGAATAATCCAGTGATCGACCTCATACTTCGAATGGAACTTTGACAAAAATAAACAGTTCTGATGTAGGTCGGAAACTGTTAAAAAAAAAATAAAAGACGATTTTGGTTTTACGATGAAGTTAATTTAATCTTAAAAAAATATATTATGTGTGATAGATGTAGATGATAGATAACGTAATTTGAAACTTCGTTATTGAAATCTCTAAAAAGTACAGGTGGGTTGAAATTCTAGTTTTTACCTTAAGAGTGAAGTAGCATTCAGTTCCAGTGGGATGATTATTAATTTTAACTAACATTTTCAGCGAAATAAAAAAAAAACTTTTTTTTAAATTCTTGGAATAAATCATGTAGACAATAATTGCAGGCGTCACAACTGTTTTCTTGCGATTATTATTATAATAACATTGTCTTCATGATGGACTTTTTGCTACTTTCCGGTGAGCACTTTTAATGCTCTATTACTTTTTATTAGATACTGGGTCTCCAAATTAACCTAGAATATTTCATCAAGTTAGTGGGCTATTTTGACTGAGTACATCTGTAAATGGTGTGGTTCATAGTGTTCGACGCCAAAGGGATGACTTGATCTTATTGTATAAAGAATTCCGATGAAAAATTTTACCAGGCGTATTTAGTAAAACTAACTCAACCGTCTGCTAAAATATTCCCTGTGTGTTTATGTTATTTATTGGTTAGTGCTGTTTATTTCCTAAAATACAAGTGCGAAGTATTAAAAGACAAATTATATTTGGTCGCATGGCTTCCACAGAAGTGTGATAGCTTGCGGCGAGCCGCTGCCGAAATACAGAAGGTACATCCAGTGCCGCATTGCAAGGCTGTAACGAAGCTATGTACGTACGGCTACGGCATTGCGGCCCGAAATATGCTGCTTAATGTACCATGCACGTAAACTTACTGGGGATCCGAAACTCCTACAACATTTACCCTAATAAAAAACTTACACGGGGAATCTACTTACTGTCTTTTAGTATATGTAACTCAACAGTAAATTTTCGTTTATGTTAAACGATGAATAAACCTCTTTAAGCAAAAATACATCCTACTTATATTATAAATGTGGAAGTTCGTGAGTATGTATATGTGTGTGAGTGTATTTTTTACTCGTTCACGCTAAAAAGGCTGGACGGATTTGGATGGAATTTGGTACGATGATAGATGAACTTTCGTAATTTTTTTTTATTTGGCTGGAAGTTTACTTTTTATTCCAATATTCCCACAGGATCTGTGTAAAGTACCAAAGACAAAGTTTTACACGGGTGTTTTTCATACAACGTAAATGAAAACGATGTAAATCTCGGAATTTCAATTCGACTGCCAGACCTAGCAGTAGCAAAGCAATGGAACATCTATGTGTACCTACTGAAATGAACTTGACTTACTGTACGTATAATATAATGTAAATAAATAGTTAAATTAAAAAACGTGACATAAAACTTACCATAAAATTAATTGGCAACTCTATGTTTTTAATGCTCAGTTCTATTTTGTTATTATACCAACATAATACATAGGTAGCATGTATAAATAACTTTAAGTAAGTATTTATGTAAATGAAATCAAAACTTCCTTTTACTATCTAGATTAAGAAACAAATCAATTGGGGCGAAATACGCATTACGTTGGACCTGTTTGATTGACGGCCATTGTTGCAGTTCTTTAATTAATACGAAAATGACTGGAGCTGAAAATAGGACGGAGTTAATAAAGAATCATTGAAAATAGCACACGTTACTCGTAAATACTTTCACGACTACACGTACTACCATAATGATACTCGAGCAACTTGAGACGTCCGAAGCCACGAGAGGAATAAAGATGCCGTCTAGATTAATGAGGTTTAATTGCTAGTCTAGGATCCGTACTAGAAGCTACCATCACCCATCTCTTTAATGGATGAAGATAATATTATATCAAATTTAATACATTGAAGAAAGAAAGAAAGAAAGAAAAACATTTATTTATAGCAACAATAACACGTACATAGGCTACATTGCAAAACAAACCTCCAGTGGGTTGGCTAAAAAATTCCTGGCCAGGCAATGGTTAATTAAAAATTAAAAAATGTTTTTTTATTTCATTAAATATTGCACTTGTGAGGGTAGGTAACACATTAGTGAAAACCACACCCTTCTAGGTAAGCCGTTTCTGAGATTAGGCAAATAAACGTACAGGCAAAGAAACAAACAGACAATAATTAAGTAAGTATAAACATTAATGTTTTAAGCTTTCGCGATTCTCACTCATAACTAATATCGTGCGGGACTTAAATCACGAACTAAAAAAATATTGCTAAAATTACCCCCACGTTTCGACCGCATTGTAGCGGCCGTGGTCACGGGTCGACTGAAGTGTAGGGAATCATGTTCGTTTAGCCGCTAGAGTTCTTCGAACTACCCGGACTAGATTGTGGTGTACGCACAATCACTTCGACACACAACACTCAAAATACCTATCCCGCGATTTATCTGAATTTAATCTCGACGCCCACATTTGCCTATCCCCGGATTGCATGCAGAAGAGAGCTTATAATATCCATCATCCCGGTTAAAATTATCATATTTACTAATTTCAACCGCTTCACGCACCATTTTAATAAAAAAAATATAAGAATAAATTAATAATTTATTGAATAATAAACCACACATAAACAAACAATGCAAGTCTTATGTATAGTAAGCATCTTAAAATCACTCGTAACAACTAAAACAAGATACTTAAAAAATAGGTTTTTCTGACACGTGGAATATCGATCGCTAGGTAGGTAGCATTAGTTTCGTTAGGTTCGTTTGACATGTGTGTCACGTTTGGGATTGATTTATATCTGAATGAGTCAATCTCAGCCAAGACTGTATCGTCGAACGGATCTCTTGTCAATGGTGCCATCAAGCGATATTTTCTTTAGCAGACAATCCTCATTGCCGCGTTACTACCATAAGGAGGTACAGTCAAGGTGATAAATATATTTATGTACATTACGAAGATGTGAAAATTATCTATACCTACATCTTTATATCACTAACCACAGGGTCGGTTACATAACAACGTATTTGACGCGATGGCTGTGTATAATATGTGTGTGCTCTCGACTGTACTCGTAGACTGAGAAAGTTATCCCCATGTGAAAAAGGATTATTACCGTCTTGGTGTTGGCAATTTTTAGAAAGAATATTATATTTTTATGTACAAGGTGCATTTGGAAAACTATGGATGGAGTTTAGAATGGCAGACCTTCAACAATTTAATTTAATGAGATTGAATGCCGCGGATTTCGAATTTATTTTGGAACAAGTAGCACCAAACATTAAAAAAGAAGATACATAATTTCAGAAGTCAATTCCACCAGCTGAGAAACTTATGGTCACTCTTTGATTTTTAGGTTTTGAGAGAGAGAGTCAGAGAGAGAGATATGTTTATTTACACAATATTCGATACAAGCACAGAAAAAAAAATACATTTGACAGGAAATAAACAAATAAAAAATATCGAATAGTATAAATTTTTTGCAGTCCCAGAGTAGGTATTGGGTGGAATTTAAACAACAAAACTTTCTACCTCAGATGGTGACCAGTTTTCTTGTTTGTTTAGCCATGGTTTTTGCGGCAAATCAATTCGTAAGTTTTAAAATTATCGATTTGATTCGATAAGTTGTGAGACGATTCCGTAAGCAAACTTTAACACGCTTACACTTGTTATTTTCCAACTTCGCAAGTTGTAAGAAATTACAATAAGTTATTTATGAAGGTTTTAAATACATTTGCAAATTTATCGTAAGTTGGTTACGCAAGTTCACTATGGTTAACTATATAGTTAGGCCACCTTTAGACTTGCAAGCAATTGCTATGTATTTCGTAAAAAAATCTCATTTTTAAATTTAATCTGAAATCCGAAATAACGGTAATACTCATGTCATGACATTATGTTTGTGCACTCTGCAGAGTGCGTTCATTGTAACGATAAATAATGCCATAGTTATCAATATTTAATTTTTATTCCATTTCATTAAACTATTTTTTGTTTTAGCTTTTAGACTCGACTTCAAAATTGGTTATGCTTGTCATAAGGTAAACGTCCCTGTGCTCGACACTGACCAAATACAATACATGGCACCTTCAATCTTATGTCATAGTAAGAGAGGTGACAGGTAAGTGTCATCTACTGGGCGTTGAGGTGTCGAGCATTGTTACGTTTATCTTACGGTCGTGCCATACACGAAGCCGCATAAATTTTAATCACGGATAAATCTATTCCATCTTTGTAAAAAAGGAAACCAGGAAATAGACATAGAGTAAGTTTTATTGAAAACCTGGATTTTAAGAGGCAGACAAAGTTACCATCCATGGCTAAAGTAACCCGACTTTACGCTAACCTAGATTTTCCGTACAGCGCCAATATCACGACTCGATGGCCAAGTTGTATCCTCCAGACAGTCTTATTATTTGACGTGCCGAATAGTCGACGAATTGGTTAGCAGACCGAAAACATACCCACTGCGGGGCTTGGCGACAATAAGAAATGGACTCTTTGAAAGAGCAAGCTTTTAGCAGCACCGATAACCTTTTAAATACGGTGCTGTCGGCCACCATGACGACAATTTAATTGGGATTGAATATTTTGTATTTATAATGCTATATGAAAAATATTTTGAAGACACTTTCACCTTATTCGGCAAATATTGAAGGAGAGAGACGTTGCTTATATCAAAAATATACACGTCGAATTGAGAACCTCCTCCTTTTGTTTTCAACGGTTGAAAATGACTTTTGTGAAAATAAGAGCGGAAAGCTTAGTGGACTAACCCTAAATGTTTAAATATGGATATACAATTATATTATTTGTGTATGAACTGAGACAATTACCTTGCTTACCCGCGACCTTATGATAGTTATGTTTATGGCAGAAATCGTCTAACATTTGGTAGCATAGTAGGTAAACGGTATCGTTAGGTACTCCGAGGATGAGCTCTGGTTAAGTTTGAAAAGCAGCGCAGTGTAGTTCGGTGGTGGTGATAGTTGGGTTTGTGTGATTTGCGTGTGTTCGTACAGTGTGGAGGTGGAGGAACTGCAAGAAGACGCATTTCTTGCATAAACGTAACAATTAGGTCGCGTGTGAGCAAAGTAATTGTTTCAGTTCATTGATATGGACCTCCGCAAAGTAACGCCTAATTCAATAAATTATTATTTGTGTAATAAATCCTGCAATATTTGATTGAACTAGTTTTCAGTCAGCTCACAAAAGTCAACACCACTTTTTACAAAGGTACAAAACCAGAGCGGCATAGCAAAATGTCACGTACTAAGTGTATTGATTGTTCTTTTGCTCGCGAGCGTCATCGGCTATCGATCGAAAATTACCTCACAACACTGTTTCGACCAGTAGTTATTTCATTTATTATCACAGCATAGATTTTTCGATTGTTAATGTCGAAACGAAATCCCAGGAACGTCTTTACTTAATATCGTTTACTTTTATTCACTAGATACAGATATCACTTAATCTAAAAGCTAATTATTATAATAAATAACAAAAGTATGTATAAACAACTTTCCAGTTGTTGGAAAACAGAATTACGCCACAACGTAGGTACACAACATAATTAGAATAAAATGTTGAAACGCGCAACTTCGTAGCCGAAACCTTAAGAGACCGGTTGCGTGCCCTGAGTGGTCCGGAAGAGCAGAGGAAGTGTCGATTTAGATTTCCCAACTCATTTTCCGCCGATAGTGGGCGACGACAAGTGTTTAATGTCACCACTTAGGTATTAGGAGTAGTAACGGCTAGTTCACGGCCGGATGTATTTCATTGGTCAGTTTGGTATCAAGCAAATTATCAATACAAACAAAGAAAAGACCTGACTGACTGACTGACTCATCAACGTCAAACGCAGAAAGCAGAAAGTTTGCACACATTTTATCTTTATGATAGACACAACTAATAAATACGGATTTTGTAAAAATCCCTCGGGATTAGTCGGGATAGGTAGTTTTAGAACGGAAGCGAAACAGCAGGTGTAAATCATGAAAACACGAGTACCTACCTACTTAACTAAGGGGCACCAAAACTTTAACGACCGCTTTAGCCTAGTTGGTAGTGACCCTGCCTACGAAGCAAGAGGTCCTGGGTTCGAATCCCGGTAAGGGCATTTATTTGTGTGATGAGCACGAATATTTGTTCCTGAGTTATGGATGTTTCCTATGTATTTAAGTATTTATTTATCTATATAAGTATGTTTATCGTCGTCTAGTACCCATAGTACAAGCTTTGCTTAGTTTGGGACTAGGTCGATTTGTGTAAGATTGTTCCCTAATATTTATTTATTTATTGATAACTAAAAGAACAGGTCGTCAATTAAGTAAGTGAATACTCGTAATATTCTGCGGTATCAATCAGTAGGTGTGACAGCTTTAATAACTAATTAATCTATATATATAAAATTCTAAACTGACTGACTGACTGACTGACTGAGTGACTGACTGTTGATATATCAACGCACAGCCCAAACCACTGGACCTAGAGACTTGAAATTTTGCACATACATTCCTTATACAATGTAGGCATCCACTAAGGAAGGATTTTTGGGAATTCCCACGGGAACGGGAAAAAACGGGATTTATATATTCGATTCCGAGTGACCGTATCTCTGTAACTATAATAACTAGATTCTTCAAATTTGATACACAAGTAGGTATTATATTAGTTAAAACATTAATTTCAGGATTTTTCAAAATTCCCACGGGATAAGGAAAAAAACGGGATTTATAATTGGGAACTGTAATTATTAGACTCTTCAAATTTGGCATAGAAGTAGGTAAATATAATAGTAAAAAACTGTTTCAAGGATTTTCGGAAATTCCCACGGGATAAGGAAAAAACGAGATTTTTCGTTTTCTGGTCGTAGAAAGCTGAAATTCGGCATGTAGGTTGCTTGGGGAGTGTAGAGGAGCCTTGAGAGAGGACTTTCCAAAATTCTCACGGGAACGGGAAAAAACGGGATTTTTCGTTTTACTGGTCGTAGAAAGTTGAAATTCGGCATGTAGGTTGCTTGGGGAGTGTAGAGGAGCATTGAGAGAGGACGTTCCCAAATTCCCACGGGAACGGGAAAAAACGGGATTTTTCGTTTTACTGGTCGTAGAAAGCTGAAATTCGGCATGTAGGTTGTTTTGGGAGTGTAAAGGAGCATTGAGAGAGAACTTTCCTAAATTCCCACGGGAACGGGAAAAACGGGATTTTTCGTTTTACTGGTCATAGAAAGCGGAAATTCGGCATGTAGGTTGTTTGGAGAATGTAGAGGAGCATTGAGAGAAGACTTTCCCAAATTCCCACGGGAACGGGAAAAAACGGGATTTTTCGTTTTACTGGTCGTAGAAAGCTGAAATTCGGCATGTAGGTTGTTTGGGGAGTGTCAAGGAGCATTGAGAGAGGACTTTCCAAAATTCCCACGGGAACGGGAAAACGGGATTTTTCGTTTAACTGGTCATAGAAAGCGGAAATTCGGCATGTAGGTTGTTTGGAGAGTGTAGAGGAGCATTCAGAGAGGACTTTCCCAAATTCCCACGGGAACGGGAAAAATCGGGATTTTTCGTTTTACTGGTCATAGAAAGCTGAAATTTGGCAAGTGAGTTCCTTGGGGAGTGTAGGGGAGCATTAAGAAAACATTTCCCGAAATTCTTACGGGAACGGCAAAAAACGGGATTTTGCGTTTTACTGGTTGTAGAAAGCTAAGACTTCAAAATTCATAAGTTTATACTGTAAGGAGGCCGCAAAGGGCTCTTTAACCGACTTCCAAAAAAGGAGGAGTTTATGCATTCCACTTTTTTTTTATGTAGGTATGTTCACCGATTTCTCGGTCAATTGTGGACCTGCTTGCTTGCTTGCCTGTATGCTTACTTGCTTGATATCTTGGTTCTTTGTAATACTCATAGTACACGCGAGCGAAGCCGCGGGCAAAAGCTAGTTTGTAATAAATTTCCATTAATAAGTAAGTTGTTCAGGGTTTCACTCAAATCTTGGAATAGTTGGAATACTGTTCTCATCTCTGGGCAGGGGCACCTCAAACCTTTCCTTCCATTTGACAGTATTCAACGTAGAGCAGCTCGTTTTGTCAGTGATCAGTCATTGATTTCCGACCGTTTGGATTCCTGGTCCATGCGAAGGGACGTAAGTAGGTTTTCTTTGTGTGTTCTATAGGATCTACTCTACCACGGCGAGTGCTCCGAAGAATTATCTAATTTGCTGCCTGCTGCAAAGTTCCACCATCGCAGTTCCCGCCGAAAGTCTAAGTTCCATCGTCACCATCTCGAGGAATGGCAGTCTACCACTGTACGTTTGCTTCAGCACTTCCTGCCACGTACGGTGAAACTGTGGAACCAGCTTTGGCAGCAGTGTTTCCAGACAACTATGACATCAGGGCTTTCAAGAAAAGGGTTTATAAAAGGCTGGCAACAGACAAGTGACTTTCTTTGAGTTGTTGATATTTATGGGCGGTGGTGATCATTTTTCATCAGATGACCCGCTTGCTCGTTTGCCTCCCTCTCATAATAAGAAAAATACCCGTTTCTATTAAGAAAGCTTAATTAAATATTCGTTTTAGTGCATATTTTCTATATTCTTATTGTGATGGTGCGATTTAAAATGCATTTTACTATGTACTCGCAATAAAACCAATAAACGATGTGCTTCGGTCATACTCGTATTAGCATTAATGTAGTTTACGGCCACTTTCACGGTGTTTTGGTTAGTACGTTTTGTTTAGTTTATGGTTCATGGTGGTTGAGGTTCATAACTCACGGCGTGCTCGACTGTGATACTTAATCGGTAACCTACTGCGATTGTTTCCTATTTACACTAATCTTAATTCTCTTGGCTCACGGCAACGTTTTTAGTCCGAGTTCAACGGTAATTTTGCCGTCCACGTTTGCGGGCCACGTGACGCTCCCAGTATGATTTCTTTCTTTCTTAATATTGTTTGCTAACAAACTTTCTGGAAGACTGGAATTCATATTTCATCATTAAAGGTTTCTACATTTTCAACATCTCCTATTTTTAAGTCCTTTAGAAATCAGGGGATACCTACTGGTGTTATAATATTAATGATGATGATTTTGTTTTTCTGTATTGTATTATTTTTGGTGTACAAGAGTTTTTGTATTGTAATGTATTGTAAACTCTATGGTCATGTGATTGATAAGCAATTTAATCAGGATAATCCACAAGAATCTAAGATAACTTATTTATTATGACATCTTTTGACGTTGGGTTTGCACATAAGTATTAATAAAAAGTCTAAAACCTATTCAGAACACTGAACTAATATAATATCTGAGCACCTATTAAGACAGCCGGCCAAAAAGTTACTATACCTAGTAAAAAACTCGAACTACTGCGATTATTTAGCCTAAAAAGCTACAATATTATGTAGGTAAGTACATAGATCAAAATCTCATCCCCAGACGTTAACATTGTGTCATAACTAACGCTGAAATGTTTTGAAGCTACATGTTTCAACAGCTTAAAAAGATATCATTAGGCAAAAACTTGCTGGCATTGTTTACTTTCATGAAGTTTCAACGCTTTTTGTGTAGATTAAATCGCTCGGGTTGATATTAGAGCACGGCCTGGACGGCGAGGTGGCCCGACGTCACACCTCACCTTGTCGCTCGCTCCGCTCTCTAATGATGTTCTATATCGGCCAAGCTCAAGTGTCCAATTAACACTAAATCATCCCGTTTTCATAGTCACTGAATAAACTTTATTCGTGAAATTCAGAAATTATACTATGAAGATTTTTGTAACTATTTTTCGTGATAGAGGAAAAGTACAGAATAATGTAACTTTTCTAATGAAAGTGTACTTTTTGTCTTGAATTAAATAGTGTTATCATTGAGGTTGATTGAGGTAATGTAATTTTATATTTCGCAAATATACATAAATGTTTCTTAGATTCTTTGAACGGTATCTATATTTACAAGGGTACTTATGTTTTGAGTAGACAGCTATCTTTGTAAACATAATCCCAATTAATAAATCGATGGCCCCTACGTAAACCATCGAAACTCAAAATTGCCGTTTTTTAGGGTTCCGTAGTCAACTAGGAACCCTTATAGTTTCGCCATGTCTGTCCGTCTGTCTGTCTGTCTGTCTGTCTGTCTGTCCGCGGCTAAGCTCAGAGACTGTTAGTACTAGAAAGCTGTAATTTGGCATCAATATATATATCAGTCACGCCGACAAAGTGATTGAATAAAAAAAGTAAATAAAATTTTTTTAGGGTACCTCCCATAGACGTAAAGTGGGGGTGATTTTTTTTTTCTCGGCTAACCCTATATTGTGGGGTATCGTTGGATAGGTCTTTTAAAATCATTGCGGGGTTGCTTACATGATTTTTCTATTCAGTGATCTGTTTGCGAAATATTCAACTTTAAAGTGAAAATTTTCATTAAAATCGGCCGTCCCCCCCCCTCTAAAATCTAAACTGTTGGGTGGAAAAATTTGAAAAAATCAGAAGGGTAGTAAATATATCAAATTTACTAGGAAAATTATAGCGGCTAAGATTGCTTGGAAACTATTTGTAGTTTAAGAGTAAATAGTAGCCTAAGGTATAAAACATACCTAAACTTGGATGATTCCGTACACATACGAAATCCTTAGAAAAATATTACTTGTTTTTTTCATAATGGCTACGGAACCCTACCTTGGGCGTGTCCGACACGCTCTTGGCCGGTTTTTTTTTATTCGTGTAATCTACTTCTTTTAAGCCATATTTTACACACCCGAAAGGAAAAAAGAAAATTCTTATTTTTAAGCAGATATTTGAGCCGTAAAACATCGAAAACATTATAACATTTCCGTAGTAGGTCATCGTAAGTCTACATTCGATTGTTTACGTGGGAATAGTTGTCGTGTAAACGAGACGAAACTAACAGCTTCAATAGTATACGTCGCACAAGCCCGCGAGGCGATCAGTTGGCAACAAGCGACCAATCAGCTATAATAACATTACAATTTTATTATGATTTTTGTTTTTAAAACACGTAATAATGAGGAACAACAGATTTAATGCGTCGAGATCTAAAAAATCTTGGTTTGATAACAAAAGACAGTGCAACCACCGATAGTGAAAAACCTAAAGCTGGTAAGTTTGAACATTTTTAGTGATTATATTTTAAAAAGATTGTGTATTTTACGTTGTTAATAGGAGTAGTGTGCAGTTACGGTCAAGTTATTGACAAATAATTATTAATTATGAACATTTAATAGTATTACCGACTTAAATAATCGAAACTGTCAGTATCAATATTGTACTTTGGAATTTACTATTGACTTGGTATCGAAACTGCCAGTTTCAATATTGTACGTTGGAATTTACTATTGACTTGGTATCGAAACTGCCAGTTTCAATATTGTACGTTGGAATTTACTATTGACTTAGTATCGAAACTGCCAGTTTCAATATTGTACGTTGGAATTTGCCGTTAACTTTGTATCGAAACTGGCAGATTCGATATTGTATTGTGTTGATCAGAATATCAAACTATCATTAGGTACCTAGTATTTTTCAGATTCTTCGCTACATGCAACTTGTACCTTTGAAGACACAGAATGGGCCACCCTCGAGGGAATAGATGACGAAGAACTATCTTCAGACAGAAACTTGGCTACGCCACATTTTTCTATTCTGGAAGCGACGGTAGAAAAAGTACCTACTAATTGCAATAAACACTGATAAGGAGTCAATTATTTTAAGTAGCTCAGTAAATACTCCAGTGCCATCCCCATTACAAGACTTTGAAATCTCAATACAAAGCCAAACTGAAGATAATAAGCAACATTAGAAGTTCGTTTTCTCCATTGACACCACTGCCGACTGAATCCGGGAAACTACCTACACCTACCAGTAGTCCAGGCTCCATAGCTAGCGTTAGCTCTCTTATAACAGTATCAGAGTGCGATTCGCCCAGCTCGACCATTTCATTAAACCAAAAGAGAATGTCTACATTCAAAGCAAACCCAGGAAAAAAAGAAAAAGATTTGTCGTTCTACGTGCAAATTAAAATGTTACGATAAATTTGATACCGACACCCGGCAAAGAATATTAACCAATTTTCGGAAATTAGGGGTACATACTCAGCAGTGGGAATATGTAGATAAATTTACCGAAAGGCAACCAAAAAAGTAAGAGAAAGTTGTAGTAAACTTTATCTGAATAATAACGTATCCTTCAAAAAAATGTTTTCCTTGTACAAAGAATGGAATCAGCTGCCAAACTATAAAAGTAAATCTGTCACACTACGTCAGTACTAACACTAATATAGTGAATGAGCACATGAACGTTGGATTCTATGTCCCAAAGAAAGACATTTACGACAAATGTCATGCATTTTCAAATGAGGCAAACCCGACTGAAGATCAAATAAGTGCCCAATCTCAGCATATAGAAAATAAAAAAAATACAAGAAAATTTAAAGCAGATGACAAAATAGTAGCTCAAAATTCACCCGAAGTTGTTTGTGGTACATTTGACTTTTAATATTGAATTGTCCACTTGGCGATGTTGGACTTGCTGTATTATAATATAAGCGAAAATTTTTGTAATATGAAACAAAGTCAAAGAGGTCAGGGTAGAAAAAAATGCACCGAATTTTCTTTTGAATGCAATTTTGCTTAAACACAGTTATCACTACCAGAAGAAGTGGGAAAATAATGAATGATGACGCTGAACTTAAGATGGCATATGGTAACCTGCTGACTGTTACAGATGCAAAATATAAAGATCTTATTTCTTTATGTCAATCGGGGGTGATACCTATCACCTTGCCTATCACCTAAAGAATATTTAAAAAAAAAATATTAATTACAGTACAGTATTGGTGATAATGTTGACGATTCTGATTAGAATATTTATATGCTTACTTATATTTCATATTTTGTTTGAAGTTAGTGAGCCAAAAAGGTATTTCGTTTTTTTATCTCATAAGTATCTTATTCATTCGTGCAATAAAGAGTTTTTGAGAAGTTTTTTGTTTAGTAATTTAGAGCGTTTGGATACATTTATGTTGTATGTTACGAGTTTTCTTATAATAATTTTTATTTATTTACTACATCTGTAGTTTGTTGAGAACTTTTTTGATTTTCACTAGCCATTACTAAGCAGTAATTATAAAATAATAAGCTGTGATGATAACAGTGATTTAAAAGTCAGATTTCTAGAAATAAAAAATTGATTTTCTGAATAAAGTTTTCAATTAACAAAACAATACTGATTTTATTTAAGTACTCATACTAAAAAGTGTCTCAAAAAATTATGCGTTTATATTGAAACGGGTAAAATAGCTATAATAGAGATTTTTTTTTGTGGCGTAGACCATCTACACTACCAGTTACGTTAGCTACCGCAGTACTACTGTCGAAGTAAATAATCGAAACTACCATTTTGGATAAGACCTTTAAAAATAATTCCGGCGTAAAAAATCGAAATTGGCAGTTTCGATACATGTAATTCTCTTTATCACGACGTATGCTATCGAATTTCAAATTTCCAGAAAACTATTATAATTTTCCTGAAAATAAAAATCCCGCAAGATAAATACTTACTTTATTAGTTATTATGGATATATGAAGTCAATGTAATATTTATGTTTTCGGAATTATACCATAAACCAACTTCAAAACGCTATACTGAAAAGTGCAGAAATTGACTTTCGATGATTTACGTAGGGGCCATCGAAATTACAAGAAGGCTCCACCTCGGACGCAAATCACTCCAAGCTCCTGCACTTGGCATGATAAGCTCTGATTTATAGTTGTCGAACACTACTGTCTGTGTATTATGTACTGACTACGGAATGTTCGCTAATTTATTGCCAGGCTAAGTTGGCTAAGTGCTTTGTGAAATGCAATGAAAACAATCAAGTCAACGAAACAGTTGCAATCGTTTAGATCTTTAGTTGGGCTTTAATTTCGTGGAACCATAAAGCGCGTTTAATTAAAATCTAGGTTTAAGCGTAGTAGGTAAGGTACTTACCAATTCGAAGTAAACGAATATTAGCACGTTCTGGGTAGGAAACACTTACCTAAAACAGAAAACAATAATGTTAGTAAATACCTACGTAAACGCACCTACGACGTAGCGAACAATGTCCGGAATATCAGAGAATCTCCTAAACATTGTGTAAAGTTTCCCCTTCGATTCCAAAATGTCAGACCTCGGAAGCTGGCGGCCACGTGCACATCCGTCCATAATAATGATCCGACGTTCCATATCGGAAATCGGAGACGGCCGCTCGAGGCAATCACTTGGAATGGAAAATTGAACAAAACAAATTGTACAAGATTTAGTTAGGTGCGTACAATGTTTTTTCAACATTGATCCTAGGTTGAGCAAATCAAAATAAGGGAAAATGGACTATTTGGTAGACTAAACTTTGGAATTGGGGGACATAAGAACAACTTTTTTTTAGTATAGACTTCGATGGCTATTAAAAGCCTGCTTAAACTTAAACTAGATAATTGAAGCGTCAACCGTAACAGGTGTTGTGGTCAAGCTTTAAGTTTATAAATATTGATTCCATTGCTTCAAAATGACCCCAGATACCACAGGGACACAGAGCGAGCACGGAAATTTAAAGCTCTATCACTGATTGCTCGCAAGGGAGGTAAAGCTATCACTTTGGCTGACTACTCAGCACGTGTAGGTTGTATTGCATATTATATAGTACTCGCAGAAGTAGGTATTGTGGATCTAACAGCTCCTAGATGACAATGTATCCCCACTTTTCTAGCGCATTGCGGAAGCTCGTGTCGCATTGACTGTTTCTACTCTACTATGCGCAAGAGAGCTCATGCCCGGTGCCCTGGTTTCGAGGTGATTCCTTTATGACACATTGCTATAATGTATTTGATAGTAGCATGACTCAAATTGGATTCGCAAATCAATCTTTAACTGTTTTCATCCGATTGGATCCGTTACTCTTGATGATTGCGTTTCGTATGATCATCACTTAATATTACTGATTGTACTATAAAAAAGCATATTTAAATCATTTTTATGTTTTCTTCTGAGTACAGGAAATAATTTGATTTAGTCAATCTAGTGAAAATATTTTTATCTATGACTACTGAAGTGTAAAAAAAAAGTAAAAAATATTTTTTAGGAATAGTTATTTGTGCAACAAGAGAGCAAAGTTGGTTTTTACTGCGAGTGTTGATTTTGAATCACGAGTCAGCGAAGGATTCTATAATTGAATCACGAGCGTTAGCGAGTGATTCTAAGTTAGAATCCTGAGTGCGCGAGTGATTCAAATACACGAGATGCAAAAAACTTTGGTCTCGTGTGACACATACAACTTTTCACCTCAGCAGCGAGAACATAATAAATTATTAAAGGTATATGAACGACGTCGTCTTTTTGTCTTTGTTGTGGTTTTCAACATTGAGTAAATACTCCATATTATGTATAACAATAGGTACAGTCTTCGAAAAAGTGTTAGCATTATTTAAAAATATCATAAGCTTTTAAATATTTTTCGCGAGACTTTTCAAGTAAGAAACTTAACTCTGCATTATGTATTACTGCATTAATTCGTTTGGTGTTCAATTGTTGACTTCGTCACTGGACTCACTCAATTCACTCATATCATATTCAAAAATTTATTAAATAAGTACTTATTACTATTCTTATAAATTTCCAAATTGCCTCTGATCGTGTACCAAACTCTTAAATATCGAACTCTGTAGCTAGCGAAACAGAAGAAAAGAATTAAAATTTGAATCCCGCCATTTTTTTAAAGATGCGTTCCGATACTACACCCGCTGCGTTCCGATACTGCATCCGCTGTATTTATCACGATGTTCAAGATTGTTAAAATTATTAATAATTATATAGATACATGTTAAACTTTGAATTTTTTCATCAACATTTTTATTATTTGATTGTTTAAAAATATAAACCAATTATTAAAAAAGTACAATATTTAAATTTAAAACCTTAACAGACGAATTACAATTTTAAGGTTAAGAACTTATTATGAGTATCCGAACGTACAATCGTTCGTTTATTTTTTAGGTCTATTAGGTATAGAATTTGAAATCGAAATTCGAATCGATTTGATCTTATCTCTCGCTCTTTTCGTATCGAAATGAAAGTGACAGATCAAACTGAAGTTCAAATCTTTCGAATTCAGTGAGCAGACTCATTATTGTCCTTGACTTTAAAAAAATAAATAATTAAAAAGCTACTTTGTCTCACGCAGTGAGCAAAATCGGATTTTGCTCACTGTTTTTTAGTAGCAAAACCTGCCTGTTTGAGGTGCTGAGGTGAAAATATTATTTACTTACATAGTAGGTAGGTAGTAGAGTAGTAGATATTTAAAAACGTATTTTTAACCAACTTTTCATGTAGCTATCATTAGCTAGGTATACATAATATATTGCTATAATTTGCATTAAATAAGTAAGAAACAAGTCAGCGGTGGCATCCGACTTTTGCCGCATTAACTAACTACGTCGGTACCAAGAGACTGCGCCATATTCTATACTATATTTCGTTTTTGTAGAAGCTCTAAACGAAAATTTAACTTTTTCAATGAGCCTTGAAATGATAGAATAATATTCTAGTTAAGGTAAGGAAGGATTTTAATTGTTGTTGTCGGGATACGTAATAATGTAGGTCTGTACATTTTAAGAACTATCGATCCGAGAAAGCTAGCTCGATCGTGAATAAGTTTTGAGAGAATTTTGAACAAATTTTAAACCTAAAGTCTAAAATATTAAACGGAAATATTTAATGTACTTAATTTTATTGTACTTTCAAACGGCAATTTTACCATCCCCACTTAAGCACCTGCTTCATTCATAGTACAGGAATACTCATGGAATAAGAGCGCATTGGGGATTTTAAAATCGGATCTTTCAAGATGAAGCGAATTTAAATGTAACGGAGAAGTCAAAATGCTTGGAGTTCAACTTTAGTAGTCACCGGCCTCCATATTCATGATTTGCGGCATGAATTGGACATGTCCGCTGACCACTGTCCCTCCCGAGTGGATAGATTCTATTCATTGCATCCACTTTATACCTATCCCGCTAACAATGGGATTACATACAATGTCCTGATCATGAAGCTCTAACTGTCATTTAATTTGCCTTACTTTCCCTGACGTGCAATTGTGTTGTTACACAAAGAGAATATTGAGCCACTTTGGAACCTTTGTAGTTTACCTGAACCATTCTGACCTTAGGAGTAAGGCAGCCAAGGAAACTGAAACGCATATTACCAGGGTGGAATCTTTTCACCTATTTCACGATAATTTCTTTGGTTGATGTATGGAATGTCAACATGGCATTTGCAATGAAAAGGGTTCATCCTGGTATGTGATTCAGTTTCGTTGACCGTACCTACCTACTCACCTAAAACTGCCATTACCAAAAGAATACGGAGAAAATTCATGTCAATGTTTACTTAATTAAGCACTGGTTAGCCAACGCTGGTTTTGTAGAAAAAACGAAAAAATATCCACTCTGTCGGGGGCGATTTTTGAATATTATAGAAAAATTAGTTAAAATAGTAGATTGTACAACAAGAGCATAAAATTAGCCATTTTACTCGTCATGTTCATATAGCCACCCGAGCCGGTACGTCCAGGGGAAAATGTGTTTAATGCTAGAGTTTTACACTTGGCTTTTCCCCACGATTGCAAGGAAATTATACAGCAACATTTGAAATTAAATTTACAAGCTCTTATTTTACATGCATTGCAATTTTTTATAATAATGAACTAGGTTTGTCTAGTTTTATTATTTTCCTAATATAAAACACCACTTTAATACAATAAAAAAAAAACATAAATTTAATTTAATTTCTAAAATATTTAATTTCTATTGTTTGCGGCTTTTTGCGGCTGATTGTCTTGGTATTAGATGAAGATTTTACTTTATGCACAAGACTATAAAAAGCTATTTCAGGCAGTATTCTTTCGACAACTTTACGAGCCTAAGAAGTAAAAAAATACTTAATTTGAGCAGTGATTTTTTTCACATTTTCTCAGATGTGATTTAAAAAAACGGCTCTTTCCTATCCAAATTTTAGAGTTACCTAGGTACGTCTAATTGTAAGTGTAAGTTTTCGTAACACGTAAGTATATAATCACATACCTACTTACCTACACCCGTTTAAATATTCGAAAATGAGAAAAATCTGTGGATATAAACAACTTACAATTTTTTTCTGCTAGTTCTGTGTGTCAATTTTCTCCAGCTCCACTCGTATTTCTTTTACCGAAGATTTTCACTATTATTCTCTAAAAGGAGAGCGTGTTTCCAAAATTCGATCGCACAGATGTCTGACATAGAATTTGGGCGATTCGTTTGAAAGTTTGTAAGATGTTTCAAAAGATTGCATTATTCTAAAAGCAACTCGCTATACCTAGATACATTCCAATAGTATTATAATTAATAATTATAATGTGTCAGCAGTTTACCTCTAAAAAATGATGTAATATTAGGTACTATTGTTCGTAATATATTTATGCACAACTTTTTCTCACTATTTGACACAGGTTATCGGAATCAAATAAGTAGTTGTGGCATAGACATAAGGGCCTGAAGGACGGCCGATCATGACTAAATAATACGAATTCTTGTTTCAAATACGGATCCTTAAAACGGCACTTGACCTTTATGTAACGCACCAAAACTTCAACGAAATTTGTTTAGTTGCTTAAACGACTTGTAGGGACAGAGGAACTCTTAAAAGTGTACTTGCCCTTGTGTTTAAGTGCGTATTGCTTGGTATTGCGAAAGAAACCTTATTTATTAACGTTTTGCTGCATAAGCCTAATTTCAGTGTAGATACTGACGCAAAGATGAAGGATTTAATTCAAACTAGGTAGACGCTTAATTAATCAATTTTATTTGATCAATTGTTCTATAAACTTACTTAATTCAAAACAGGTAAGTAAATACCTAACCTACCTACCTACCTAAGGTATTTATCTACCAGTACTTATTGAGTTTCAATATTGACCAAAATGGTATGGCCTACTTGTGCATAACTGTCTAAAGTAGCTCCGTAACATTTAAATGATAAACTGCCCCAAAATTCTGAAAAGGCACGACAACGTTTAGCTCACGGTTCATTGAACAAAGGTTTACGTAACAACGGAACAAAGGCACCGATAAAAATATGAAACAATGAACTTTAGGTACGGCTATTTTTACCTAGACCATACAAAAAAATTTGTAATTCGAGCGCAACTTATATTTATGTACATGTCAGGTCATAAAATACTTTTTAAGTAGGTAAATTGTGATCTCAGTTAGGTTTACGCTTAGCCAGTTTGGTAGTTAAGCAAGGCACTGCTTATAAAATAGTTCACTTTTTCTCATTGTTGCAATACTTTTTATTGTGAACTAGAGTGCTTGTTGAGATTGTAAAGTAGTCAAGTCAATATTTTGTCTTGCCTTTTTAGCGACATCTCCTGTTGAGTAGCAGTTGTAGGAAAACTAGCATTACAAAAACATTACGACGTTCACCCTATTCATGCGCCAATCTTTTGTAGTTTAGACTACTTTGCCTAGATGGCGCTGTTAGTGTTGTTTTTTTCTATTTAGTTTGCCATCTGTCGGACTTTAGAGGAAGTAAACAAGCAAACATAGAAAGTACGAGTAAAATTATAGATGGCGCTGCTCTTGGCACATACTCGAATTTGATTTACTCGCCATCTGTAGAGAAATATTATACATGTTACATTGCATCAGCAGGTCGCTTGGCAAGCAGCTTTTCCAAGTTTTGCACAGATGGCGCTGAAGAGAAATTTTGTGCGATACGTAACACGTGATCGAGAAGGGTGCTCGTCATTCCGTTTTACTGGTAAAAGATAATTGTATTTTTTAAGTTTAGACTCTTTAGACATTACAAAATGCAATTCATTATAAGAATATTAATTAATTATTAGATTTTTTTAGAAATGTTAAAATTTAAAGGTACGGGCGGGGGGGTTACAGTGCTAGGGCTCTTCAAGGCATGAGTTAATAGGTTATTTATTACTGAACCAGTGAGATACACGCTTGGCCTCATCTGCACTTTTCATCAGGTGAGATAGTGGGCACTCCCGGGTCAGTTTAGTCTAAGAAAAAAAAAATAAGGCGTATTATGTGAACAACATTTCCCACAAAATATTTAGATTACACATTTTCCTTTGAATTATGTTTGAATAAAACGAAAAGAATGAAAATACGTATAAGTAAGTAGGTATGCCTACTTACAATTTACTCTCACTGTAGGTGGGGCGGAGGGCGGCGGTGAACAAAGATGCCTGTGACGTAAGCGTATAAAGATGAACGAATGGACTTCGTTTGGCGTAAAAATGATAAAAGACATAAAAGGCATAAGTATATCACGGTGGTAGTATTTAGAACCAAGGTTTCATAAAATGCTAGATGCAAGACAGTTTTCTTTCTTAAGCAATAGGTAGGTAAGTCAAAAGTTGAAATTTATTTGGTGACCACGTTTAATGTATACAGGGTTATTTTTAATTCACTGACATCCTCTTAACCCTGAATTCCTATCACTCAAACAAATGTTTTTTGTTTTACGACTTTTTAAAATGAAGCACTTTTTTCCCATACAAATACACAGAGTAGGTATCGTAAAAATAAGAGGTAATCTCAAATTTTCAAAACGTTATTACACCAAAAATATTAAGTTATGACAAAAGCCGTAAAACAAAAAACATTTGTTTAAGTAGTAGGAGTTTAGGGTTAAAAGGATGCTAGTGAATTACAAATAACCCTGTATATCGTGGTAAGTATACTTTTTTTGATGTTCGGTTCGTATGATATATCTATTTTACATCTTACGAGGGGCGTTCAATATAAAGTGAGAATGAGATGCAAACTCTTTTAATATTACGAAATTAAATACTGGCCGGTAAAGCTAATCTATCTAGCTGATTGCTATGAAAAAAAAACTAACTGTCTTTTGTTTAAAAAAATATACGGTAATTTCTTTGCAATGCTATTGAGTACGTTAGCGAAAATGGAACAAATTGAACTGCGCGCCGTTATCAAATACTTGTATTTGAAAAATTTTTCTACGGACCAAGTCAATTTGGATTTGCGGGACACTTTAGGGTCTAATGCTCCTCCGTATTCGACAGTCGTACGTTGGTGCGCCGAATTTAGACGTAGAAGAACATCGACAATGGACGACCCCCGCTCCGGACGCCCTACTACAGCAGTAACTAAGAAATTGTGAAAAAAGTCGAAAACTCAGTTTTGGCGGATCGTCGTGTCACAGTTCTTTTTATTGCTGAAAATGTAAAGATTTCAACGGGGAGCGTGCATAATATTTTACATGAACGCTTGGGTATGAAAAAGGTATCTGCGCGTTGGGTACCAAGAATGCTTACTGACACGCAAAAACAAACTAGACTAGAGATTTCTCAAGAAGCTTTGAACCTGATGCAGCAAGACCGGGAACTTTTTTTGGCGCGATTTATAACAATGGACGAAACATGGCTCCATCATTACGACCCTGAAACGAAACTGCAGTCTATGACATGGAAAAGGCCATCATCTCCAACTCCGAAGAAATTCAAGGTGAGCCCATCTGCCGGTAAGGTCATGGGCTCTGTTTTTTGGGATGGTAAAGGGGTATTAATGATTGAGTATCTCGAGCATGGAGCCACTATTACGGGCACTTTATACGTCAAACAAATAGCAACATTGCGCAATGAGATCCGCGAAAAACGGCGAGGTAAACTCTCGAAAGTTGTGCTGTTCCACCAGGACAATGCCCCGGCACACAAGTCCGCCGTTGCAATGGCTGCAATTCGTGATGCTGGGTTCGATATCCTTAAGCATCCTCCGTATTCACCAGATCTCGCTCCCAGTGATTTCTACCTATTTCCGAGATTGAAACAATACCTGAGAGGCCAGAAATTTGAAGACGACGACGCGGTAGTCGCTGCAGTACAAGATTTTTTAAGTACTCAAGATGAGATCTTTTTTAAAATGGAATTTTAAGTTTAGAAAAAAGATATACTAAGTGTATTATGCTAAAAGGTGACTATGTCGAAAAATAAAATGACATTTAGTAAAAGTTGTTTATAACATACTCATTCTCACTTTTTATTGAACGCCCCTAGTAACTGCGAAATGGTATAATTATAACTTGTCACAGTATAGGTATTGGTCTTGCGGAGAGGAATTAAACCATAAACAACAAGTACAGACGTTTATTAGGAACGCTAAACTGTGAGCAAGCAAGAGACTAGAGGGTCGTAGGTTCTAAGCACTTGAGTGGGATTCGCTTTCTCCGGACAGACACTGCCCTGGATTCAGGAGACCGTAGGACGCGCTGCGGGCGTTGCAGGTGGATCTCCAGAGACGCTGCTGACTTGCAGGGCTGAGACCAGGGTGCTTCAGGGCTCAGAGTGTGCTGGTGGTGTAGAGCCAAGTGGTGGAGACTGCAGTTCCGTTCGGCGGTTTAACCCCGACTTGGTTGCCCTGGAATTTGGTTAATGTCAGCAGGGGCCCATACAATTGCTCTGTCCACCGGCCCAACGTCCATAACGGTCCCTGACCATAGGTCCGAATTTAAACGCTGGCTGTGTGGCAGAGCAATCATACGGAATTTACAAAAAGAGAAAGATGAAGCTAAATGTAATACAAAAGAATAAAATGATTTAGTGAAAATGAAAACTGTTCTTTTTTTGAAATTTAAATTTGAACTAACTGAAACTGCCTAACGGTCTAAGAAGTTTAAACATAATTTACAATAAATGCAGACCGTTGGAGTTAGCTAGGTGAAGAAACAGGAGATAGTAATAGAATAATTTTGTAGATAGAAAGCTAGAAATAAACAAATAAAATTAGACAAGGTAAAATGTTGATATTTGCTTTTGGAGAGAACTTACCAATAAACGGGCAGAGTATCCACAGGATTATTATATGGTAGATGTACTGTTTTTAGATAGCTGTGTTCAGATTCAAAATGTGTCGAATTTTTGGCGGCACTGGGTTTTAAAGGCTTAATTAAGTCACGCCCCTCGAGATAACGCTAACCGTAATTTGTGTTATGTGGTTTGACAGTTCGTGCCACAGAGAAGACACTGCGCAACAAAACGATGTACTTAATTTATTTAGCTTTCCTCATTATTTAATTAATTAAATATTAAGGAAAGACAAGAGCTCAGATATTGTCCGCATTTACTTAATTATATTAAATAGATACGCCCAAAAATCATAGCAGCGGTAAGTTTGATAATAGCGCCATCTAGTGCTCGCGGGGTGAGGCTCGTTGCATTGAATCGAACTAACTTCGCTAAGGATATCGGTAATTACGTCCAAAAAACACCAAAAAATGATATTGTCCCAATTGCATTGTGACAGTACCTCCCTCTCCGCGGAGGATTTTTTCGTCTTAGCGAAAAAATCCGCCTGAGAAAAATCCCTAACGTAACACATTCAAAATAACCTATCAATCCTATCATACTTCCTAACATACTTTATTCATTCAACCTAACACAGGCAGGTCTGCCGTTTAAGACACTGCAAGACCCTACGCTACGAGAAAATGGCGAGATGGTAAAGAGGTAGTTATTAGGAGACACAGCCGCCAATCTAGACAAGGGTTGCCAACCGCCCTTATAAGATTATCCAGCACTACGCGCAAGGTTTAGCTGCCTAGCCGCGCAACGCTAGGTATAGCTTTCATTAGGCATTTTTAAGGAGTTGAAATTAGTAAAGACCGCTCCGGCAAAGGCTTTGGATTAAGACTAGCATTGGTAGTGAAGTAATTGTGTCGACCTAAGAAACTAGTGTACGTAAACAAAGCAACTAGAATTTTTATAACTTAGAGATAAATAGAATTAAGCACGGAAACCATGTGTATAGTTTATTCCTAACACGCGGCTAGTATTTGTTAAATTTAAGTAGTTAACTATAATTAGTGCGTCTCACTCTGACGAGGTAGACGCTAAGGTAGTCACAACGATCACGAACGAGTCGATGCGTTTTTATTTTAAAACTAGATTTAATCATACAGAAGAGTATTTTACGAGCAGGCGCAAAATATTTATAAGTAACGTTAAGTCGTTGACCTTGCTATGCAGTAGCGTTGTTTAAGGTAAACAAACTTGACGATACGATTGAGAACATAAAACAGGGTAGTTAGCGCAGCGCGACAATTACTGCCACCCTCTTTTTTAACTTAAGGTATCATGGACCGAGCCCACGACATTAACGTAATAAGAGTGCAACGTTGTTACAATAATAAAAGTACATTTTATAATTATGATGAAAATTAAGTCTTCTGTTTAGGAATAGTACTAATTGTTGCTAAATCGTTCCTAACGAGGTTAATTATTCGTACGTTATTTAAAGGTTATGTTGAAGTTTATTACTATTTATTGCCTGGAGTTAATTTCAGATCCTTTATGTGCCATACGCCTAAATCCTTGCCGGACATATCATGTAGTTCAAATATTAACGGTGACCTTTTCTTGGAAATACGGCATTTCATAAATTTAGGTGCAAGTTTTTTACTGAAATACTGCGATTTATCACTAAAATAAAAGGTTCGCTTCCATACAATATCTCCTACTTCAAAGTTTGCAGGCTTACGTCGTAAGTTATAACGACGCACATTTCTTTGGTGCGCGTAGTATAATGAATGTTGCACTTTGTCGAATAAATTCGTGAGGAAACCTGCATTCTGCGCGTAAACATCGCGTGGAAGGCAAATTAATAAATAGAATAATAATAAGAAATAGTAACAATAGGAAATTTCGAGACCTGATTCTAGAATATCGCTTGCGAGCATAGATGGCGGTAGCTTTAATATTTGTTTACGTAATTCTTGCACAGAGTCTGCGGGTGTAGAACCACGAATTAAGACTTCATAAGTTAGCTCACTCTTTTGAAGTGACAAATACTTGATTTCGTACATATTAGATATTTAGATTAAGTGATCGCGTTGAAGTTAATAATTAGCTGATAATGAAATTTAGAAAAATAACAAATTATAAGGCGCGTGCCAAGCGACAGCTTATAAAAAGCATGTAGTACTGTACTGAAGTTAAATTTACTAAAAAACAGTCTTAACGATACTTTGTGATAGTGATCGTTAAAATGTAAGGTATGGTTTTAGGTGATTAAGTAAAATGCCTACTGGGGTAGTCTCCAATAGCAAATATCAAGTAATTTGACTATTCCGTACGTTACAAACATGGAGTAATCTAAGTATGTACCTTCCCACTCAATTATATCCTCGCAGTAGATAGAAGTTACAAAAAAAAATAAGTAGAGTAGTGTTGCCTATATTTTAGAACGATTTGGATGAAATTTAGCATGCAGTGGTTGTAGGTTAAATAACCGTTGGTTATTAACTTCCGATTTTGTATGAAATTTACCGTTGTAGAATAACGGTTGGCAGTTAAGTTTAAAAATTAGGTAGGTAGTTCAATTTAAATTGGGTAGTGAAATTTGAAAAAACGTTACAAATTTAAAAAAAACCGTTAAGATGACAACCACTGGGCAACGTAATGCCCTTTATTCGCCTCTTACGAAACCTAGGTGCAAAAGGGTGGCACTATTCTTAACCGGAACCACACGGTGATTAGAAAAGTGATAAAAAGAATATTACTTACTGCGAGACACAAGTAGTAGGAAAGTGCACAAAATACCAACACAAACACAACGAATAAAACCAGAAAAAAAACGTTTCCCAACTCAAGACCACGTTAAGAGGCGCCACTTGTCACCGTATAGGTATTGGTCTTGCGGAGAGGAATTAAACCATAAACAACAAGTACAGACGTTTATTAGGAACGCTAAACTGTGAGCAAGCAAGAGACTAGAGGGTCGTAGGTTCTAAGCACTTGAGTGGGATTCGCTTTCTCCGGACAGACACTGCCCTGGATTCAGGAGACCGTAGGACGCGCTGCGGGCGTTGCAGGTGGATCTCCAGAGACGCTGCTGACTTGCAGGGCTGAGACCAGGGTGCTTCAGGGCTCAGAGTGTGCTGGTGGTGTAGAGCCAAGTGGTGGAGACTGCAGTTCCGTTCGGCGGTTTAACCCCGACTTGGTTGCCCTGGAATTTGGTTAATGTCAGCAGGGGCCCATACAATTGCTCTGTCCACCGGCCCAACGTCCATAACGGTCCCTGACCATAGGTCCGAATTTAAACGCTGGCTGTGTGGCAGAGCAATCATACGGAATTTACAAAAAGAGAAAGATGAAGCTAAATGTAATACAAAAGAATAAAATGATTTAGTGAAAATGAAAACTGTTCTTTTTTTGAAATTTAAATTTGAACTAACTGAAACTGCCTAACGGTCTAAGAAGTTTAAACATAATTTACAATAAATGCAGACCGTTGGAGTTAGCTAGGTGAAGAAACAGGAGATAGTAATAGAATAATTTTGTAGATAGAAAGCTAGAAATAAACAAATAAAATTAGACAAGGTAAAATGTTGATATTTGCTTTTGGAGAGAACTTACCAATAAACGGGCAGAGTATCCACAGGATTATTATATGGTAGATGTACTGTTTTTAGATAGCTGTGTTCAGATTCAAAATGTGTCGAATTTTTGGCGGCACTGGGTTTTAAAGGCTTAATTAAGTCACGCCCCTCGAGATAACGCTAACCGTAATTTGTGTTATGTGGTTTGACAGTTCGTGCCACAGAGAAGACACTGCGCAACAAAACGATGTACTTAATTTATTTAGCTTTCCTCATTATTTAATTAATTAAATATTAAGGAAAGACAAGAGCTCAGATATTGTCCGCATTTACTTAATTATATTAAATAGATACGCCCAAAAATCATAGCAGCGGTAAGTTTGATAATAGCGCCATCTAGTGCTCGCGGGGTGAGGCTCGTTGCATTGAATCGAACTAACTTCGCTAAGGATATCGGTAATTACGTCCAAAAAACACCAAAAAATGATATTGTCCCAATTGCATTGTGACAAACTATAGTCACTATTTGCAAAGTAAAGCTTTGGAAAAAGCTTGTACCTAAGTATATTAAATCAATGTGTAAACTAGGTTACATACAAACTAAAATAAACCTTGAAGTTTTTTTTGTTGCTTTTAAAGCTGACTAAAGTCCATTAAGTAAAATTATCGATTTTAAAATTCACGCTGTTTAAAAGTGACGTTGTAAACCTCTTGTTGGTAATTTCACAAACATTGATCTACTGTCAATTCCAAACTAAATACCTTTTTAGCTTCAATGCACAATATGAACTTCAAAAGGAGCACATGGATCACTTTTGTACCTACTTCGTCTTATTTATATCAACACACGTATATCTTGTATGAATTTACGTAGTTAATTGGGTGTAAAGCAACCGCAGAGGTAGCTTGGTACCAAAGGCCTTTGACATTCGCTGTATCTAATTATATATCAATATACATGGATAACTTACATAAGTAAGTATATTACATCCGTTATCTAGTAGCCATAGACGCATAGTACGCAAATATACCTACCTGGTCTACTCAAGGGCAGTTAAAATGGGTCATAGTCATCGCAAGTTATACTATAAATCCGACTCGTTTTCATTGAGTTCGAATGTATGGTAAAATGTGCATAAAATTTAATACAAACTCGGTTTAAATAAAAATAAAATGTTCGAAGCATTTTGTAACACGTTATCTCTTGCATTTCTATGAACGATATAAAAGTCGTATTCGCGGAGAGTAATATAAACTAAGTGGCTGGGAAATGAAAAGTGCTTGTGTTGCCAAACGAGGCTGGCAGCCGGCCCCGGCAGCTGGTCCGAGCCGCTGACTGACACCGTTAAGGTGCTCCTGACCTCCGAAACCTTTAACCCTTTTGCAAATCCTAGCGACACCTTTACTCAGCTTAAAATATCCTCGAGGTCCTCCTATATAGTAAGAGCGTGAGAGATTCCATCGTTAAGTATCCAGCTTTCACACTTAAAGACATCTTGCTCACGGGCGGTTCAGGAGAACCGGCGTAATACTGAAGGGGCTATTGTGCCTTATTTGCGCTTACGACGTCAATCATCACGTTAGATCACTTAATAGTTATCGTGGTTCTAACAAAAGCCACAATCATTAAATGGGACTGGAAATTAAATTGTGAATTGTGTACATTTTTAGGGTTACAGAGCATGAGTACTATTAGTCCGTGGGTTTATTTGACTAACTGAAATAAATCTTTAGCCTCTATTTATGAAATGGTAATTTACACGGATATTCTAATAAAATATAGTTTTGTGGTCCGCGTTTTTTTATCGCTTAAAATAGTAACCAAGAGTTAGGCTGGTGAGATAGTTACAAAGTTTTGTACTGTAACAGATGCGCACCGAATTTCTTATTTTTCCGCTGTATACTTTGTTCGATTAATTCTCTCGCATAATCAATTATAACGTTGAAGGCACGCACCATGACTGCATCGGACTCTGTTGCCGTTTATTCTATTTAATTACCAGTAGATGTAAATGCGAAACTTCTATCATTCAATACTTTCATCAATCCTCAATAACTCTAAAATATGTCTAAAATCTGTAAATTTGGTATGGTTTCTACTGTGACCGTTAGGCTAGGTACCGTTTTATACATTACATTATTCCAGAGATACCATCACATATACCAATTATATCTAAGATATCTGTAAAAGGTATACCTCAATTCCCACTCGTTCAAAGATTAATTATTTATTCGCTTTAATGGAACAGTAATTGTTAGTAAGTTTTTTTTTTAATATGGCCTTGTCCATCAGTATATTTTGTCGCTATTCGGCAAAAAATGTAGAAATATGAGAGGTAATAGTGGATGAAAGATGAACGACGACAGCACGAAAACGATGTTCCTATTCAAGTAGCTTTTTTAACACTTCTGACAGGCCTATACAAATGTCTAAATTTTTTATGCTCTAACAAGAAGTTAAAGTTAAAACTGCTCGAATTTCGAGCGCGGTATTCACTAGGATTACCTATTTCGATCCCCCAGGTACAATAATTGATCCTAGTGGATACCGTGATTTCGAGTAGGTTTTGAACAAGGACAATCATGCAACTCCTGGAAATAATTTACTAGACACAAATGAAAACAGCATAATCAGAATCACTCGGTACTTTGTAAGAGTTGGGACTCTCATGTATTACTTGTGAAGTATACTCCATTTAATTTAGAATTCTAAAATAAAAGAAGTAGAGTGTATGTTAATGAACTGGAAAAAACAGGAAATAGGCTTCACATAAACAAAATTATCCTTTGTATTATTATTTACCTTTGTATTTATTAAAATTATTATATGTTACCCCGCACTTCCACCAAATGTAGGATTATAAGTAACACACACACAGTAAGTAACACATAAGGAGTATGAGTACTAGTATGGAGTTTCGACTAAATTATAGTACTTTTTGGCAGCGTGCTTAATTAGGGTTCCGTATCTCAAAAGGAAGAACGGAACCCTTATAGGATCACTTTGTTGTCCGTCTGTGTTTCTGTCAAGACCCTTTTTCTCAGGAACGCGTGGAGGTATCGATTATCTGAAATTCATTATCAAATGGTCTAAGAGCCGTTGAAGATCGACCTTCACCGATCTGTTAACTCGATGAGACATATTTTTTATAAAATATAATTTATAAACAAGTATGCCTATGATAACTTGCCTATCGAAAAGTGTTCATAGCTATTTTTTTTGTTTTATTGTTGAGTGCCTTTAGCCATCTTCCAGCTCCATCATCAGACCCTGGTTACCATCTGGGATCAAAGTACTCATCAAGACGAATCAAACGAGTCCAAACTCGATGGGGTTGTGTCGTTTTATTGTGGAGTGCCTTTGGCCATACTGAATTAATGAAATTACGATTTACCCCATCGAGTTTGGACTCGTTTGATTCGTCTTGACGAGTACTTTGATCCCAGATGGTAACCAGGGTCTGATGATGGAGCTGGAAGATGGCTAAAGGCACTCCACAATAAAACAAAAAAAAAATCTATGAACACTTTTCGATAGGCAAGTTATCATAGGCATATTTGTTTATAAATTATATTTCATAAAAAATATGTCTCATCGAGTTAACAGATCGGTGAAGGTCGATCTTCCACGTCTCCTCTACTAAAATACTCAGGTCTACTGTCCCTTGGAGCTGTGAAAAAATCAAACTTCTAAGCTAACGCAATCGAAAGATACAGCCACTTATGCCGCACATTTTCGACACTCGCAAGGGAATCAAAACCTACAGGGTAAGTACTTCCCGTGAACTCAGAATCTTGAAATTTGGTACGAAGCAACGTCTTATAGCACAAATAAAGGAAAAATTGCGAAAAGCATAAATTTTTAGTTACATCATTATAATCCCGACTAACCTATCTAAAATTATCCCTCATTGCGTACATTTTACTTGGAAGCAAGGCTCTGCTAACACTGGATTATTATAGTTACAGCTGTTTACCTAGAAATTTGCACGGAACCCTCAGTGCGCGAGCCCGACTCGCACTTGGCCGGTTTTTTTCTGTAATCATGTTTTCGATTTACACGTTTTTTTACTTAGGTACTTAAATTCTAAAGAAATGTCACAATACATACAAAACTTTGTAACGTCTATCTGCGTTGCAAACAGAGCTCACTTCGATACCCATCTAAGTTACCTACATTTTCAAATATATACCTAGTATAGAGTCGCCACAATGAAATTGCGTTGCGAATGGTCCAGTCCAGATGATACCGGGATGATTATAGGATAACTCTATTTTTTGCTGACTCAGAATAGAGGGTAATTTGTGCTAAATCAAGATTTAAATAACAGTTTCTCATTGACTTACATAATAATGTTCATGGTTAATGGTGGGTTGTAAACTAACCACCTCCACCACCACTGACCAATAGCGACGTCAAAACAAAAGTAAAATTCTATAAAGTCTAAGATCCGAGTATAAAACGACCCTCACTGAATTGGTTAATGGATGAAAAAAATTTTATATTCAATTAATTATGTTAATAAATTATATTGCAAGTGGGTTGCCTAAAAAATTTCAGTCCAGTATCACGACGATTCGACGCCAACGACACATATGTACATATATCCACACAGCAGGTTCTACGCCAACGACTGATAGGTATATCAGTTGCGGCGTGCAATGCGCTAATAATACCTACATGCATTTCTGTAGGGTTCAACTTCGAGTTTGACATTCCGATGTCATGGAGTAAGAGAGAGAGCTGTTGTATTTTGTCAGAGCGTTGAAAAAGGTTAAAACCATAACAATGAATAACAATGAATAACAAAGAATAAAAATTTAAAAAAAACAATGTCCAAATGTAAAAAAGCAGCTGACAGGATAGAAAACTACTGTGAGACTCAAACACATTTACCGATCTTTGACTGTCTTTGATTGCTTCGAAGCGATAAGGCCGCCCATTGCTTACCTTATTTCTTTTTTTTCATGTACTTGTTTTTCTGTATTGTATTATTTGTGGTGTACAATAAAGATTCATTGTATTGTATTGTATTGTCCGACATATTAAAGTGAGTAATCCGGTGTTTTGCATCGATTAAGTAATCTTTTCGCTTATGAGCCATGTCTTTCCTTCATTTGGTCCGCCCGCCTCAATTCGCGCCCAACCTTTTTGCCCACAAGGTTATTCGAGCTTGTTAGTAAGCGTCTATGTCACAATATAATAATTGTCAACACTTCAATAGCACAATACTTATACATTATATATGCACAACTATCCTAGAGTAAAAATAAGTACAACAAGAAAAAAGAAAACAAAAATATAAAATAATGATAATTAACAAAAACATAATTATGAAAGGTGGTCCCCTTAGGCAAGGTGCCGAAGATACTGGCAGCGTTTTCTTTTTGAATAGCTAAGCTAATTCTTTGCCCGAGGAAGCTGCCAGCTCTTCGGTTCCCTGGACGTCGATTAACCTCTTTGAAATTTCCCTAAAGAGCTTTAAAGCGCTAGGACCCCACGAACTAAGGGTCTCGACACCGAATTGGTCAAAGTCGTATTCGCTATTTTGAGTCCTTTCGCTTTTTCAGCCGCTTCAAAAACTGCACCAGGTTTGTTGCAATTTCCATGGAGATGGGAAGGGGGCAGCGTGTCTGATCAACCAGCATACCATATCAGCACCCGACCCATCTCCATGGAATCAGACTCATACCATCCGGTCTCTTACCATCGTCTCTTGCAATGCCTGTGGGCTCAAGCAAAGTTGGCACGTTGACGGTGGCAAGGAAGTTGCGTTTAATGTCGTTTAGTGCAGCATGTTTTTAAGAAGCGGCCTGCGCTTTTTTGACATGACAGTCCGTGATGTTGTAGCCGGTCGACATCACTGCCACAGGGACACTCGTGAGGAGCGCAGACCGGATCCCCGAGCCGTAGACAGGTTGCAATTTTGAGTGTATTAGACAAAAGAAACGCGTGAAGCCAGTATCCAGCCTCATGTGTTCCCCAGCCAATAGCCTAGCACGTGCCGAACCTGTACTGTAGATGGTCGTAGGTAATTTTGCAGTGTACGTTGTCCCAGCTTCTCTTTGAATTTGAAATAATAATAAAATTATTATAGCGGTAGAGGTGTCAGCAGGATGTCATCGATTAGGTATAAGCACATCGAGCACTGGGACATTTGCCTACATTAATCATCATCATCATTATCACAGCTGAACAAAGACCTCCCCCAAGGTTCGCCAAACAGATCGGTCCTGCCTTAACCTTAACCACGTCGTCGCTTCATCTTGTTGGAGGCCTACCTACACTGCGTCTTCCAGTCCATGGACACCATTCGAGAACCTTTTGGGCCATCGCTTACTGAAGTGTATTGGGTTTAGTTACTTATTATAATGTTTGAAAAAAAAATGTTTATAACGTATAGGTAGTTTAAAATAAGAAATGAATAAATCATAATGTATTTAGCAGTCTCTGATGATGAGATAGTGCGCGAATTCTTTGACAAATATTAGTTTCAACTTTTGTTTACAATGCCCATAAATTCCATAGAGGGAGACGGTAAACGGATTAAGGCGATACTGGTTGAAACCGTTGATTAATACCTTGTTAACCGTTCATCCTATTTTGTGGTGTTTATGTTATCCATGGACCAAGTGGACATTATTAATAATGCCCACATTAATATGTGGGCATTATTAATAATGTCTAGCTCTATCGGGCAAAGTGATTAATTACTATCTAAACTTCATTATTTATCATATTGCCCGGTCATTATAATATTGCTACGTGACCAATGGGAAATTTGATAATAGCTGGTAGGTACGCAATTACATTTTTTTGACGGTACCTTTAAACTTTTCAACGCTTTTTCAAATATAATAGATTAATTGCTCTCAATCATACGCCATGACATCGGAATGTCAAACGCGAAGTTAAACCCTACATAAATGCGTGTAGGTAGATATCGCTCTGCTCGCCGTGACTCATAATATCCGTGGTTGGCGTTGAACCTGCGATACGATATAATATACGTCGTTGGCGTCGAAAAGGTTAAATTGATTACACAATAGTTTGAAGACTCTATACATGACGTAGTAATTAAAAGTTTATTAAATGTGATGTGGAGTTCTCTATTATAATTCTTAATTGAATGTTGACTACACAACACAATTATGGGCCAAGCTCTACGGTGAAACCGCTGAAAGCCTGCGAGCTGTCACCGCCTATGTAGAACGCATATTGTTATGAAATTACGGACTACAGACAGACGACGTGAAGATATAACGTTAGGTATCTTACTAGTATTATGAACATGTGTGCGTGTGTGTTTGATATACGTTCACGCTAACTGGCTGAATGGATTTGGATTAAAGATATTTATAAAGTTTGATCGTTGAAATAACACATAGACTACTTAATGAACTGAAACAATTACTTTTCTCATCCGCTACCTCACTATAGTTACGTTTATGTATTAATTTTCATTTTCAGTTTTTTCATTCATTTGTTTATGTTTAGTCTAAAATTTGGTAGCATATTAAACAGTTGCGGTACTCTGATGATGACATCTGGTTGAGTTCGAAACGCGTCAGTGTAGTTGGTGGTGGTGATACTTGGGTTTGTGTGATATGTGTGTGTTCGTACAGTGTGGAGGTGGAGGAACTGCATGAACACGCATTTCTTACATAAACTAAACTATCGTAAGGTCGCGGGTGAGCAAAGTAATTGTTTCAGTTCATTAATATGAACCTCCGCAAAGTAACGCCTTATTCAATAATCATAGATTAAGTGGCATTGCGATATTCCCTAGAAATCGGGAAGTACGCATGTAAAATACAAAATCGGGTTTTTGATTTGAAATTCTGAGAGTTTACTAAATTCCCACGGGAATTTTCAAACATTGCATTGTGGTTTTCATCAACATTGTAATATTATACATTATTGATGAAAACCACAATGCAATGTTTGAGAATTTGTATTTTACATGCGTACTTCCCGATTTCTAGGGAATATCGCAATGCCACTTAGTCTATGATTATTGAATAAGGCGTCACTTTGCGGAGGTCCATATTAATGAACTGAAACAATTACTTTGCTCACCCGCGACCTGTAATATATGTATGTGTGTAATATTATACAATGTTGAGGAAAACCACAATGCAATGTTTGAGAATTCCCGTGGGAATTTAGTAAAATCTCAGAATTTCAAATCAAAAACCCGAGCGAAGCAGCGGGTCAAAACTAGTATTTATTTAGGTTATAATTTACTTAATCTTAGTAAAGACGGTTACTGTTATTTAAGTTAGGGACCCTAGTTAACATGAAATTAGTGGGGGTCGCATGATTTTGAAAAGTCGAAGTAAACAATTCACAACTTACAGCAAAAGTACAAGTTGTACCTGTTTTGATTGAGAACCGGAAATGTCAAATAATTACCTACCTATTGTATAATTTTCTTTATTCACGCCATGCTTGCAAGTATTTTAGAAAGAAAGAAAACACATTTATTTACAACATCACAAGACACATCATCAATATTTTTACAAAACAAAAGACAACACAAAAGCTAAAGATAAAATGTGTCATTGCGGTTGCAAATCGGACACTGGCTCAGCATGATGCTGAGGCGTTTATAGCACATAGACTACTAGCACCCCAGCGCTGATTTTCAGCTAGCACCGTTGGTGACACCCGGATCGCTGTTTAGGTAGATAAATAAACTACACACTAATATTTAGCTACATAAGGTTACGTGCGTAAATAAATAATTTGTAGATTTTAAGATGATGTACCACCAATATTCTTCTGTAGATTCAAGTATAAAAAGAAAATTCCTGACTGTTTGACTGGCTGACTCAAAGACGCCAGGCCAAAATATTTGGCTCTAGAAGGCTGAAATTTTACATAGAGGAGAGGGGCCTTAATAACGTATACAAGGAATAAGGGAGGATTCAGTGATATTCTCACGGGACAGGGAATAAACGAGATTTATATGAACTTATCCCCGTAACTATGATTGTTAGACCCCTCGAATTTGGCGTGCAAGTAGATAATTATAACAGTAAAAATTAAATACTGATTTCAAAATATTTAGAAATTTGTTCAGGATACGGGAAAAACGGGATTTAATGTTAGATTCAGAACCCTGTATCCGTAATTATGAATACCTACTTCAAAGTTGGCAGAGAACTTTATATCTGCGCGAATGATGTCACGGACTAAAACCAGTATTTAATACTACTTAGTTATTGCCACGACTTCGAATGTATAGTATTCGGTTGTCTCGCAATCCTACGAAAACTAAATAACGGGATCAATATTATCATATGCCCTTAGTCGAAAACCACACGTTAATTTAAGTTTGAATAATATAAACTCTTTATTATACTGTTTGTATGAGTTTTATGCTTCCACTGCACGTTGCTTTATTCGTTTTTGTAAATGAAAGAAATCAACTGCTATCGTTTTCACGTAGCCGACGGCGAGCGAAGCAATGACCGAAATACTTATATCTACGAACAACAAAATATATATTTACCATTACCTAGCTACAAAACGTGGCATGAAATAAAATTTGGTACCTATTGCAAGTTGGTATCTATTTCATCGCGGTAGAAACCAAGTAGCTATTTAGATATCGTTGAACCTGCTTATTCGAAACAAGTTATTTGCCAAAAGCGCGTCAAGTGCCTAAGTGCCTGCAGGCTGCACCGGTTGATATCAACATGGAATTGGCAGCACTAAGACGACTTGGCAAGGCTTCTAATGGGTCTGGCCCATAAAGATATTAACTTTTACCATAGCAACACTTGTGCAGTTTACATGAATGGTATTTGTTGCTCCACAGTTTCTACATACTTTTTTATTCTTATTTTATAGATGCTAACGAGCTCTTTTTGTTACAATTATTTTGGCATGTAGAATAGACACGAGTTTTGACTATGATACACTAGTATCATACAAACATAAAGAAGCAGTAGAGTTCAGGTTATGGGCAAGTATCGAAAAGTCTTCTGCAATAAATGCCATCGGGTTGTGCCATCGCACGATGTGGTCACAAAAACGAATAAAAGTTATCTACAGCCGTTAAGATAGAAATCGCGACCTGCATGACGGAACAATAAGAATTACTAAAATACGGGTAGATAGAGGTAGGTACCGATTTATTTAGTCGATCGCGCAACCGTTATTTTATGTAGGTACCGAAGATAAAACCTGCAAGCTAGAGACGGCTCGATACAACTTGACAACGCGGTCGCGTCATACTAGGACACTGTGAAGACATGGACATTTTGTAAACCACATGAATACCTAACTCACACTCGCAACCTGGATATAGGTAGAGTTTAAAACAGTGTCAGGTCGGCAGCGCATGAATAATACCCATCACAATGTCCACAACAGGCATCCAACCAACACTTTATGCAAGCATTGAGGGGTTTAAAAAATAATTCATCTCCATACAATTATAGCAGGCAACCTCTATACATGTCGTTTATTATGTATACGCGCATTGTTTTATCAATGCCTTAAATTCCATTTTGAAAGAAGCACACATAATAGCACTAATTAATCTTAAACACTAAACATTAAACATTAAGGAAGGAAAACATTCTAAACACATGGGATTACGCTCAGGTCCCATGGCATGCTTAGTTTAATTCAAAAAAGTGTAACTTTCAATACAAGTGTAGTAATGATGCAAATTTCCTAAAAATAAAGTGATGCTTTAACTATAATAAAATTATTATGTATTTGAACCACACGTGACGTAACATAGGTTTCCAACCATTCAAACGAAGAAAGTTCTTATAACGAAAATCCCACTAACGCGCACGTGGAAGCAAAATTGTGATCCTGTGCAATAAGCCTGCCTAGCGCGCTAGGTATTGTAGTGGACAAAGAGAATCATAATCCCTTTCCAAAGCTTTTCAGAAGGTGCGCGAAATGTCGTATGAGTATTGTTACATTGCTGGGTAGCTTGGCAATAGGTTTATAATCGATCATCTACGGCAAAATTTTTACCATACTTCTCGCACTACCTATTTAAGTGAGGCTACAAGTGAGCGCGTGAAATTGACACTACAAAGGTCCGCTTTAAACACTGGTGTGTAAGGACATCTGTTTTGCGTGGTGTCATTATGGTTAAAACAGGGCACGTTACGATAGTAACAAAGCAAGAAGTATTTCTAGTTGGCAAAGTGTTGGCGGGACTGCAGGGTTAAATCGCTCCTGAGATGCGTTACCTCATTATTACCTCCTTACGGTATACTATCCCTGGTTATGCTACACTCGCCGTTTAAGAAGCAAACCTACTCATAATGAAATTTTGTAGCAATAACACTATTAAACTGATACCTACAACAGCGGCCATAGTGCAAAAGGGGGGTGACATTTTAGTGACACGCCGCGAACGGCACGTGCGGTCGTATCATGTACTTTTACCAAGGATGATATAGACTGGATTGGCAGTCGCCATAGTACGGATCGGCCGCGGTTTTTGTAGTTCGATTATAAAATCTAGATGGCGCTGAAATATAGCCAGAGGCTTTGAAGGCAAAACAATAAGACTACAGATATTTCGTATCACTGCAAATGTATTATTATGCAATATTTTTGAAAAAGACCTAGGGACTGAGTACTAACTTATATTAGTCAATCAAAAATGGCCCATATTACCAAGCCATACAGTTCAATAATGGCAACTAGAGACAGGGGTCCGAGAGAAAAACCCAAACTAGAGAATTGTGTCCCTCCCACTCGCACCAGTTGCCAGTGGAAAAAAAGATAGTGAAATAGTGGTATTAACACGTTCACGGACACAAGACCTCATCCAATAATTTGTGCTGTGGCACAGTTTTTATCATGCAAATTGATACTCGTATTACGTCTGGGGACGGATTGTCACATTGTCCAGTTTTGGAAGTATATATTGCGGCAATAACGGCCACAGACGATGACCTTGTATGGACATTGTCCGCCTACAGACGTAGTGCCACAACGTGAGGTCTTTTTTGTATGTGTGACGGAGACAAACTTGTGTGCACCATTATGAGTGCTTGCTGTGGCACTGGCGGGTTTGTGTTACATCCAAAAAACGGCACAGAGTCATAAACTCCCTATAAATACTATGACAAATATTCGCCTATGGACGGAGCACTACTTTTAAAAAAATTAAATTCCCGTCTACTGACGTAGTGCCATATTACGAGGGTTTTAGTTTACGTCTCTCGACGTACTGTCCCTGAACGTGTTAATTAGTACTGAAAATAACTACTTTCTTATAATAAATAGGTATATTTAGATACAAAATATTACCAATTACCTAATTTATAAATGATTAAGATTGCAACTAATATTTAATTTAGTGATAAAAACACGGTTATAGGAAAAGGAGCCCGATTTTAGGACTTAAAAAATTTGGGACAGAAAATTTTTTTTCGCGTTTTTCGTAATTTCTTTTAGTGATGTGCGTGTGCTGGATCGTTGAAAATGTATATCCGCGGATACGGATCTCATTACGAATATTTAGTGTCAAGATCCGCGGATACGGATACGGATCTATATATTTTTTTCGATTGTTGCCGGCGCCCGCGACCTTGAAGCGATAGTTGACGTCACGCTCGCCGCAAAGTCAGGCAGGACATGTTCCGACTTGCATTGCGCGGATAGTACTTTTGTTTTGGTTAAGGTCTTATGGTTTAGTGTGTCACTGGGCCCCATACATAACGTTTGCGTATGGTTTTGATACAAAATCACAACACAATCAGCTGTAAAAGATCCGTAAAAGATCCGTGTGAAAAGTAACGGACACGGATACGGATACGGATTTTTCTTTTCCCTCGGATATCCGCGGATACGGATACGGATATCCGAAAAATTACTAATTATTTTTAAAAAAACTTTAAAGAATACATTAAAATAAGCATCTTTTATATATATAAAGATGACCTACTACTCAAATTATTTGTCTTTTTGAAATTGGTCTAGTGGTTTTGGAGTTCATTCGTTACATCATTCAAAACAAAAATACAAAAATACAAATCAATCCTCTGTATAACATTAATAAAAGTGAAACAATGTTAAAAATAAATAAAATAATTGTAACATAAATATAAGATCAGTGTAGCCTTACATTATTTCTTTCTAATTCTGAATTGACAAATTTATACTTTTTAAAAAAAAAATCTTGATAAGTAATTATCCGCAAGTGTACTTGGTCACCCTAATTAGAACGAGATGCAATTCTCTAGTTTGGTTTCTCTGTCGGCCTCACTTTTTTGTCGCAGTACTCAGTCCAGGTTAGGTATTAAGTCCATGATGGTAACTCATTTTATTCGTAAAATTATTTAGTTTTATAATCAAAATATCAATTAAATTGTAATACTGATATATTATATAGGAAGTGACTCCATTGTTCTTGTTGTTTCTTTTCTCACTTCTGTTTTTACACGTAATGAAATGATAGAAAAACACGCCATTTTGAAAAATGTCTGAGAGAGAACATTACCGAAGTACGTGGTACGAGTACGTCAATCGCAACTAAACTACGGTGCTGCTTGCTTCGCGAGCGATGTTCTCTTTTGTGCATGTCGCGGGCGACACGCGGCGCCGCGCGCCGTCACCATATTTATCTATTCCTTTTTATGATCTGAGATCAACATTAAAAGAAGGTTCATGTTTGAAAAAATCGCTTCATAAAATTATAGATAAGAATAAGAGCATAAAAATATACTATTTACCCAGGCAAGAAAGTAAAAAAAACATGACCCTAACGGGGCTGTTCTTTTCTGCTTATTAGGTATAGCTGTACTTTTTGATTTGCCGTGGTTGGTGATAGATCTGTTTATTAGACGAGGTTAATGCACTCACCCGCCTCCGGCGACCAGGATCATCTGCATGCTGCCGGTCCGCGCAGCGCGTACGCACCTCTCTGTTATCACATTCACTACATTTTTTGTTTGCAATTAATAGTTATTCGTTCAATGATTATAATCATGTTTTTGATTTATATCTACAACCTAATTTGAAATTAGTAAAATGGCGTGAAATAAAACGTGAACAGAGCGGGTGACATAAAACATAATACTTTAATACTTATAGGTATATAAAGCCGCATATAGGGTCAATTGTACATAATTGAAAAACATAAGACATAAATAATAGCAAAAAATGTATACATATAAGTATCTCAAAATAGACATATTAATGAAAACTAAGAAAATGGTCTATGTACCTATTATTACAAAATAGCGTTTTATTTTATTCTTTTCAAATATAAACTAACTTTTGAAACTACAATTTTTAATATTGAATACTTATTGCACGTATTTAGCTAGATAAAAAATCTTTTACTACAAGAAAGCAACAAAAACCATTTAACAGAATAATTAAAAAAAAATGCTATTTTTTAACATGTAAATTATCGATGTTTTGACACTTCGGAGTGGGATTTATTTAAATGAATAGTCGGTATATAAGCTTTCACAAAATAAACAAGACGCCAGGTATAATTAACTGTATTTACTTAATGTATAGGCTAAAAAACAAAGTGGTAACCATGTGGCCCGTGCTTCATTATTAAGAGTTAAAAGCTGACAATTTTTCAGGAAATAATTCAATCTTTTGTGTAAACCTTCGTGTCGCAGAGCCGCGTTGATAGTGACTGTAAACCATGGTGCTGTGCTGACTAGCAATACTGTACTTAATTACCTATTTATCAGTCGTCGCGGAAAGTTACATATTTGTATGTGAAATGTATTTATGATTGTTGATACAATAATGACAGCGCACAAAGTAGGTGTAATTTACACCGTCACTAGTATTTAGCAACATCTGTTCTTACGGAATATGACATTATAAGTAGTCTTAATCTACTACACATTCTTTGAAATATGCATTCAATCGTCTAATAAAATTAAACAAGATTTAAATAATGAAGTATTTGCGCCTTATAAAAGTGAATTTTACTGAGTAATTAAACTGATTATTCATTTGAGTTACTTTCGTGATTTTAGTTCAGTAAATGAGTATACAAAATTGATCACATTAAGTTTACTTAGTTAGTTATTAAAAAAACACGTGGCATCAAATGTTTTGTCAAAGCGCGTATTGCGATGCACTTTATACCCCTCGGACATGTATATTTACCCACCTGCGTATACTTGCGTGACAATAAACTTAGAACTAGTGCCGTTATGTTACCATCCATTAATAACATTAGTGTAATTAATTTTGGCTTCCCCCGTGTGTACATACCGTAACTAGTCACCTTTTAACGTTTTCCCATCACTATTAGTACGTTTTAGTCGTTTTCATAATTGATTTAATAACTAGACGTTTGTACTATTAACATGATTCTGTTCACTAAACTAAAACTACATTAAAATTAAATAAAATAAATAGCAATAATTTTAAAAATAAATATTGATACGATTATTATTACATATCATACATGGCTCTTATCTTTGCTCTAAATACAATTGAAATAGGTATTGAGCAGTAAGTTCTTCAATCTAATTGACTATCTATCATTTCCAAAATACGAGATAAAAAAGTTATACGGAGGATTTCCAAAACATACTAAAACAAAGATACCTTAACATGCCAGTGTACTAAATAATATTAGTTTTACGTGAAAATCTTTCAAGCAACACTGATTTTGTTCGGACTCGAGCTCTTAAGCCAAATATCGGGAGGAGACGTTTGGGCGCCGCCGAGCCCAGACTGGGCGGCGACACGCCAGTCAGCCTGCCGCGGGCCTCACTGCCAGCGATCCAGAGAACAAATTGGGCAATCACACGATCAATACAATTAACTATCAGCGCCTCTTTATATCACGAAAACTAACCGCAATAGATGCAGACTATCAAACAGGGAAATGATGCTATTCCGAAATGAAAACACTGTAACAGTAAATAATTCAGAATTAAGACAATGCATTATGAGATGTTATATCAAGATACAATTAAATTGTTTGTTTTCATGTAAAACTGGTTCCATTGTACTAGAATGTAGTTAAACGCTTTTAGTAGTACCACACCTTTATTTGAGCTCTGGGTAGCCGAAAACTTTATTGTGTAACAATTGGGAATCCATATATAATGTTTATCATATTGTATACGCAATTTAGGCATAGCCACTTCTTTGCGATGCTTTATTTGGCAGTAGTTTGAACAAGTAAATCCACGGATACATTAAGGAACAAATGTGCCACGACACGTGTCGGCGACATGTCGAACGAAGCCGAGCGATTTCGCTTGACATAATCTGGCGACATCACGCAACTTGTGTCCGTAGTGACGCCAGGCGAAATCGTGCGACTTCGCAAAACTTCGGTTGACATATCTGGTGACATCACGACATTGTGTCTCATAAGGTAGTCGATATCAGGATGCGATTTTGTGCGATTTTGCTCGACATGTCGAGCGAAGTTCAGCAACGTCGCGCGACGTCGCTAGCGACACATGTCGCGCGGTGTTGCCAGAAATGTCGAGCAAAGTCAGGCAACGTCGCAACACTTCACCCGACGTCGCTATCGACACGTGTCGTAGAACATTTTCCCCCTAGTGTATCCCTGGCTTAATGCTTCAGTAGTGATGGTAAAAAACTGAAATATATTTCTGGGTTTACTGAAACGATTGTTAGAAGACGTGCAGTCTGTACGCTACCTTAACGAAGTTTTTTATTATTTTCATAGATTCGCGTTTTTGCAAACAATGCTGTTTGTTGTGTAGGTACTAACGGACAAACGAAAAATGCCAAGTCCTACGCTTTCTATGAAATTTCCATATCACGCATTCGCAACATCATTGCGTCATTCGAGAAATGATGATTTAGTTTTTAGTACTTAGTAGGTATTCGTTGGAATAGGGAATTAATGTATACCTACGAATGCAAAGTGTTATGGAGTTATGGACTCGTCCTTCTGTCAATAGGTAGTGTGTTGCGTGTCCTGTATGTAGGCGACGATCGTGTCTTTCCCTTATAAATCGCTAATAAAAACACCCAATTCAGGTTTTGTGATATTTTATTATTTTAAGTCACATAATGTAAAACAGTTTCTTCCATAATAGTGATTCGTATAATATGGAAATCACGATAGCCTGAACATAAAGAGTAAAGAACTTAGTCAGTGCATCGTTTCAAACTCTCGTGGTTTTCATTTTGAATAATATATTCACACTGAGTAGGTACCGACGAAATTTTATAGGGCTTCCTTGTAAGAAAAGAAAATAAATAGCAAATTTCTTGGAGAGAATTCTTAAAAATATTAAAATTATTTAACTAAGTAAGTATATGAAAAAGATCTAAATTTCCCGCTTGCTTCTGTGTTATATATTCGTATTTCATTCTGCTAAAACTTTAGCATGAAGTCTGATTTTGAATTGATGATAGTTCTGAGCTTGCGGGATTATAAACGGAATACTGCTCACGTTAGCAGCAGCCTTAGTCCAGCGATAAACCGACGCGGAGGTAAATGTAAAATAAAAGGAAATGGATCTGCGTTCGTACCTTTTATAAAGACAGCTCTATCCAGACTAAAATACATAAGAATCAGGATAAAGCGTAAATCAGTTTTTAACCCAAAATAGTTGGTTTTAAACAATTAAATTTTTAATAGAACCTTTTTTGCTGACTATTTTTACATTGTTATTCTGTCTGTGTACCGATACGTACATAATTTTAGTTTTTTGAAATTCAACTTGCAAAGTTTAAAGACAACGTATTTTGAAAATATACATAATGCACATTAGAAGTTAAATAAAAGCTTGTATAACTGAAATAGGCATAAAATACTTTGTAGTATTTTTAATCATTTGAGGCTACGGCAAATCGCAAGCATTTTTCGATGTGCCTTAAAGACGCCTGCGACACCCGCGACAAACTTTTCAATCATTTTCATCAGTTCCACGTGGTATTTGTAAATCATTTAGATCGAAATCTGCTTTGGGAGATGGATCGTTCGCAAATCGACCGTTGATTCCAGCAACATCGTAACTAAATTAAAATTTTCTACTAAGGGGTAAATGAAAAAAGGTCCCCAATACTTGAAATAATCATAAATAACAAAAACAGATAATGGCAAATCTTTGTAAGCAGAAGTTTAACAGTACCAATTCACCATTCCATTTGGAGAGTATCATTGTATCTACACTTTTGGATAAATTTTACCCTAAATCCGCTATAATTCTCGCCATAGCCGCCAAGTAGCATCGTATAATGTTACGATTTTACTATATCAATGAATAACCGATTACATAAGTATGGTTACTACATTACTCCGCTGGTGCAAATGATGCTTTGATTTTATGTTAAAACTAATTTCAAATGATCATTGGCTTTTTATTCGTGTGTAATGTGATAAAACTGAGGTTGCTACACATTTTAGTCCTAAAATATGTAAGCAGTTGTTAATAATACGCTTACATGATATTGGTTAAAAAACTGATGGCAAAATTGGAAGTCGTTAATAGTGGTAGTCATTTCAAATTTATTGACATTCGATAGTCCACAGCACAAAAAATGCGTTTATAATTCATTCTAAAATAAAAGTAAGCCACCTAGAAAAAAACATACAATTTTATTGCTGAACTAATAAACGTTATATAGCAGTTTAAAGCTGCAAAATAAGTTTTTGCACTCTCCTAAACTCTGTTTTCTAGTAACAATTTTACTCGAATAGACGGTCGAAATCAGAATTTAAACGACTATCAATCACAAAATATATTAATCTTCATTGACAAGCGCCTAAAGGGTAACAATCGCCCTTCATTGATGTCACATTTGGAACTACTAGTACTATGCTGTCAAGTAACTAACATAGTTTTAGGTGAATTAATGCAACCATGTAAAGCAACGGATTTAGCAATAAAGTTAACAAAATTTTGACTAGTAATTAAAAAAAATGGCAGTCTTTTTTTCGCGACCGAATATTTTATAGATTCTAATAATAATTTTTGACTATGACAAAAATAATTTATTGAATCAGGCGTTACTTTGCGGAGGTCCATATTAATGAACTAAAACAATTACTTTGCTCACCCGCGACCTTCGCGGAAGGTCGCGGGTGAGCAAAGTAATTGTTTTAGTTCATTATGACAAAAACTTATTGGACCTTAAATTGTTTTGACAAAATATTCCGAAAGCACCTTGAATTTTTACTTGCCCGTTAATGTAATCCGATCTGATGATTAAGGACACGAATTTATTTTTAAGATTTTATCAACTTTGGTGTATCTATTTCACGGTTCTTACCAATGCTTCATTAAAAAAGGCTGCTGCGTTTTCGCGCTTAAGATCATAATGTCTTTATGTTATAATGAGTTTTCGCAATAGCACTTAGAAACTGAAACTAGCTTAGAAAACGTTTAAACGATTGCTACATTAGAAGAGATCACTTGTAGCCTTAATCAACTTTTTGTCTGCTACTTAATACGTATGAATATAAACGAGCCTGAAGTTTATACACAAAATAGAATTTAAACCTGTGTCGCTAACTAAATAACAAGCTTAAGACTACTATAGTGCACCGTGATGGGGCCTTATGTAAGCGGATCGTGATTAAATACAATACCCACAGTCTCTTACGCCGGGTAAAACAATAAGTCTATTAACATGTAATGGACCAAGTATTACCATGTTTGTAGAATGTAGAGTAAGCGGTAAGGTACCTCAAAATTTCAAATTCAAGTGACACCTGAGTTCAAATAAGCTTGCGAATGTTATGATTGAAAATATGGTTTTGCTGAATTTGGGGCTTTTATTCGTGTTAGTTTTCCAAATTTTCCATATTATATCATCATCATTACTATCGTCATTGTTAGTTAGGAAAGATGCACTGATAGACAATTATCAGAGAAGAACTACTGGCCACTGGCTTCCCGCGTATATCTTCAGCGGGTTAATATGAGTCCACTATCTGGGATGCTTTTGATCGCTTTGCTATAGGGCGTGGTTGCAAGTCAAGAAACATAATTCGCGTTTCGGTATCATCTATCCTATTTAATTGAAATAATCCTTCTTTCTACGTTGATCAGTTTTTTTCCCATAGATATCCGTACATAAGGAACAGGAATTCCTAGTGCAGCCCTTGCGCTCGTACACTGAGCGATACTGAGCATTTCGCTAAGACCAACTTTGAGTTATCAATGTAATTTGAAACTTATTGTTGAAACTGCATGTTCCTTCTCTAGTGCGTAGTTAGTTCTACAGTCTAGTTAGACTCCAATCAATCATTAGGAGTTCTTAATTTGTAATAAGATCAGAGACATAAGGCCATTGTTAGAAAGTGTAGCGCTTTTTAACCATCTAGTTAACGATGGCGAAATAAAAGATTATCCTTATTGTATTTGATTTTACTGATACTCTAAGTAAAAATACCCATTCATACAACGATTTGCTGCTAAAAAAGAACGAAATTATCAAAAAACATACTTTTTAAATTTGATATTACAAAATACGTTTTTGTTCTTCCAGAAACTAAGGGTAACTTGTGAAAATCACGACCCAGATTCTTATATCAAAGCGTCCTATAAACTACACAACTCAGAAGACAAATTCTCACTAAAGACTAGTAATCAGTCTAGTAACTTGGAGAGATGCCATATCCATACATACGTAATATCCTAACATGCAAGGCTATACGTCGCAGACGAGGGGTCTCCCTCGCGATCCCTAACATCTTTGGTCCTAAAATCACTTGCCCGAACTGTTTTGTCGATCAATTGCCATAACAATCATTTTCCATAATTTAATGATTGAACTCATTTGCCCGAATCATTTTTACCATAATTATTAATATCCCTAATGTTATTTTGCATATTCCTCGAAATCCCTAATAACGTTTCACCTTATGTCATTTATCCTAAGTGTCGTTGTCCTAATGGGCATTAGCCCTAACGATCAATAGCCATAACAATACCTAATACCTTTAAACGAGCAATTCTTGTATCTATCCTAATATTATAAAGAGGGATTTGATTGTTTGTTTATTTGTTTATTTGTTTGATTGTTTGCATTGAATAGGCTCCAAAACTACTGGACTGATTTCAAAAATACTTTCGCCATTAGTAAGCTACACATTATCACTGAGTGACATAGGCTACTTTTTACCGCGGGAAAATACCTTTTCCTACGGGAAAATTAATTTATCGCGGGCGAAGCTGCGGACGGAAGGCTAGTATATACATAATTATATAATCAAAATCTCAGAAGCGGCTCCAACGATTTCGATGAAATTTGGTATGTGGGTGGGGTAAACTGATCTAGCTTGGTCTTATCTCTGGGAAAACGCTCGGTAACGAGTTTCAGCCCGAGCGGAGCTCGGTCGCCCAGGTACTTTATTCGTAATGTAATGATTGCCCTAAAACTCATTTGTCGGAAATATGTATACTAATTCACTCAGTGAAAAAAAAATCTAAATTTGTCCCTACGAGGTTGAGGGTGCGCAGAGCGCGCGTCATTGGCGCCTGCCGCAGCAGCTGCGTGCGCACGCGCGGCACTGCCAGCGTCAGCGTCTAAGGCAGAGCCCAGTTAAGTACGACGACGAGCGAAACGAGAAGTAGTGTTAGGTTGAACTGCGACCCTACAGTGCGTGAGCCGAGCGAGCGAAGCGAGCGTGCCACAGTAGCAGCCGGCGCAGCGCCAGAACCGGACTGCTGTCATAAATATAGGACAAACTACAATAGGGCATACAAAGTAAGGAAAAATAATCATTAGGATTAACGATCATTAGGCTTACTGATAATTATGATACATGACTATTATAGCACATAACATTAGGATGAATAATCAATATGGCAAGTGACGTTAGGAAATAAAACATTATGGGAGAAAAAATCATCCATATGATGTTAAGAAAACTAAAGATAAGTTAAGTTAAGTTAGGACAAATGATCATTATGACATAAAACGTTAGGGAATGCAAAAATAGGTTAAAAAACTTTAGGGATTCAGTTACAGATCCGCAGACCAACATGGCTTGGAAATATGAACCACTTTGTATTTTGAATATGTACCTCGGTACAAAGTGAACACATGATATTTATAGTGTTTTTACTGCTCAAATGTATAAAATTCTTTTTCGAAATCAAATCAACCAGTTGTCTTTGAAGCCTGCAAACATGGAGATTGTGTCCATGGGAAGGTTATTTAACAAGCGGTGCTCTTAGGTCTCATGAAAACGATAACGCATTTTATTACAGGCTCGGGAGGAACGAGAAGGCGAAAATAAGAAGCAATGACGTAAGCACGAGATGAATCAATGAGGAATTTGCGTAATTTTTATGGGGTACCTACGAGGGGCGTTCAATATAAAGTGAGAATGAGATGCAAACTCTTTTAATATTACGAAATTAAATACTGGCCGGTAAAGATAATCTATCTAGCTGATTGCTATGAAAAAAAAACTAACTGTCTTTTGTTTAAAAAAATATACGGTAATTTCTTTGCAATGCTGTTGAGTACGTTAGCGAAAATGGAGAAAATTGAACTGCGCGCCGTTATCAAATACTTGTGTTTGAAAAATTTTTCTACGGACCAAGTCAATTTGGATTTGCGGGACACTTTAGGGTCTAATGCTCCTCCGTATTCGACAGTCGCACGTTGGTGCGCCGAATTTAGACGTGGAAGAACATCGACAATGGACGATTCCCGCTCCGGACGCCCTACTACAGCAGTAACTGAAGAAATTGTGAAAAAAGTCGAAAACTCAGTTTTGGCGGATCGTCGTGTCACGGTTCGTTTTATTGCTGAAAATGTAAAGATTTCAACGGGGAGCGTGCATAATATTTTACATGAACGCTTGGGTATGAAAAAGGTATCTGCGCGTTGGGTACCAAGAATGCTTACTGACACGCAAAAACAAACTAGACTAGAGATTTGTCAAGAAGCTTTGAACCTGATGCAGCAAGACCGGGAACTTTTTTTGGCGCGATTTATAACAATGGACAAAACATGGCTCCATCATTACGACCCAGAAACGAAACTGCAGTCTATGACATGGAAAAGGCCATCATCTCCAACTCCGAAGAAATTCAAGGTGAGCCCATCTGCCGGTAAGGTCATGGGCTCTGTTTTTTGGGATGGTAAAGGGGTATTGATGATTGAGTATCTCGAGCATGGAGCCACTATTACGGGCACATTATACGCCAAACAAATAGCAACATTGCGCAATGAAATCCGCGAAAAACGGCGAGGTAAACTCTCGAAAGTTGTGCTGTTCCACCAGGACAATGCCCCGGCACACAAGTCCGCCGTTGCAATGGCTGCAATTCGTGATGCTGGGTTCGATATCCTTAAGCATCCTCTGTATTCACCAGATCTCGCTCCCAGTGATTTCTACCTATTTCCGAGATTGAAACAATACCTGAGAGGCCAGAAATTTGAAGACGACGACGCGGTAGTCGCTGCAGTACAAGATTTTATAAGTACTCAAGATGAGACCTTTTTTAAAAATGGAATTGTAAGTTTAGAAAAAAGATATACTAAGTGTATTATGCTAAAAGGTGACTATGTCGAAAAATAAAATGTCATTTAGTAAAAGTTGTTTATAACATACTCATTCTCACTTTTTATTGAACGCCCCTAGTAAGTTACGTGTTCTGTAGTTAAAGCTCTCCTCAATTTTTAACCCCCGACGCAAAAACGACGGGGTGTTATAAGTTTGACGTGTCTGTGTGTGTGTCTGTCTGTGGCATCGTAGCTCCCGAACGGATGAACCGATTTAGATTTTTTTTTTTAATTTGAAAGGTGAATTGGTCGGGAGTTAGCTATGTTTGATGAAAATTGGTCCAAGATGGCCGTCGCCACAAAATGGCGGATTACATATTTTTTCACAGCTCCCTCAATATGGGTATCAAATGAAATGGCTTGACTAGTTAGTGGAATTTTCGGCATAAAATGGAATTATTGTTAGCTGTAGTAGCTAAGAGATCTTATACATACAATGCGTATTTACTTAAATGTAGTTTAAGTAGTAATCTATGAAAGTTAGGCCGGCGAGTAGTTTAAAAAGAATTGAATAAAAAAAATAAAAAATCAAGTAACCCCCGACAAAAAAAAGCTCTTTAAGTAAACAATATTTTTTTTGTCTTGGTCTTTTAACTTCATTAAAAGAACCTATTACCTACTATTTTTAGATGAAATGAAATTAAAAGGCCAAGACAAAAAAAAACATTCTTTACTTTTAGAGCTTTTTTTCTTTGCAGAAAATGCGTTAGTTCGTCATTTTACTAATGTAAATTATACAATTACCTAAGACCGTTATTTGTTGAATGGTTGCTTTGATTCACGATTAAAACTACGTCCAAAAATCAAAGTTAAAAGAGAATGATTTAAAGTTCGTTAAGAAGTACGTGTGTGCAGTGCAATAGTCACCGCCTTGGTGAGGTGACTCTTTGTGAGGTAAACTCTGAAGCTCAGCGACGGCATGGTACGATGAGCTCACTCATGGATTGAAGTATAATCCTTTCGTTTCAGGTAAGCCGATTTTGACTACCGCGTGTTCTATACTAATCTATTATTTATAACGGAGACCAGCTTGTTGGCTGGCCGACGGTAATGTTGAAACGTGTAACTAAACGTTAACGTGTACAGACATTGAAAATAAATAAGCCTTTGAAGAAATACTTAACGGTCAATCAATGTGGTATAATATCTATATAGCAATAAGTATACATTCGATGTGCGAAATAGTCCTCCCTTTTTAATAGATACCACTTTGAGATGACAATTATGATACATATCTAATTACCGTAAAAAGAAAATTGATATCCTTAAATTATACCATTTCCTAAAAGTAAGCTAGTTGGTCCATGAACTTCTGTATGGTATGTATGTATGTAAAAAGTAAATACAGTAAACTTATTAAAGCCCCGTTTATACCTGCAACGTTGACTGTTTGACGTAGTTAACACATAAGCGCCGTAATGTACTGAACCTCGCATGATTTTTATTCCTGGTATAAATTGGGCTTAAAAATCGCTACCTATTAATTGATCGATACATTGATCATTATAATACTTGAATATTCGATAGATCGAATCTAATGCGTCCGTGATAATTGAAACTCGTATAAATCAAATGCCAATCCAGCGCTGGACACAAATGAAGCTGGGAAGATAATGCAGCGCTCACGGCCGCGGCCTAATAGCTTATTCAATCGCTTTAGTGGGTTTTCAGGAGAACCACATTAACGTGGTCATGAATCTGGCGTGCGAAAATGGGTGCCAGCTATGCCCGAGTTGATAACGTATCTTTGTTCGATAAACGCCAAACCGTGTATTTATACCAAATTATTAACTAACTTAATTGGATTGTAACACTAAATGCGCTTAATTAAATAAAATATCTGTATCAGTTTTCGCTAAAGCAATTAGTATTTATAGCAAATAATTAAATCGCTCTGCACTTTCATCACCATGATTGTAGTAGAAATACAAATAATATTCGATGTATAATTTGACTTGTTCCGAAACTTACAATATATTCAAGTGTAAAAATATTTGTCTTCAAGCATCTTATGAAAAGACTCAAGAAATCTGTATCGGCAACCGTATAATTTTAGTATAAGACAATTTTGAACGTAATGCAGGAAACTAAGTAGTGCATAGTGTAGAATACAAACATTAATTTGGGTTTATACTAACTTTACGAGTGCGAGGATCCATTACTCGTATTGCTAATTTGTGGCTTGTGCGTGTGCCCAGTTCTGTGGTTAAACTTTGATACCAGGTATATGTAATTATTTCAATAAATAAATGTTTTACATAAAAAAAACAAGAGAAAATAAAGCTAAGAAACATATATCTTGGAAGCATAACAAAAAAAGTTACAAATACCTTTCTAGCGTTACCTAAAACACGGCACTGTCATTTTTTTAATTTTATTTATTTAATTTTAAAGCACTTTTAATTTGGCAATGTAGTATTTTAATTTGATGGTGAAATCCATTATTTTTGAGTGTATACGGAAGGCGGCGGAACTGTTTGCGGGAAAGTCGGGAGTGGAGCGGGCGGGGTACGTGCGATTCGCGCCCATTCGTTTGTTTACTGAGCGAACCCACGAGTGGCCGGCGCCCACGGCGCATGCGTCCTCATCCTACATAGAATATTCTATGAAAAGATGTCTGTATTGCTCGTAATTTAATTAATTTAAGTGTCAAAGCACCAAATACTTTGGTCGTGGCCTTTTTAAAAAGTCAATATGTGGAAACTATTGTTAATGCGAACTTTGAATTTCAGAATGTTCAGTTTACAAAAATAACCATCTAGGTATATTTGAGAGAAATCTGCCATTAAAACACACTGTTCAGATGCTAAACGAAGAGTGACTTTATTGAGAGATATAAACCATTCAGTATAAAAGATCATTCAATCTCCCATTCACCATAGCCAATACAGATATTTGATATCATAAACAACACCCCCATTATATCAAATATCCAAGCAATATAAAAAATAAACTACTTTGGCACTAGCCCTAACATAAACATAAACCTATAATGTTTAGTCGCACTAAGACTTTTAGTCAGCAGATCCGCAGGCATATCTGCTGTGGGCAAGTACAAAGTCTGAACTAACTTGTCAGCTACACTTTCTCTACAAAAATGGTAGCGCACATCAATGTGCTTAGACCGCTTATGAAAAACAGGATTTGCTAGCAACTTTTGAGCACTTTGGTTGTCATTGTACAGAACAATAGCATACATACTAGGGGCGTTCAATAAAAAGTGAGAATGAGTATGTTATAAACAACTTTTACTAAATGTCATTTTATTTTTCGACATAGTCACCTTTTAGCATAATACACTTAGTATATCTTTTTTCTAAACTTAAAATTCCATTTTTAAAAAAGGTCTTATCTTGAGTACTTAAAAAATCTTGTACTGCAGCGACTACCGCGTCGTCGTCTTCAAATTTCTGGCCTCTCAGGTATTGTTTCAATCTCGGAAATAGGTAGAAATCACTGGGAGTGAGATCTGGTGAATACGGAGGATGCTTAAGGATATCGAACCCAGCATCACGAATTGCAGAAATTGCAACGGCGGACTTGTGTGCCGGGGCATTGTCCTGGTGGAACAGCACAACTTTCGAGAGTTTACCTCGCCGTTTTTCGCGGATCTCATTGCGCAATGTTGCTATTTGTTTGGCGTATAATGTGCCCGTAATAGTGGCTCCATGCTTGAGATCCTCAATCATTAATACCCCTTTACCATCCCAAAAAACAGAGCCCATGACCTTACCGGCAGATGGGCTCACCTTGAATTTCTTTGGAGTTGGAGATGATGGCCTTTTCCATGTCATAGACTGCAGTTTCGTTTCTGGGTCGTAATGATGGAGCCATGTTTCGTCCATTGTTATAAATCGCGCCAAAAAAAGTTCCCGGTCTTGCTCCATCAGGTTCAAAGCTTCTTGACAAATCTCTAGTCTAGTTTGTTTTTGCGTGTCAGTAAGCATTCTTGGTACCCAACGCGCAGATACCTTTTTCATACCCAAGCGTTCATGTAAAATATTATGCACGCTCCCCGTTGAAATCTTTACATTTTCAGCAATAAAACGAACCGTGACACGACGATCCGCCAAAACTGAGTTTTCGACTTTTTTCACGATTTCTTCAGTTACTGCTGTAGTAGAGCGTCCGGAGCGGGGGTCATCCATTGTCGGTGTTCTTCCACGTCTAAATTCGGCGCACCAACGTGCGACTGTCGAATACGGAGGAGCATTAGACCCTAAAGTGTCCCGCAAATCCAAATTGACTTGGTCCGTAGAAAAATTTTTCAAACACAAGTATTTGATAACGGCGCGCAGTTCAATTTTCTTCATTTTCGCTAACGTACTCAATAGCATTGCAAAGAAATTACCGTATTTTTTTTAAAACAAAAGACAGTTAGTTTTTTTTTTCATAGCATGCAGCTAGATAGATTAGCTTTACCGGCCAGTATTTAATTTCCTAATATTGAAAGAGTTTGCATCTCATTCTCACTTTATATTGAACGCCCCTCGTATGACCAGTTATCTCAAACTGTAAGTTTCTCAAAAAAATTGCTTCTTTACACGCCTCAGAGATACCCATGTACTCAGCCTCGGTACTGGACAACGCAACAGTTTTTTGTTTCGTACTTTCCCAAGATATTACACATCTAGACAACATAAAATTAAACCCTGTGTAAGACCTCCTGTCTCCTGCATTATGCGCCCAGTCAGGATCGACAAAGCCTTCAATTTTTGCTTTTCCATCTTTACTGTACTTCAAACAATAATGCTTTGTCTTTTTTAAATATCTAAGAATCCTCTTAGCATAGCACCAATGCTGCTCATTATATGAGTTATTGAACTAAAGCCAGAGGATACATTATGTCAGGCCTGGTCAACACCGCCAAATACATAAGACTGCCTATCAGCTGCTGATAAGGAAATTCGCTTTTGCAATCGCTAGCTTTTTCTAAATTTAATTTCTCAGCTACTTTGCTCTCAGTCATATTAAATCTATGTAACAATTGATCGATATAACTTTCCTGATCCAATGTTATTACATTATTTTGTTTGTCAATATTAACATTCATACCTAGGCACTGCTTGACCTACAAGGTCCTAGATCTTTAAGCTTGAACTGAGAAGAAAGCACCTGCTTTATTCTCTTTGTTTCTTGCTCATCATTAGAAAACAAGAAAAAATCATCGACATATAATGCTATTATAGTCTTCAAGCCATTACTACTGTTAATATATAAACATGGTCCTAGCTTCGACCTGATATACCCACTCTGAACTAAACAGTCATCTACCCTCCTGTACCATGCCCTTGAGGATTGCTTAAGGCCATAAATGGCACGTTTCAACTTAAGCACCTTACCATCAGTGTTGCCACCAACAAAACCCTCAGGTATCTGCATGTAAATTGTTTCCTCAAGAAAACCGTTCAGGAAAGCAGCAGTTACATCTAAATGAGATATATCCAACCCCAATCGCACAGCCAATGCAAATAAAAGTCTTAGAGTTGTGTGTCTTACCACTGGCGAGAAGGTCTCCTCATAGTCCACACCTAGCTTTTGTGTAAAGCCCTTGGCCACTAACCTCGCTCGGTAACGCACATGGTTCTCACTATCATACTTCTTCTTAAGGACCCACTTGCATTTCACAACGCTAGCCTTATCCGGAACACTGACTAGTTCCCATGCTTCATTTTCTTCGAAGCTTTTCAACTCATCAGTCATTGCCTGCTTCCAATGCGCTTTCTCTGGTCCTTGCAAAGCTTCTTCCAATGATAGCCCGCTAGCATCATCTACCTTGTCTGCAATGCAAATGTTTGTGATACCATATCTTTCCGGTGGACGCCTTTCTCTCTGTGGTCTTATCTTTATCGGAGTACTAGTGTTTTCTGATGTGTCAGCTGTCTCAAATTCACTAGAGGCTAACTGGTCTCCTGACGAGTCTATCAGAGTACTGGACTGGTCTTCATACTCATCCCCCACGGAATCATGACTCATCTCCAACTCTTCCTTCTGATTTCCGTTGGAGTCTGTCTTCTCCTGAACCTCAATGACACAGTCAGAGCCATTAATCTTCTCCATGATTATCACATCTCTACTGATAAAGATAGATCTGATTTCCGGGTCAAATACACGATAACCTTTGACATTCTCCGGACAACCCAACAAGATGCATTCACAAGACTTCTTGTCCCACTTGTGTCTCTTCTCCTTGGCAACATGCACCATCACTGTGCTACCGAAGATTCTTAAGGGACTCAGATCTGGCTTGGTGTTGGTCCAAACTTCATATGGTGTCTTTCCGTTTAATCCTGCTGCCACAGTTCTGTTCCGCAAGTAGACCGCAGCGTTTGCAGCTTCTGCCCAGAACTCCAAGTTTAAACCACCATCATACAGTAAACACCGTGCCTTCTCGACTACTGATCTGTTCAGCCTTTCGCATAAGCCATTCTGCTCGGGTGTATAATTATTACTCCTCTGATGAATGATTCCACTTTCTTTCAGGTAATCATTAAACTGGTTATTACAGAACTCACGGCCATTGTCACTCCTTAAGATCTTAATCTTTTTGCCAAGCTGGTTTTCAACTTTTGCTTTGAATTCCTTGAAACACTTCAGAGCTTCATTTTTATTCTTAATGAAGTATATAAATGCCATACGGCTGAAATCGTCAACAAACAACAGGTAGTATCTGGATCCCCCGATGGATTCAACTTCCATGGGTCCACAAATGTCAGTGTGCACTATGTTCAGCAGTGTATCACTTCTGTTGCCTTCACTGGGAAAAGGCAAGCGACATTGTTTCCCTTCACAACATACCTTACATGATGTCTTGCTTATATGATCCACCTTTCCTTGTAGGTTAAATCCTTCCACTGCGTTCTGCATTTGATTCATATAAGCACTGTTTACATGCCCCAGCCGGCGATGCCAGGAGTCGGCGGACGCGACTATGGCAACAGTCGTATCTTCTGGCATGTTTAACTTGTAAACACCATTCACCAATGAAGCTGTTGCAACAAGATCTCCTTTCTTGTTAAAAATCTTGCAACTTTCATCATTGAAGTCAACTCTGTTACCCTTGTTAATCAACTGACTTACTGATAACAAGTTTGTGGTTATGTTCGGAACACACAACACGTCTTCTACAACAATGTCGTATTCGCTGTTGCTTGTTATTGTAGCAATCTGCACATCACCACTGCACAAAACTGGAACGCTTTCCTTGTTTGCGACGACAATCTCACGAATGGCCGGTTCGTACGAACCATTTTTAATCCAACTTTCGTTTGCTGTCAGGTGAGCACTAGCTCCAGAATCGACATACCAATCGTTTTTCTTGAAATTGCCACTTAAAAACACAGCACTGAGCAGCATTTGACTGTTTTCGCGTACTTTTCTTCAACGCTGAAGAATTATTTTCAAAATTTGTACACTGATTGCGGTAATGCCCGGCTTGTTTACATCGAAAACATTTGACGTTTTTCGAACTTGACATTGACGAATTGCCGCCATCATGCGATTTTGTTTTGTTCTTCTTATGTTGGTAATGCGAACTGACAAATGCGCTTTCAATTTCATTCGTTCCGTTCTCGTTCAAATTCAAATTTGAATTATTTTCTTCCATGTCAAGAAGTTTTGTTTTAATGGAGTCTGCCGAAATAGAAATTCCTGAATGCTCGATCGCCATGATCATAGGGGAAAATTTCTCAGGCAATCCCGCTAATAAAAGCGAGCCAATCCATTCATCACTGATGTTAAAACCCGTTCTGCTCAATTTCTGGGCATTTTCTACGATCTGGGTCACGTATGCCGTCATAGAACTGCAATTTTCGAGACGTATCGAAATAAGATTTCGTAACAACGTAATCTTCCTTGCATAGCCGGAATCATCAAATAAGTTTTTGAGTCTGTTCCACAATTGAGTCGTAGTTTTCACATCCTTCACATGGACAAATAAAGACGAGTCGATAGTTAACACCAACTTCGTTCTGGTTTTCTGATCAACTGCAGTTTCCTCTTTGCTGGGCTCTTCATTAATGAATTTTTGCACGCCCTCCAAGACTAGGAAATTCTCTGCTGCGAAAACCCATTCGCTATAGTTCGCGCGACCCAATAACTTCGGGACGTTCGCAACGTAATTAGCCGACATCTTCGTTACACTGTCACAGATTACACTTCAAACAAAAACTAGTTTATTTTGACTAGTAATCTAATTCTTGACTAGCACTAGAACGACTTTTCGGAGCATGAGTAGCCCATAACCTGAGAGAAATCTGTCATTAAAACACACTGTTCAGATGCTAAACGAAGAGTGACTTTATTGAGAGATATAAACCATTCAGTATAAAAGATCATTCAATCTCCCATTCACCATAGCCAATACAGATATTTGATATCATAAACAACAATATTATGCAGACAGGTGAAAACTATAAAAATGAAATCTAATCGTAAAATATTGCAGCTACGTATACTATTACTAGACCCTAAAATATCTTCAGTACGGAGTAAATAAATAAAAATATCGTTTACACTCTATTGATCAATCTCATAGAATCAAAGTATAATATCTATTGTCAAAATTTGCTAAAAATAAAATAGATTATACAGTAAATCTGATTTAAGCTTGAGTATTCCATATTTTTTAACCGAGCTTCAAACTAAATCGACATTTGATTTTCATAAATGCATCTTTACAATATGTACCAAGAAAAAAAAAACGAAAATATTGTTAAGAAATTGATCACAACAGTAGGAAGCGTAAGTTATGTGATAGATCGCTCACAGATCCTGTAAAGCCCGCCCAAGTAGTTTCACTGTGGCTCTGGCATTATTTTTACTCTGTGGCTGCTCGCGAGATGAAATGGACCATTCCGAGCTATTCAAATTGGGGAACTTTTCTCCTTGGAATATTGGATTAGCCTATTATGAACTTCTTTTTAGATCGTGTCAAGGTCAGTCGCGTTGTTGCGTAAGTTACAAAAAGTTTGCTAAACGCCTATCCCTACCGTAAGCGGAAGTGCAAGACGATGCGTATGCTTTGCAATTTTATTCATGACATTATTATTTTTGACGAAAGACTTTTTAGATATTAGATCTGATCTAATCTGTGGTCATCATCTCTGGCTTATATGTAGGTATAGGTATGCGTTCCACTGGTAGGCATTGGCCTCTCAAAATGAGAGGACTTCATTGGGCGGTAGTTCCCATGCGGGCTAAGTGCGGATTAAAAAAATCACATACTGATTTTCTTTTCCGGTTGCTTCAACTTATAAAATTGTTTTTATGATTAATGAATTCCAAAATAAAACTCGAGCCCGGGTTGAACTCTGATCCTCTGATTGAGAAATCATAGAATAACCCTAACACAACCACTAGGCTGGTTTATCATCAAATTACCGACACTTAAATAATCGAATTTTATTTCAAAGTCAACGTTTCGAGTATTTTCATTTCATCGACAATTCATGTCGTGGAATTGTCATTGCAAGGAATTTTAATTCATGGATTTTTAAGTGGCCGAAAATTCATTGTATAGTTGTGTTATTGCACGGAAAAAGTTTCATAATTTATTGTTTCATTTTTTTTCAAATATCATAAAACTTATTTCACGTAAAATCACTTGAATACAAGTTATTTTGCATACACAGTTATCTATGCCAAGTTATGCTGAGAACGGAACGCAAATACAACTCAACGGTGAACGCGAGTGTTGTATGTGGAGTAGTTGTAGTTTATTATTATACAGGGTGTTACATTGAACGTAATACAAATTAAGTAAACGACAGAGAACAAAATGCACGAATTGAGTTATTAAAATACGTCGTAATTAACTTTTGCTTATTTGCTAACAGAATAAAGAAATTATATTCTCCTAGTGTGGTCACCCATCATGACGTCACGTTTACTTGACGTATCTATTCCTCAAGCTTTGTTATCAGTTATCATTATCAGTGTATCTGTAATCATTCTAATCTAACATCAAAACAAATGATAAGGAGCAACAAGTGATATCTGTTTAAAATAATTTATTATTAGAAAGGAACATTAACTGTTAAGTTCAAACGTACTTCAGCAATTACTACAATACAATACTGGGATAATCTGCTAAGACAATATCTTGCACCCGTTGAAAGTGAAACGGGTGTAATCCTTCGGCATTCTAAAGTCTCCAAATAAAAATGTGGGTTGTACCAAATCGTGCCGCGGCTTCTCTGGTGCTGGCTTCTGGGTGGCGCATAAAATACCTAAGTACTCGTGTTCTAAAAACCCCTGAGTACTTTGGACGTCGGCCTTTACCTTGGGCATGAGCTGGGACCGTAATCTGTCCATAGTCTCTCAAATTCTGTACACTTGTGTTGATCAATTGACGAGTGGGGATTGGACTTTCCGGGTATCGCTCGTGAAATAGTTCTTGTGCCCTCATCGTACTCTGCGATGTGAAATAAAGTTCTACCATCACTAATCACTGAATATTAGTAAACGGATAAGCAGGAGGCATGTCTTCTGTTTAAAATTAAACTGCGACAATAAAAAATCAAACGAAATGCTGCTTTGTTATGACAAATAACTTCAGTAATGTGTCAGAATTAATTTTACTCATAAATTATCAACCGTAAGCACAAAGGTAAGTGTTCACTACAAAAGTAAATTCAAACTTTTTTCTTTTAACTCTCTAATTAGAGTAACCACGATGAGACCAAAAAAATAGGAAAAATTTAAACAGCAATATTAATTAATTAAGATGACTTTAACAACACGAGACCTAGTAGAGGCGTTTAGCATCAGGGACACGTAATTAAAAAACAAGAGTTGTATTACGTTCAATGTAACAGCCTGTATAGCAAGACTTTCAGGGTGGTCATAAAAAAAATACCAAACACCATTAGCCTTTGAACCTAACCTATCCGAGTCGCTTCCGCTCCGACCCGTCTTGCTCACTCGCTTCGCTCGCTCGCTAATAGCTCGCTAAAATTGATTGTGAAAAGGTTCCATCCTGGTGCACGTTTCAGTTTCCTCGACTATGCGTGTTGTCGATTATTTTACAATGTGTTGTAATAAAACTGCGAGGAAATGAACATCGTTGTTTTGTAATTCTGTCATGTAAAATTACTGCAAAACGAATCATCTGCCAAATAATATTCCTAAGCACAGTTTTTCTATGAAATAATAAAAATTGGAATTAACTGGTAACGAAACAAAATTACACCAACCGATAATACTAGAACTAAATTTTCCTTGAAACGTTTTCGATGAAATAATATTCGATGTAAAGTTTGTCGGTAAAACAAGGGACACCCCTACTAGGCTACCTTCATTTATTTTGCTGTAGGTATTGTTTAGATATTGAATCTAGATAACATCCTGCGCTGCTTTTATACAGGTGAACCGGTAAATAGGTAGTGAATATCTCGTCGTAATTTTAAAATAGTAAAAGCCTGTATTTCACGACGTTAACTTTCTGTAACTTTGTAAATTGGGGTACCTTCTGAGTGGTCTTTTATGTCAATGGTTACCAAAGTTTTGAAACTACTAGAAAACCTGGAGAAACCTGGGGCACAGATTACTTAATAGTATAATAGCTACTTCGTAACAGATGCATGATCCCGTACAAAATCTTGATTACCCTACCGCGATTATAGCCTACTCAGTTTATTTAGGAAAGTTTGTGTGCTAAAATGTACCTAATATTTAGGTATTACATGCTTTATTTCGTTTTTGTATTTATATACTTTTCACACCACCTGCTCGACAATGTGAACATTGCCCTGAGCTGCACCGTAGCAATAATGCATTTCTGCATATTCTCGTGGAGCGTAATTCATTATCCTTTAAATGTTATCACTTGTAAACCTACAATTAATTAAATTTGTTATTTAAAGAGACAAGATGCATCACTATTATTAATTACTCAATGAATTAGAAAGAAAAATATTTCAAAACTGTTCTAAATTATTATTTTTCTGCTAACCCGATACTAATGCCCGATAGTAATATTTGAAAAAAAAAGAAGAAATTTTTTTTTTTCTCAATCATGCTATGAAATATTGACATTATGTTCCTTATAATACGCCACGAAGTGTCACGTTGCAGGTGCGGCTAGACGAGAGGTCAATAATGGAATTTCATACCACCATTTTTTTTGATAAAGTGAACACTTTAGGAGATATTCACTCCGAAAGTTCAAAATAATGTCCCCCCCCTCTAACTTTTGAACTGCACGTCTAAAAAATATGAATAAATCACGTAAGTTAAACTTAATAAAAACTTTCTAGGAAAATTATTTTCAACTTGATCAGTTAAACAGTTTTTAAGTTTTTGTAAAAAAATATTTCTAAACTAAGATTGTAATTTGTTATTATACTCGCGGCTTTGCTCACATGGAAACATGCCATCCCTATCCTGTGCGCATTGTAAAAAATAAGAGTTTGGTAAGGCATTTGAAATTCAGGCTTGCATTTCAAGAGCGTTCCAAAGCGTTGCTCTTTGAAAACTGAATCAGATACAATACAATACAATACAATACAATACAATACAATACAATACAATACAATACAATACAATACAATACAATACAATACAATACAATACAATACAATACAACACAATGACTCTTTATTGTACACCAGAAATAGTAAGCGATACAGAAAACAGGTACACAGAGAGAAAGTTACAAGGTAAGCAATAGGCGGCCTAGATAATAGATACCTAATGTATTATCCTTTCAAAACGTGCAGCGTCAGCAATGTACAGACCCACCTTTATTACGTGAACTTCATGAAAACTTTGTAACTAATGTTAATAATAAGTGTCTGATAATTAAAAAAAAACCTCTACAATACAACACAGTGCTGTGGGTATACATACATAGTGAGTTGACAAACAAAGAAGATCTATCATGTTGCCATAACAGACTGTTTAACAGCTTAAAAACGATATCTTCGAGACAAAAATTGACAACATTTCATTTTTTGAGCCTCCCTATTTTATTGGTTCCCTGTACTTGGTTTGGAAAGACTAATACGCTGATAGTTTATTTTTTCACCCGGGTTTGTATTTAATTTATTATTGAATTATTATTATTCACTTATTCTAAAATGGCGTAACTCCAGTTCTACCATAGAATAGACCCAGTAGTCTTATCTCGTTCGAAAAAAGTTTTAAGTGATCCGGTTTTATACCACGAAATTCGATTTTCAGTCTTCGCATTGTGCCGTTCGGTTCACGCTAATACTTAGTAGGTACTAAACATAAGAGTGAAAGGAATCGCATGATAAGTTCAAAAATCTAATTTCGTAGTACTTACCCCCCAGGGCCGCCCTATTGCATAAGTTTACTAATAAAATACTAGAAATTAATACCAGTTACAAGCTAATGATTTACAAGTCGTATTAATTTGTGCTGCATAACAATTTTCGTCTTTATTAATAAAACAAGAATATTATTGTTGCACAAGTTGCTAATAATATTTCTAAACTACAAGTTAATAGTACATTACTGCAGCGGCCGCGAAATAGGGGATTGACTGCCGAGTAGTTATAGATGGCCGAGTGTTAACGAGGCCATCTAGAGATACGAGGCCGGCAATCCCTGTTCGTGGCCAAGGCTTGTATAGAGTTTTTTTCAAACATGCATCATCATCATCATCATCATCATCACCATCATCTCATCATCATCACCATCACCATTACTACCACCATCGTCATCATCACCATCACCATCACCATCACCCACCATTATCATCATCACCATAATCATCACCACCATCATCATCATCACCATCACCATCATCATCATCATCACCATCATCATCATCACCATCATCTCATCATCATCACCATTACTACCACCATCATCACCATCACCCACCATCATGATCATCACCATCGTCATCACCATCATCATCACACAATCACCACCATCATCATCATCACCATCACCCACCATCACCATCATCATCACCATCATCATCATCATCGCCATCATCATCATCATCACCATCACCCACCATCACCATCATCATCACCATCATCATCATCATCACCATCATAATTATCGCCATCATCATCACACTATCAGCACCACCAACATCAGCATCATCATCACCGTCATCATCATAATGAACCAAAACGCAAATATTGCTTATAGTTTTTTTTAAACGGCTAAATGCTATGATGCCATAGAACTAATAAACGTCATGGTTGAAACAATAGACGATCACTTTGCTGGCCAAGGCCAGCAATGCTGTATGAAATTCCATTATTGACCTCTCGTCTAGCCGCACCTGCATTGTGACACTTCGTGGCGTATTATAAGGAACATAACGTCAATATTTCATAGCATGTTTGAGAAAATTATTCTAATTTACTGTACTGTACTGTGTGTTATATACTAATAGGTATATTCTGTTCCATTACGTATTTTTCTGAACTAGTAATATTGGTGCTAATATTATCAGCAAATTACACAAATCACAAGTGAAATGGCTACTTGACAGTCTTCAGAAAAGTTTATAGGGCCCTGTACGTGAAACTGTGGATTTATTAATGCCATGAATTGCACCAACAGAGAAATATCTATTGGGATCCTGTACCAAGCCAGTGAAGGATAGAACACAGGTTGTTGACTAGGAGAAAGGGCACCAACGTTGCTTCTTTGTTGAATGACAAGTGAAATGGCTTAAAGAATATACGCTCAGCTTTAATCGATATAAACACGAAACATTTCGTAGAACTGTGCACTATTTTCAAACGTAAAATTTATACGGCTTTTATAAATTTTTCGCAGTCACCTTGTTTGCAAAAGCAATTTCATCTTCTTTACCATCTGATGAATTCAGTAATCTGTACATTTTTTATTCAATCAACGAACGTATATCACAAATACTCACTAATACTTTAGTAATATGGTGCCCCTTAGACACCTAGAAATAATTACAAGTTTGTTCTAATTATTTCGTATTTTCAGCTTCATATTGCAACAGAAACTAGTAATTTAAAATTCACTAATAATATTAGTTATTAGTACTAATATTTTGCCACTCGTAGTTTATTACTGCTACTTTATTATGCAACAGAAATAATTATACAAGTTATAAGTTCGATTACTCATATTATTAGCTTTTACTTAGATACTTGTATATTTGCAACTTGTACTTTATTATGCAACATAAAAGTACAAGTTACAACCAAAATCACTAATACTAAGCTTGTACTTTGTTATGCATTAGGGCCCAGGTTATGTACATAATAAAATTGACAATATCAATATATTTCATACTAAATACAAACTGAAATATGAAAAAAGACCAGCGCTGGGAATCGAAGCCAGGTCCTCAGCATTCTGAGCCGCGTGCTACACCCCTACACCACCACTGGTCAAAAAACAAATAAAAACACAAAGAGATACTTCATACCATACCAAACTTGTGACAACATCAGCGTCAATTATATTGAACGGCTTATTTTTTCTTTGGCAAAAGGCAAGGGCATTTCATCTATTGTATGATGGAAATGGTTAAATTAGGACATATTTTTTATTCTTTTGTTGGTATTTTTTATATTTAGCGATGTCAAAAAATTATAAATATAGTGTAGTGTCCAGGAAGCAAAATGCTTTCGAATCGTATATACATTTTGAAGTGTTTTTAAAATGAAACGTTGTCAATTTAAGTAGAGAAATGTAGGTAAGGTAAGTATAGGATCCTATTATTCAAAAAGATCCCTTAGTTTAGAAAACAAATTAAAATTCTGTTAAGGATAAGCTCTAGGCACTGCAACTTGATTCATTGAGTAAAATACATGATGATTGGTTTTTTTCTGGTTATTGTAAGGTAGCATTTCCACCAACTTTTTCAACACAACGGTAATCATAAATCAAATCATAATCATTGTGTTAATGGGTCAAATACGAACCAAATGACTTCAAATTATCGGAATTGAGAAACTAATCGGTGCTGCGTTGTAAAAATGTTTGTTAATTGTAAGTAGCTGCTGAAAAATACAGCGTTCTTCGATTAGCCTCTTTACTAAAAATGGTATGGAATATAAACAAGAATAGAGGTCACTGTCCGAAAACGTTGAAAGACTGTCAAGGTGATGTGTTGCCTTCACCTGTAATCGTTAGATGGCAATTTTCGAGCGAACGTTTTGCTGCAAAATGTTACCGTAAACTTTTTTTTTAGTGCAAACTCTAAAATTGTAAACGTTTCGTGCGAAGTCACAGGTTAAAACTAGTTTATCGTAAATAATCCTACTAATATTATAAATGAGAGTGTTTGTGAAGATGTTTGGATGTCTGTTAGTAAATCACGCAATAGCGGCTGAACGGATTTAGATGAAAATTGTCGTACAGGTAGATAAAAATCTGGATTGAGACAAAGAATACCTACGTAATAACCCAGTAATGATTTTCAGTGGGATAATACTTTTAATTTTTAAACAAGAATTCAGGGCGCTTTCCAAGAACGGTAAAGTGCTTCCTTGGTTTTCAAGATGACATGCTAACTTCATCTGCCGTCAATAGGTGGCGTTGTCCAAGCGACAAACTTTACCGTAACCCGAAACATAACACGGGCGAACGGCGAAGCTGCGGGATAAAGCTAATCTTTCTTACTAATATTATAAACTCGAAAGTTTGTATGGATGGATGCATGGATGTTTGTTACTCTTTCACGCTAAAACGGTTTGACGGGTTCGGATGAAATTTGGCACACAGATAGTTTATAACCTGGATTAACATATAGCATATTTTTATCCCGGAAAATTGCATAGTTTCCGCGGTATTTTTTTCCAGACAGAGTCGCGGGCAGCTGGTATTAAATAAAACAACCAGAAAAAACCATTTGCATTTTTTTCATTTACGAGTAGATTCGTCGTTTTCTTAGAATCAGTGTTTTGTTATACGGGAACTTTAACATTTCCTGGAATTAAAATAATCTTATGTTAAACTAAGAAATAAATGCTGCAACAAACATCTAAATGTACTAACACTCATTAAATAGTAGTATAAGTAGGATGTACGGTACCGAATACAGTACTCAACTTAAAAGGTACCTACTGAACTCGTGCGGAAACTTTCCACTTCGTCAGCATAGACGCGACCCTCCATTTATGCAAAGCATTCATCCTAACTTAACGATAATAATATTTTAAGTGTGAATGTTTTGTGAAAAGTCAGGGTCAGTAAAATTGACCAAACATTGTGAATAATTATTTATATAGGTTATTTTACCCGTGCACTATGTGCTAGCGTGGTATAATAATATTAGGTTAGGCTTAGTCCATGAATTTATTGTAATTTAAAAGTGTTATTACGAACTTTTACATGGCTTCACCTGTTCAAGACAAGTGTGTATGTAATCAAATCTGACAAGTAAAATTTTACCCGCTCCTAGTAATCGGATTGAAATTTAATAAAGACTAGCGACCAGCCCAGCTTCGCACAGGTGTAACTTTGAAAAAAAAGAGGATAAAATAGACGAAGTCTATTTCGGAGGCAACTTCGCACTTTTTACCTCCTTTTCTCCAAAACTACACCCGCACAAAGTCGGGGCGCGTCACTAGTTTTACCGATGCATCTGATTTAAACGGTATTTGCAGCGCACATTCTATCAATCAATCACGTCTACTGTTAGAATACTGACAGTCATGTCAAACGCCAAAAGGTTAGGTATCACAAAAGTTAAATTTTCTAATATTCTGCGTAACTTTCTTATTTCTTTCTTTCATGAGAACCTTTTGTTGACAATAACAAACACTACAAAAAAAAAATTAGTGAAATCGGTCCAGCCGTTCACGCGTGATGCCGTGACCAAGGGTAACCGGGATTAACTTTTATATTAAATATATATATATATATTTAATATAAAAGTTAATCCCGGTTACCCTTGGTCACGGCATCAAAAAAAAAAGCTCGTTTTAAAAATGTAATGATATATTATATTACTAACTTTTCCTTTAAAATTTATTTTAAACTGTAGTAGGTATGACGATACCAGAAAATAAAAACAGTACTGTTTTGGCTGCGTACTTACTGACACAACAGTGAGAATCAATGGGAATATTGACGAAGTGGGAATGTGGACGAAATGAACCTAAACGACCAGTTCTTTGTAATATCCCCAGACAAAGAAGTCAATGGGATTCAAATCCCGGCGGGCGACACGAACAGACAGACAGCCAGACAGAAGAAGAACAAATTTATTTGTTCATTAAAAGTATTACATGGCTTTATTGATGACCAGTACCAAATTAGGTTCGGCCAAATAAAAAACAGTTTTTATGTTACTTTACTAACAACAGACTCTTTATTACACATTCTACCTTAGTACGTTTAAAAGTCGAATCCAGCAAATATGCCCTATTAAGTGTCACTTTTTAGGGTTCCGTAGTCAACTAGGAACCCTTATAGTTTCGCCATGGCTGTCCGTCTGTCTGTCTGTCTGTCCGCGGCTAAGCACAGAGATCGTTAGTACTAGAAAGCTGTAATTTAGCATGAATATACATATCAGTCACGCCAACAAAGTGGTAAAATAAAAAATAAAAAAATAATTTGTTTTAGGGTACCTCCCATAGACGTAAAGGGGGGTGATTTTTTTTTTCTCGACTTATCCTTTAGTGTGGGGTATCGTTGGATAGGTCTTTTAAAACTATTGCGGGGTTGCTAACATGATTTTTCTATTCAGTGATCTGTTTGCGAAATATTCAACTTTAAAGTGAAAATTTTCATTAAAATCGAGCGTCCCCCCCCCCCTCTAAAATCTAAACTGTTAGGTCGAAAAATTTGAAAAAACTCAGAATGGTAGTAAATATATCAAATTTACTAGGAAAATTATAGCGGCTAAGATTGCTTGGAAATTATTTGTAGTTTAAGAGTAAATAGTAGCCTAAGGTATAAAACATACCTAAACTTGGATGATTCCGTACATATACGAAATCCTTAGAAAAATATTACTTGATTTTTTTGTAATGGCTACGGAACCCTACCTTGTGCGTGTCCGACACGCTCTTGTTTTTATTTTGTATTATTATGAAAGTTTAGAGACTGGCGAAGTTTTAAAAATTACTTCTGGTCTTTGAATTCTAAGATGTTTAGGTTTTTTTTTTACAAAATCAAACTTCGATTTGCTCAAAGGTAAAACTTTCACTTTCGGTCAATTTTATTGTAACAATGGTTTCTCATATTATACCAAACTAATCTTAATTTGCAGATTCGCATCCGTAAACTATGAGGTTACTGTCCGGATGCGCAAAAAATCTCGTCTGCTATTTCGTTATCCTTTGTTACGCAGAATACCTACTCAGTCTTACTCGTCTGCCGCAAGAGCAAATAATATGGAGCCGCATTGCGCCTCAGACTATGCGGAATGCTTATAAAATCCTGATGAGATCAATGGCTGATGTCCCTGGGAACTATTGCAATTAACTTAAATACTCAAGCTTTACATTGCGGAGATCCATAATCAATTATGATTACAACCTTATTACCTTGTATCTCGGCGGATACTATACTATAGGTTAGGTATATTTCTAGGGCAGGCGAAACAAATTGACAATGACCTTTGTGCTTACCACAGGCGGCGATCACCATCTTTTTGGTTAGGTGCAAAAGTACGCTATAAAAGAAAATAATCATTCTAAACATGTCGAAACAGGTTTATTATCTCTAACTGACAACGTCATTCACTCTGTCCCGTACTTACATACGTATAAAAGTAGTTTAGTTTTGATATATCGTTTTATCTGGAAGCAAACTTTACACATGCGATACCCAATTATCACAAATTATTTTGTGTGGTGTTGGCCGAACACAGATCCAACTATCACAAACCTCACACAGAATAATTTGTAATATTTGATTTATTTGGAAACTAGCGACCCGCCCCGGCTTCGCACGGGTGCAATGCTGATACTAAATAATACCTACTACAGAATGTCTTTATTACAACGTTCACAGCTTTTTTGTCTCTATGTCCCTGCATTTTAAATCTGTAATATCTTCGAAAATATTCATTTAAATTACATGGTATATATATAGGCTCATATTGATGTATATTACATGCACAATGTGTTAAAGGTACTTAATTGGATAAGGATTAATGCTGTATTGCTTAAAATCGCTTTGTAAATAAACCATTATTTCTCGTAAAAAATGTTTATAGTGGGTTATCCCTAAGAGATAGACATAATACCACCGCCAACTTTTTTGTAGACCTTTTTAGGGTTCCGTAGTCAACTAGGAACCCTTATAGTTTCGCCATGTCTGTCCGTCTGTCTGTCTGTCTGTCTGTCTGTCTGTCCGCGGCTAAGCTCAGAGATCGTTAGTACTAGAAAGCTGTAATTTGGCATGAATATATATATCAGTCACGCCGACAAAGTGATTGAATAAAAAAAAGTAAAAAAAATTTTTTTAGGGTACCTCCCATAGACGTAAAGTGGGGGTGATTTTTTTTTTCTCGGCTAACCCTATAGTATGGGGTATCGTTGGATAGGTATTTTAAAATAATTGCGGGGTTGCTAACATGATTTTTCTATTCAGTGATCTGTTTGCGAAATATTCAACTTTAAAGTGGAAATTTTCATTAAAATCGGCCGTCCCCCCCCTCTAAAATCTAAACTATTGGGTTGAAAAATTTGAAAAAATTCAGAATGGTAGTAAATATATCAAATTTACTAGGAAAATTATAGCGGCTAAGATTGCTTGGAAATTATTTGTAGTTTAAGAGTAAATAGTAGCCTAAGGTATAAAACATACCTAAACTTGGATGATTCCGTACACATACGAAATCCTTAGAAAAATATTACTTGTTTTTTTCGTAATGGCTGCGGAACCCTACCTTGTGCGTGTCCGACACGCTCTTGGCCGGTTTTTTTTAAGTTGTACAATACCTACTCTAATACATTATTTTGATCTATCTCGTAGGGTTCAGCCAGCGTTTGCAATGTAAGCGCAAAAAAATGTGTTTATTTACGACATCACATTAGAAACCTCTAAAATTATCAGTGTTTCTCTACTATATTATGCATGCATTATACATACAGACTGGATTTCCAATACGATCAAAGAATTAAACTAAACCTAGGGTTTAGTGGCGTAATCAATAATCATTAATTAACGGCATATTTTAAGTTACACTTAATTGAAAGCCAGTAATTAATTTTTGAAAAATTACCGAGTAGCAATGTAACGCAAACATGTAATCCAAGTATCTGTCCAAAAATCACTCTTCGTGGTTAGTGATATTCATTATTTACATACCGTTACCTAACTGCTTTGTTAATAAAGACTCGTATGCATTAGTCTGGGGGGTGGTGGGAGACTGGTCAAGACCGGGATACATATGAAACCGTAAGAGGGAGGCCTTTGCTGAGCAGTGGGACAGACAGATTCTTAATAATTACTAAATAAATAAATACTTAAATGCACTAAAAAATCACACATTCATAATGTTGTGTGGTTATTTCACTAGCCTACACCACTTAGATATTATGTAAGTTATTGTAATACTTCTTCTTCTTCTCTTCCTTAATGGCGGCCACTAGGCTTGTGCCAATATCAGTTAATTGCTCTGAGAGCGACTCACGTTGTACGGTAATTGTAGTTTTTGCAACTTGATAGTAAAATTCCAAAAACCACGTGGAGACAACTTGCGCATTAAAAAATGTCAGACACGAGAGCAATATAGAATTTTGAGATCACTGTAACAGTTAAGGTTAATCGCCGCATAAAACACTATCAGAATTATACCACAACTAGCCAAAGAAACAGAAATACCAAAATTATATACTGTCTACATCCGCCATGTTCGAATGCCACAAATCGAATCATTGTAATACTTAAGTATTTGTTTATCAACAAGCAATTGACATTATCTCCTGCCAAAAATATAGGAAACATTTTAGCAGATAATAGCAATTAGTTGACAGCGTTGTTTGAAATCATAGCTTAGAATCATAGAGAAAAATACCTTGATGCGTAGTTAACCTTTTTTATGAAAATAATTCCACTTAATTTAATACATTATCTATACATATAATAAATCTGTAACAAGTAGGTGTCTGTACATTGAAGATATTTGAGAAAAACTGTCACTAGGGCTATTTATTAGCGCAATAGAACCCAAAGCAATGATTTTTTAGAATTATTGTCTGTTTGTCTGTTTGTCTGTTTGTCTGTGCGTTTGTGCGCGCTAATCTCAGAAACGGCTTAACCTAGAAGGATGCGGTTTTCATTGATATGTTGGTATTTTCTTGGATTAACATTTAGTGTTTGTTTCATTTGAATCGGTTCACAAATAAGAAAGATACGTCTATTTTAAGAATTTATCGAACAGGTTTTTTGTTTGAACGCGCTAATCTCAGGAACTACTGCTCCGATTTGAATAATTCTTTCAGTGTTAGATAGCACATTTATCGAGGAAGGCTATAGGCTATATATCATCACGCTAACACCAATAGGAGTGGAGCGGAGCGGAAGAATGTTTCCAAATCGGGGGTTTTGGAAATAAAACCTCTATATCTCGGGAACTACTGCTCCGATTTGGAAAATTCTTTCAGTGTTAGATAGCCCAGTTAGATAGGGCGGGTTGGGAGCGGTTGGGGGGGCGGGTTGAGAGCGGGTTGGGGGCGGCTTGAGAGCGGGTTGGGGGCGGGTTGGGAGCGGGTGGGTGGGCGAGTAGGGATCGGGTTTGGGGCGGGTTGGTAGCGGGTTGGGGGCGGGTTGGGAGTGGGTTGGGGCGGGTTAGGAGCGGGTTGGGAGCGGGTTGGGGGCGGGTTAGGAGCGGGTTGGGGGCGGGTTGAGAGCGAGTTGGGGGCGGGTTGGGAGTGGGTTGGGGGCGGGTTAGGAACTGGTTGGTGGTGGGTTGGGAGCGGGTTGGGAGCGGGTTGGGGGCGGGTTGAGAGCGGGTTAGGGGCGAGTGGGGGGTGAGTTGAGAGCGGGTTGGGAGCGGGTTGGGGGCGGGTTGAGAGCGGGTTGGGGCGGATTGGGAGCGGGTTGGTTTATTATGAAGTTTCACTTCTTCCGGAAGGATCTAAGGAGAGCCATAATTGATGAAAAAGCAAATTGGATAAAAAAATAAGCTGCCCAAATTACTAATTCCACGCGGACGGAGTCGCGGGCAAAAGCTAGTTTACAAATAAAACTGCACTCATAATTATTTAATTTGGTAACTAAATTTAAATTTACATTAACTGAACTCTACAAAGTTTAATACATAGGTACACACATTGTTTTAAAATGTACCAAACTCTTTGGTAAAACTTCGTTTATTTTATTTCTTGTTTTATTTCAACCAAGTATGACTTGACAACGTCAGTCAGAAATCAGTCATTCAATTAAAATGCCCCGTACAACCAATTTTAGTGCTCCGGAATTAATGGACATGATTTTAATTTATGGAGAAGCACACCAAAATGGCAGAAGAGCATTAGAAGTATACAGAGAGCGTTTCCCAAATCGTAGAGTGCCAAGTAACGCTCGAGTGATCGTGAACGTGTTACAGCGAGCTCGTGAAGGTTTGCCTGTGACAGGGAGGGTGGAGGGAGCAGCTGTTAACTATGAGCTTCCAGTTTCATTAGAAAACCGGATTCTTCGCCATTGATGCTGCCTGAAGAAGATCGTCGGGAAACATGGTTGCAACTAGATGGTGTCCCGGCTCACGCGGCGGTTCGTGTCCGAAATGTGCTGAACGACAGCTGAAGGATAAGATAACAGAAGTGTTTCAAAAACTCAGGGACACTACTGATCTTTACCACGTTAGGCTGTCCATTAAACGACGCTGCGAAACTTGCGTGCGATTGCACGGAAGACACGTGGAGAATCAATACCTGAGGCGGAGATACCGGCGAGATTAAAACTTTTGACTGCGTTTTCAACCGGTGTGTAAATAAATCGTTACTTGTAGCCTATTTTTTGTTTTAGTTTTTGATTTAACATCTACACCATTAGGTACTTTGAAAAACACGTATTTCATAATCATCTTAACTCAATTGCCAAGGAAATTGTGAGATACGAGATATCTTTATTAACTAGGGGTTTTAGACATTTCGGAAATTGATAATTAAACAGCTGACAAGTAACTGTCAACGAGCCTTAACTTGAATATTTTGCGTTACATTGCGGGCTCAATTATTTTGTATGGAAAAATTTTTCGTTTTAATTTTAGACTAAAGTTATCGAAATATACTTCGTAGGTCCTGTACTAACCACCATTTAAAGATTTGAATCACTCTATCTATTAAGAAAAACCGCATCAAAATCCGTTGTGTAGTTTTAAAGATCTAAGCTTACATAGGGTCACTTTGTTTTATACTATGTAGTGATGGAGGAGATGGAAGAACAAGCAAGTGTCGCACAGAAGTAGCTGTCGTGCACGTGTGTTAGCAGGAAACGTGCAGAAACTAATAGGCAGCAGCACTAATGCGACAGAAGAGACACTATTCGGATAATAAGAGAAACTTATCAGGGTAAAACATTCAAATTGATGGCAGCACCGTCTATGTGCACGTTTATTATTCACTAACTTGATTTAATATTTCGTCATGCCATAATCGCTACCGAACTCGTATCGTCTAACGACGTAGAAATGTTGCCGAACAATTTATATATTTGAAACAATGCTAAACACAGTTTGTTCGAAACTAGTCCTGAAACGTCCGTTTAAATGTGGAAAACATGAAACATATTTATTATGAAATACGTCAGCTGCATTGGTGAATTAAAGCGCGCAGGACGCAGCGCAGTACCTACTACACTGAAATTAATTTTGTAGTTCATTATTCCATGTTGAGTAAGTAGCGAACTTATTTTGTAATGGAATAGCTTGTGCCCGAGACTCGTGCATTGAGGGTTCAGTACAAATTTGTAGGTATGTTAAAATATACGCTATAGGTACACGGGTGTATCTATAAATATAGTGTTAACAGAGTCCTGCTTTTTTATTAAAATGCACGAAATGTGTAATCATTATATACTATTTGTTCGGGGCCCCCCAAATTTTGATTTAATTTCATTTTAATTAGTTTTGTTGTGGAAAGAAAAACTTTTGCCCAGGAGTGGGAGGTCCAAAAAGCGATTATAAAAAAATCATTGTGGTAGATAGATAGATTATAACCATCGAAAAAAAAATATGGTCTACCACCCTACGGTTGAAGTTCATTTGTACGTCATAATACAACGAGGTCGATTTTCCCTTGCAATAATATGATGACAGTGACTAAAAACTTCACTCAGTTTGAAAAGCCAACCTTAACGATATTTTTAGATCTCACAGAAACTTTTATAACTTTTATATACTTTTAACTTTTATTTGTCATGATATTAGTATTATATTAGTGTGTACTTGCGTGTATTCTTTGTATGTTTGTGTATTGATTATGTTAAGTTTATTGGTTGGGTTTACTTTTGATTTCCACTCTTTTTACTCTGCATTGTATGCCTATTCTTGTCTCTGGTGTCCTGTCAATCGTTCAAAGGTTAACTGGAAGAGATCCCTTTAAGGGATAAGTTCGCCTTTGTATATATTTTTCTCTTGTGAACTGTTAATTTTCATGTTTTACGTACAATAAAGAGTTTTACATACATACATACATACTTTTGTCAAAACTGGTAGACTACCTATTTTCTTGGCCGACCGTATCTATAAATTTCCACTGTCTATCTATTACCGTTTTTGAGATACAACTCTGTGACAGACATACAGACAGATAGGCGGACAGTGTAACGATATTAATAGGGTTCTGTTGGTCATCCGTGGAGAACGGAACCCTAAACAGGCTAACTACCTCGTGAGAATTCGAAAAATCCCTTCTTAATGCACCTCTACCAATACATACATTAAATCCTCAAGATATTTTTACATTTCTGACACAAGTTTCTAGCTACAGAAGTTTAATCTATGTATTGTGCTTACGTAGATCAGTTCGTCACTTTACTCTTTTATAGGTAATTTGTGGTTTGCGGTATAGGTGGCAGGTGATTCAGCTCGGTCTTAACAAGTTGCTTCTTATTAAATGTTCATTCTCGCGTCTTGGTTGTGTAATATGTATTTAAGTATGTTTATCTGTCATGTGGCCTAGTACATACAAAAGAAGCTTTGCTTACTTTGGCACAAGGTCAATCAGTGTTAATTGACCCGTGATTTCGATTTAACTGATTGATTGATATTCTCATATAACTTTACGAATTTATGAATTTACAATACTGTTGAATAAACAAATGTTGACGTTTTGAATAAATAAATACATAGAATTTAATAAACCTTCGACTTCAATAAAACTAACAAAGCTAAAAAAATAACTCTTTTCTAACTATTTTAGATATCAAAGCAAACCTCAAAAGCCCTGGGGTCCTCTCTATGGACCCCAGGGTGGGGTCCCTGGAGACAATTGACCTGTAATATTTAGTTTAAGTACTTATCTTCACTATAAAGTTATATTAAGAAATTTGTGCGTAAATCTTATATTAGAAGGCTTGAAAAAAATTTGAAAACCGGTAGTTAGAAATAGTTTGTAGCACATTCAAATATACAATTCACCTCGCACTGCAATGTGGCCGAAATGTTTAGGTAAATATATATTAAATTAAGGGTACACGGTGCCTAGTCACCTAAGCAACCTCTTGAGTTATAGCGGTTTGAATGTTAGTCATCACGAACACTAACTTACTATTATAACCATTATTTAAAAGTGAAAAAAAAAAACTTAATCTTCTTAATTTAATCCAATGGTACTTTATAGTACTTTGCGAGCTCTACATTTTGAGATTCAAATCGCACTTTTCAAAAAAGGTGCTTTTTATATTATTTGCGTGATAATTCCCGGGAGTGGCAATAGTTATATTCAAACATTCTGTTGTACGTCGTGGCAATTTTTGTGTCACAGCGGAACTTTGTCCGGTCTAATGTTTTGTATGGTTAACTACCGTTTAACATGGTCAAACTGTTTAGACTCCACTCGGATACGGTTTAAACTTTAAACTAACCGATTGAGTATGATTCCAAATCGCACGACCACTAACAGCCATTTTGTTGGGAGGCAGTTGCGGAAACTCACTTGTTTCAAACTAGTTACTCGCCTCTGATGAAAAAGTTGCAGCGCGACGCGTAAGTCCGCCCGCTAACTAACGCGCAACTGGATTCGGTTCGGTGTACATGACTCACTTACCTGTGTGTGTGCCGTCGTACATACACAATGTTGCATCAAAGCCTTACCTGCAACAGTAAAAAACAAATTTTAGAGTTTCTAACGGAAATATGCTACCTCATTTGATGGACTTAAAATGGTTTAATATTAATTATGCCGAGCTCAAAGCGTAATAGTCAGAGGTTGGAATAACATCTGTAAACCCACTGGTAGCACTGTAGAAGTAAAATGATTTTGCAAGCTTAAATATTGAACTTGTCCATTTTGAGATCTCGCGAGTCAAATTTCACCCACTTTCAGAGATCGGACGGACTTGAAATTTAGTACGGATATTTAGATAGGATGACATTACAAGTTATACCTACAGTTACAGTAGTAATTAGTCAACAAAAAGTACACACAGCATAAAAGCTTGTATTAAAAATGATAATTATAACAAGATTATTTACGACACTTTTATTTATTACCATACTCTTGCGTACCAGGTAACATTTTGTATACATTTTGAGTCCAATCTGAGTTTATATTTTAAGTACTGATAGAACTGTCTTTAAACTTTATATTTATGTGACTATAAGACTGATAACAACACCGTTATTAGGTATTTTATCACCTGTAAAAAAAATAGCATTATAGATACATATTATATTTTTTATCCTACTAGTATTATAAATGCAAACGATTGTAAGTATATGCATGCGAACGTGTATGTATGTGTGTGTGTGTGTTACTACTACACGCTAAACCGTCTGTATGGATAGAAATAAATTTTATCCCGATGTTCCCACGGGATTCATGTAAAATCTCAAAATATATATGTATAGTGACATAAAATTTTGCACGGGTGTTCGTCATACAATGTAAATGAAGACCACAGTTTAATTCTTGAAAATTTCTATAAGAATTTTATAAATTCAATATGACGGCGAGATCCACTGATTTACGCAAGTGAAGCTGCGGGTAAATGCTAGTTTAATTTTAAATTAAATTTTATTTTATATTAATTAAAATACAATGTTTCCATTACGTATACTGTTTTGGGATATTTAAATAATGCACACAGCCTTTTCATTAGTATCACAATATAACATACGCATAACGTGCTACGATCAGCTCTACGCCGGTGCTACGCTAGGTGCTACGGCGTAGCGTCGTGTTAAATTTAGTATGTTTGGCATTCTTTGTAAAAAAATAAGGGTACTTTTGTGTTATAAAGTCACAATAGCAAAAATCAAACCCTTATACTTTTGCCATGTCCGTCTGTCTGCGGCTTAAATCTTGAGGTTCTTGGTATCGAGAGACTTGATTCAGTATAGTATTTCCAATCATTTATTTTCTCGATGACAGCTCACGTAGAATGTAACTGCGTTTAGGTAGGTACGCAAAAATTAACTTTTAAATGCGAGGTATAAACAATACGACAACTGCCTAATTTTGTTCCTTGATCCCATATAATATTCATCTAAGACAAATTGAGTTCATATATGCAGTATTTTTTTAATGTACGATAAATAATAAACGTTTTAATAATATATATATGGCAATACAAATAGTGATGTTATACTTAATTGAAATATCGATATTGTATCGGTATTGTATATATTGAACTAGATGTGTTCCCGCGACTTTGTACGCGTTATAATTTTTTTCCCGGGATAAAAAATAGCCTATGTTACTCAGGAATAATGTAGCATTCTAATGGTGAAATAATTTTTGTTCGGTCATTAGTTTTTATTTTATTCATTACAAACATACAATTTTTTTCTCTTTATAATATAAGTATAGATAGGTAATCGACAATGAAATGAAATCTATCTAATACCTTTAAACGAGTAATCCTTGTATATATATATAATCAGAATCTCAGAAACGACTCCAACGATTTCGATGAAATTTGGTATGTGGGGGTTTTCGGGGATGAAAAATTGATCTAGCTTGGTCCTATCTCTGGGAAAACGCTTGGTACCGAGTTTCAGCCCGAGCGGAGCTCGGTCGCCCAGGTACTAATAATAATGACAGGTAATTTTTATCAATTAATTTTAATCAAAATCAATTTTTATTATAAGTTCTTGTTCTTCTAAATTATCGAAGGCCACATGAATTTCCCAATCCGACATTATAGTATTTTGGATCCTTCTAACAACATTTTATCGATATCGTATCTACTGATCACTTATTTGGTCACGACGCTATATAACTATCAAGCTAGATCTGCCATCGAGAAAATAAATGATTGGAACTACTGTAGCAAAAAAATTTGTAGCTTCATAGAACAAATTTCTGTTAGTGTCAAGTGTCACAAGCTAATTTTTTTTTGGGTAAGCGAAATAATTTACGACAGTACATGGGCATATATAACAGAAAACTGTCAAAACTAAGTAGGGTTTATAACGCAATATTGTCGAAGAAAGTTTTAGTTCAAAACATAATTAAATGTCTTGCCCTTTGCTCTAGATACATTTTATTTTTGTTATATAAATTGAAAGGTTATACTTTCAAGTTTTATTTGGAAGTCCGTTTATTATGGGCATAGTTAAAGGTTGTGTTATTCCACAAACCGCGATATTATCTTTGTATTCCAAAGCAATTTTCAATGTATAATGTATTAAGTACTTAGATGGTAACTATCATAGCTAATCGTCACAACATGTTTACCTGTTAAGCATCGTTTACACATACAAAGCAATTAGTTCAAGTAGCATGAACTTTAAGATCATGATTTATAATCAATTGCTCTGATTTGCACTTTACGTTATGCACACGAAAAGTGAAAAGTTCAATTAAAAGCAGCAAGTATTGAGCATTAATAAATTTGAGAAAGCGTCCAGGTAAGCATAATAGTAGATTGTACATCAAGGGGATAAAGCACTGCATTATGTCACGGGCGCGATATTGAATCCTGAGCGTATCGAGGGACTCCAGATTTAACACCCGAGCGTAGCGAGGGGGTTTTTAGTTGATTCCCGAGCGAAGCGAGGGAATTAAGATGGAGTCCTGAGAGCAGTGAAGGATTTAAGCGCGCCCAAGGCAAAATCAGTTTTATCCCCGAGGAGTATACTCTACTTTTCTCACCTTTTGCGAGACAATAAAAACGAAGGCTACTAGAAAAATACTCGAAATAGACCCAGAAGCACTGATTCTGACACTGACTTTGCGCCTTTCGCAGTTTTCCATTTGTCGAAATCTTTGTAAGCTTTTAAGTGTTTTTCCTTCGACTTCTCTGGGAGTACATTATTAACAATTTCTAAGGGCGGTGTGCGCAGACCTGGGTTAGCTACTTAACTCCGAGCGAGTTAACTGTTAACCCAGGGTTAACAAGTGTCAAAATGTATGGAACTGTCATTCTTAACCCAGGGTTACCGATTTAATTATTTTACCCTGAACTGTGCAAGTGGTCCTAAGGCGTCCAATTTAATGGAATCAGGAGTCAAATCACTTTCGTCACTCGATATTTTCTTAATGTTTTATTTTCTTTTGCAGTTTTGATACTTAAAATTGCAGCGTATTGAAACTCGCGCGGCATTTGTTTAAGTATTTGACTTTGTTTTCGTTCGGCCGCCGAGTTACAAATAAATGAGGCGCGGCGCGGCGCCTGCCCGCGGGGCTGAGCACGTTGAGCACCAGCAGCAGCAGCAGCACGGGCTGCGCCGCCGCGACCAGCGAGCAGGTGCTGCACGCCGCCGGCCTGCACGCCGGGCGATTTTGAAATTAGACTTTAAGTGCATACCATACCAATAAGAACTACGAGAAGTGAGAATGGTTATAATGAAATTCAGTACAACATTACTGCCCGGCGGGTTATAATGAAATTCAATACAACATTACTGCCCGGCGAAAGCCAAGGGCTATAATGACTTACTTTGAGAGAGGTTTGCATGATATATAATAAGGCATTGTCGAGCAGGTGGTGTGAAAAAAGTTTTTCTCAAACATCCAAGGAAATGTGGTCCTTATAGTCGTGACAATAGAACACGAAGTATGCCATTGTATAGCAGTTGAGGAAGATTCGTTCTAATTTCAAATTAGACGACAATAATGGAATTTCATACAAACATTGCTGGCCAAGGCCAGCAAAGAGATTGTCTTTTGTTTTAGTGGGTCGTATTTTCTTTTATTGACTATCAATGACATACTGCCAATTAAGAAAAATTTAGTTTGTGAATTTACTTTTTAATATCTTACTTGGCTAGATTTAAAAAAATAAATAAGGATTGGCGTTTATTGTTAACAATTTATTAAAATAACCAATTAATAAGGTCGTAATTGTTTAATAAATATAAATCATCTCAAGATTTTGCGTTAAAAACATTAACTGGAACAGCTTACAAATAAATTGCTGGAAAAAAAAAATATTTTGGCGGGAATCAAAAAAAAAAACAATTTGAATTAAATATGAATATATAAGTTGAACATTCGTATCATTTCCTTGGATTTATTTGAGAAAAGCACTATACAAGCCTTGGCCACGAACAGGGATTGCCGGCCTCGTATCTCTAGATGGCCTCGTTAACACTCGGCCATCTATTACTACTCGGCCGGCAATCCCCTATTTCGCGGCCGCTGCAGTAATGTACTATTACTGCAAAGTTCCGATTGGTGATATAACTAAATAAATGAGATAGTAAGCGTGAATCATCCTTTTCTGAGAAAGATTATAGATATATTCACGACCAAATGACCTAGTGGTTAGAGAACCGGACTAGAAGCTTGAGGTTCTGGGTTCGATTTCCGGTCGGGGCAGATATTTATATCATCATCATTATTTCAGCCGGAAGAAGTCCACTGCTGAACATAGGCCTCACCCAAGGCTCGCCAAATAGATCGGCCCTACGCCATCCGCATCCAATGTGTTCCCGCCACCTTCACCAGGTCGTCGTTCCATCTTATTATGAAAAATACGAATGTTTGTTAAAAATACGAAAGTCTGTATCTATTTATAGAAGTACGAGCTGACCCAGCAAAAGTTATTATGCCATATAAATTTTAGCCTATGACCTATTCTCAGATCAAACAAATACAGGGAAAAAAATTGATAAAAATCGGTGAAGCAGTTTCGGGGGAGTTTGATAACAAACACCAAGGCGTAATTAATTTACGACGATTTTTTCGATTTTGACGATTAAAAAGTGAATGTAAACTATTTTTGTTATCTGCATTACACGTTATTTTACATTATATTATTACATTATTTTTATGAAAAATTATTTCAAAAATCGAACTGTGAATTTGTGAATGAGTAAATGGAAGCTTGAAACGTCAATGCCGCTGAGTGGCTCCATGACAGCGTGGGCTTTAGGAGCAGCTCGTGGAGTGGACTGTGTTCAGAGTGTCGAATAGCAACCTTACCTCGCCGAGGTACGAGCTAGCGACACGAACAAGGAACGAACTCACGGCCGATGCAGTTGCCTGATACATACATAACTCGACAGATGGCGTAACAAGTAATAAAGGCTTGAGCTTCGTCCATGCAAACAGGCAACAATAGATGGACCAATTTGTATTTTCAAAATGTTTGGCTATTCTGTTCTGTGTATTGCAAATTTAACGGGTTATATTTTTATATTTTTTTGTATAATTGAGTAAAGAAAAAAATCATCATCTTCCCAGCCTATATATACGTCACAAGCCTCCTCTCAGAACAAGAGGGCTTGGGCCATACTTCCAGTCCAGTAGTTGGACCCAACGAGGATTCGGAACTTCACACACACCATTGAAATTATTTGCAGGTGTGTGCAGGTTTTCATTGACCGTAAAACTCATAGTAAATTTCAAATGTAAAATCGCTCATAAAATCAAAAAACTCAGAAATGTGAGCCCTTAGGTCAAACCGCTAGGCTATCACGGCTTTTATTTAGTAAAAGAAAGCATACCTGCCCAATATTATATTTTTTTAGGAATCTAGTATGTACAGTCAAGTGCAAAAATAAGTATCTATTCGAACCACTCAAAAATATGTTACAACGGCCTTATTGCGTCGGAATAAGAGTCTGTGGTACTTATTTTTGAAACTTTGAATAAGTTCATATTTTTACACTTGACTGTACATAATTTCAAAATAATATAATAAATAAATATGTAAATGTATAACATGATAACGTAAATGCGCAAATGGACCGTGATACGAGTAAGCTGGCCGGATTAGCGCCTAGTACTGGGTAATGTAGTACTGCCGAAAGTTTTATTTCTAATTTGACTTACCAGTGCTTTATAGGAGTCTTTTCAAATATCTAGTTTTTTCAGTGTCTTGTTGTTTCTCATTATGTAACAACACAATCTTTAAAAGGGTTTTTGATTATATTTTGCCAGTCGGCAAAACTACATAATATGTACCTATATCAAAATTTCTAGAAAAATAACCATGTTCAACTACTCGAATTTTACATTTGAAACGAAATTCAACAATTCATTAAAAAATATACTCGCTAGGAAATTCCTTTTTATTAATTTTACCTACAAATTCACCCGCAAAGCTTCCAGGAAATGGAATACAGTTTACGTAATATTTCAGTCTGATTTTAACACTTGACCCCATTTAATAATATTTTGCTTAAAATAAGCTTATCCAGCGTTTATGTGTTGAACAACAGATGAATTTAATTATTCTTTCTAGTTTATTTTCTACAATTAGGTTCAAAGCAGATGATAAACTGCAAATGAATTGAAACTTTGACTTTCTGTGAGATTAATTAAGACTATGAAATGTCCCAGTGAGAACTTCGAAATGAATTATTCAAACTAATGAATCCAGTGCAGATAATCACATCAGAAGTGCTTCCGTTCACGTTCAGTTCACGAATGGCGGTAAATAAAGGCATTAGAAACTGTCTTGGTACTCGAACCTAATATTAGTTTCTGTTTTAAAGTGTTGACGTATCGGCTATTTTTGAAGCAAACTTACGTACGTACTTTCTTTATTAAAGTGACTGCATAATATGCAAGGCGACATAATTAAGGTAAGGTCGCGTGATGCTCGTAATTTAATGGTAAGAGCTTAAAATAAATCAACAACGGCTGTTTCCCGCAGGCGTTCCCTTCGGCGCCCGCTTCCGCGAACACGGCAGACCTGACCTATCGCAACTCCGTCTGCTTGCGACGGTAACATGACGAGAACAAAATTGACGTTCGGCTGTTTACCTGTCCAAATAGGTTAAAATTACGCTGGTTCAATTATGTCGACGACGACGACGACGACGAGCTTTCCATTTGAAATTGGGAATTACATAAAATTTCCATAACAGTTTCCAAAAATTACAATGTGGTTAATTATTATAACAGAATACATGTGCTAAAATCACGTCACTATACTTAATGGTTGAAATTTCGATATTTTACATGCGTAGGTAGGTAATCCCCAAACCATTACATGGGAAAAATAAAATAAAACGTAGCCTACAATATTCAAGATCCAGTTTTTATCTAACGTATCAAATGTCATCAAAATAGTGCAGTCGTTTTATAGTAAAAAGTAACAAACAGACACACTCACAAACGCATTTACAATATTAGTAGGATTTATTAGCATTTTGCATGCTCACTCGAATCTACATAATAGACTTTGAATAAATTAAATATGATCCCAAACGCTTTTCTGTTTGGTAACACCCTGTCACACTCTAATGTGATTTGTACCTACTGTAATCTTGTTACCAGGCACTGCCAGACACTTGTCGTGCCTCAGAGTGCAGCGAGCCGGAGAGCCACTTAACTAATAAAGTCAATAAAGTAGTTAAAAGACAAAATGTCAGTTTAGCCCAAATAAACGCACGGTTGCGGAACTAACTGCTTGCTGCTGCGGTTGTTGTAAAGTTTCTTAACAGCAACTTCAGGCTTCTTTTTTAATATGTTTAGTTTTTATTTTGTTAATGAGCGATTGACAGCGGCAAATAAATTCTGCTGAGTTTTTGCCCGCTGCTCTTAATATTCTTAAAAATAATTAACTTTAAAAAAAAAAACTAGTGTCTCTACAACTAAAAAGTTACTTTTCCTATTGATATTTGTGCTCATTTTTTTTATATCTTCTTGGTGCGCCTCTATGACCCTGAAGAAATATATCAGCCACATTTCAAGACTCTAGCTCCACGCTGTACCTATGTTGTCAGTCAGTCAGTCACGACACTTTTTAAAGGTATTAAAATATCAATTTTATAATCAATACATTCGGGCGATGCACGTCATGGCACTAAAATTCCTCTTCTATTAAGTGAAGCTCTATCATCTTAGAATCCAAACTAGCCAAGCGTTTTGAATTGTGTTGTGCTGAATTTTTTAATAAATTACTGAAAAAATTAACAGCTTTACAATCTTTTGTTTGCTTAGTTTTAAATATCGCTTTATTTTTCGGATCCATATTTGGAAAATTATATGTTCCTTCTCTCACTGGTTAGCTAATTACGAAAGCAAACTGTGTAGTATTAAAAAAGATGTGTATTGGCGTGCCGCCAGTGACGAAAGAGTCCTGTTTCCGCAGGGTTATGCCGGCACGAGTGACGATTAGGGTTACAGGATGTTCCGCAATATAGAATGGAAACGTGTTTTAAAATTTTTCATCACACTTGCACGTAAAAAGTATCAAAACATACAGGTTAACTTGGCCGTAATGCCCCAAATAAAACCCTCGAGCTTTTTTCTTGTCATGAAACCCAAGGTCGGTAAGTATTTTTTTTTTAATTTATAGCACTGCACACAGATTATGCAGGTTCCAAGTTCAAGCAAGGAGTTTACATGCTCGCAATTGAAAAATTGTCTTAAAATGTTATCTAAACACGAATTTCATTGCAATCTTGCTACATGTTTCTTAAATACTCAACTAATGTTCTTAATATTCGATTTTAATAGTTTTGTGTATCAAAACGCCGAAATTGTTTTATTTTTTTTACACTCTGTCATGGCTGCTTACGTATTTGCCCTTAACGTTTCTGAACGAAACATTTGTATAATCTATTCTATGGTGTACCCAAAGCCCGCCATCCGCTTAAAAAAAAGTTCACGTATTTCGTAAATAATAGTTGTGCTGGCTTGGGTGTTGAAGCTATAATTTACTAGTATAATTATTTAAATTTTGTATTTGAAGGCAAAAGTTTAAAAAAATGTCCTCGTCGTCCGAAGAGTGTGATTTAAATGCAACACCACCAGATATTATCCATGCAGCAAAAATAATTAGTGAAAAGTCTAAGGAGCGGTATATAGTAGTATACAACCAATTTATACAATGGAGAAACGAAAAGAAAGCAAGTTCGTGTTTTGAAAATGTTTTGCTGGCGTATTTTGGAGAATCGGCGAATAAATACAAACCGTCTTCAATGTCGTCCACTTACTCTATGCTGAAAACGACTCTCCAATCTAAGGATTGTATGAACATTAAGAAATATGCAAAGTTGACGGCTTTTTTACACGCTTTATATTATTTTAAAAAGGCAATCAGATGGATATTTGTGTAAACATTACTGATAATTTGTTTCAAACAATAAGACTCCCCGAACAAAACGTTTGTCTTAATTTTAATAATTTTACAGTGATTATAAATTTAATAAATAAGTTTCTTCTGCCCTATAATTTTACTTATTTACTCGCAAATGTGATGATGAACAACATTGTATGTTTCACGGGCGGTACGGGAATTACGAACCTCGACTCAGAAAGCCCTCAGTCTTCGACTTCGGGCTTCTACTAGAGCCTCGCTTATTCCTTACTTACCGCCCTTAATACACAATGTACTATTACAGTCGATCGAATTTTTTCAAGTTAAGTTATCATAATACGTAATTGTCAAATAAATTGTAACTTGAACAAAATTTAAAAACAAGTAACGTTGAGAAACGTCTTCAGTGAAATATAATGTATATTTAATATTTTGTGAACTACAGGATAATATAAATTTTGAAAACTTAAATGAAATTACATTTTACTGAACGCCACAAATGCCTTATTTGGGGAATTTCAGAAATAGAACACATTTTTTTTTCTCCAATTTTAGAAATTTTTGCATGAATCAGCTCAGAATCAATAGCAGATTATAATAGAGTAGGTAAGTAAATAATGTCCCCAGTTTTTCATACAAAAATAAGTGTCGGTTTTGTTACCTTCAAACACCAATGTATGAAAAGCAACAAAACTGACCTTGGGACACTTTTTTCTCTCTATGTAGAATCGATAGTGCTACTGATTCTGAGTAGATCCATGCAAATATTTTTAAAATCTGAGAAAAAAAATGTATTGTGTACCCTATTTCTGAAATTTCCCATTTATACAATTGAATATACAATTACCAACGGAAAATCAAAACTCATACTTTCGTTAAAATTTCAAACAGTTTTAGTGAACTACTTTCACATTTTCACGCGGTATTAACCATAAAATGCAGTTACAATGAAGTACAACGGAGACTAAAACTAGTACGTGCCTAAATTTAGGTCCGCCGAAGTCACAGGGAGTTGCGACATGCAATCGATAGTACCGCGCGATGCCTGTCTCTTTGTGTGGACCGAACGCCATTCACTTTCGTCCTCAATCTATCCCTTAACTGGAAGTCACTAGAATTTTAAAGTAATATTTGAGGTATTCTTAATTTGATGATATAAAATAATATTTTATTTTATTATAATGTAAAAATAGATACAGTTAGATTATTTCCACTATTTACTATTTACTTTGACACTCAGGACGTCACCGTTTTAATTGTAAAGGTTCGTGTTTTCCCATAGAGTACTTATATACAATCTTAGATTTAATCACATTAAATAAATCCAAACCAGCTAATGTAATTAATATGAAAACCTAAGTATTGCTCTTCCAATCTCTCTCGATGTATGTCGAAAATTGCCGAGTATCAAAGTGGAAATAATCTTACTGTAACATCGTTTTGGACTTTCAATGAGACGAGACGATGATTATGTGACTAACTAGGTAAAAAAAAATAATGTACAAAACAATGTCTCAGGATTAAAAATATATTAGTTTTGAATAAAACAGTAATGTAATATTTTTTTCAAGCGCTCTTACATAGTGCAAAAATCGATCACCGGTATAGTATAGAAAACAAATTACATTCACAAATATTCAAGCCTTCCTACCCGAGATATCCAAATTAGCCCCCCATTTATGATGACAGTTTATTAGTAGGTATGTCCAATACGTTATAGTTCAGAGGTTTCAAAATTGAAACCGCAATACAGTAAGGGCTCAACATGCAAATATTTGTTAGTTTATTTAGAGTGGTACAAGTTTTAAACAACCAAGAGCATTGTCTTCTCTAGAAAACAGTGGAATAAACTCAAATCCTTGGTGTTTTGAAGAGTTGCCAAGCTCAGGGGAGATTTGTGCAATATATGCGGAAAGCTTGCGTATGATAATAATATTTGCTCTGGGTTTATATGCTAATCAATTTTACTAGGCACTTGTTTTCGCATTTCTAATGGAACATTCTTCTCTAAGTCGCCACATCATCACCATTGTTTCTTGGGAAAACTACGGAGAATCCCTTGCCTTCCACTTCGCAGTAATGCAGTCCAGAGTTCGTATTTAGTAGAGTGCTGCTGCCCACTCTCACACAGTGATATAAGTATGGGCCTGTATTATTATGAAATCGAGCAAGGTATGGCAATGAAACATTATCTAATATATAAAAATCTCGTGTCACGGTGTTTGTTACCGAACTCCTCCGAAACGGCTCGACCGATTTGTATGAAACTTTTTTCTCCGTATTCGGTAGATCTGAGAATAGATCGTCGGCTATTTTTTATCCCCCCCCCCCCCCCATTCTTCGCAGACGGAGTCGCGGGCAACAGCTATTATTTTATAAAAAGCACCTACTTCCATAAAATTTCGCATTTTCTTTCTAATTAAACTTTTTCATTTATATTCAGCGTATATTAAACTAACTACTAGCCACTAATATTTTAAAAACAGTAAATGAAAAATGTGAACGCGCGGTTTGATTTGTATAAAGTCGCCACCACAGTTGAATGGGCGTCTCAAACGAGGTCTTTATGTGGGCTCCGCTCTATGATGGCTGTATTGACGGGCAGCACAGCAGTTCTCTCTTTGAATAGTTCACATTTACCCACTCAGATTCACATGTTTTGATTACATCTCGAAACCCCATAAAGCGACGTGTCCTGGGATTTACAGAGGGAAATACCGATCCCGGGTATTTGTGTTAAAGGTGTCATAGAGTAGGTACACATATCAACAAACAAATACTTAGTTTCATAATCTGATTTTCACACTTCAGAGTCTTAATGCAGTTAACTTATTTGCTATCAATGAATCCATCCAATTAGTAGTGCCACGATTCTCGAGTAAACTTGAACAGGTGCAATTACTCGATCTGTTGCATTTACTCCGGCTTATCTTACTCTTCATACCTGATTTACACTCTTGCCTCGTCACCTCGCATCGCGCCTCGCCTCGTCATCTCGCTCCGGACGCGAGCCTCAAAATCAAGGCAAATCACGAGACGAGGCGCGAGGCGCGCCTGTTCACACTCTCGTCTCGTGGGTCGTCCCGCAGTTCGTCTCGTAACTCGTACGCGAGTGTAAACCAGGTGAAAAGAGAGTTGACCTACACAACCTATTAGCCATTGTATTAATTATCTAACTTAACATTAGTTTGTATTTATCTGTCACTTTGACATTCACCTCTGTCAGACGTAGACAAAACTTACATTTTGCTATACCTGGTATGTAACTTTATCTAATTTATGAATAAGATTGTAGATAGGTAATAAATAATAAAAGTCAGTATCAGAAGAGGATGAAGTGGCTGTGGAGCCCAAAATGTTCTACCCGTGTTACTTCGGCTCGTTTGGCTAGATCGTTTGGAGTTCTACAACCACTAATATAACTCTGCTGCAGATTGTACGTGCTTGAATACGTAATAAAAACCACAACTAGGTACATAAAACTCCGTTTCATCGAAACTATCTGTTTCTAGGAAAGTAATACAGGTCATGAGTTAAAAATTTATAGTTTGTACAAGACAGTGCATATAAGCACAAAAACTCAATTTGGTTCCTTTAACTTATTTTCAGGTTAGTAAAATTGGATTAATTTTTTAAGTCCACGTAACCAAAGGATAACCTTTCGAATGTAAATTTTATTGTCCGTTGCCACAGTTATCAGCACCCTCATAACATCCTCAGCGCGTTAGCCTTACTTGCACTTATCAAACGTACTTTTCACCTCTCTCATTCTAAAAGGTTTTCTTTTTCCTTCCAAATCGGCGTCAAAAGTGTAGCCTGGAAAAAGTTCTTGAAATTCAAACGTGATGGTAAACTGTGGCGCACCTAACTTATTCTTTAAATTTTAAATAAAATATATTGAGGCGTTCAGAAATGAGGTTCGTAATACCTGCATTATTTGTATAGTATAATATAATATAAGTTAATTAATTTAATTTAATGATGATAACACTTCTTCTAGTTTTATCAAATTAATTTAGTTCATCGTAAACCACAATAATTAATAAGGTTGAACAAGAAGGAAATAGATTAATGGTGCAAATTCAGAACACATTGTAGGAAAAAGTTCACCTACTGACAATGTTACCAACTCTAGTAATATTTATTTTAACTTTATGTAGGGATATCTATTTACATAATTTAATGTAAACAGTCTTGTACTACTGGATACTTTACTCATCAACGTCTAGCCCAAACTCTTGGATCTAGAAACCTAAACCTTTACATGAAAGTAATTTTTGTTATGGACACAAGGAATATGGACGTAGTTTGCGGAATTCCTATGGCATGATAGTTTTTGCAATGGAAAGGGCGCAAGCTAGTAACAATAAATCATGAATGATCAAAAATAATTACTAATGCTCAACTAATTTTCTTAATTTTAATACATTTGTCGCTGTAGTAAGGTGAGCATTGTGTTTTTCGTGTTAAAGTTGTTTAGTTGTTGTGTGACTCGTGCCTTGAAACCCTTGCTAAGCTTAGTATTTTGTCATTTGAACCACGGGAGAAGCGAGAAATCCTAGAATCCTTCGCTTGTTTGAGTTTTAAAATACTTATACTAGGGGCGTTCAATAAAAAGTGAGAATGAGTATGTTATAAACAACTTTTACTAAATGTCATTTTATTTTTCGACATAGTCACCTTTTAGCATAATACACTTAGTATATCTTTTTTCTAAACTTTAAATTCCATTTTTAAAAAAGGTCTCATCTTGAGTACTTAAAAAATCTTGCACTGCAGCGACTACCGCGTCGTCGTCTTCAAATTTCTCGCCTCTCAGGTATTGTTTCAATCTCGGAAATAGGTAGAAATCACTGGGAGCGAGATCTGGTGAATACGGAGGATGCTTAAGGATATCGAACCCAGCATCACGAATTGCAGCCATTGCAACGGCGGACTTGTGTGCCGGGGCATTGTCCTGGTGGAACAGTACAACTTTCGAGAGTTTACCTCGCCATTTTTCGCGGATCTCATTGCGCAATGTTGCTATTTGTTTGGCGTATAAAGTGCCCGTAATAGTGGCTCCATGCTCGAGATACTCAATCATTAATACCCCTTTACCATCCCAAAAAACAGAGCCCATGACCTTACCGGCAGATGGGCTCACCTTGAATTTTTTCGGAGTTGGAGATGATGACCTTTTCCATGTCATAGACTGCAGTTTCGTTTCAGGGTCGTAATGATGGAGCCATGTTTCGTCCATTGTTATAAATCGCGCCAAAAAAAGTTCCCGGTCTTGTTGCATCAGGTTCAAAGCTTCTTGACAAATCTCTAGTCTAGTTTGTTTTTGCGTGTCAGTAAGCATTCTTGGTACCGAACGCGCAGATACCTTTTTCATACCCAAGCGTTCATGTAAAATATTATGCACGCTCCCCGTTGAAATCTTTACATTTTCAGCAATAAAACGAACTGTGATACGGCGATCAGCCAAAACTGAGTTTTCGACTTTTTTCACAATTTCTTCAGTTACTGCTGTAGTAGGGCGTCCGGAGCGGGGGTCGCCCATTGTCGATGTTCTTCCACGTCTAAATTCGGCGCACCAACGTGCGACTGTCGAATACAGAGGAGCATTAGACCCTAAAGTGTCCCGCAAATCCAAATTGACTTGGTCCGTAGAAAAATTTTTCAAATACAAGTATTTGATAACGGCGCGCAGTTCAATTTTCTCCATTTTTCGCTAACGTTCTCAATAGCATTGCAAAGAAATTACCGTATATTTTTTTAAACAAAAGACAGTTAGTTTTTTTTTTCATAGCAATCAGCTAGATGGATTAGCTTTACCGGCCAGTATTTAATTTCGTAATATTAAAAGAGTTTGCATCTCATTCTCACTTTATATTGAACGCCCCTCGTACACCGTGAAACTTTAGTGGTTGTTTTCCCGAAAAGAGGTGATTTAGTATCGATTGTACAATCGATTTATAATTACTATTTTGACTAGAGTCAAAAATCCAATTGTGCAAAACGAAAGTCGAAAATGACCGCAAACCAATAGTAACGCTTCGTTGGTACCTAACCTATCGTACGATCGTACGCTACTTGTATGTAGGGTACAGTCAGGTACAGTAGGGTAAAATAGGGTACAGTCAGGTACAGTAGGGTAAAATGAGGTACAGTAGGGTACAGTCGGGTGAAATAGGATACAGTAGTGTACAGTTGGGTACAGTAGGGTAAAATAGGGTATTTTACCCTACTGTACCCGACTGTATCCGACTGTACCCTACTGTACCCTATTTTACCCTACTGTACCCGACTGTACTCTACTGTACCCTATTTTACCCTACTGTACCCGACAGTACCCTATTTTACTCTACTGTACCCGACTGTGCCCTATTTTACCCTACTATACCCGACTGTACCCAACTGTACCCTATTTTACCCTACTGTACCCGACTGTACTTTATTTTACCCTTATGTACCCGACTGTGCCCTATTTTACCCTACTGTACCCGACTGTACCCAACTGTACCCTATTTTACCCTACTGTACCCGACTGTACCATACTGTACCCTATTTTACCCTACTGTACCCGATTGTGCCCTATTTTACCCTACTGTACCCGACTGTACCTGACTGTACCCTACTGTACCCTACTGTACCCTATTTTACCCTACTATACCCGACTGTATCCGACTGTACCCTACTGTACCCTATTTTACCCTACTGTACCCGACTGTACTCTATTGTACCCTATTTTACCCTACTGTACCCTATTTTACCCTACTGTACCTGACTGTACCCTATTTTACCCTACTGTACCCGACTGTACCCAACTGTACCCTATTTTACCCTACTGTACCCGACTGTACCCTACTGTACCCTATTTCACCCTACTGTACCCGACTGTACCCAACTGTACCCTATTTTACCCTATTGTACCCGACTGTACCCTACTGTACCCTATTTTACCCTACTGTACCCGACTGTGCCCTATTTTACCCTACTATACCCGACTGTACCCGACTGTACCCTACTGTACTCTACTGTACCCTATTTTACCCTACTGTACCCGACTGTACCCGACTGTACCCGACTGAACCCTACTGTACCCGACTATACCCTATTTTACCCTACTGTACCCGACTGTACTCTACTGTACCCTATTTTACCCTACTGTACCCTATTTTACCCTACTGTACCCGACTGTACTCTACTGTACCCTATTTTACCCTACTGTACCCGACTGTACCCGACTGTACCCTATTTTACCCTACTGTACCCAACTGTACCGTATTTTACCCTACTGTACTCAATTTTACCCTACTGTACCCGACTGTACCCTATTTTACCCTACTGTACCCGACTGTACCCTACTGTACCCTTTTTTACCCTACTGTACCCGACTGTACCCGACTGTACCCTATTTTACCCTACTGTACCCTACTGTACCCTATTTTACCCTACTGTACCCGACTGTACTCTACTGTACCCTATTTTAGCCTACTGTACCCGACTGTACCCTACTATACCCTATTTTACCCTACTGTACCCGACTGTACCCTACTGTACCCGACTGCACCCTACTGTACCCTATTTTACCCTACTGTACCCGACTGTACCCTACTCTACTCAACTCAGCAGGTCTAAACTTGGCTTTAGTGTTGAGTGTACCCTACATTTAATATTATGTGGCTAAAAAAAAGTAAGTAAGTCGGACACTGTCTGGGCCCTCCATTCCCAGTTCGTCCGAAGGGATTTTTCCCGAGCGCAAGTCACCCTTCCAATTCTTAAAGTAAAAAACAGCAAAGACTTCGCGTCTTTGGCCCCTATGGCGACTCTTTCAAAAAAAAAAAATATATTATGTGGCAGCTAGGTGTATCGTAATAACGACATTACGACACAAGTGCTGTTATGGCGAATAGATTAAGTATAGACTTTCTGAAGTCATATTATCTATGTTCTTATATATTTGTTCGCGACCATGTAAAAAACAGATAAAAGTACAGGAGTAGGAAAAACTCTTTATTATAGACAAAAACATAAAATTATCAGTTAACAAGAGAATTATTGGCACTAGAACCTAAATCGAAAAAATATTAAGAGTTTGTAAAAATATCTAACAATTTTAGTGAATACATTAGACAGACAAATGCTTTATGTTTAATGCAACTGCGTCAAAATGTCGGAAGCTCATTAAGAGTATCACATCTCATTCCTTATCCCGAAGAAAATAATATTGATATTTATAACGCGCTACTTGTCTACAACGCATTGGATGCGAAATTTTTTTTTTTTTTTAACGACCGCTTTAGTCTAGTTGATAGTGACCCTGCCTACGAAGCAAGAGGTCCTGGGTTCAAATCCCGGTAAGGGCATTTATTTGTGTGATGAGCACGAAAATTTGTTCCTGAGTTATGGATGTTTTCTATGTATTCAAGTATTTATTTATCTATATAAGTATGTTTATCGTCGTCTAGTACCCATAGTACAAGCTTTGCTTCGTTTGGGACTAGGTCGATTTGTGTAAGATTGTCCCCTAATATTTATTATTTATTTTTTATTTATTCAATTAAGAGCGAATGTGCCCAGCGTTTTGGAGCCTCCGAGGTTGAGCCGTAGTGACGGCAACAGGCCTGATGGTCTTACGCTGGTTCCTTGGCAGAGAGGGCGCTGCCTCTTGTGGGATGCGACGTGCGTGAGTACCTTCGCACCATCTCACTTGAGTTGCACGTCGAGGTCTGCTGGATCCGCGGCTGAGAATGCCGCGAGGTCCAAGCACCTCAAGTACTCGGCTTTGGAGCCTTCGTATGACTTCGTGCCTTTTGCGGTCGAAACGGCTGGTCCCTGGGGTGCTGAGGCTAAGTCTTTAGTCTGGGAATTGGGCCGTCGGTTGCGGGACAGGGGCGGCGACCCCCGCTCCGGGTCATATCTGGTTCAACAGATTGCGCTGACCATACAGCGGGGCAATGCAGCCGGTATTATGGGCACTTTTGAGCCGGGAATGGCGCGGGGTGGTGGTACTTAGTTTTAGTGTTTTTTTTTGACTTTGTTATATTTTTGATTATTTGTTGTTATTGTTAGTTTATTATTTTTTGCTGTAATTTAATTATTTATTGACCTGAAATTAATGTATAATTGTATTTAATTAAGAGCTATTTATTTTAATCTCACATTCACATTGCCAATAAAGTTAAATAAAATGTGTAGTAATATAATAAGCTATAAAATGTGCTACATCCCATAGCTGGAAAGATAAAAAGAACACAAGTAAGTAATAGTAATACCAAGTAATACACAAATCCCGATTAGTCGAGTACAAGAGGTATAAAATATAGCGTTGAGATATTCTCTAACGAAAAACGCCTCTTTATGTTAGATACCATAGAGGTATTTTTCGTTGCTTAAAATTCGCTTGCTACGCAGAAACTACCCTTATTTAAATTTTTTTACTAGTTTCAATCGGTATATGACTTTGAAAACCGTCCCTCTGCACCCTGCCTCTGTTTGCTTGAGCCGCCCGGAGCGCCGCGACGCCCGGCGGCCCCGCACGGCTTTTATCGTGTCACTCAGACCTATCAGTATTTCGTAACGTCTTACGTGGGTCAAAGTTATTATTTTGTCAGTAGTATTCGAACCTTTGGAATTACCGTAAATATTATTTTTCATAGATGTTTGTCAATCCTACATTTTGGATTGTTTGTATTCGTTCTTTTGCACGCTGGGTACATGTGGGTGGAACTGTCTTATTTAAATGTTAAAAAAATACACAGTACAGTCAGGTGTAAAAATATGGGTGCACACAACTTGCTCATAAATATGTCCCATAGCCCTTATGTCGTCGAATTAAGGTATAGGTATATCAAGATGGGAGGATTAAATCCATACTTATTTTTGCACTTGACCCTACACCAACGTGCAAGGATATCATTGTAATTTTGTTTTGGATATTATCATAATATACAAACATAGGTTTTCTAGAGAAAATATTATTAATTTTCTTATCCTTCGAAAGTTTTTGCCTAATTTCACATAAATAATAATTGCAACTAGTTATCACGATGTATATTCATAAATTGATGCTAAATATTCAGTCGCGCTAATCGTTCTGATGTTGAAATTAAGTAGTGGGTGGTACTTTCGATATTAGTGAGAGCTAGGTAATTAAGTAATTATCTATCTAACCATGTAAGAAGACCCATTTACAAATTAACCAATGTATTTTCGAGCTTTCGGTATTAGGTATATAATTACTAGCTGTTGCCCGCGACTCCGTCCGCGAAGAATAGGGTATAAAAAATATCCTACGACCTATTCTCAGACCTACCGAATACAGACAAAAAGTTTCATAAAAATCGGTCAAACCGTTTCGGAGGAGTTCGATAACAAACACCGTGACACGAGATTTTTATATATTAGATATATTTTATATTAATATAGGTAACTATAGTACCTTTTACTAGAGAGCCATGAGTGTACTCCGAGTTGTTGGTAGATGCATTAGGTACGAATAGATTCTAAAGAAGTTTTTAGGGGAAAATCAATTAAAGTTAAGGAATTTTGATTTTTAACCAGCCAAGAGCGAGTCGGACACGGCCAGGATAGGGTTCCGTAGCAGTTACAAAAAATCCTTGGATAACATATTGCGTAAGTACCTATGTACCGTAATTGCCTTCATCAAGCGTCGCACATTCCGTTGTTATTTGAACATAAACTTCGTTTATGATTGGTACTATTTTATTTTCCTATAATATTACTATGAATATCTTTATCTATCTCTATCCGTTTTAAACATTATTAATTTTGTTTTCTGTACGGAATCTTCTAACAATAAGTAGGTAAGTATATTTTATAAGTTAGGCTACTATTTACGCTTAAACTAATAATAATTCTCAAACAAACAAGCAAAGTTGTCCTTATTAATTTGATATATATTTACTCCCATCATAATTTTTTTTCTAAATTTTCAAACCAACAGTTTAGCTGTTAAAAGGGGTGGACGCTCGGCTTTAGCAAAAATTTGCACTTTAAAGTATTTCACAAACGAATAACTGTATTGAAAAACCGTCTTTACAACCCCGTAATGATTTTGAAACTATCGATTGTGCAATTACGAATTCTCAGGTTCTTTGGACACTTTAGCCGCAAAAATAACGCAATGGAACGATTGGTGATTCAGGGTGCGGTTGAGGGTAAGAGACCACGTGGTCGATAATCAACCCGATGGACCCGCTGTCTGCACAGTTTTTGAATTTTGAAATAATTGTAGGTATCTTTCTAATATTATAAACGTCAAATTTTGGATGGATGTGTGGATGTGTGGATGTTTGTTGCTCTTTCATGCGAAAAACGGTTCGACGGATTCAGATGAAATTTGGCACACAGATATAACATGGATTAACATAATAGGATTCATTTATCCCGGAAAATGGCGTAGTTTCTGCGGTATAGCGATAAATGATTACTTCACAGACGGAGTCGCGGACAACTACAGAACTAGTCATAATTAATTTGGAAATTTTAAGCTCATTTTATTGGTTACCACATAATTTATATTTATTTTTGATTTCATAATAAGCGGCTAAAAATATGTAGCTTGGGTTATTTAAAAAAAGCATTGCTAGTGTTTTTGGCATAATTTTTAAAAGCTTGTTACAGTGTGTCTACTGCTGGGCAGACGCCTTATCTTTTGACCTCCTCGACTCCTGGTTGACCAGAAAAAAATACCAATATAAAGAATCGTAAGTAATAAACGCCCTGCAACTTAATTGCCCGACATCTGATGAAAACCTGTGCATTGGTTCTGAGACCTCCGACTTGATGTAAGTTCTGGGTTCACTCAGTTTTCAATTAACGCAGAGACGATTGAAATCGGCAGTAATGAATGATCGATGACCTTGTAAAAAATGTAAAGAAATATCATAGAACTATTTACTTAGTAAAATTTCCAAACGTCAACTTTTCCAATACAAGTAGGGAGCTTATCCAATTTATCTCGCTCAAGGCTAGACAGTTTTCTGTGTTGATTGCAATTTGCTTCAGCACGAAGATTGTAGCTGAGAGAAATACTTACGAATAAAATGGAATAAATAAGCACATCGTTCACTAACTGGGGCATGTAAATTCATTTCAAAAATATTTCCAATATCTTCGGTGTGAATTCCAATTATCTTATTATGTATTCCGTAGTCATAAATAAAGATAATTTATTTAAAAAAGTATTTGTAAACACAGTTAAATAAACTTTCCATGTGGGCATTAGACACGGCAGACAAAGAAAGGGCCTACAAAGTCAACAAAGGGCGTCGGTACACGAAGTATTACGCAACGCAACGGTTCACTCGGCGAGGCCGACTTGCGTAACTTGCTCTAACTTAAATTATGTGTATAAAAAGCTCTCTAACCAAATTAATGTTATTGGCACCCAAATAGTGCAATAAAAATGTGTTTAAAAAGTTTTAGAATTTTGTAGTAAGTATGTAGTAATAATACATGAGACTTAGCGAACATCTATGTGTACATAATATGAACAGGCCTGTCAATCTGAATCCTACTCATACAGGCTGGCTACACTTACTCATCTCGAAGCAATTAGGCTTTTGACCGTGCGTTGTATACCCACCCTTCCCTATTAAACCACAATAAGGTTAGGAATGGAACTGATGGTTATATCATACAGAAATTGATATGAAAATATATGACCCAACAAACCTTTCCCTGCCCGTTTCAACAGCGCCAACTAATGGGTCCAATTGTGTATCTAAACCATCCAGGAATCCACTTTATCACACAAACGGTCATCAAACTTACGTCAAAATGGGTCCAGTGGTTTAAGAGGAGTTCGTAACATTATACAAGTACAATATAATATAATACAAATATTCTTTATCGAACACCCCAAATTAGTAGTAGTGACTTCATAAAAATAAAAAAAGTAATTAAAAAAACTAAAAACCCGCCTGCGGTGTAAATAAAATAATAAATTAAAAAATCAAAAAAATCCCGCATGCAGAAATACTGAAAAGTTGGAAACAAGATAAAATGTTCAATAACAATAAAATGAATTTAAAACACGTCGATGGCAGTCTTTCAAAATTTAATGCAACTATAAAATGCAGTCGGAGGCATGCATGAAGTGACATTAAATCCCATGCAGCCACTGACTCCCATGCCTCCGACTGCAATTTATCGTTGCATTAAATTTTGAAAGACTGCCATCGATGTGTTTTAAATTCATTTTATTTTTATTGAACATGTTATCTTGTTTCCAACTTTTCAGTATTTCTGCATGCGGGATTTTTTTGATTTTTTTAATTTATTATTTTATTTACACCGCAGGCGGGTTTTTAGTTTTTTTAATTACTTTTTTTATTTATTTCTTTTTAGTGTTCCTGAGACCCAGATAATTGAGTATTTGAAATAGGAATCCGTTGATATTTAGTTAAAGTACAAAACCAATTTTGAAATATGTTGGTACTTAATTTTCCACATGGGTTACATAGAGAAAATTATTGGTCAAAGATATCTGAGTACGTAGGTACGTCGTCGTTTTAATGCATTGATTGCCAATTTACTATTCCAAATGAAATTTAAACACATGACTTGTATATATTTTTGTAATCTCTTTTAAAATCCCTTTATTTTGATACCCTACACGATAGGTTTGAATAAAAAAAATTTTTGAAGACTCACAATTTGGGCCAAAAATCCGCCATTTTGATTTTTCATGAATATCATGTATCCCGTGTTACTCGCGTTATCAAGACGAATCCAATGACGTATCATTTATCCAAATCGGTTCAGCCGTTGTGTAGTTACGAGAGGACATAGGAATGGACATACATACATACATACATATATACACACATACATACGGGTCAAACACATAACCCTTCCTTCTTCGCAGTCGGGTAATAAAAACACGTACAGAAGGATTTAATAATTTTTTTTTTCTTTCTATCTCTCACGTCGCGGTATAGTTTAACAATGCGGACACGACATCGCATCATTATAACATATATTATATTTATTTATTGTATCGATGCTATTTAAATTTATACAAGAGCTTGTTACTTATTAAGCCGATAGGCCTATTTTTAAATATGCTTTTAATCAACCGTGCGGTTTTTTATTTGTGTGGGCTCAATATTTTCCAAGTATATAAACTGATAATTAACTGGGGCAACAAGAACTGTTCGATCATTTAATTCATAGGTATGCGGTGAATAACATTTATAAGAATAAGAATATAAGAATATTTATTAAGAAAGTACAAGCTTCAACATAAACATTGCAATTATGGTATGGTTGGTAAAAGTGGAGAATACAATTAATTGTAAGCATACAGCAGGTTAGAGATGTACTTGGCAGCGAAATTCAGGATGTATTACAATGGCTCCTACACTAGGCGTAGCCTGTCTTGTAGGTAACCAAACAAATTATGTGTTGCCAAAATGTAAGACGCGAAAAATCAATAACTTACATAAAACTATTTAACGTTTAAGACTAATTATTAATGTGACATGTTTACTTATACTACAGATTATTTTAATAGATTATTAAAGATACAATTCAGTTACTACTTACAGTTAACTTGTGTGTTGGAAGCATGTGCGAGTATGCGTGTGTGTGTGTGTGTGTGTGTGTGTGTATGTGCGTGTGTGTCCATGCGATTACCAAGTCTACCATTCATTATCTGTTTATTTTATTATTTTTAGAATATCCTCTATGTCGTCATAGCTCAGTGCAGTTAGCCACTTTTTTACTTTGTTTCAGTTCTTTGACCGAGCATTCTTTTAAAGCTAATTTAGAGTTGACCCTATTATATACAGAGGGGTGAAGAGACGAAATGAAACTTTTAGCAAAAGCAGTTCTAGTAGTGGGCACCGGAATCCTAAAAATGCGCTTTTTTAACATACTAGGGGCGTTCAATAAAAAGTGAGAATGAGTATGTTATAAACAACTTTTACTACATGTCATTTTATTTTTCGACATAGTCACCTTTTAGCATAATACACTTAGTATATCTTTTTTCTAAACTTAAAATTCCATTTTTAAAAAAGGTCTCATCTTGAGCACTTAAAAAAATCTTGTACTGCAGCGACTACCGCGTCGTCGTCTTCAAATTTCTGGCCTCTCAGGTATTGTTTCAATCTCGGAAATAGGTAGAAATCACTGGCAGCGAGATCTGGTGAATACGGAGGATGCTTAAGGATATCGAACCCAGCATCACGAATTGCAGCCATTGCAACGGCGGACTTGTGTGCCGGGGCATTGTCCTGGTGGAACAGCACAACTTTCGAGAGTTTACCTCGCCGTTTTTCGCGGATCTCATAGCGCAATGTTGCTATTTGTTTGGCGTATAATGTGCCCGTAATAGTGGCTCCATGCTCGAGATACTCAATCATTAATACCCCTTTACCATCCCAAAAAACAGAGCCCATGACCTTACCGGCAGATGGGCTCACCTTGAATTTCTTCGGAGTTGGAGATGATGGCCTTTTCCATGTCATATACTGCAGTTTCGTTTCAGGGTCGTAATGATGGAGCCATGTTTCGTCCATTGTTATAAATCGCGCCAAAAAAAGTTCCCGGTCTTGCTGCATCAGGTTCAAAGCTTCTTGACAAATCTCTAGTCTAGTTTGTTTTTGCGTGTCAGTAAGCATTCTTGGTACCCAACGCGCAGATACCTTTTTCATACCCAAGCGTTCATGTAAAATATTATGCACGCTCCCCGTTGAAATCTTTACATTTTCAGCAATAAAACGAACCGTGACACGACGATCCGCCAAAACTGAGTTTTCAACTTTTTTTACAATTTCTTCAGTTACTGCTGTAGTAGGGCGTCCGGAGCGGGGGTCGTCCATTGTCGATGTTCTTCCACGTCTAAATTCGGCGCACCAACGTGCGACTGTCGAATACGGAGGAACATTAGAGCCTAAAGTGTCCCGCAAATCCAAATTGACTTGGTCCGTAGAAAAATTTTTCAAACACAAGTATTTGATAACGGCGCGCAGTTAAATTTTCTCCATTTTCGCTAACGTACTCAATAGCATTGCAAAGAAATTACCGTATATTTTTTTAAACAAAAGACAGTTAGTTTTTTTTTCATAGCAATCAGCTAGATAGATTAGCTTTACCGGCCAGTATTTAATTTCGTAATATTAAAAGAGTTTGCATCTCATTCTCACTTTATATTGAACGCCCCTCGTATTTGTGTAGTCAGGGCACTTCAAGACCTGTTCGTGTTCTCTCTGCATTACAAGGAAAATGAAAATGCCTCGAACGCTGAGGACGTCCATGCTACTGTACTGTATACGAGTTATCAATAAAGCATCCGGATTTATTTGGGTTTATTATATTTTAATTACCCGAACGCAAGTAAAGGGTGATGAAATCCGCGCATGCAAGAACTAAAGTCACCGACATAGCTCGAAGAATCGCTAGACTCAAGTGGCAGTGGGCAGGGCACATCCCTCGTAGATCTGATGGCCGATGGGACAAAAAGGTTCTCGAGTGGCGTCCACGGACCGGAAGACGCAGTGTAGGTAGGCCTCCAACAAGATGGAGCGACGACCTGGTTAAGGTTGCGGGATCGCGTTGGATGCGGAGAGCACGAGACCGATCTGTTTGGCGAACCTTGGGGGAGGCCTATGTTCAGCAGTGGATGTCTATTGGCTGAAATGATGCTGATGATGAAGTAACGGGTGACGGTTTTTTTTGAACGAAACTGAATCAGCTTCTCAGCAGCTAGCAGTGGTACACTTACAAAATAACACTTAAGACATGAAGTACATCTTTACGTAAATCTATATAAAATTCTATGTCCTGACTGACTGATTGGCTGACTGAATAATATATCTACGCACAACCCATAACGCTAAAGCTATAGACTTTAAATTTGGCATACAAGTACGAGGGGCATTCAATATAAACTCTTTCAATATTAGGAAATTAAATACTGGCCGGTAAAGCTAATCTATCTAGCTGATTACTATGAAAAAAAGTAACTGTCTTTTGTTTAAAAAAAAATACGGTAATTTCTTTGCAATGCTATTGAGTACGTTAGCGAAAATGGAGAAAATTTAACTGCGCGCCGTTATCAAATACTTGAGTTTGAAAAATTTTTCTACGGACCAAGTCAATTTAGATTTGCGGGACACTTTAGGGTCTAATGCTCCTCCGTATTCGACAGTCGCAATGAACAAAACGCAAAATGAACGCTTGGGTATGAAAATCTGCGCGTTGGGTACCAAGAATCTATCTATCTATCTATCTATCTATCTATCTATCTAATACCTTTAAACGAGCAATTCTTGTATATATATAATCAGGATCTCGGAAAGGGCTCCAACGATTTCGATGAAATTCGGTATGTGGGGGTTTTCGGGGATGAAAAACTGATCTAGCTATGTTTCATTTTCAGAAAATCGCTTTTACTCGTGTTTTCCGGCTATTTTTATTTGTATTAGAATACAAAGCTAAATTTCGCCGGCTTCGAGTAGACCAAAATAGCACAGTAGAATTCGGGTGGTCGCGGATCCAGCCGACCTCGGTTCGATTCCACGTTTTTTTTAAGGTTTTTAGTTTTTTTTTTAAGTTTATTTTTCATGAGAAGACGTCAAGTTTCTTCTTTTGAGAGAAAAAGTATTATAGGGAACGTGCAGTAACTATAGGCGGCAGCACTAATGCGACAGAAGAGACACTATGCGGACAGTAAAACAAACTTATCAAGGTAAAACATTCAAATTGATGGCACCCTTATGGCACCAGTTGGCAGCACCGTCTATGTGCACGTTCCCTATTGGGAGCACAGAACAGGAAAAACCGGTTGTCTGTAAAGTCGGTTTACGGACGATAGTTTAACGTGACTCACCCCTCCACCCCCTCCGGTGTTTTTGTCAAATATCTTGAAAACGGTGCATCCTACGGCAAAATCAATGAAATTTTCATCCCCCCGTTGATGCCACCACACTCCCTCCCCCGCATCCCCCCCCCGCATCCCCCCCCGCACCCTCCCCCCTCTCACCCCCCACCCCTCCGGCGTTTTTGTCAAATATCTTGAAAACGGTGCATCCTACGGCAAAATCAATGAAATTTTCATCCCTCCGTTGGAACCCCCGAACCTCCTCCCCCGCTCCCCTCCCTCGCATATATATAATCAGGATCTCAGAAACGGCTCCAACGATTTTGATGAAATTTGGTATGTGGGGGTTTTCGGGGATGAAAAATTGATCTAGCTTGGTCTTATCTCTGGGAAACCGGAAAACGCTTGGTACCGATTTTCAGCCCGAGCAATGAATGAATGAATGAGCAAAGAATGCTTACTGACACGTAAAAACAAACTAGAGTCGAGATTTGTCAAGAAGCTTTGGACCTGATACAGCAAGACTAGGAACTTTTTTTGGCGCGATTTATAACAATGGACGAAACATGGCTCCATCATTACGACCCTGAAACGAAACTGCAGTCTATGACATGGAAAAGGCCATCATCTCCAACTCCGAAGAAATTCAAGGTGGGCCCATCTGCCGGTAAGGTCATGGGCTCTGTTTTTTGGGATGGTAAAGGGGTATTAATGATTGAGTATCTCAAACATGGAGCCACTATTACGGGCACTTTATACGCCAAACAAATAGCAACATTGCGCAATGAGATCCGCGAAAAACGGCGAGGTAAACTCTCGAAAGTTGTGCTGTTCCACCAGGACAATGCCCCGGCACACAAGTCCATCGTTGCAATGGCTGCAATTCCTGATGCTGGGTTCAATATCCATAAGCATCCTCTGTATTCACCAGATCTCGCTCCCAGTGATTTCTACCTATTTCCGAGATTGAAACAATACCCGAGAGGCCAGAAATTTGAAGACGACGACGCGGTAGTCGCTGCAGTACAAGATTTTTTAAGTACTCAAGATGAGACCTTTTTTAAAAATGAAATTTTAAGTTTAGAAAAAAGATATAATAAGTGTATTATGCTAAAAGGTGACTATGTCGAAAAATAAAATTACATTTAGTAAAAGTTGTTTATAACATACTCATTCTCACTTTTTATTGAACACCCCTAGTAACTAGGTGATTATAATAGTAAGAAACTGATTTTAGGATTTTCGGAAAATCCCACGGAATAAGAAAAGAAATGAATTTATATATATGTATAATTTAATGGGACCCTATCTTCGTAACCATATCTTCAGGATCATAGAGCTGCAGTAAAAATACATTTTTGGAATTTCCCGCGGGAAGAAGATCGGGAGTCGACCATTACGCTAGTATGACATAATCTGACACTGATAAAACCGGTATCGTATCATTACAAAAATTCCTTACCCAGGGATTCTTTACTACATACAAAGTAAATCTTTTTCACTAAGGTACTTATCATGAAAAGCTTGATATGTTTCGGAAATTCTATTACAATGTGTGGATAGATATTTGACGACCGGATAGCAGAGTGGTTACAGAACCTGACTACTAAGTTTCAGGCGCCAGGTTCGATCCCTGGCCGGGAGAAATATTTGTATAAAAAAATCGAATGTTTGTTCTGGACTCTTGGGTGTGATTAAGTACTTAACCCCTTATTATAGGTACAATCAGCAACAAAAATATGAATACACTTAAAGTAGGTACCAAAAATATGTATACACGCCTTTATGTCAGGTAATAGAGTCGTGGATGTATATTTTTGGTACTTTGAGTGTATTCATATTTTTGTTGCTGACTGTACCTATAGGTGAAAAATTTAAGTAAATTAAATTATATGTACGAGGGGCGTTCAATATAAAGTGAGAATGAGATGCAAACTCTTTTAATATTACGAAATTAAATACTGGCCGGTTAAGCTAATCTATCTAGCTGATTGCTATGAAAAAAAAAACTAACTGTCTTTTGTTTAAAAAAATATACGGTAATTTCTTTGCAATGCTATGTACATTAGCGAAAATGGAGAAAATTGAACTGCGCGCCGTTATCAAATACTTGTATTTGAAAAATTTTTCTACGGACCAAGTCAATTTGGATTTGCGGGACACTTTAGGGTCTAATGCTCCTCCGTATTCGACAGTCGCACGTTGGTGCGCCGAATTTAGACGTGGAAGAACATCGACAATGGACGACCCCCACTCCGGACGCCCTACTACAGCAGTAACTGAAGAAATTGTGAAAAAAGTCGAATACTCAGTTTTGGCGAATCGTCGTGTCACAGTTCGTTTTATTGCTGAAAATGTAAAGATTTCAACGGGGAGCGTGCATAATATTTTACATGAACGCTTGGGTATGAAAAAGGTATCTGCGCGTTGGGTACCAAGAATGCTTACTGACACGCAAAAACAAACTAGACTAGAGATTTGTCGACAAGCTTTGAACCTGATGCAGCAAGACCGGGAACTTTTTTTGGCGCGATTTATAACAATGGACGAAACATGGCTCCATCATTACGACCCTGAAACGAAACTGCAGTCAATGACATGGAAAAGGCCATCATCTCCAACTCCGAAGAAATTCAAGGCGAGCCCATCTGCCGGTAAGGTCATGGGCTCTGTTTTATGGGATGGTAAAGGGGTATTAATGATTGAGTATCTCGAGCATGGAGCCACTATTACGAGCACTTTATACGCCAAACAAATAGCAACATTGCGCAATGAGATCCGCGAAAAACGGCGAGGTAAACTCTCGAAAGTTGTGCTGTTCCACCAGGACAATGCCCCGGCACACAAGTCCGCCGTTGCAATGGCTGCAATTCGTGATGCTGGGTTCGATATTCTTAAGCATCCTCCGTATTCACCAGATCTCGCTCCCAGTGATTTCTACCTATTTCCGAGATTGAAACAATACTTGAGAGGCCAGAAATTTGAAGACGACGACGCGGTTGTCGCTGCAGTACAAGATTTTTTAAGTACTCAGGATGAGACCTTTTTTAAAAATGGAATTTTAAGTTTAGAAAAAAGATATACTAAGTGTATTATGCTAAAAGGTGACTATGTCGAAAAATAAAATGACATTTAGTAAAAGTTGTTTATAACATACTCATTCTCACTTTTTATTGAACGCCCCTAGTAGTAGTAACGTGTCCATATAAACAAATTGACATTCCAAATTTGAAAAATGACTTAAGCTCTACCTATATCAATACTGTGCACTTCTACATACATACAACAGGTCATTTACTTAGGTTTGTCACCTTTAAGCTTCGATCAGTTGTATTGTTGATCGAAGCCTATAAGTATCTGTCTTTATAAGTATGTTTATCCGTTGCCTAGTACCCATAACACAAGCTATGCTTACTTTGTGACCAATTGGTGCCAAGTGTCCTATAATATTTATTTATCTACTTATAATATAATATTACTTTCATTATTTTTTAAGTGTCTATGTTAATCAAAGACGTCCATAATATATCACTTGTCCGTTACCGGATACTGTTAATTAAATAGATATAATATTAAAGTGTATATTAAAGGCATTTACATTGTGATAACTTTTACTGAAAAGGTATCTACAGAATTGTATTTGGCATGTAGCCAAGCGCACACCAGATGTTTACGCTACAAATTGGTTACACACTCGATGATTTTCACGTAAGTGCATCTCAAAATCAAATACTATAAACACATGCCTAAAATGATAGTTTTCCATGAACTGACATGTGTGACTCACAAGTTTTTTGATTGTATTGTGTTTCTTTTGCTTATATACTTATAGTAGAGAGAGTAGAGAGAGTAGTATGTTTGTTCTCGGGTCTTGGGTGTTTAATATGTATTTAAGTATGTATCTATCTATATAAGTATGTTTATCCGTTGCCTAGTACCCATAACACAAGCTTTGCTAAGCTTACTTTGGGACTAGGTCAATTGGTGTGAATTGTCCCGTGATATATTTTTTTATATATATATATATATATATTTTAGTAGATTGTACACCAAGGGGATAAAGCACTGCATTATGTCACGGGCGCGATATTGAATCCTGAGCGTATCGAGGGACTCCAGATTTAACTCCCGAGCGTAGCGAGGGGGTTTATAGTTGATTCCCGAGCGAAGCGAGGGAATTAAGATGGAGTCCTGAGAGCAGTGAAGGATTCAAGCGCGCCCAAGACAAAATCAGTTTTATCCCCGAGGAGCATACTCTACTTTTCTCACCTTTTGCGTTACAATAAAAACCAAGGCTACTAGAAAAATACTCGAATTAGACCCAGTAGCACTGATTCTGACACTGACTTTGCGCCTTTCGCAGTTTTCCATTTGTCGAAAACTTTGTAAACTTTTAAGTATTTTTCCTTCGACTTCTCTGGGAGTACATTATTAACAATTTCTAAGGCCGGCTCGCGCAGACCTGGGTTAGCTACTTAACTCCGAGCGAGTTAACTGCTAACCCAGGGTTAACAACTGTCAAAATGTATGGAACTGTCATTCTTAACCCAGGGCTACCGATTTAATTTTTTTACCCTGAACTGTGAAAGTGGTCCTAAGGCGTCTAATTTAATGGAATCAGGAGTCAAATCACTTTCGTCACTCGATATTTTCTTAATGTTTTATCTTCTTTTGCAGTTTTGATACTTAATAAAATTGCAGCGTATTGAAACACTCGCGGCTTTTGTTTAAGTATTTGACTTTGTTTTCGTTCGGCCGCGGAACTGCAAATAAATGAGGCGCGGCGCGGCCTCCGCGGGGCTGAGCACGTTGAGCACCAGCACCAGCTGCAGCACGGGCTGCGCGCCGCCGCGACCAGCACGTGCACGAGCTGCACGCCGGGCGATTTTGAAATTAGACTTTATGGGCATACCAATAAGAACTACGAGAAGTGAGAATCACATTACTGCCCGGCGGGTTATAATGAAATTCAGTAGAACATTACGCCCCGGCGAAAGCCAAGGTCTATAATGACTTACTTTGAGAGAGGTTTGCATGATATATAATAAGGCATTGTCGAGCAGGTGCTTTGAAAAGATATTTAATGAAACCTACATTATTCCATTTAGCGTTTTGTTAAACATTAAAATTCTTTATGAATTTTAAATTATAATTAAATTCAGTTTACTCAATTCTGGGGTTTATTTTTTAAAGTCTACATTTTATGACTGACATAGCTTTTACCAGTTTTAATAGCTAAAACTTATAAAAACCGAGGCTACCCTGAATAAGATTCCACTGCAAAATACAGAACTTATCGGCGTACATTTTACGAACACTATTTTTAACGTATTTCTCACAAAAATACAGAAAAATAATAAACTGTTCTCATAAAAAACTACAATCTTGTAACAATTTTTAAACCTCTGTATAAAAGTAATATTTATTACGGAAATGGCTAGTTAAAAACAAAACACGGCAGGAGGTGTCTCTCGATTGAATGGCTCAACCTACTAGGTACCTACTGCACCGCCGTTGCGCTAATTGAAGATTTAAGCCGCTTACTATAAGTAAAGTCAAGTCAAGTTTTGATGTATACTCATTAGCGCTAGCCGAAAATACCACTATTCATGCCGTGTTTGTATATTGTGTATTGGTATATGCAGTTTCACACTAAGTTTATATCACAAAAAGGCATAAGTAAAAATACAACGGAATTGAGTGTCGATTTTGATTGCCACGGAAATCGATGCCGTTACCATAATATGCAAGTTTTATAGGTTTTGGTGATATTTCTAACAACTTTTCGTCATACATAAAAAAAACTTGTTTGTATGATTTTTAAAATAATTTAGTTTGCCCCGATACTTTTCAAAACCAATTTATCTGGGGGCAAGGAGTACCTAACCCCCGCCTAGTCGAGCAAAACAAAGGCACGGCTGTACCATTCTAAACTCAAATCAAATCAGATTATTTACCTTACCTATTCATAATTACCTTATTATATTACACGTTTGTACAGAAATGGATATGTGCATCAAATTTCAACCTAATCGATTCAGTGGATTTGTCACGTATGAAACCCTCAGTGCGCGAATGCGTCGCACAGGGGAATGTAGGGAAATTTCCAATAACTGGCACTGTAAGTCGGCTGCTGATGCGACCCATAACTGAACAATGGGGCAGTCTCTATTTTATCATCTGGGTATTTGTTGCCCTAACTAAGGTCTCTGCGGATTTTATCGCATTTTGCCTTTCTGTCACATGACGGAATCGATGGCCTTTCAGTGGTTTTCTAGTTAGGTACTTGTATGTATGTATGTATGTAAACTCTTTATTGTACAAAATAAGGAAAAAAAAGAAAAACATTATTGACAACCGTTGAAATGCATGTACAAAGGCGAACATATCCCTTTAAGGGATCTCTACCAGTCAACCTTTGAGTGGATGAAAGGAGCATTTAGTAAGGGACCGACAAAGAGTAAGTAAAAATAAAACAGTCGGACAAAGCAAAGGCTACAATACAACTTTTAGTAAATACAATACATAAACTCATAATATAAAGAAACCTATTAAAAATATACTACCATATACAACATATATATGCATAAAACATACAATTACTAATAATACTTGTCGTCACGACGGACAGGAAGGAGGTTGCGCTGGATATCGTGGACGGAGGCAGGTATGCGTGCATTTCGCGCGGTTCCTGACATTGCAGACTTGCTGCTTCGTTGAGTGAGTCCTGCTTATGGTGACACCCAGGTTCTTTACGATGCCCGACCGGGGCACCTCCTGACCATAAAATCGGAGTACTAGCGGTAGTATCTTCCACATTATGAAGATGGTCTGTATCTTCCTTACATTCGCCGACTGGTTCCTTTGGGAGAGCCACGAGAAACACTCTCGGCGCCCTTTTATAACGTCCAATTTAAGCTGAACTCTATTTAACATTCGTGACCACATTAATGTAGGCTTAAGTTAAATTGGATAAGTAAGTGCGTTTACCTTATGTACGTAGATAATTATCTACGTAAGTATTATTATTTTTTTAGTTTTAGGTTTATTTATTTAAACTTTCAATCAATATTTTACCACAATAGTTAACCAAAGTTTCAATCACATCACTGGTGATTCTTCCTGAACTATTCAAATTGACGTAGGTATGTTTTTTTATTTGTGTACTGACTTAAATTAAATATTTATTATATTTACTGTATATCGACAAGACCACCTATTTTCTGCCTGAATTTTTACTTTTGTAATGTCACTGCACTGTTTTTGGTGCTCAACAAAGAATATTGTTGCACATATTGTACTGTACTGTATTTATAAAATCAACCTCGAAGAGCGATTGCGTCATAACAATTATGCGGCCAGAGCAGGTCATATTAAATTACTATCTACCGTCGACGTCCTTCCATCCTGGTCAGGGACAACGCGGTCATTAAAAAGTGCCAGCTACAACTAGGTAGGTACATTGAAAAATCTGATTATAAAAATAGTAAATTGCAGTATTTTCTGTTCGCGTGTAGTAGGCATGTTGACTAGCGGCTGTACAAGCGCGCACGAAAAGCCTACAAAGCTTATTAGTAAAGATAAATTAAGGGAACCAATACAACGAACACAATTTAGAGAGCTTTCATATACTTAAATGAAAACCTGCCAAGTGCGAGTCGGGCTGCTATCTGTTGTATTCGTGGCTATAGCTATATATGTATATTTTGTTTAATTTAACCCCCTTTCATTTATATAACAAACCGTGCACCAAATACTTTAGCTATATTTATTAATTTAGGTGCAGTCACTTCAAATTGCGTTTAAAGACAAAATGCATTAATCATTAAATTTTAGCGAGCAAATTAATGTACATACATACGTTCCGTAGCATTGTGTTAATTTCCTGTGATGTCCTGTGATGGGATAGGTTAGAGCTACGAGCTCCGCAGCGGAACTCCATCTACTCGGCATCATAGACAACGTGACATAAATCTTCATATTTATGTTAAAATACATAATATAATGATTTGGTGGTCGTTAAAATAATAATGTGGTTAAATATTTTGTTAACATTTTGTATTTTTGAGTTCACAATCAGTGGCGTAACTACTAAACCCTCTGAGGGCCGTGGCAAATTCTTTAGATGGGATCCTACCCTCACAGTTAAAATCGTCTCGTTGTAATTTAATTTTGTTATTTTTAAGCTCGCGGCCTCTTGGGCCTGGGCCCTCTAGGGTCGGCTGCCCTATAGTTACGCCACTGTCACAATAAGTTTGGTGCAGTCATTAAAGTTTTCAATAGGGTTAGTTGTTAGAGAAGTCTAAGATCTTGACGAGTCAGCCTTTTGAGTCAACTTTTATGTGAGCTTTCCTGATCTGATAACCAAGTTAAGCGATCGGATTTGACCCAAGAATGCCCCACAACAGGATGTACTTGGATATGTTGCATTCAAAAGACAGTGAATAGTTAAATTTATGAAACGATTGTGTTGGTTAGTGTACGGAGTGACCTTGCGCTGGATGGGGCATGAGGCTCGTCACGAGCGCCATGAACGACCATGAAACGAGTTTGACTTCACGGAAACCGTCGCGCCGGCGACCTGCCACCTACCTTTATTATCTTCCCTGTCACAATAACTTTGATTTAAGTTTAAACCGTAGTGCCCAAGTGGTTTGCCCTATTGCCTCTCAAGCAGAGGGCCGTGGGTTCGAGCCAAGGCTCGCACCTCAGAGTTTCTCCGAAATTTTTTTTTATGTGCGAAATTACATTTGAAATTTACCATAAGCTTTACGGTGAAGGAAAACATCGTGAGGAAACCTGCACGCACCTGAGAAGAAATTCCATGGTGTATGTGAAGTTCCCAATATGCAATGGGCCCGCGTGCGAACAACGACCCAAGCCCTCTAATTTGAACTTGCAAATGAACGTATAAAAGCGAGGATCATGATGATGAAATATAAGAAACCACGATAAGATTGTTTCTATTGAAACGTATTGTCCTAATTTCATACCTAAACTGTACCCCCAGATAAAAAAAAAACAGTTAGCGAAAATAAGCGGAGCGGTCATTTAAAAAAACATACCAAATATAAAACATAAAAACTTGTTAGCAAGATTCTACATCAAAGCTTTTTGAAAATTAAACATCTTGAAGTCATCGCGAACTGGAAGCTTTTCACGAGAAACAAAAACTTTTTTACACTTTTTTTCATCTTGTTTTGTAAGCCGTCAATAAAGTTTTTTCATTCATTCTTTCAAAATAAAACTACATTACAAATCACAAATATCTTCGGAACATTGCGTAAGGGGACCAGTTTTCATAATATGTTTTAGTTCTAATTTTTTTATTATTAGTTTTTATTATTATTTTTCTTAAGGTTTTTAATCACAAAACATATCGAGCCTCGTGATATTTACATTGGTATCATTAAAGTCTATACAATCGTTAATTACGATACGATTACGTAAAGTAGGCAATTCCGAGAAATTAATAGAGACTTTCTCTATCTGAGAGGAGGCCTGTGCTCTGCAGTGGGACGTATATCGGCTGGGATGATGATGAAAAGAGGCTTCAAATTTGTCGAGAGAACTATTTTTAACTTGCTAACTTGGTGTGGCTTTTATAGAGATTTTATACTTGGCAGTCAACCTTGAGGATTATAAAGGTACAGTAAGAAGGGATTTTACGGAATTTCCCACTGGATAGAAAAGAAGGCGTGGCTACATTTTGAGTCAAAAATTCCATCATAAAACCTAAAACCTTCCAGGGACATCCCTGTCATCAACTAAAATTAGTTCCAACTTGATCAACCCTCTGCTAAAATATCACGGTTAATTTAAAAACATCTAGTAAACTGAAATGTCACAAAATTCCAAATAAATTAAATAAAATAAAATATAATAAATATTAGGGGACAATCTTGCACAAATCGACCTAGTCCCAAACTAAGCAAAGCTTGTACTATGGGTACTAGACGACGATAAAAATACTTATATAGATAAATAAATACTTAAATACATAGAAAACATCCATAACTCAGGAACATATATTCGTGCTCATCACACAAATAAATGCCCTTACCGGGATTCGAACCCAGGACCTCTTGCTTCATAGGCAGGGTCACTACCAACTAGGCTAAAGCGGTCGTTAAATTAAAACTACTGCCTTTAACCTAATTATATTCTTGTGTTTACGTGAACACTTATAACTAATTGTTCACATGAATAAGAAACCAACGCAAAGCAATCAATAGTACATTACTTCTGACCTACATTTCATCTAAAAATATATTTCTAGGTAATGCTTTCGCTAAGTTCTCTTGAAAGACAATGATAATATTAATAAAGCATCAGTAGAAAGGCACAGCGTATAGCTTATTCATAAAATTATATACCTCTGTTTACTATAAATGCAATGCAATTGCAAATAATGTGAAGCATCACTCTGTTGGAGGAGGCAAAGCACGTAACGAAAGATCCGTCTCTCGACTCCGCGTCGCAGCATTGTCACTCGAATGGTATCTAAAAGAGAATATTGCAAGCTAATTTTTAACCACTTTCAGTGGTTCAACTCGGATTAACTTGATAATAATGTATAATTTTAATATGTATATGAATCCGATGGCAATATAATAATACAGTATAGGTACCGTCAGAACACAAAAATTAAAAAGCTACTCCAACACATTTCGTAATCTATGCTTTTGATAAATCTTCTTCTTCTTTGTTTTTTCTTTTTTCATGCAAGATCGGCTCTCCGGATTTTGCGGCGCCAAAACTGTCAGTACTGGCTTTTGAAAACTGAGACTTTTAATTTTGTTCGAGAAACTGCTAGCCACAGGTAGGTAACTTGTATTGTGAAGTTTGATATTTTTTTGGGATTTTTTTTTTAATTTATTGAATCAGGCGTTACTTGGCATCAAGGACATAGAGTTTACAGTAAGATCTTACACTTGTGTTGAGATTTCAATTTGAGATAATAATAATAGATATCATTAAATTGAACTGTGCCCCTTCATTACTATATTTGTGGGTTCATCAGTTGATCAGGCCACAGTAAATCACGGGGCGCCAGCAGAATCCTAATCGTGGCCGGATTCCGCAGCCTCCTTCGGCACATCTCGGCTTGGCGATCGATGCCGTCTTACATTACAAATGCATTTTAATTGAACACTGAAAAGACTGCTCTGTAAAAACATTCAGACGAATCGAGAACCTCCTCTTTTTTTTGAAGTCGGTTAAAAAAGAGAGCTAACCTTAGAGATAACTGTCACACTAAAAGTATTAAATACTGTTGTAAGCATTGAAGTTTTGATGCTAAAATCACACGATTCCAACACGTTGTTTAGTTAAAAAATAAGAAGCCGTCTAGTTCTTAATTAAACCAAGTCCAGCTGCAAGTCAATGGCATACAAATTTTTTATTTTGTAACCTATATGAGCGAAAAACACAGATTTGTAGAAAAAGAGAGATTAAAAATAGGTTAGGAATAATAACTTATTTTTAACAAAGACTATGATACTATGATATGACATAAGGAATAAAATAAATAAATATTAGGGGGGACAATCCTACACAAATCGACCTAGTCCCAAACTAAGCAAAGCTTGTACTATGGGTACTAGACGACGATAAACATACTTATATAGATAAATAAATACTTAAATACATAGAAAACATCCATAACTCAGGAACAAATATTCGTGCTCATCACACAAATAAATGCCCTTACCGGGATTTGAACCCCGGACCTCTTGCTTCGTAGGCAGGGTCACTACCAACTAGGCTAAAGCGGTCGTTAAATAATATATAATAAGTAATACTTTATTCACATACGAGGAAAGAATTCAGTGTGTCATATCGATACTGAGGAATTTATATAGTTTCACCACGCTCTGTCAAGTTCCTGTTTTCTTAATATGTGAGAGATATCTATGATGCCATCCATCTCTGTTTATTTATCTCGTTCTACTAAACAGAGTCGGCTTCACATACATATTACTTTAATATAGTTGCTAAGCAATATTTATGCTCTTCTCAATACTTGTGAAATTATGGCTTGACACTGACACCTGAGGCGAGACTGTGTCCGCTTTTGTAATATGTTTTATTTGTTTTACGTTGCATTTAATGTGAATAATTTTGTATTTATTTTCTTTCTCTTTTGAGTTTTTCTGTTTTTCTCTTTACCGCACGTAATTTTAACTGTCTGCTTATCCACTATATAATAAATTGTCTTCTCTTAACTAGGTTAGCTGGAAGAGATCCCTTTTTAGGGATAAGCTCGCCTTTGTTATCCTCTCTGTGTATTTGTATTTTTATTTTTATGTGCAATAAAGAGTTTACATACATACTTACATACTTGTATTGAAGTAGCCTACTCAAAGAAGTGAAGTATCTGAACCGGAAAAACAATAAATTTTAACCCCCGACACAAAAAGAGGGGTGTTATAAGTTTAACCGCTATGTGTGTGTATGTGTGTCTGTCTGTGGCATCATAGCTTTTAAACGTGCGAACCGATTCGGATGCGGTTTTTTTTTGAAAATAGGTTTCTTGGCGATGATTCTAGATATGTTTCATCAAAATTAGTTCAGCCGTTTCAAAGTTATCAGCTCTTTTGTTAGCTGCGGAATGGATCTTAGACGCAGAACGGGCATTTACTTTATTTTGAAAATATGTGTGACCAAAAATAGCGTCGGGAGTTTTTCAATTTTTAATTTATACTTAGTTATTAGTTCGGAAGTTGACACATAAATATACTGTTAGGAGTAACTATCTAATCGACCAATTGTTTTTTTTTTCAAATACCATAATACATTTATTTGTTAACTATAACAAAATTACTAACTAAACTAAAAACTAAATAAAATTAATAAATGGTTCCCCCCGCGGCATGGACCCGAAGATACTGGCAGCATTACCTCGCTGTTTGCCTTGAGTTTCTCCGCCGCCTCTGCTGCTGCACCAGATTGATTTGCTGTTCCACGGACGTGGGACGGAGCTAGTGTGTCTCCGCAAGTAGCGTCGCACACTAGCACACGACCCAATTTCCACGGAATCAATGACATTCCGTGTGGTCTCATGCCATCATATCTGGCGATGCCCGATGGCTCCAGTAACGCAGGCACATTGACGGTGGCAAGAGAGCAACGGATAATGTCATTAAGAGCAGAGTGTCTAGAGAAGCGGCCCGCACTCTTCTGGCATGAAAGGCCGTGGTGTCCCAGCGCGTCGACATCAAAGCCGCAGGGGCATTTATGTGGCGCGCAAACTGCTACTCCGAGGCGCAGGCAGATAGAAATTCTAAGAGTGTCGGGCTCTAGAAAAGTACCAGTGTTGGCTGATGGAAAGGCATGCAACCAGTAGCCAACTTCCTTCGTACCAATTGCTTAGGTAGGCTGGATGGGGCGTGTGGGTGCAGAAAACACGGTCTAACATCTGTTCTCCCTAGGGGTCAACATCAGAATACGGCTACTGCTGAACGATGCCAAAGATTCTATGTGCATTCTTTTGTAACTGCACTAAGTATACCCACACCTAGACCAAGTAACAAGTCGTTTGAGGTTTGCTCTCGATGATTATATTATTGACAACCAATTTGTTTCATTAGTAAAATTATTTACTTAATATCATAGTCAGCTTATATTTATAAACATTTGCTTTAAGCTGCATCATGAGGTAATTATGCAAGCTTATTTATATTTAGTACTGCTGGTACTAAATTCTCCGGGATATAGGAATTTTGAAACTATTTTAGAACTCCTAGTTGGCTGTGGAATTCTTGGAAAGTTTTGAGATGTTCGTACCTCAAGTCTCTTGTCTCGCTCGTTGGTGTCCTAGTTAAATTTAATATTCGAATAAAAAACTTAAGTAAAACCCTTCTTGCATATAAAATGCACAGAATTGAATATTTTGAATTACTACTTGCGAGTTGGGGGTTCTTAAGTTCGTAACCTATTTACATTGTGTTTTGAGATTCCAAATACCTGCAGAAATAAATATATAATACCTACCCCACTTACCGAAGTAATAGGTAACGTTTTATAGGTAGATAGGTACCTAAATAGGGTAAGTATACGTTTTATTAAGCGTTCCAGTCTTTAAAAACAGTTGACAACATTTTCAGGGACCTTTCCCACCCCTCGACAATCTTTAGAATTAATATTGTTGTTTAAATAAAAGTAAACTGAGATAAAGAGATGGCTGCACACCCACGGTCACAATCAGAATCACAACCAGTGATCGTGACAACACGAATATTATCAATTGGAGGGTCCTCGTATGCGTTATTTAACTCAAATCAGAGCTTACATTTGCTCTTGTTTCTTCATAATTCACGTGCATCGTAATTTAATTTTGTTGATGCCATTTTAAATTATTTTGATTTGTTTACCAACTTGACTTTTGTATTTGTCAATGTAACATGGTAATAACAGAATAACCAACTCATTCTTAATGAAAAGACAAGGCTGTATTTGCAATGTATGGTTTATGGTCTGTGGAGGTCCGAGATAGAAATATTGAACTTTTGGAGTTCAACAACGTAAGGTTAATAAAAAGTTTAAATAGGCGCAGATTGTAGAGATCTTTATGTTTATGAGTAAATATTTATAAAAAAAATAACATCGCCTTTGTACCATGGAAATGCCCGCACCAAAACATCTAACGACTGATAACTGACAATTTCGCAATGATAAGATTCATTGATTATACACTGTAACTTTAAATTACTATTTTTCTGAGATTAAGCATTTTGGCGCATTAAGACCAGGTCAAGGTAACTTCGGATGTGCTAAGAAATCATCGTTTAAATGTATTGATTCACTTATGGGCGGCACCCGGTATAAGGTTCACGAATTTATTAACTGCAAATGTAACTTTGTAATCCTTTACATTTATATGGGACTACAAAGTTATTTATGCAGTTAGTGTATCTAGAAAACTGAAATTACAAAATATTTTATTTTTTCCTTAATTTATATACTAAACACTAATTTTGTTCTAAATTTGAAGCTTCTATGTCTGCTAGAAGTGCCTTACAGTTTTGATGATCGGTCAGTCACTCAGTCAGTCAGCGAGTGCCAAAATTAAGAAATTTTGACTAGTTATAATTGTTAAACTACTGGTTCAAATTGAATGAAATTTGAAATATACCGTGTTTATACAATGCCTGCTTGGTTACTGAAAATTCAGGCACAAATATAGGCTTATACTTTTTTTCCGGGAAATTGTAAAGTTCACACGGGACGTTCTACGCCTCTTAGTAATATAAATTATTTTACGAAGCTAAGGTAAATTATGAGACAATTTCACATCCCGGCTCCTTTGTCGATCGGCAAAGCGATCTGACTACGTACAAGACACGGAACAATAATATAGGAAAGTTCATCGCGCGTCTAAATCGAAATTCATTCGGAACCCAGGCAATATGTGTTACCTGAAACACAAAGAGAGTATCTATAAGTAGACAAAGAACACTTGTTTTTATAACATGACAGGATTCCTTCACGTAAATGTAAAAACTTAGAACCAAAATCAAATTTATATTTTTTTTACATAAATCTGATGAAAATCACCTTATCAAAAGTGTACATGAGGCCAAAGGTGTATCTCACTAGTTCAGTAACAATCTACTCACTTAAAAAAGTCAATAAAACCCAATATGATACATAAAAATATAAATAAATACATAATATGTTTCTGTGTTGAAGAATGCAAAGTCAGTTATCCTGACTTGGGCACGAATATCTATAGGTACTCGTCGTTGTGGAGTAACTACCTATGAAATGAAAAAAAGACCTGGTGTTAAAAAAATGGAGGGAAATAACGAAACTCAAGTAAAGGTGGACTTCAATAGAAAAAACAAAATATGTTAAACGAAAACTTAACACTTCTTTATTAAAGAAACATGTAAGATTCACATCGTAACGGACTTAACTAACAAACAACCTATTCAACCAACTATTGACAATAGTTAGACAAACTCGTGTGTCAAAATTATAAAAAACCGTCCAAGTGCCAGTCGGACTTACGGTCTGAAGGTTTCGAATAGTCACGAGCAAAATATAATATTATAGTAAATGCACCGCAAAATTTCCAAAAATTCTAACTGACTATTTAGTATGTATTTACATGCTCTAGCTGATAGAGAAATTACAAAATGTTTCCTTAGGCTTACGCTTGACCGGTTTTTATTAGTTGTTAATATGCAGTGTATTTATTTTTATTATCATTCTGAGTTAAAGGTTTTCATTTATATGTTGTAATGTAAATGTTGTAGAGATACAACGAAAATAAAATATTACCTTTTTTGGACACCTGTCTGCTGCCTGCTTCATTCGAGCAGTCCTATTGCTCATTTATAATTTTCCTAACTTTTCTATACAAAATCAAAACAAAGATAGAATAAGACAATTAAAGCGACCCTACCATTATAGTAGCATTCGATCTCAAAATTAAAAAGCAACCTTCGACCTTCGTTGAGGTTCATTTTAGAAATAAATCAGCCAATTCAAACTGCAATCGTCCCGTTCCCGAACCTAATGACCCTCCGTCTAGGGGGACTGCTTAAAGTTTCTTATTTATTATGTTATCCCCAAGTCGGAGTAGATTCAATCCAAGGAAACGTTCTAGATAAGAGCGGAATGAATCATAAGGTCATATTTACCGAAAACGTGTCTTCACCTCATATAAAGCGAACATATATTTACACATAAATTTAAACCACTAAGCAACTTTTAAGCTGTGATAGCCTAATAATAGTTTGACCTATAGCCTCTCAAGCAGTGGTTCGTGGGTTCGAGTTCGGACTCGCCCCTCTTAAGCTGTGTACGGACTGCGCGCACTCGGGTACGCGTACCCGGGCTTGCGTGTCCTGGAATGCCATGTCCGTAAGCCATGTACGCGTACACTGTACTCGTACATGTACACGTACACGTACTGTACACGTACACGTACACTGTACGCGTACATGACGTACGGATATGGCGTTCCAGGACACGCAAGCCCGGGTACGCGTACCCGAGTGCGCGCAGTCCGTACGCAGCTTCAGTCTTTCGAAATTTGCGAGTAGGTATGTGCGAAATTACATTAGAAATTTATCATGAGCTTTACGGTGAAGGAAACCTGCATACCTAGAGCTGCCAAAAAAATTCATTGGTTTGTGTGAAGTTCCCAATCCGTACTAGGCCCGTATGATAACTACGATAAGCCCGTATGATAAGCAATCTCATTTAAAGAGAAAGCCTGAGCCCTCCAGTGGGGCGTAGGTATATAGCCTGGGATGAAGAAACAACTTTTAAACAGATAAACTAAAAAATTAAAATCCATTCTCAAAAACTTAATCGAAAACTTGTTGCCTTCGCGGTAAGGCATTGTGGCATTATTATTATGAAAGCGTTGTATGTTGAAGGTTGTTTCCTAAGCACACGTATTGAGCGGAAGCAGAAGCAAGTAATTTTTTCTTATATCTTTTGAGCACTAAGAAAAATACATAACTTATCAGTTCCCAGTGTGTGTTCGCCAGATCGGCTGTATTCATGACTGAATTCTGATTATCAAATTTCCTTTTTTTTTGCAGCTGCGGCATTTTAAAACCCGACTTTAATAGGGTAAGAAAATACGGTTATTTTTGCGTACTTAGCTAATAATTCGTGAATCCTGCAATTGTGCAATAGAATTTTTATCTCTACTTTCAATCAAAAACTCGATGTCTAGGTAAGCATTCCGCATTGCATTAGTCGCAAGTAAGCACTTCCCGTATTTATATGCTTCCTACAAGCACCAATGAAGATGCAATTCAATTATCAGTTCGCACCAATGAACCGGAGATATTGGACATGCACACAACTGGTTGGAATCAGGTAGTGGTAGTGTAACCAAGTACTGTTGCTATTACTTAGCAGTAATTTGATCAATCAGCTGCACATCGTTGCCGTCAAGTCATGGTTGCCTAGTGATTTGACCAAATTTGACTTATAGCCTCTCAAGCCCGGGCTCGCACCTCTGAGTTTTTCGAAATTGGCGTGCGAAATTACATTTGAAATTCACCTTGGGCTTTACCGTGAAGGTAAACATCGTGACGAAACCTGCACACACCTGCGTAGATATTCAATGACGTGTTTGAAATTTCCAACGTACTGAGTCTGCGAGGAAGCTATGGTCTAAGCTCATCAGGAGGAGGCCTGTCCCCTGGGGGGCTACTACGAAATTAAATTTTTGAACTTCGTATCATGCCATTCCTTTCACTCTTATGTTTAGTATCATTAACGTGAATGGAACGGCACGATGCGAAGTTCGAAAAACGAATTTCGTGGTATAAAACCTGCAGTGGGACGTATGTAGGCAGGGATGGAAATGATAAACGATCAGTTGCACATCTGTCCGGCAAATGATTGAAATTAATAAATTTGTGGTTGTTTTATAAATGTGACGGCATTGCGATTAAAACGTGAAAGGACATTTTGTCGTTTTAAAGCATTGCTTTTATTTCAATCGTATCGTGTTGATATGCTGATTCGAGAGTTGATCACGGTCTGAGTGCATCGAAAATTCTGTTTTCCACTCGATAAAGTCAACCTTGTTGATATAATATGTATGTACCAAACACTTTGCACACTTACATGCAGTTTGCTACAAAAGAACAAGGTTCTATTATACGTATTTCCGTACGTACAAATAAGTATAAAGCTTGAAATAGATTCATCTTACCCCCACAAAGTGAATTAACTAACTTTATATCGAGTAAATTATAGATTGCGGCTCTGAAATATAAATTAACACCTTTATCATTCATTCAAGATTTTGGCAAGTTTCATATAAATAATTTCGTCAGCAAATTTGTGTTCAACCACTTGTCAACCACTTACTAAAAGAGAAAGCAAATAATTTTTATTTTTATTTTACCCGAGGCAACAAAAGTCCTAAAATCATTGTAAAAGTGAACGAAATACCCAAAAAACTTTGCAAGTTACTAGGAGTTAATGAGACCGCCGTAGGTAGTGCGATGGCAGCGAGATCGATCGCTGGTAGCCGGCCGCGATAAACCTTCAAAGGATTTCGCAAATAACTCTACTTCCAGTCAAGGTGAAACCGTGCCACAGGTTACGTTACTGTTAGTATTTATAGAGTAAAAATGTTCAATGTCAAAAAACCTGCAGACCTAAATTGGTCATGAAACACGAACACGATAATACGCTTAGTTTTATCGTTAGAGAAAAAAATCTTTGTCGAAATAAAAGCTGTTGTTAAATGGAAACAAGTTTGTACAGTTAGCGTCATAAATATGTTAACGAATTAGTAACTTGTCGGCCTTGTCGCTTCAATTCCTTTGACAATTTCCTGCGGTGGCTCATTGGAATGTTAAAGCGACAAAGTACTAAAGATACCAATAGCGGAATATAAGCTACCATAAGTCTCTGTAACGCCTATTGACTGTAAAAATTGTCTTATTCTATGCAAATAAATTGAATTGAATTGAATTACTAATTTGCTAACATATTATTTAAAATGCTGACTGTACTCACTTACTATATTTTGTGACTTACAATTTTGCGCTTTTCTGAGCTATTTCTTTTATATTAATATCAAAACTTTACAAATATAAATCTAAATCACCAATATCAATCACACAGTAACGGCAGTAAAAAATACAATTTTGATTCATTTTTGCAAATTGTAGTAAAGTATGAAACCGCTATCCCGACTAATAAATCATGCATGAATATTATAAACCTTAAGCAAACGCAGAAACATATAGGCACCTAGACAAATTAAATACTTTCGCCGCGTAAGTTGAAGTAAGTTAAGTTCAGTTTGATTTGGTAGACTTTTTCCACGAGTTTTGCGATGCAAATGTACTTTTTCGTCTTACTGATGTGTAAGAATGCCTCTTGGGTAAGTGTAGTATTTTAAGAGCTCACCTCTTCCTCGGCTTTCGCCTGGGTCTGCGGCGTTCGCCCTCCAGCTCGGTGTCCGGCCCGCGGCGCCGCGGCCCCGAGGGTCCTCGCCGCTTCTCCGGCTTGCGCTCCTGCTCGCGCTCTTCTACCACGGCCACTCGGGGCACGCAATCATCCTCCTCTATCTGTTTTGGGGTCTGCGGCGCGCCCATCCGAAGACGGCGTTGACGCCACCACAGCACCCACGAACTGATGTTGTCGCGAATCTTGGAGACGAATGACCCGTGGTCAACAGGTAACTCCGAGGGCAGCACCGTGATTTCCTTTGACAGCGATCTACAGCGTTTGACACTAGTTTTAATTGGCGACATTTTCAACGTGTTATTGAAAACTATCGCTCGTAAGTTAATTAAAAGCTAAGCGTTGTAAGCTATGGCAGTGATGTTTGGCAAGCAGTCTTAACTTTTATCACGTTTGGAAGGAATGTTTTTTTTTATATTACATCAGTCTTTTTGAAACTCTCCACAAAATTCGTTTACACACAAGCAACAAGCTATTCGATATTCTACTTTATTACTAATAAAACGACTAAAATTATTTGGCAGGAATGCTGGCAGTAAATATGATCGCGATCGACTTGACTACATGTTTTTAAGTTTTGCCATAAGAGTGCGAGATGGTTGTCATAGTGACGGCATTGGTACTAGCAGTGGCCGCGGATGGAGTCATGACGGGTGCGCGCGAGATGGTCAGCGGTGAGAAGCGTGTCGCGCTAGCGGTGCTCGCTGTTCGCACTCAACAGGATGTCGGCGTAAATAGCGGTTACGTAACGGGCCGTACACTGCGCGCGAGCGTGGGGGCGCGTCGACGCCGGGCGCGCGAATGTTGCGGAGCGGAGGCTTTGCTCGCATCGTATGGAGCCGCCCGCCGCCCCGCGCCGCGCCGCCCGCTTCTCGCATGCCGCCCTGCCTGCTGATAACACCGCCTCCCCCTCCCCCACTCGTACCTGTAGTGCCTGTGCCGAGGACGAGGACGAGGACGACGCGACGCTATTGTCCTTACTGTTGGTCATTTCTAGGATTCACACCATCGTGACACTACCTGCATGTCCACAAATACAACCGTAATATACTTAATTGGTACACTTTTTTTGACTTTTCTATGTACATACGACTGAGTTTTGCAACGGTTAATTTAAATCGTAGAAATGTTCCTGATAATAATTGTAAAAGTGAAACGATCTACTTATACAATAAGTACATAATGTACATGTAGCAAGGAAATTCTTTATTTCTCTTAATGACACTGTAATACTTACTTAACTAGAACAGTAAAAATTGTCAATTTGTACATGAGAAACATTGTTATTATATCGCAATAACTAACCTAACCTTTTTTTCTCCCTCAATTCTTTGTTTTGTTATTGTTTACTGATAGCGCAAACTTGAAAACAAGGCTGTACTTAACAAGATACTTGATGTTAGGTAGCATGTTTCTGTTTCTCTTGCCTCGAATATTCAGACCCATCTTGCTAAGGTTAATGTTACGTAATTATCAGCTTGTAAAGGTGTAAGCTTCATGGCTTTCATATCACCTCACACTACACGTTAAACCGTTAAATTTATTTAAATTGGTGTATTTTTTATTTATTGGAATGAAATTGTTTGAAAGATTTGGTTGTATATCTTATTGAAATAATTGGATGCTAATAAGTGATAATGATAAGCAAGAACTTGTCAACTCACAAAGACTCAAAAAAAATAGTTTTGAATATTAAATTGTACGTTGTCTTCTCCTCTTCATTGTATAAAAATGTGATTAACACCTGCACAATGTTGAAAACGGCAAAAATAGTTGACATAAATACATTATGTATAAAAAAAAATCTATAGCGGCCATTTTCTCAAAAACATGTTCGTGTGGGTTGACATGTTACTTATTGTTTATCCATTCAATATTCGAACGGGTTGATGACTTAAATATCACCAGTTCTATAGCAATATCCAGTGAACTTCCTTAATTTTGACGCAAGCCACAGGAAAAACATCTTCATACGGAGACTTGTAATAATACAGTTTACTATCCAGCCAGCAGAGGCTGCAGTGGCCAATAATATTTTTATTAGTTTACGACCGGGCGGGTCTCAAGGCCGGAACCAAACATCGACTCCGATCGCCTTAAGACTGATCTTATCGGCCAGACAGATGGAAATATCACGACATATCGCGATGCCTTCAAGTTTCGCACGAAGGAATAGGAGATTGATTTTTAAAATCACACAACTCGAAAATACTACTTCAAGCCGTTTCGGAGGAGTTCGATAACAAACACTGTGATACGAAATTTTTATAAGTATACTAGCTGTTGCCTGCGACTCCGTCTGCGAAGAAAAAAATAGCCTACGACCTATTCTCAGACCTACCGAATATAGAGAAAAAAGTTTAATAAAAATCGGTTAAGCCATTTCGGAGGAGTTCGATAACAAACACCGTAACACGAGATTTTTATATATTAGAAGACAAGCCGTTTCGGAGGTGTTCGATTACAAACACCGTGACACAAGATTTTTATATATTATATTAGTTAGATGTATGACATTTAGACATGTTTCACATGCAAGATGCTTCAATAAACATAAAATATACCTACCTACTTAATAGATATACCTAGGTAAACTTACCTAGTTTTCTCATCAGTTAAACATTTATTGGTTAACTATACAAATAAATACATGACATAATATAATTAACTTTATAAATTTACACTATAATTAAAAATAAAATAAAAAATTGTTTTCTCATCATAGTTTTTACCGATTTAGAATTGAATATTCACCTTTTTAAAAAGACGTCTGAAGCGTACGTCGATTTGCTACTGAAAACTTAAATAAATTTTAATGTAAGAAATTGATCAAACATTGGTCAAGCAGGCACAACACCCCGCTACCGGGCCCGGGAGTGCCAGTGCGAGCGCGAGCGCACACTTCCTCGGATATACCAGCGGAGACAATAGAACATGAGATAAAATACGCCGGCCGCTTGCAGCACTTCACTGAAACCTGGTTTGACATCACTGCGGATCCTGTTATTTTATCGTGTTTACAAGATAACAGTTTTATCTCCTCCAATTTACCAAGATCCTCCTGTAGTTTATCCAAAAGCAGAGCATGAAAGATTTGATTACAATATGACTATTAACAAACTATTAGAATTTCAATATGCGAACACCACCCTGACGCATTCCTATCTAGCGTATTTTTAATACCTAAACCTGACGGCAGTAAGAGATTTATTTAAAATTTAAAACGTTTAAATTAACTTGTAGAAGCAACCCATTTTAAAATGGAGGATTCTCGTACAGCGTCAAAACTAATTACAAATAATTGTTACATGTCTACGAAATGAAATGAAATGAAATGTTTATTTGCGGAATATGGGTAACATAAGATTTTACAATTGTGATTTATATTCTACCATATTCTGCTCTAATGAGCATGCAAAATGTTATATTCCTGTATTTGCTGAAAACATAAAGCAGACAAATGCAGGATTATTCTTATTTTATCTAAAAATATCTATTACTAGTATCTTACACATGAATTATCTATTTTTAGTTGGGATGTTAAAAAATTCATTAACAGAGTAGACACACAACTCGCACAGTCATACAAGTTATTTCTTCTTAAATTATCGAAGAGGAAGATCTTTAATGTCCTGAGGAAGCTTGTTAAATATTTTCAAGCACATTTTGTACGGACTACGACTTGTTTGTCTAAGGCACGATTTAGGTACGTACAATAGATTTCGCTGCCTAGACGTGCGATTATTGTAACATACAACGTCACAATTTTGAGAAAAGTAATGTTTATTTAAAAATACAAAAACAGATACTTATACACACACGCCCACACACACTGACACACACACACACACACACATTCACACAGAGACACACACATCCCCCAACCTTCTTTACCCTACTGTATAGGATTGTAAATAGGTATAGGTAGTATAACTTTATTGAAAGCGTATAAACCCGTGATTTATAATAACACTTATGTATTTTTTTTTCTGTTTAATGCACTTACAGATGGCCAAGATACAGGCTCAGCCTAGTTTGGCCACTGATGGATACCCTCAAAAATGTAAATATGTACACTGACGAGCAAAAATAAAGGGTCGGTTACAGAAATGACGATAACTACAAAACCCGCTGTGATAGCTTCTTCAAGTCTTCTTGAGTTTAGTAAAGAGTTTTATTCTTAACAAGAAAAAGTTTAATTGAGATTAAAACTCTTTACTAAACTCATTTTACTCGAAGAAGCTATCACAGCGGGTTTTGTAGTTATCGTCATTTTGGTAACCGATCCTTTATTTTTGCTCGTCAGTGTAGTTTTTGTCAATAAACGATTTTGTATTTTTTTTGTATTTTGTATAAATGTACAATGATGGCAGGGATAAAAGTTTGTGCTCTCTAAAGATAGGTTTACATGAGTCTTGACGTTTTAACGAAAAGATCGTTCTGATACATTTTTTTTGTTTTATAGAGGCTTTTTTCATATCTCTGGAATTGCCCCATATGACCAAGCCATAGCGGAGAGTGGACATGATATAATATCCATGATATTCCACCAAAGCTGCCTCTCGCGAAACTGTATCTCGTAGCTTTCTCAAAGGAAACACAAATTTGTTTAATTTATCGCAAACATACTCTACGTGTAAATTAAAGTTACAATATTCATCGATTAGTATATCAAGAAATTTGATATTACCATCTTCAATGACAGTTTTCCATTGATATGATATAATTAACTCCTTATTTTTGCCTCTATTGGTTCGAAATTAAATGAGATTGGTTTTGTCTATATTTATTGTCAAGTTATTGCTTTCTAACCACTGTATCGCTTGATGAAGAGTTCGATTTATCTCTTGCTCGTACGTTGTAACACCAGAACATTGTATTACAATAGAGGTATCATCAACAAACAGTATCGCCGGATAGTCGACAGCTTCTGGAAGATCGTTTATGTAAAAATAAAATAGCAGTGGTGCAAGCACACTTCCTTGATGAACTCCGAACATATTTTTTTTGTAATTTGATCTATGATGAAGTAAAGAGTTTCCTTCCTCCCTTACCATTTCTGTACACTGAGTTCGCTGGCTTAAGTAAGATTCGAACCAACGATGTATGTTGCCTCTTATACCGTACAGTTCTAATTTGTCTAAAAGCTTATTATGAGAAACCAAGTCAAATGCTTTCGACATATCTAAAAATAAAGCACTCACAGGTAAACCCTTGTCCACGTTGACAATAATATCTCTAAGCAATGAAAAAGCTGCTGTTGAACGATTGATTTAAAATATGCTTATTATCTAATCCCCATTTAGAAACCACATAGAAAGTATTTTCGATTCATGTAAGATGATGCTTTATACAAATTTAATTGTATATTTTTTGGATTATCGTTCTCGCCGTATGAGTTTACAAAAATTCTAAAACCAGTATACGAATACCTTAAACACGAGAAGTACCTCTCTTGTTAATTAGATTTTCGACGAATGCAAACAGAACGTAAATTTAAAAATATCTACATTAACAAAGCTTGGCTTTCTAATTAACTATGAAAAAAGTAGCTTGAATAGCACCAGTTGCAATTTCTAGGATTTATGTAAGCTTTATTAAAAATGTAATTAAAATTTCAATTCATTTCTAAAAGTTATTTAATAAGCGTAAATTACGCGTTTTTGCAAAACAAATTGGTTTTCTTACGTCAGCTTGCCCTGTATTGCAATTTTCCTGTTTTTACATCAAGTTACTTGAACTACATAAGTATGTATGTTTACTTAATAAACCTAGTTATAATGCAGTTATCCCAATCCCAAAAACTTCACATTCTGATTTATTATGGTGGGCACGACACGTAGATCGTAATTTCAACCTTTTTAGATTTAATCAATTTGAAACTGAAATTTATTCTGACGCTTCTACTACAGGATGGAGAGCTTACAACAATGGCAATGAAGCTCACAGGTATTGGAAGCAATCTGAAAGATTATGTCACATAAACGAACTAGAATTGAAAGCAGCATTTTTAGCTTAAAGGTTTTCTCTCATGATATGTATGATTACAGAATACTCTTACGTATTGACAACACCACGTCCATTTCATGTATAAATAGGATGGGTAGTGTGCAATTCGTACACTTAAATTTAATTGCAAAAGAATTATGGCAGTGGTGCAAAAATGGTAAAATTATGGTTTTTGCTTCATACATAAACAAGAAATAATAAACATAAAAAAAAAGTAAAAAAGTACTTATTTTCTCCACCACAAAGTTTACAATACACACAGTGAAATAAACTAGTTTAATAAAAGTAGATACAGAAGTCAATGGAAATATAATACAGAAGTCAATAGAAGTCAAGTCTGTATCGTTAAACGAACGAACGATACGGAATGGGAATTAAGAAATTATGCTTATGATCAAATAAAACAGTTATTCGGTGAACCGGAAGTAGATTATTTGCCAGCAGATGTAATACGAAATGTCACTAATACGTCATGGTAAAATTATCCTGACACTTGGCTAATAGAATTATAGGCTATTTTTATATATAAACTACTATGCGCTTTGATTTTAAAAATGCTTCAAAAAATTATACACGACCGAGCAGAGGGGCATTGTAGTTGGTCCAAATTGGTCAACACAACTTTGGTTCCCATTATTTAAACCATTAATTATATTATTTAATTAATTAATTTTATTATTATTATTAATCTGACACTTGTAAAAACTTCACTGATGTGTATACCATAATTATACAATAAACACTATTATTATCATTATTATTCAGAGTCCATACATTTTGATCCGAATATATATTTGTTGCAATCTCCTTTCAGAACCACCCACAGTCTTCACAAGACTCTGTCACTAGTTATCGCCAAATTACCAGGAAAGCACTATTGAAGAGGACATCGACCCAAAGGCCTTTAAAATAAATGTTGTCATCATTTAGTGACAGCACTTATAAACAATATACTTACCTAATGGTTGTATACCTACACTCAGTCATGGCTTACCTTTTGCATCAATAATGATGTAAATTATGATTATGAAAGAACATCGGTTGATTGTAATTAATTTTTTGAACGAGATATTCCGTTCCGATGCCAAACATGGTACTCTTAATAATTATAGATATGCTTTGTCATTGTTACTAGGAAAAACCCTTGATGACGCAAAAATCAAGCGTTATAAATATGAAGGTTGTCTTTAGATTGAGATCTACGGCATCGAAATATAATTTAGCATGGGAACTAATCCAAGCATTGTGTTAAACTTTCTAGCGCAAATAGGGCCTAATGAAGGTCTAAATCTAGCAACACTTTCTAAAAAGGCACTCACTCTGTTGGGTTTCACTACCGCACACCGTGAATGAACTTTTCGTTGATTCAAATACAAAATATTGATATGATTTATCCTTCTGAAATAATTATTTAAATACCTGTTATTTAATAAAGACTTCTCGACCAAATACTTCCCAACCGGTGTTAAGACTTACGTTTTGTTTTTAATGAAAAACCAGAAATTGGTCCAGTTAGATGAGTTAAGAAAACAACACTTTATTTATTAGCTAGAAAAAACCACACTCAAAAGTATCATCACAAACATTGAGTCACTGGATAAAGAAACACTTCATAATAGCGGTGTAGAAACAAAGATATTCACTGCCCCTATGGGCATTTATTTGGCTACGTCTACAGCCAACAGATTGGGTGTTTACCCTAGACGTTATGCAAAATCACTCCAACCTGATTTTTCCTTGCTTTTTTGCCAAGTTTTACAATAAAGAAATTGTAGTTCAATGCAATCAGTTTGCTCGGGTATTCTCTCAAAGAACCCAAAAAAAAAAATATGCAAACATGATGAAAAATAAATACATACCTACCTAACAAATTATTGATGATCAAACGAAATTACCAAGTGAAGTGCGATCACAATTATGTGAGCAACTTCATTCGACGCGATTTATCACAACCCACCCTCAATATTTTAAAGATATTGCTGACTGATGATGTCACCCTACCCGACTTAAATAAGTCAAAAATGATGAAATAAATTCTCAATATTTATGCTGTAAACAAAATGATTGAAAATGGCGGTTAACGGACCTGCCATGACGCCGTAGAGGGGATGGGAGTGGGAGCAAGTTTTTAATGTTGCCAGTATAAGAATTAAAAAAAAACTTTAAAAACCGTGCAAGGCCGATGCGTGGGGCGCTACTATAGGTAACGCCATTAGAGTTGAGGTGAATGATTACACACACAGCTACATAAAGTACTGATTGCAAAAAAAACAGTGAATGAATGAAATGACTGAGTGAATGAAAATGTGAGTCTAGGATCTTATGATGAAATACTTACGCAATATTATGCATAATAATGCATATTATAATTTTTCTTTTTTCATATAGCCTAATTTATGAAATAAAACAATTTGAAACTGATAAGAAATATTCGCAGGAAAAAAATCGGTTTTTTATAAAAAGCGAAAAATATGCTTATCTGATTTATATAAAATAAGGTAAGGTGTAAGGTTAGCTGGAAAAGATCCCTTTAAGGGATAAGTTCGCCTTTGTGCATCTGTCTTTCTTGTTAACTTGTAATTTTCATGTTTTATGTTCAATAAAGAGTTTTACATACATACATACATACAAAATAGATCAAAATATTTTATTTTCTGTTTTGTTTGAACTAGATGTATTTTCCTAAATGATTATTAAAGAAATAGGTTTATGAAATTTTAGTTAATCTTATAATTCTATGTTGAGTGTGTTTAACTTGCTATCGGTACGAATAAAATTAAATGTCAAAATCCCGCTGTCATCAGGTGACGTGTTGTTGTGTGCGTGACCTCAACTCTGATGGCATTACCTATACAATTATATAAACCATAAATAGCGTCGAATGAAGTTGCTCACATAATTGTGATCGAACTTCACTTGGTAAGTTCGTTTGATTATTTATTTTTGGGAATTCCAATGGAAATTTGGTAAAGTTTCAAAATTTCATATTCGACTGCCAGATCTAATGAGTACAAGTTAGCTAATCGATTTATAATAAGTAGATAGTCAAGTCAGGTATTAGACAAGTCATGTTAAAAAAACCGGCCAAGTGCGAGTCGGACTCGCGCACCGAGGGTTCCGTACAAATTTATATGTATCTATGAACGAACATCCAGTCTTAGCAGACCCCTGCTCCTAAGCAAAATGTGCGCAGCGTGGGATCATTGTAGATTAAATAAATAAATATTAGGGGACAATCTTACACAAATCGACCTAGTTCCAAACTAAGCATAGCTTGTACTATGGGTACTAGACGACGATAAACATACTTATATAGATAAATAAATGCTTAAATACATAGAAAACATCCATAACTCAGGAACAAATATTCGTGCTCATCACACAAATAAATGCCCTTACCAGGATTCGAACCCAGGACCTCTTGCTTCGTAGGCAGGGTCACTACCAACTAGGCTAAGGCGGTCGTTAAAATTGGTTTGGATTGGTTCCTGATATAGACAGACAGACAAAAAAATTAATTCTTTTCGCAATTTTTCCTTTATCTGTGCTATAAGACCTTGCTTCGTACCAAATTTCAAGATTCTGAGTTCACGGGAAGTACCCTGTAGGTTTTGATTCCCTTGCGAGTGTCGAAAATCGGCATAAATAGATTGGTTACTGATATAGACAGACAGACAAAAAGTTTATGCTTTTCGCAATTATTCCTTTGTCTGTGCTATAAGACCTTGCTTCGTACCAAATTTCAAGATTCTGAGTTCACGGGAAGTACCCTGTAGGTTTTGATTCCCTTGCGAGTTTCGAAAATTTGCGGAAATTTGCGGCATAAACGGCTGTATCTTTTGATTGCGTTGGCTGAGAAGTTTGATTTTTTTACAGCCCCAAGGGACAGTAGACTTGAGTATTTGATATAAATTTCAGCTTGATACCTTTACGAGTTCCTGAGAAAAAGGGTCTTGACAGACAGACGGGCGGACAACAAAGTGATCCTATAAGGGTTCCGTTTTTTCTGAGGTACGGAACCCTAAAAAAACCTTTTTGTTTAATTTTATTTTATTTTATTTTATTTTATTGATAGTGGGAAACAAACAGCGAAAAATAACATTTGTGATTATTTAAAATTTAGATAATACAAAAGCCAAAGTAGTTTCCACTAGTAAATTATAACATTATGGTTAATGTTCCTGAGTTTGATTAGTTCTTATCGGATTAGGTGTTTGTATTTATAATAAAAATTTCATTGTTAAGTTTAATGGCTGCACTATTGTTTTTATCGTTTGGAGTAGCATTTTAGTCGATGGTACTTTATTTTGTATAACTATAGTTGTTTTCGCATCAAATCTGGGATTCACAACCAGTGCATCGCGACGTCCCAGAGTCCGGGTCCCAAGCACAGAACTAATATTAAGAATAATACAAAAGTCACCCGAGCTAAAAACGTGACGGTGCATGTCGCTTAAAAGCCATATCGTCACTTTTTTGAAAAACTCGTAGTATCTCAAATCAATATGTAAACCAAACTGAATCGTGATATTTGCTTAATAAAATTCACTTGGCCAGTTTATCGATTTTGAGATACCTACGAGCTTTTTGAAAGTAGGGACGATGTATTTATTTCCTCAATTCAGTCTATACTAACGAAGTTAACTGCTCAAAGATTTATACCTATTATTGCAGAGATGGTGGTTCAAAAAGGACTACATTTCATGGAAAATGGAAAACACGGGAAATCTTGTGCTCATTGATAGAAAGGAACGCAAAATATTGGTGAAATTGGTTGTGGAGGAAATACTCATGATACATTTTATAGTCACCAGAGATGTTACCAACCCTAAGCTTAAATGTCGATTGTACTGCTTAGAACATTAAAGCCTACTGTCACTTTAGGCTCAATGTGACAATCAGTCTTATTGTCTTTTATCTGATGTAGGAACTGTCACAAAAAATGGTAAAGCACTTACTTGGTCGACTATATAAAATGTTTCAATAAAATACGTCCCGGTTGACCTAAAAAAAATTTTAAATAAAAAATAGAACCCCCTTCGAAAACACCCAAAAAAATATTAAATAAAAATTTAACCGACTATAATGAGCATTATAATATCTTTCTACTAATCTGTTTGAAGTCGGGCCTCAGCACGAGCTAGCAGGAGTGGTGGAAGCCCAACAGATAGTAGGTATAATAGGTAGGTAAGTTAAATTACTGCTATAAATTTTGAGGTCCCAGGTTCGGTTCCAGCGTCGGGGCAGATATTTGTATGATAAACACGAATGTTTGATCTCGGGTCTTGGGTATTTAATATGTATATAAGTATGTATCTATCTATATAAGTATGTTTATCCGTTGTCTAGTACCCATAACACAAGCTTTGCTTACTTTGAGACTAGGTCGATTGGTGTGAATTGTCCCGGGATATTTATTTATTAATTTAATTACTAGGTCCACTCCTGGTGGCTCGAGCTGAGGCCCGACTTCAAACAGATTAGTAGAAAGATATTATGTTTTTTGAAGGCGGTTCTATTTTTTATTTAAAAAAATTTATTTTTGGCTTTTTAGTTGTATTGGTATACAAAAGATGCGTAGGCGTAGCCAGTAAACAAAGCCCCGCTTCTGTTTACGCTCTGAGGATCGCAAGGTAACTAACGAACTTAATCAGGTTAAACGGGGGTGGTTTGAAGGTATTTTTTTAATGCGGGAAGCTCTGCCCCCCCGAGCCCCCCGTTCCAGTAGCGAGGCTTCTATTACTACTCTGAGGGACGCAAGATAAACTGACCAAGTGAAACGGTAGATGGTTCAACAGATTTTTTTATAGCGGGGGGCTCTGCCCCCCGAGCCCCCTCCCCTCCAAGAGCGGGGCTTTTATTTTCACCCTGAGGGACGCAAGACAGCTAACTAACCTAACCAGGTTAAACGGGAAGTGATTTGAAGGTATTTTTTATTACGGGAGCTCCGCCCCCCAAGCCCCTCTACCAGTACCGAGGTTTCTATTTCCACTCTGAGGGACGCAAGATAACTGACGAATCAAACCAGGTTAAACGGGAGGTTGTTTAAGAGTATTTTTATTGCGGGGGCTCCACCCCCAAGCCCCCCTCCAACAGCGGGGCTTCTATTTCCACTCTGAGGGCCGTAAGATAACTAACAAATCTGGTTAAGTTAAACGGGACGCGGTTTGACAGTTTTTTTTTATTGCGGGGGGCTCCGCCCCCCGAGCCCCCCCTCCCGCCTAATATCACTTTGAGGAGCGCAAGGTAACTACCGAACTTAACCAGGTTAAACGGGGGATGGTTTGAAAGTATTTTTTATTGCGGGGGCTCCGCCCAACGAGTCCCCTTTCCGGTAGCGATGCTTCTATTTCCACTCTGAGGGACGCAAGATAACTGACGAATCTAACCAGGTTAAACGGGAGGTGGTTTAAGAGTATTTTTATTGCGGGGGGCTCCACCCCCCGAGCGCCCCTCCAAGAGCGGGGCTTCTATTTCCACTCTGAGGGACGTTAGATAACTAATGAACCTAACCAGCTCCGCCCCTAACAGGTTTGGTTTTAAACAGAGGGTGGATTGAAGGTGTTTATTATTACGGGGGGCTCCGCCCCCCGAGCCCCCCTTTCAATACCAACGCTTCAATTTCCACTCTGAGGGACGCAAGATAACTAACGAATCTGGTTTGGTTAAATGGGAGGCGGTTTGACAGGTTTTTTATTTCGGGGGGCTTCGCCCCCCGAGCCCCCCTTTAATATATCTTTGAGAAGCGCAAGGTAACTAACGAACCTAAACAGGTTAAACGGGGGATGGTTTGAAAGATTTTTTTTTATTGCGGGGGGCTTTGCCCCCCGAGACCCCCCCCCCTTTGATATCACTTTGAGGAGTGCAAGGTAACTAACTAACCTAAACAGGTTAAACGGGGGATGGTTTGAAATTATTTTTTTATTGCGGGGGGCTTCGCTTTTTTGTTGCCCCCTTTTCTTTGTAGGTGCCATACCTACTTACTATAGTTTAGGTGAATAGGACAGGTGAACAATTCTTAGAACTGCTTTGGCCAATTAATATTAGTAATAAAACGTTGTAGGTAATTCGATGTTCTTGTTATCAATATAAGGACGAACAAATATGCTTCAGGACTTTCAACAGTATGCCAAACATGCTTCGCCAGAAATTTTTAGAACAATCAACATTATGCGATACAACAGGCACTCTTTGCTGACTGTACTTTTTGATCCTGGTTACCAAAGTACTCGTCAAGACGAATCAAACGAGACCAAACTCGATGGGGTTATATCGTTTTATTACGGAGTTCTTATATGGTCACCTTCCAACTCCATCTTCAGACCCTAGTTACCATCTAGGATCAAAGTACTCGTCAAGACAAATCAAATGAGCTCAAACTCAATGCGGTCGTATCGTTTATTACAGAGTTTCTATGGCCATCTTTCAGCTCCATCATCAGATCAGCTCCATGTCATAATAATATTGCATTGTCATCCAATTCACACATGTGTGCAAAATTTCAGCTCAATTGGAAACCGGGAAGTAGGTCAAATTTAACTTGCAAGATTTGACCCGTTGAGGAGTTCCGTTGGCCATCTACCGTCTTCTTCATCACGTCCAGTTTACCAAATGATACTTTCTAAATGCAAATACTTCACTTGATACTAAAAATGCTAAAATCACTATAGGTTTGCCTGTAAAATTTGAAGGTTGCCCTCGATTTCTCTAGGGTCCCATGATCAGATCTTGACTTGGTGCCAATGGGACCACCTCAGGAGTATAATGTTTCAAACAAAAAAAGAATTTTGAAAATCGGTTCACAATTGAGGGAGAAATCGCGCAACAAACATACAAAAAAAAACATACAGACGAATTGATAACCTCCTCTTTTTTTTGAAGTCGGTTAATAATAAAATCAGTAAGTGCAGCCCGAAGTGACTACATATATTTGGGTACAACTACTAGTAGATAGTCTTATGTAGCATAGTCCCGCGAGGCAAGTTCACTTATCGTTGCGCCGCCGACCCGGTTCGACGGTTATAGAGCTAAGCAAAGAAACAAAAAAAAATATCTTTACATGTTTGGTTTACCTAGGAGGTAATAATGCCACTGGCAAAAGTTGGATATCGATTGCCTATAGTTGCTTCATCGATAGGTTACAATTCCAGAGCAAAAATATCAATAGTGAAGGTACCTACATAACTGTCTAAGTATCAGTTAAAAATAAAAATCAAGGGGGTCCTCGTAGAAGAAATGTATTAATTTTGTTTTCGTTGTTCCTACATAATATATAAACATGCATCAAACTCGCAATGATAAGGGAAATAAATAAATAACAACTGCATATCAACAAATAATAAAAACCAATCAAGCATGAATTTGTGTTTGACAAAAAATTTAAAATGTTATATGTAAGACTGTCAGCGGTTGCACGGTTCTTTTTTTCTGAAACTGTAAAACTGTGCTGTCTGTTCGGGATTATTATAAAAGTAACCTAATCTAACCTACAGGGTTCTACAGGATAGTCCTGAAATGTATATGAATAGTTTAAAATTCCAGAAAAAACAATCTGTTGGGAAATAAAGCAGTTAGGAAAAAAAATCGGGATGAAGCCAGGATCTCCTGTTGCACTTTATTTATGTGCAGGTAGTCAGTTTGATTTTTGACATTTGTGGTGTATATATTTAGGTAAACTTCTGCTACAGACAGTACGGATCTCTCCGTGCGCGAGTCCGACTCGCACTTGGCCGGTTTGGTTTTCGTTGTTTCTTTTGAAATTTGAAGCCCAGTTAACATAATGCAAGAAAAAACGTGCAAGTTGCTTTGCGGCACATGAGCGATCACATTACAACAAGTAACTTGTTAACCCTACGGATCCGTAATGGAACTCTTTCCGTACGATTTTTCTTGTATTATAAATTGTGCTTTAGGATAAACCACTCTATTGTGGGCTCTTCTTCAACGACTGCCGTCTTTGTTCTTGTCATCAAGTGGCAAGATTGAAATTGCCGATAAAATGACTTATGTACAGTCAAGTGTAAAAATATGGGTGCACACAACTTGCTCATAAATATGTCCTGTAGCTCTTATGTCGTCGAATTAAGGTATAGGTATGTAACGATGGGAGGATTAAATCGAAACTTATTTTTGCACTTGACCGTACTTATTTCCGGTCCTGTTATTGGAATCTTCTACTCCACATTAAATAGGTAAGTATTTTAGCCAGATATAGGACATCATTGTTGTCCGGCAAATTGATATTTATTACGGTTCTAAATGTTTTACCACTGATAAATGAACCAGTTAGTGTAAAGAAGAATTATTATTGGTCCAGAGACTGGCAAAGAAAAAAAGATACTTGTAACTTAAATTGAAAACAATTATCGAAAAGAAAAAAACCCAATAACAACTGCCATATGGGACTTTTCGAAATATATTATGCTATTCTAAAACTTTTTTCGCATTTAAACGTAGAATGTAGTAGGTATTTAAGAAAAGAAAAAAATCGCCGAAATAAACATTACGTAAGTACTCTTAAGAGTCCGCTCTTTTGATAAAAGACTCAAGAACGACCTGCTATTGCAGATAGATTTGTAAGTATAAAAACCACAACATATTAGCTCTTTGTTGAATACATGAACAAACTCTTGACACCTACGTTCGTTCCAGAAATCAGATTACAAAACCGAGGCGCGACCAATTGGTATGACCACCAAATTATTATGCTCTTTTGGAGTAAGACAGCACAGAAAATCAATAGAATACGTCGCTTTAACTCGCATTATTTTAAGCGAATAAAAGGATAGGTACCATAGTAACCAAGCTTAGCTCAGATTAAAATGGAAAACACGCTTTTTTCCAGAGATAAGACCAAGCTAGATCGATTGTACGCTCCTGAAAACCCCCACATGGCAAATTACGTCGAAATCGTTAGAGCCGTTTCCGAGATCCCCGACATAAATGTATATACAAGAATTGCTCGTTTAAAGGTATTATTATATAGAGACAAAAAGTATGAGTAGGCATAAATTGTAAAAGATGTGGTACGATTTAAATGATATTATTCATTGCCTGCGAACACCGCAGTAGGCGACCTTGCCCCAGAAATTGTTACAAACCTGACGTCCACACTTCACTCGGCAATTCCGAACCTAATTTATGTAATCGTTCAGTTTTCAGTCCGCGCGGAAACGCCCCAAGAGTTGTTAAAGCAGTTGCGTAATAGTTACTACCCTTCTGGCGATATAACCACTCTCATTTCGTTAGTGGGAGCTAACTATTAACAAATACTACTTGGGAGTCGTCGGTAAGGCCTTCTATGAGTTACAGATGTTAACTGTTTCGAATGAATATTTAACGTTTCAGTAATTTTCAATGGCTACGTCGTAGTCGCTGATCTTAAAGGTTAGCGCTTTAGTGTTCAAATACGTTCAAAATTTATCTCGTGGAAGAAATTATCGATAGTAACAGAGTTCTTTTCAAAATGGGTCGTTCATGATTTCAAAGTGAGTCACATTTTTTGCTCGCGTCTTTCCTGTGGACATGGCAAATGTTAAGGCCGTTAAGGGTCTGTAACCAATATTTTTAGTCAAGTCTACATCGGCGTGTGGGACGACCCCTGGGCATCTTTCGGCCCATTTAAATTACACTTAAGTTTACATTGACTCATAGTCCTAAATTTTATGTCCACAGGAGAGACAACTTTTATTTCTTACGCTGTGTTTGACCCAAGTATCATCGTTTCATCGTAGGTATCAAAGTATAACAAATTTTCCTTAGTTCATGAGTGACGTGCTTAGTTTTATTATCTTCACGTGTGTGGAATCGTAGCACAAAATATTATTGCGACAAAATATGAAAATAGCATGATGACAACATGCTAAAGAACAATGACATAGGTATAAAATAAAAGCTAGAACACCAAACCTAAATTGTTTTTGGTGATAGCAATTGTAATTTTACTTTTTACTTCTTAATGTAGGCAGTTGTTGTGAATAAAAACCAAAAATAAATCTGGAAGTATAAGCAGCCTTCTTACTCTCCATTATGATAGTCCGTAAAGCTTCATACATTTACTATTCATACAGTGTCAATCAACTACAACGATTATGACAAATTGGCATGTCGTTAATAGAAAGGTAGACTAGTATGAACACAACGCGTTAACTCGTCTGACAGCGCTTGTTACATAATTAGACACGTCATTAAGCCCTTAGCCAACCGTTGCATTGTTCTAATTTTGATTTTACCCTATTATTTAGGTTACGTATGCAGAAGGCCAGCGATCGTGGCATTGAGAGAGGCCAATATTCAAAAGAAGATGTTTCCGGCCGATAAAGATGATTTTGATGATGATTATTTAGGAAACATGTGGTACCCTAGATTACTTGGAAGGTCAGTAAGCAGGTCACCGTTGGTGGTCTGATGACATGAAATTTAGGATGAGACTAGCAAAGTAGTGAAGAAAGGAACCAGAAGCAGTTGGTGAATGACTGTCAAATCTACGCGATGGATGCGGATGGCTCAGAGCCGATCTGTTTGGCGAGCCTTGGGGGAGGCCTATGTTCAGCAGTGGACGTCTTTCGGCTGAAATTATGAATGATGATGATTATGATGATGATGATGATGATGATGATGATGATGTCAAATCTAAGTGAGGTGGACGTCCGTGTACTGGTTACTGTCCCAGTAAATGCCATCTTTAGTTTTATGTAAAAATTAGCAATAGATGACCGCAGCGCGTCATTTATTGATCACTAGCATGGCAACTAAACCACATAGACGTTAATTTAAAAAATAAGAAGTAAATATTGATGACTTAGTTTCTTTGTTTCTAATGCATATGACCTTTTGCTATCGAGAGGCAGTTTACTCAGTATCCTTCAGCCAGATGGTATCGCCGCTCGTATCGGGCGACCTTGACTGCGTACTTGACACGAGCGCTGCGGGCGGGCGCGGCCTTGGGCCCGCCTCGCCCGCCCCCGCCAGCGGGAAGACGTCGCGATCTCAGACCGCCCCACAACCAATGTTGCTCCTAATCGCTGCTTATAAAACGCCGCAATCGGATATGCCAATTAGTAATTAATTAGCCATAATTTATGTTATTCGAAAATATATTTACTTGCACCTATCTATTCCCGCCAAATGTACTCGTATTTTTCTTCCAGTGTATCGAATATGTGTAAATAAATATCTCTCTATCTCGCGTCTCTCTCTTTCTCTCTCTGATATTCCGGATAAAAATTTGACAGAATAAATTTTCTGGCCATTTCTGATTTTAACATCCAGGGATGTATCGTTCTAGTTTGATATAGTGTCAAGGTCCTGCAGTACATTATACATAGATATTGACTAAATAATAAAGCAGAACACTTAGCTAGAGGTAAAATTATGTATTCGCAGCCGCACGCTACTAAGCATAAAGGTGGGCAGACGTCTCATATATATATATATATATATATATATATATATACGTATATGTCCACGTCATCTGGCGAGATTTAAACCAAACAATCCTATCAAACAAAAAATCCAAGATCTTGAAGGTAAATTGTTTTGTAATCGAGATTTATTTTAAGGGATAAGTTATAAATAGGGACCGAATTCTCGTGGTACTTTTAAGGCTGTCATAGGGATTTCTCATTTATCGACTTCCTATATACTATAACTAGCTTTTGCCCGCGACTTCGTCCGCGTAGAATTCCAATTTGTGGTAAAGCTTCTTCATCTCTTTCATTGTATAAAACAAAAATCCGGCAACGGCAACATCCATCATTATTATCATTTCATCATCATAACATAAGTATCAGTTAGTGAATATTATAATCCTGTTTATTCTCTATCCCGTGGGAATTTCAACAAATTTTTCCTTATTCTATGCAAATTTTCACTTATTTTTATCCCGCGGGAATTTTGCATTTTCCCCGAGAAAAAGTAGCCTATGTCCTTAAAGGTGTAGCTTTCTACCGGTAAAAGAAGTTTTAAAATCAGCCCCGTAGTTGAATCCACTTATTTTTTTCCCGTGGGAATTTTGCTTTTTCAAGGAGAAAAGTAGTCTATGTAAATAATGGTTGGGGTAGCTTCCTATTGGTGAAAGAAATTTTAAAATCAACCCTTAAGTGATATTCACTTCTTTCTATCCCACGGGAATTTTGCATTTTACCGAATAAATAGTAGGTAGCCTAGCCTATACCAATGAAGGATAGTGTAGCTTTCTATTGGTAATTTTTTTTAAACTCAGCCCCGAAGTTCATCATCATCATCATCATCATCAGCCTATGTTTGTCCACTGCTGGACATAGGCCTCTCCCATGGCACGCCACTGAGCACGATCCTCGGCCACTCTCATCCAGCTGATGCCAGCCGCCTTGCGAAGATCATCGCTTCACCGAGTCTGAGGACGTCCCACGCTACGTTTGCCAATCCGTGGTCTCCACTCAAGAACTCGTCTACCCCAACGGTTATCGGTTCTTCGGGTTATATGGCCTGCCCATTGCCACTTCAGCGAAGCACTTGGCATCGCTGCAAAGATTCCAGAACAGACCAAATCTCGATCGAGTCAAAGGCCTTTTCATAGTCCACAAACGCTAAGCACAGGGGCCGATTATACTCTTCGGTCTTCTATATAATCTGCCGCACTGTATGGATGTGGTCTATGGTGCCGTATCCCGATCGAAACCCGGCCTGTTCGGGGGGCTGGAACTCGTCGAGCCTTCGCGCAAGACGGTTCGTGAGCCCCGAAGTTAAATTTACTATTTTCTATACCGCGGGAATTTTGCATTTATCCGGAAAATAGCATCCTATGTTAATCAAGGACAGTGTATCTTTTCTATTAGTGAAAGGCATTTCAAAATGAGCTCCGAAGTTGATTTTTTTTTTTCTATCCCTTGGGAATTTTGCATTTTCCCGGAAAAAGTAGTCTATGTCAATAAAGGATAGTGTAACTTTTTACTGGTAAAAGATTTTTTTTAATCGGCTCGGAAGTTTCAGAGATTATCTATCCCACAGGAATTTCCAAAAATCCTGCAATAAGTTTTTATGCTGTTATGTATGACCATTTATGTTTATACTGAATTTGAAAAGTTTAGTAATTGTAGTTACGGAGATAGGATCCAGTTGATTTGAGTATATAAATCCTGATTTATCCTTATCCCGTGTTATTTTCAAATTTATTGAAATTAGCTTTATACCTACTCATTAGAGTAGACTATTAAGTCTACTTGCATGCCCAATTTGAACAGTTTAGTAATCTTCGTTATGGGGATAGGGTCACTCTTGATTGATGAAATATATACATCCTGTATATTCCATATCCCGTGGGAATTCCGGAAAATTCTTTCTTATCGGATGCCTACGTCATAAAAAGAACAGATCCTCCAAGTTTCAGGTCTCTACATGCAGCGGTTTAGGCTGTGTATTAATCCGCCAGTCAGTCATTTAGGACTTCCAGGACAAAGCATTTTATATGTATTTGCATTGCACCAAGCTTTTATGCGAGTTCAACAATGATGTTTGAATACTCAATTCGATATTATTCGAAAAAGGTTGAACTCACATAAAAGCTTCATCATCATCATCATCATTTCAGCCGTAGGACGGCCACTGCTGGACATAGGCCTCCCTCATTGACGCCCAATCATTACGGTTGGAAGCGACTTGCATCCACCCTGAACCTGCGGCTTTCACCAAAACGTCCGTCCATCTCGTTGGTGGACGTCCCACGCTGCGCTTGTAAAAGCAAAAGCTTGGTGAAATGCAAATACTTATACATATAATTAGTTATTATCAGAGATCAGATCAGGAAGTGGTTGACAAACGTAGACAAATGGTTTGCAAAATTTGAAGTTTCGTTTCGTTTACATTGTGTCAAAATAAAAAGTAATTTAAATCAAAAGCACTAAGGAGTATTGATATCAACTTCGAAGCAAATCACCCCCAAAATAACTTTCTACTCCTTTTTAACCCCGTCATGGGATGAATTTCAATAAAATACGAAACACGTCTTCCATCAATTCTGTTATAGAATGTTTATGCAAAATTTGAAGTAGATTGGACCAAGGAATCACGTTGTCCCATACAAACTTTGCCCCCCTTTTTTACCCCCTTAGGAGTAGAACTACGAAAAATCCTTTCTTATCGGATGCCTACGTCATACAAAGAACACACCCTCCAAGTTTCAGGTCTCTACGATCAGCGGTTTAGGCTGTGCGTTGATCCGTCAGTCAGGACAAAGGATTTTATATGTATAGATTATATCGATAAATCACTATTTAATGCAGTATTTAAAGTACAATTTAAGAGTTAAACAGGCAGTCTTATCGCGAATGAGCGATCTCCTCTAGACAACCTTTAGGTACCAACTTTTTGGCAATTATAAACAGTAATTATAATAATAATAATTATTTTTTTATTCCTTATAACACTCAACTGATTAAATATGAAATGGTTAACTACTAACTTTTCATTGTTTTCATTTCATCTATCTGTTGTTTGAAAATTAATAAAATTCAGTTTCATATTATATCTATTTCACCTTTTCAACTACTCAAAAGTTATCTGAAAGAGATCGCTCTTTGGCAATAAAACCGCCTGTTGTTTTACCCTCTCGCCTTTACTTTTAATCTTCTTTAATATATTGTGGTCTATAATGTATCGATATAATATGTATATCGGAAGTCAATAAATGAGAAATCTCTATGACAGCCTCAAAATTGCCACGTGAATTCCGGCCCCTAGTTATAAACTCGAATGCTAAGCTTGGTATGCATAATATTAGTTTTTCGGCACAATCTGTTTTCGGCAGAATCTTGATTCGACAGAATCAGCTTTGGACCGAATTGTCTTAAGGCAGAACAAGGTATCATCATGACAAAAAAATTTAACATTTTAGCTAAGTAACCTGGAGAAAGAATTTTTACGAACAACAAATGGGTCACGTGTAACATGAGTATAGTTAATTAAATTAGTACCTAACATTTAGTTATTTAATCCATACTCTTTACAACAGCGAGTCGTCTTAACCAGTCTAATATAGTAAAGTCACCATTAATAAGTCTGCTATTATTTTTTCTGCAATTTTTTTTTGATAAACAAAAGAGTTCGTATGCACTTGCACTTCAGAAAGTAGTTATTGAAGAGCTGGCATTATAATAAGGAGTTAAATTAAATATAATAATAAAATTAAAAAACTACTTAAACTTAAAGCCGTACATTGTTTTCCCTTCATATTTTTTGGAACTGTACTTCTGCCGTAAATTGAATCTGCCCAAACCTTTACACTAATACCCTATCAACTGAGAGTTTTTTAAAGATGTCCCACTGCTGAGCTAGGGTCTCCCAATTCTCCTTATTTTTGACACAAAAGAAAAATATTATTATTAAAAATATTTTTGTGAGCCGCCTAACTAAGAATTTGTGGATAACAGGTTTTGTTCCCCACCAGGTGATCCATTTACTCGTTTATTGTCTTAAAATAATACCCACATCTATGTAGATAAATAATCATTTGTGAACACTGTTAAAAAGCTGTTAATTTGGCAGTCTTTCAGTCATTTAGGTACTTTTGTGGTTGCTTGTACCTACTTAAATTTTGTTTGCCGACCCTAAATAGAACACACATTAACACAGAATTATAAAAAATGGTGTATATATGCGAACCTCCTTTTTGTATTTGAAGTTGGCAAAAAGTGATAAGCAAAGAATAGGTATTGTACCCATGTCACGAAACAGTACCTACTATCGGAAAATCTCCGACGTCACGTAACTATGACGAATTCACGCTAATTTTAATGTTGAATTTACATAACATTTATAATACATTATAATGAATCTGCAACACATGAATAAATACGGAGCAGAATAAAAAGTTCAAACAACGTCGCGCACGCATTACACTACTACACGCAGAACATATGTGTGTGTGACCTGTCACAGACAAGACGGGGGGGCGTGCACCGGCGCCCGCTCGGAGACAAACCGGTTTGAACTAGCTCAGTGAGTAGACAAAGTTCAGGTGTGCCGCCAGCGACGACGCGACCGTTTAGCGTTTAGCTACATAGTTCGGGTATTCGGTTGTTTTTAAAGATGCCTACCTGTTGTAGTGTTTGTAGATATACAGATATTCGATACTTAGGTACTTGTTTCAATAAAATATTTTGATTTTTATTTTTTTTTTTACCGAGCGACAACCCTATGATAATAGGTAAGAATTTCGAGCACTGTTCGGAAGCTTTTCTTCTGCTCCGTATTTATTCATGTGTCTGCAAGTCGGTGTCTGTACATTGAAAATATAAATATTTGAATATATTTGATATATTAGCGCAACAGAACCCAAAAAACAAACAAACAAAAAACTGCATCACAAATGGGCCGGCTCGTCCGGGGCAGTACCACCCTCTCACAGAACACCGGCGTGAAGCAGCAGTACTCCTGCTGCGTTTCGTACGGTCAGTGAGAGCGCCGGGGGCCCAATACGTCTCCCCCTCTCCTTTTCCCAGGGCCGACAACGCACTGGCATCGTGTAAAGCGCTGCGGGTGTCTATGGACAGTGGTGATCATTTAACATCAGGTGACCCACTACCTAGTCCGAATATTTTTAAAATTATTGTCTGGATGTCTGTTGCGTTTGTGCACGCTAATCTCAGAAACGGCTTAACCTAGAGGAATGCGGTTTTCACTGATGTGTTTTTCCTTTTTTTTTTTTGTTAATATTTTGTGTTTATTTTATTGGAATCGGTTCACAATAAAAAAGATATGTCATTATAAAGAAGTTTATTGAAAAGTTTCGGAAGCATTGTTATTGATTTCGCAAAAACTTCGATTAACTGTTAAACTTTTGGCTAACTATGGTATCTCAAATAATGATTGAAATTGATTTCGCAAAAACTTCGATTAACTATTAAAGTTTTGGTTAACTATGGTATCTCAAATAATGATTGAAATTGATTTCGCAAAAACTTCGATTAAATTTAAACTTTTGGTTAACTATGGTATCTCAAATAATGATTGAAAACTTATCCATTAGTATGATACTAATATAATTGTAAATGTGAAAGTGTGTCTGTCTGTCTGTTACGTCTTATCACGCTTAAACCGCTGAACCGATTTAGATGTAACTATACAGATAATAATTTGAGTTCCGGGAAAGGACATACGATAGTTTTTATCTCAGAAATCGCCCTTGATGGGGGTGAAAAGAGTGGTGAAAGTTTGTATGGGGAATCAATTACCGCTGAATCGATTTAGATGAAATTTGCTGTACAGATAATTTGAGTCCGGAGAAAGGATATAGGATGGTTTTTATCCCAAAAATCACCCTTCTATGGGGTGAAAGGGAGGGTGATAGTTTGTATGGGGAATAAATAGTCACTGAACCGATTTGAATTAAATTTGGTAGGGTAGGGTAGGGTAGGGTTTTGGTTTGTCATCTTTAAAAAACGAGCCTACCAATTCCTAATAGGGTCGGCAACGCACCTGTGATTCCCCTCGTGTTGCGGGTGTCCATGGACAACCGTGATCGCTCTTCATCAGGTGACCCGTCTGCTCGTTTACCCCCCCCTTATATAAAAAAGGTACATTACCGAAATATACATTATACTCATCAGCGAAATAGACGAATTAACCATAAATAGCCTAAATGCTACCAAAGAATGAAGTTTAGGCAAAACGCGACACAGGCATAATGCGTTTTAGGCAGACGTCGAACAAAGGGAAATAATACGGATTACTATCGTCTCAAAACATCTACATCAGTGTCATGTGTCTCGTTGTGCGACGTGAGTAATCCGTATTATTTCACTACGAGTGAGTCTCACGGTAGTTTCATGATTAAACTCCTATCTGCTCTTTGGTCTCCGTAAAGGGTACTTATTCATAAATCTCTACAAATATGTTGACCAAGAAAATCGGTGTCCAAACATATTAGTGGCTGTATGAGCTGTAGACCTCACGAGTTTATCCAGCTTAATTGGGGATGTCTATTTTTTTGCAATGTATAGTAAATCGAAAACCATTTCGAGATAAATGCTTTCTAACTCGTTTTCTGTAGTTATCATTTTTTTATATAACGTAATGAATTTATTAAATAAGAAATAAGCAATGACTTTCATTTGACATTGGTGTATTTTGCGTGACCAGTCGTACTTTATTGTGTGTGGTTAGATTCTTCACAATTTACGCGTGCATTATACTACGGAGTTTGATTTGGACCCGCTGTCTGACATCTAGCACTTTGACAACGCCAGTAAAGTGACACAGTGTATAGTGTACCACTACGCAAAAAATAATTAAAGGGGTTGCCTTATCGTACGCATTTAGATAGATTTAGAAATTTGGCATTGTGGGAGCTCTCAATTATAATGTGACGTCATCAACTAAAATAGTTTCAATAATTAATTTTGAAAAAAGTAGAGATTTAAATGACAAAATATTGAAATTAGTTTCTTATAATTGACTTTTCTATACAAAAAAAATATAAAAACCATTGGTAATTTTTTTTAGACATTCCCAATTATGTACCTATTGAAATGTTTAATAATAAAACCGAGCTGTTTACCGTTTTTGTAAAAAAAAATATTTGAAGAGCACATTACAAAAAATACTGGCCGAAAAATAAAATAATGACCCAGTAAACTTCAAACGTAATTTAGCACATGAATTCGGAAAAGTCAGAGGTACAAGCCCAGGCTCAAACCCATACCACCTGCTTAAGAGACCATAGGTGAAACCACTAGGCCACCACGGCTTAGCAGCTATAGAATTTACCTATTCCTATTCCGCGGGAACTTTGTATTTTTCTGCCATTATCCTTTGTGTTAATTTGGTGTTAATCCATGTAATTAACTACCTGTGTGCCAAATGTCATCCAAACAACTAACGTTATTGTCTTCGCGTACGAAGTCGCGGGCAAAAGCTAGTATATGTTTTTCTACATTAACTATGGAAGGAAAGACGTTAATAGCATACACGTTATAATTTATTAATAAAAATTCACAAGCCGAAAGATTGTATTGTAAAACACCAAAACAAAGTATAACACCGGTCACAAACGCTAGAAAAATACATCAAAAGCCGCGTGGGGTCACGAATTAGTCATAGTAAAGCCAAGGCGGAACGGCTAGTTATATAAAACAAAATGGTATTATAAGCGTATAACCGAACGTACGTCTGAACCGCGAGGTCACCGCGGTGTACCAAGATTACAGAAAGGTTGGTGCACAGGGGTTACCAGACGTTATACGCCCGAGCGATAAGCGAGCCTCCGGCTCTAGCCTGCAAGGGCCGGCGCCCCAGTGGAGCAGACGTTCCAAGCTACCGTGTAAAAGTGTGTGTGGTGATGGGGGTGGGATGAAATGAGTGGGTCTTGGAACCTAGCCCTCCGAGTGCCGGGTAATGTGGCCCGTAACACCGCCGGTACACACGCGGGGGACGGCTAAAGCGTCGCGGGAGGTGATTCCCGGCGCATTACAAGTAAAGGTACTCAAACTCAAACTCAAACTCTTTATTAAGGTAAGTTAAACTAACGCTAAAATTGAGAATTACACCGAAAGGGGCCGCTAAACATAAGTACAAAAGAGCTAAGGGTGCCGCCGGGGTACCTTGTCCAACACCGCATAAGCATAAAAAAGGTTATCCGTTAGATTTCTGGGACATCGATTAATATTGACGCGGACCTGCTCTCGCGCTGACTCCAAGCATCTTCCTGAACGCGACGGACCGGCGCCACGCGCTGGCGCGGCGTACGCCCTAGGCGACACCAGCCGCCAGATGCCAACGACTCGGTATTCGATCCCTATTCAGGGGAAGCCAGGCGTACAACGACACTGGCTTCAACAAGGACCGATGCGACGCAACGGCCTCGGTCCACAAATAAGGATCTCCTTCTCTTCCTTAGGGGTACATCGCGGACAGACCCACGGCGATTAACAAAGCGCCCCACAAGCGGGCGGGAGCACCTCCCGGCCGAGATAAAATGCCGTAGACACAAAACTCGAGACAACTTTTTGCTTCACCGCAGATGTCAAGCGTAGCTCTTCTCGCGAAATAATGAAGGCCCCACATTAAATTTTTTCAGTCTCGAACAATCTATCAAATTTCAAAAACTCCTGACAGCCCATGCAGCCTGCAATGTGAAACGGATCTACCAAAAAGTTCTAAACCCCGCCAAAAAGATCATACCTATACGGTAGCGTTTTTCGCTACAGCATATACCTAGGCTTAATCTCCTGATAATGGCCAGTGCATAATGGAAATTTTCTAAAAATAAATCTAAAGGAAAAGCCAAGCCGAAACGGAGAGGCTTCGCGGTCGTTCTATCTAAAATACAATAAGGCTCTTAATATGAACGGTAATTTACTTCCCTTCAAAACCAAGTTTGCTAGGACGAAGTGCTAACGCTTGGGATGTGGCTGAAACTGAATTAGGACCTGCGTCATCAGTCGCAGCCGCATGCAAAATGAGACAAATATGGTACCCGAAACCATAAACGAGGGCAAATTTGCGATTCATGAGGACTTGTTTGGTATGAAATTCGGCAAAAAACCCTACATTATTTCATCATTCATTATAAATGTTTGCATGAGTGATTATTTTCCACGTATATCTAATTATTTTTACTGAGGACACTCTGCCTACCCAGTTCCTGTTGTTTTAATTAGTTAGGTACGCATGTACTTGCATTATGATGTTCTAGGAATCGAATTTATTGGGCGTTAAGGAAACAATTTCTTGTTTTTTTTGTGATTGAGACAGTACCAGGCAGAAGATAAACTTCATTGCCAGAGAAAGACGGTCGGTAAGATTCTGGAGTTGGAAAATGCCTGTTTAAATGAGGTCAGGTCAAGGTCGGGCGGAGTCGTCTGGGGAGAACAGGATGCGACACACTCGTGTCGTACGGACGGGGTCCACGCATCTCGTCGAATAGATAGTACTAAGCACACGAGAATATCGATTCTACCGTCTGTGTGTCAACATTTCGCTAACAAATTGTTTTAATTTTTTTTAGTTTCCACTTCGAGCAACTAAATGATACATTTAAAACCAAAATAGCCTTAATTAAATGTCTACCAGGCCCCGAACAAACCAGGATGGCGAGTACTTGTATGTAATATTATGTACTTACTAGATAGGAGTTTTCCATAACTTCGTTAGTGAAAAATTCCCCATAGTTTCATTATGCACCATTGACTAGCACCATTACGGTACACTTTGCACCATTGATGGTGCTAGTTAATGGTGCATATGAAACTGCGGCAGAAATTCGATTACCGCCATCCCGTGGCAAAAATTCAATTTTCCGGGATGAGAGATGTTTATTTACACATATTCGATACACAGGAAATACAGTTGACAGGAAAAGATACAAAAAAATCATCGAATAGTATAAATTGGGCACCACTCAGCATAATGTTGTGGCAAACCACAACGCTGTTTTTCAGTGGGACCCATAAAAAAAAAGTATCCTATGTGTTACTTCAGGCCTTAAAGTATCAGTATCTGACAATTCAATTGAGTGACCAAATTGGCAAGCGTCGACCCTCATCATCTTACGAACCTTAGCACGCGTTGATGGAGAAACAGCCGTCGACGCTAAGCAAAATATTTTTTATCTTCGTCAACGGACGATGACCTTTTAAACGGAGTGAACATTTTTTTAGGCAATCTGGAGAGTGAGAGAATTGTGAGTTTAAGTATATCTTGGGATGCAACACCCGTCAGATAGCGTACACAACATTAGCCATACAAAATAATTGTCATCGAGTCGAGTTTTAGTGCCTCGCCACTGGTGTATAAATACTTTCATCTGCACAAACTACCGAGTTGATATTTCAATGTTCTCTGTTGTGCTAAATCGGATCTAGGTCTACTGTAGAAGCAAATAATTGTACCTGGATTTCTAGTCAGCTAAATACTTAATAGGCATCTCTGGCCTACTTTTGTGTTGCTTTAGATTATTTGAAACCTCAGCCAATAACCGCTGATAATACTGATACTGACTTTCCATTATGTTGACTTGGCCTAACCGCAAAACTGATACGATGAATGCCAACACCACGACCAAGACAACATAAAGAAATATGGCCTTTAATTAAATATTTTTAACAAGTTTGTTATGAAGTATCTTTTTTGTATTTTATTTTTCAACTTCATTTTAGGGTTCCGTACCTCAAAAGGAAAAACGGAACCCTTATAGGATCACTTTGTTGACCGTCCGGTCGTCTGTCTGTCAAGACCCTTTTTCTCAGGAACGCGTGGAGGTATCAAGCTGAAATTTGTATCAAATTTTCAGGTCTACTGTCCCATGGAGCTGTGAAAAACTCAAACTTCTAAGCCAACGCAATCAAAAGATACAGCAGTTTATGCCGCAAATTTCCGCATATTTTCGAAACTCGCAAGGGAATCAAAACCTAAAGGGTACTTCCCGTGAACTCAGAATCTTGAAATTTGGTACAAAGCAAGGTCATATAGCACAGATAAAGGGAAAATTGCGAAAAGCATTTTTTTTTGTCTGTCTGTCTATATCAGTAACAAATCTATTTATGCCGCAAATTTTCGACACTCGCAAGGGAATCAAAACCTACAGGGTACTTCCCGTGAACTCAGAATCTTGAAATTTGGTACGAAGCAAGGTGTCATACATAGCACAGATAAAGGAAAAATTGCGAAAACCGTAAATTTTTAGTCACATCATGTAAAAAAGTATTTTTAATAATTTTAAAGTTACTACCCTTTTCCTCATGAACGCGTAAAGGTATTAAATTGAAATTCTTATCAAATACTCAGGTCTATAATACCTTTAAGCTGTAACAAAATCAAACTTCTATGTCAACGCAATCAAAAGAAACGGCAATTTAAGCCGCATATTTTCAAACTCGCAACTACGCGCAAGGGAATCAAAACCTACAGGGTACTTCCCGTGAACTCAGAATCTCGAAATTTGGTACGAGGCAAGGTCTTATAGCACAAATAAAGGAAAAATTACGGAAAGCATAATTTTTTTTCTCTATCTGTCTATATCAGTATCCAATCTACAATGAACCCACACTACGCACATTTTGCTTAGGAGCAGGGGTCTGCTAAGACTGGATTTTCATAGATACATATAAATTTGTACGGAACCCTCGGTGCGCGAGTCCGACTCGCACTTGGCCGGTTTTTTATTACTTTTACGGTCATCCCGTGAAAACCATAATATTTCATACTAAATACAAACTGAAATATGGATGCACAGAAAAAAACCTGGTCAGTGGACCAGTGGATGTGTAAGGGTATTAGCACGCAGCACGGAATGCTGAGGACCTGGGTTTGATTCCCAGCGCTGGTCTTTTTTCTGTTTTTTTTTTCTGTGCATCCATATTTCAGTTTGTATTTAGTATGAAATATAAATATTTTTAGCTAGAACTCTGTGATTATTTAAAATAAATAAATAAATAAATATCACCGGACAATCACACCAATTGACCTAGTCCCAAAGTAAGCTAGGCAAAGCTAAAAAAACAACAAACAACAAATAAGCTAAAATACAGGTAGACCTACTTATAATTTATTTAAATACCAGCTGTTGCCTGCGACTCCGTCTGCGAATAATTTGTTTACCGCTATCCCGCGAGAACAATGCAATTTTCCGGGATGAAACTATCCTATGTCCTTCCCATGGCCTCAAACTATCTCCATACTAAATTTAATCTAAATCGGTTCAGAGTTTAAGCGTGAAGAGGTAGCAGACAGAGAGACAGAAAGACAAACAGACACACTTTCGCATTTATAATATTATAGTACTGATACAGTAAGTGTGTTTTTAAGATCATCAACATAGTTAATGAAATCTTACTTAACTAAAACGTTGACAAAAATTAAATATCTACTTGAAAATTAACTTTTACCTACTTAAATTTAGCGATGGCAATTCATTGAGAGAGATAGCTGCCTACAGATGTGTTGGCCATACAGATTATTTCTTTTGCTTTTTTTTCAGGTTAGAAGTTTTATGGGATTTCATAAGAAACCACAGAAATATATCGAGATAGAAGGAAAAAGCTCGGCAATTTGTAGCGAGACGGAGCCTGTCACGTCACGAGTGTAATTTAGTGATGGGAAACATAAGTCGCGCGAAAACAATTCAAAAGCATCGATTCACAGATCGATTAGGGCACCGATTCTTATGCACAGAGGAAATGATAATTATTTTCGACAGAGGAAAAGAAAGGTCAGAATTTCAAATCGAAAAATATAAATGTAGGTACCTTATGTAAATGTATACCTTTTCATCATAGGACATCATCACTACATCAATACCAATAGTCGGATAAGCTGTACTGATTACTCGTCGGTACTTTGATGGGCCAGTAAAGGTGTCTTCGTGGAAATGTATAGAACAAATCTTACTGTTTTTTGTACGAAACCATTTTTTACGACCAGTTGTTTTCAATCCATTTATTTTGAATATGAGGATCATTCGGAAAACTAAAATAAAATTGTAATATAGAAGTAGCCATAACCTGTTTGTTAATAATATTTGCTTTACACTACGTACATTATAGCTACATAATAATATAAAAACGTAATTATCATTTCCTCTGCTTTCAAAATCGATTTTAATCGAGTAAGAACTGCGATAGTGTACTGTGTACTGTACATCACTATTCTTGCTTTTGACAGAAAAAATGATAAATCGACCTTGGACGTGACTCGACAGTTTGAATAGCATATTTTTACATCGCTGGTTTTGAACGCACGCCATGTCTGGCTCGTCAAATTAAAGCCGCAGTGGAAAGCTAGCGTGGATACACAATCGCCCGCTACTGTTCTGATGAAAATAATAAAATAAATCGTTTTTTAATTAATAACAGATATTTTAGGACAAATAGTATTTACCAATGAAAGGAAATACCTCGACTAACAGCTCCAACTTTATCTGTAGTATTTGAACAATTAATTACTGAACAACGAGTCATTTTATTTTTAAAACCTGACGTCGCACGCAGACCGCGGTCGGGAGCAGACTAAAGTTCGCGGCGAGCAAGTTATCCGTTTGGACCACTTTTCGGCAGACGAGGTACGTACACTCTTTCCTTCTATCTCGATATATTTCTGTGTAAGAAACACTGAAACTGGTTCGTAAAGCTGCGCACTAAATAGAAAAGATAGCGGAGCAACCTGTATGCGACACTGTCAAAGTAATATCGCAGCTGCTCGCAACATTTCTATCTCACTCATAGGCATTACGCATTGAACGTAAGAGTGAGATACATATTTCACTTGCTCGCCGCTGCAATATCTCTGAATAGAGGCTCAGTCTACTTCTCTCCAGGGGCTCGTGAACGTGGCTCGACAGCGACGCCGTACAGCGGCGTGGAGGATCAAACAAGTAAAAGTAAAAGCTAAATTAAAAGTACCCGTTGAAAATACTTGAAAAAGCAGTACAAATATTTTAGTGTTTCTGTGCTCGCTATTCGCACACGAAAGAGTTAGCTTAGTTACCGTGCAAGAAACAACTGCCGTTTATCTCGTGAGCAACTATGCACTTCTTTAAGCTTGAAGATGAGGAGAAAAGTAAATTTTTTCTCGCACCATTTTTAATTTTAATACATATTTAAAGCCAGGGCAACTTATATTCCTTTGTTGTTTTGCAAAAGACATCGGTACTTACCATCCTGGCTAAATTAAATGTATTCTGTACGGGTATTACTGTAAACCGATTTCGCTCTTGAGCACGTCTACAAGTTGTTTTAGGAATCGTCTCGCTCAAAGATTTGACGACTTCCAGCCACCCTACACCAGAACAAGCAGAGTTTCGAAAAGGCTACAGCACCGTAGATCACGCAGATTGTACAGAAGACTCACGACTGCAATTAGCCCCTGTGTCTGGCACTTACAGACTACGAAAAAGCTTTCGACTCCATCGAGATCTGGGTAGTGCTGAAATCCTTGCAGCGATGCTGAGTTGAGTGGATTGATGTCTGTATGATGCCGCCACGATGATGTCCGTCCAAGTAAAGGACCAGGAGACAAACCTATCCAGTTGCGTCAAGGAGTGATTGAAGGGGATGATAAATCCCCTAAGCTATTCACTAACGCACTGGAGGATGTCTTTAAGACCATGGACGGAAAGACGTGGCATAAACGTTAACAGCAAGTACATCTCTCACCTGAGACTTGCCGATGACAACTTCGTTATGGCGGCATCATTGCAGGATTTGACGGAAATGCTGAAAAGCCTTAATGATGCTTCGCAAAGAGTGAGGCTTGGGATGAACTTGGACTAGACAAAATACATGTTCAACTATCACGTCATCCCGAAGCCCCTGTTCGTCGGAGATTCGGCCCTCGAAGTTGTTCAAGAGTATGTGTTCATTCAGTTTGGTAGAAACATCGAAAAAGAAGCCGATAGAAGGATTCGATTGGGATGGGCAGCATTGGGAAAGCTTCGTCATATCTTGACGTCATCCCTGCCACAATGCACGAAAACTAGTGCGTCCTACTAGTCATAACTTACGCTGCAGAGACGTGGACACTCACAGGAGGACTAGTCCAAAAGTTCAGAGTCGCTCAGCGTGCTATGGAGATGGCTTTAGTCGGTATCTCCTTGAGAGATAGGGTTCGCAACGATCATATCAGGCAAAAGACGAAAGTCGTTCACATAGCCCGAAAGATTAGCACGCTAAAGCTGCAATGGGCTGGTCACGTTTGCCTTAGAACCAACAATCGTTGGAGTAGACGTGTTCTAGAGCGGAGATCACGTTTGGGAAAGCGTAGTGTAGCGCAATATGAAGGAGACCTACGTCCAGCAGTAGACGGATAATGGCTGTAGATTAGCACGGGTATCAGCAGCAGTTACCAGTTACATACTTTTTACTGAGAGTATCCCGAAGTTGATGGAACTTTAACAGGTTATTTAGGGGTACACAAAAAATACCATCCTAAGTTATACATCCAGGACATTGTGCTAACGTGGGAAGGAGACCTTAGGATTTCCTTACTTTTCAGTTTTTCGCTTTTATCCCTTACACTAAGTACATTATGTGTAATACATTATATGACGCATTATAAAGGAACCCTAGCTCACACCAAAAATCCTAACGTTGTACACTCTTTACATGTAGTCACCAGGGGGGGAAGGGAAGGGTGTTGATGGGGTATATAATATATAATTATATTGCGAAGCTAAATTGCAAAGTAACGATATTTAATAGCACATGAAAACTAATCTCATCTTAGACACCTGAAATTACAGTTTTCTTTTAACTAAATCGAGTTAAATAAGTATTAAATAAATAAATAAATAAATAAATAAATAAATATCATGGGATAATTCACACCAATTGGGAATGTCTAAAAAAAATTAACAGTGGTTTTTATATTTTTTTTGTATAGAAAAGTCAATTATAAGAAACTAATTTCAATATTTTGTCATTTAGTTCACTACTTTTTTCACAATTAATTATTGAAACTATTTTGGTTGATGACGTCAGATTATAATTGAGGGCTCCCACACTGCCAAATTTCTAAATCTATCTAAATGCGTACGATAAGGCGACCCCTTTTAATTATTTTTTGCGTAGTGGTACACTGTAACTAGTGTCACTTTACTGGCGCTGTCAATGTGTTAGATGTCAGACAGCGGGTCCAAATCAAACTCCGTAGTATAATCCACGCGTAAATTGTGAGTAATTCTAACCACACATAATAAAGTACGACTTGGACCGGTCACGCAATTTACACCAATGTCAAATGAAGGTCATTGCTTATTTATTATGTAATAAATTCATTACATAATATTAAAATTAAATAACTACAGAAAACGAGTTTAAAAGCGTTTATCTCGAAATGGTTTTCGAATTACTATACATTGCAAAAAAATAGACATCCCCAATTGACCTAGTCCCAAAGTAAGCTTAGCAAAGCTTGTGTTATGGGTACTAAGCAACGATTCGACGATTATCTAACTTTTTGTGGTAACGTAACACTGATAAAGTTTATTTATGCTGTTACTAAATAAAGAATATCGCATACTTTAACCTCCTGCTTGATTTCAAGCTAGCATAGGTACGAGTATGACGGATATCGAAAAAACTGTCGGCGTCAAACATTCAATGTTTATTGGGTCATGCAGAGTTATAATACCGAGCTGCGCCCGGCGCGTTACTAAATACCTACATACGCAGTATAATACAAACGGCTCTACCCGCGATTGCTCTTTCAGGTAATTTGTGGTAATTTAAGTGGAATTTTTATGCATTATTTTAGATTCGTTCATATTAATGGTAGGTACCGCTATTACAATAATGTATTGAGTGTATATTCTTCTCTTCTTAGTTTTTTCTTCTATTCATATATTTATTTTTTGTTCAGCTTTTGCAGGTCTGTTTGCCAGGTGGCAAAGGCCTCCTCCAATCTTCTCCATTCTGGTCTTTCGAATGCCACTCTATTCCATGTTACTCCCGCCACCTGTCTGATATCGTTATTCCACCTTCTTTGTGGTCTTCCCCTCTTTCTTTTGCCGTTTCTCGGGTACTATTGTGTAACTATTTTGCTCCATTTGTCTTTCCCTCTTAACATGTGGCCTGTCCATTTCCATTTTTGCCTTCTTATTTTTCGCGTTAATCTTATTTTCGTTCGATTGTAAAAGGTTTTTAAATCCCTACATCCGGACGTTTCCGGAAACAGCACATGATGGGTAAAAAACCGGCCAAGAGTGTGTCGGACACGCCCAGGATAGGATCCCGCAGCCGTTACGAAAAAATCCTTGCATATTCTATTAATTTTACTATTACTTATACTATCCGTATTAAACAAGCAATATTTTATAGGTCAGGTCAGGTCACTAATAATTCTCAATTCTCAAGCAAACTTAGCCGTTATAGTTTTTCTTGTTAATTTAACATATCTATTTTGATTTTTTTCAAAATTTTTATACCAACTGTTTAGCTTTTATAGGGGGGACCTTCGATTTTAACAAAAAATTACACTTTAAAGTTGAATATTTCGCAAACAAATCACTATATCGACAATTCGTCTTCACAACATTGAAATGATGGTAAAAGACCTATCCAACGATATCCCACACTAAGTAGGTTAGACGAGGAAAAAATAATCAGCCCACTTTACGTCCATGGAAGGTACCCTACACTAAAAAAAAATTTTTTACTGATTATTTTTTCACTTTGTCCGGATAAATTGCTACTACATGTCTATGCAAAATTACAGCTTTCTAGCCCTAATATTCTCTGAGCTAAGCTACGGACAGACGGACAGACAGACATGGCGAAACTATATGGGTTCCGTTTTTGCCATTTTGGCTCCGGAACCCTAAAAACTACCATATTTGTATCCGATTTACTATTTACTTGCACGATTTTTAAATCATGAGTCATGAGGGTTTTATTTATTTTAACGCTACGACTTTCGACCCTGGAACTCGAAACCCACATATTTAATCGAGTAACAGACTAAGTATTGTCTGAGATCATAACCCTAAGGCGGCGCGTTAGCTAGATTCCCATTCAAAAGAGTAGTAAATTAAATATAATCACAACCTTCTTCATACGTGTCACACTTTTAAAGAAAATAGAAGAAAATGCTCGAAAATAATCAATAAATGTCCATGGTACTTAACTAAGTACTTGATAAAAGTATAACAACAGAACACATCCATCCAATAATTTCTTATTGCGGCCTTTCAGATGTCGTACATACCGATATGGTACGTGAACAATCAAATGCCAGAAGAATTAACTAGCCAATTAATTGTACATTATGTATAACCATTGGTTAATTTCTTAAGTCATTATGCAAATTATAAAGTACCTATATAATTAGTAAAGAAGTTAAGTACTTCAATTTACAAAATGCAATATTCTTTTGCGAGTTAAAGGATATAACCCCGGCGCCACACATAGCACAAATGTTTCAACACATATTTGAACACATATTTGATCTATGGTTGATTGTATGGTTGTCCTATTGAACAAATAAACAAATACCGGTGCTTCACATGTGATCAAATATGTCTTCAAATATGTGTTGAAACATTTGTGCTATGTGTGGCGCCGGGGTTAGTGTGATTCTGTTATATTGAAAACTTTTACCACTTTCGAATGATTTTTTCACAAATCAAATGTAGATAATTATAGGTACAAAAATCAACCCCCAGACCTGAAAAGCAAATTTAAGTATAGCTTGTCTAATTTAAAATGACGCGCCCCACCACCGCATTTACGCACAGGATTTGAAACTCAATTTAAGCTTCAATAGAGAAATATTTCTCTTGGCAGATGTGCGTAAATGCGGTGGTTGGGCGCGCGTCATTTTAAATTAGACAAGCTCTACCTACTAATGAGGTAAGTTGTGTAGTTTATTTAAACAAATATAATTTACCTCCTGTCAGCTAAAGTAAATAAGTAATCACTTTTTAAGAGTTCGAAAAGAATTTGTTTCAGTTTTATTGCACTAATTAAAAACAGTGGAATTTGTGCAAAGTTTAAAAATAGCAAACAATCGATTTAGCCGCCCTACTGACTCGGTTACTGTGGCATAAAATGCACATAAAATTATTTGCGTTTGGGTTCTGTTTCATAACCGGTCAAATGGTTTATTAATTGATTTCTAAAAAGTAACGTTGACCAAATTAATGTTACATCAAAGTACGATGTGGCACACAAACGCTTAATTTAGTGGTACCTAATTACAGCCCTAGGTATAAATGATTTGGAAGGTATGCTGATAATGTACCTACTGACGAACAGAAATAAGATTGTAATTATGTATGATACATGAATACATGCGTTAGCCTTAAATACATAAAGCAGCAATAGGTACAAGAATTATGTTGTACGGAACTTCTGGTTTCCGAATGTGCCTTCCTTCGACACCAATGTCGGTGCCGTGTCAGCCGGCAATTTTATTCAATGAGCTTACGTCAACATGCTGCTACGTACGAAGCTAAACCTGGCTGTTCATTGTTCGCGAGACAAAAACGAGTAAGAACACATAAAATGGTCGGTGCGTTAAATATAATGGCGTGGATCAGCGGTCAACATCGTAGGAGATAAAGAATTTTATAGTTTGGTTGTACGGTTTACGCTGATTTTACTTCCACAGCGAATTTCAAACAAACTGGAAATTAACGCGGTATTTAACGTTGTTTACTGGTGTATCAACAAATTACACTGAGTACACCCAAATCACTGGTGGTGTTGTAGTCAGTAGGCACAAAGTTATAATAGGTTAAACACTTTTATGCGGTGCTCTTTTTCTTTAACTATTTAAGAGAAAGTTTATTAATAAAGCCATTATTGGGTATTAAATAGTATTAATATAAAATCCCTCCGCTAATTTCCTAATCTACAAACTGAACGGAACTTAAAATATATGTATGAGGAATAATAACTTGCTGTATTTAATTTAACTTTCAGACAAAAGTAGTACTCCTACCCTACATACTGAGTATGTTTGCATCGCATCAATTTCGCCATGCGTGTTTGTTTAGGGTTCCGTACCCAAAGGGTAAAAAAGGGACCCTATTACTGAGGCTCCGCTGTCCGTCTGTCCGTCTGTCACCAGGCTGTATCTCAGGAACCGTGATAGGTACACAGTTGAAATTTTCACAGATGATGTATTTCGGTTGCCGCTATAACAACAAATACTAAAAAACAGAATAAAATAAATATTTAGGGGGCTCCCATACAACAAACGTGATTTTTTTGCTCGATATTGATAACGGCAACAGGTAGACGCTTGAAATATTCACAAAATAATTTAGTTATGTATTCACTTTAAAAATAAATAATTAAATTAAAATAAAACACATATTTACGGGGGGCTCCCATACAATAAACGTGATTTTTTGCCGTTTTTTGCCGTTTTTATAGATAATGTTACGGAACCCTTCGTGCGCGAGTCCGGCTCGCACTTGGCCGGTTTTATTTTTCAAGCTACACTTTATTGTCATACCCATACTTTTGTAGCTTCGTTTGTTTGTCTATTTCAATATTACTTACTCTTTTCTTTTTCGTCCATATAATGTCTATAGAGATTAATACGATATTATATCACTCGAACGAGTTGACACGACACAAATAAGTACTTAATTAATAAATATTGTACTCTTGCGATTTTCCTTGCCAGCTGATTTCTTGCTGCATATGAAAAATGTGATTGTTGTTGTAATAACGGTGTATTTTATAATAACATTTAAAAAAAATATGTGTCATTTATGTTTTAAGTTTGGACTCCACTTCGACTCAATGGAAGTGCAAACTAACCGTAATTTAATAAGTTTTGTATTTTTGTTAAACATTGATTTATTTGCCATTGCAGAAATAAAGAATTCCTTCGAATATTATTACGTATAACTTTATTTTTAGGGTTCCGTACCTCAAAAGGAAAAAAACGGAACCCTAATAGGATCACTTTGTTGTCCGTCCGTCCGTCCGTCCGTCTGTCTGTCAAGACTCTTTTTCTCAGGAACGCGTGGAGGTATCAAGCTGAAATTTATATCAAATACTCAGGTCTACTGTCCCTTGGAGCTGTGAAAAAATCAAACTTCTATGCCTACGCAATCAAAAGATACAGCCGTTTATGCCGCAAATTTCCGCATATTTTCGAAACTACCAAGGGAATCAAAACCTACAGGGTACTTCCCGTGAACTCAGAATCTTGAAATTTGGTACGAAGCAAGGTCTTATAGCACAGATAAAGGAAAAATTGCGAAAAACATATTTTTTTTTGTCTGTCTGTCTATATCAGTAACCAATCTATTTATGCCGCAAATTTTCGACACTCGCAAGGGAATCAAAACCTACAGGGTACTTCCCGTGAACTCAGAATCTTGAAATTTGGTCGAAGCAAGGTCTTATAGCACAGATAAAGGAAAAATTGCGAAAAGCATAATTTTTGTCTGTCTGTCTATATCACTATATCAGTAACCAATCTATTTATGCCGCAAATTTTCGACACTCGCAAGGGAATCAACACCTACAGGGTACTTCCCGTGAACTCAGAATCTTTAAATTTGGTACAAAGCAAAGTCTTATAGCACAGATAAAGGAAAAATTGCGAAAACCGTAAATTTTTAGTTTCATCATAATAATAAAAATATTTTTAATAATTTGAAAGTTACTACCCCTTTCCTCATGAACGCGTAGAGGTACTAAATTGAAATTCATATCAAATACTCAGGTCTATAATACCTTCAAGCTGTAACAAAATCAAACTTCTATGTCAACGCAATCAAAAGAAACAGCAATTTAAGCCGCATATTTTCAAACTCGCAACTACTCGCAAGGGAATCAAAACCTACAGGGTACTTCCGGTGAACTCAGAATCTTGAAATTTGGTACGATGCAAGGTCTTATAGGACAGATGAAGGAAAAATTGCGAAAATGATTTTTTTTTTCTTTCTGTCTATATAAGTAACCAATCTACAATGATCCCACACTGCGCACATTTTTTTGCTTAATTGTGCTAGTTAGTTTTTTGCCCATTCTCAGTGGTCATATATTGAAATGAAGAGTGGGATCTTCACGTAGAGAAAAAACTTTATCGGCAATAAAGGAGTGTGTTATAAACGTCTTCGACGTTTTCTTATTCTATTTCATACCACTTAATTGCAGTTTAAATTTATAACTATTTTATTTAAACTAAATCACCTGCTGGTCCCAACGGAGGGTCAGCGCCGGCTGTGAGGTCAGCATTTTGCTTAGTTGGGATCATTTCGTAACAATTTTACTTTATATTTTCTTCTTATATTATTGTACTAAGTACATTCCGGCAAAAATTATCTACACACGACTCTATGTACAGAGAGATTGTGGAGTTCATTTTGGGCACCTATGGTTACTAATAAATGTTGGTTTATACATATACCTATTTATTTCCTTCAATATCATCATGTTACCAGCAAACGAAAAAAATTCTACCTCAATCAGCGGTTAGCTACTTACTTAAGAGGGTTTATACCTGCTGAGCTGGCAACGTTGCATTTTTGTTAGTTTTTCTCGATTATTCCATAAAAATTGAATGAAAATTAAAAATGTTTTGTATACAAATTGTTCTAATATATAAGTTAATACTTTCTACTGTAATAATAATTCGTGATAAGACTTTTATTTTCTTTAAAAACCGTTAGGTAATAATTTGTTCGCTTTTAATGAAAATTAAAGTCTATCACGAATTATTATTGCAGTAGACACATTAACTTATATATGGGTGATTCTTCAAGGTCGTGATTTTTGTTTTATTCCTCTGTCGTATTTTTTTTTTACTTTGTACAGAAAAAATCATGCTCCCATGAAAATAGATTTGTTCAGTAACATCAATTTATGGTACTGAACAAATCTATTTTTCATTCAATTTTTATGGAATAATCGAGAAAAACTAACAAAAATGCAACGTTGCCAGCTCAGCAGGTATAAACCCTCTTAATCTAAATTACATTAATATTACATTATCACATTATCGCAGAAGCCGTGGTGGCCTAGTAGTTTCACCTGTTGCCTCTCAAGCAAACAATTTTTTCGAAATTTATGTGCGAAATTACATTTGATTTTTACCATAAGCTTTTACGATGAAGGAAAACATCGTGAGGAGGCACACACCTAAGAAGAAATTCAACGGTGCGTGTGAAGTTCCCAATCCGCACTGGGCCCGCGTGGGAACTATGGCCCAAGCCCTCTTAAGATCTGAGAGACCTGTGCCCTGCACTGGGACTTATATAGGCTGGGATGATGATGATTATAGCAATTTAATATACTCACTCACATTGTCGCAATAGAAACAGCGAGGCGAGATGTGGATGGGATCGGACTCCATTTCGACTCAATGGAAGTGCCACCTAACCGTAATTTATACATCTTTACACTTTAGCAAAGTCCACCTGGACCCATGATTGTTAAGTAGAGTTGCGATCGTTTGGATTAGGAGTTACACATTATTAGTAAGATAAATAAATAAATAAATATTAGGGGACAATCTTACACAAATCAACCTAGTCCCAAACTAAGCAAAGCTTGTACTATGGGTACTAGACGACGATAAACATACTTATATAGATAAATAAATACTTAAATACATAGAAAACATCCATAACTCAGGAACAAATATTCGTGCTCATCACACAAATAAATGTCCTTACCGGGATTTGAACCCAGGACCTCTTGCTTCGTAGGCAGGGTCACTAGCAACTAGGCTAAAGCGGTCGTTAAAAAAATAAAATTAAATAAGTGTTAGTTAAAATTGTGATTACTATTTAAACGCGTTACTTTTTGAAGTTTCTCGTATGCGTTAGTTTTATAGTTGCCAGATTGACTTCTTTCACGTGCATCATCAACTCATATCCTATTTAAAAGATTGGCGCTTTAGGTAGGTACCTACTTCGAGGTACCCGACCGCCTGGCACTCTTAATGGGGAAGTTTCCATTCCACAGAGTAGGTATTAAAAATAATAGAGCTAAAAACTGTATTTAATCTGATGTCCACATTATTTAAAAAACCGGCCAAGTGCGAGTTGGACTCGCGCACCGAGGGTTCCGTACAAATTTATATGTATCTATGAACATCCAGTCTTAGCAGCCCCTGCTCCTAAGCAAAATGTGCGCAGTGTGGGATCATTGTAGATTGGTTACTGCTATAGACAGACAGACAAACTAGATCTCGTTCACACCAATTTTCAGTGGAAGTTTAGGTACATGGATTATATGTACATCACATATTTTTTTTAGTTTTATCATTCTCTTAATTTAGAAGTTACAGGGGGGGGGACACACATTTTACCACTTTGGAAGTGTCTCTCGCGCAAACTATTCAGTTTAGAAAAAAATGTTATTAGAGAGAGAGAGAGAGAGAGAGATGTTTATTTATTTACACATATTCGATACAAACACAGAAAAAAAAATACATTTGACAGGAAATTTACAAATAAAAAAAAATATCGAATAGTATAAATTAGGCCCCACTCAGCATAATGTTGTGGCAAGCCACAACGCTGTTTTTCAGTGGGATCCATTTAAAAACTAAACACAAAAACATACACACTGCGACGACACGAACGCCAGCGAATAGTTCTCAACAAAAACCAAATTAGAAGCCGGAAGTAAATATGTATGGCAACACTTGATCGGCTTAATCGCATTTGAACTTTTAAACCGTAACAAATTAAGCCAAGATGTTATGGCTATTGCAGTGAATCATCAACAATTTCAATAATACTGATACTGTAATGCATCACATAACCTCATATTAGAAACCTCAATATCATTTTTGAAGACCTATCCATAGATACCCCACACGTAAAGGGTTTGATGAAAAAAAAATTTTTGAGTTTCACTTCTAAGTATGGGGAACCCCTTTGATCAATTATAACTGTAGATCCACAGTCGCGCGCCCGAAAATGTCCGAGCCAAATGAGCGCCAAAAGTGGCCTTCTTTTTTCTCAGTACGTTGCGTGAAATTGTCAAGTTTAGCTGTCAAGTGTCAGCCGAAATTCGACTGTAATGAAGTAAAGACTAGGTTCAAATTTCTGTGTAGGTGATGATTTTAATTGTTACGCAAACAAATAAAAAAGTTCGGACATTCTTTGAAGGGGATTTTGTTCGGCAATGTGTATCTTCAGTTATAATTGATCAAAGGGGAACCCCCAAAATTTATTGTTTTTTTTTTTATTTTTATTAATAATAATAATAATAAATCTTTATTTCAGACGTTTTTACATCCATATTGTGTTAGTAATTAATTAAATCTTAATCTATGTTATTTTTGTGTGAAAATCTTAATGCGGTTCACAGAATACATCTAGGTACTTACCAACTTTCAACAGCATAGTTCTTATAGTTTCGGAAAAAAGTGGCTGTGACAGACGGACGGACAGACGGACAGACGGACAGACAGACAGACTTGACGAATCTATAAGGGTTCCGTTTTTTGCCATTTGGCTACGGAACCCTAAAAAACGGCCATGTGCGAGTCGGACTCGCGTACCGAGGGTTCCGTACGATTTTTTAAGTGTGTCAAAATATACGCTGCAGCCGTAACTATAATTAAAAATCCAGTGTTAGCAGAACCCTACTTATAAGTAAAATGTACACAGTGTGAGATCATTTTATATTGCTTAGTTGGGACCCCTCTTAATACTTAATATAATTATATTTCTATTATTGGTTGTTGTACCGGCTGAAGTAAAACATAATCGGTGAAACTATCAAGTGTCTAGTTAACGACCCCCTTTCATTTTTAACTTTATTTTATTTTTAGTATTTTTTGTCATAGCGGCAACAGAAATACATCATCTGTGAAAATTTTAACTGTCTAGCTATCACGGCTCATGAGGATACAGCCTGGTGCCAGACAGACATACGGACGGACGGACAGACTGACAATGGAGTCATAGAAAAAGGGTCCCGTTTTTAGGGTTCCGTAGTCAACTAGGAACCCTTATAGTTTCGCCATGTCTGTCCGTCTGTCTGTCTGTCCGCGGCTAAGCTCAGAGATCGTTAGTACTAGAAAGCTGTAATTTGGCATGAATATACATATCAGTCACGCCAACAAAGTGGTAAAATAAAAAATAAAAAAATATTTTTTTTTAGGGTACCTCCCATAGACGTAAAGGGGGGTGATTTTTTTTTCTCGACTAATCCTATAGTGTGGGGTATCGTTGGATAGGTCTTTTAAAACCATTGCGGGGTTGCTAACATGATTTTTCTATTCAGTGATCTGTTTGCGAAATATTCAACTTTAAAGTGAAAATTTTCATTAAAATCGAGCGTCCCCCCCCCCTCTAAAATCTAAACTGTTAGGTGGAAAAATTTGAAAAAAATCAGAATGGTAGTAAATATATCAAATTTACTAGGAAAATTATAGCGGCTACGATTGCTTGGAAATTATGTGTAGTTTAAGAGTAAATAGTAGCCTAAGGTATAAAACATACCTAAACTTGGATGATTCCGTACACATACGAAATCCTTAGAAAAATATTACTTGATTTTTTTGTAATGGCTACGGAACCCTACCTATTGCGTGTCCGACACGCTCTTGGCCAGTTTTTACCCTTTAGGTACGGAATCCTAAAAAGATCTTACTATGCGCCTAGTTAAAATTGAGTCTACCGCCATTTGGGTAATTCGAGTATTGATCAGCTTTCTTAATTTGAAGGATGATTCACTATTTTTTTTTAATTAAATCACGATTATAATCACGACACAGAAGAAAGTATGTTACACTAATTTTGCCATCCATAGTACTTAAGTAGATGTTTTGGAAATCGAATTGTCTTATTGATGTACATTTTATTATGCAATTAATAGCCTTTGTATGTACCTCTAATTATTAAATGTGTTAATACTAGATTTTTCTTGGCTCGACATTTTTTCATCCTACTTGCATTTTCATCCTATTGACATTATCCGAACCAAATTTAATTTGCAAAGATTTCAAAACAACTTACATATTTAAGTATATAAATACGACCTTATCAAGATAATAAAAGCTCGTAAAAACCTTAAATTAAGTATTTTTTTAAACCGTGCAGGTTATTGGCGAGTCTAAAATTCTACTGTTAGGTCATAATCGCCGGCTAAATATAAAATTCAACACTTTGCTACCTCGGAGCGTGACTGAAGGACGAAAAGTTAGTAATGCGGCGAAATAATTAAAGTCGATTGTAGTGTTGGGCCATAATTTGCTAATTCTCGTTAATGAGGGGTCTGTACAGATGGAATATCACTAGATGGCGTTAGTATCTAGAGATTCGTTTAACATTTGCGTCACGTTTGGGATAAGTTTATAAGATGAGCCAATCTCGAGTAAGACTGTATAACGTCAAACGGAGACCTCGTCAATGGCGCCATCTAGCGATATTTTGTTGGTCAGAAAATCCTCATTGAGAGGTTTCTTAGCAACTTTTAAGATAAAGTAAAGCCGGTAGAATTACCGCGGCATACGCGAAACACTATCTTAGAAAGATAGTGCGTGCAGTTCCTTCGCGCAGAAGAAGTGAAACTTCATAATGTGGAAATGAAAAGCAACCAACTACAGCGCTGGCGAAACTAAGTTACATACTTAACTCGTCGCTAGATGGCGTTGCTCCTCGTGCGCACGTTATTTTCAATATTTTTTCTCGATTTTTCGTGATTCTTAAAGATATTCAATACTTCTTTTACTAAATACGTTTAAAATACTTTATTCTACGATCTACCATTAAAATAGTTTTGATTTTTACAAGTTTTCATACTAAACCACGCAATTGTTATGGATTGCACTGACGAAGTTTTTAAAATCCGTTTGTATATATACAATGCGAACCAGGGCCGGCCCGTCCATATAGGCGAACTAGGCGACGGCCTAGGGCGCCAGTATCAGGGGGGCGCCAATCAGAGGCATCGAAATTCAAAAATCATAAAGGCCACCACTAATCCTAAGCGCAGGGCGGGCGCCGTCGGAGCAGGCCTAGCGCGTTGTATAACACTGAATCATATATACGATGACACACACCGGCAGCGGGGCGCTTCGTATAAAATTCAGTACAATGCGCTGGGCCCGCTCCGTCTGCGCCCCGCGCTGCGATCTGTGGTGGCTTTAAGTACAGTTTTTTTTATTTTCAACTTGAATACTCCCGATTTTATCAAAACTATAAAGATTTCTTTTGCTAATATGCTCTGATTTTTCTTTTAAAAATTGCTCAGTCTGTTTGTAGGTAAATATACAGGATGTCTCGTCAGTAGTACGACAAACTTAAAAAAAGGGAAAAATAAAGGGGAAATAGGTGGGCAGGTCATATACCAAATATAAAAATTACAGTAAAGGCCACCACAAGCCACGACCGCGGGGCGCCGGACGGAGCGTGCCCAGCGCGGTCAATAACATTGAATCATATACGCTGTGCCGCGCTGCCTGTGTGTGTTATTGTATACATGATTCAGTGTTATTGAGCGCGCTGGGCATGCTTCGTCGGCGCCCCACGCTCCCGGTTTGTGGTGGCCTTAAAGTCTCACAGTTTTCGAGAAATTTCGATTTTTCTGATTTTTTGCTCGCTCGTTTGCCTCCTTCTCATAATAATAAAAAAAATGTATACCCGCACTAACATTTTGATTTGTGATATTCTAAATTAAAATATTTATGCATTTATTTTTATTAAAAAACTATTTAAAAAAATATTACAGTTTTTTTAAATGAATTTAAATTTTGCCTCTTTAAAGATGATAAATAATCAAAAATACATTTCCAGTATCAATCTTAAATTCCCGTGTTTTATTAAAAATATTAAAGTCATTCAAATTTGAACCTAATTCTACTATTAATTCGTGTGTGGTTAAATAAACAAATGATAAAAAAAGTTAATTTTAAAAAGTTGGACAAGTCGTTGTTAAAGGCAACCACAAACCGGGAGCGTGGGGCGCCGACGGAGCGTGCCCAGTGCGCTCTATAACACTGGATCAAATACACGGTGACACGCACAGGCAGCGCGGCGCACCGTATTTGAGTCAGTGTTACTGATCGCGCTGGGCACGCTCCGTAGGCGCCCCGCGCTCTCGGTTTTGTTGTGGCCTTAAGTTTGCAGCCATCTCATAGTTTGAAAATTGCAGAGTAATTATAATAGTTTTTATTTTTTTCCATTTTCAATAAATTCTGGTTCCATTCAGGAGCAATGCAAAATTAAATAAACAACTTAAAATCTTACCTAATTTTACATGTTTTATTTGAAAAAAAAAATATTAGTCAGCAATTTTCAAACAAAGTATGACATCTACCGCATCTACGTTGCAAACTTAAAAACGCCTCATTCAACTCTTTATTTACAAAAAAATACTGGCCACAAAGACTTCATATTCATAACACAGCCAAATTGAAATTCGAAATTTCAAAACAATTTTGCTCATCATTTTGTTTGTTTATTGTGATTTGATAAAATTGGGTTCAAATGTGAACGAGTATTATTTATTTTTTAATTAAGCCCGCGAAATCAAGATTTAAATTTATTTTTGTACGTAGCTATGCAAAACCATAGCTGCTAAATTTAACCAGAGTGAAATCTGATCCAGTTTACATCTCAACTTAGACAGGGTAGTAGTACTGGTTTAACGCGGTTTGTAGAGTACTTAATGCTTTGTGCTGATTTTTTCTCGTAAATGTTTTTTGTTACGATATTTATCATTTTTATTTTTTTATTGAATGGATATGTTTTAAGCTAGTAAGCTTAAAGTGGGATGAAAATTTCATTGATTTTGCCGTAGGATGCACCGTTTTCAAGATATTTCACAAAACTCCGGTTCTCGTCCGATCGCAACGTCGGGCGCGGTCAGTACTTGGATGGGTGACCGCCTGGTTTCATTTTTCTTTTTAGAATGTTTTGTTATGACGTTGTCACGTTAAACTATCGTCCGTAAACCGACTTTACAGACAACCGGTTTTTTAATTTTTTTTTATCTGATAACACAACTATTCTACATTATTTTTCAACTAAAATAAATGTAAATAATAATTTATTCCAATACCACAACTCCAACTCTTATTGCGGGTATACATTTCTCAACAATTCCAAAAAAACCGGCCAAGTGCGAGTCGGATTCGCGCACCGAGGGCTCCGTACAAATTTCCAGTTATTTCAAAATATCCGCCGTAAACAGCCGTAAGTATAATAATCCAGTGTTAGTAGAACCCTGCTTCTAAGTAAAATATACGCAGTGTGAGATCATTTTATATTGGTTATTCAAGACCCCCCTTAATATTGAATATAACTATATTTTTATTATTTGTTGTTGTACCGGCCACAGTATTTAATACATAACCGGTGAAATTTTTAAGTGTCTAGTTAACGCCATTATAATGATCGAGTTAAAAACGTGACAAAAAACACGTTTCTAGTACGACGACCCCCTTTAATTTTTAACTTTATTTTATTTTTTAGTATTTGTTAAAAATTTCAACTGTCTAGCTATCACGGTTCATGATATATAGCCTGGTGACAGACAGACAGACGGGCAGTGGATTCTTAGTAACAGGGTCCCGTTTTTACCCTTTAGGTACGGAACCCTAAAAAATCTAAATTTCTAGAAAACGATGCGACATTTACTAAGGTCATGTTTTTACAGTTGGTAGATGACCTGCCCACCTATCTCCCATTTAAGTTTGTCGTACTACTTACGGGACAGCCTGTATATAATATATTTTTTGTTTCGTCACGAATTCTCTTTAAAAAGGGCGCCGTTTCAGTTTTTGCCTAGGGCGCCGGGAATGCTCGGGCCGGCCCTGATGCGAACGTCTCGTAAACGTTAACTTTCGTTGCGTTGCGTATTTAACGCGACACATTTAACGCAACGCTTATAGGAAGTCGCATTAGAAGTTTCACTTCATAAAAAAATTGGTCAATAAATATTTTTATTTTATTTTATTTTATTTTATTTTATTCGGAAAACCAACAGCTATTTTCACACCATTCACACCAATTGACCCAGTCCCAATGTAAGCCAGGCAAAGCCTGTGTTATGGGTACTAGGCAACGGATAAACATACTTGTATAGACAGATACACACCCAAATACATATTAATAACCCAAGACCCGAGAACAAACATTCGTATTTTTCATACAAATATCTGCCCCGACACGGGAATCGAACCCGGGACCTCAAGCTTCATAGTCAGTGTCTCCAACCACTAGGCCATCTGGTCGTCTAAACTTCAAAAGAAATTGGTCAATAAGTCTCGTCCGATGGTAATATTATGATGATTTTTGACAAGTTATATACAAGGTGAATCCTAAGTCGTAAGCAGAAATTTTTGTTTCTAGCTCAGTTGATGTTGGATAATATAATGCAATGCACTATCTCATTTGTTTTAATTAGTCTTACTAAATTTCAGGTGTCCATACATTGAGTTTATGATTTAATTTCAACAAAGTATGAACATTTCAAATTTTATCTTACTAATTTTAACAATTGAGTGAATGCATTGTGTTATCCAGCATTAACTGAGTTAGAAGCAATAACTTCTGTTCAAAACTTTGGATTCTCCCTGTATATAACTAATTCTTTAATTTCTATGATCTTAACACTAATTTAATTGATCTACATAACTGTTCCGTTTTCGGATGGGTAAAGCAATCGTATATTTGTTTTTAATAAGGTACCTACTTGCCTAATATTTTATTGAATTCCTAGAAACTCATACCAAAGCAAAACTGTCACAGAAGCGAAACGTGCATACTTCTAGCCGTTTTTTATGAACTTATGATCGATGTGGGTAATGCTCGTCATATCTTTGGCAGGGGGATAAAGTCACGTTTCCGTCTCCTGTCATATTTATTATTATTATTATTAATATTTAAAATAATACACTAGCAGCTCATTGAGCTGATGCGTGCATATCATGTGTTTAATTATGTGACGTACTTATCAAAATGTCGAAGTCTTTATAACTGTAAGGCAGAAGAGAGTGTTGCCCTCTTGCCATTTTGACCATTAAACCCCAACAACTATGCATAAAACCTTAGTAACGGTGTTTGAAAGCGTAAAGTCATCCTAAGTATTATCATTGAGAAAAACTTCTTTTCCGAGTTTTTACAGCAAAGTTCGTTCACTCTGACGATATAATAAACAGACGTGTTCTTTATGTGAGCGCGTATATTATAGAACCATTACGAATCCTTGTATAGTTATTCTTCCGCCTGCCATCTGTCTTCCATAGGAACTAACTTGAAGCAAAATGGCTGCGGTCTATGCACTAACTTGAGCTCTTTATACCAGCGGTAAGTAAATTCTTAAGCATTGCGGTGATTCAGTTAGTTCTTCATTCTTCTCTATAGATGGCGCCTTACCGTCTAGCGAGTAATTTCTCTTGTGTCCCCGAGTTCCAATTTAAACCAGTACAACCACTAGTTTCAAGTTACTCCGATAGATGGCGTATTCCACAATATATCCTTCAAATATTATTGTATTATTTGTTTTTTTTTTATATGTATATATCTCTCACCCTGTCGAGTTAATTATAAGATGTCAAAATTAATATTATAATGCTAAAATGCAAGCTTACGATTCTTGTGTATTTGTTTCTAAAAGCGCCCTCTGTTTAACACCGCATAGAACTTTGTAGCTTGTCTGAGTAAGTTCAACTTAGCCTAGTAAGAGTTCAAGTGATAGGATACTAGATGTCTCTTATATGTAAATGTAGGAAAATAATGTAGAGTACTTCTGTTATACTAATCGTGACCCGTCACAGGACCCTTGCGCAATTGTTACTTAACGTCTTAGTTTCATCGCATTGCCTGACAAGGAAAATTTCTGTAATAGATATGTAGCAGTTTGGCAGTAGGTATTTCTTTTGCCATTTGTCGGTTTTATTATAAAGAGTGAAATTTTGAACGTGATACAAAATTAGTGTTTCTAGCTTATTTAATGCTGGCCAACATAATGCATTTACCCAGTTGTTAGAATTAGTATTGTTAAATTTGAGGTGTTCATACATTTAGTTCATAATTTAACTACAACAAAGTATGAAAATCCAAAATTTTATCAGACCAATTTCAACAATTGAGTAAATGCATTAAGTATGTTATCCAACATTAATTAAGCTTGAAACACTAATTTTGTATCACGTTCAAAATTTCACCCTGAATAACATGGGGGCCATCCATAAATTACGTCACACCAATTTCGATCAATTTGGACCCCTCCCCCCTTGTCACACTTAGGGGAGGTAAGCCTAAAACGGGTAAGCTAAGCGAGATGTGAAATAAAAATACTTTAAAACGTAACTATACTAATTATTTTTATTACAAGAAACGGTCATCTAACATAGAATCAAATATACACGTCGACTTGAGAACCTCCTCCTTTTGTTTTCGTCGGTTGAAAAGTGAAAACAAACATAAACATTCTCTTCAATAATCTTCAAAAAACACAAAATAGAACACCCTTCCAATTACCCGTTTTACCCGTATGGGGGGGGGGCTAAAACGGGTACCACGTTTTGGCAAAACGGGTAAAGACTATTTAATGGGATCAATCAACAAAAGTAACATATTTTTAAAGTTTAATCACTTTTTTGTAACATAATATCACTTATATTTGGTCATTTGAGCTTCTTAAATGTTTAATCAGTCTCATGTTAAATATTGAATATTTTAAAAACTATAGGTAAATCATGTTTGGAACATTATACCAATAAATTGAATTATTCTTGACAGGCATCACAGTAATAACTGCCTCTGCCAGAATACGAAGTACACGCTTCATGAGCCCACATAATTACAATCATCACACCTCATCATACAATAAATCATACCCGTTTTGCCCCTACCCGTTTTGCCAAAATGCATGTTTTTATTTTCAACTGCCATAACTTCAAAACACAATGCAAGACAACCACGAGATATCGAAATTTAGAAGCACATTCCTTTCAAATTAATAACTCAAAACTGAAGTACTTAAACATAGTACAACACTTCTATTTTTTTTAGTAAAAACAGCAAAAAAAAATGATTTTGGTCTTACCTTCCAAGCGCTTGCGTCACAGCAGGGAGCCGACTGCCTGTGATTGGGCGACAGTCACGCCACCGCACTTCACTCACACATTCTCAATATCTGGCGTAATACGTACACTAACAAGCTTACCCGTTTTAGGCGGGCTACCCGTTTTAGGCTTACCTCCCCTATTACTATGAAAATCGCCATTATTTTGGTCTAGTGTCACAGATCGCTTGACCCCCTCCCCTCCCCCTAAATATGTGACTTAATTTAAGGATGGCCCCTTGTACCTGTGTGTAAAAAAGTAAGTAAAAATAAAAAAAGTCAGCAGAATGGATTGAAACCTATTTCATATTTTTAAAAGCTGCATGAAACAATTTGAACACAGCTTCGTTTTATAGTATTATTACATTTTCTACCATTTTAGTTCGTGGAATCGACAATTTGTTGCAATGATGCCACGCCATTGCACGGGGAGTTGATGATAGATTATTATGTCTAATTGAACTTGCTATTAAGTATAAAATTACCGAGTTGCATTAAAGCCTTCGTTGCGTAGTTTTCTCGCTTTTATAAGAGTTTGATAATGAATCGTATTATGCATTCTGCTTATTATACTTAACGAAAAATAAGTGTTTATGTTTAACAATAATAGCTTTAATATAAACCTAAAAAAAATCTTCTGACAAACAATTTAATGGTTTTAAATGAAGAATCACGGTTCTATTGTCAATATTTTTTTATTATTAATTGTAATCCTAATCTGAAGTCCAGATTATTATACGCATTTACAGTACCTAAAATACGATCCAAAATAGAAACAAACCGCTTGAACTTTCCCCTAAATTTAAAATTATAACCCAATGTAGCTACTATATGGATGTTTTAGCGTAAAATAGGTACCGTGGTCATTTCTCAAATTTGTACAAAAAATAACCCAGCGCTGTTTCACTAGCCTGCGTCTTGCTTAAATACGTTTGACGCTAAAGCTGGGTTTTTACAATAAATACGAGTAAAATCATCCATCATCTGAGTAGGTAGCTATAGATTTCAGGGATTCGGAACTAGTTACGATATGCTGGTTAATTCAAGGCCCGTAATGTGTTGCTATTGCTACTCGTATGATTTTTCTCGTGACGATAAAACCCCGATTAGCAGAATAATAATTAGCCCTTAGGCTTGTGGTTGGAAATCGGAGCGCACCAATCAGCAGATGCGTTTCTGTCGCCGACGAAGCGAAGGGCGATCTTGTCCACTTAGTGAACATTAATTGTTTGATGGACACAATATATCCTCCTGACGTTGCTCTGTTACCTACTATCCTACACGAGCACACTCTGCGTACTTCGACAAATGACAATGACAACTCTGTCATTCAGGGGGGTGCAGGTACAATTCATTCGTAACCACACCCTAGATACGAATGCGTTGCACCCGCACTTCCCTGAATGATAGTCATGTTTTGTACTTTTTTGTGCCAGAGGAGTGCAGAGGTGCACTTCCTTGCACTCTTCTCTCGGCGTCCGTGGTCACAGGAACATCACTGCTACCGTGATAATATAATTGTTTTATACGTAAACATGAGTTAGACTCGTTCATAGAGTTTTGAACGCATGCACACTTGTCAGTGCCGGACGGCAAGTCTGTATGTTACATACTACTTAAACGTCTGAAATGTCGGAATGGGCATCATGTGTTGTCAGAACTAACACGCTTGCAGACCGGAACTGTATGCCTGTGTTGTTTGCATGGTGTAATTGATGTATAACGAGAAAGCCAAAGAAGTTGAAGGGATGAGTTTAATTAATACAGGGTGAAAAAATTAACGCCACAAGGAGAACAAATACGTTAAATATCGGAAATAGCACATTCGATGTAAGGGCTGGCGCTCACTGACGGCATGGCACGGCAAAGGACTTTATTACTATCAAGTTACTTTAAATCTTATTTCAATGAGTTTAGAATTCATGTTACTTTATTTTGATACCACGATGCCGCGACGTGCCGAGGGATGCAGCGGTAAAATTCGTATGTAACCTGCCGAGCCATGCCGAGCCATGCCGTGCCATGCCGTTAGTGAGCGCCGGCCCTTAAAGAGACTTCCTTTATTTTAGAAAACAAAAAATAATGGATACATATATGGTTTTTAAAAATCACTTGTCTTACTTAGTCGGGACTAGAACCTGATCATATTATGCGAAAAAAGTAAATTGTTACTGGTAAGATCTATTATTTATCTCTACATAACATAAATAATCAAAATAACAGAAGGCCATGAAACTAACAATTACGTGTTCATTTTGTTTTCACCGGTTACGAAATGAACTGTAGCTGCCTTAAATATTGGAAATAGCCATTGTACGCAATTAAACTTATTTTAATTTTATTTTTAAGGCAGGCAATTTTAGAATAATCCATAAATGTGTTATATATTATTTTCAAAAGCTTCGCTTTAAAACAAAATTAACTACGTAATAATTGTTGGTTTTCATGACTTTGTGTTATTTGGATTCTGTATCTATATTATTTAGAGATAAATGAACTTTATTACCCTTTCGATTTGCATCAAAATACGCCCATGTTAATTTTTGCCGCATTGGACCGGGTTCGGATTCCCACTAAGATAAGCGATTTTTCAAAAATACATATTGCCACCCTGCATGTATGTATTTGAAATTTCGAACTGAACATTAACTTCTTCTTCTGTATAGGTACCTTTACCAGTAGACTCTCAAAGATGTACCGTTGTCTTGCTAATTATGCAACCGGTATAATAAATATGTCCACCCTATGGAACCCCTTCTACTATTGGTACATAAAAAAATCGACTGTCATTGCAAAAATCCAGCGTAGTAGGACACATCTTCTAGTTTAATCTAGCCTATAGCGTCCCACTGCTGGGCAAATGCCTCCCCTTCTTCTTTTAATACGCATATAAATAAAATTAAAGGAAAACTCTGGATAAGATTAGACCAGCGTAGTGGTGGGACACATCTTCTAATTTAATCTAGCCTATAGCGTAAAAGCTCAAGCTTCAGCGATCACCGAATACAACCGGCTTAGGCGTAAATACCGCGCCGATCTTATTAAACCGTCTAAACCGTCTAAAAGAAGAATAAATAATGAACGCGAATAGGCAATACGAAAAACTGTTGCTACTGTACAAGAGTCAGAACCGGAAAAAGAAAAGATAGATTTGTAATAATAAAAAAACTACTCCTAAAAAGAAAAAATATGTGTCAAATAAGAAAATCTAATAAAATAAATCAATATGCCCACGTTTCTACAAAAAGAAGTGAAATCCCACCAAAAACATTCTGTAAAAAACTAGCCAAGTCTCGATGGAGCTGCTTGTTTATATCTAAAAAGTAATGAAATCTAGACAAAGTTGTGCCAAGTCTAAGGTTCCTTACTGCGATTTCTTTATTATTATAGTTAATGTTGTGTGATTTGGCCGTTGACCATTGCACCAATCTGTCGCCAGAACCGCTACCCATTGACGATGGAAAATTGCCACTTGAAAAACGTTGATTCAATAACCAGTCAATTGTAGGCTTGATAAAGCTGCGTATTTCAATAATACTTATGTATAGGCGAGCCTGAAACAAACAGTATAAAAAAATATCATAATCATTGATAGAAGTCCGTCTGTACGTCTATTTTATGTTAGATCGATGGTCGATTTGACGCTCCAAAAAGAAGTGTTTTTTTTATTTTATTGATAGAGGGAGGCAAACGAGCAAGTGGGTCACCTGTGGGTAAGCGATCACCACCACCCATGAGAACCAGAAACCCCAGAAGGGTCACGTTGCCGGCCTTTAAGGGAACAATACACTCTTTTCTTGAAGGACCCGATGTCATAGTTAGTTGGAAACACCGTAGACGGGAGTTGATTCCACAATTTAACTGTGCGTGACAGAAAATGCCGACGGAAACGCACAGTTGTAGATGTATATTCATCAAGGTGGTGACGGTGGAATGCAGACTTACGGCGCGACGTGCGATAGTGGAAGCCCGTAGCTGGTAATAAATTGAATAGCTCCTCGGAGCACTCCCCGTAGTAGAGCCTGTAGAGCACACAAAGAGAACCTACGTCTCTTCGCAAGGAAAGGGGATCCAAACGACCAGAAACTAGCGGGTCGCCGACAAGTCGATCTGCGCGACGTTGGATACGGTCAAATGGAAGGAGAAAGCATTGGGGCGCCCCCGCCCAGAGGTGAGAGCAGTACTCTAAGTGCGGCCGTACCTGGGCCTTATACAGTTGAAGAAGGTGCTTAGATGTAAAGTACAGCCTGGATCTGTTCAATACTCCAAGCTTTTTCGAAGCCAATTTGGCTTTTCCCTCCAAATGACCGCGAAATTGAACGTCACTCGTTATGTCCACGCCGAGAATCCCTATGCTGGATTGTATATCCAGGGGAGCGCCATCAAAGCGGGGAGACAGCACGAACGGGGACTTTTTTGTTTGTTTCAGGCTCGCCTGTACATAAGTATTATTGAAATACGCAGCTTTATCAAGCCTACAATTGACTGGTTATTGAATCAACGTTTTCCAAGTGGCAATTTTCCATCGTCAATGGGTATATTATTATTATTATTATTATTGCTACAAAACTACAGTTTAAATAAAACTTTCGAATGAAAAAATGTTCTAATTTTATTCTAGTCGTTACAGGGGGGGGGGGGCACATTTTACCACTTTAGAAGTGTCTCTCGCGCAAACTATTCAGCTTAGATAAAAATGATATTAGAAACCTCAATATAATTTTTGAAGACCTATCCATAGATACCCCACACGTATGGGTTTGATGGAAAAAACTTTTTTGAGTTTCAGTTCTAAGTATGGGGAACCCCCAAAGTTTATTGCTTTTTTTTTCTATTTTTGTGTGAAAATCTTAATGCGGTTCCCAGAATACATCTAGTTACCAAGTTTCAACAGCATAGTTCTTATAGTTTCGGAAAAAAGTGGCTGTGACATACGGACGGACAGACAGACATGACGAATCCATAAGGGTTCCGTTTTTTGTCATTTGGCTACAGAACCCCAAAAACGACGATTATATTATTTAAATTGAGAACAAATTTTATAGTTTGAAAATATTACAAATGTAACTATTACTGTTTTTTGGTAATCATCCACGCCTAGTTCGTCCCGGACAAAAGCTAGTAGTAAGTATCGTAATAAGCTCGGAGATTGAAGTCTCACCCGACGGTAATAACGGATTCCGTTTACGCGGCCGCTCCCACTTCACTGCTCAAGTTTTCCTTTCCATTCAAAAACCAGCGCTATGGAGATTGACTTTAACATATTCTGCATCTTTTTAAAAATCCAACTTTCTTGTCTTGCTATTCATTGAGTACTGGCAACATCCTATTCTATTTATTTAGTACCTAATCCATAAATAGTAGTGACATCCGTATAGCCGTAGTGGCCTAGTTGTTTGACCTATGGCCTCTCAAGCAGAGGGTCGTGGGTTCAAATCCCGGCTCGCACCTCTGAGTTTTTCAGAATTTATGTACGAAATTACATTTTTACATTTGAATCTTACCATGTGCTTTTTGGTGAAGGAAAACATCGTGAGGAAACCTGCATACATCTGCGAAAAAATTCAATGGTGTCTACGTGAAGTTTCCGATCCGCACTGGGCCCGCGTGGGAACTACGGCCCACGCCCTCTCATTCTGAGAGGAGGCCTGAGCCCTGCAGTGGGACGTATGTAGGCTGGGATGATGATGGTGACATTGTGGCACGAATGACAAAGGTGGTTTATCAACGACCAGTGCAATCCTTCTTTATTAATAATAAAATAAAAATAAATATTAAGTACATAGGTACAGTCAACCAATTTGATTCCTAGGCCACTAAAGAACCTTGTCGCATTAACTACTAGACAATTACAACGTCAGGACGAGTCAAAGGATTACCTACACAAAAGGGATGTTGACACCACCAATCAACTGACGTTCTTTTTATGAGCTGTTAAAACACAATCTCCCATAGAATTTGAATGACAATAGCGACATATGACGTCATTGTTCGCATACTCAATCAACTAACTATTTATTTGTTTTAAAGCAACAAAAAATCTAATTTTGCATTTAATCGATAATTAATCTGGCTTTCAGGGCTGAAATAAAGCGTTTATTTGCTGGAGTCGTGTCTTCAAATTCTTTTTTAATGGTGTCAACATCCCTATTTGTAATAAACGTAAAGAGTTTATAAACGTTTTCGCTCCATGACATGAAAGGAAAAAGAAGTTTTGACACACGGCCAGTGACAATTCAAGTTATTAATACAAAAGCAAACTCCTTTCCTATTTAATATCGTTGACACACGTTCGCAAAGATCGAGTTTGACATCATGACATACATCACATCACCCAATGATCACTGTCTTGATCACTGTCGAAGAAGATAAAGAAGATAAACAAATTGATTCATTTTAATATGGTTCTATAGTGGCCTAGGATTCAAATTGGTTGACTGTACAATAATTTACCTACAGTATTTTAGAATTATTAAGAACAAAAATGATTTCAGTAAGACTACAGTCTCTTCTGATTGAGTCTGTAATTAAATAATCACCAATTCGTTCAATAAAAGTGGATTTTGAATTTTCTAATAAATAAAAAAATTAAGTCGATCTCATCCATAACAACAATAAGGACTCAGTTATTAGTTATTTTATTAGACTTCCTTAAAACATTGGCTGAAAATGGTGGCTTTTTAGGGTTCCGTAGTCAACTAGGAACCCTTAAAGTTTCGCCATGTCTGTCCGTCTGTCTGTCTGTCTGTCCGCGGCTAAGCTCAGAGACTGTTAGTACTAGAAATCTGTAATTTGGCATGAATATATACATCAGTCACGCCGACAAAATGATTGAATAAAAAAAACTAAAACTAATTTTTTTAGGGTACCTCGCATAGACGTAAAGTGGGGGTGATTTTTTTTTTCTCGGCTAACCCTATAGTGTGGGGTATCGTTGGATAGGTATTTTAAAATCATTGCGGGGTTGCTAACATGATTTTTCTATTCAGTGATCTGTTTGCGAAATATTCAACTTTAAAGTGAAAAATTTCATTAAAATCGAGCGTCCCCCCCCCCCCTTCTAAAATCTAAACTGTTAGGTGGAAAAATTTGAAAAAAATCAGAATGGTAGTAAATATATCAAATTTACTAGGAAAATTATAGCGGCTAAGATTGCTTGGAAATTATTTGTAGTTTAAGAGTAAATAGTAGTCTAAGGTATAAAACATACCTAAACTTGGATGATTCCGTACACATACGAAATCCTTAGAAAAATATTACTTGATTTTTTCGTAATGGCTACGGAACTCTAACTTGGGCGTGTCTGACACGCTCTTGGCCGGTTTTTTAATCGTAAACAACAAATCATACAATTCATAACTAAGTAATAATGTTGACCAACAAAAATATCCAATGACACTCACTAAGTATATTTGAGTTGAACGGTTATCGCCATAAACACATTTGCTAACCTAAAATAAAATTAGGCTGACACTTTTGCTCAGTCACGTTGCAAATTACGGTGTATATCCTAGTAGGAATATTAATCAAAGAGGCATGATCAAAGACTAGTCACGATATAGTTCAGCTCATGTTGATATAACCACAACTAATTCAGTTCTGGACATTTTTATTTCCGCTTTGAATTAACTCTACGTAGATAAGTCCTACTGTCCGCCAAAGCGAACGCATAGCGTACGAGGATAAAGTGCTTTTCGCGACCAAAGCCAAAATAAATAAACAACAAAACTTTGACACAGTTTTTATTCCGCGCTTAATTGGTCTCATAATTTTAAAAAGTTCCATTTTAACAATTATTAGCGAATAATATTTTCGTCAAACTTTTTTGTTGCTTTCTAATCGTAACATTGCATGTCATCATTCGACGATTATTCGTTCGAGCGAAACAGATACACTTTAATAGTATCACAGAGACATAAAGCGTGTAGGTACATAATGTAAGTAAAAACAAATCATCTATATGACCAAATACAGTAAGTAGGTAGATAGGAAATTCCTATCTACCAACTTATTTAATTACGTATTTTATTTATTTACGTAAAATAAAGCGCGCTATTATGAAAGTGATTTTATAATAACTTTTTTTCGTTTGGACAATGTTTGATTTTTATTTTTAATCTTGATTTGAGATTTATAAGGCAAGCCCGGCTTTTAGGCTTCTATGTAAGGATCGCCACTGGATAGGAATTGTATCAAAAATCGTCTCCGCATTCTGGTCGTCAATTAAAGTGATATAACTACGTAAACTTATGTAACTATGTAATTTTATCCCTCTCTATTTATTTTATTGGAATAGCTTGAAATTTCGTATGTCTTGGAATAACAGAAAAAAAAGGCCAAGAGCGTGACACGCCCAGGAATGTATTACTGTGGGCGCTACAACAATAAATGTCAAACATATAATTAAATTAAACATTAAGCAGGTCCTGACTAACCAATATTAAAAATGATCCCACTCTTACTCACTCTTACTTACTTAAAAACAGGGCTCTGCTACCGTTGGAATATCATCTACGACTATGACTGTTTACGGCGTAAGTATATTTTTACATACCTAAAATTTTGTACGGAACCCTTGGTGCGCGAGTCCGACTCGCACTTGGCCGATTTTTTATGTAATATTTTGTGATTTTTTAATAAATTATAACTTCATTTTATTTATTTTACAACAAATAGAATTAAGTAAACTTGCGACATCTTGCAATCTACCTATTATATTTGTTGGAACAACAGCACTAAACGAAATTATGCCGAAAGATTACTTCATTATTTTTCCGTTATTTGGTATGTTCACTGAGTCGGCAAGTTACATTCCCTGAAGCAATGAGTACGATAAACGTTAACAGAGTGCAATACGAGGACGTTTGCAAACGCAATATCTGGATCCTTCTCAGTTAAATGAAATAGCTGCTGCCGTAAGGAAGTAGGATGATATTAAATTCACGGAATATGAGAATATCGTCAACGTCTCTTCCGAAGCATGCCAGCAACATGCTCGTAGAAAAACTTGTAACAACTCCGACAGTGGTTCATTTGTTATTTAGCTATTAATTAACTGAAATACAAATTGGCAGCCACCAGGGCCGCATTACTTTTTGACACTAAAAAAGTAAATGACCCCGCTAAATTGAATAGTTTGTATTAAAAAGATCAAAACGTGTTTAATTTGATGGAAAAAATAAATATTGATTTAGTCGTTAAACATGCACTGGTTTAAGTTTATTTATTTACGAATTTAATGGCTCTAAGTATTTTACTGACAACATGCATCAATTAAGTTTATAATTTAGAAGCAACTTCAGTTACTTTATTTAGTAGGTAAAATTAAAAATTGCGAACAATGTAAATAAACCATTTAATGAAATATCCATATTCTAGCACTTGTTTATGTTTATTGTTTTAATGGTTTGGTGTTGTGGTAAGTATTGATTAAATAATACACGGATTTACCAGTATTTGATAAGGGAAAATGGAAATTAATGACATTAAAGACAATTAATACAAGGTTTGTTTACATTGTTTGCAAATTCAATTGACTGACAGTTTATAGGTAATAATGATAGTAGGTAATAATTGTATTACAATAAAAAATTTTGTTCAGGATTAAACAGGAAAAACTTACAGTAAAAATCTTTTTTTTAGGTCGAGTTCAGAAGAAAAGCCGCAGTATTTAATATTTTTAGTTAGAAAGATGTAACTGTTAAGTTGCTTTTGTAATTTATACAAATGTGAATTTGTGTTAAGCAAGTTTAATCCTAAACAGACGACATCACAGGAAGGTCAATCCAATTCTACTGGTTTTGCATTAAAATATACAAATATTAGTCACAAAATATGTCCTATTAATGTTACAAAATGTAAATGTTTATGCGTTTGTTGGTTTGTCTGTAGACGATGACCCGGAGTCATATGTTTAGAATTTGTATGGAACTCTCAACGCACGAGTTCGACTTGGGTTGTTTTTTTTTACTATCACGAATTGCGCGCAGATGAAATCACGGAGAAAAACTAGTTATACGTAACAAGACACTGCCTTTAGTTGTCTTTCAGACGAACTCTTCGTTTCTTATAGTAACTGTACATGATAGGTACTTACTTACCTTGGAGTGTTTAATTGAAGTTCTAGCAATTTTGTTAACGATCAATAAAATTGTAATGAAATGGATACATATAAAAAAATATCCACACTTGTTGCAGGTAACACATGGTATACCTACCATGAACTTTATGACTTTGTAATTCATATTTTCATTTGCATACAACAGCATTGAAATTGGAAGATAAAATTAACCGGATTTATTCTACGTTTATGCCATTATTGTTTTTTCCTATTCGCGATTCTGCACAATATGGGTTCCAAAAAAACGCAATCGATCATATTCTTTATTCTTCACAGTTATTATTTCTATACAATTTTTGCAATTCTGATCAATATAATCATCATCAAAAAAATATGAAAGCGATGGTCACAATAGCTAAAGCAATAGGAATACAAATTCTAATCTCACTGTCATATATGTTTAGTAATCATCATCATAATTTCAGCTGAAAGATTTCCACTGCTGAATATAGGCCTCCCCCAAGGCTCGCCAAACAGATCGGTGCCGTGCCATCCGCATCCAACGCGATCCCGCAACCTTAACCAAATCGTCGCTCCATCTTGTTGGAGACCTACCATCTAATCAATATGAAATTTCGTTTATTCCTATTTGGACTCTTTATTTCCCCATTCTGTGGAGAAAGGATTTTTTGCGCTTTTATTCATCCTTGATCCTCGCGTAAGAGACCTCTTTATAATATAATAACAGACATAAAGGAGTTTTTCAAAGTTTATAAGAATTAAAATAAAAAAGAGATAGCAGCGTGAAAAGGTTGTGTGCAATCCATATTGTGCAGAATCGCGAATAGGAAGAAAGGTGAAAGTGTAAAATAATGACTGTGAAGAATAACGAATGTGGTCTATTACGGCTGTGAGGAATTCGTATTGTGCAGAATCGCGAATAGGAAATAAAATAATGGCATAAACGTAGAATTATCCCTTTAATAAATATACATATTAAAAGTTTGCAAGAACAAAGACCTTAGTAATGATGAACTAAGTAACTTAGCAAGGCAATAATGCAAAAAGTAAAGGTCTTCTTTTGTACTTATTTGAAGCATCCAGTTCATTAGGGAGCTTATACATTGTAGGGTTGAGGCAGCGAGTCTCTCAGGGCGGCTTAATCTCACTGTGACTAGGGCTACGGACATGAAAATGAAACGTCCTTAAAATATCCTTCTACCTACGTACAATAAAGTGTCGACATTTTTTATCGATATACAAATAATTATGTAGATGCATTAAAAACTAAGCTTAAAAACAAAGAAGCTATACTCCATTTAATTTAGAATTATAAACCACAGCAACATTATATTGCGGCTCGTGAAATCTCTTTACTCTCTTTACAATTTGTACTAGAGTAACAATTGACGATACACAAATAAAGTGACATTAAAACAATTTTATTTTGCGGCTCCCAGACTATTGTACTGTACTATTTGCTAGGTAAGATACAGTTGACGAACCGCAATATAATGATGTTGTGGTTTTCAATTTTAAATTAAATGAAGTATAAATAGTAAGATGACATTTTCATAGCCTGACTGCACTTTCGCACTGCTAGCTGCGTTTTGCTGCACTATTAGCTATCCTGTGCTGCAGTGTCTCAGAAGTGCCGAAGAATTCCGACAATCGCCAAAACAAAACTAGCGTTTGCCATCCCTATCTGCGGTGGAAGCTATGCTCAGTAAAACGCAATCTAGAAAAGCTCGCTGCTGATAAAAACAAATTCGAATAACTTTTTCCATTTAAAGCCGACTTCAATGTAGATTTTTAATATTTAAACTTGTTTCAGTCTAAATAAAGATAGGTTTACTACATGTGTTTGTAGGGTAAAAGAACTTTACGCAAGCAGAGATTTAAATTACCAAAACAGCTGTTTGTAAACAAAAAAAATGAAATTATGGTAAAACATCCATAATATGTTCCATAGTATCATCCATAAATTTTCTTCTCTTAACTAGGTTAGCTGGAAGAGATCCCTTTTTAGGGATAAGTTCGCCTTTGTTCTCCTCTCTGTGTACTTGTATTTTTATTTTTATGTGCAACAAAGAGTTTACATACATACATATATGTATTTTAATTTATTGTTCCTATAACAACGAATACCCGATATAATGATGTAAGTACAACCAAAAGCCCTTTCATTATGAGAGCCTCCTAATGGAACGTATATTTCCAAAATGAAATCTCATTCACTCATTCAACATCATTCATTCGCTTTATAGTCCATTGGAGATTTAATGCATATAATGGCATAATTCAGCTCTTAGGAAAAGGAATATAGTAAGGTTTCCTCTGCGGGCAATCTCGAAACTGGATGCACACGAGGCCATACAAGTAAATATTAAGCCGCCAACAGGACTCCAGTGGGCAACAGGGCGGCGAGCGTTTTCTCTGTCTACGTTATTGCGTCTTGCATTGCGTCTGCTGCTTGGTAACCACTACGCGACGAACATCTCTGCCACGCAATGAACAGAGAACACGTTCGCGCTTCGTTTCCCGCTGACATACAGTCCGTGGCCTTTAGCTGTAAGCCTCAAAATGGTTACGGCTTACGTGTATTCATTTATAAATTTTCTGTTGCATTGATTTAACTAACTTGGTTATTCTAGGTGAGATAAGTTGGAAAGTAAGTCGCGGACAACAGTTAGTTATCAAAAGTAGCCCTTTCGAACCCAAGTGAGTATGAAAAGTGTTACAATAATGGACTTTGTGAAATGTACTAATCTTTAAATTTGGAATCCCCAAAATGATGTAAAGTTCGATTTTAATTGCCATTAAACGTCACAATAAAATTGTATCAACCGGGTTCGAAAGGGGTAGAGTTTTTGTTTCCCCCGCCTCCCCTTCCTTCTTAACTTTTATTTTTGTTGGCTTTAATTGGATGAAATTATTAATAGGGATGTTTCCTAGGTAAAAAAATAATAATTCTTATTAGTCCGTATTTTACATTATCAAAAAATATTAGACACGTAATTTTTCTTTTGACAATTAAACAAAAAATGACGAAGATATGGCGCGTTGAAGTTCCGCGTGACGAGGCGTGACGTCACTTGTTCCTAAAACGCTCATACAAAGTGTAGGAACAAGTGACGTCACGCGAAACTTCAACGCGCCATATCTTCGTAATTTTTTGTTTAATTGACAAAATAAAAAATACGTGTCCAATATTTTTTGATAATCTAAAAGACTGACTAGTTAGGAAAGTAGCCTATTGTACCTATAACTAAACCAATGTCAAACCAATGCCGAAATTCCTTTGCTTTGATGGCTGATTGACTAATTAACAGTAGGTACAGTAAATTTATGCAACTCACTCTTAATGATAGGTATTACGTATTAGGTAGTAGGAATTACGTTAATGCATAATGCAGTATTTAGAATACGGGTACTCTTCAAAATTGAATTAAGTATTTTACCAGAATCCAAGCTATACAAAGTTCTTTTCGACAAATAGGCATTTAAAAAAAGGCCGGGGTGAAAAAACGTATCCCAACCTCCCTCTTATTATGAACGGGAAATATTATGTTTTATGCAAACGTAGTGACTTCGAAGACGGTTCACGATCGACGGGCAATTTATCTAAATAGGCCTTTCTTTAAACAAAACTTAACTAACTAGGAAATTATACTGTGAGAATGTAGGTAAATATGTAGGTGCAGAGTATACTAACTTAAACAGGATTATGTCCACAAAGAAAGATCTATACACCTTCAACAAAAGATAAGCGGTTTTGTATCTCGCATAGATATTCTGAGGGGAAAAATAATAATACAAACACGTACGTAACGTACCTAAACAAAATGGAAGAAAAATCTCTTCCTACTGTAGGATTTATAGACAGTCTAAAGGTATGCTTTGAATCGTCTTTAATACTGCGTATAAAAACATGGTAAATAAAAGGATAGGAGAATATACGGCTTACACATTATTATCCTGTTATCAGAGCGCAGCGCGGAAGGGGCCGCATTGCAGCGCGACAGTCGCAGCCGACAGCGATACCGACCTTGGTGCTTTGACCCACGATCAACATGACCACCCGCTACGGAAAATTGAGTTGCGATAATGTTTGCCTTAAATAAATAATACATCTCAACTATGCTTTTATTTGCTCACTAAACTTGGCGTGCGTTAAAATGCACCTTTTCCTAAATACATACTTTCTAAAAAAATATTGAACCTGGGTAGAAATAGCCGTTTTTAGGCTCGTATTAAAGAAGCAGTCGTTTAAGTCTAAACGATCCTGCGGCTGTCTTCAATAAAAAAATCTCTTACTCAATGTAAGAACAAATAAGTAACGTTCTATTTTTGCTGGTTTCATTCATCAACTGTTCATGTACATACTTAACTGTTACAATAAAGCTGTAAATACTTGTGTTTATATTTGTTTATGTAAGTATTAAGATAGACCTAAGCAAAAAACCGGCCAAGTGCGAGTCGGACTCGCGCACCGAGGGTTCCGTGTAAATTTATATGTATCTATGAACATCCAGTCTTAGCAGACCCCTGCTCCTAAGCAAAATGTGCGTATTGTGGGATCATTGTAGTTTGGTTATTGATATAGACAGATAGAGAAAAAAAATTTTGCTTTTCGTAAAACAATAGTAACTTTAAATTTATTAAAAATATTTTTTTTATATGATGTGACTTAAAATTTACGGTTTTCGCAGTTTTTCCTTTATCTGTGCTATAATACCTTGCTACGTAGGTACCAAATTTCAATATTCTGAGTTCACGAGAGAGAAGTACCCTGTAGGTTTTGATTCCCTTGCGAGTGTCGAAAATTTGCGGCAGAAATAGATTGATTACTGATATAGACAGACAGACCAAAAACTATGATTTTCGCAATTTTTCCTTTATCTGTGCTATCAGACCTTGCTTCGTACCAAATTTCAAGATTCTGAGTTCACGGGAAGTACCCTGTAGGTTTTGATTCCCTTGCGAGTGTCGAAAATTTGCGGTATAAATAGATTTGTTACTGATATAGACAGACAGACATAAAAATTTATACTTTTCACAATTTTTCCTTAATCTGTGCTATAAGAACTTGCTTCGTACCAAATTTCTAGATTCTGAGTTCACGGGAAGTACCCTGTAGGTTTTGTTTCCCTTGCGAGTTTCAAAAATATGCGGAAATTTGCGGCATAAACGGCTGTATCTTTTGTTTGCATTGGCTTAGAAGTTTGATTTTTTCACAGCTCCAAGGGACAGTAAACTTGAGTATTTGATATAAATTTCAGCTTGATACTTCCACGCGTTCTTGAGAAAAAGGGTCTTGACAGACAGACGGACGGACGGACAACAAAGTGATCCTATAAGGGTTCCGTTTTTTTCCTTTTGAGGTACGGAACCCTAAAAACGAGTAAAGGTCGACTCGCGCGCTGGACAGTGTATTTGTAGCTCTCATTAAAGCGCTTTGAACGTGAGTTCGTCCGTCTTTTACATTTCTCCCACCACATTATCATTTGGCGCGGTCGGTAGGATGCAAACGTACATTCCCACCTACACTAGCCATAGATAATCAGCTGATTTCTAATTGGGATTCAATTTCCAGTCGGGAAATCAGGAAAAGAAAACTTTCAATTTTTTACACTCTGTTATTCAGAGATATAATATGTTTTTATCTGACTTTCTGACTTCTATTTAGTAATAAAAACATTTCAGACACTCTTAATTCTCTAGTTCGCTCGCGTTTGGAATATTGCAGTCAGGTTTGGAATCCTTTGTATCGGGTCCACATAAATCGCTTGAAGAGGGTGCAACGGTCATTTACTAGGTCTCTGGTGTCCAGTTCAAGGCTCAGGGTAGTGGCATAAATCGACACGCTAGCTATGGAAAGGCTTGAGTTCTTTAAAATGAACTCTCTCCTTGACAGACGATCCTTTCTTGACATTGCATTTTTACATAAAATCATTAATAGGACAGTTACTGATACCCACTTATTGCGACAAATTAATTTCACAGTGCCTAAAACCAACACGCGGACTTGTCGTCGAAATACATTTCGCCCGGGAGGCACCAGTACCTCTACCATGAGTTACATTAGTTCACAGTGACCGTACTCGCTAGCGACGGCGTAAATGATTTTGTATGGAGAATTGTACTTCCGTAAGTGACCGCTAGAGGCGCTGCACAATTCTCCATACAAATAATTTACGCCGTCGCTAGCGAGTACGGTCACGTAAACTAGTGTAAACTCATGGTAGAGGTACAGGACGAAACTTGGTAAATCCCTTTTACTTTATCGTATCCAAAAATTTTTCAACGACCTAGACTTAGCAAATCAATTCAAATTTGACATCTTTCAGGACTCTATACGTTCAATTAGGCGTAGGATGCTGGATCCATTACACACCTCTGATAATTAGCGTTTTTCACTTTTCTTGTGTATTTTAATTAATGTTGTTATGTTTATATTGTATGATCTATTGTATTTTTATTTGTAGTGTACGTCTCTGAACATGAATAATGCTGTCGCATGCCTGTTATTGGTGCATGAACGGGAGCCAAAACTTGTAATTTTTTGATCTGTAATGTTTTGTTTATGTACTGTTGGCATGTCTAAATAAATAAATAAATAAATAAATAAAAATAAACATTATTGCATGGAAAACTTAAACTCCGCGAACTTCAGTTTTTCTTAATTTAATAGTTCATTTTATTTTATGTGCTTAATAGCTACCTATATGAGAAGTAGGTCAACAGTAGGTACCTAGCTCTTGTATTGCTTAAATTCAGGTAAGTACTCCTTTATTTTTTTATTTATAATTTATTTGAATGACTTTAGTAACAAAACTAACAAATAGTCGAATTATTACGCTATTTGGAGTATATATTAAAATAACAAAAAATCTGATCTTTCTTGCATCAATACAACTGCTTAAGAATATACGGGCTCGTCTCACAAATACCAAAGGAGTGAGTGGCTAAGCGCGTCTGCTACTCGAAACTTATGAAGTGCAAACGTAAGCCAGTACGCTTAGTATAAGTTTTACTTCACCAAAATACTTCTCGATCGCGTTTACGTAAAAATTTCAATTCTATGGAAACATGGACGCGCGGCCGCGGTGGCGCTGTCCATGTTTTCCTAGTAATTGATTTTTTTACGTAAACGCGATCGAGAAGTGTTTTGGTGAAGTAAAACTTATACTAAGCATACTGGCGATCAAGTGAACTAAGATGTCCCAAACCTTCACATGACTAAATGTGACGTAGAGCCATTTGCCTGATTACTAAGTGCCTGAGGTAGGGCAGTGACGTTTAAGATTTACGGAAGTGGTCGAAACTGACCGGACGTTGTCGGGCGGCAACGTAGGTATAAACTCGTATATCTGATCTATTAGGTAGACGTGTTAGCCGAAACTATTAGTTTGACTTAAAGTGTTTAGGGCAGTGTTATCGACAGACAAAAACCAAAACGCTTAATAACATGCATTTCATCTAAATATTGTATGTTACTGTTATATTGCTTCGTGCATTAGTTAATGCTTCAAAACAGTAAATGTGCACGTAAATTGGATCAGTACCTCTACCATGAGTTTACACTAGTTTACGTAACCGTACTCGCTAGCGACGGCGTAAATGATTTGTATGGAGAATTGTACTTCCGTAAGTGACCGCTAGAGGCGCTGCACAATTCTCCATACAAATAATTTACGCCGTCGCTAGCGAGTACGGTTACGTAAACTAGTGTAAACTCATGGTAGTGGTACTGAAGATTATCGGTTCCAGCTTGCTGCTATATTATTATAAATAACGACATTGATTGTCTTTTCAGCGGGATTAACTAAACTGGTTATTTAAGCTTACAGAATTTTGCAGTTACACTATTTAGTTTGTACCTACCTATAAAACAGTAGATAATAGCCAAAACAACTAGACTCTACCTATAGAACAACAAACATGAAATTTGACAAACATATCCATAGAGGGAAGAGTTATATAAAATAAAATAAATAAATAAATCGTTGGAGCCGTTTCCGAGATTCTGATTATAATATATATATATATATATTATATATTAGGGGGGACAATCTTACACAAATCGACCTAGTCCCAAACTAAGCAAAACTTGTACTATGGGTACTAGACGACGATAAACATACATTATATAGACAAATAAATACTTAAATACATAGAAAACATCCATAACTCAGAAACAAATATTCATGCTCATCACACAAATAAATGCCCTTACCGGGATTTGAACCCAGGACCTCTTGCTTCGTAGGCAGGGTCACTACCAACTAGGCTAAGGCGGTCGTTATATACGAAGGGATTTTCGAAATTCGCATGAAATAGAGAGCTAGCCAATTTTTTTATTCTTCAACTGGAGCAAAGCCGCAGGATGAAGCTTGTTTTACAATTAATGACGTACTACCAACTACCAACATACTTTATTAACTTAACCAATCGTTAAATAAAATATTAACATTGATCAAATTGAAAAAAGCGCAAAGTTATACTTGGTGGTGTCCGCAAAGCGCTTCCGGAATAGCCTGGGATCCTACTCGTAGTAATACAACGA